>CM048647.1:36165118-38565118 GCA_026413185.1 Pueraria montana var. lobata | reverse complement strand
ATTAGTCGAAATTCACATTAAGGACCTAATTGAACCTATTTAAAAAATTAGAGGACTTAAATTGAACTAAAAAAAAACTAAAGGACCAAATCGAACAAAAATAAATAAATTAGAGGACAAAAAAACTAATTTAACCTTTAAATAAATTAAAAGAAGTGTTTAAAAGTAACTTTTATCTGTTATATTCATCCTTAATTTTAGATAAGTTCATGTATGTTATTATTAGAATACAATTTAGCCCCTATATGTTATCATTAAAACATAATTTAGTTCTTATATGCAGGATCTAAATTACATTTTAATGATAATATGCACGGATCGATCTGAAATAAATGATGAATATGAAAATTAGAAGCTATTTTTAGAATTTTTTAATTTATTAATATTTAAAGACTAACTTAAAACCTCCATAGTCCATACGCAACAACTAAATTGACTATTGTGTCTCTAAAGAATAATCGTCTAAAGTTACTAAATCTAGCAAAAAAAATATATATATCAACTTGACTATTGTGTCTCTAAAGAATAATCGTCTAAAGTTACAATAATAGGGGAAGAGACACGTACTTGCATAATAAATATTCTTTGTGGAATGTTTACTCCGCCAGAGATTTCCACCTACAATTAATTGCCATTGGTTCCTCGATTCATTTTTGTTTTTTAAATAATGGTTCTCGATTCATATTAGTCAACAAATAACTATAATGAATAATTCATATCAAAAATGGATGAATTCAAAGCAGAATTTATTGACGCGAAAGGAGAAATATAGGTACCAGTTGCGACTGAAAAAGCATTACGAGAAGATGTGACAGCCACCGAATCCATGGAAACTGAACCCTCTAATTAACAACACAATGCAGCCGAGAAGACGAGGAAAAGAGTGATTTTAACACTAGACTCGATATGATTTGATTTATATACAAAATACAAATTCAAACACTCCATCGTTCATGGTCAAATCTTTCGATCGAAGACAAATAATTACAATATAATAACAAAAGAATAATTGTTGGAGCCTAATTAAATCAAAAGCTAACAAAGAAAAAAACTGCAGGCGCAGTAGTATTCGACAAATTTCATTACTAATAATCATAGTTTTTATGGTAGGATGAAGTCATCATCATATTTGATTGTAATTTGATGTAGCAAACAGTATTAGATTATTTCAGCAGTATGCAAATTGAGTATTTTAGTAATCAATTTAGACCTTGTAGAAATCGGATTGGATATCGACCGGCCAGTTTAAGTTCAAAACCCGTGAATAAACCCATTGTCTTATTTAAACATAGAACAAACTTTTAAAAGACTCGGTCAAAAGAGAAGAATAAAACAAATAGGACATAGTAAAAGTTGATCAGAAGCTAAGTCAAAGTAGGTGACTAAAAGATATTTAATTTAACATTGTTTTGACTTCTTTTCTTTTAAGAAATAAAAAATTGACTTAAGGTATTTGTTATTTTCTTTAAATGTGAACACTTGTTGTTGCTAATAGACATTGTTTTGTTTGATTGAAAATTATATCTAAACATTATGATAAATTTGATTTGGACTTTTGTGTATACTTTAAATATAAAAATCTTATACAACAGTATTTTATTTTTAGTGTTTTAAAGTTATAATATTGTATTTTTAAATATTATTATTATTATTATTAGAAGTTTTCATTTATTTATTTATTTAAAAAATATCAAATGATATAACTAGCTCAAGAATGAAGATAAACCAATAAGATCCAGCACAGTTGGTAGATAACTAGGTTTCTTAAGTATGTTAACAAGGGTTTGATTCTTTAGTCATGCATATGGATAAGACTTTGTTGGGAGAAGTAAAATCCACTTCAATAATTCCTACGATTTGAGGAATTAGTCTCATGTTTAGTTAAGGGATACCTTACTTTTAGAAAGAAAAAAAAAGTAGATAAATGGAAAAACAAAACATTATCTATTTTTTCACTTTTATATCAACTTATTATACAAAAATACTTGTACCCACTAATTAGTTTAAAAGTAGATGGAACATAATAAAAGTAAAATATGATTACAAAATAACTTTATCTGTGATTTCAGCGCTTGAATCTTTATAATTAAGGGTTATTTAACTTATTTTAAGTAAAAATGGAATTAAACAATCACATGGCACCTAATTAGTATCAAGAGACATTTTGAGTTACCATGTAACTCATCTCGTGCAATTTGTTTCCTTTAATAAAATTGTGTTATGAGTAAAAAAAAAAACTGTTATTAAGACTTTAAATATATAACTACCGCCTTAAGTTGTAGAGTTCATCTTGTACGTAGTTTTATGATTGAGTAAATGATTATTTTTATCCTGAATTAGTAGTTTTATTATTGAGTAAATGGTTATTTTTGTCATCTAGGAGTCTAATTTAGTTGGTTGAGCATGGTATGTAAATTGTTGTAAACCTTTGATTCTTACAAATAAAAAAATGATCATTTTTGTCTTAAATTAATATGTCGTCTTCACTTTAGTCACTGAAAGGAATATTTGAATGTGGGTCAATCCTATAAAATTTGCTTATAAGATGAGAGTTACTTCTCACATAGATACTACATTCTGGCCTAATTATTAGTCGAGGTAGATCTCCAACAAGAATAAATTAAAAAATCATTCCTGGATTAACTTTATGTTTTTTACGTTGGTGTTATCTAGGACGAAAATGAAAGATTTTTTTCCCAAACTATCTCGTGCACCACCGTTTCCCACTTCTCCTTCTTCATCCATTACTTTTTCTTCTCTCTCTCTCTCTCTCTTTTTCTTTTTTTTTTTTACCAGACCCAAGCCATGGTTAGAGTATTGCTTTCATACAGCAGGAGTGATTGGTTCAAATCCCATAATAAATATTGTTCTTACCAAATTTTGGTAAGTCTTCTGGTGCGGTGGCTCCGCCGGGATCGCCTCCGTGACTGGTGGGGGGTGTACCTGCAAAGGCACTCCGACGCTCAAGTTAGAGGCGCAGAGGAAGAGACAGGTATCACAATTGGGATTAGAATTTCGTACCTTGATAGGGGTGAATTGCTTTGTATTTATAGAAGGTAAATAAATAGATTTGATAGGGTTATTTTCCTATCAAATCTTATCAAATCTCGTTAATTGTGATAGAGATAGGTTTATCTTCTAACATTATCTTTTATCTTAATCTTTGCGTATCTTATCTTTTAATAAGATATACTTTTCGTTATAACTGCTTTGGTCTGAGTCTATCTTCGTTTACTCGGTCGATCCCTTGACTCGGTGTTGGGCCGAGTCCGAGTAGTACATATGCCCCCCAAGCTCTAAAGTAGGCTGTAAGAGCTTATAAGATGTTTTTACATAGCCGAGCTTCATTATGCCCTGAGAACTGATCATACTAGTCAAGTTGCAGGTGCTTTGAGCTCATGGTTGATCTGAGGATGCTTAAGGTGTCTGGCCGAACTCAAGATACTCTAAGTGTGAGGCCGAGTTGAGTATTAGATAATTGAGGCTAAGTTCGTTGAGTTGAAGATACTCTAAGTGGAACTAGCCGAGTGTAAGGTACCTAAGGCCAAGTTGAAGTTACTCGAGGAAGAATTGGACAATGGCATTGGAAATGCTCAAAGGCAATTTAAGACACTCGAGGCTTTTTGAATGATTTCCAACTAGTCATAGTGTATTTTCGTTGTTGACCATTGGAGGTGATTTTGTCCATGTTTGGATTTGATAATTCAAATGTCAGTGTCCCACTTCCCTTTTTTCATGTGTTGTAAGGTTTGGTGGTATTCGACTCTGGGTCCCTTGAACTGTCTGCCATTCAGTAGGTCCCAATCATTAATCGGTCAAGTACCTTCTTGAGGGGCCTTGCTAAGACTAAGTAGTGCCCATGCCCTCAAAGCTTCGAGTCATGGTAAGAAAGCTGATACGAGTAAAAGTACCCTGCCTTGGGTTCCTTAAACCGAGTGTTGGTCATTTAATTCGTGCTGGGATGTTTAACGTTCAACCGAAATGCCCTTAGGGTAAATCCAGGATGTCGAGTGAAGGTCGGACTCGGCTTGTCGTTAGACCAAGCTGGAATGCCTAGTCGTCATCTTAGTTATTTTAGATCAGGTTGGATGAATGGTCAAACCGAAAGCCGGGCAGGTCTAGGTGGAATGCCGAATTGTCAACTTTGTCATTTTTAGATCAAGTTGGATGAATAGCCAAATCGAAAGTCACGTAGGTTTAGTCGGAATACCGAAAGGTTAAATCGAAATGTCAAGATGGGTCGTCTCTCAGCTTGTCATTGGTTCAAGCTGGAACGCCTAAGTGACCAAATCGAAATGCCGAGAGGTCAAATCAGAATGCTAAAGGGTTGAATCGGAATGTTATGTGATTCTCAACTTGTCTTTGGATCAAGTTGGAATGCTAAAGCGGTCAAATCGAAATGCCGAGAGGTCAGACTGGAATGCCGAGAGGTTAGACCAGAATGCCGAGAGTCAGACTGGGATGCCGAGAGGTTAGTCTGGAATGTTGAGAGGTCAGACTGGAATGCCAAGAGGTCGGACTGGAATGCCGAGAGTCAGACTGGGATGCCAAGAGGTTAGTCTGGAATGTCGAGAGGTCAAACCAGAATGCCAAGAGGTCAGTCTAAAATGCCGAATGGTCAAACTTGTCTTTTGTATCCCATAAGGGTCTAATAGGTTAACGTACTTAACTCGTTTTTTGTATCCAGTGAGGCTTTACTCGATTAATGTACTTAAGACATTTTTTGTATCCCGTGAGGGTCTATTGGTTAATGTACTTAACTCATTTTTTGTATCCCGTGAGGGTCTACTCGGTTAATGTACTTAACTCATTTTTTGTATCCCGTGAGGGTCTACTCGGTTAATGTACTTAACTCATTTTTTGTATCCCGTAAGGGTCTACACGGTTCATGTACTTAACTCATTTTTGTATCTCGTGAGGGTCTACTCGGTTAATGTACTTAACTCATTTTTGTATCCCGTAAGGGTCTACTCAGTTAATATACTTAACTCGTTTTTGTATCCCGTAAGGGTCTACTCGGTTAATGTACTTAACTCATTTTTTGTATCCCGTGAGGGTCTACTCGGTTAATGTACTTAAGACATTTTTTGTATCCTGTGAGGGTCTATTGGTTAATGTACTTAACTCATTTTTTGTATCCTGTGAGGGTCTACTTGGTTAATGTACTTAACTCATTTTTGTATCCCGTAAGGGTCTACTCGGTTAATGTCCTTAACTCATTTTTTGTATCCCGTGAGGGTCTACTCGGTTAATATACTTAACTCATTTTTGTATCCCGTAAGGGTCTACTCGGTTAATGTACTTAACTCATTTTTTGTATCCCGTGAGGGTCTACTCGGTTTGGACGCAAGTCGTCAATCATAAGTCTGCTTGAAAAGGCGATGTGTTGATCCTGTTAAATTGATGTACCTTGTGCTTTTAATGGGTCTCATGTCGATGCTCGTTAGTGGCGACGTCATGGTCCTCAAGGAAAGCAATTAATTTTGGTATTGGAGACGTCATTCTTTCCAGGAAATTGGAAACTTGATAGAAATAGTCTTGAACCTGTTGGGGGATTGAAATTGCCTTTTATGTGGCATCTGCAAGAATACTTCTTCAAGAGAAAACCAAAAGAAACAGGTAACAAGATCTTGATGCTAAGAGAAAGAAATTATAGTTAAAACTTATCAGGCACCATTGACTTTGGTGTCTAATAAGCTTCTTTTTATTTCTTTTTCATTCTTTTCTCTATCAACCAGGCGAGATGGAAATCAAGAGTGTCACCTCACACAGCATATAACTCTCAACATCATCCCACCAGGGTCAAAGCACGTTATCATTCAAATATAACAAACTTTCATCAGTAGCATTAAGAAACATGATCTGTTTTAATTGCAAATCCACATTAAAAACTAATTAATGCTCGCAAGTTATAAAATCTCTAATCTTCTTATTAAGGAACATGCCATTAACTACTTGAAATTCTATACTGAAAGTATAAACATGCTAATAAAACAAAGGCATAAAGGAGTAACGTGACTTAAAATTATGAATCATTAATATGCTAGTTGTTTTTAAGTTCCAAGGTTATACATGAAGTATATATAACTGTTAGTATTTTAGGGGAATAGAAAGGTGGGTTAGTTGTTTGTAGGTTGATTGGCTTAGAACTTAGAACTTAGGAGAGATTAGTAAGTTAGCTTTTTAAAGGGAAATAGTATAGTGACCGTGTAGCTCTTATACAATAGAAAGGAGTTGTGTTGATTTCTCAAACTCAACTTACAATAAGTGTTGCCATGCCTATTTATAGGCATCACTCCACCACCTACTACATGTGTTGGTGGACTATTAAATATATTTTACTACATTCTAGATCTTACAAGATAATTGGTTTCTAGAGTTACATTATTCTAGAATTTTCTTAACTTAAGAACTATCATGACATTTCTATTACATGACTGTGACTAGTATAGCTTTATAGAAAAATCTAGATTCATCAAGACATTTACATATTATTGCACTATAACTTTATAGAAAGTTCTAGAAATTTGTATTATTATTTTAACACTCCTCCTTGATGCAAATTTCATAAACTCCAAGCATAATTCGTAATTGCTCGAACTTGATTATTGGTAGTGCCTTCGTAAATATGTCTGCAACTTGGTCTTTTCTTGGTCTTTTATCTTTTAGAACTCGACTTGGACTTTTCCTTAGTTGGCTTTGCTTCTTTGATGAATCTTCATTGCATTTAGGTTCCAGTATAGTTGTGTTGAAAGTTTCATATATATCCACCAAAGATCTTACTCTTCTTAGATTAGTTTCTGGTGAAAAATCTTGTTGTGGAGGTGATGAAAGCATTCCTGCTTCTTCTGTCACTTCTTGAACTTCCTCTTGAGGATGTTGCACTGGAACAAGAATGTTGCTTCTTGCAAATTTTTCTGCTTCCCAATTCCAAGCAGCATTTTCATCAATCTCAACATCTCGACTGATGGTGAGCTTTTTCGTTTGCAAGTTGTAGACTCTGTAGCCTTTTGACTGGGTACTATAACCCAAGAAGATTCCTCGTATAGTCTTATCTTCTAGCTTATGTCTCTTCTATTTTGGAACATGCATGTAGCAAATAGATCCAAATACTCTTAGGTGTTTAGCGGATGGTTTTCATCCACTCCATGCTTCAATGGGAGTCTTGTCTTGGACTGCCTTAGTTGGACATCTGTTGAGTATGTAGACTGCTGTGTAAACTGCTTCTGCCCAAAAAGTATTAGGCAAGCCTTTTTCCTTTAGCATTGATCTAGCCATCTCCATAACTGTCCTATTTTTTCTCTCAGACACGCCATTTTGTTGCGTTGAATATGCAACTGTAAGTTGTCGCTCAATGCCTTCATCTTCACAGAACTTATCAAACTCGTGTGAGTTGTACTCTTTTCCTCGATCACTTTTTATTACTTTAATATGTTTTCTACTTTGTTTCTCGACAAAGTCTTTGAACTTCTTGAATATTCCAGAGACTTCTGATTTTTCTTTGAAGAAGTAGACCCAAGTCATTCTAGAAAAGTCATCTATAAACATGATAAAGTACTTGTTGTTGTTTAGCGATGGTGTCTTCATTGGTCCATAGATGTTAATGTGGATCAACTCCAACATGTCTTTAGCTCTCCATGCTTTATCAGTTGAAAACGGTAATCTATGTTGCTTCTCGAGAAGACATCCTTCACAAGCTTCATTATTTTCATCTAGACATGGGAGATCTTTCATCATATTCTTCTGATATAGTAGCTTCAAGGCTTTAGTGTTGAAGTGACCAAATCTTCGATGCCATAGCCATGAATCATCAACTTTTGCTCTCATGGCAATGTTAGTAGTAGTATACTTGAAGCTTATTGGGAAACTTCTATTTCCTTTTTCCATTTTAACTTTGGCAATCTCTTGCCTTTTGTTATGGTTATCATAGATTGTGCATGTATCTCCATCAAACTGTAGAGCATAGCCTTTCTCCATCATTTGGCCAATGCTCAAGAGATTTTCTTTAAGATTAGGAACTAGTAAAACATCTTTGATGAGTCTCATACCTTTCTTTGTCTCCACCGTGACAGTGCCTTTTCCTTTTGACTCCACCATGGTGCCATTTCCTAGTCGAACTTTCACTTTGACAGTGTCGTCAATTTCCTTGAAGATGCTCCTATCATTAGCCATGTGATTGCTGCAACCGCTATCCAAGTACCAGTTTCCACTTGTTTCATCACTAGAATCTCGGGTAGCATAAAAAAGATGTTGCTCATTGTTGTGCTCTTCGACGAAATTTGCTTGATGCTTGTTTTTGTTGTGGCAGTTCTTCTCCACGTGTCCAAATTTCTTACAATAGTGACATTGTGGCTTTCCACAATGCCAACAATCCTTCTCCAAGTGACTTGTCTTTTTGCAGATGCCACATGGAGGATATTTGTCTTCATTGGTCTTAGAGAAATTTCTAGAATTCTCTTTGTTTCTAGAAACTTCTCCAAATTTCTTTTCACCATTTTCTTTTTTTTTTTGAGACCGTAATTTGAGCTTTGATTGAAAGGCATTTTCAACAGAATCTTCATCATGCCTTTTCAATCTTTGCTCATATGCTTCAAGAGAACCCATAAGTTCTGTCACTGATAAAGTAGACAGATCTTTGATTTGCTTTATAGCAGTCACGATTGCATCATATTTATGGGGAATAGAAATTAGAATTTTCTCAACAATTTTCTTGTCAAGAATATTTTCCCCGCATGCTCTTATTTGACTAACTATTTCTTTTATCCTAGAATAGTAGTCTTTAATAGTCTCAGAGTCCTTCATTTTTACTAACTCAAAGTCACGTCTTAGACTTTGAAGTTTAATGGCACGTACCTTGATGCTGCCTTGAAACTCCTCCTGCAGTGTACTCCACACATCTTTAGCACTTGTTGCATCCATTATTCTTGGAAAAATTGTGTCTCCCACTACTAGTTGTAGAAAAAATAATGCCCTTGAATCTTTTTTCTTATTCTCCTTTAACTCCTTCTTTTGAGCTGCAGTTAGAGTAGAAGTGTCTGTAGGAGCGATAAATCCTTCTTCTACAATATCCCATAAATCTTGAGAGCAAAAAAATGTCTTCATTTTAATGCTCCAATAATCATAATTTTCTACTGTGAAAATAGGTACAGGAATAGATGAAGCTTGGGAAGTATTGGCCATGGTTTAAGGAAAATGTAGAAGTGATGTAGAATATAGTAGGATTATTTTTTGGAAATAGTTGGGTAATATATCTACGCCTAGTAGATGACCGAAATTAGCTCTAATGCCACTGTTAGTATTTTAGGGGAATAGAAAGGTGGGTTAGTTGTTTGTAGGTTGATTGGCTTAGAACTTAGAACTTAGGAGAGATTAGTAAGTTAGCTTTTTAAAGGGAAATAGTATAGTGGCCGTGTAGCTCTTATACAATAGAAAGGAGTTGTGTTGATTTCTCAAACTCAACTTACAATAAGTGTTGCCATGCCTATTTATAGGCATCACTCCACCACCTACTACATGTGTTGGTGGACTATTAAATATATTTTACTACATTTTAGATCTTACAAGATAATTGGTTTCTAAAGTTACATTATTCTAGAATTTTCTTAACTTAAGAACTATCATGACATTTCTATTACATGACTGTGACTACTATAGCTTTATAGAAAAATCTAGATTCATCAAGACATTTACATATTATTGCACTATAACTTTATAGAAAGTTCTAGAAATTTGTATTATTATTTTAACAATAACTTATGGTACCATCAAGGGGGATTTGTTTATCATATAGTAGTAATTAGAATTAATGATCAAGTGAGTTAGTGATACCTGGTGGTTATATCGTATAACAGCTATGATAAAAGATTAATTACTGAAATTATTTAAAAAATGAATGCAAAACATAATAATTAACACCACTAGCCCTCTCCTCCATAACAAATCTGACCATCTTACATCAAATCTGGTATATGTTCAAGTAAAAAACCCAACTTGCTCAAATAATTAATGGACTCGTACCCCAGAAACTCAAGCATAAAAAAAGGGTTGAAATCTTTTGCAACAGAAACAGAAAAAATGGATGATGACTACTCACATTAGATTAGTACTTTGTTTTAGATTTTGACACGTGTATTGAAATTTACTTTTAATTTTAACTACTCATATTTTAACTTGTGTTTTCTCCCTTCCCTGGACCCAGCACGCGGCAATGAACTTGTTTGTTCAAAACAGGACCTCGAAACTTTATGAGATGGCCGCGGCACTGCTGGTAGATCCGAAAGTCCAATCCTAACCCGGTGCATACAAACAGATATGGACTTTAAAATGATGAGGACCCGATGCTCAAAAACCAAATGAAGATAGTAATTCCAATAAAGAGAAATGAGAGTTCTACGATATATACAATCAATTACTTGAAGTTTATTTTACATGAGATTTGTATAAAACCATTGCTGATCAATTGAAATTAAAAAATTATTTGATAGTAAGAACACGTTTGATTTTATTTAAGATACTTAACAAAGGTGTCTTTCCTGATATCAATAGATGCATTTCAATTGAAAAGTACGTGATACACCTAAAACTTTCATTTACTTGTTTGTTTTCCTTAATTTTATGGTTTAGTTTAGGCGTTTTGCCTAGCAATATATAGCTTTCTATTCTGGATTTTGCAATTCGAGATCATTGACTGTGAGAAAACAACATGACATGGAATAAAAGAATAAATAACATTTCTATCCCCAATTTTGTGAATGGATTTTATGTTTTCTGCACAATTAATTAGTCCATAGTAATATTGTTTCTGCATAATTTTGCAGATTTTTCAATTTTATGTTTGTGTTTACTTTTGTAAGCATAGACTGGATTACATCACGCTCTTATACATTGTTTTATGACTTAATTTACTTCTAACTACCTTACTCTTTCTAACTTAAGCTAACACTAAGTGCAATGTTTGACACATGTTAATTATTAAGAGAAGAGGAAGAGAATTTTAGAGAAGAATTTAAAGTTATATTTCTAAATGTTAATGTTATGATCATTGTTATAATGAATTACAGTTTTACAAGCACAACCAAAGACTGTTAGGCATGAGTAATCAGGCATTTGGTTGAACAATTGTGTATAAGGAACACCCGGACTCGCTTTACATGTGAAAGTCACAAAGAAGTAGCAAAATTTGATCATACTCTCTTGCCATTATCCAACATTTTCAGATTAGATTAATCACAAATAAAGTAGTAATCCAACGGCCCCGATCATTCCAACGTTAGGGTAACGTTCGCGCGCTAATGTTAGACAATCCGGATCCCACCAATGGTCTAACGTGAAAAACAGAACGTTAGTTCAGATATAATTTTTTAATTGATCCCACTCCAGATACTAAAGTGAAAATGGCAAACCAATTCAGGAGAAAAGTGACCATTTATTCAAAATAAAATTATATTTATATTGATTTTTTTATATAAAAAGACTTTATTTATGATTATCATCGTGTATAAAAATGTCCCATATTTTATTACTAATACTACTTTGGCTATCATTTATTTATTTATTCACTATCATTCTATAGGATAATAATCATACGTTTTGTTTACACGCATTATTGGGCTACCTATTCATATTCCATGGAACAAAAGCTAGGCCCATTAATTATTATGGGGCAATTGTTATTTTTACCTCTCTTTTATAATTTTTTTCCAAAATTATCCTTATCTTTGTTTCTCTCTATCTATTTTTTCCAAAAAAAAAAAAAATATACCCCCTCTCTTTGATGGAGTCGTACTTCTCCTGCATGTGGGGAAGAGAATATGTGATGCTGCAAATAATTTCGATTCCATTATTAATTTTGATACAGTTTCTGATAAAAATTATATGAAACTATTAGAATAGAAAATGCTACCGGTGAGGAATGCTATAGAAAAGCAATGAATTTTTCCTTGTCTCCGAGGAATACAAGTAAAAAACGTGCACCCCCCAGCCCCACTGCCCCCAATCACAGCACCTATGATTTTTCCCTTATCTCCAAGGAATACAAATTAAAAACGCACCCCCAATCATAATTTAGATACTGAAAAATTAACCTTCATTCATCTTCACCCCCGGTTGTCAATGGACGATCCAACGAAATGCGTCCCTATCAGTCAAGTAATTGGACGAAAGCACCATGTTCACACGTGGCAGTAGAAAAACCAAATTCATAAATGTTGCACACCTGGTTCCTTCCTTGTTCGCTATTCCCGTGGCTTAACATTACCAGCTGATCTTCTGTTGCATAAATAATAGCAGGCAGTGAAAATGAAACCGCTGCACTGCTTGTGTAAAACTAGTTTTGGATTTTGTTTTAATTTTTTTCCTCTTTTGTTTTCTTTTTGCCATGGTTTCTATCTCCACCAAAGGGAGGGGGGTATGTTTTTCTTTTATGAAGAAACAGATAAAGAGAATTATAAGGATAATTTAGGATTTTTTTTAAAAGGGATGTATATAATTAAAAAGGGGAGGTAAAAATAACAATTGCCTTATTATGGTGTTATTATTATTATATTATATTTACATCTCCCTAGATCTCATTAGGTAGAGAATTAGTGTTAATCTCATTATTTTTTTAGGCTTTTGCTATTTACACCCACTCTATTTACTAAGCATAGCCCTTCCTTTTTCTTTATTACCACATGTACCTTTTAAACCCTAATTTTACCCTTTCAAACACTGTATTTACTAAGCACACCCTTCCCTTTTTTTATTACCATATGTACCCTTTTAAACCCTAATTTTACACCCCCCATGTTTGTTATTCTTTAAATCATTTTCTTTTTACCCTATCTTTATTATTCTTTAAACCCTAATTTTTAACATCCATCTTTGGCCCCCGCAATCATTATTCTTTGAACCCTATTTACATAATATTGCGCTTTCCATGAATTAATAGTGACACTGTGTGTTTTCCTCCATCTAACACTGCGTTTCAAGGTATGTTCATCGTTGACTTCATCTATTATACAATGCAAATGATACTTCACTTTGCTTTTTACACTATCAAAATAAGAGCAAACTAACAAACAAAGAAAATAGACAATAATCACGAAACAAAGCTACTGACTCATCATCAAGTGTCTCCTCACATTATTTCGTCCATCAGGAATTTTGAATATGAGTTATCAGTTGTTCAACGTAGCTTTCAAATAAGCAGATGTCTCTACAATTACTGCTACTTCTGAAGGTACACTTGAATTTGTTAGGTTCTAAAACCTTGGACGATGTCCAACCACTCCTATTTCGGTTTTGATGATAATAACTAAATGATAAGTTTTGAAGTATCTAATGATCTAGTTTGAGTGCTATAGGAATTACGTCGTCCAATCCCGCAATGGTATTGTATCTCTCAAACCTGGACTCTATGTTTTAATAAAATGAGCGTCCAATTGTGCTTTATAAGAAACCTACAGGCAGCGTCCAATGCTCCTGTGAGAGCAAGCGTCCAACGCTTGAGTAACACTCACTGATTGTTACTAACTTTAAAATACGCTTTCTTTAATATAAGGCAACGTTCACTCTGTCATATTTTAACATGCCATTCTATTTTGATCTTTTCGAATAGTACTGAACAGGAAAAGAAGAAGCTTCTCTCTGTAGAGAAAGTACAAGTAGGAGAGAGGCGCTACGAGTACGGCTGTCACTTCCATCACTTCACTCTAAGTCAAAATGTGACAACGGCCATATGCTACAGAAAGAATCGCTCTTGGAAAAGGAACAGATCCCTCAACGGATATCTTTCAACAAACTTCCTATATATAGAAGAATGAGCTCAAGTATCAATAACAACGATTTTTCAAAAAGAGCTGAATCCCTGTCAAAACGACTGGACGATCATAAGCGAAAAGAGCATTCATCTTAAGCTTTGCTAAGCGAGTCTATATACTCATTCTTATTGTAATATCCTCTCAGTGAGAGTTATACTTTACTTACAATATCAAACAATTCTGTTTGGAAAGCCAGAAGTGGCTTAGTGTTAAAGAATACTTAAGTTTTGTGTTTAATCTCAAGGAGAGATTAAGGGTGTGCCAGAAGTGGCCTAGAGAATACTTGTAGCCAGAAGTGGCAAAGTTAGAATACTTAAGTGTAATCAGATTTTGATTAGTAGAACCCTTCAAAAGTTTTTGAAGGAGAACTGGACGTAGCTCAGTTGAGTGAACCAGTATAAAACTACGTATTCTATTCTCTCGCCTTCTAGCTCACTTGCATTTCTTTTAAGCTATCTCTTCAACATACTACGAAAAAGTTTCTATACACCTTTTTATCTAAGTTTATCTATTACGTGTATTTAAACGAAAAAGAAGAAGAGTAGTTTCTTTGGTCTGTTGTTTTAATCGGCTGGACGATAGTCCGTTCCTTCTGTTTTACTAAGTTTCTGTAAAACGTAAAGATACATTATCTTCACATTGGCTAAAGTTTTCAAAAGAAAATTTAAATACACTATTCAACCCCCCTTCTAGTGTTTTTCTCTACATTTCAGTTGGTATCAGAGCTCGACCTCTTGGGTTGAGTTCTTAACAGAACAGAGGAAAGATCCTGAGAAAGATGAAAAACGAAGGACAAGCTGTGAACAGACCACCACTCTTCAAAGGTGTCAAATATGACTACTGGAAACAAAGAATGATAGCATTCTTTGAATCTAGCCATATTGACATGTGGGAAGTTGTGGAGATGGGCGACTATATTCCGCTTGATGCAAGCCTCAACGAAATCCCAAAGGCTAGATGGACGGAAGAGCAAAAACAAAGATTTTATCTCAACTCCAGAGCCAGAAACATCATCATGTGTGCACTAAGCGAACAAGAATACAATAAGGTGCACAGTCTCAAAAGCGCAAAACAAATGTGGGACACTCTTGCATTAACATATGAGGGTTCCACTCAGGTAAAACGTAACAAACTCAGTCTCCTTACTCGTCAATATGAGTTGTTTAGTATGGAAGAAAACGAGGACATACAAAGTATGTTTGGACGGTTTCAAACCATACTAAATGAACTTAGAGCACATGGTAAAGATTATAATAACTATGAACATATTGACAAAATCCTAAGAAGTTTACCTAGGAAATGGAGACCACAGGTTACAGCTTTGAGAACAACGAAGGAACTGGACGATATGTCCTTAGAAGAACTCGTGGGAACCCTCAAGGTGCATGAACTAGAACTGCATCAAGACAATGATGGTAAGAAAAATAAGTCTCTGGCGCTCAGCGTCCAGAAGCCAAGGAAAGCATCATCGTCCAAAGCCATGCAAGCTGAAACATCATCAGACGAACAATATGAAGATGATGACTCAGACGAGAATGATGAACTATCCTTTATATCCAAAAGGATACATTCTATGTGGAAAAAGAAAGGTGGATCCAGATGGAGAAACATGAAGAGGAAAGACTTCAAAGAAAAGAAGGAGAAGAGTCCAATTATATGCTACGAATGCAAAAAGCCAGGACACTTCAAATCAGAGTGCCCAGACCTTGACAAAAGCAAAGACAAGAAGAAGAAATTCTTCAGCAAAGGAAAGGGCAAGAAAGTTCTGATGTCCACCTGGGAAGACCTGGACGATGACTCATCATCGGACGAAGGAGAAGAGGAAGAAGCACACATATGTCTGATGGCGGACACCTCAACTGATTCCTCTGAGCCAGAAGAAGAAGATGAGGTAGATTTTAATGACTTAGATTCAATTCAAGAAGCTTATCATGAATTACTTTCAAACTCTTCTATCTTGTCAAAGGCCTACAGAACTTTAAAGAAATCATCCAAATCACTTTCAAAAGAAAAAGAAGCTTTAGAAGAAAACGTTAGACAACTAGAAAGTGAAAAGGAGGATTTACAGAAAAAGTTTGTAGAGCTTTCAAGGAAAAATGAGATTACAAATATGGAGAGGCGAACTCTCTGGAATGATGCTGCTCAAGCCTATAAATCCTATAAGGATTCAAGGGATAGAGAAAGCAATCTTTCCATAGAGATTCGAAATCTCAACGCAGAAAACAAAAGGCTAGTTGAGAAGCTTCTGAAAGTTGAAGCAGATACTTCCTTAAGAGGTCAACCACATGATGTTGTAAAACTTCATGAGGAAATTGACAGCCTAAAGAAGGATCTGTCAAACTTTGTCAAGGGCTCTGACAACCTCAAAAAACTTTTAAAATATGAAGGTTGTAAGAGACCAAATGACAGGTCAGGACATGGATACAAGGGAAAGAAATATATTCATGATGAAGAAACAGATGTTTGCTACTTCTGTGGGAAACCTGGACATATAACGTCCAAATGCAGACACCTGCCTAAGAGGGGAGCATTAAATACCCTTCGAGCTAACAAAAAAGGACCCAAGTCAATCTGGGTACCTAAGGATAAAATTGTTCCTGTTGTAGACATGCTTAACAGCAGGAAAGAAACTCCAATCATGGTACCTGGACAGTGGGTGCTCACATCACATGACGGGAGAAAGGTGTATGTTCCAAAGCCTCCTACCCAAGACTGGTGGGACAGTCACTTTTGGAGGGAATCAGAAAGGGATGATAGCTGGCGTAGGTAAGATTGGTATACCACCCTATCCCTGTATTGATAACGTTCTTTATGTTAAAGGTCTTAAACATAATCTACTTAGCATAAGTCAATTATGTGACAGTGGATATGATGTTGCCTTTAACAAAGGTGAATGTACAGTCAAAAACTCTGATGGATCCCTTCTCTTTACTGCAAAGAGGCAAGGCAATCTGTATAAGATTAAACTTGGGGAACTATCAAGTCAAAATGTATCATGCCTAGTTTCTGTACAAGAAAATCATTGGTTATGGCATAAAAGACTTGGTCATGCAAGCTTGAGGTTAATCTCAAAGCTGAACAGGCACAACCTCGTAAGAGGACTACCAAGTATGTCATATAAAGATGATCTTCTTTGTGAAGCCTGTCAGAAAGGGAAACAAGTGAAAAGTTCTTTTCAAAGTAAAAACATTGTTTCCACTTCTAGACCACTAGAGCTGTTACATATTGATCTGTTTGGACCCACAAGAACAGCCTCGGTAAGTGGTAAAAGATATGGGTTAGTTATAGTGGACGACTATACTAGATGGACATGGGTCTTATTCCTATCCCACAAAGATGAGTCCTTTAAGGCCTTTTATAATCTCTGCAAAAGAGTTCAAAATGAAAAAGGAGTATGCATTGCTTCAATCAGAAGTGATCACGGGGGTGAATTCGAAAACGAAAGTTTTCAAAGGTTCTATGAGGATAATGGTATCCTTCACAACTTCTCAACACCTAGAACACCACAACAGAATGGTGTAGTTGAGAGGAAAAATAGGTCACTTCAGGAGATGGCCAGAACCATGTTAAATGATAATTCAACCCCTAAACACTTCTGGGCTGAAGCAGTGAATACTGCCTGTTATTTACAAAACAGAATCTATATAAGGCCGATATTGAAAAAGACTCCATATGAATTGTGGAAGGGTAGAAGACCCAACATATCCTACTTCCATCCATTTGGATGTCAATGTTTCATTCTGAACACTAAGGATAACCTGGGAAAATTTGATTCTAAGTGTGATGAAGGAACATTGCTTGGATATTCTGAAACTTCAAAGGCGTACAGAGTCTATAACTCTAGAACCTTAGTTGTTGAAGAAGCTATCCATGTGAAGTTTAATGACAACAAGCCTGATAAGGAATTATCAGAGCTAGACAAATCATTTGCAGATATCAGACTGGACGATGCAAGTAAGTCATCAGATTCGTCCAAACATGATGTCTCAGTTGAAGAATCAAATGCACTACTGGACCGTCCAGTCGAAGAACAAAGAGAACCAACTGGACGCAACTGGCAAATGAAGAAACATCATCCACAGGAGCAAATCATTGGGGATCCAGAAGACAGAGTCAAAACCAGATCTTCACTTCAAAGACAGCAAAGTCACGCAGCATTCATATCTCAAATAGAACCTAAGACTGTGGACGATGCCTTAGATGATGAAGGATGGGTCAAAGCAATGCAAGAAGAACTTGACCAATTTCAAAAGAACAATGTCTGGAAGCTAGTAGAACTTTCCAACGACCAAGAAGCTGTAGGAGCAAAGTGGGTGTTCAGAAACAAGCTGGACGAAGAAGGTAATGTTGTGAGAAACAAAGCAAGGTTGGTAGCAAAAGGTTACTCACAACAAGAAGGTATAGATTATACTGAAACTTATGCTCCTGTTGCACGTCTGGAGGCAATCCGCATTTTACTGTCATTTGCAGCTCATAGCAATATGAAGCTATACCAAATGGACGTAAAAAGTGCATTCCTCAATGGACTCATAAAAGAAGAAGTCTATGTGGAACAACCCCCAGGATTTGAAAGTGATGCTTTTCCAAATCATGTTTTTAAACTCAACAAAGCACTATATGGGTTGAAACAAGCCCCTAGAGCTTGGTATGAAAAACTCAGCACATTTCTGTCAGAAAATGGTTTTTCAAGAGGAAAAGTAGACACTACGTTATTTCGCAAAGACTACTCTTCTGATTTTATTATTGCACAAGTATATGTTGATGATATCATATTTGGTGCCACTAATAAATCTCTCTGTGAAGATTTTGCCAAATTAATGCAAACAGAGTTCGAGATGAGCATGATGGGTGAGCTGAAATTCTTCCTTGGACTCCAAATCAAACAAACTGAAAAGGGAATATATATACATCAGACTAAGTATGTCAAAGAGCTACTAAAGAAGTACAAGTTGGATGATGCAAAACCAATGAAAACTCCTATGCATCCAACAACAGTTCTTGGACTGGACGACAACTCAAAGAAAGTAGATAATACTCTATACAGAGGTATGATAGGATCACTCCTGTACCTCACAGCGTCCAGACCTGACACCATGTTCAGCGTATGTTTATGTGGCAGATTTCAGTCTGACCCAAGGGAAGTTCACTTAACTGCTGTTAAAAGAATCTTTCGATATCTTGCTGGAACCACTAACCTTGGGTTATATTTCAAAAGGGAGAAAGATTTCAGGCTAATAGGATATTGTGATGCTGATTATGCTGGAGATCGCATTGAAAGAAAAAGCACCAGTGGAGGATGTCACTTCATCGATGGTAACCTAGTCTCCTGGATATGCAAGAAGCAAGGAACAATTGCTCTGTCCACTGCTGAAGCAGAGTATATCTCAGCTGCAAAATGCTGTTCTCAAATCTTGTGGATCAAGCATCAACTTGAGGACTACAACATATATGAGAGTAACATTCCTATCTTCTGTGATAGTAAAGCTGCCATAAATCTTTCTAAAAATCCCATATTGCATTCAAGGGCTAAACATATAGAAATTAAACATCACTTTATAAGAGACCATGTTCAAAAGGGAACTGTGGAATTACACTTTGTAACCACAGATGATCAGCTTGCTGATATATTCACCAAACCCCTTACTGAAGACAAGTTAATCCTTCTGAGGGACAAACTTGGCATGGCCTCTGTAAAGGAATGATTAACATCTACATGATGCGTCCAATAACTTCATAGCGTCCAAAGGACATGTCGTCCAAGGAACACTTGAGTCATGCATATGCATTACATACATTTCACTTAAAGTCCAATATATGGACGATGTCTTTTTATCTTAGTTTTTATTTTTTTTCAAATTAACAAAATGGATCGTTTTAAGGATAAGTATGAGCTAATACTCTATGCTGAGTCACCAAAACGGCGGTAACCGTACACAATTACCCACATCCTCTGCACGTCTCATCATGGCGGGTTTTATGACGTCAGTTACTTTTCAAATATTCAAAAATAAAACAAAACCGCTTCATATTCTCCAAACAAAGCCCAAACGCCACCTTATCAAATCCTCACCGGAGAAAACCTAAACACTCAACAAACCTAAACACTCTCTCTCTCTCTCAGAAACCCCAAAAACACTCTCTCTCTCTCACAGAAAACCTAAAAATCCAAACTTTACAAGAATGGCTATCTCTACAAACTTAAGCAACTCAGAACTCGACGTCCTGACCTACCCTGAGACTACGGTTGTGTGCCAAGGAGCCACTACGGTGCACATTGAGCACTTCTTTGACATTGAAGCGCTTGAAAAGCTGGGACTAAACCTGGAAGAGAGCCTACTGAAGTGTGGAATCAGAGGCCACTTCAATGAGAACCAGAAAATTTATCCCGAGTTGATCAGAATGTTCTGGAGGAATGCCAAGTTTCAGAGCCCAAGGGAGCTCGTGGCCAAGATTCTTGGACGAGAAGTGACGCTGTCCACCGAGGCCATAGCAAAGGTAACTGGTTGCATCAGGGAGCGGAACCAGTACAAAACCAACTGGGCAGAGCAGTACGGCGATCTCGTTGCGACTGTGCTTTGCAAGTCCAAAACCCCTGAGTCGGTGAAGATTGAATACAAGAATCTGTGCGAGGAAGCTAAAATATGGCAGCAGGTGTGCAACAAGAGCATCCTGCACAAAGCTGGGTCTAAGGACTCAGTCACAGACTTACACAAGTTTGTGATATTCCATCTGATGGAAGGCATTCCCTTCAATCTGCCTCACATCATCTACATCAATATCGTGAGGATGATGAAGTCCGTGGGTGGAAATGATGACATTTTCTACGCCGCTCTGTTGAACAGGATCTTCTGGGATCAGAAGCTTTATCAATGCTTCTTTGATGAATTGGAGGAAGAAGATCATGAAGCCATAGTGAAGAAAGGGCCAATAGTGGCGACACAACAGTTGTTTGGTGAGCCCAACATAAGGCCAATGAAGATCAAGCTAACAGCCAAGGTCTTAAGGGACCTGGACGAGGACACCATCAACAAGCAAAGGCATGAGCAGAGCAAGATCATCTCTAATGATGAAGAAGAAGAGATTGATCTACTGGGCATTGGTAGAAAAATCAAAAGGCTGATGAAAGAACAGCAGGGCAGAAAGATCACACGCCAAGCAACTCAGATGCATGAGGAAGACGCTGAGAAGGAAAGAAGAACCAAGAAGAGGCATGCTGAGACATCTATTGCTCAGTCACCAGCAGGGAAGTGTCCAAAGACTGAAACGTCCAAACCTGTTCAAGAGGAGAGGCGTCCAAAGGCAGCTTCAGTAAAGGTTGCCCCAGAAAAGCAAAAGGTACGAAAGCTTCAATTACTGGACGACTCTGATGATGATGATGACCAGATCCCAATTGGTCAGATCATGAAGGAGATAGAGGGTCCTCAGCAAAAGAAGCAAAACGCACAACCTGCTAAAACACCTCATTTTCTTGCCAATGTGCCACGAAGAAGAGTGAAGACTCAGGCAAAAAGGGCAAAAAGGACTGCAGTGCTACCATCCTCCTCTCAAGACACCGACAAAGCGTCCACCAGCACCCTTCTACCAGAAACATCAGGTGCTCCTTCCACATCAGGAAGCCAGCAACCACCTCTTCGCTTGGACCTGTCCAAGTTTATGCGTCCAAGAGATGCATGGAGGGATACATGGTCCCCATGGACTATTCCCCCCAAGCAGAAAACCAAAGAAGAGAAAGACAGGGAACGCTTTCCGGTTGCATTCCTCACATGCAATGAGCAGAATTTCTGTAAAGAAGGTGATGTGATCCAGAGGCCTCTGCAAGAGCCTCTGAAGCGGCATTATACAACTGCCTCAGAACCTGAGTGGAAGAGGTATGTTTGCACTGAATCTTTGTCAGCTGCTTACTATGCTATGCCCAAAGGAACAATCATCAGCAATCCTCTGCCCAGTTGGACGAGAGAAATGTACCCACACTTAGTACACATGCCTTATCCTTACATCTGTCCAACTGGAACTCAGCAGAGAGTGCGTCCAGCAGCAATAAATCTACAGAAGCCAGAGGTTGAAATTGCCTCTCATTTCACCAAGACGGTTGCGGAGCAGAAAGGGAAGGCTCCAAAGAAAAAGAAGGCACCGTCCAAGAAGTCTTCTGCTAACAAAGATAGTGAGCTGGATGCAGAATTGCAATTAGCAATTAAAGAAAGTCTGGACCAGTCAGTAACGCAGCAGCGTCCAGACGCAGAGTGGGTCAGGGATGTTCAAATCTGGACTCCAATCACAAAGTTCCTGCCACTACCAGCTGGAACTCCAGTGCTAAACTTCCAGCCTGGCGACTTTGATGATCTTGGAAAGCTTCTGCAACAGATGTACATTCCAAACCAAGCAATCGCCTACCCACCAAACATGCACATAAGCCGAGCGACGGAAATAAAGTTTGTACCAGACAGAGTATGTCCTAGACTGCCTGTCTATGATGCTGGTCGCAAGAAAGGCTTCAAATTCTACGGCATTGAGATGCCCAGCAGGGAGGAGAAAGTTGGAACCCTGCAAAAATCTTCTTACACCTGGGGTCATTTATTTGATAAGTCTGGTAAGCTCACGCGTGAACTTGGAACCTCTGATTCCATAACCTTTTGGCACCAGATACTATGGAACGATTCCCAGCAAGCCTCATCCTCAGGCTGTTCCAAGGATGACTTTGTTCATCCCCCTCATGGTATAGAAGTGCTGCGTCCAGTCAAGACTTACCATTTCTCAGACACATTTGCCTGCTTTCTGAAGGATTCAGATGATTATCTGGAGTTGATGAAGACTCTGCCAACAATCAGAAGCAACAAAGTGTTTGACCTCAGAACGCTGGATCGCACGGAGTTTGTGGAGGAACTCCAAACTCTCCATGAGGAATACCAAGCAGAAGAAGCCGCCGTAGCAGTGGAACAAGCTCGTGTTGAGCAGCTGGCTTTTGAGGAAGCTGAGACAGCAACCACGGAGAAGGAAGATATGGTTGCTAAGTCAAAGGCTACACAGGCAGAACTGGATGAAGCATCTGCCAAAGTGACAAAGGTGCTAGCTCATCTTGACCTGGACCCATCAGTACGAGTGGACGTAGAACACTTTGTCACGTCACATGAAGAAGCTACCGTCCAGTCTGATAGATCCGAGGATGATAGAGAGCTCGTTGTTGAAGCGTCCAAGCAAATGGAAGCCTCTGCAGCACAGCCTATTGCTGAAGATGTCACAAGCCTCCCCATTGTTGAGGCTTCTGCTGAAGCACATTCAGGCACACATCAACTGGTTCCAACTGGATCTTCAAGTCCAAGGGGCATCAATCCCCTGCGATTTGCTGAACCACAAGGAGTCTCAGAAGATCGTGTTCACGAAATTGTGCAACAGGCTCTGAGGCAGCAACAGCTGGAGACTGAGGCCGCGTTTCAAGCTTTTCAGCAAAGACAACAGGCTGAAGCTGAACAACATCGTCTAATGCTGCAAAATGCAATCACTGAGCAGTTCATGAGTCTCTCACAGACGCTTGTGAATCAGATTCAACACACAGCAGCCACCTTACTTGGCCAAGTTGCTCATGCAGTTCCACAAGTCCAACCTCAACCTCCACAACCAGCTCCACCAATTCAAGCATCACTAGAACAACCACCTCCACCACCAGAACAACCACCTCCACAGCCATAAGGTGACCATGATGGCTAATTTTTTTTTTTTTTTTCCATCTTTCAAACCTTTTTGTTAATGACAAAGGGGGAGAAATTGGAATTTTCGATGAGTATATATAGCTAAAACAATATGTATTCAAAATTCTTTTTGGCATATATATATTGGCTCCTTTATCAAAACATGAGGTGTTTATTTTCATATATTCCGCATCCATATCATTGATATGTTTTCACTCTGATATCTGTTATTAGATGCATAAGAAATGTTGAACTCAGGGGGAGTACTTCATTTCACTTTGATACTCTGGCATAACATAATCATTTCTGACTTGACTCATTGTATTTTTTTTATGATTATGTGTCTGTTTAACATCAAAATTTACCATTATTTGTCATCATCAAAAAGGGGGAGATTGTTAGGTTCTAAAACCTTGGACGATGTCCAACCACTCCTATTTCGGTTTTGATGATAATAACTAAAGGATAAGTTTTGAAGTATCTAATGATCTAGTTTGAGTGCTATAGGAATTACGTCGTCCAATCCCGCAATGGTATTGTATCTCTCAAACCTGGACTCTATGTTTTAATAAAATGAGCGTCCAATTGTGCTTTATAAGAAACCTACAGGTAGCGTCCAATGCTCCTGTGAGAGCAAGCGTCCAACGCTTGAGTAACACTCACTGATTGTTACTAACTTTAAAATACGCTTTCTTTAATATAAGGCAACGTTCACTCTGTCATATTTTAACATGCCATTCTATTTCGATCTTTTCGAATAGTACTGAACAGGGAAAGAAGAAGCTTCTCTCTGCAGAGAAAGTACAAGTAGGAGAGAGGCGCTACGAGTACGGCTGTCACTTCCATCACTTCACTCTAAGTCAAAATGTGACAACGGCCATATGCTACAGAAAGAATCGCTCTTGGAAAAGGAACAGATCCCTCAACGGATATCTTTCAACAAACTTCCTATATATAGAAGAATGAGCTCAAGTATTAATAACAACGATTTTTCAAAAAGAGCTGAATCCCTGTCAAAACGACTGGACGATCATAAGCGAAAAGAGCATTCATCTTAAGCTTTGCTAAGCGAGTCTATATACTCATTCATATTGTAATATCCTCTCAGTGAGAGTTATACTTTACTTACAATATCAAACAATTCTGTTTGGAAAGCCAGAAGTGGCTTAGTGTTAAAGAATACTTAAGTTTTGTGTTTAATCTCAAGGAGAGATTAAGGGTGTGCCAGAAGTGGCCTAGAGAATACTTGTAGCCAGAAGTGGCAAAGTTAGAATACTTAAGTGCAATCAGATTTTGATTAGTAGAACCCTTCAAAAGTTTTTGAAGGAGAACTGGACGTAGCTCAGTTGAGTGAACCAGTATAAAACTACGTATTCTATTCTCTCGCCTTCTAGCTCACTTGCATTTCTTTTAAGCTATCTCTTCAACATACTACGAAAAAGTTTCTATACACCTTTTTATCTAAGTTTATCTATTACGTGTATTTAAACGAAAAAGAAGAAGAGTAGTTTCTTTGGTCTGTTGTTTTAATCGGCTGGACGATAGTCCGTTCCTTCTGTTTTACTAAGTTTCTGTAAAACGTAAAGATACATTATCTTCACATTGGCTAAAGTTTTCAAAAGAAAATTTAAATACACTATTCAACCCCCCTTCTAGTGTTTTTCTCTACATTTCAGAATTTGGTTTGGTTTTTGTTTATGACTACTAGAACATACTACTCGGAACAACATATACCAATACTGGAAAGTAATTTCTGGAACTATAACATAGTTCTACCATCTTTTTTCACTATTTCGAAACTAAGTCCCAATAGTTTTTTTTTCTTTTAAGAAATTGTCACTAGTTAAAAATAACTTTATATCATATTTTAAATTGTTTATTGTAAATCTAAAATATAAATTATATATTCAAAGTATTTATTTATTATCAATTTTAATTATTATTATAATATAATTAATATATTTGAAATATTTATTTATTATGAACTTTAAGTATGTAAAATCAAACATATATAATGTGCAATGCATAAGCTAAAATACTAATTTATTAATAAATTATAAAGTTTCGTATCAATAAAAGGATTTAAAAATCTTTGTCTAATGTTATTTATATCTTTTATTTATTTAAAATATATTAAAGTAATAAAAAATTTCCTAATATTACAAAACTTAGAATTTCTTATCTAATACTATTTATATGACTTTTTATTTCAATTTAAATTATAATAAGAAAAAAATATTAAATTAAAATTCACTTTCTCCTTTGAATGCTTTTATTTAAATTTTAAAATGCATCATATTATATACTTAGTCTTGTTTTAGTTTTCTTAAAAGTATTAATAAAATATATATGTTGCCCCTATATTGTATGATTTGAAATATTAGTTACTAAAAAGTAGTAACTCATGTGAAAGAATTGACATGATAGAATTGTTTCAAATTGACACTAAAAGTGATTAGATCAGTGTATTAAAACATTGGACCAGTCGTTGACCTGGTTGTAGTACTAAGTTAATGGATTATTGGTCGAACACTAGTTAAATCACATGAATCAATATAAGTACTATAATACTTAAAGTTACACACACACACACACACGATTTAAGTGTTATAATACTTAAAGTTACGTGTACACACACACATTAGTGTAGTGGTAATATGCACTCTTAATGTTGGTAATATGTACTCTTAATGTACTATGGGCTGCAAGTTTGATTCTTCAAGTGAGAAGTTTTGAAATTTTCCTACCTAATTTTACTACTTTACAAGCCTTCTCACGTCCACACACACACACACACACACCTTGGCATTTCAGCTCAACAATTATACACTAGGTCGCACAATAAATGAATTAGGAAGTATTTGTTGGTCCACCCAAACTCGGTTTACACCTATGTAATATGGTTTTATACCGGTTTAATGAGTTTATCCCAAGTCATCAACATTTCCAATCTATTAAGTGAATCAACCCAGTCTCATCTCCGGTTCCCAATCGGACCGATTCAATCGGCTGGTCCGAGCCAGGTTTTAAAACATTGAATAAGATAACTAAGACAAATTATTTCAAACTTGAAAAAGAAAGTTTTAATAGCTAGTATATTTGGACAATATAAAACGAAAGACTAAATTTGTGGAAAATGTGATTAGCAATTCCTATTTGATAGGAAGGATTTTATCTTGAGCGTTTTTATAAAATGACTATTTACAGCCCAAAGAAACACAAAAACTATCACTACTCTTATTCTTAAAGCACTGTTTCTTTTCCTTAAAACTTCTTGTATAACAAGTTGCTTCTATTTTCTTGTTCCACTTATGAAAGATATCACAGTAAAGGTCAATGTCGATATGGATACACATAAACTCTTCATACACAATTGAAGAAAGATCTTAATGATACAAGAACTTATATATAGGGAACACATATCTCTATAGTTTTTATTGTATTAATAAATTTAGATGCAAAAGATCCATGTTATTTTGTTGTACGCGTTGTGAATATTGTTTTAATCTTCAGTGACATCCTTATCTAATTAAAGGCAGGAGCAAGAATGCTACACTCATTAGCTGCAAAAAGAAACAAGATGTCAATACATGATCATGTTCCACTTAAAAGTACAAATATATATAGATAAATTGGCAATAATTCATGTGTTGGTGTGTTCTATGCTATGAACTATGTTGAATTTTTCATAGGAAGATGAAATTAGATTGATATATGATTAAGTACATCATCTTAGCTAGAAAAATTCATATTCACCAAAAATAACTTCAATTTAGCTAATTTATTCTTGTGTTGGAATTTGGAAGCCAATAGAAATCAAACAACCTTATTTATCAAAACACTAGAAAAGTAACTGGATAACTATTTCTTTAAAATAATAATCTTGATATTTAACTCCTCAAATGGTAAACAGTCTTTAAGAGAATTACCTTCCAGTTCAACATATAGAAGGAATGAGTGGAAGCTGGGTTTGTCAAATCTACATATTTGGTCTGGTGCCAGAGAACTGTAGCAGGAATAACACTTCCTAGACCCTAAAACATTATCACTGAATAAATTTCAAACATTGTTGGAAGGTTTAAATAAGTTTATATTCACTTATAGCAATATGTATAACAATAGACCTATGCTTTATCATGAAAGAATGTCTTCTTTAAAGATCAATTTTTACCCTTGACACTACTGTCAAGATTATAAAGTTGGAATAATCTATGTAATAAAGACATTTTTCCTAGGGAAATATTTCTTCATTTAAGTATCGAGATATTAAACAAAATGAAGTTTGTTGCACTCTAGTGAACTTTGTATGTATAGAGAGGTTCAAAGGGAGAAAGAAATTATGTGTACTCTCTATAGTTTTTCAGCTTGGACCTTAGCTGGGAGCATTTGCTTTTGCATTTTTATTTTTGTATTTTCTTCTATTTCCTTATCAATAATACAGTCTTACACATTGTATGGTTACTATTCCTATTAGACTCAATAGTTTAAGATTTTCTTTTCTTTTATAAACTGGTAGGAAAAACAAACAAAATAATAAAAATGATATTAATATTAATTTGAAACCATGTCATAAAAGATAAAAAACTAATTTTTATTATATTAATAATAGAACCCTAATCCTAATTAAATAAAGAAATAATTCATGATATTTAAAAAAAAGAAATAAAATCAATCCTAAGAGATATTTAAGTCTCTCTAATTTACTTAAGATATAACCAAGATATATATTATAGGACATTTGTTTTATATTTTAACACTCATTAATCAACATCAAACCCCCGTCTTGAGGTGCAAAACGAATAAATTCAACACACCTATAACTGCAATCTCTACATGTAATAAGGATATTACCGTGACAATTTTCATCCAGAGAGGAGAAGAAGATGATGCTCCTGCCAGGAGGGCAACTCCAAAAGCCATTTCAAAAAAGGAAACACAAATCCAAAATACCTGGCAAAGATTATTTAGGAACAACCAATGGTTATGCAAGAGGGCATAACCAATTTTGCTAAGATGTTGCATTTGAAAAACATACCTTTTTCTGACCTAAACGTGCTGCAAAAGAACGAATGCCAAATTTTGTATCTCCTTCGACGTCAGGTATATCCTATATAAATCCAAATAAAGGTTTTACATTGAGTACACATATATTGAATCAAAAGCTTAATGTTGGAAAACAAATGTATGTTATGAGAAAATAAAGGCCTTTACCTTGGACAATGCTAAACCTATAGAGTAGAAACTGAAGAATATCATAGAAACAATCAACGATCTTGGAAAGACAGCTGGCCTCTTGAACACAAATGTCTGGACATTTGTTACATGAATTAGCAATAAAAAAATATATGGCTTCATTTCATATTTCTTCCTTTAGTTAATAACATGAAAGGGTTGTTAGATAATATAACATTCCTAGGACTATTTGGCAAAAATGGATTCGTACATATAAAGGGAGTTAATAGCTTGTGACTTACATGTAACTGTTTTTAACTTATTGACAATTAGTTAGTTATAGACTCTCTATTATTCAAGTAAGATAATTATATATACTATAATTAAGTCTTAAAATAAATGTACATATTAGACCAAAGCAATGAAAGTGAATCTCAATATTTTTCTACATATTCAACTTTTTTTCCACTTTCTCACTCACATCTCATTCAGTTTTGATTGGTGAATTCAAATAGTTGATCATGTATCAAATGAAATCAACCCTAAAATGTAAGGACAAGGATTTGTTATTATTCTTACATTCATATAAGCTAATACATGGTTGTTCAGAACTAAAGATCTATAAAAAGCACAATTAGCTATAAGACAAAACCTGCATGTGAAGGAAATATGTAATTGGAAATATTAATGTCCAACTAGAAAACATAATCATTGCCGTGAGCACTGGAGATTTCTTCCATCTCAACAGGGGCACCTGAAAAGTTTCCAAACAATGTTATGACCATCAAACAATTTTTTTTTTCTTTCAAAACAAGCCCTTCTTTATTAGTGTGTTTGTTAGAAAATATTCATATATGTTCATCTAGGAGTTTAATTTGTATTTGAATAATGAATTTTAACGAGTAAACGTATTTGTTTAAGATAATTTTAAATGATATCCGTTCTAAACCGACATTTGTCCTCCCAACTTCCACCATGCTTGTCATTTTAAAGACAGACCACAAGGGATAGATTCGCGACATTGCATTATGCTTGACACATGTCCCTAACTACCTTCCCTCGTGTCCCTAACTAGCTATCAAATTTGGATTGCTTGTAATTGTTTTTAAACTGCAAACAATCTTAATCACTAAAAAAAAAAAATTCACGCACATATATAAAAATTTATAAATGCTATAAAAAAAAAAAAGAGGTCGTAAAATGACAATTCTAAACGTTTTGGTTAGATGTTGAATTATATGTTTTGTGTGGAGGGAAATAGGAAACGAGAGAAAAAAAAATAAAAGCAGAAAAAAATGAAGATAAAGGCGAAAAAGAAAAGGAAATTAATATTATAATGAAAAAATGATTATCATTAAAAAATAAGATAAAAAATAATTATACTAAATGAATATTAATTAAAATTATTTTAAATTTTTTTATAAAATAATAGACAAATAACTAAAATTTTACTGTAATAAATGTTTTTCTCTCTTATTTTTAAAAGAAAAAACTTTGTACATCTCAAGTATTTTTTATGTTTTATTTTTAATTAAACTATTCTTAATACTTTTTTTTATCTATTTTTTCTTTCATTTTCACTAGATGTAAATGAAGGTTAAACGGTCAATTTTTGAAAAAAGAATCACAATTGATCTATATGAGTATAATTATGACCCAACCTTTGATGAAACCACTAAATATGATTGAAATCTTTTACAGGATCTCCAAATAAAATTGTTTAATTATACAAACATAAATAGCTACAGTAAAATGTATAAAAAAAATTAGCTTTTTCATAATTAGAACTTATGGGAGATATAATTACAAAAAAAAAAAAAATGCTTTGTTATAATCACCAAGAAAAAAAATGCTTCATTATTATGAGAAAGAGTTCATGACAGAATTTTGAAGGAAGTATATTGGTTTGTGATTCAATATATTAGCATTCAATTATTTGTTTCATTTAATTAATGTGTTTTTATTAAATTGATTAATAAATATACCTACCAAAAAAATTGCTTAATAAATATTATCGATTTTTTGGATCAACTAATAAATATCATCAATTTGATAATGATAAAAAGACGCATCTATTAAGATATTTTAAAGCTTTTATCATAAAAGTTTTACTTATGCCTTAAAACATTGTAAAGGGAAAAGAAATTTAGATGCAATTGAAAAGAACTCACATTGACTGAATAGGCTGACCATAGCAAAAAACACAATACAAGGTTCCAAATCGATGGCCAAGAACCTATAATCAAGCTAAGCCAAAAACTCTGTAAAATAGAATAAAACAATAAGTATCTTTCTACTAGTTAGTGAAGCTCATCTTGAAAAATATTATTGTAAAAAGGGATGAATATAGCACCAAAAGTGCAGATGATGCAACAATAAAGACACCATTTGTAAAGGATAATTTCCCAGATGCTAATGGAAGATATGGTTTGTTTATCTGCAATAAAACATGTAGCATAGATTAGTAATAAGACAAACAATATAGTACTCCTCCAAAATGTCTATAAGCTATAAAAGGTTGCATGTTTTTACCACCATATCAAAAGATATAACAATTAGGAAGGCTTGACAAACCAAATTATTAAAAGAAGTTTGATAGTAAAAATTATATAAATTGTTTAAATTGCTGTATGAGCAAATGCTCTTCCGTACACCTAGTCTTTATATGTTTCTAAATATCTAACTATAGAGATAAACCATAGAACAATTCTACTATTATCATATTTTTTTAATGGAATAATACAAAAGCCCAAAAGAAATAAAAAAAAGTAATTTATTATTGATCCAAATTATTTTTTTCTAGTGGTAAGTATGATACCTTGTCTATTTCAAGGTCAAACAGTTGATTCACACCATTAATATAAAGATCCATAAAGAAGTGAGGTACCAAAACCTGAAACATTTTAAAAACTCAATAATATGTATTAATGAAATTAAAGGGTAGTTTACAATTGGCTATTTAAAGAGAAACAACATAGTTGAAGTCTCACCTGTAACAAACCAATAAAAAATAATGGAGATATGTCTGATAGTTTCTCCACAGCAAGGAGACACCCAGATATTATGCTTAATGTCTGGCCAAAGACAAATAAAATTTACCCATTTAAAACGTTAAGGGCATTATTATTATTATTATCCAAAGAAGTGTTTCATTCAAATGAATAAAATTAGGTAGTAACATAACTTTTGAGGATTATTTATGAGAGTAATACTAGAAAAATTTGAACTTACTCGACCAACTACTGAGTGAGGATTGCAAAACCAGTACAAAGCAACCAAGAAATTTTTTACAGAGTCCAAAATGTTTTTGGAACTAGAAGCATGAGATTCAGAATCAAAAGATGGTATAGGGACTGCTTTCACAACATATTTTCTAGTGTATTCTTGATATGTAGGCCCTCTTTCAATGCAGTCATAATGATGACTCAAACTTGATTGTTGTGACCTCAAAAGATTATATTCTATTTGAGTTTTCCTTTTGTGCTGTGAAGCTTTTGATACACAAGAACCTAGAGCATCAAATGTTGGATGTAGTATTAGTGTCCATTCACAACAAAAAAAAGTATATTCTTGTTTTAAAATTATTGCAACTAAGATCATGATGAGATGATGAGTTGAGAAAGAATAATCAATTTGAAAATTGAAATAAGAGAAGTCACCGTTTATAGAGAAAACATAAAAAATCCTTTACTATAGAAAAATTGGTTTTCAAGAACAGAGTCAAATTCACGAGTCATTCACACATAGGAAACAACATATTAGCAACGTACAATGTTTGTTATAAAAATGTCTCTAATTGATCATGCAGGACTTAATAACTTTGAAAATATTTATTTTACCCCATTAACAAGAAAAAATTTTGATCTTGATTTTTCCTATTTTTTGTTTATTACATTTTTTCTTTTGTGAAATATAGATAATTAAAAGAAAATTGATTTTTTTTAAATATATGTATTTTCTTTTGAAAAATTTATTCTTGGCATGGTGGGTCCAATTATTGCTTCTATGTATCTTTAGGTTCTTGAAAAATCAAAGTCATGTGACTATGTTTGGTAAGGTACTCAGGGAGCTTATAAGCTCCTATGATTAGCTTATAAGCTAGTTTGACCTTATTTTGAAAATATATACTATTGTTAGTATGTTGACTTTAAATTTGAAAAAAAAAATCTTTTTCTTTTGAAAAGATATTTTAGGAAAGGTTGACTTTAATTTTGAATGGAATTTTCTTTTGATGATTTTTAAAATGTTGAAATGAAAATTAATTTTGAAGATTGACTTTGATTTGAAAATATTTTTCAAGTTTTGTTTTTAAATAAATAAAAATAATTCCACTTGCATAAAGTTTATGTTAGCAAATTGCTATTTAATAAACCCTTAACATCCAAATAGCATCAAAGATAATACTCACAAATAACCTAGAAGCACAAAATTCGATTTAACAAGATACTAAAGAAAACATTCAAAGGAACAAAATATTCATATTGTGTAAAAGAAAGAAAAAAAATGAAGCACAGAAATTCCCATAAACTTTCTATTTTTTTTATTTTCATTTTTATAACTTTTATTAACCTTTTACGTAGTTCAAAAATTGGTCACTTAATCTTTCCATTACTTATTGCATATTTTATTATTTTCATTTTCCTATTTTTTAAAATTTTATTTACTCTTTGATTTTTTTATTATTAAGGAAAACCAGAAAAAAGGCCAATAGGCCGATCCTCGGTAGGTTCCTCATATTCAAGACCCAAACTACATCAAATAATGTGAATTACTTCCTGCACCTCCAAAAAATCCAAACAGACAAAATTACCCCTCAAGCCAACCACCCAACACCACCGCACCCCACCTCTGCCTAACCACCCAACACCATCGCTACACGCAAACACCACCACCCAACACTGCTGTTGATGACTCTAGTGCAGGGAGAAAGCGCAATGGAGTCGAAGATGACGAGAAAGTGTAAAATATTACCTCATTCCGGAAATGCTTTTCCGGAAGTATAATTTATTTTATACTTCCGGAAAAGCCTTTCCGGAATTATGTTTGCATAATTCTGGAAAAGCATTTCCGGAATTATGTCATCATAATTCTGGCAAGGCTTTTCCGGAAGTAAAAAAATTAGTGTCTTCGGTAAAGCCTTTCCAGAATTATGATAACATAATTCTGGAAATGCTTTTCCGGAATTATGCAAACATAATTCCGGAAAGGCTTTTCCGGAAGTATAAAAAAAAAATTATACTTTCGGAAAAGCCTTTCTGGAATGAGGTTGTGTTTCACACCTTTCTCATCATCCTCATCTCCATTTGTGCCTTCTCCTTGCTCCAAAGTCGTCGACGACGGTGGTGGGTGGCGGTGTTTGCGTGTAGCGGTGGTGTTGGGTGGTTGGGTGGAGGTGGGGTGCAGTGGTGTTGGGTGGTTGGCTGGAGGGTAGTTTTGCCTATTTGGGTTTTTTGGAGGTGTAGGAAGCAAAAAATGGGATTGCAGGAAATAATTGCCTCAAATAATTGACTACTAAAAAACAACTAAAAAAAGGGGTTGACTGATGCCCTAATTCAATCTTATCATAAGAGATAATTTAGGAGATAGTTTTTGAAGAGTGGATATAACAAAATTTATTTTGGATCAATATCTTCTAATTTAACAATTTTTTAAAGTATATAAAATAATATATTAACATAAAATTAATGTTCTAACACTTTATTTTTTTATTTTAATTAATTCGTTCTTTAATTATCATATAAATTTTTAATATAAAATAAAAAATTATCCTCCAATCCTTTCAACTTGGAAACCTCCCCTAAAGCCAAAGGACACACATGTTCAACACCCATTGACGGAGAAGGTGAAAAGCAGTTTTGGTTACCAAATATATTTTCAACCTTTTCTCTGTCAGTTTATTTTATTACTGTGATCCAAAAAGTGATTCTTTAATTTATCACATTTCAAAGTTAACATGTAATCTATCATTACCATATCAATGTGAAATACTTGCTAAGTAAAAGTAAAAAATAAGTAGTAATATTGCTGCATCCATAAAGAATAGAGGTGATTCATTCTACAAATACTGAAATACATTTCACCTAGCAGATGAACCAAAAATGTGAAAGACTGAGATACTCAAGAAGTTAAGTAATGATAATAAAGGTTCATTAAAGGAGTAGTGGGGAATATGTTAGACATACTTGGATAGTTAATATTGTTGGTGGAATAATGTTTCCCGCGCCAGAGATTTCCACCTACAACGACCATGGTTCCTCATATTAATATTAGTCAGCAAATAATTTTGCAATGAAAAATGGACTAAAGTAGGAGATATAGGTACCATTTGTGACTGAAAAGGCATTAGGAGAAGACATAACCAGCACCCGATCCATGGAAACTGAACTCACTTGCAACACGAAGTACTCTCTATAGAATAAAGAAAGAAACACACACCCCTATGGCGGAGACGAGAGGAATGAGACATTTTAATTTATAGACTTAGACTCAATAACGTACATTTGATTTATTTATTTTTTTATCTTAGGAGAGATAAAATTTGATTGATATTTAGAAATTGATACACGTCGCATATGGTATACTTTTCATGGGCAAATAATTGCAATGTAATCAAATAAAGTATAACAGTTGCTGATCAAAACAAAAAATAAAAAAATAAATAAGTATAACAGTCTTTGGTACATATAAAGAATAATTGTTTGCACTAACTAAATCAAGTAAAAAAGGCTTAAATATTTTTTTTATCTCTCAAATGTTGATCAGGTTTGTTTTTGCTCTTTCAATTTGAAAATGATTATTTTCATCTCGTAATTTAGAAATTTTACACTGTTGATCCTTATATAAAAACTAAAATAGTTACAAAATAAGGATGAAAAGTAGATATTTCCAAATTATAAAAGCTAAAAAAAAATCACTTTTTAATTTAGAATACTCAAAAAAACCTTTACCTTGATTTAAGAGACAAAGGAAAAATATTTAAATCAAAGAAAAATATAAACACCTGGGGGGAAGAGTGGACTGTGGGCTAATTTCATTACAACATAGTCATTTCATTGAAATTGTCAAGTCAGAGTTATTAGGTCAAGTCATCAGTTCGGAAATTTAATTAAAAGTTTTCAATTTACACCTTATCTTTAATTACACTGGATCTAACTAGCTTGTTTGACAATAAAATCGATAAATCGATTCATTATTCTATAGTCTAACTGCATCAATTATCCCAATATCTCGGCCCTTCTGGATTCAGCGGATAAGCTTGTTTTATTTGCTTCAAATTAATACACACATTTTTGACATTAGAACACTCAACTAAACATGCTATAAATAAATCACATTAACCAGCTATAAGAAAAATCGATCAAAAAGTAAAATAAAAACTGGTCAAAATCTGATAAAAATTTACAAGAAATCTATTCAAAATATGTCAATAAATAATATTTAATACAATATTATTTTGATTTTTAAAAAATATAAAAATAAACCCAAGGTGTTTATTATTATTTTTATTTTTAGATATGAACTTGTGATAATGGACATTGTTCTACATGGTTGATGTTTTACCTAAATAATGTTATAATATATTTCATTTGAACTTTTGTTGTGTACTTTGAATTTTAAGAATCAATGATGTCTGATTTTTTAATTTTTAGTACCGTTAATTTTTCTTATTATTTTATCAATATCGGTCGGTTCAACTGTGAATCATGAAACATTAAACTAGTGATATGAGCATTTCAATATGAACAGTTTAATTTTAAAAACATTTATTTCTAAATTTAATATTATAACATTGTATGACTAAAGATATATAAATAGGCTGTCTTGATCGAGCTATCTTGTAATGGAAAATTCAGTTTGAAAAAGTGTGTATTTCTCATAACAGATGAATGCCAGGATTCGAACCCTGGATCATTTGGTTAAGGGACACAAGCTACTACCACTTGTGCCAACCAATATTGGTAAAAATATTTAAGTTATAATAACAAAGGTTAAGTGAACAGGGGATATGTGACACATACTTGCATAATAAATATACAAATGGTTCCTTTAAGGATGGATCCAGAAACCTATTAATAGGGGGTTAGATTTTTTTTTTCTTTCTTTATAATTGTTTAAATTTTTAACTTTTAATAAATAATAATTTTTAAAAATTTAATATTTTTACACGTAAAATTGAAATTAATTTTATTTTAAATGATAATAACTTTAATTGTTATCATAATAACAATAAATATACAACTAGTTTTACATAATTTTACACTAGTTATTATCTTAATTATTGCAATAATAACAACAAACACAACTAGTTTTACATAATTTTACATTAATTAATTTAAAAATATATATATATATATATATATATATATATATATATATATATATATATATATATATATACGAAAAATCTCGAGAGAGGGGGACTGGGACCCTACCCACCCTTCTATTCGTCCCTGGTTCCTTTCATATTAGTCAATAGTCAGCAAATAATTTATAATGAAAAATTGACCAAAAATACCCAGGGGTGAAATCAAAGAACGTAATGGGTGATGCGAAAGCATGCAGAGAGACATGTACCAGTTGTGACTGAATATGCATTAGTATAACATGCACCGAATCCATGGAAACTGAACCCACTAACAACACAAAGAACTTTCTATAGAAAAATATAAACAAAACACCCACCCCTGCAGCTGAGAAGACGTGGGGAAGAGATTTTATATACTAGACTCGACTAAATACGTTTGTCTACAAATTGATACACTCCATTGCACATGATCAACCTCTTTATTTATTTTTTCCTACACATGGATTGTCAACTGACGGCACTATTAGTTGAATTCAGCAGTATGCAAATTGAGTACTGTACGCATCCATTAATATATAAAGCCGCACATTTATTAATTAAGTAAAGCTCTCAAACAAAGCATAAGCTTCAATGACCATTCATACAAAGAAAAGTCCATTAACTATGACCAATATCTAAATTTAATTATGTCCAATACGCATTCAACATATGCCGTGCCGCCTTTGAAGATAATATTTTTGTGTAGCCATATAGTCCAGATTGATGCAAATAACACTACCCACCAGGCCTTTTTTGCATTTTTTTTTATGTGGGACCGTAGATATGTTGTAAGAAGTGATTCTTACTGTCATCAGGCATAACCGCTGTAACCCCAAGCCACTTGTAGCAATGTTTCCATATAGATGAAGAGAAGGAACATCAAAACATAAGGTGGCTTGTAGTTTCCTCTGCATGGTAGCAGAAAGTGCAAGATGAACCTTTGTTATCTAGCATAATGTTCCTTTTTCTCAGATTTACTTTTGTTTGTATTCTGTCAAGTACCATCCTCCAAGAAAATGCTGATAGATTTAAAGGAACAGGAATTCCCCAAAAACACCTATAAAATGTTGTATATACGGGAATCCCCTATTCATGTAGCAAGGAATATGCATCTCTTACTAAGTACTCCTTTTTGTTGCCCCCTTTCCAAACCCAACGATTTGTCTTGTCCATCTTTAACTGTATTGCGTTTATTTCTTGCATAAAGGTTTCCAACAGTGGCTCCTCCCACTCAAACCACTCCCTCTTCCATCTTAATCTCTATTCTCATACCCCATCTACCCAGTTCCCCATCTCTCCTACTTTGCAGTCTTGTTGTTCTGAGATCTCATACAATCTACTATATTTTGAGCTTAATCTTTCATCTCTTACCCAAATGTCCTCCCAAAACTTACTTTTTTCCTGTCCCTGCTATTATAAAATACCTAAAGTTGGCCTTTTTTTTTTATTATTAAGAAATAAATTCTTGTATGAAAATAAAGTGATAGAGAGTTGCCACTGGTAACACATGGGAAGATCTTGCTAAGCTTCTGCTGCGCTATGCTGATGTCGATTGTTGCCATCTAAGGGGGTGAAGAAGCATACAATAGGAAACAAGAAAAAAGAAAAGAAAAACAACACACAAACAATGAATAGGGAGGTGAGTATCTACCTAATGCATCATGCGGTAACAAAGCAAACAAGGAGAGACCTAATCTAGCATACAATCACCACAAAAATATTCAATTCAAACAAGTATATCAAATTACAGATAATATTCAAATGCAATGTTTGGATACACAAATGTTGACTCATGAACAGTCACAATGGATGAATACATAAATGTTGACTCGTGATCAGACACAATGGATGAATACATAAATGCTGACACATCTCCATGGAGGACTTTCCAACAACAGATATCATAATCATGAGCTCATACTCCATTGACCCAAGCATGCTAATCAATATCAATATCAATATTAACCTAATCTAGATTGAGAATAGCATTAGGTGAATCACCAATCAAAGCTAAAATGTGAATAGCCTTTAGTGATAAAGGGTACATGATAGTAAACTACACCAATTATGGATAAATTGTAGTGATTCATTAAGAATATCAGTGTGTCAATTGCCTTAACCAACCACGATTGTAAGCATTAGAGAGATGACTAAAAACATGACTCCTTGAACTATGGAACTTTTGTTGAGAACGTGCCTTTGGATGCTATCAAAGTAGTTTGAATTTTGAATAAGTCAAGATAAAATTATGTTATTTTGCTGTTAATGGATATGTTAGTTTCTGATTTTATTTTTCCATGATCAGTAGTTCCTAAAATCATGGAACATGATCTTTTAATTCTGTTATTTCAGTGTGTTTAAATATGAGTTACATTTAATAAAAATACAAGCTTCTGTAGTACAAAAAACTCAGTCACGTTGCTTCCTTGCTCTGCTATTCTTCTTTATCCCAAAATTAAAACCAACAATTGGTATCATGAGCCTTTCTTCTTGAGGGACTGAGTTAGATTGAGAGCCTACCATACAAACATAAACACTAGAAATCAGAGTCAATATGCAAACCAAAAACTCAATTGTTGCACCTCCAATTTTCGATGGAGAGAATTATCAAATTTGGCAACTTAGGATGCAATCCTATCTAGAAGTAACATCTTTGGGAAGTTGTGGAGGAGGATTGTGCAATTCCTTCTTTACCAGAAAACCCTACAATTTCTCAAATTAAAAATTAGAAAGAACAAAAGCAAAGGAAAGCAAAGGCCAAAGTATGTTTGTTCAATGCTGTATCACAAGGAATTTTCACTATAATCATGATAATGAAGTCAGCTAAAGAAATAGGAGATTTTCTCAATAAGGAATATGAAGAAGATGAGAGGATCAAAGGGATGAAAGCTCTCAACTTGATTAGGGAGTTTGAAATGCAAAGGATGAAGGAGTATTTTGATCGACTTCTTGACATTGCAAATCGAGTTAGATTGTTCGGTCAAGAGTTCCAAGACTCTAGAATTGTCCATAATTCCTGAAAGATTTTAGCCCATAATCTCTTCTTTAGAGAACTCTAAAGATTTGACAACTATTTCCTTGGCAGAAAGTGTTGAGTGCTTTACAAGCCCAAGAACAAAGAAGATTCATGAGACAAGAAAGTACAATTGAAGGATCTTTGTAGGCAAAGTTGCAAATCAATCAAAGAACAAAAGAAAAGAAGAAATGGAGGGAAGATTGGGAAGAAAGTAAAAAAAGTTCAGAAGGTAGATCAAGATATCCACCATGTCGGCACTGTGGAAAGAAAGGCCATCCTCAATTTAAATGTTGGAGAAGACCTGATGCTAAGTGTGCAGTGAGTGTAATCAAATGGGGCCATAAAGCTGTTATTTGCATAAGCATGAATCAACTACATGGTTAAGAGGCAAAGGTAGCTAATTAAGAGGAGGAGGATTGCCGGTTTTCTGCCACATGTTTCTCCAGCATTGAATCAAGTCAGAATTGGCTTATTGATAATGGTTGTACTAACCATATGACAAACAACAAGGATCTATTCAAGGAACTAAGCAATGCAAGCACATCGAAGGTTCGAGTTAGAAATGGCATGTACATTACTGTGAATGGAAAAAGGAACAATAGTAATCTCAACCTACTCAGGTACAAAGTTATTTTTGATGTGTTGTATGTTCTTGAAATTGATTAGAATTTGTTGAGTGTTGGACAACTAGTTGAGAAAGGTATATAAAGTGTTGTTCAAAAATAAAAGCTGCTTGATTAAAGATGCAGATGGTAAAGATATTTCCAAAGTAAAAATGAGAGGTAAAAGCTTTGCTTTAAATCTGTTGTACACCGAGGGGGATTAAACACCGGGGAGATCTTCACCAATGGGCCACGAGCACACCACACAAGTGAACTTGACACCACCTTCAACCCAAAACCTTAAGCCATTAGGTTTGTGGGTCTTCCTCACTTATATGTAAGACCAATTGTTGTACACCGAGGGGGATTAAACATCGGGGAGATCTTCACCAATGGGCCACGAGCACACCACACAAGTGAACTTGACACCACCTTCAACCCAAAACCTTAAGGCATTAGGTTTGTGGGTCTTCCTCACTTATATGTTGCTCAACTTTCCCATTCCTACCCAATGTGGGACTTCACCTTCACACTTGTACTCCAACAATCTCCCCCTCAAGTGTGAGTCTCTTCCACATGGTAGCTCCCCCTCAAGTGGAAGCCATTTTCACCCCGAGTATCCAATGATGGCGCCTCTAGAGCTTAACCATGGTTGCCACCACGCTCTAGTACCTTGCACCGCCGCGCTCCACCGTTTCACGGCCACGGGACACGCTGCCTAACCTCCATGTATGGACCCACCGCCAGGAAGACTTTCGATACAAGGGATCCCCGTGTCCATGCCTGGATCCATCGCCAATCCATCTTACTCGTCTGAGCCGGTCACGTGGTCGAACCATCGGCTCTTATACCAATTGTTGTGCATATGAGGGGGTTAAACACCGGGGAGATATTCACCAATGGGCCACGAGCACACCATACAAATGAACTTGACACCACCTTCAACCCAAAACCTTAAGGCATTAGGTTTGTGGGTCTTCCTCACTTATATGTCGCTCAACTTTCCCATTCCTACCCAATGTGGGACTTCACCTTCACACTTGTACTCCAACAAAATCCATTATTGGAGGAGGAGCAAATCGCTTTTCCAATAAAATAGAATATCACTGAATTGTAGCACAAAAGGCAGAAAGCTGAAGATGATCAGGCTAGCTTTGAAATAGCAGCCCCCAAGTCTCAGAGTAGTGCTGCTGAAACAAGGTTGGTAGCAGCAAAACCTGCTCAAAAGGAGGCAAAGGAGTGGAAGCAAAAGTATGATATTGCCGTTAAAGAAGCAAAATTTGCTTTAGAGAAAGCAACTATTGTGCAGGAGCACACAAACAAGTAGATATAGTTGAGGGAAGTTGCTTTAAGAAAAGAATTTTATGGAACTTTTGCTAGAAAAGAAGACGAAATAAAGGAGAAAAATGCAAAAAATGAGCATCATGAGAATTAATTAAAAACCTTGAATTTAGAGTTGAAGGCTACTGAATCAAAGATATGGAGTTATGATACTGAAATATCATCACTGAGGTTTGAAATTAAAGAGTTGACTGAGAAGTTGAAAGCTGAAAATGTCAAGGCCCAATCATATGAGACGAAAACAATAGTATTTCTGCAAGAGAAGACCTATCTAGAATAGAAAATCAAGTTTTGATGTCTTCACTAAGCCATTCTAAATCAACAGGTTGGATTTTTGAGGATGAAGCTAGGAGTTTGCAGCCTCGAAGGCAAAGAGGAGTGTTGAGAAGGTTCCTTTGGATGTTGTCAAAGTAGTTTGAATTTTGAATTAAGTCAAGATAAAAATATGTTATTTTGCTATTAGTGGATAAGTTAGTTTCTGATTTTATTTTTCCATGATCAATAGCAGTTCCTAAAATCATGGAGCATGATCTTTAAATTATGTTATTTCAATGTGTTTAAATATGAGTTACATTCAATAAAAATGCAAGCTTCTACGGTACAAAACTCAGTCACGTTGCTTCCTTGCCCTTCTGTTTTTCTTTATCTCAAAATTAAAAATAAAAGCATTAAAGATGAAGATCTAACGAAGTTCTGTTAATGAGTTTTGATGAAGACAAAGCCAACAAGTAAAAGCACTCTCAACAAGTCAAGTCAAAGCCAAAAATAGAAGAAAGAAGCAATGAACTCAAGATTCAAGACCAAGATTGAGGATAAGAGTTTGTGTCCTATGTATGTCTTGTAAACTCCTTAAGTATCACTAGGGCTAGCATTAATTATCCATCTAGGGCTCTAAGAATCAATCGAGGTCACTAAGAAACCCACTAAACAAAGGTTTTCACATAAAACTGGGCTAGGAACCTTGAAAACTCAAGTCTGATATATGAAACTCGAGTCCCAACAGCCTAGACTTAAGTTTCACATGGCAAACTTGAGTCCAAGAATGGTTAGACTTAAGTTTGGCCTAGCAAACTCGAGTTTCACGAGTCCGATGGCCCAAATATGAAGATTTTGTCCTACTTTTCAAAAGCAATATGTTCATAATTAAATAGACCATTTGAATTTCAAAATTGGAAAGCATCTTATGACAAAATCTAATTGCTTCTCAAAATATAGGAGCTTATTTTATTTGGGATGAGAAGTATCTATGCCCAAAAATAAGCAACTTTTCAAATATGGAATAAACCTAAATTGAATCTGTCAAAATCTATCTTTTTGAAAAGCCCAAGTTCATACCTCACTAACACTATAAATAGATGTCTCTGCCTAAGAACAAAGTGCACCAGACACAAAGAAAAAAAGGTCAACCAGAGTTTAGTATCCAAGTTTAGAAAAATTAAAGAAAAATGCCAATATCTTGGATTATTAATGTGTGTCTAAAGTGAGAAAAGAAAGAGTGCTAGGTTCTTAAGTGAGTTGCTACTCCCACTGTATAGAGTGACTGTTAGCAAGTTGTTTCTCAAGGTGTTAGGTCTTAAGGGGTTGTCATTTTAGAAGAAGCGGGGGTGTCCCTCAGAGGTTGTCGTTGTGTAGACATAATTAGTTTGTTGCTTTGTCAGATTCACTCGGGTGTGTGATCCCTAGGGTATAGGTTTGGGGTTCAGAGAAGGTGTCCCTTAGAGATTGTCGTGTTGTAAACTTAATTAGCTCAATTTTTGTAATTGCTGAACTCAGGTGCTAAGTGTAGTTCAAAGAAGGGGTGTCCCTTAGAGGTTGTTATTATGCATACATAATCAGCTTTGTCTTTGCAATTGCTATTATTAGTGGAAAATCTCAAGTTGTGGCTTGAGTATTGGATGTAGGTCGGGTTGACCGAACTAGTATAAAAATCATTGGTGCACTTTCTTATAATCCTTACTCTTTATATTGTATTTATCGCTTTGGTTAATTGCTTTATATGTTATATGCGATGTACATGGGGTTAGGATTTATAATAATATTAAGATAATCTTTCTCACTAGGTTAATAGAATTGAATATATAATTGAATATATAATGTATGTAGGTTACTTTTCATCCTCACCATTCATTTTCTTGAAATCTAATGGGTGTAATGAGTAATTAATCTTAACCGTTAGATTTCAAGAAAATGAATGGTGGGGATGAAGAGTAGCTCTCTTAAATTTACTCATAGAGTATGTGGATCTCTCCTATATATATATATATATATATATATATATATGTATATATATGTGTGTGTGTGTGTGTGTGTGTGTGTGTGTGTGTGAGTATTTTCAATTTCTTTGGGATTAAAAGTTGGGGGTGAAACAATTTCAATGTAACTCAATTCACCCCCATCTTAAGTTATTGAGGCCACTTGGTTAAGAATGACACAAAGTTGCGACCCTTTTTTTCCTCTATGGGATGACGTGCACCAAACTAGGGATGACAACGGGGCAGGTTAGGGACGGGTTTGCTCTCCCCGTCCCCATCCCCGCAAATGGCGGGACGAGTACGGGTTTGAGTATAAAAGATGCAGGTTTAAAATTTTAATGCACATCCCTATCCCCATCGGGTTTTATCGAGTTTGGGTATACCTGCAAGTGACCGTTACACTATTTTTATAATTTAAATTTAATATAAATTTTAAATAAATTATATATTAAGTTATTAATTATATTTTAATTCAAACAATAAAAAAATGAATAACAAAGAAATTAAAGACAAAGAATTAAGAGTTAAATTATATTTTTAGTTAAATGTATCATTTTAAGTTTGTTATTTAACTATTATTATAATTTAAAATATTTAACTATTAAGCTAATTAATTCATATTTTTAAAAATCATAACAATAAAGTCTTATATATATATATATATATATATATATATATATATATTATGTATATATATATATATATATATATATATATATATATTATGTATATATATGTTGCGACAAAAAAACTATAAAAAAATATGTAATGGTAGCGGGTACAAGTACGGGTACGGGTATAGTTTGATACCCATCCCCGTCCACATCCCCATTTAAAAAATTTGGGTAATACTCGTACTCAGTCAAAGTGGGTATTCCCCATCAAAGTCAGGACGGGTTCGAGATGGTACCCACGAATTCAGGTTTATTTGCCATGTCTACACCAAGCATTCTCACGGTCTCCTTGACCTCCAGTACGAGATTCACACCCTATCACATAGGACCGCAGATCCAACAATAATGATATGATTATAATTGGTCTTATTATAGTTGATCATTCTAGAATCTCATTAAAAAATCTCAAATTTTCTCAATTCCTAATTTCCAATTCACCATTAGTAGGATTCATTATAAATCCTCTCATCCAAAGGTTTAGTTTCACATCTTTACTCGATATCAACTCTAATACAAAGACTAACCAATGTGCACATTATATTAGTGTTACGGTTTCAAGGTGTATAATTTTAAATTTTTGTTAAGTTTTCACAAAACCTTTGAGGGAAAAAATCCCATTCCATGGACCACGCACTTCACATGAATATCTTATGTTTAAAGGTTTACCTTTGTAGCGGGCTTTCAATCGAAGGAGTGTTCATTCTTGATCACCAAGCATCAAATGAGACGACACCTATACTTTATCCACGTGAGCAACACCGGACCGGTTATGGTGCTAGCCGATGATAGACGGGTAAGGGACTTTTGTATAACGACTCTCTCTCTCTTAGTAACAAGTATGTTACGTTAGGTCAACATATCCCGTGTGTGTGTGTGTGTGTGTGTGTATATATATATATATATATAGAATAATAAAAGTTTTTGTTGCAAGATTAATTGTTTGATCTTAGACAATTTCTTTTAAATTCCATTTGATAAGAAATTATCTTATCAAATGGAATTAATATCTTGTCCATTTGATAAGATAATTTCTTTTAAATTTGAACCTAGACAATTTCTTATGTCTGTACGCAATGACAAAAAAATAAAAGTCAATAACATTCACTTAAACATGTTGAAATTTATCTTAAAAGTATTAATAAAATATACAAGTTACCCATATAAAAGTCAATAAATTTAATCCTATTTTAGTTTTCTTAAAAGTATTAATAAAATATATAAGTTTCCCATATATTGTATGAGTTGAACTACTAGTTACTAAAAAGTAGTAACTCATGTGAAAGAATTAACATGATAGAATTGTTTTAAATTGACACCAAAAGTGATTAGATCAATGTTTTAAAAATCAGACTGTAGTCAACTTGGTTATTTGTAAAACCAGTGGGTCTCTAGTAAATCGCATGAACCAATATAAAATCTATAATAGTTAAATTAAGTTGTGTGTGTCTGTGTATTTGTCCTATAGTCATAAGGAAGAGTTCTGGTGTAGTGGTAATATGCACTCTTAATGTACTCAGAGATGTAGGCTTGATTCTTTAAGTGAGAAGTTTTGAATTTTTCCTATTTTTTCTACTTTGCAAGTCTTGTCACGTCCCACTGTGCACACCTTGGGCCTCACAATAGCAGACTGTGCACGTCAGCTCAACAACATTATACATTTTGGGTCACGTAATAAATCAATTTGGAGGTATTTGTTGGTTTGCTTGGACCTGATTTACATCAGTTTAATCCAATTTTATAGTGGTTTAACGAGTTTATCCCAAGTCATCAACATTTCGATCCATTAAGTGAATCAACCTAGTCTCATCTTCAATTCCTGGTCAGATCGATCCAACCAGCTGATTCGAACCAAGTTAAAACACTAGATAAGATAATTGAGTCAAATTGTTTCAAACTTGAAAAGGAAAGTTTTAATAGCTAGTATACTAGAACAATATAAAATGAAAGACTAAATTTGTGAAAAATGTGCTTAGCAATTCCTATTTGATATGAATGATTTTATCTTGATCATTCTTGTAAAATGACTCTTTGTAGCATAAAGAAACACAAAATCTATCACTACTCTTATTCTCATAGCACTATTTTTTTCTTAAAACTTCTAGTAAAACAAGTTGCTTTTATTTTCTTGTTCCGCTTATGAAAGATACAACAGTAAAGGTCAATGTCGGTATGGATACACATAAAGTCTTCACAAAATTAAAGAAAGATCTTAATGATACAATAACATATATCTAGGGAACATATATCTTTATAGTTTTTATTGTTTTAATAAATTTTAGATGCGTAAGATCCATGTTATTCTGTTGTATGCATTGTGAACATTGTTTTAATCTTTAGTGACATCCTTATCTAATTAAAGGTAGGAGGAAGTATGCTACGTTCAACAGCTGCAAAAAAAAAAGATGTCGATACATGATCGTGTTCCACTTTAAATTAAGTACAAAGTTTTATAGATAAATTGGCAATAATTCATGTGTTGGTGCGTTTTATGCTTTGAACAATGTTGAATTTTTCACGGGAAGATGAAATTAGACAGATATATGATTAAATGCATCATTTTAGCTATAAAAATTCATGTTCACAAAAAATAACTTCAATTTAGCTAATTTACCCGTGTTTTATATTTCATTTAGAAGTTGGAAGTCAATAGAAATCAAACAACCTTATTTATCAAAACAATAGAAAAGTAATCGAATAGCTATTTCTTTTAAATAATAGTCTTGATATTTAACTCCTTAAATGGTAAACAGTTTTTGAGAGAATTGCCTCCAGTTCAACATATAGAAGGATCTAGTGGAATCTGGGCTTGTCAAATCTACATATTTGGTCTGGTACCAGAGAACTGTAGCAAGAACAACACTTCCTAGACCCTAAAACATTAGCATTGAATAAATTCCAAACATAATTGGAAGGTTTAAATAAGTTTATATTCACTTATAGCGATATGCAAAACAATAAACCTATGCTTTTATCCTGAAAGAATGCCTTTTTTAAAGATCAATTTTTACCCTTGACACTACTATCAAGATTATAAATTTGGAATAATCTATGCAATAAAGACATTTTTCCTACGGAAATATATCTTCATTTAAGTATCGATATTGAACAAAATGAAGTTTGTTGCCTCTAGTAAACTTTGTATGTAAAGAGAGGTTCAAAGGGAGAAAGAAATTATGTGTACTCTATCAATTTTCTAGCTTGGACCTTAGCTGCCGGGAGCATTTGCTTTTGTATTTTTTTTTTTTTGTATTTTCTTCTATTTTCTTATCAATAATACAGTCTTACTTGTTGTATGGTAACTATTCCTATCAGACTCAATAGTTAGATTTTCTTTTAGAAATGGTAGGAAAAGCAAACAAATTACTTATAATAATAAAAATGATATTAATATTAATGTGAAAACATGTCACAAAAGATAAAAGAAACTAACTTTTATTATGTTAGCAATATATATAACCCTAATTCTAATTAAATAAAGAAATAATTCATGATATTTTAATAAAAAAAATTAATCCTAAGAGATAATCTAAGTCTCTCTAAATTACTTAAGATATAACCAATATATTATAGGACATTTGTTTTATATTCTAACACTTGTTAATCAAAATCAAAACCCCATTTTGAGGTGCAAAACAAATAAAGTCAACACACCTATAATTGCAACCTATACATGTAATAAGCATATTACCGCGACAATTTTAATCCAGAGGGGAGAAGATGATGCTCCTCCCAGGAGGACAACTCCAAAAGCCATTTCAAAAAGGGAAACACAAATCCAAAATACCTGACAAAGATTATTAAGAACAACCAATGGTTATACAAGAGGGCATAAACAATTTTGCTAAGATGTTGCATTTGAAAAACATACCTTTTTTTTTTACCTAAATGTCTTGCAAAAGAACGGATGCCGAATTTTGTATCTCCTTCGATGTCAAGTATATCCTATATAAATCCAATAAAGGTTTTACTTTAGGTACACATATATTGAACCAAAAACTTGATGTTGGAAAACAAATGTATGTTATGAGAAAATAAAGGCCTTTACCTTGGACAATGCTATACCTATAGAGTAGAAACTCAAGAATACCATAGAAACAACCAACGATCTTGAAAAGACAACTTGCCTCTTAACACAAACGTCTAAACATTTGTTACTTGAATTAGCAATAAAAAAATATGGCTTCATTTCATATTTCTTCCTTTAGTTAATAACATGAAAGGATTGTTAGATAATATAGCATTCCTAGGACTATTTGGCAAATATGTATTCGTACATACAAAGGGTGGTTTCAGTTAAATCCTTCTGACTTACATGTAATTGTTTGTAACTTATTATTGACAATTAGTTAGTTATAGGCTCTCTATTATTCAAATGAGATAATAATATCGACTATAATTAAGTTTAAAAAAAAATGTACATATCAGACCAAAGCAATGAAAGTGAATGTCAATAACTATATATTCAACTTTCTTACTCACATCTCATATTCAATTCTGATTGGTGAATTTAAATAGCTGATCATGTATTAAATGAAATCAACCCTAAAATCTTGTGACAAGGATTTGTTATTATTCTTACATTCATATAAGCTAATACATTCTTCTTCTTCTTCTTCTTCTTCTTCTTCTTCTTCTTCTTCTTCTTCGGATAGGAAATGAGAGAAAAAAATAAAAAGAGAAAAATGAAGATGAAGGGGAAAAAGAAAAAAGAAAATTGATATTAGAATGAAAAATGATTATCATTAAAAAAATAAGATAAAAATAATTATACTAAATGAATATTATTTAAAATGATTTTTTTTTATAAAATAATAGACAAATAACTAAAATTTTTACTGTAATAAATGATGTTTCTCTCTATTATTTTTAAAATAAAAAACTTTGTAAGTCACAAGTATTTTTATTTTTTATTTTTAATTAAACTATTCTTTATACTTTTTATCTATTTTTTTCTTTCATTTTCACTAGATGTAAATAAAGGTTAAAGGAACAATCTCAAAAGAAAATTGTTTACTCATATAAAGACAATTAGAGAAACATAAATAGCTACATTAAAATGTATAAAAAAATAGCTTTTTCATAATTAGAATCTGTGGGAAACTTAATCACACACACAAAAGAAAAAAAATGCTTTGTTATAATCACCAAGAAAAAATAATGCATTATTATTATGAGAAAGAGTTCATGACAATTTTAATTTGAAGGAGATATATTGGTTTGTGATTCAATATATTATGCTTAGCATTCAATTGTTTGTTTCATTTAATGTGTTTTTATTAAATGTCTTAATAAATATATCAACTTGATAATGATAAAATGACGCTTCTATTAAGTTTTCAAAGAAAGGCTCCCATCCATAAAATTTACATACTTATGCCTTAAGACATTGTAAAGGGAAAAGAAGTTTAGATGCAATTGAAAAGAACTTACATTGACTGAATAGCCAGTCCACAGACAAAAGCTCAATACAAGGTTCCAAATCGATGGTTGAGAACCTATAATCAAGCTAAGCCAAAAACTCTGTAAAATAGAATAAAACAATAAGTCTCATTTTACTTGTCAATGAAGCTCATCTTGAAAAATATTATTGTAAAAAAGGATGAATCTATGTGGTACCAAAATAGCAGATGATGCACCAATAAAGACACCATTTGTAAATGATAATTTCCCATATGCTAATGGAAGATATGGTTTGTTTATCTGCAATAAAAGATGTAACATAGATTATTAATAAGACAAACAATACAGTACTTCCTCCAAAATATTTTTAAGCTATAAAAGGTTGCATGTTTTCACCACCATATCAAAGGATGTAATAATTAGGAAGGCTTGATGAACCAAATTATAAAAAGAAGCTTGGTAGTAAAAATTATATAAATTGTTCAAATTGTTGTATGAGCAAATGCTCTTGTGTACACCAAGTCTCTGTATATGTTTTTTTTTATCCATAGGAATCGAAGACAGGTATTGAGGGTTTACAACAACTCACGCACCCTACTCAACCAACTGAGCTAGACAAGTACCTATGCATATCTGAATATAGATTAAACCATATAACAATTATGCTGTTATCATATTTTTTTTAATGGAATAATACAAAAGCCCAAAATAAAAAAAAAAAAAGTAATTTATTTTTTATCCAAATTATTTATTTCTAGCAGTAAGTATGATACCTTGTCTATTTCAAGGTCAAACAGTTTATTCACACCATTAATATAAAGATCCATAAAGAAGTGAGGTACCAAAACCTGAAACATTTTAAAAACTCAAAATGTATTAATGAGATTAAAGGGTAGTTTACAATTGGCTATTTAAAGAGAAACAATATATTTGAAGTCTCACCTGTAACAAACCAATAAAAAAAATAATGGAGATATATCTGATAGTTTTTTCACTGCAAGGAGACACCCAGATGTTGTGCTTAATGTCTGACTAAAGACAAATAAAATTTACTCATTTAAAACATTAAGGGTATTACTATTATCCAAAAAAGTGTTTCATACAAATGAACAAAATTAGGTATTAACATAACTTTTGAGGATTATCTATGAGAGTAATTAATACTAGAAAAGTTTGAACTTACTCGGCCAATCATTGAGGAAGGATTGCAAAACCAATACAAAGCATCCAAGAAATTTTTTATAGAGTCCAAAATGTTTTTGGGACTAGAAGCATGAAATTCAGAATCATAAGATGGTACATGAACTGCTCTCACAACATATTTTCTAGTGCATTCTTGATATGTAGGCCCTCTTTCAATGCATTCATAATGATGACTCAAAGTTGGTTGTTGGGACGCCAAAAGATTATATTCTAGTTGAGCTTTCCTTTTGTGTTGTGAAGCTTTTGATATACAAGAACCTAGAGCACCAAATGTTGGATGTAGTATTAGTGTCCGCTCACAACAACAAAAAAAGAAAAGAAAAGAGTATATTCTTGTTTTAAAATTATTGCAAAGATCATGACGAGATGATGAATTGAGAAAGAATAATCAATTTGAAAATTGAAATAAGAGAAGTAACCTTTTTTTTAGAGAAAACATCTAAAAAAAATCCTTTAATATGAAAATTTTGGTTTTCAAAAACAGTGTCAAATTCAGGAGTCATTCACATGTAGGAAGCATATTAGCATCGTACAATGTTTGTTATAAAAATGTCTCTAATTGATCAAGCAAGACTTAACAACTTTGAAAATATTTATTTTACCCCTATTAACAAGAAAAAGAATTTGATTTTGATTTTTCCTACTTTTTGTTTATTACATTTTTTATTTTGTGAAATACAGATAATTAAAAGAAAATTGATTTTGTTTAAATAAATGTTTTTATCTTTCGAAAAATTATTTTTGGCACGATGGGTCCAATTATTTTTTCTATGTATTCTTAGGTTCTTGAAAAATCAAAGTCAAATAGTTTTGAAAATATATACTATTGTTCGTTGGTTAACTTGAAATAAGTACTTTTTCTTTTGAAAAGATATTTTTGGAAAGGTTGACTTTTAATTTTGAAAGGAATTTTCATTTGAAGATTTTTAAAAAAGTCAAAATGAAAATTAATTTTGAAGATTGACTTTGATTTTGAAAAGATTTTTTAATTTTTTTTAAATTAAGAAAAATAATTCCACTTATATAAATTTTATGTTAGCAAACTGCTATTTAATAAACCCGTAACATCTAAATGGCATTAAAGATAAAAACTCAAATAACTAGCTAGAAAGATGTAAAAAGATAGAAATTGACATATTTATATGATATTTTTATATAAATTTTAATTTTATTTTATAGATAAAAATATATTTTGAGGTGTTATAATTTTAGTTTCTAATTAATTTTAAACTCTTATAATTTTTATTTATAGATAAATTATTTTAATTATATTCTTTACTTTCAATTATTATATTTGTTACATGTGTTTTTTATTATTCATCTTATACTATATCCTAATATATTTTCAATCAAATTTAAAATAATAAAGTAAAAATAACATACTTTTAAGTAGAGATCACACTTTCATTAAGTTAATTAGTGTAATGGTTAAAAATAATAAAATCCTACTTTATGAGTGAAAGAAGAGAAAAAATAAATAAAATCTTACCTTATATAGAAAAGATTAAAAAAGATACACCAAAAACGGATTAAAAAAGAAATATAATAAATATTCAAAGACAAAAAGGGAATAAAAATAAAAAGCTAGAAGTTAGAAGTTAGGATTTTAAAGAATGTTACTTTAAATAGCATTTCAAAAAATGTTATAAAGCTACTAAAAATAACTTGTTTACCAAATAGTTAAAGTAGTTTTTCAACTATTAAAAAAAGCTAAAAACTAGTTAAAATGACTTGTCGGACATAGTCAACATTGTTCCATCCATAAAGAATGAAAGTGATTCCTTCTACAAATACATTTCACCTAGTAGATGAACGCAAAATGTGAAAGACTGAGATACTCAAGAAGTTAAGTAATAATAAATAGAGCAAACTCCCTGAACTTTTATGAAACTAGTATCCCACCCCCTGCGATGCAGGGTATTTTTTTTATTTCTAAAATATAAAAAATAAAAATGATAGAAAATAATTAAAATTTAAAAATAAAAAATTTATTATTAACTTTTTTATTTCATATTATATCATTTTATAAATTTACGGTAAAAAATAATGTTATACAGTGTAATTAATATGTCAAGTTTATCTTATTAATTTTGATTATATTCAAATTAACTAATTAGTCGACAGATTTTTTTCTTTTGAAAGAAGTCGAAAGTTTTTTGAGATAAATAAATTATATCAAATTTTCAAATACTACAATAACATTGTATATAGACATTTTTTAATTAACGCATACAATATAGATATAAAAGTCACACTCGCATTTAATAAAAAATTATCATATAATTTCATCTCATGTAAAATAATAATGTATATTTTTTTAATTTTAAAATTGAATAAAAAGAACTGTCCCATTCAGAGAGAACCATCTAAAATTCTATAAATAAATGCTGAAAATATGTTTGTGAAATTCAAAATAATATAAAAGTATTAGAAGATTTACGAATCAAACTTAATTGTTTGTAAAATAGTATGTTATAAATATAAAAGAAAAGCAATAGGTAACACATATTATAATTAATATTTAATAAAAATATTATAATTGAAATATTTTTTTATTAACTTAATGAGTTTATAGTTTTTAAAAATTAAAAATATCAAATACATTTTTTGTATTTTAATTTATTTCTAGACTAAAATATAATTTTGGTCACCCGTCTGAATTTTTTATTACAATTTAGTCCCTTAAGTTGAAAAAAAATTACTTTGGTATCTTAAAGTGTATATATTAAACCAAATTGGTTCTTCTGTTCGTCATTGATCATATTAATCTAATCAATTTGGTAACACATAACAAATTGTGAGACATGTTACATTAAATAAGAGTTTGTCATGTCAACCTATATTAATATCGTTCTTGCAAAAAAAATGACGAAAAGATTAACTTGGTCTAGAAGATACATTTAAAGGGACCAAATTCATTTTTTTAACTTAGGGGACCAAATTGAAACAAAAAATTCAAATGAATGGCCAAAAGTATATTTTAACCTTATTTCTATTACAAATAAAATAATTATCATTAGTTAACATAGTTTTTTAAATATTTTTATCTAAATTTTAATATTTTATATAATATCCATGCAATAAATATCATTGTTATTTTATTAAAAGTTAAAAAATGATGATAAAAAAATACATGGTACAAAATATCATGAAATTTTTTTTTTGTTAGTTAAATTAAGTTTTAATTTTTCAATTATAAAATGTCAAATATATATGTATATATTGTGATGTTGTAATTTATTCTCATTACCAACAATTTTTTGTATTTTCATTAATTTAAAAATATTTTAAATTTAATATTTCATATTTCATAATCAAAATTTACAATCTTAATATGAGAAAAAAGACTATATACTAACAATGTAAAACAATTTTACACTGTCATCCGATCACACTCCCCACCATGTATGATAAGTTTGTTGAATTTTACAATAATTATCTTAAAAGTCATACCAACAGTTTTTTGTGATTGGATGACAGTATGAAACTATTTTACACCGTCATTACATGACCATTAAACTCTTAAAATATAGAAACAAATGCAATTAAATTAATTTTTCAAAATTAAAATATTCAAATATATGTTTTGATATTATAACTATTTTCTTTAGGCTAAATTACTCACATGGTCCCTTAACTTTATTTTATGTTACAATTTGTGTCCCATGAATAACCGAAAAATTGAAAAATCTTCCAAATCAACCCAAATATTGCTTGTGAGATTCCCTTTTTGATCCGAACATCAATTGGGTTCCATAGTTTTCATGTAGGTGAATCTAATAAGACAAGTTTTACGTCTTGAATCAATAAAAAAAAAAGTTCAAAATCGTGTCCAAATTTAAAAAGGATTAGTTTTTCAAAAAGGATCAACACGTTATAAAATAATTACTTAAGAAACTATTTTACAACTTTTAGTATACAAGGGACTAAATTGCAATCTAAAATAAAGTTAAGGGACTATGTGAGTAATTTAACCTTTTCTTTACTATAAAAGTATATATTTGTTATATTAAAATGAATTTTAAAATATTATATTTCTTAAAATACTTATATAATGATAGTATACATATAATTATGTAAGATTAATTTTAAAATTTAAGCATAAAGAGAGACTAATATATAATATACGTTCGTTCTAATAATTTTTCAAAATTTTTAACCACAATGTTTCAGATTCCTCAAAATGTAAGACAATTTTACTGAAACATGAAAAGTAAAAAATAGCTTTGCTAGTCTCCTCTTAACACGTGTTATAAGAGAGAAATATTATATTAATAGATAATGCTATTAAGAAAGAAAAAAAAACTCACGTACTGCAACTAGGGATGAAAAATAAAATAAAAAACCTAATTGAACCGTTTAAAAATAAAGGGATCAAATTGAAACTACTAAATAAATTAAAGAACCAAAAAAGTAATTTAACCAATAATTTATAAATTGAAAAGTTTCCTTACCCTTTGAATACTTTTATTTAAAATTTAAAATAGATAATGTTTTATACTTGATATTTTTTTATTTTATTAAAAGTATTAATAAAATCCTACTAGAAAAAGGTATTATAAAATTTAAAAGTTACCTATGTTAAAATACTAGTTACTAAAAAATAACAACTCATGTGGAAGAGATGAGATGATAGAATTGTTTCAAATTGGCACCAAAAGTGATAACTAAGTCAATTTGTTTCTTGGTAAAAAAAAAAAGTCAAATTGTTTCAAACTTGAAAATGAAGTTTTGATAGTAGATTTCAATCATATAAAATAAATTGATTTTGTTGGAAATGTGCTTTGTGTTTCTTATTTGGCAAAAGTGATTTTATCTTGTGTATTTTTATAAAAGGACATTTTGTAGTCCCATAGAGATGATAAATCTTTCATCGATAATTAATTCAACAATGCTATAAATTTGATTTCAATGATATCAAATCGGATCAATATCACGAATAATAATATCTGAAAAAAAAAAAAAAAAAAAAAAAAAAAAGACACTTACTATCACTACTCTCTTTCTTAAAGCACTAATTTTTTTCCTACAAAATTCTAGTGTAGCAATTACTTCTATTTTCTTGTTCCACTTATGAAAGATTTGACAATATAGGCCAGTCTCGGTGTGAATACACATAAAATCTTCACATAATTAAAGAAAGATCATAATGATACAAGAACTATTATCCAGGGAACAAATATCTTTGTAGCTTTTACTATTTTAATAAATTTTAGATGCAAAACAAATCCCTTTTATTTTGTTGAATGTTCTATGAACATTGTTTTAACCTTCAACGACATCCTTATCTAATTAAAGGTAGGAGGAAGTACGTTACGTACAATAGCTGCAAAAAGAAACAAGAAATCAATAAAAGATATGTCCTACTTTGTATAAAAAAAGACAAAGAATTTAGTGCAAGCAATTTAAAATAAATATACTGGAAATAATTCACATCCCGATATGTTTTGCACCTTGAATAGTGTTGAATTTTTCGTCACAAGATGAAATTAGATCAATATGTGATTAAGGGCATCAACTTAGTCATAGAAATTCATGTTCACAAAAAAAAAACTTTAATCTAGCTAATTTATCCTTGCATTTATGTATTTCAATTGGTAATTGAAAATTAATAGAAATTAAACAAACTTATTTCTCAAAATAGGGAAAAAGTAATTGGATAACTATTTATACTAAATAATAATTTTGATATTTAACTTCTTAAATGGTAAACAATCTTTAGGAGTATTACCTTCCAAATCAACATATAGTAGGATCTAATGGAAGCTTTGTTACTCAAATCTACAGATTTGGCCTGATACCAGAGAATTGAAGCAAGAACAGAATGTCCCAGAACCTAAAACATTGACACCAAATTAATTTCAAACATTATTGTTGGAAAGTTTAAACAAGTATATATTCACTTTTTGTAAAATAATAAACCTGCACATTTTACTAAAAGAATGTCTCCTCTAAAGATCAATTTTTACCCTTTACACTACTATCAAGAATATAAAGTTGCAATAATCTAGGCAATAGACAACTTTCTAGGGGAATATTTCTTCATCTAAGTATAGATATCTACCATATCACAGGCTAATAATATTAAACAAAAATGGCATTTGTTGCACTCCATTATACTTTGTATGATCTATAGAAAGGTTCTAAGGGAGAAAGAAATTATGTGTACTTTCTATCAATTTTCTAGCTTATAGGTTGGGACCTTGGATGGGAGCATTTTCTTCTACTTTCTTACTAATAATATAGTCTTGCTTGGTGGATGGTAATTGTTCTTATCAGACTTACTAGTTTCAATATTTTTATGTAAAAATGGGAGAAAAAAAATAAAATATATAATTATATTAATAATGATGTAAAAGATGTATCACAAAAAAAAAAAGACTAATTTCAATTATATTAATAATAAAGCCTTAATCCTAATTAAATAAAGCAATAATTCATCATATCTAAGAAAAAAAAAATGAAACACAGTTCAAATAGATAATATAAGTCTCTCTAAATTACTTAAGATATAACCAAGACATTATATGACATGTGTTTTATATTATAACACTTGATAATAAAAATCAAACCCTTATCCTCATGTGCAAAATAAATAACTTCTTAAATGGGAGAAGAATACAACACCCCTATATTGTAACCTATAGTTGTAATAAGCATATTACCGTGGCAATTTTAATCCAAAGGAAAGAAGATGTTACTCCCGCCAAGATGGCAACTCCAAAAGCCATTTCAAATAAGAAAATACAGATCCAGAATACCTGACAAAGATTAGTTAGGAACATTAAAGGATATATAACAGGGCACAACCAATTCAGCTAAGATGTTGTATTCGAAAAACATACTCGCTTTTGACCTAAACGCGTTGAAAAAGAATTGATGCCAAATGCTTTATCTCCTTCAATATCAGGTATATCCTATATAAATCCAATAAAAAATTTATATTAGGTACACATAATGAAACAAAAGTTTGATTTTGGAAAAATGTATGTTTTGAGAAATAAGAGGCCTTTACCTTGAACAATGCTATACCTAAAGAGTATATGGTTATGAATACAACATCAAACACCAGTGATCTTGGAAAGGCAGCTGGCCTCTTCAACACAAAAGTCTGGACATTGTTATATGAATCATCAATAAAAAAAAAGTATTTGCTTCTTTTCATCTTTCTTACATTAATAACATGAAAAGGGTATTAGAGAATATAACATTCCTAGGACTATATGGCAAAAATATTAATACATACAAAAGGGTGGTCTTACATAATAACTTCTAACTTACATGTAATTGCTTGTGACTTATTGACAATTACTCCCTCCGGTCCTTTTTATAAGAAACAAGTTCTAGTGTATTTTACACTAAAACTTGTTTCTTATAAAAAGGACTGGAGGTAGTAGTTAGTTACAGGCTCCATATTATTTAGGTGAGATAGCTATAGTTGGCACAGTTAACTTTCAATATAAATGGGCATATCAGACTAGAGCAATGAAAGTGAAGCTCATTATTCTCTCTACACATTAAGCTTTTCTTCAACTTTATCACTCATATCTCATGACTCAATTTTGATTTGTGATTTCAAATAATTGACCATGAATCCAATGAAACCAACCCTAAAAACTTAGGATAAGAATTTCTTATTATTGTTACATGCATATAAGCTAAAACATGCTCTTGTAGCACTAAAGGTCTATGGAAAGCACAACTAGATGTAAGACAAAACCTGCATGTGAAAGAAAAATGAAATGGGAAATATAAGTGCTAAAGTAGCAATAATGCACATTGCCGCGAGTAGTGGATTCTTCTTCCATCTCAATAGGGGCACCTGAAAAGTTTCAAAATAGTATTATCACCATCAAAAGAAAAAAAAATTCAAAACATGTCGTGCATTTGTTAGAAAATATTCATGCATCTTCATCTTATAGATTAATTTGTATTAGAATAATGAATTTTAATTAGTAAGTGTATTTGCTCAAGATGTGTTCAAATGATTTAGCATAAAACATCTTGTTTGGATTGTAACTAATGTTATATGAATATATTAAGTATTTTTATAAGGCAATATTTTTAACTAAGGGGTGTGAAATTCCACTCTTTTAGAAGGAATTTTGATAGTGTCTACTCTCAAGAGTCAACTTCCAGTTAATGATTAAATGCCCAACCTATCTTTTTATACAAAAAAAATACTTCACAAATAAAAGTAATTAAAATGCATCAATTTAAAAGGAATGCTACATATTTAATTGAAGGGGAAATGATAAGAAAATAAATTTCATTGGTCATATGGTAGATAGCATCTACATGATTAGCTTATATGATATTTCCTCAAATGATGCAAAATGTTTGATTAGTAAGGGAGATGCATCTTGATTGTGGCATAGAAAAATTACACATATTCACATGGGTCATCTAAACAAACTTATTTCAAAAGACTTAGTAATTGATCCACCAAATTTCAAGTTCTAAAAAGATAAACTTTGTAATAGGGGAATTTTCTTAGGCTACTCATCCTTTAATAAAGCATTTAGAATATATAACAAGAGGACAATGAATATTGAAGAATTTATTTATGTTTCCATTGATTAATCTAATCCCAAAAAGACATGAAATGTTCTTATAATAATATTGCAAATATTCTTGAGAACACTCATTTGAATGAAGACATAAAAGAAAGAAGAATCACATATAAAGTACTATCCAAATAAAAACAATCAATAAGAACTACCCAGAGAATGAAAAGTCTTAAGGATATGCCTTTTTAATTTATTAGTTTATAGGTGACATCACAAAAGGATAATAACAAAAATAATAGCATGGCCTCTGTATCTCAAATTGTATGTAAGGACATAGAGAAAGTAATAATGGATGAACACTAGATAATGACTATGCAAGATGAACTTAACCAATTTGAAAGAAATCAACTATGGGGACCAATGCATAGGCCCAATAATCATAAAATAATTGGAACTAATTGATGAGATTTTAGAAATAAATTAGATGAGTTAGAAGTTATAGTTAGAAATAAGGCTAGATTAGTTGGTATGGGATATAATAAAGAAGGTATAGATTATGAAGAAATGTATGCCCTAATAATCACTAGACTAGAAGCTATTAGATTGTTACTTACTTGTGTCTACATAATGGATTTAAAAATTATACCAAATGGATGTAAAAGGTCAATTCTTATATGGTTTTATTGAAGATGAAGTATATGTAGAACAACTTCCTGAGTTTGAAAATTTTGAATTACTTAACCATGTTTACAAACATAAAATTGCATTATGTGACCTTAAATAAGCTCTAAGGCTTGGTATGAAAGATTAAGTAAGTTCCTTCATGGATAAGGATTTAACAGAAAAAAAAATATTGACAAAACACTATTTTTTTATCTAAAATAAAGACCAATATATTTTACTTGTTAAAATATATGTAGATGACAATATTCAGTGTTACCAATAATCAATTTTTAAGGACTTTACTAAGATAATGCATAACAAACTTCATATATCCATGGTGTCTGAGTGAGCTAAATTACTTTGTCGAGATTCAAATAAAGCAATCATCAAATGGTATCTTCATTAACCAAGGCAAGTACTACAAAGATCTCAAAAGATCTAGGATGGAGAATGCCAAGGAAGTTGCCACCCCAATAGGAACAATTGCTACTTGGATAAGGATGAAGTTGGACAAGGATCTAACTAACAGTTAACATCCTTAGTTTTAGGTAATAGAAATAAGATTATAATAAATAGTTAAGGACACCCTTAAGTATTATTAATCATAGTTACCCTTATAATATAACTCTATAGGAATAGGATAACAGGACCTAGATAGGGAGTTGAGGCCCCCAAAAACCTATACATTCAGGGTTTAAGAAAGGATAGGAGAGAAAGAAAGAGAGGAAGGGTGAAACAAGGGAGAAGGAGGAGAAGAGGAAGAGAATAGAAAGAGTGAAAATAAATGAGTTCTTCCCCCCTTATCTTCTTTTACCCTTTTGATTATTGATTGTATCTCTTTTCCTCTTATTCCCCCTTTAATGTTTAAAGTTAGGTTTTGATGGGTTTTGAGAAATAGTGAGTGATTAAAGGGTTTATGGAGTTGATTAATGGTTTTGAAACGTAATTGAAGTAATTTGGGTTTAATTGTTATGCCTTGGAGTGTTTAGGGTTATGAATGGCCCCCCAAATGTACTAGAACTATGACCCTCGCAATTTGCAAAATTTAAGCTCTTGTTAAGCGAGCTCTAGTCATGTTGAGAGAGATATGAATTTTTGGGCTAGATCATGATTTTTGCTAAGCGAGATGAAGACTCACTGAGTGAAAACCTTGGGTTCTGGGCAGGAACTCAGGTTCACTTTCACTAAGCGAGCGACTGTCCTCGCTAAGCGAGAGTGAGAACAAAGAAGGGGTAATAAGTCTTTGAGCGAAAGGCCACTCTCGTTGAGCGAGACCTAGTCCAAAGAGCAAAGACTCTATACCAATGGTATGACTCTAAGCAAGAAGTCTTCTTCACTAAGCGAGAAAGAAATTTGAGAGTAAAGTAAAGACTCTACATTAGATCATTGAGCGAAACCCTTTTCAGACAAAGGGTTTTGAGGCATAGGGAGGTAACGCTAGGCACAAAAGGCACGTCACAAAGTGAGACCCTTTGGAGCAATAGGTGTTGTTCCAGCCTCAATAGGAAAGGTTGTGTGTGCGTGTGTGTATACTCCCTCTTGTGCTTGATTTTTTGTATAATTGTTATGCTTGGTATGTTGTTATATGTGTATCCTTGATGAGTGTAGTCTGTTAGGTTTGTATGGATATCCTTTTGCTTATGATTGGTGTAGTGTGAGTTATGACCAAAACAATGAACCCTACATAAGAAAATGACTTAAGATAATTAAGACTTTATGAGGATGCCTCCTTAGCAAAGGTGGGAAATTTCCCCTAGTTTTATCAAAGGAAAGGACTGTGATTTTAGAAGAAAATATCTTTAGGAAAGGATGTCTCCTTAGTAACGTTAGGCTAAAACATCTGCAGTTATGATCATGTACGAGTCGCACCCTTAGCTTATAATGGTTATGCAACCCGTAGAGTGGTTCCCTAAGTTACCAAGGAGGAATGAGATATCAAATGGTTAATTTATGAAATGTTTTATAGAAAGAATTTCAAAGGAAAAGTAAAGGTCTTATACAACTTCATATAAGTTGTAAGGAAAGGGCTAAAAGCCCCCATTGGCCAAATGGGAAAGGATCGTCACCTTTCAACCAAGGGGTAAAGGTAACATTCTTCGATAAGGGAAGGATGTAGACAAAATACTCAAATTGGAGTGGTATATAAATAAGAGGGCAATGAATGCCTTTGATAATAGAAGGAGGTTCAGCCACTTGGATTGGTGGTATAGTAAGAGGTTGACAACAAAATGATGCTTCTTGACAGCTAATGCTCAATTGATTGAGGGATGAAAGTCAAGAGAAAATAATAATGGAGATGATAAGAGATCAAAAGTAAGGATGAAGTTTTGGACACTAAGAACTAGAATGTGAGAGAAGAATTTGGTAGCGTACAACCAAAACCAGTAAAAAAAAATGAATTAACATTATAGTGGGAGCAGGACAAAACTGGCACAAAAAAGAAGAGAAACAAAGGACTACAAAACAAAACATTAGGTATAAGAGGTCAATTTTGGGGTTGTAAAGATATGAAAATTAAGGAAACCATATAGGTAGCACAAAGGGAAAGTTAAGAAGTAAGTTATCATTAACCATGGAGATTTGGGTTCAAGTAGAATAATCATTCCACCATCTCCACCGAAACCACAAACTCCCCCAACGAAGAATAAATCTAGAAGAAGCACGTGATAGTCATGGAACTTGGGTTATTAGATATTAGAGAGTTTAGTCAATCTTCAGCAAGAAGTAGAACCTTCATACTTTTGGATTTGAAAGACAAAATGTTACAAATAACCAATGAAGACTTCATCTTGTCTATTGTGTTGTAAATAGGAATTTATAGAGGAAAAGTTCTTTCGAATAGTTTAGGAGTCCACAATATTCTTTATTAAGTTAAAAAAAAAACTCTTTTTCTTTCATATTCCTGATCTATTTTCTATTATTATGGTTATATTATAAGCAACCTTATCAAGACAAATTGACCCATAACACCCAAGTCACTTGACAACAACTCCAACCCTTGCACCATAGCTCCCTTCCCTCCATAACCTTTAAATACTTATGTCGTAAAACATTGTAAGGTAAAAAATAAGTTTAGATGTAATTGAAAAGAACTCACATTGATTGAATAGCCACTCCATAGCAAAAAGAATGATACAAGACTCCAAATCAATGGCCAAGAACCTATAGTCCAACTCATCCAAAAACTCTGTAAAAGAAAATAATAATAAAACAACAAGTCTCATTATACTCTATCAATGAAGTTAATCTTGAAAAATATCATTGTAAAAAAAGGATGAATCTATATGGCACCAGAATTGCAGATAATATAGTAATAATGACACCAGTTGTAAAGGAAAATTGCCCAGATGCCAACGGAAGATATGGTTTGTTTATCTGCAATAAAACATATAACATAGATTAGTAATAAGACAAACCATATAGTACTTTGTCCAAAAGTTTGTAAGCTATAAAAGGTTATGTTTTCTGGACCATATCAAAGGATATACTAATTAAAGAGGCTTGATAAACCAAAATATATATAAAAGGAGTTTGGTAGTCAAAATAAAAGATACACCTAGTCATTATATGTTTCTGAATAACTACTTTAGATAAAGCATACAACAATTTTTTCATTATCATATTTTTTTAATGGAATAATATAAAGGCCCAAAAGACATAAAAAAAAAGTAATTTATTATTGATCCAAATTATTTATAATAGTAAGTTTCATACCTTGTCTATTTCAAGGTCAAACAATTGATTCACGCCATTAGCGTAAAAATCCATAAACAAGTAAGGTACCAAAGCCTGAAACATTTTAAAAACTCAAAAATTATTAATGAAGTTAAAGGATTGTTTACAATTGGCTATTTAAGGAGAAACAATAAATTTGGAGTCTCACCTGTAATACACCAATAAAAAATAATGGAGATATATCTAATAGTTTCTCCACTGCCAGGAGAGATGCAGAAATTGTGCTTAATGTCTGTCCAAAGACAAATAAATTTGACCCAGTTAAAACATTAAGGATATTACTATTATCCAAAAAAGTGTTTTCATACAAATAAACGTATATTTAAGGATTATTTATGAGAGTAATACTAGAAAAGTTTGAACTTACTCGGCCAAACATTGTGTAAGGATAGCAAAACCAATATAAAGCAACTAAGAAACTTTTTATAGAGTCCAAAATGCTTTTGGGATTAGAAGCATGAGGTTCAGAATCAAAAGATTGTTTAGGGATTGCTTTCGGAATATATTTTCTATTGCATTCTTGATATATAGACACTCTTTCAATGCATTTGTTATGATGGTTCAAACTTCGTTGTTGGAACCTCAATAGATTATCTTCTATTTGACTTTTCCTTTTGTGTTGTGAAGCTTTTGATGCAAAAGAACCTACAACACAAAAAAGTTGGATGTAGTATTAGTGACCATGCACACACACACACACACACAAAAATGTTGTTTTAAAATTATTTCAACCAAGATCATAACTAGATGATAAATTGAGAGACAATAATCAATTTGAAAACTTAAATAATAGAAATCACCACCAAAGTTATTTAAAAAAACATTAAAAAAACCCTTAATTTGAAAAAAAAATTATTTTCAAAAATAGAGTTGGATTCATGAGTTATTTACACACAGGAATACATATTATTAATGTACAATGTTCGTTATGAAAATGTCTTTAATTGAAATGTAAGAATTAACAACTTTGAAAATATTTATTTTACCCCATTAATAAGAAAAATAAGTTGATTTTAATTTTTTTCCTATTTTTGTTTATTACATTTTTTATTTTGTGAAATATAGAAAATCAAAAGGATTTTTTTTAAAAAAATAAACAGAATTGTTTAGAACAAATTATTTTTAGCTTATGGCTCCTATATATCTCCTTGAGTGCTTGGAAAATCAAAGTCACATAGTTTTGAAAATACTATTATTACTTGGTTAACTTCAAATTTGAAAAAAAAATGGCTTTTAAAATATATTTTTGGAATGGATGATTTTAATTTTGAAAGGAAATTTCTTTTGATCGAACATTTTTAAAAACTTGAAATGAAAATTATTTATGAAGATTGACTATGAGGTTTTAAAACCTTTTTTTTAGTTTTTTTTTAAATTGAGTAAATAAATCCATTTGCATAAGGTTCATGTTAGCAAATTATTATTTAAGAAACATTTACCATCTAAATGACATTAAAGATAACTCTCACAACCAACAAGTCGTTGGTTCGAGTGATACTGGAGTCGGTCCCCTTAAGCAGGAGTGGAAGCAAAAATTTGGTTAGAGGGGACCAAGACAAAAATAATAATAATAATTTAAATTTTTATGTGTATATAAAAATATAAAAATATTTAATATATGATATATATCTAATATTTTTTTATAACGAAAAAATATAGAACTATATCGAGTATAAAAACATTACTATCTAATCTGATCATTTATATAAGAAACAAATAGATACATTTTTTTCCTAATTATAAAAAACATAAACTCATTTACATATATATTAATTATACATTTATATAAGAAACAAATAGATACATTTCTTTTTATACCCTTAATTTATTGTGAAGTTTACTATTGAGACAACCAATCATTTCATATACAAGTGGATTATTCATTGGTTTATTAACAATTTAAGTCAATCTCATAGGTGGAAAAAATTATTCAGTAATGTTATTAGATATAACCACTACTTAAACTATTGAATTCTATGGATATTTCTATAATAAAATTTAAATTTATGACATTTTAAATTAAAATAACTAACTTAACTATTTTTATTGGTCTTGATGAATTAGTTATTTATTTCTTTTATATATGAATAGAGGTAATATATGAGGAAAGAAATAAATTAGATGTATAAAATAATTTTGGATAATTATATGTGGACACTTCAACATTACAATTAACACTATAATTTCTCTTTATCTAACTCTTTCTATCACATTATATTACCTATTATACTTACACTTCTCTCTCTTTTCTCCCTTTCTCTCCCTAAGTGTTAACTAACATACTAATTTTCATGTGTCATTTTTCAATAATTTTTTTTTATAAATTTTAGGAGGGCCATAAAAAAAAATTCGAGTACTTTAAATACACTTTGTAAAAAAATTGGGGGCGCCATGGCCCCAACATGTTCCCGCTGCCTCTGCCTCGCTCTATCCTTAAGCAAGTTCTCGGTTCGAGTCTTAGATGGAAAAAATAAGGTTGGGAGGGGAGATCCCACTACAGGTGATCAATAAAGCTGGTGAATACTCCACACCAATGTCATGGTGATAAAAAAGAAAAACTCACAAACAACGTAAAAGCACAAAAATTGGATTTGACATGCAAAATATTAGACAAAACATTCAATGAAACAAAATATTCAAACTGTGTAAAAGAAAAAAAAATGAAGCACGCAAATTTCTATATATTTTATATTTTCATCTTTTTAACTTTGATTAACCTTTCACGTAGTATAGAATTGGTCACTTTCCATTACTTATTGCATATTTTATTATTTTCGTTTTTCTAATTTTTAAAATTTTTATTCACTCTCTAACTTTTTTTATTATTAAGGGAAACAAACGAAAAGGCTTTTAAAATTTACATCAGAACATATTAAGATTTAGAACCAATCTTACATCATATAAATATAAATTTTACATGAAAATACATGAATATTTAAGTCCTAGAAGTAAATATAATAAAAAATAATCTAGAGTAAAAATGTACCACACAAAATTAAATATTTTACATCAAAGCATATTAATATCTACATAAAAATTTACTAATATTTAAATTATATAATAAAAAATATTATAGAGGTATCAAATATTTTATATAAAACCAAATTAATATCTAAATTTCTATCATAAAAATACAATTTATTTAAATATTTTTAATACAAAACTATTTTAATTATAAACTTTTTATTTATTTTGTTTTGTTTTCGGTTATAACAATTTTTTTTAAAAAAAAGTATAAACTATAACTTCTTTAAAATGAATATATATAATCATCCTCCCTTTCTTTCAACTTGGAAACCTCTCCCAAAAGACCCACAGGGGTTCGACACCCATTGACGGTAAAGATGAAAAGTAGTTTTGTTATCCAAACGGTGGACTCTAATATGTAGTCGTATACGGTGAGGAAGCGTTTTTCTTACCTGCTACTGCAGATTATCTATTGGGAGTAAAAAAAATAAAAAATAAAAAACATTTTTAATAATTTTTAATAAAAAATAAAAACATCATTTTTATTAAATAAAATTATATAAAAATTATTAAAAAAAAAAAACTGTTTCTTCTTATGCTCTCTTCCTCTCTCGTTCCTTCTACTTTCTTTTCTCTTTTTCTGGGTTTTTTTCAAGTCTGAGATCTGTTCCACCGCATTTTCCTCTTTGATTTTTCTGGATTTTTTGTTCAGATCTGATATCCGTGGCTCCTCCCTCGTCTCCCTGTTTATCGCATTTTTCTGATTTTATTATGTTCGCGATTTGACTTTTTTTTGCGCGTGTGTTTTTTTTCTGGGTGTTCGTTTTGTGTTTGGGGTTGTTTGATTGTATTTATGTTGTTGGTGAAGAAAGGGGAAAGAGGTCGTGGCAGTGCGAGACAGAGAAAACGGGAAAAAAAAAAAAGAAGAAAATAGGACAAGGTTGGCAGTGACGGCGGGAGTTACCGGCGAGAGGATAGTGCGGAAGGGGTCGCCGATGCGGATCTGGAAATAAATTACTTTTTAGTCTATCTTTTTATTTGATTTATTCTGTTTGGTACTTTCATTTTCAAATTCTGTTCCAGATGGCTCTTTCACCCAAATTGATACTAACAGCATGAAGGGAGGCACAAATGTTAGCGATGTGTCCATTTTCACACTTTTTTTTTTCCCCGTTAGTTTTTAACTATCACTATATTTATTTTATTTTATTAAATTTTAAAAATTATATTAATAATAATTATCTATAATACTATATTATAATATAATATGTTAAGTTATATTAAAGTACTTAATGATACATTTCACGTAGCCGATGAACGAAAAATGTGAAAGACTGAGATAATAAAATAGTTAAGTAATAATAATAAAGATTAATTAAAGGAATGGGAGGATAAGTGAGACATACTTGCATAGTAAATATTCTTGGTGGAATGTTTGCTCCGCCAGAGATTTGCACCTATAATTACCAATGGTTCCTAATATTAGTCAGCAAATAACTTTGTAATGAAAAAAATGGCCAAACAAATACCCAAGGTTTTAAACGAAAAAATCAAAGAAGAAAAAGTAATGGGTACTGATGCAGAAGCATACATACCAGTTGAGACTGAAGCATTAGGAGAAGATCTAATAACATCCATCGAATTCATGGAAACTGAACACGCTAACAACACAAAGCACTTTCTATAGAATAAACAAACAAACACACTCAACCCTGCAATAAAGAAGACGAGGGGAAGAGAGATTTATATATATACTAGACTGGACTCAATATGATTTAATTTATTTATCTATAAATTGACACACTCTACCGCTTGCGGTCCACAATTCGAAGAAAAATAATTATAATATAACTAGAATAGTCTCCCTGCTTTGTACGGTGGACAATATAATTTTAATAATAAATATATTCTTAAAAAATGATAAATAAAAAAAGAATTAACTAAGTTTTTAATCTGTAAATTTTTTTAAAATTTGATTTTTAGTTTATAAATTTTAATTTGACAGGTAAAAGTTCCTAAATTTTTTAAAAATTTGATTTTTAGTTCCTAAATTTTAGTTTGACCTATCAAGGTTTCTAAATTTTTTAAATATTCTATTTTTAGTCTCTAAACTTTTTAAAAATTCTATTTTTAGTCTTTGAAATCTCATTAATTCAGAAACTAAAAACTGAATTTGTAAAAAGTTTAAGATTAAAAATCAAATTTTTAAAAAGTTTAAAGACTTTGACCGATTAAAATTTTGTTCAGAGATTAAAAACTAAATTTTTAAAAAATTTATAGACCTTAACCAGTCAAACTAAAATTTAGGTACTAAAAATTAAATTTTAAAAAAGTTTAGGAACCAAAAACTTAGTTAACTCTAAAAAAAAGAGTGGAGGAGAAAATTGTAAAAGGCTGTTAGAATGTGTACTGTGCAAGTGAAAGTGAAGGAAAAAAAGAAAGAAAAGAGTAAAAAGTTAATAGTAAAAATGGGTTGATACAACTTATAGAATTTATGTAGTGGTGTAACATTTCGTTATGATTATATATGAGGGAATGATCTATTTAATAGAAGAACTGTGTTCATGTATAAAATTCTGGAGTCAGCGACAGTCATATTATACAATTTTTTGAATCAATAATAGTCACGTATTGTAAGTTGATTGGTCTCTAATTCAATCAGTTGAGAGAGACATATAGTTTCTTACCTAGAAGAAAAAATGGGCTGATAATATATAAAAATAAAATAAAAAACATGTGAGATGTGACAAGTGTAATGATAAGTGGACAGTTTTATAAAAATATAGTAGATTGGTAGTCGTCAATATAGAAATGTTTTAGAAGAACGGTTGGTAAACTTAGAATGTTTTAAAGTCAGAGTTGGATTGCTGTCAAATAAATAAATAAATAAGTGAGAGTTGGATCCCACCGGTCGTGATCACATCCTTATCTTGTGTTTAAATAAATGTCAAATAAATAAATAAATAAGTGAGAGTTGGATCCCACCGGTCGTGATCACATCCTTATCTTGTGTTTAAATAAACTATAAAACCAGGAAACCACGTGACTATAAACTATAATATTATTAGGTTGTACACTTGCCACTTCGGGAAATTTTGTGTCAAGCTTTTCACCTGCATTCTCGAAGGCCGTCTCTCTGACTCTGCATTTATTTTTCTTTCGAATTTAATTTTTATGTATTATTATTGTAAGATATTTTATTTTGCTAACTATTTAAAAGTTATTGTTAGTATGATTTTGAAAATAATTATTTAAAAGTTAACAAATTTATTTTATATATAACAATTTTATAATTAAGTGATAATATGATTTTTTATGTTATTAGTATTAGATTATTTTGTAGGAAAAGTCTGAAGCCGCCACACATTCATGTGAAACAGAGAGTTGCACTAGTGGAAAAGGGACTAGATAAGATCGGCCATTTTAATTAATCAGAAAACTGGTGAATAAGTGAATTGATACATCAGTCAAAAAAAAAAAAGTGAATTGATACAATGTTCAGTTAAATAAACTGGTAAATTGGACTTTGTTGCTATAATCGTTATTTTGATTCAAATGAAATGAAAAATTAGAATAATTGTACGTAATTCTTAAAGCTGGTTAAGTGTGCATCCATGTTTATACCTGATATTAATAAATGGTATGTAAGTATGTTTAATTAGATGGAAGAAAAGAAAATAGAGAGAAAAGAAAACACACATAAAAATATATACATTTTCTTGTATTTGATTAAAAAGAAAAAGGGAAAAAACTAGAGAAAAAAAGTTGACTTACAGAGATAATTTTTTTTTTTATCTAATTTTTCACTCATTTTAATTTTTTTTTCTTTTCTATTTTTTTTCCTTCATTCCAAATGGAGGGCAAGTAACGCCACACTATAAATATTTTAGTTAACTATTGTTTGACATATATTAGCTTGCAAGTTTCGAATATCAAAAGAGAAATTCTGTCTCCTCCGATGTCCAAAATGTCCTCTTGACCCATCATAAGTTTGACACATGTCAATGATTTTATTATAAAAAATATTTATTTAATTCAACATTTTATAATTTAATCTCTTTTCAAAATTACCCTTTCCCACTCCCACACGACTTACACTTTGAATCATCTCCGTTTTGATTTGTGTTGAAGGTGCTAAACTCGTTCCGTGTAGACTGGTGGTACACATAGGGTCAAATTTAAGACAAGGATATGTAGTCTTGTAATTAATAACAGAGGAACGAATTATATTAATAAGATGGTGATTGGTGGGGGGGGTCCATGACTCATGAGATTCGCTGATGCAAAAAGCTGATAATTAAACAAAAATTATTTTTCTCATTTTTCTCAATTCTCTTCTGAACTTCTACAAACAGAAGCTATGTATGGTGCCTTGTCTCATTGACCTGTAATGGCAAATTGCTTAGCTACAGCCGATGGTCTTCCAATTTTTCAATGCTTTTTTTTGTTTTTTTCCTATTGAGTTTCTATTTTCTAATAACACGCTGAGAAGTGGGAACCTGAGAATTTTGATTCCTTGGTAATACCTTTATGGATAATTAATTTCCTATGAATTTTGAAACTCCCGACATTTGTTTTTGGTACAAAAGTGGTGTTTTTAGGACTTTTTTTAGGATTTTCATGTGGAAAAATCTATAGGTGATTTTCCTACGAAAAATCTACAGGAAATTCCACAAATAAATTTTCCGTGGATTACAATTTTGTAGGTAATTTTCTTGCAGATTTGAAATTCACGAAAAATTTCATACAAAAAAAATTATAAAAAAAATTACAAATAAATTTTTAAAGCTACAAAATATTCACATAAATTTATTTCTATTTTATAAATAATAGAATTACTCTAGAGATTTTTAGTCTTAATGTTCTTTTTTAATAATAATAATAATAATAATAATAATAATAATAATAATAATAATAATAATATTTTTATTTAGTTTATGAAATACGTTTTATTATAATAAAAAATTATAATATCCTTTATTATAATAAAATTATAAATTATATTATAATAATATTCAGGTGGAGAATATGTTGCATATTTTGCAACCAGCCTTTGCGCAAAGTCATCTTTCATTACACCCATCTCCTATTTTGAAGCATAAGTTGCTTGGCATTGCCATGAATAGGGTACTATGATGGCAGTGTCGTTCTTGGTATGTCCAAAATCCCACATCGTTTAGTAGTCGAGGCCAATAATGTAACGACCCATCTTCGTTACAGATTTGTTATACTAAAACATTTTGTTAAATATCATCATATGAAACTACCAAGAAATTTTTCTTTTTCACATTTAACACACACACACACAGACATATATATATACTTACTTTCCTACATATAATGTACATCATCATATCATAAGAGTATTAAGTCTGGATTTACAAAACTTAAATATATATGTGCATACAATACCAAAAATAATCTTCTTGTAGAGGACATTTACAACATCCTAAGTATTTATACTTATGTCCTAAGCTGGTCCCCATACTATATACATATATACGAGAACATATCCAAAAAGAGGGATCTCATCCCATCTTCAACATCTACATCTGCTTCAGTCACGAGCGGCCTGAGAGCCTGTAACATCACCCCTATCTGCTCCCGTGCCAACCACATGATCATTGCAGTAATACAACACAAATACAAACACAAAATGCAAGGGTAAGCTTATTTATAAAAAGAACATAGATATACAAAGGTATAAAAGAATGATCGGATTTACTTAAAGGAAAACTAGAATCAATCAACAATAGTAAATCAGATAACATCATACAATAACATATACATCAATTTATAAATCAGTCTCATATACAATTTCATTATGTAATGTCATGCTGACTCGACTCCATGGAGATTTCTACAACTTTTGGGCGATCCCCCATAGGCCCCATCCCCTACCATGGTCTCACTCTCTGACCATTCAGGGAGTCCCTTGAGCTGACCCTGTGGAGGAAGTGTGGTTTTATCAAATATAGACAAGTGTGGGTATTGGCTTACCTCTGTAAGGTTTGCAAAACCTTACATCTATAGGAATTCGTCCACTTGTCTATTCTATAGGCCCACCGTTAGCCACCACGAAAACCTCCGGCACTAGGTTGAGAGCCTACCAAGCACCCTCAACTTACGTGCCTACCCATATGTAAATGCCATATAAGCTTGTACATATCCACATCATTCATCAAATCCAAACACCTTTAGTTCTCTCTATGTTATAAATTCACCATTTAAAAGAAACACGCTTAGGAACCCATCTAGCAGTCTTGTAAGCTCAGAAAATGTGAATTTCCTAACATAGATCTAGAACCAAAGTTGCGACCTATCCAACATCCTCATTCAAAACATGATTATTACAATAATAATACAACTACCTTACAATAATATAAACACCTCAAAAACAACATAATCATCTTATGATTAAACATACTACCTTTATATAAACATTTTAAAATCATATAAAGGGGAAAAATTTCAAGAAAATTTCAATTAACCAAATTCTAGCCCGGCCGCACAAACTTTCGTGTTGGGCCAGAGCTCCCTTGGAATGAATATTTGCTACTGACTCCCTCTGGCCCGGCCACGCAAACTTTCGTGCTGGGCCAGAGCTCCTCTATAATGAATATTCGCTACTGACTCTCTCTGGCCCGGCTGCGCAAACTTTCGTGCTGGGCCAGAGCTCCCCTGGAATGAATATTCGCTACTGACATTCTCTGGCCCGGCAGCACAAGCTCTGTCTTGCTGGGCTAGAAAAACTATGGAACTGAATGTTCCATTCTAACGCCCTCTAGCCCAGCAACACCAAAATTCGTGCTGGGCCAGAGCGAAAATGGTTGCAACCTACGAGATTCATGGCCATCAATGGCATACCTACTCATCCTAACCGTATGCAAAGACTCACCCAAGCTCATAGACATCAACAAACATCAATCCAAACATAAAACACCACTAAATCATTCAAACAATTTAAAAGTTTCCCTTACCCTACAATTGTGAGATTTCTTTGAGAGGGAGTTAAAAAGAGACACTTTATGGCTTTTGAGTGATTTTTCCTCAACTTATGCTATGGAATCAACTAGGAGAAACCTAAACCAACATCAGAACAAGCTTCAATCAAGATTTCATCTACCAATCAAAATTTGAAGTGAAACCCACTTCATGTCTACTTGGTGGGAGAAGGAAAATAAACTTAAGAGACCAAAGGAGAAGAAGATGGGTGCTTACCAACTAGAAATCAATCAAAGGAAGCTTTAGGAATCCAAATATCAAAGCTTTCTTATAGAGAATTCCCACAAACTCGAGCTCTTGAGACAAGGAGGAAGATATGCTTAGGATGGAAGAAAAGAGAATGAACGAGATAAGGGAGGGAGCACATTTAAACCTTTAGGAGTACTTGAAATTTTGCTAATAACACCTATGTTTCCTCTAAGAGCACTCCCTTCTCTTATATTTTTTTTCTTTCTTTCTTTCCTATAACTCAAGGAATTCACGTAAAAGTCCCAACAATAACCTTACCCTCTAAGCCCAACCATACATGAAAATTATCAACAACACTATAGCACATAACAAAACAATCTATTTATTAATTCTTTTATACATATTATAAATTTAAATTTAATTTCCTATTGCATTATTAATCAAACACTTAATCATATAATTAGGAAAACCACAACGTTACAGATAGTAGTTTATAAACACCATTTTCTTTCAACCCACCAAGGCACCTTTTACCAAGGATAAAATCATGACGGGGTCACCAATCACCAAAGTGAACAATACCTTGGATGAGATGACCTTAACAATGCTTAAGGATTTGAGGTTAGAACATTGGTGCTACAAGGAAGGCTTAGGCCACTCTTGCTCCTTAACCTCGACTAGGGGGCTTGTTCTATTATGCTTAAAGTCCCATATCACTTAGGAGTTGAGGCAAATGGTAGTTTATAAATACTCTCTTCCTTTAACCCACACTAAGGCACCTTTTAACAAGGACAAAATCGTGACAAGCCACCCTCTTCCCTTAATATCTTATGGTTGTCCTAACTTAGAGAGTTGCAATTGATGAGACCTGGGGATTGAAGTCTCGACCTAGAGTGAGAACCGACTGTCCATCATGGATAAGAAGGTTAAATTCTTCTCAACCATTGGAGTCGAACTTGGAGTAGGAAAAAAAGTTTGAACCTTTGTCTTTTTGGCAGCAACATGTTTCGCCTCAAGGTCCACCATTTCAGGTTCTTTTCTCTTTGAAACCTTCTCGGCCCCATTAGTGTTCAATGAAGGCACTTGGGGAGATCCACCCCCAAATTCATTAATGGTGGACACCTTCTTTTTATTCTTGACCTGCACCTTCTTAAAAATGGGTAAAAATTGGCAAGTTGAGCAACATATAAGTGGAAAGACCTGCAAACCTAATGCCTTAAGGTTTTGGGTTGAAGGTGATGTCAAGTTCACTTATGTGATTTACTCATGGTCCATTGGTATAGATCTCCCCAAAGCTTATCCCCCTCAGTTGCACAACAATTAGTATCAGAGTCGATGGTTCGACCAAGTGACTGGCTTAGACAAGTAAGATGGATTGACGGTGGATCTAGGCATGAGATCCCTTGTATCGTAAGTCTTCCTGACGATGGGTCCATATTTGGGAGATTGAAAAGTCTTCCGGGTAACATGAAGGTTAGGTGGTGTGTCCTGTTGCCATGAGCTAATGGTGGATAACGATAGTGCAAGTATTTAGAGCATGTTGACAGTAATAGATAAGCTCTAAGGGCTTAACGACGGAGAGCATATTGGCAATCATGGTTAAGCTCTACAGGATATCATTGGATACTCATGGATTGAAAATGGCTCCCACTTAAAGAGAAACTACCATGTGAAAGAGACTTACACTTGAGGGGGAGATTGTTGGAGTTCAAGTGTGAAGGTAAAGTCTCACATTGGGTAAAAATTGGCAAGTTGAGTAACATATAAGTGAGGAATACCCGCAAACCTAATGCCTTAAGGTTTTTGGTTGAAAGTGGTGCCAAGTTCACTTGTGTGGTGTGCTCCCCGGTGTTTAATCTCCCTCAGTTCCACAACACTCAAGAATATGAATCATCATTTTTAATCTCTGTTGTCATATAACATTCATTTACTGCTTATGTAGTTAAAGAAAGGTCAAATAATAATCTCAAGGGAAACTCATTAGTGACCAATACCATGTCAGCATATAACACTTCTAAAATTTGTATACATTCTTAAAGTGAATGTTATTTATCTATCTTAAAATGAATGTTGTGGACCACAAATAGAAATTTCAGATTTTAAAAGAATGGAAAATAAATATACCAAATTCAAAATTTGCTTATTTTATAAGAAATACAACCATACTTACTAATCAATCATCTTGTCTTTGATTAAGATAGGGAGTTCCATAGTTGTGGAAGGGATACAAGCTTTGTCTTGCAAATTATTATTTTTGTACTATTATGACATGGTTTGGCCACATCTTGTGGTCTAACCATTTCTTTCTTGTGATAATAATATCATTTTGTTTATTCAAATAATAATAATAATAATCTTGTCTTTGAACAATACTTTTGATTCAATCCCCCATTACTCTAGGGTAGGCATGGGCATCAGTCGGTTTTGCTCGGTTTCGGGTTCAAAATGGCTCATCTGACCAAAACCAACCACATTAAATTTTGGCCCAAGCCCGACTGCGAAAGCTTTCGGTTAAAGCGGGTTTGGGTTTCTCAGGTTACGGATTTGTTGGATCGGTTGAAACGGGTTAAGAATAGCAACCTCCAATGCAAAACCACCACTGATGACCCTTGGAAGTTATCGTTGGAATCGAAGACGAAAACATCGATTTCGTCGGAAAGGACTGCAAAAAGAAAAAGAAGAAGAAAACAAACATGAATCAGAAATCAAAGATGGAAGAAAGAAGAGTGAGACACGGGGTTGAAGATGCAAGTACGAGAACAGAGACGTGAGCACAAGAACGAAGAAGCAAGCACGAGAACAGAGTATGGGTTGAGAGTGTTTCTTAAGTGATCAACAATGGCAATGGAGAGAAAATAGAGGGTTCTACAAGTAGAAGGCCTTGGCTTTTGAGTTCCTTTCTCTCTCTCTGAACTGCACAAGAAAGTAGCCCCTACATTCAGGTACAATGCACGAGAAATTATCTCAATCTCCAACATCCTGTGAGAGCTTTGTGGTGGGATGGAAGCCAGTTAGTTGTATGCTTTTTGAATTTTTTGCTTACTTAAACAGTCGAGTGCAGGTTCCGACGGATTTATTTTTTTCAACCCGCACTCGCCCGATTGAATCCGTATAAAACTGAATTTTCTTGTTTTCTAACCCATGGTCCGAATTCACCAGCCCAAAAGGTGTATTTTTAGCTCGGATTCCACGAGTTGCAGTCAAGTTCGATATTCCTACTCACCCCTACTCTAGGGAAAGGGGGATGTTTGTTTGTGAATCGGGAGGGCAGTGCATGCTCTCTTTGATTTAATTAAAAGTAAATAACTTTTTTTAAAGGCTATTAAAATTAAATTATGTTTATAAAAAATAAAATTACTACATTCTACCAAAAAAAAGTTAAAGCTAAAATTAAAATCAAAACGCTTGTACTTATTATTATCTCGATTACAAGGTATTATTAGGTAAACCTTTTAAAATTCTACCTCTTATTTTGATAAACCAAGTTTATTTAAAAATACATAGATTGAATGGTCTAAATGATTGTGAGGGTCTCATATCATATCATATATAATTGAAAAGTAATGGACAAGGCTTAAACTTAAGCCCGTCAATAAAGTCGGTTCACATCATATTGCCATATAATTGGAACAGTCACTTATGCTTTGTCTGGAAAGCGACAAACTATAACGAAAGAAAAAATTTAAAAAAAAATACATTTTTTAATTTCTTTTTTAAATTTGGAATAACATGAAAATGAAGATAAAAAATATATTTCAACAGAACTCGATAAATCTCTTCTCGTTGGTCGGCACTGTCGAGAAAATAGGGGAGAAGGGGATAATTTTTTAATGGCTAAAATGTTTTTCGTCCCCACAAAATTGAAAATGTACGTTTTTCGTCCTTGTAAAATTTTTAGTACATTTTTCGTCCTTGCAAAATTGAAATGTGTCAAAAATTGGCTCGAAGCTAGGTTCAGATATATCCAAACCTACGTTCTGCAAATTGGGGCCTTTTTTTAATTTCTGGTGGTTAAAAACCACAACAAATTGCACAAAAACTGTCACAATTGAAGAAAATCGTCACAAATTGCACAAAAACCGCCACAAATTGCATTTTTTTTTTATAATTTGTGACGGTTTTTGTGCAATTTGTGGCGGTTTTTAACCGTCAAAAATTCTCATGTAGGTTTGGATATATATCCGAACCTAGTTCCAGGCCAAAATTTGACACATTTCAATTTTGCAGGGACGAAAAACGTACTAAAAATTTTGCAAGGATGAAAAACATATATTTCCAATTTTTTTAGAATGAAAAACATATTTTAACCTTTTTAAATTAATAATGTTATTTGTATATTAAATTTTACAATAATGAAAGAGAAGTATGAGATGTGTTAAGTGATGTGATGGAAATTAAAATAAAAAATACATATTATTATATAAGTTGTTTTATAAATAATGCAACTCTTTTTTTATCCTTTTCAAATCCCTATTTTGTGCTTTTAAATTCTTGCAATTGGAAGCCGCAAAGACAGAAAATTAGGGACACAAAATTTGGGTGGTGAAGACACAAGCTAGCCTGAGAGAAAGAAACCATGAGGGTACATATGTTAAAATTTTGACGGATATCATATAGTTGGATCCACGTTCGCAACTATGCAAACAGTCATGACATTTTTTTTTTAATAGCTCAAGTGTGCAGTTTCATTTATGTGCGATTCACTTATATTTTGCCAACAAAGACAGAATATTAGTGTGTTTGGTTTAATATTTTTTTGTACATGTTTGGTTTAATTTGTTTTCAAAAAATAATTTTCTTTTCAATGTTTAGGAAATAATTAATCATAACTAACATACAGTAACAAGATCATTCTTAGTGTAGTATGTAATAATTGTGTATCATTTTCAACAAGAGAACCTTTTAATTTGTTTACTAGATTCTATCAGGAAGATGTTTTCAATAAAAACGATTTTCTTTCAAAAAATGATAACGTTTGATTTTTTTTTTTTTTTGGATCATTTAACGTTTGATTTATTTAAATCTAATGATGTGGAACAAACTTTTAGAGATGATAATTACTTTGTTACTTTGATTAGATTCATATATATATAGTTAACGGATGTCCATAAAAAATACTCACAGTAAAAAGAAAAGATATATATTAAGTGAGTTAATTTGGGTGTAAGTGTATGCTTGTCAAGTATTTTAAGTTAGGTTTTAGCTTTTATAAGTAGTTGAAAAGTTACATTCATAAAAAAAAAAAAATAGCTAAAAAGTTTGTTTAATTATACTAGTAGTGTTTGATAAAAAAAAATATTTAATAATTTATATTATTATGTTGGACGTTATTTCAAGTAATATTTTAAGTTTTATACTTCTTGTATCTTATTTTCTTTTTATCCTTAAAATATTTATTAAATTTACTTTTTTTTTACCATTTTTATATAAGAGAGGATTTTGTTATTCCTTTTTTGTTTCTTTTAAGTCTATGCTATTTTTATTTAATTTTAAATTAGGTTGATAATATTTTAAAATATAATACAAAATTAATAGTAGAATGTACAATATGAAAAAAAATATTTAATAATTGAACTAAAAATCTAACTAAAATAATTGACCTTTAAATAAAAATTAAAAAAGTTTAAAATTAATAAAAAGATAAAACTATAATTATTCAAAATATATTTTTATCCATAAAACAAAATTAAAATTTATATAAAAATATCATATAAATATATTAATTTTTTTTGTTTTATATTTATTCACTACTTCAACAACAGATAATTACTTAACATTTTTAATTCAATAAAATAGCAATTTTTAGTTTTCAACTAACTATTTTCAACTATTTCTAAACTTTTCATCTTTCAAATATTTTTTCAATTTTTGGTCAGCTATCATTTACTTTTACCAAACGTAACCTAAATATAGGTATTTGCATGTAAAAATTTATGAATATGATCAGTATAAATTTAGATATTTTAATATTGTCCCATGTCCCCTCCTCCCTATATATTGTTAGGAACAAAATAGGATACATTCTAACCCATGTGTATGTATATTAAGGAAAATATTCCTTTTTAATTAGCTCCCCTTAATAAACTACTAGTATGATACCCGTGCTATTGCACGGGTCACGTTAACTTTTATACATGTTTTAAAATTATTTGTGTATATAATTTAAAATAAATATTATTATATTATTATACATGTTTTTGAAGTAATTTTTTTAATTTAACATAACTATCCTAAATATAATAAAAAATTAAATAGTGTTAATATAAAATGTTGGATAGTGTTAATGTCAAAGATTGGAGAAAAAAAATAAAAAAATAAATAATTTTTAAGACAAAATACATGTTTAAAAAAAATGTTAATTTCTCTTAGAAATACTTTTGACAGGAAAAATATGATTAGATCTCAATGTAAGCAAATCCACTTATAATAGTGTGTGTATATATATAAATAAAATCACTTGTAAATATTCATATAACATTTTTTTTTATTAAGTTTTACTTAAATCTTTTTAAGCAAATTAGCTAGGAGTGATATAATATGTGAAACTGTAGGGTCAATATGACAAAAATGGTGGGATATGTTATGTTACTCAACCCAGCAATTCACATGATTGTGGGTGTTTATATAATGAATGAATCAATCAATGCAAAAAACATTTTATTGTCAGGTGAAGAAATAATATAAAATTATTTTATAATGATAAATCAATTGCTTATGTAATTTTAAAATGAAAAGTCTTATTGAAAATGTTACATGAAGAGATTGACTTATTATAAATTTAAAATGTAACTATTTTAGCATTTTATAACAATATATTTGTTTATTTTAATTAATATCATATTTATGATAATGCAATATTATTTCTATGTTTAGGGTTTAGGGTTTAGCTTCAAATACCATAAAATATTAGCTTGAAAATTTTTTCCTCAATATATTTAAAAAAAAAATATTTCCATCTAAAAAAGAAATCTCTTTTAAAGTAAAAAATATTGTTGAAGTGTATTTATGCAAGGCATTAGACATGAAACAAACAAAAAATATTTTATTTATGATGTTGGTAAAGAAATAATATAAAATTATTTTGTAACACAAATACATTTAATAAATCAATTACTCATAATTTTTTTAAAGAAATCTTATTAAAAATATTACTTGAAGAGAACCTACCTATTTATTATTTGTTGAAAAATAAAATATAAATATTTTTTAAATTTTACACACTATTTGCATGCTAGTATATTAAATATTTTGAACCAAATTTACATATTGTATAATTAATGATTCTTTTAGTTTTGTCATTATATATGCGTGTTTATAAATTATAAATATAAATTAGTTTGCTTATAAAAACAATATTATATATTATAAAAATACTATTTAGTAGTTTTTTAAATGACAAACACTAACGCGTTGTAATTGTTAAACAGGTTAAAAAAGAAAAACCAAAATGACAAAATGGTTAAGCGGAATTTTTTTTATCTTCAAACTGATCCGTAGCAAACTACACCTTCTAAGTTCTATCTATTCTTAAATAGTAAAAGTAGTAAACAAAATACTATAATAATATAAAAATATAAAAATTAGATTTAAAGGGGTTTAAGTACTGTGAAGGATATCATTTCAATAAAAAAGAGGGTAAAATATGTTTTTAGTCCCTCAATTATTACATATTTTTGTTTTTAGTTCTTAAACTAATATTTGACTAGTCTTGGTCCCTAAACTATTTTTCCGTTTGATTTTTGATTTCTGCCATCAAGTTTTTCCGTTAAATGATGATGTGGCAGGCAATTTGTGGTGATTTTTTTTTCTGGCGGTTAAAAATCGCTAAAAATTGCTTGTCGGAATTGCTTAAAATGCAGTGAACCGTTTTCTAGCAGCTAAAAATCCCATAAATTGCTTCTCAAAAAACACAACCCGATGCACCAAAGCAACACACCAATTGAACCCAATCAATCCTAAATCACCCACATCAAACTAAAACTTACACAAAATGGAATAAAATGATGGCGAAACTCAAATTGAAATGAAATTAGAGAAAAAGGCTATATATACACGTCCACCACTATGCTCACAACTTATTCAAAGCAAAACCAGATTCCAAGGGATAAGTAAAAGAAGAAGCATTGATGGCTAAGGGTCACAAATTCAACACCAAGATCCGAAGCGAACACTTCTTGGGAACAACCTACTCCTCCCAAGACTCTGCCGCCACCGACCCCTCCGAGTTCAAATTGCAATACACCGAGGTTGCGCATGACGATGTTGAGCTCCTCAGCGGTGATGGAGCCGTTGCCATCGATGTCGAAGACGACAAAGGTGTCCTTGAGGTTCTCGAGGACCTTGTCGGAGTCGACACCCTAGTCTGAGATGCTTTTGAATCTGAATGGGTCCGACACGTACGAACTAATCAATAACTTGTTGAGACAACCACCTTCAAATCTGAAACGGGATGAGATCGCCATGCTTCTTCCTCTGATTTTGTCTTCCGCTTCATCATTTCCTATTCTCACATTCCAATTTTTTTTTCTTCTTTTAGGGGTGTTGCAAGTAATTTTAACTTTTCAATTATCATTTTTTTTTCTTTGCATGATTCTGTGTTGTTCAGCGTCTCAAAAAAAAAAATCGACTTTAACTGAATGTTTCTTATTTGATTTTAATCGAATTTTGGGGTTGAATTTTATTGTGTTAACTTTTTTTTTTTTTTGCATTTTTGATTGAATGTATGTGTACCAGAAACTAATGGTAATGGCAGTAATGGGCTATTTTTATACGGATTTAAAATCTAAGGGAAATAATTTCTAGCGGTTTTTAACTGTCAGAAAATGGTTAACCTCATTTTAAGCAATTCCACCAAGCAATTTTTGGTGGTTTTTAACCACCAGAAAAAAAATTGTCACAAATCACCTGTCACATCATCATTTAACGGAAAAACTTGACTACAAGGATCAAAAATCAAATAGAAAAATAATTCGGGAATCAGTACCAGTCAAATATTAGTTTAAAGAGTAAAAATAAAAACTTGTAATAACAGAGAAAATAAAAATATATTTTGTCCAAAAATGTACTATGAAGTGTGAAGGATATAAATGTCACAGTACTGTTTGTGCAGAAAAAATTGACTTTGTAGCTTTGCTTGACATGTGTCTGATATAAAAGCCTGAAATATTATATTAGATACCCACTTCGATCTCCAATTTGCTGCTGCATACGTACGTGTGTATTGAAGCACAGCGGGATCAGTTCCCCACTACTGAAACGTGACATTGGGCAACGTAATCAATTCCACAAAGTCCATTTTATTTTGTTAACAATACCATCTACTTGCTGAGCATTTGTATTAAAACAGATGTTATTTACTGATAAAAAAAAAAAAACCAGATGTTATTCCTCGAAGACCAAATTAACCAATAAAAAGCTGCATAAGCCACTAGAGACCTCAACTAACTGCCCACTGCCCAGATTCATAAATTGTGGGATTCATAATATATATATATATATATATATATATATATATATAGTGCATATAAAGTTTATGTGAGATTCTTGTACTAATGAGAAATCTATACCGCACAAGTTCACTATGAACTAAGTCCACAAAAAAGTGCACTTCTTTATTAACACGTGGTGGGTATTTCATGGGCATTTTGCACAATTGCACGTGTGTATTTCAACCATTCAATCACATTGTTTACTCATGTGAAACAAAAGTATAATTGAACAGCAGTGGGGGATAAGAGAATTGAAAAACTAGTCAAAGTAAAAATGGCATCCACGACACAATCCACTGTCCCTCCTGTTGAAATATAAACTTGATTTTTGGTCTTATTTGTCTAAATAAAAGTCCAATTTCTAGAAACATCATAAGCTAAAATTCTAGAAACATGTTCTAGAAGAAACTCTTTAGAAGATAATTCTAGAGTAGCATATAGAATTATCTAGAATGTGTGAATAAGTTTGTATTTATGTAGAAAATTCTAGAAAGTCATTTGTAGCCATTAGATTAAATTTGTGTTGGCAAAATCCTAATCATTGGTTTAGGAGGAGCCACTAGTATAAATAGGTGTGATGTCCTAGAGTTTGTATCAAGCCAAAAATACAAGAAGTGATTAATTATACAATTAGCCTCTTCCTTATAAAATTTCTAGTCTCTCCATTCTCATATTTCCTTCACTACTAAAATTTCATTCCAACAAATTGGCATTAGAGCTTGAAGATCCTTTCTAAAGAGATGGTGAGTAGCGGCATGGTTCCATTCCAAGTCCCGACGCTCAACAAGAGCAACTATGACAATTGGAGCATCAAGATGAAGGCTCTCCTTGTCGCGCAAGATGTATGGGAGATAGTAGAGAAAGGTCACACCGAGCCGGAGAATGAGGGTAGTCTTTCTCAAACTCAAAGAGATAGTTTGAGAGACTCAAGAAAGAGAGACAAGAAGGCTCTCTATCTAATCTATCAAGGATTAAATGATGATGCTTTTGAGAAGATTTCGGAAGCAAAGTCGGCGAAAGAAGCATGGGAGAAGCTTCAAACCTCATACAAAGGAGCGGATCTGGTCAAGAAGGTACGTCTTCAAACTTTAAGAGCTGAGTTTGAAACTTTGCACATGAAAGAAGGCGAAGTTATCTCCGACTATTTCTCTAGAGTCTTAACAGTCACTAATCAACTTAAGAGAAATGGTGAAAAACTTGACGATGTAAAAATTATGGAGAAAATTCTTAGATCGTTAGATCCAAAGTTCGAACATATTGTCGCCATCATTGAAGAAACAAAAGACTTGGAAGCTATGACCATTGATCAACTTTTGGGTTTGTTACAAGCTTATGAAGAAAAGAAAAAGAAAAAGGAAGGGATCATGGAGCAACTACTTAAGACGCAAGTTGATTCGACCAATGAAGAAAGTAGTCACAGTAATAGAAGCCAACGAGGACGAGGTCATGGTGGAGATCGAGGAAGAGGATGAGGTCGTGGAAAAGGACGAGGCTGGAGGCCCTGTGACAACAACAACAACAACTTTCAAAGAGGAGGAAGCTCAACAAGAGGCCGTGGGCAAGGCAACTCAAGATCAAGAGCTCCTAGCAAAAATAGAGTTGAAGAGAAGGCAAATTATGTTGAAGAAAGAAGTAAAGAAGGTGGCACCTTACTAATGGCTTGCACGGATAATGTAAGAAGTGAAGACAATAGATGGTACCTAGACACTGGCGCAAGCAATCATATGTGTGGAAAAAGGAGCATGTTCATGGAGCTTGATGAATCTGTGAGCGGCAATGTAGCCTTTGGAGATGAATCCAAGGTAGAGGTGAAAGGAAAATGTAACATTCTTATCCGTTTGAAGAATGGTGAACACCAATTCATCTCTAATGTTTATTATGTGCCAAACATGAAAAGTAATATCTTGAGCCTGGGGCAACTCCTAGAGAAAGGTTATGATATTCGCTTAAAGGAAAATAACCTTTCTATAAGAGACACTGCAAGTAACTTGATTGCTAAGGTGCCAATGTCAAGAAATAGAATGTTCGTGCTCAACATTCAAAATGATGTTGCGAAATGTTTCAAGATGTGCTACAAGGATGCATCTTGGCTTTGGCATCTTCGATTTGGGCATCTCAATTTTGGAGGATTAGAATTGATCTCCAAGAAGGAAATGGTGAAAGGATTACCTTGCATTAGTCACCCCGATCAATTGTGCGAAGGATGTCTACTTGGAAAGCAATTCAACAAAAGCTTTCCAAAGGAGTCTAACTCAAGAGCCAAAAAGCCGTTGGAACTCATACATACGGATGTGTGCGGTCCGATTAAGCCAAGCTCACTTGGTAAGAGTAATTATTTCATTATCTTCATTGATGATTTTTCAAGAAAAACATGGGTGTATTTTTTGAAGCATAAATCATAGGTGTTCGAGAATTTCAAGAAGTTCAAAGCCCTTGTTGAAAAGGAAAGTGGTCTTGAGATCAAAGCCATGAGATCCTATCGTGGAGGAGAGTTCACATCAAATGAATTCCAAAAGTATTGTGAAGATCATGGAATTCGACGACCGTTAACAGTGCCAAGATCCCCTCAACAAAATGGAGTGGCAGAAAGGAAGAATAGAACAATCCTAGACATGGCAAGGAGCATGCTCAAGAGCAAGAAACTCCCAAAGGAGTTTTGGGCAGAAGCAGTGGCTTGTGCAGTTTACCTTACCAACCGGTCTCCAACAAGAAGTGTATGGGGAAAAACACCACAAGAAGCATGGAGTGGAAGGAAGCCCGACATTTCCCATCTAAGAGTCTTTGGAAGCATTGCTCATGTGCACATACCAGATGAGAAAAGAAGCAAGTTGGATGACAAAAGCGAGAAACATATCTTCATCGGTTATGACTCCAATTCCAAAGGCTATAAGCTCTACAATCCAAATACGAGGAAGACAATCATTAGTCGAGACGTCATTTTCAATGAAGAAGGAGAATGGGATTGGGGACCACATGATGAAGACTACAACTTCTTTTCGTGTTTTGAAGAAGATAGCATAGAGCATTCAAGGATAGACCAAGTAAGAGAGGAGCCTACTACCCCACCAACTTCACCAACTGCAAATACTCAAGAAGACGAAAGCTCAAGTGAAAGAGTTCCACGCTTCAAGAGCATATAAGAACTTTATGAGGTAACTGAAAATCAAGATAATCTTACTCTCTTTTGTCTATTTGCTGATTGTGAGCCCATGAACTTCCAAGAAGTCGTAGAAAACAAGAATTGGAAAAACGCTATGGATGGAGAAATCAAAGTGATCAAGAAGAACGACACATGGGAGCTAGTTTCACTTCCAAAAGGGAACAAGGCAATTAGTGTGAAGTGGGTGTACAAAGCCAAAAAGAATGCTAAAGGAGAAATCGAAAGATATAAGGCAAGATTGGTGGCAAAAGGCTATAGTCAAAGAGCTGGCATCGACTATGACGAGGTATTTGCTCCCGTTGCTCGACTAGAAACTGTTAGACTAATCATTTCATTAGCAGCACAAAATAATTGGAGGATACATCAAATGGACGTGAAATCTGCCTTCCTTAATGGAGTCCTTGAAGAAGAAGTCTATATTGAACAACCTCAAGGCTACGAAGTCAAAGGAAAAGAAGACATGGTTTTAAAGTTAAAAAAGACGCTTTATGTGTTGAAGCAAGCTCCAAGAGCTTGGAATGCTCGAATTGACAAGTACCTACACGAGAGAAACTTCATCAAGTGTCCATATGAGCATGCACTTTGCATCAAAGTCCAAAATAATGATGTTTTGATTGTGTGCTTGTATGTAGATGACTTGATCTTTACAGGTAGCAATCCAAGCATGTTCGATGAGTTTAAGAAAGAGATGACAAAAGTGTTCGAGATGACCGACATTGGTCTCATGTCTTACTACCTCGGCATTGAAGTAAAGCAAGAAGACAAAGGCATCTTCATCACTCAAGAAGGCTATGCTATGGAGGTGATTAAGAAGTTCAAGATGGATGACTCTAATCCGGTCAATACACCAATGGAATGTGGAATCAAGCTATCAAAGCATGAGGAAGGAGAAAAAGTGGATCCAACACTCTTTAAAAGTTTGGTTGGAAGTTTACGGTATTTAACATGCACAAGGCCTGATATTCTTTATGTGGTTGGAGTTGTTAGTCGCTACATGGAGAATCCAACAACCACTCATTTGAAGGAGGCAAAGAGAATTCTTCGATACATAAAAGGTACAACAAACTTTGGCTTGTACTATTATGTTTATGATGATTACAAGCTTGTTGGATATAGTGATAGTGATTGGAGTGGAGATGTGGATGACCGCAAGAGCACAACTGGGTTTGTGTTCTACATGGGAGACACTGCCTTCACATGGATGTCAAAGAAGCAACCGATTGTTACTCTTTCTACATGTGAAGCAGAGTATGTAGCTGCTACCTCGTGTGTTTGCCATGCAATTTAGTTACGGAATCTACTAAAGGAGTTGGGTTTTTCACAAGAAAAGCCGACTAAGATTTTCGTGGACAACAAGTCAGCAATAGCTTTGGCTAAGAACCAAGTTTTCCATGACCGAAGTAAGCACATTGATACACGCTACCACTACATTAGAGAGTGCATCACGAGAAAGGATGTGCATTTGGAGTACGTGAAGACTCATGATCAAGTAGCCGATATCTTCACCAAGCCACTTAAGAAAGAAGACTTCACCAGGTTGAGAAGTTTGATCGGAATAACAAAATCAAGTTTAAGAGGGGGTATTGAAATATAAACTTGATTTTGGGCCTTATTTGTCTAAATAAAAGCCCAATTTCTAGAAACATCCTAAGCTAAAATTCTAGAAGCATGTTCTAGAAGAAACTCTTTAGAAGATAATTCTAGAGTAGCATATAGAATTATCTAGAATGTGTGAGTAGGTTTGTATTTATGTAGAAAATTCTAGAAAGTCATTTGTAGCCATTAGATTAAATTTGTGTTGGCAAAATCCTAACCATTGATTTAGGAGGAGCCACTAGTATAAATAGGTGTGATGTCCTAGAGTTTGTATCAAGCCAAAAATATAAGAAGTGATCAATTATACAAGTAGCCTATTCCTTATAAAATTTCTAGTCTCTCCATTCTCATATTTCCTTCACTACTAAAATTTCATTCCAACACCTCCAATGTCTACCACAACTATTTCCCTTTTTTCTTGTCCTTGTTTTTGGTCTCTCTCTCTCCTTTTCCAAGTTGGGCCATAGAAAAGTTTATGGGAAACCCCACCAGTAAAGGGTAGTAATAAAGGAAACGAGGGATTCGAGAATTTGTACATTATAATTGAATATTGTTACAGCTAATAGTTATAATTTTTGCTACTACTTTAACTTTCAGTTTAAGTTAATTTGTTTTCTTCTGTTTCTGTTAATTCAGTTACTTCCTGTGACTTCTAGTTGAACTCCTTGTATGCTGGTGCCTAAAAACACCATTGTCTGAATGAATGTTAAGTATTGAACTTAGTCTGAATGAATGTTCAATGAGAATTCTGTCCATTGAGTTAGATCCTGCTTGGATTAATTTCTACATAAGTACTTATAGAAGAAGAAAATAAGAAAGAAAAATGAAATAAACTTCTCCTATAAACTATAACTTTAGCTTTAAAGTCGAAGAGCACGATATAATTTATATACGAAACTCTTCTCAAGCCTGCAGCCAATTATCCATTTTTTTTGCATCATGGGATAGGTGAAACATTATGGTCTTATCATGGATTAATCAGGTCTTGGATTGGATCCATCGTTTGCACGGAGTGTGCTTTGGATGAAATCTGTTTTGAGGTTTAAATGGATCTCAAGGAAAGATATTATCAAGGAGATGTGTTTAGAATTGCTGAAAAACAAGAAGAGTTGTCAATCACATGTTATATATTACACTCATTTAGAATCCTTGTGGCAAGAATTGGAGAATTTTCATCCCATTTCAACTTGTAGCTGCCAGATTCAGTGCAATTGCAAACTTGTTCCCACTAAAAGGAATTACAAAAAGAATGATTATGTAATTCGGTTTTTGAAAGAACTAAATTAAGCACACGGATTGTGGTAGTGAGGTCCCAAATAATATGTTGATGGAGCCCCTTCCTTCCATTAATAAGGTCTTTTTATTTGTTAGTGCAACAAGAAATACAATTAAACATTGTTGCTCCATATGGTGGAATTAAGGGAAGTCCAAACAGTTCATCTAGAGACAAAGGCTTTCGAAGTTTAGTATGACAAAACTATCTAGAGAGATTCTAAACATGCTAGCCTGAAAAAGATAACAGATTCTAAAAATCTAATCCCAGAGTAATAATCCTTACTAGTATTTTCAAGTTGATCTGATTAAGATATTTTAGAACTAAAAATCATCCCGCTATTCTTATGATCGTTTCCTTGAGTAGCATCTGAAAAATGAGACAGTAAATTTGATTTTCTTCTCTTTTACAAGTCATAATACAAAAGCAATGACAACCATACCACACTTAACATGATCGCCATCTACTTCATCCCTTTGTTTTCTGAAGTCATCTAACTTAAGAAGGCCAAGAGCACCATTCACTTCATCGGATCCCTGAGATCTTTTATTTTTTTTTTATTTTTTTTTTATTTATCCCTGAGATCTTATAATGTACACACGCATTGTTTTCTAATTAGTTGTTACAAGGGGTGAAAGCTAAAAAATAATCTTTGTCATCCTATTCCATAACCCAAATAGTTGTTACAAGCGATGAAAGCTAAAAAAGAAAATAAGAGTAAAATAATATAATACCGTGACACTGGTACACTCGTGTGTTTACTTTTTCCTAATGATATCTATATTTGAAAAAAAAATTGGAAAATTGGAATGTTTTGGTGCGATGTACACTGAAGTAAATTGAGTTTTATTACTTGGTTTGATTGAGTAGTTGAAGTCAATCACATCACTTGTGGGCTTTTTTATTTTATTTTTTATTACACTGATATTGGTGCGAAATATCTATCAGTTTTTTCTATTACTAGTCTTTATCAAGAACCTAGCTGGTCACTTTTAGTGGGATCTTCCCTCTTAATCATGTTTTTTCCATCTACAAAGTATTGGAGATCCCAGAACGACTAGTGATGAGTTAGACCCATTTGTCCCCATTTATATATACTAATTTGGCTTAATTTGGCCTTATCACTAGTCGATATAGGATCTCTAACACACCCTTTTCACGTCGATGATTAGACATCTCAAGCATGAAGTTTGTAAGACTGAACATCTGTAGATGGTCCGATAGTGGCCCAATATCGGGTGACACGATAGGCCCAACAAATAGATCATTAGGATAGGTTCTGATACCATCTTAGAATTATGGATTATGGATCTAACTCAACCCTATAAAACTGACTTGTAAGGTGAGAGTTGTTTTCAGTGCTATAAAACTCGGATTGGATCAGCCAGTTTGACTGGTTCAACCGAAACTGGACTAGTGACCGGTCCGGTCCTTTATTCAGATCGGAAATGCTATTTGTCAGTGCTGACATCAGCAAACCAACCTAAAAACCAGTATAAAGTGGTTAAAACCGTGACTTAACCGGCCGGTTGAACCTTCTAACTCAACACGCAATGACACTCGCAGAACTTGTACCTGCACGCTGCTGTCACACAAGGGTCTATACTGACACGTAGGGGTGCTCATAAGTTAGTTATTCCAATAACTATAACTATAACTACTAAATAACTAAATTGTAAATAGTTATTATAACTATAATTATAACTAGTTTTATATAACTAGTTATGATTTGGCATAACTAGTTATTATTTTTAAATACTAGTTATATAACTGGTTATGAATATATAACCGGTTATATAACTAGTTATATCTAAAACTAGTGTTATATCTAAAACTAGTTATATAACCACATGAGTATTGGGATTTGGATTAACAAAATTGTAATAATTTGATGTTATTTTTATTTTTAATTCAATGTTATTTTGTTTTTATTTTTGTTTTGTTTTTAAAAATTAAATGAGAGGATAATTTATTTATAAATGATATGAAGACAAAATAACAAGGTAATGTAGATAACAGATGGCAATTAGCAATTATCAATACCAGCATATTTAACAAAAAAATATGATGGAAGAACACACATTCTGCTATTCTGCTAACAACTGCCTCTCCTTCACATGGAATACCCTCTCCTCGAGTAAACTCTCCATGCTGTGGGTTTCTTTTGAGTCAGGTCCAAAACATGATCCACTTGGGCCTACTCCTCCTCATCTATACTGTATGCCCAGTTCTATCACAAGTTGCATGTTGCAATTATTAGTAGATATTAGATATCAAACTCGCGTACTTGATACTTGTTTTAGTTTATAATTACATACTGCTTAACAATGTTGTCAAAATTGATATCTTAGGACTGAGAGGGGTTGAAAGATTGTAAATCACAGGATCATAAGTTCATAATTCGGATTGTAAGATCCTAACAATGCAAAATTATACTTAAACATCAGAGAGCACAACAAAGAGAAACTGAAGCCAAAGGCAGAGCTGTGACCCACGGGTTAGTTACAATTATCCATAACTAGTTTAACTTTCATTATTAACTTTTATTAAAACCAGTTATAACTGGTTATTAACTATAACTATAATTATTTTTAACTAGTTAAATAAACCAAATAACTACATCTTGATTTAATGAATAAAACAGTTATACTTATATAACTAGTTTTAACTAACTAGATATTTTATAACTAGTTAGTTACAATTATCCTTAACTAGTTTCAAAACTAAATAATTTGAACACCCCTACTGACACATAGCTAATATAGGCCTGCACCTGCAGAAACGAGACACACACTCACTACCTAGAAAGAGAGGAGACACGCAAATTCCAAGTGAAACCACGTGAACATAAAGCTAAAGGGAGATTTGGAATTGAAATGGGAATTTGGGAACGGAGAATTTGAAATTAGAATGTGAATTTGGAATAATTTTTGCAGTAAGGAGGACATGAACCCAGACCCTCTATGTTGCTAAAATAAAATTAACCAATTGAATAACTGAGTTTAATTATTATATATGTCCCAAATTTTATTTATATATAATATATAATATGTTACATATAATTTTTATATTTTTAATATATACTGATTCATGTGGTTCAACTAATAATCTATCAGTCCAGTATCTTGATCGGATCAATGATCGGTCCAGTTTTTATAACGCTGGTTGTTCCCCACTTATATACACTAACTTGACCTTATTATTAGTCGATGTGGAATATCTAACACAAAGTTTGAACTCGAGACCTTATTAAAAAATTTGAGCCTAGTACCATTCAGATCACCGACATGTTACAGTACTTGGGACTTTGTTTACGAGCATTCTGTTTAGATTTTCTAAGATTGGTGCTTTCATGTGGGTTTGGGAATGCCTTATCTATTATTGGAATAGTTGAAAATCAAACACTTGCAAATTATATAGTCAAAATTAATTATTTACGTTTTATTTATTTATTTATTTATATGTGTGTGTACGTGTGTGTATAACTAAAAAGATTTGAAAAAATAAATTAATCTATTAATAATTTATTAAGGGTAACATGTTTTTGGTCCGTTTAAAATTTTTTAAATTTAGTTTTAATTCCTCTAAAAATTTTTGTCCGTTTTTTTATCCCTCTAATTATGAAATGCACCACTTTTGGTTCCTTAAGCACTATCTAAATGACTTTGAGGACTAAAAGTGATACATTTTAAAATTAAAAGAACAATAAAATTTAGAGGGTCTAAAACCAAACATTGAAAATTTTAGAGGGACCAAAAATTTCTTTTACACTTTATGTAAATAATGGTTAATTTGTTAATATTTTTGGTAAATAATAGAAATAGAAAGTTAAATCAAACAAACAATCAATTCAAATTATTTAATTGATTGGTTAAAGTTAACAAATTGATTGTCAAGCATCCATGAGCATGAGTCGTTGCTGAAGATGTGAGCACTTACTTGACTTTGACAAGTGTAGGAAGGCTAATGGAGGTCACTTGAATGGGACCTTAAGGATTTATTTGGACGGGATCAAGGCCATGGATCCCCATGGTGTGGTAGCGACTATTCCCATACGAATATCGTAATGAAATTGGTCCTGATGATCAGATATTGGTACGTATGTCAAATGGTTTTGTTGTATGCTGTGTTGTGGAACAAAGATGTCCTTTTAATGATGTTTACCATCTTATAGGACATTACCTACTAATCGTTCAAATAAAAGTAATCTCCATAGGGTTGAGTTTGTCACATGCACTGGTTGTCAAACATGTTACAATATTGATTTACGCGCAAATATTGTTATGTGATTATATGGTCTGATTATCTATTTTAAATTGTTACTGTTGTTGGCATAATTTGTTTACAATTAGCTCTGCATTCCTGATATACATCATCATTATGCATGTACTTCCGTAGTATATATCTTTGTTTTGCATGTTTACCCTTTTTTGCTTGTGTTTGTGTGACGATCGTGATGCTTGTTTCGAGTGAGCAGATGATACATAATCGACAACATATATATTTCGAGGGACTTTTTACATCAAGTTCGTTGAGTGCATTAATTAATTGTTGGGAGTCGTGATGCGTGGCGCATTGACTTTGACTACAAAAGGGAGACGTAACCTTCATGTATATTGTCGCTAGTGTGCCTATGATTTCATTTACGATGAACATGTTCATGGAGCTGAATCTTTCAATTGAGTAGATGTAGAGGGCACCTTTCTATACTTCGAGAGATCACTTAATGACTTTTCCTACGAATCCTACCCATGGATGACCACGAGACCTTGGTTTACTGTTCACATCCCTAGTTCAAAGGAAAGGGATCCCTCATAGGCATCCTAGTAGTAGATTTTATCATTAGTGAGAGTGGACAACTTAGGAGTCTCTTGTTGTATATTTCATAGTTTTAAAATCTGGACCGACCCAGTCGGTCGGACCGGGAACCGGTGGTTAGACCGGGTCAAGTCGGTCATCGGACCGGTCATGCTTTCGACCCGGTCAAACCCGGGGTTAAATCGGTGACCCGGTGACCCGACCCGGTCACGTTTTTTTTTTTTTTTTTTTATAATTTGTTTTTAAAATTTTAAATTTTTTAATTTTTTTTAAATTTCTTGAAACGACGTTATTTGGATAAAAAATCAAAAGAAAGAAAGGTTTTGTGGCTATGACCGTTTTCCAAAACATTGCTTGTTGTGTCGTGTTTGTGAGTCTGTGAATTTTCTTCTTCAAACTTCAAAGTGCACACACATAAACCCTAATGCCATCATTTTAACCACATCGATCCACACCACATGATTCTATTTAATCCAACTTGAATGTTATTTTTAGTTAATTCTGTTTTATTATTTATGAGTAGTGATTCTTAGGTAATTGATACTGTGATTCTATCACTGTGAATTTTGTTTGAAGAAGTGATGGTACAGTTGATAATGTGATTCTATTATTTTAAATTCTGTTTAAACTTTAAAAAAGTTTAATAAGTAATTTATAATGTGATTTTGTTACTGTGAATATCAATAGATTTGAACTTGAAAAATGAGCTTGTGGAATTATATTAATTTGTTATGTGATTTTTTTTTACTTTTTTAAGACAGGTATAAAATTTTCAAATTTTTTAATACAGACCGGGTCATGCGGGTCAATTAGTGACCCACCGGTTCGACCACTGACCCAGTGACCTAGTGCCTTGACCGGGTCGGTCACCGGGTTGGTTTTTAAAACTATGGTATATTTGATTGCCCCCTCCCTGTTTTGATGTATTTTGTTATCTCCCTCTGCCTTTTGTTTCTCTGATATGTAATTCAAATTTTGACTTGAGTGGGTTCTAATATAGTATTTTGGATTATGGTATTAAGCATCATGAGGTGCAATACATTATTATTATTATTATTATTATTATTATTATTATTATTATTATTATTATTATTATTATTATTATTATTATGCATGAGATATTTATTCAAAAAATATGTTAAGGTTATTTAATTAGGTTTAAGAAATTATTATGTATGTTTACCTTGTTTATCACAATGTGAAAAATTTACAGTATTTTTATAAATAACATTTTTAATAAGTATACATTTTGGTATAAACAGTAACATTTTTTTAATTTATAAATGGCAATTCTGGAAAAGATATATGTTCCATTTCCAAGGAGAAAAAAGACGACACTGAGTTATTAGATTTAGAAGAGAAAAGAAATTTTTGGAAATTTAAATTGTCTATGCATAACATTTCTACATTTTTTTCCTTTGTGCTTTTATCTTTTGAGGTAAAGAGAATTCTCTCTCAAAGAACAATGTAAAGAGAAAGATATAGAAATATATGTAATAATAATTTTTTGTTTGAGATTATGTTGTCACATCTTTCGTAGCATTTTAATGTCAAGTGCTTTTCATGCTTGAATCAATTTATTTTACATTAGACACTAGACTTGGATCCTTTAAGCAAGGTCTTGGATTAGAGTCTTGTGGATGACAAAAACAAGGATGGGAGGGGAGATCCTACTAAAAGTGGCCAACCTAATTTTTCGATGGAAATTAGTCATCAATAGAGCTGGTAGATACTTTGCATCAATGCATAGTGACAAAAAAAGAATATCATAAATTTTATTTTTAAAGTAATTAATAAGAAAATATGACAATATCTTTTATATTGTTGATATTTTTAATTACATTTTTAAAATGGCAAAACAATTAAAAAATACTGATACATCATTTTGGTCCTTTATGTTTTCGCATCTTTCTACTTTGATCCTTTATGTTTTAAAATTCTTGATTTTGTCCTTTATGTTTTTAAAGAGAAGCGCAACGGAGAAGGAGAAGCATCGTGACGGTGTTGGTGGGGTTTTGGTTTGGCGTTGGTGGTAGATATGGGCATTGGTGGCCATGACGGTGGCGCGATGGCGGAGGTTGGGTCGGGCGGTGGTGGTTCTAGTGCGGAGGTTTGGTGGTGGTTGTTAGGGAAGAAGGTGTTGCGGTGCTGGGAGTGAAAAAGACAGGGTCAAAATTAGGTTTAAGTGAGTGGTGTGATGATGTTGTTTTCATTTTATTTTATTTTATTTTGCTTTAATTAATTTTTTATATTTTAATTGATTCTAGCGGTTTTTAACCATTAGAAAATGTAATTTAAAATTTGAAATAAATAGTGACGGTTTCTGAGCTGCTAGAAATCACATTTTAAAATTTTTAACTGACAGGTCATTACTTAACTGATGACAGGGACCCAAAAGAAAACTTTTAATATATCGAGGACTCAAAACAACAAAAAAATTTAATAGGGACCCAGACTAAAATTCGGTAATTTATTAGGGACTTATAAGATATTTAAGCCTTTTTTAAATATATACTATATCAAAAATAAATTTACGCAACTTGATCATTTTATTTATGCATCTTAACTCAAATAATTAGTAAAAAATTATCTTTAATTAAATATATTTTTTATAAATAGGTACAAGTTATGTGATAATTTTACAAATATATAAGAAATAAAAATATAAACATGGGTGATATTATCAAATTATGAATAAAAATATATACAGATGTACAAGTTTGGTTTGGATTGGATTGGATTGGATCGGTTTTGAAAATCAAATCCGAAATATGATCCGATCCAATAAAAAATCTCAATTTTTCAAATTTTTGATCCGTTCGATTTTCGGTTAATTTGATTTTCGGTTTTTGGATCAGTTTTTTCGATTTTCATTGAATTAAATCGGTTTATGAACACCCCTAGTCTAAGGTTTGTTCTCCCTTTGACGCTGGTGGTCTGGGTTTTCAACCATTAACTATTATTAACAAAGCTGCTATGTTGAGACTCTGTTGGTTGATGGTCACTTCGAATGATCAAAGCTTTCAAGGGATAGATTCTTGAGTAATAACATGTTCTATGTTAAATAATCAATCTGGCCAAGAGTTCGTCCTTGGTGGCATATTATTCAGCAACACTCTCTAGATGGCAAATTAGTGATGGAGCATATATATCCTTTTGGAATGATAGGTGGATTTCTGCCTCAATTGTTGAACTAACTAATATTCCTAATGCTCGGGTTTTGGAATGATAGTGCATTTTTATCTTCTCGGGTTTCATACTTCATTGTGGATGGCAAATAATGGCAAATTCTCGACTTGCTCGAGGAGAAATTTCTCGATGTTACTGCAGCTATAAGGAGTACAGCTATTCCTATTGATAATACTTTGGATAGTTTGATTTGGACCCCATCGGTTTTGGGGGAGTTAACTTTTAGAGAAGTTTTTTTTATTTATCCAACCAAGGACACCAGCTTTGTCTTGGACAAAGGTTATTTGGAGAAATTCTATTCCCCCTTCCAAGTCTTTTCTGTTTTGGAGACTTGTACTTGGCAAAATGCCAACAGATGAAAACTTGTGGCATCGGGGTTGTGTGGTGGTTTCGGTATGTCCCCATTGTGGCAGAGATTATGAGACTTCTGAGCACTTATTTTTATCTTGTCCTTATGCTATGGAACTTTAGCAATGGCTTAGTAGCTTCATTCACTTTGGCTTGGATTTATCTTCTCCAATTGCTTTGTTATCTGTTTGTAAACAGAGTTACATTAAGCAAGCCCTTGACGTTGTTGTAGCTAGTATTACAAATGTGGCCTACTTTATTTAGTTCAACAGAAATAGATTAAGGTTTGACAATGTACTGGTGTCGATGAACTCGATAAAAGCAAAGATAGTAGCTGCAGTGGCTCTTTCAGGTAACTTATCCAGCAGCACCATGTTTCCTTCCATTAATGAATTTGTCCTCTTGAAATTATTTCATGTTATTGGACGCGTAGGGACAGCACCAAAGATTAAGCAAGTGGTTTGGGATGCCCCCCATTTTGGTTGGATCAAAGGCAATTCTGATGGTGCAGCTCATGGAGCGCCTGGAGTAGCTGCCAATGGAGGCTTATTCCGTGACTGTATATGGAGCTTTTTGGATGGTTTTGCTCGCTTTCTGAGAGTGGGTTTTTCCTATAATGTTGAGCTTATTGCAGCATTGACGATGATTGAATATGTTGAAAATAAGAATCTATTTCTGCTTTGGCTTGAAACATATTCCACTCTTGTGGTAGCAGCGTTTCAAGATGCTCGTTTGGTGCCTTGGCAACAGAAAATTAGTGGACTAATTGTCTAGTGCGCTTACGTTCCAAGACATTTAGCGTGTCGCATATCTATCGTGAAGGAAATACATGTGCTGATAGTATGACCAATTTTGGTTTATCTACAGAAGATCTCTTGTGGTGGGATACAATGCCCAATTTTATCAAGGATGACTTTTATAGGAAGAGGGTTGGATTACCTTTTCATAGGTTTTGTTAGTTTGATGAGTTGTTATTTGCTCTTGCTTGTATGATCCTTTTGGACATTCTTTATTAATAATAAATTTGGGGTATGATGGCATAGGATCTTTAGTCCCCTGGGTGCCAACCTAGTTGGGAAGTTGGGCCTTTAGTGATGTCGTTTTATTCCTAGCCTTTTATAAAAATAATTCACGTCCCAATATGTTCTTCACTTCTAATGTTGTTGAATATTTCATCAAAGGATGAAATTAGATCGATATTGTTAATCATAAAGAAAAGAGAAAGTACATCATGACCCCTTATGATCAAAGAATCTTAAATGTCAAAATATGAAAGTTTTCATGACGACAAAGCCAACAAATGACACTCTGATAAATACAAGAGACAAAGCCAGAGAAAGGAAAAGCTTGTTGAAGACTAAGATAAAGAATGAAGAACAAAACCAAAGGCTTAGGTATATGTGTAAACATTTTGTGTCCCAATAAAGTCTAGCTCAAGTGATCCATTTAGGTAATAAAGATGAAATCAAGTTTTCTAAAAAAACTAATTAAATGGATTGGTTTTTGAAAGAAAAAGACTTAGAAACATTAAAATCTCATAATGAGGCTAAAAAGACTTGGAGAATCGAGTTTCCCATTTGAAAATCAAGTCTCTCAAAGGAAACCCGAGTTTTCTATGAAAGAATTGAGTTCTGAGTGAAGAAATTTCACTAACACTCAAGTTCTTACTTGAAGGACTTGAATTTCTTGCAAAAGATTCAAGTCCTACAAGAAAGACTTGAGCCTCGTCAGCGAAAATGAGATTTGCAAAAAGATTTATTTTAATTCAATCTTATATCTTTTATATATATTATCAAAATTTTATCTATGGGGATACAAAACTAATTTGTTTTAACCCTACTAATCCCTATATAAAGAAAGTTTTTCATTTAATAAAAGAACCAAGAGGGAAAAATAGAATTGGATCATCGATGGCTATGCTTGGTTGAAAATGAAAGTATCTCGAGCTTAAATTGTGTTCTCCTCATTGTTGAGAGTGAATAATTGTTTTGAGTTTCTTTGTGTATTTAAAGGTGGTTGTCCCTTGAAGGGTTGATTTGAGAGGTATAGGTATAAGGGTCCTGTGTAGGATTGCCTAGGTGGGTTTCCTTGAGCATAAAAGTAGTTCTAGTATTATATTCTCAGGTTCATTAAGGTGTGTGATTCCTTGTGGGTTGGTCAAGATTGTTTAGAAAAGAGCGACTCAAGTGGGGTTGTCAAGGTGGGTTTCATTAAGTGTAAAAGGCTTGAAGCTCTGTAATACTTTTATTTAGTAAAAAACTCAAGAAAACTCAATCGTAATCTAGGGACTGGAAGTAAGTCACGGTTTGTGACTGAACCAATATAAATCTTGGTGCACTCTTTTTTATCCTTAACTCTTTAACTACTTTATTTGCATGTTTTATGCTTTAAATTGTTAATTGATTTAGGGTTTGGGAATTCTTCGTCTCTCTCTAGGTATTTATCCTTCATGATTAAGAATCAAGGTGCGAAAATGATTTTAAGAAGAACTCATTTCACCCCTATCTTGAGTTTCATAGGCCAATTAGGTAACAAATTTTGATCAGGTGCATCCACTTAGTCATGGCAATTCATGTTCACAAAACATAACTTTAATTTAGATAATTTACCCCCCATGTTTAGTATTTGAATTGGGAATTGGAAGTCAACAGAAATAACAACCTTATTTCTCAAAACAGGGGAAAAGTAATCATATAGTTATTTCTTTTAAATAATAATCTTGATATTGAACTCCTAAAATGGTAAATATATAGTACTCTTTAAGAAGATTACCTTCCAAATCAACATATAGAAGGATCTGATGAAAGCTTTGCTTGTCAAATCTACATATTTGGCTTGGTACCAAAGGACTGAAGTAAGAACAGCGTATCCCAAACCCTAAAACATTGACACTAAATTCAAACATTGCTAAAAAGTTTAAACAATTGCATGTCACTTATATTGATCCATAAAACAATAGACCTATGATTTCTCCTAAATGATTACCTCCTTTAAAGATCAACTTTTACCCTTTACAATACTATCAAGATTATAAAATTGGAATAATCTATGTAGCAGTTACATATTTCCCAGGGAAATATTACTTCATTTAAGTATAGGATCTACCATATTATTAGCTGATAATATTAAACAAAATGGAGTCTACTACACTCTAGTAAACTTTGAATATATAGAGAGGTTCAAAGGGAGAAAGAATTATGTGTACTCTTTGTCAGTTTTCTAGCTTATAGCTTAGGACCTTGGTTGGAAGCATTTGCTTTTGCAATTTTTTGTATTTTCTTTTGTTTTCTTATCAATAATATAGTCTCACTTGTCGGGTGGTAATATTTGCTGCCAGACTTACTAGTTTAAAGATTTTCTTGTAGAAATGGTAGGAAAAACAAACATAATACTTATAATAATAAAAAAAATTATACTAATATTGATGTGAATGATGTGTCACAAATGATAAAAACTATTTTATATAATATTAATAATAGACCTCTAATCCTAATTAAACAAAGAAATGATTAATTATATTTAACTAAAAAAATCAAACCTAAAAGATAATATAAGTTTCTCCAAATTACTTACGATACAACCAAGATATTATAATACATTTGTTTTATATTCTAACACTTGCCAATCAAAATCAAACCCCCATCCTCGTGTGCAAAACAAATAACTTCTTAAGTGGAAGAAGGATACAACACACCTATAATTGCAACCTATACATGTAATAAGCACATTACCGTGGCAATTTTAATCCAAAGGGGAGAAGAAGATGATGCTCCTGTCAGTAGGGCAACTCCAAAAGCCATTTCAAAAAGGGAAATACAAATCCCGAATATCTGGTAAAGATTATTTAGGAACAACCAAGGGTTATACAAAAGGGCATAACCAACTCTGCTAAGATGTTGCATATGAAAAGCATATCTTTTTCTGACCTAAATGTGCTGCAAAAGAATTGATGCCAAATTTTGTATCTCCTTCTATGTCAGGTATATCCTATATAAATCCAATAAAAGGTTTTATATTAGGTACACATATTGAACCAAAAGCCTGGAAACAAACGTATGTTTTGAGAAACTAGAGGCCTTTACCTTGAACAATGCTATACCTACAGAGTAGAAGCTCATGAATACAATAACAAATACCAGTGATCTCGGAAAGATAACTGGCCTCTTCAACACAAAAGTCTGTACAATGTTACATGAATTAGCAATAAAAAAAAGTATTTGGCTTCCTTTCATCTTTATTATTTTAATTAATAAGATAAAAAGGGTTGTTAGAGAATATAGCATTCCTAGGACTATGTGGCAAAAATATATTAGTACATACAAAGGGTGGTTGTTTGTAATGGTTTGTGACTTACATTTAATTGTTTGTAACATATTGACAATTGGTTATAGGTTCTCCATTATTCAGGTGAGATAACCATAATTGGCATAGCTATCTTTCAATATAAATATACTTATCAGTGAAATGAATTTGAAGTTCATTCTTCTCTCTACATATTTAGCTTTTCAACTTTCTTACTCATATATGATGATTCAATTCTGATTGATGAATTCAAATAGTTGATCATAAATACAACCCTAAAAACTTGGGATGAGATTTGTTATTATTGTTACGTACATATAAGCTAACACACTATAAAAAAGCACAATTAGCTATAGAACAAACCTGCATGTGAAGGAAAAATGAAATTGGACCTATAAATGTCAAAGTAAGAAAAATGCACATTGCTACAAGAAGTGGATGTCTCTTCCATCTCAATAATGGCACCTGAAAAGTTTCAATACAATGCTATCACCATCAAACACATTTTTTTCAAAATGAACCTTTCTATGTTAGTGTTCTTGTTAGAAAATATTCATATATGTTCTTCTAATAGCTTAGTTTGTATTTGAATAATGAATTTTAATGAGTAAGAGCATGTTTGGGACAATTGAAATTTCTCAATTTTAATTGTTTTTATTCTTTTATGGAAACTAAGGTGTTTAGATTATCCTATTTATATATAAAAAAAATCAAGATAATGGGAGGATTATATCTCTCTTATATATAGTCCTCATTTGATAATTATAATAGCTAATAGTCAAATTTAAAAATTTAACTGACATGTAAATTATATCAAAGGATATTATCCTATTAATTCTAATATTTATTTTTTTAGGATTAAATAAGTTTTTGTTCTCTATAAATATTTGATTTTTTATTTCAATCCCGGTAAAAAAGAAAAGCATATCACTTTTTGTCCCTACTTTATTTTTCGTCAACAGTTTTAGTTGGGACTGCTAAGTGTTGATGTGCCCAATAAATATGGACGTCAACCTACCACGTGGGCATCTTGTGTGACGTGGCATCTATGTGGTAGGCACATAAATGTGTCACGTGGCAGTCATATGAGAAAGTTTTATAGGGATTAAAATGACAGTCTCAAATTTATAGAGACTAAAATGAGAAAGTCGCATATTTATGTTGATTAAACTCAGTATCTTGCATATTTATAGGATCAAAAACTTGTTTAACTCTTATATTAATTATCAATTAGTTTGTTTAAATTTAAAAATATAATATATTTTTTTAAAAAAATATTTTATAATTTATATAATAATTATATATTTCTTAATTCATATTTTAATCAGAAAAGTATTTTTTTTTTAATTTACAAAAGAAGAATAATTAACCAACTATCGAATTTGGATTATTTGTAGTTGTTTTTAAACTACAAACAAACTTAATTGCAAAAAAAAATATTTCACGTATAAAAAAAATTATAAACACTGTTCAAAAAGAAGAGGTCGTAAAATGATAATTCTATACTATTTGGTTACATTGATGTTGAATTATATGTTTTGTGTAGAGGGAAATAGGAATTGAGAGAAAATATATAAGGAAAAAAATGAAGAGAAAGGGGAAAAATTACTGTCATAATGAAAAAATGATTATCATTAAAAAAACTAAGAAAAAAATAATTATATAAAATGAATATTAATTAAAATGAATTTTATAAAAAAAAACATTATATACTAATAGGAAAATAGCTAAATTTTTTACTGTAATTAGTGATTTTTTCTCTCTCTTATCTTAAAAGAAATTTGTTTATAATTGCCAAGTAATTTTTTTATTTTTTCTTTTTAATTAAACTATTCTTAATTACACTCTAGAAAAATAACTATTCTTAATTACTCTTTTTATCTATTTCTTTTCTATCGTTTATACTACATGCAAATATAACTTTTGTAAAAAAAAAAAATCATTATTAGTTGTATGAGTATAATTATGACCCAACCTTTGATTATACCGCTAAATATGATTGTCACAACTTTTACAGAATCTTCAAATAAAATAAGTTACGTGTACATAGATAATTTCACAAACATAAACAACTTCACTAAAATAATGTGTGTGTGTATCTTTGTATTAATAAAAGTAAAGAAGTCTTGGAGGAAATTTTTATACATTTGAGTGGGAAATTTTTAGAGGTTTTTTTTTATCTAATTTTTAATTCATAAAACTATATAAATATAGTAATTAAGGTAATTAGAGTAATTATATATTATGATTTAAAATAATTAAATTAATTATAATCAACACATATATGTTTTAATTAAAGTAATTAAGATTATTTTAAACTAATTAGAATAGTTTGGATAACGAGACTAAACCTTCAAATAATAGTATGATGTAAAAAAACAATAACTTTATAAATAATTCATATTTAGTGTCTTAATTTTTAAAAGAGAAAAAGGACTATGCATTTACAGTGTAAAAAAGTTTTACACTATCATCCAATCACAAACCACCATGTATGGTAAGTTCATAGTATGTAACTAGGGACGTAATCAGAAAAATTTACCAGTGGACAAAAATTTAACACATAAATTAACAATTATTCATAGTTAAAATTAACTTTTCTTATATAAATTCATTTATCTATCAAATAAAAGTAATTTAAAACCTAAATGTGAAAACCTATTTGAAAGCAATTAATATAATTAAAACTGTGACAAAAAAAAATACATAATTAAAAGCAATTAACGTATAATTGCTGAAATTATATAGTAGATGAAATAATTAGTGCTGTTATAATTAATATAAGAAAATAAAATAATTTATATAACAATTAACGTAAAAGGAAATAATTATAGATAAAATTAATATATATGAGATTAAAAGTAATTATAGCAACCAGCATATACATAACCTACTTAATGTATAAAATTATTATTATTATTATTATTATTATTATTATTATTATTATAAATAAAATCTATAAAATAAAATAAAAGTAAAAGAAGAAAACACATTGCTTAATGTTTTTATTCCCACAGGTTTTGAAGAAGAAAAGATGACTTAATGGAAGGGAAAGATGGGAAGGAAGAAAATAATGTAGTATTTGAGAATAGAGATGTCAATACTTTTTTAATTAATAAAATTATAGTTTTATATGTTGGTTAATAAGAGAATGTAAAATATTTGAAAAAAATTAATTATCCTAACAATAACGTTATGTAAAAGTAACAAAGGTTGGGGAGTTAAAATATTATTATTAAAACAATATGTAAATTAAAACATTATTATTATAATAATTTGAAAATTTTAAACCAATTATGGAAAAAAAATATTAAAACAAATTAATTAAAATTAAAAGTAAATAATTTTCTATTGTCAATTGTCATTATCATTATTATCAATCTAAATTGATTTAAATTTAAATTAAAGGATAAATAATAATTAAAGAAACAAAAGATTTAAAGGATAAAGAATCAAAAAATAAATGAGAGAAGATTGTTATAAGTAAAAAAAAAAATCAATCAATTAAAATTAAAGTTAACTAAAGAATTAAAGTAAATAATTTACAAAGTGCAGTAAGAAATTGAGAGAAAATTACGATAAATAAATAAAATCCACCAATTAAAATTGATTAAATGAAATGTTTAAAATAAAATAAATTAAAACAACTAGAAACTAATTTTCATTATCATCGATTTAAATCAATTTAAATTTAAATTAAAGGATCAATAATAATTAATAGATCAAAGGATTTAAAGGATAATGGATCATAAAATAAATGAGAGAATATTGCAATAATTAAAAAGAAATCAATCAATCAAATTAAATTAATCAAAAGATTAAAGTAAATAATTAAAAAAATTATAGTAAGTAATTGAGAGGAAATTGTGGTAAGTAAAACAAATCAATCAACACAAATTAATTAAAATTAAAAAAATAATTAAAAGTAGGAGAAATCAATTATCATTAATAATTACCATCAATTTAAATTATCAGACCCATAATAATTAAAGGATCGAAGAATTTAAAGAATAAATGAAAGGAGAATGTGTTAATTAAGTAAAGAAAATCAATCATAATTAAAATTAATTTTTTTAAAGGATTATAGAAAATAATTAAAGACATTAAAAGAAATTATGGTATGAAACTGGGAACAGATTGAGTAAGTAAAAGAAATAAGCCAATACAAATTAATTTAAATTAAAAATAAATAATTAAAATTAGAAAAATTAATTATTATAATTGTCAATTAAATTTAAATTAAATAATTAATAATAATTAACGTGTGTGTGTCTATATATATATATATATATATATATATATATATATATATATATATATATATATATATATATATATTATTAATTGTAAATAGGCAATGCATAAGTATGGTAAAATAATTTTATATTGTCATTCAATAACAAATCATAATATATGATGTATTAAGAAAATTTCTAAAACTTAGATTAATTAATTGTAATCATTACTCTAAAATTTATGTTTTATAACTCTTAAATAATATATGTAATAAACATAGATTAAAATAATAATTTTATAATTTTAAAATATAATAACGTGTCTGTGCATCGCATGGATCACAATACTAGTATTAATAAAAGTAAAGAAGTCTTAGAGGAAATTCTTATACATTTGAGCTGGAAATTTTTAGAGAAATTTTTTTTATCTAATTTTTAATTAATAAAACTATATAAATATAGTAATCTTTATACTAATAAAAGTAAAGAAGTATTGGAGGGAATTCTTAGTCATTTGAGCGGGAAATTTTTAGAGAAATTTTTATCTAATTTTTAATTCATGAAACTATGTAAATATAGTAATTATGGTAATTAGAACAATTATATATTCTGATTTAAAATAATTAAATTAATTATAATCAACACATATATGTCATAATTAAAGTAATTAAGATTCTTTTAAATTAATTAGAATTCTTACGGCTATATATATTCTTTTTCCTTTCATTGTTTTTTCTTCAATCACCCCTTGCCCTTGCCCTTGCATGCTTCATTATTTATGTTTTTTTTTTTACTCTTTTGCAGAGATTCACGCTTCACGGTAAATCAATGTTTTTCTTTTCCTTCTTCATATTTATTCCTTTCATACCATTGTTTATTAAATATTAGTACTACTCTTTTTTCTTTTCTTCAACTATACCTTACATACTATTTTTTCTTCTGACTTCATTTTTCTGTAGTTAACAGATGTACGACCACCTTGATGATGAGAAAAATGGAGAAAAATTAATAACAACATAGTGGATAACGAGACAAAACCTTTTTTTTTTTTATAGAAGACTAAAGAATTCATATTTAACAATATATAGTATAATGTATAAAATCAATAACTTTATAAATAATTCATATTTAGTGTCTTAATTTTTAAAACAACTAACAATACTAATGTAAAAAAAATTAAGAACAATTTTATTTAACTATGTAAATAAGTTCATAGTATGTAGTCAAGGACGGAACCAAAAAAATTTATTGGGGGCAAAAATTTAACACATAAATTAACAATTATTCATAATTAAAATTAACTTTTCTGATATAAATTCATTTATCTATCAAATAAAAGTAATTTAAAATCTAACATATAAATAAGAAAACCTATTTGAAAGCAATTAATATAATTGAAACTGTGCCAATAAATTACATAATTAAAAGCAATTACGTATAATTGCTAAAATTATATAGTAGATGAAATAATTAGTGCTGTTATAATTAATATAAGAAAATGAAATAATTTATATAGAAATTAATGTAAAAGAAAATAATTATAGATAAAATTAATATATATGAGATTAAAAGTAATTATAGCAATCAGCATATACATAATCTATTTAATGTATATTATTATTATTATTATTATTATTATTATTATTATTATTATTATTATTATTATTATTATTATTATTATTATAAATAAAATCTATAAAATATAATAAAAGCAAAAGAAGAAGACACATTACTTAATATTTTTATTCCCACGGGTTTTGAAGAAGAAAAGATGACTCAATGGAAGGGAAAGATGGGAAGGAAGAAAATAAAGCAGTATTTGAGAATAGATGTCAATTCTTATATATACCTTATACATTTTTAATTAATAAAATTTATAATTTTATATGTGGGTTAATAAGAGAATGTAAAAGTATCAAGGGTCATGGAGTTAAAACATTATTATTAAAATAATTGTCTATTGTCAATTGTCATTAAAATTATCATCAATCTAAATTGATTTAAATTTAAATTAAAGTATAAATAATAATTAAAGAAACAAAAGATTTAAAGGATAAAGAATAAAAAATAAATGAGAGAAGATGGTTATAAGTAAAAAAAATCAATCAATTAAAATTAAAGTTAATTAAAGAATTAAAGTAAATAATTAAAAAAGTGCTGTAAGAAATTGAGAGGAAATTACGATAAATAAAAAAAATCTACCAATTAAAATTGATTAAAATGAAATGAAAAAAAATAAAAGTAAATAAAAGAATCTAAAAAAAGTAGAAACTAATTTTCATTATCGTTATCATCGATTTAAATCAATTTAAGTTTAAATTAAAGGATCGATAATAATTAATAGATCAAAGGATTTAAAGGATAATGGATCATAAAATAAATGAGAGAATATTGCAGTAATTAAAAGAAATTAATCAATTAAATTAAATTAATCAAAAGATTAAAGTGAATAATTAAAAATTATAGTAACGAATTGAGAGAAAATTGTGGTAAGTAAAATAATTAAAAGTAGGAGAAATCAATTATCATTAATAATTATTATCAATTTAAATCTAAATTATAAGACCAATAATAATTAAATGATCGAAGAATTTAAAGAATAAATGAAAGGAGAATGTTTTAAGTAAAGAAAATCAATAATAATTAAAATTAAATTTTTTAAAGGATTAAAGAAAATAATTAAAAGCATTAAAAGAAATTATGGTATGAAACTGAGAGGAGATTAAGTAAGTAAAAGAAATAAGCCAATGCAAATTAATTTAAATTAAAAATAAATAATTAAGAGTACAAAAATTAACTATCATAATCATGAATTTAAATTTAAACTAATCACAAAATGTCATATCTTTAAAAATTTTGAGTCTTATCTTAACCATCTTAAAAGTCACACTTATCATGAATTGTTATTGATTGACCGTGTAAAAATCTTTACACTGAGAGTGTATAGCATCAAGCTTCCATTACCAAATAAAATTAAACAAAAAATAAATTATTTTACTTTTTCTGATAAACCCAAATTGCCCTTGTCATTTAACACATGGATATTAGGTTTGGGGGTGGGCCCATTCAACTCTACCCAAGGACTCTCCTTTGCCTTCACCGTCGTCAACCAAGACCTTGTCCTAATCTACCTCCACGTCACCTAAACCCTCTCCCCCATCATCGAGTCCACAAAGGGCTTCCTTTCAGTGGGCACACAGAGGCCTCCAACCCCTCCGTCAAAGCGCCTTTCTCACAAACTGCATGAAACCCCTCGCCGCTTCCACCTCCTTCTTCTTCGCCTCCTTGCATTGGAGTTGATTAGAATTAAGGGAGCTTGAATGTGGGGATTTTGGGTTTTGTACATCAAACAAGACATTGCATACCAAATTCAATCAGAGAATTGGGTAAATTGAAATTTGAGTTGAATAAGAGGAACTAGAATTGTGAGCATTGAAATTCCAAGCCGGTTAACGAAATTGATGCTCCAAACCAAATTGAAGGCACCAAACAAATTTGTTAAACGAAGCCTTTATTTGCCTATTAGAAGGAAGCCTCTGTGTGCAAGATTTGAAAAATAAAATTACTCAGGTTGCCCAATGTTAAATAAGGAAGATGAGGACATTTTGGGCAAAAAAATTCATTAAATATCATGTGCAACTCACATGAAATGTCCTAGCTAACATTCCAAATGCCGTTTACACCTAAGGGGGGTTGGTGTTACAAAAATGCAACAATTAAGAGGTTTTTTGTATGAATAAAAATACAGAGGGGTATCAAGTGTAATAATTGAAAACATGGGGGATTCATGTAATTTGCTCTTAAAATTATCATTATTATCCTATTACAAAGAGAGCATATTTGAAAGAAATTCAAAAATAAATACTAATTAAAATTTATCTTCTTGTGTATTCTTTAATTGTTTATGACATTAATTAAAATATGAATTAAGAAATTTATAATTATTATATAGATTCTAAAATAATATTTGTTTTTATTTTCTTTTCAAAAAGTTTTATTATATTTTAAACTTAAGCAAACTAATTAATAACTAATCTAAGTTAAATAATTTTTGGATCCTTATAAATATGCAAACTTCATATTGTCTTTAGTGTTGTAAATGAGAATTTGGAGAGGCCAGGTTCTTCAAATAGTCTTTTTTTTATTCATAGAAATTAAATTCGGATATCAAAGGGTTGACAACAACTTACGCTCACAATGTTCAACCAACTAAGCTAACCACCTTTCTTCAAATAGTCTAAGAGCCCACAATGTTATTTATTCGGTAAAAAAAAAAAAAACTCTTTTGTTTCATCTTCTGAATCCAGTTTATATTATTATGATCTATTATAAGCAATCTTATCATAACGAATTGAACTTGCAACCCCTAAGTCCTATGATAGCAACTCCAATTGTTGCACTATGGCTCCCCTCCATAACCCTTTACATTTAGACTTGTGTTTTAAAATGTTATTTGAGGGAAAAAAAAGTTTAGATGCAATCGAAAAGAACTCACATTGATTGAATATGCAGTCCATAGTGAAAAGAACGATACAAGACTCCAAAACAATGGCCAAGAACCTATTATCTAGCTAAGCCAAAGCAAAAGAGAATAAAACAATAAGCCTCCTTCTACTTTGTCAATGAAGCTCATCTTGAAAAAATATTTTCGTAAAAGTGGATGAATTTATATGGCATCAAAATTAAAGATGATGCAGCAATAATGGCACCGGTTGTAAAGAATAATTGTCCGGATGCCAATGGAAGATATGGTTTATTTATCTGCAATAAAACAACATAGATTAGTAATAAGAAAAAGCATATGGTACTTCCTCCAAAAAATTTGTAAGCTATAAAAGGTTTATGTTTTCTCCACCATATCAAAAGCAATAATAATTAGGTCAAAAGCAATAATAATTAGGTAGACTTGATAAACCAAAATATAAAAAGTATCCTGGCAGTTAAAATCATATAAATTGTTTAAAATTTGCATATGAGTAAATGCTCTTGTGTACACCTAGTCTTTACATGTTTATGAATATTCAACTTTAGATAAACCAGACCACAATTATGTTTTTGTCACATTTTTTTTAATGGAATAATACAGAAGTCCAAAAGGCATAAAAAAAAGTAATTTATTATTGATCCAAAATAGTAAGTTTCATACCTTGTCTATTTCAAGGTCAAACAACTGATTCACTCCATTAACATAAAAATCCATAAACGTGTATGGTACCAAAGCCTAAAACGTTTTAAAAACTAAAAAAATATTAATGAAGATAAAGGGTAGTTTACAATTAACTATTTAAAGAGAAACAACATATTTGGAGTCTTACCTGTAATAAACCAATAAAAAATAATGGAGATATATCTGAAAGTTTCTCCACGGCAAGGAGAGACGCAGAAATTGTGCTTAATGTCTAGCCAAAGACAAATAAAATTGATCCATTTAAAACATTAAGGATATTACTATTATCCAAAATAGTGTGTGTATACAAATTAATGAATTGAATTAAAAATTAACCATAACATTTGATTATTAAAAGTTTGAACTTACTCGGGTAATCACTGTGTAAGGATAGCAAAACCAATATAAAGCTACCAAGAAATTTTTGATAGAGTCCATCCTGTTTTTGGGATTAGAAGTTGGAGGTTCAGAATCAAAAGATGATTTAAGGACTGCTTTCACAACATATTTGTTATTGCATTCTTGTTATGGAGGCCGTCCTTCAATACATTTGTAATGATGAGTCAAACTTGGTTGCCGGAACCTCAAAAGATTGTATTTTATTTGAGTCTTCCTTTTGTGTTGCGAAGCTTTTGATGCACAAGAACCTAGAACATCAACTAGGATGCAGTATTAGGGGTAACAAAGAGTATATTTTTGTTTTGAAATTATTGCAACCAAGATCACAATGAGATGATGAATCAAGAAAGAATAATCAATTTGAAAATAAAATAAGAGAGAGAGAGAGAGAGAGAGAGAGAGAGAGAGAGAGAGAACTCATTACCAAATTTATTTTTAGAAAACATTAAAAAAATTCCTTAATAAGGAAAAAATGGTTTTAAAAAATAGAGTCAGATTCTAGCTAGAGTCATTTACACATAGGAAACTATATATATTAGTAAGTACGAGATTTGATATAAAAACATCTCTAATTGATCATGCAAGACTTTACAACTTAGAAAATATTTATTTTACCCCACTAACAAGAAAAAGAAATTGATTTTGATTTTTTTTCTATTTTAGGCTTAAATATGGATTTAGTCCCAATAAGTTTGTGCTTTTTCAATTTTGGTCCCTGTAAATTTTTTTTTTCATTTTTAGGCCTTGTAAGTTTGTGGCTTTCCAATTTTAGTCCCTATAAGTTTTCAATTTTTTTTTTCATTTTTAGTCTCTATAAGTTCGTGCTTTAGGGACTAAAATTTAAAAAATTCAAACATACAAGGACTAAAAATAAAGATAAAAAACTTACCGGGATCAAAATTAAAAAAAGGGCGAACTTAGAGGGGCAAAATACATATTTGAGCCTTTTATTTTGTGAAATATAGATAATTAAAAAGAAAAATTAGTTTTAAAAAAAATAAAAGGATTTAAAAAAAAAAAAAGTAACTTTTGGGCGTAACAGGTCCATTTATTGCTTTTATATCCTTAGGTGCTTGAAAATCAAAGTCACGTAATTTTGAAAATACTATTGTTAGTTGATTAACTTTAACTTTGAAAAAAATGGTTTTTCTTTGAAAATATATTTTTGGAAATGTTTACTTTTTGGGTCACCAAGACATTAGTGCATTGTATCACAAGGCTCAAACCCGAGACCTTACTTAGAGGAATCAAGCCTAGTACCACTAAGACCTTACTTTAATTTTGAAAGGAAATTTCTTTTCAAGATTTTTTAAAAACATGAAATGAAAATTACTTTTGAAGAATGACTTTGAATTTGAAAATAAAAATTAAGTTTCTTTTTTTAAATTGAGAAAAATAAATCTGCTTGCATAAAGTTTATATTAGAAAATTACTATTTAATGCTCCTAAAAAAATTTACTATTTAATAACTCCTTAACATCCAAATGGCAATAAAGATAACACTAACAAATAACATAGGCTATGTTCGGCAGAACTAGTTGGAAGCTGGAAAGGTAGCTAGAAGCAAAAAATCTAGCTGGTAGCTGAAAGCTGTAACACCCCAAGTTTCGGGTACTAGGAATATATCTTAAGGAGAACCCTTATTAGGACTCTTTTGTTATATTTTCTGTAAATTCTTGTTATTATTACTTGTATATTATTGGTTTTGTCCTAAGCATGTACCTATGTTGTGATAGTGTTTGTGCTTTTCTATGCACGTGTGTCGTGTGTATTTTATTGCTGTTGTTGTTATTTGTGATCTTATTGGTGTGGATGTTAGATTATTATTATTATCTTTATTATATTATATTATGCTAGTGTTATAGTTATTATATTTGGTGTTAGAGGTGTTAGATTAAGTTCTTATAATTAGAATGCTTGAAAAATGTTTAAGTATAGTGACGAGCTTTATGATGAAAACCCTAGAAAGACTATGTCATATCTTGAGTTGTACTTGTCCATTTGAGGTGTCGTTTGTGTCGTGGGAAAGCTTGCTGAAAAAGCTACAATTTATCCCTACACCTTAGAAACCAAAATCGGCTTCCATCTTAGAGAAAAACGGCTCTGAAGTAGGTCACTTGATTATGAAAAACCCTTTAAGTCCCACATTGGGCAAAATAATTTCATAAATCCCTTCCTTCCTATATATATAGAGGAGATCACCAAGCCTTAGTAGCACCAAAGAATAAAGTGGGCTTAGCGTTAAGCGCGGAGCCCCTTATAGTTAATATTTTTATCTTCTCCTTAGAGTTTCCAAACTCGGGGCATATAGGCGGGGCTTGGGATCGTGTTTTTTTTCACACCCAAGTTTTAGCCATAGTAAGAGTTGTTGCGGTGTTCATGATGGACAATGCCACCAAGCTCTCCCGGGTCGGTCGGAGATCATCTCTGTGCTTCCCAAGTGAGTGATTTCCCTTACCCTTCGCTTTTATATTTTAATTGGACGGGTTGTGAATACCCCCGAAGCATTATGTTTTCTTTAATGGGGTGATGAATTGATTATGTTTGAATTGTAGACATCTCACCTTAGGATTCGATCATGTTTGAATTGTAGATATTTAAGTATCTTATCTTAGGACCCATATATCTCATCGTAGTTTAGGAAAATGATGTGGAAATTAAGAGATGTAAAGAGAGTAAACAGGAACGTGATTTTAATGTGAAAAACAAGTGGTGAAGATGACCTAATTAGGCTTATGTGTCTTCATAAGAGGTGTAGCCCTAGATGTTAGATAACTAATGGCTTTGGTTTCACCCCAATCGGAATTCTAGAACTCTAGATATCACCCAATTAGTGAGCAAAGGTCAAGCTGTCAGGATTCTGCGATAAGTCTATGTTGTTCTTAATTTTAGGCATAGTAGATCATAATACTAGATCTTGAGGTCAACATACAAATTGTAGATAATTGTCTTAAATTTAAAACAAGATAAAATTCAACTTGATATGATTAGTATAACTCTAGATGTTTATACCTCAGAAAGGCCATACATGTGAAACATAAAATGATAGAAGTAATACTAAAAACTTAAAGGATGTTATACCAATCATAGTACAAAGTAGATAGATTCTATAATTGATGTATGGCATAGGGTTAAGATGTATTTCAGGTACTTGACTTGATTGAATAATGAGATTGAATACATGTGTTGTTGTTATAACTTGAATGGTGATTTGTGAGTGTTGTGCAATCATTGAATGCTTTACATTATCCCTAAAGTGTGAATTGTAATGTATGAGTATTAAATGTCTTTGAATTTGTGAGTTAAGAGGTGATGTTAGATGCCATTGAGATGGGTGATCTAGCCTATATGGGGTGAGAATGGACCCAAGTGATATTTTGACCGTGAGTGACCTAGCCCATGTGGGGCGAGAATGGGCTCATTATGTTTGATGTGAGGTTTAATGAAGCCATGAACATCCATGTGAATCATGCATCATAACATGATATATATGTGTTTTTGAAAGTTGTTTATGAACCTAACTGGGGAGGTCGTGAAGAACTCGATGAGTTCTGACCTTGGGGGTGTTATCTGGTTTGGAATTTCCTTTAAACTCATGCTGATCCCATGGGTTGGAGTATCCTTGCAAGACTGGGTAACCCTGACGAGCCGCTAGGGGTATCATCCTGGTTGAGACTGTTAGTGTCGGATGCCCATGGTGTGGCTATTCGTCGACTCGCACGTACTCCCAGGCTACTTTCACAAGAGTGTTTTACTGGTACCACATGCATATGAAAGAGAATGGAACATCGCATTGCATATGTGCATTATTGTAAGTTTTGTCTGACTTGTGTGGTTTATGAAGTGGATGTCATGTATACCTTGTGTTGTACTTATGTGAGGTGTGAATGATTCTATCCATAATCGTAATATGTTGTGAATGTATGTATCTAGACTTGTAATGTAATGGGATAGGATGTGACTCTTTATGGGCATAGGGAGAGATGTACCTAGAACGACACTATGTGAGTATAGGTCATGATGTATTTTGCTATTAAGAAAAAGACTGATGCAAAGAAAGCGTTAGATAGTAGAATACGAGCATGGAAAGTGAAGTTAACGTGAGAGGGAGTAATGGAAGTAACTTGCTAGTTAAAGAATTAATACTAAGATACTGATGATGGTGAACCAGCATAGTAGAGTGAGCACGAGAGATGTGTTAGAGGAAAATGTTTATGATTGATGGATGTAGACCAACTATAGAAACAATAGAGTTTGATAGAGGTTCAGAGAGGGTAAATCCATAAAGACTAATAGATGAATTGTTCGGGTAGAAGGGTTTAAACCCAGTCGTAGAGTCTTAGAGCACTCACTGAGACCTTATGTCTCACCCCTTTAACTTCCCTCCTTTCAGGAAATAGGTGATGACGCGTGTCGTTGGAGCATGGAGCCTTGTCATGGAAGATGTAGCTTAGTTATTTTATATTTCTATGTAATTTTCTTATATATTGTATGATGTAAATGTTACAAGAAATAAGTTGTAATTATTAAATCAAGTTGTAATTTATATGTTTATATGTTAACTTCCGCATGAGATTGTTGTGTAAATGTTTTTAATTTTTGCCTCTTTAGAAATATTAAGCATAGTTACGATAATACCCTTAGGGTGTTACAAAAGCTGTTAAGCTAACTTATTAAATCATAAGTGTTCGGTAAAACTATCTATTGAAGTAGTTGAAAAATGTAAAATGACAAAAATGAACATATTTATATGATATTTTTATATAAATTTTAATTTTATTTTGTGGATAAAAATATATTTTGAGGTATTATAATTTTAATTTTTTATTTATAGATAAATTTTTTTCATTATATTTTTAGTTTCAATTATTACATTTTTTCATATTAAGTATTCTACTATTAATCTTATACTATATCTTAAAATAATATTTTTAATCAAGTTTAAAATAAAGTAAAAAAGCATACACTTAAGTAGACATTATACTTTTATTATAAATGTTAATTAGCGTAATAGTTAAAATAAATCGTCTAATATAAAATTATTCAAAAAATAAAAAATCTGACATTCATCATTATCAATTTGACGAAGTATAATGTTGAAATAAAAAAAATTAAATATTATAAATAGTACAATGGTTAAAATAATTAGTGTAATATAAAATATAAAAGTAACAAAAATAAAATAAAACAAATAAATAATAAAACATTGTTTTATTTAAAAGGGGTAATAAAGAAATTTAATAAATATGTTAAGGATAAAAAAAGGAATAAAATATAAAAAGCTAGAAGCTAGAAGCTAGCGTTTTAAAAAACGTCACTTCAAGTAGCATTTCAAAAAACGCTAAAACCTACTAAAAAATGCTTGTTTACCGAACAGTCAAACAAGCTTTTCAGCTAGTAAAAAAAGCTAGAAACTAGCTGAAATGGCTTGCCGAACATAGCCATCGAAGTACAAAATTGGATTTAACAAGTAATATATTAAACAAAACACTCCAAGGAACAAAATTTTTGTAACCTTTCACGTAGTTCAGAATTAATGCCTGTTTAATATAGATGAGAAAAATATGATCAATGGAAATAAGAAGGATGAACGAAAATAGATGAGAATTAAATGTTATGTTCGGCAAGTCATTTAAGCTAATTTCTAGCTTTTTATACTAGCTGAAAATTGTTTGACTATTCGGTAAAACAAGTTTTTTTAATAGCTTCTAGCATTTTTTGAAAGGCTACTTGATATTGCATATTTTAAAACGTTAGCCTATAGCTTCTAACTTTTTATATTTTATTTCCTTTTTATCCTTAAAATATTTATTAAATTTCCTTATTACCTTTTTTAAATAAAATAGGGTTTTATTATTTATTTATTTTTTTCACTCATTCACATTATACCTCACAAAATTGACAATGATAAATGTTAGATTTGTTTTATTTTTCGATTATTTTTTGAATAATTTTATATTAGACGATTTATTTTAACTATTACACTAATTAATATAATAAAAGTATAATGTCTACTTAAGTGTATTTTTTTTAACTTTATTTTAAACTTGATTAAAAACATTTTAAGATATAGTATAAGATTAATAGTAGAATACATAATATGAAAAAAAAATGTAATAATTGAAACGAAAAATGTAATTAAAATAATTTATCTATAAATAAAATTATAAGAGTTTAAAACTAATTAAAAAACTAAAATTATAACACCTCAAAATATATTTTTATCCATAAAATAAAATTGAAATTTATATAAAAATATCATATAAACATGTAAATTTATGTCATTTTACATTTTTCAACTATTTCAACCAATGTTTTCAGAACCAGACCGGACTGGTCGATTCAACCGGTTGAACCGGGAACCTGTCTGTCATCCGGTCAAAAACCGGTGGAACCGGTCAAGCACCAGTAAAATCGGTGAAAATGGTGGTTTGACTGGTTGGACCGGTTTAAAAAAATATTAATTTTTTTATTTTTTTAAATATTGGTAATTTTTATGTCTCAATTAGCACGTGATTATGCAAAATCTACAAATACGAGAGATAGAGTGAAAATTTTTGAATATTTGACAGATATTAGATATAAAATATAAATATATAATAGTTAGAGTAGCATTCTTTAATTTACTGTCTACCATTAAATGAATGGAAAAAGTCATGTCAAACAAAAAATAACTCAAAATAATTTAGTTATGATATTTTTAAGTGAAGTTTAACTTTTAATACTATGAAATTATGAACATTATATTATTTTTTGTTTAATATTATTTTATATATTATACTTAAAAATAAAAAATATATTATTTAATTATTACTGGTTCAACCACGGTTAGACCATTAAACCTTGAACTAGTACTTTCATCGGTTTAATGACCGGTCCGGTTTTAAAAACATTGATTTTAACATATACTTTTACCAAACACTTATGATTTAATAAGCTAGCTTAATAGCTTTCAGCTACTCGCTACCAGCTTTCAACTACCAATTAGTTTTTCGATTTTCAGCTAATTTTGTCGAACATAGCTAAAGTAGAAAGTAAAGGTATTTAATTGAAAAGAAAAAAAAAGAGATAAAGAGAAAGACATAAAGATAAGAGAAAAAATATAAAAAATAATACAAGTGGGTCTCACAATTTTTAAAATATTTCCACCCTATCTCCATTCCACCAAACAAGCCCAAATATTTCTATCTACTCTCTCCCTCTAATTCTCATGTACCAAACAGAGAGGCTAAGCACAAATGGGTCTTCTCTAGGGGTGGAAACAGGCCAGGCCAGGCTAGGCTTTGGCGGGCCTGAGCCTGGCCTACATCATAATTACTAAGCCTAGGCCTGGCCTGTTACTTGTTATAGACATTTTTTTAAGCCTTAGCCTGGTCTGTTTAAAAGCCTGGCCTGGCCTGAAAGCCTGTTATATAAAAGGGCCTATAAATAGGCCAATAAGCCTATAGGCCTAGCTAGGCCAACGGGCCTAAATCGGCCAATGGGCCTTGTTCATCATGTAAAATATTTAATATTTTCTAAAGACTAATATTAAATATAAATATTAGATATATTATATTAATGTAATATATATAAATATATAATATTATATATATTATTATATATTATTATATAAACAGGTCAGCCTGTTAGGCTTCATAGGCTTTTTTTAAAGCCTGAAGCCTGACCTTTTTAATTAAAAAGACTTTTTAAAAAGCCTAAGCCCGACCTTCTTAATAAACAAGCCAGGCCATGCCAGGCCTTTGGTGGGCCAGGCCGTAGGCCCCCGACGAGCCGCTTAACTTATTTCCACCCCTAGTCTTCTCCCTCCGACCCTCCCCCAAACCTTTATTCAATTTTATATATATTAATGATTTAGTATTAGAGTAATTATTTTTATTTGGGGTCTAATGTGAATATAATGACATTCAAGTGTCTTATTCTCTGTATATTGATTTAATTATAATTTATTTAAAATTAAAGATTATTTATTAACTATTAATAGTTTTGATACACACCAGCAAATTATTATCATTCTCAAGTGCATGGTTCAAATATATTGTGTGTAAATTTTGGGGAAGCAAATCAGATATTGGGATGCATCGAAGGTCTACCAAAATTTACTTTTAAGGTAATAACTATTATCACAACACAACATTCTTTTTTTTTCCTCCTAATTTTCAACAATTTGAAAGCAAATTATTCTAAAAGAGTTGTTGACTATTATTGTCATAAAAGATAACCTTGTAAGTAAAATAATATATTCTGATTTAGTATATTGTTGAAACATAATTAATACAACCTTTTCTAAAAATTTATTGTTAACATAAATATCAAATTTTATTACAAATTTATTAATATTCTTAGTGGCATATGAAATCGGTGATTGATGTTTTTTAATGTGTAAATACATTTTTTTAAACTAATGATTTTCATTTTTCTATTTTTTTATTTTATTAATTTACTCTTTGATTCTTTATTATTAAGGGGGAGAAAAAAAAGCCCATAAGCCCATCCTTAGTAAGTTACCAATATTCAAGGCCTATCCTACGTCAAATAATTTTTTATATAAAAAAACTAAAAAAATGCCCTAATTCAATCATAAATTAAGAGATAACTTAGGAGATAATTTTTGGAGAGTGGAGAAAACAAAATTTATATTTTGAATTAATATCTTCTAATTTAATAATTTTAAAATGTATAAAATAATATATTAACATAAAATTAATATTCTAACACTTCGTTTTCTATTTTAATTATATTATTTAAATTCTTTAAACATTATATAAATTTTTAATTTAAAAGAAAAAAAAATTATCCCCCAATCCTTTCAACATGGAAACCTCCCCCAAAGGACCCACAAAGAGGTTCAGCACTCATCCACGAGGAAGGTGGAAAGCAGTTTCGGTTATCCAAATATATTTTCAACCTTTTCTGTTAATTTATGTTATTACCGTTACTGTTTAATTTATCAGATTTCTAAATTAAAATCTAATCTATCATCACTATATTATCAGATTTCTAAGTTAAAATCTAATCTATCACCACTATATTAATGTCAATATTTGCAAAGTAAAAGTATTAAATAGTTAGCAATATTGCTCGATCCATAAATGGTAAAAGTGATTCCTTCTGCTAATACATTTCACCTAGCTAGCAGATGGACCAAAAATGTGAAAGACTGAGATACCAAGTAGTTAAGTAATAATAATAATAATAATAATAATAATAATAATAATAAAGGTTAATTAAAGGAATAGGGGAAGATATGCCAGACATACTTGCATAGTATATTTTCTCAGTGGAATGTTTACTCCGCCAGAGATTTCCACCTACAATTACCACTCATCTTAGTCAGCAAATAATTTGTAATGAAAACTTTACCAAATGCCCAAGGTTTTACAGAAAAAATGGATGAAATCAAAGAAGAAAGTAAAGTAATGGGTGATGCAGAAGTAGACATGCCAGTTGTGACTGAATAAGCATTAGGAGAAGATATAATATGCACCGAATCCATGGAAACTGAACCCACTAACAACACAAAGCACTTTCTATAGAATAAGTAAACAAACACACCCCTGCAGCTGAGGGGAAGAGAGATTTTATATACTAGCTAGACTCGATATGATTTGATTTATCTACAAATTGATACACTCCATCGTTTATCTCTTGGTCAACCTATTAGATGTCAGATAGCAAAAAGAAGAAAAAAAAATCAACATGCAGAAGGCACTATTAGTTGTTTATTTGCATCAAATCTTTGCACCCGATACACACGTTTTTGACATAAGAACACTCAACCAAACATGTTATATAAATCACATTAACCAGCTATAAGAAGAATCGATCATAAAGTAGAATAAAACGATGGTCAAAATCCTGTAAAAATGAACAAGAAATTGATTCATAATATGTCAATTAATAATATTTAAGCTAGTATATACTTTTAATCTCTTATCTTTTTACTAAAATTTGTTTTGGTTCTTTATCTTTTAAAAGATTCATTTTAATTCTTTATTTTTCACATTACCCAATTATAACAAGAATCGATCAAAAAGTAAGATAAAAACTGGTCAAACTCCAGTAAAAATTAACAAGAAATCAATTCACAATATGTCAATAAATAATATTTAATACGATATCATTTTGATTAAAAAAAAAACAAATACAAGTTCAGAACTCAATTGAAAAAAAAAAATAGTTCAGGGACATAATGAAAAATTGTCAACCTCTGCATTTTAGTATTCTCACCTATGCATGCTAGTATTTTCACATCTGCAAGTTCTAAACTCACTATACTAGTCTGTAGAGGTGAGAATACTAACTTGTAGAGGTTGAAGGGGATTTTTCCCAATTGTTGTATCAGAGTTGATGGTGTGATCTGGTACCCAGTCAGACGAGTATTGAAGCTTGATGAAGTTGATGGTGGATCCATGTGGGGATCCTTGTGTCAAAAGTCTTCTTGGTGATGGAAGTCAAGTGGCGTGTCCCGGTAGCTAACAGGCGGTGCAAATCTTTGTATCGAAAGTCTTCTTGGCAATGTAAAAGTCGAGCAGTGTGTCCCAAAAGCTAACAGTGGTACAAATACATGAAGTGTCACCATCCAATGCTCGTGGAGGAATTTTGAAATCAGAGGTATGGTGGGGGAGCACACCAAAGGCTGTGGAGCAGAAGCATGATGTATAAAAAAATGTGAAGATGGTTGTTTGGAAATTTTATTTGAGGGAGGGATTGTTAGAAAATCAATCCAAATTTCCAAACATTAAAGTAAGTAGATGGAAAGTGAAGAGGTGCATTCCAAGAGGTGGCAAATTCATCTTAACTCTTGAAGAATCACACTACCATAGTGAGATGGTAGCTGGAGAAGTGGAATGGTGGAATAGTTAATGTCCACTAAGTGTTCTTTATGAAGGAAGTCATGGACCTTTGTTATATAAAGGGGTCATGTGAAGAGAGAAGTCACCACCCAGCTAGAGAGAGGGGTCACCACCCTAGTGAGACAGGGGGGTCTTGCAATGGAGAGGGTTTTCTCAAGTTTGTCCAAAAAACTTGTAATGTGTTTGAGATAATGAATATTTGTTGAGATGTTCCCATGGACGTAGGCAAGAAGTGTCGAACCACGCTAATTATTGTGTGTTTTGTATCTTTCGCTATTTATATTTGTGATGTTGTTGTGTGTGTCTCATACATTTGATCTTGATTATTAGTGAAGGGGATTTCCCCCCCAACAATTACTAAGAACCTACAATAACAACTACCTACAATTAATTACTCACTTAAGTATAGTAGCAATAATTAAAATTCCAATAACAATCACAATTAAAAGTGTGAACATTACAACATTTTGTTACTACCATTCATGGTTTCCTTGAACGACTTTGACGTTTTCCTTTAGTTTGCAAATTTCTTTCTTCCATGTCCATCTTAAGCTTTTGATACTCAACGTCAATGTCTTTTTCACACCACTAAAAAAAATCACAACCTATGGTCGAGTACATATAAAAAGGTCAATTTGGATTGGCTTTGGTTCCACTACATTTAATTTCCGCAAGTCTTCCACAACAACAATATCTTCCTTGGTGTCTCACTCTTACTACAGTACCACTAACACTTGAAGAAGATGTTACTCTTGATTGGGACATTTCATCAAACACTCTGCAAACATACACAACCTTAAGTTAATAACATTTTTTCATAAATATTTTAAATTCTCGTATATAAACATATAACGTTAATTAAGAATTCAGAATAATAAAACAATTAAATAAAATTTATAAATTCATAAATAAGATCCTAAATACAAAATTACATATGCACCCCCTGTATTTTACACATATTACACGTGCACCCCTTGTGTTTTACAAATATTACACATATTATTGTTTCTGAGATTACAGACTTCGCTCTAAATGCCTTACAAATTTTCAGAATCTTGGCACCAAATACTCAACAATATTCATACCACATAAACAAAGTTCTTCAACATCATCGGAACAAAAAATAAATAAATAAAACAACATGAGGAGAAGACTCTACCAACGATTTTTCAACATTAGGAGAAGAAATCTAACCAAAAAACTTAACCATACCTTATACTTAAATAATAGCTGGAAAATAAGCTCCTACAAATGGGGTTTCGTTGTCCCTTGCCCACCAGCACACACCTCCAACAACGTAAGCGAATTCAGCAATGTCAATTTCTCCCCAAAGGTTCAACAATGATGTGCCATACATGCCAAACTTAACAAAGGAGATGGGGGAGTTTTGGGGGAAATAATTACTTAAAAATCATGTGCCAATCACGTGACCCCTAAACCAAACAAAGTTAACGCCGTTTGGGGCAAAGGGGTACCATTGTAACGGAAACACAAAAATAGGAAATTTTCTATAGGTTAAAATAAAGGAAGGGTGTCTCCTATAATTAAGTAAAACATAGGGGTATAAGTGTAATTTATTCTTTATTTTATACCCAATACCTACACATTGTCAACCTTTTGACGTAAAATAATTGCAACAACAAAAATAAATAAATAAATAAATCAACTGAAGGCACTATTAGTTGAATTCAGCGGTATGCAACAAATTGACTATTGTACGCATCCATAGCAATAGACGTAGTCAGACCTATGTTAAAAAATGGATTGGATGGGACCGGCCAGTTTAATTGCAAATCCGTACAATTAGCCCAATGTGAAAATATAGAATCAACTTTAAGAAGAGCTGGTTAAAAAAATAAAAAATTTGGTCAGTTAGTATGATAAAAAAAAAATCTGTTCACAATGGTCAATAAAAAAAATGCTTACCGTGACATTGTTTAATTTTTTTCTTCAAATAAAAAATGAAAAATATGACATGATATGTTTGATCAAGTTTAAACAGAGAAACTACGTACATATTCCTTTTTAATTAGCTCCCCTTGATTAATTACACCCCCACTTAGATTCTTGTACTAATGAAATCTACACCGCACAAGTTCACTATGAACTAAGTCCACCTAAAAACGTACTTCTTAGTTAACGCGTGGTGGGTAATTCACGGGCATTTTGCACAATTGCACGTGTATATTTCAATCATTCAATCACATTGTTTACTCATGTGAAACAAAAGCATAATTGAACACAAATGTGGGATAAGAGAACTAGAGAATTGAAAAACTAGTCAAAGTTAAAATGGCATCCACGACACAATCCACTGTCCCTCCAATGTCTACTACAACTATTTCCCTTTTTTCTTGTCCTTGTTTTTGGTCTTTCTCTCTCTCTCCTTTTTCCAAGTTGGGTCATAGAAAAGTTAATGGGAAACCCCACAATTAAAGGGTAGTAATAATAAAGGGAACGAGGGATTCGAATTTGTACATTCTAATTGAATACTGTTGCAGCTAATAGTTTTAATTTTTGCTACTACTTTAACTTTCGGTTAAGTTAATTTGTTTTCTTCTGTTTCTGTTAATTCAGCTACTTCCTGTGACTTCTAGTTGAACTCCTTGTATGCTGGTACCTAAGAACACTGTTGTCTGAATGAATGTTAAGTATTGAACTTAATCTAATGAATGTTCAATGAGAATTCCATCCATTGAGTTAGATTCTGCTTGGATAAATTTCTACATAAGTACTTGTAGGAGAAGAAAATAAGAAGAAAAAATAAAATAAACTTCTACTATAAATTATAACTCTAGCTTTAAAGTTCGAAGAACACGATATAGTTTATATACAAAACTCTTCTCAAGCCTACAACCAATTATCCATTTTTTTGCATCATGGGATAGGTGAAATATTATGGTCTTATCATGGATTAATCAGGTCTTGGATCCATCGTTTGCACGGAGTGTGCTTTGGATGAAATCTGTTTTGAGGTTTAGATGGATCTCAAGGAAAGATATTATCAAGGAGATGTGTTTAGAATTGCTTAAATACAAGAAGAGTTGTCAATCACATGTTATATATTACACTCATTTAAAATCCTTGTGGCAAGAATTGGAGAATTTTCATCCCATTTCAACTTATAGTTGCCAGATTCAGTGCAATTGCAAACTTGTTCCCACTAAAAGGAATTACAAAAAGAATGATTATGTAAGTCGGTTTTTGAAAGGACTAACTTAAGCACACAGATTGTAGTGAGGTCCCAGATAATGTTGATGGAGCCCTTTCCTTCCATTAATAAGGTCTTTGTTGGTAACATGCCTTAGATGCTGTTAAGGCAGTTTTAATTTTTAGTTTGAATAAGTCAATTAGGGTGCTGTTAGTGGATTAGTTAGTTTTAGATGTTAGTGAATTGGTTAGTTTCAGATTTTATTGTTCAATTAATAGTAACAGCTCATAAAATCATGGAGCATGATTTCTATTCAGTTATTACAGTGTATTTAAATATGAGTAATATTCAATAAAATTTTGTACGCTTTTGTAGTAGAAAAACAGTTTCAGTCCCTTAGTCACGTTGCCTTTTCTCTTCTACATTTTCTTTATCTCAAATTAAACCAACAATTGGTATCTAGAGCTATCTTCTTGAGGGACTTGTGAAATGGATGTTGAATCAAGTTTCTCGCAAGTTGCTCATCCTATTTTTGATGCGGTGAACTATGACCTTTGGGCAGTGAAGATGGAGTCCTACCTGGAGGCTTTGGATTTGTGGGATGCTGTGGAAGAGGATTACGAAGTGCATCCGCTGCCTGAAAATCCCACCATGGCCGAAATAAAGCATCACAAGGAGAGAAAAACCAAGAAGGCGAAGGCAAAGTCATGCCTATTTGCTGGTGTTTCCGAGACTATATTTACTAGAATCATGTCCCTCAAAACACCAAAATCAATATGGGATTATTTGAAGGAAGAGTATGAAGGGGATGATCGAATTCGAAGCAAGCAAGTGTTGAACATGATGAGGGAATTTGAGTTGCATAAAATGAAGGAGTCCGAGACAATTAAAGGTTACTTGGACAGATTGCTTGGCATCGCTAACAAGGTTAGATTGTTGGGCACTAAATTTGCAGATTCCAGAATTGTTGAAAAAATTCTGGTAACAGTGCCTGAGAGATATGAAGCATCAATAACCACTTTAGAGAATACAAAGGATCTGTCCAAGATCTTTTTGGTGGAGGTGATGCATGCCTTGCAAGTCCAGGAGCAACGAAGGCTTATGAGGCAAGATCATACTGTTGAAGGAGCTTTAATAGCCAAGCAGCAGAATGTGACCAAATACAAGAAAAACAAAGATTTTGATGGAACGGGAGCAAGTTCAACATCAGCCAATGCAAAAGGAAATTGGAAGAAATCTTATCCGCCTTGCCAACATTGCGGAAAGAAAGGACATCTTCCATTTAGATGCTGGAGAAGACCTGATGCTAAGTGCAGTGAGTGTAATCAAATGGGGGCATGAAGCTATTATTTGCAAAAACAGGAATCAACCACATGGTGAAGCGGCAAAAGCTGCTGATCAAGAGGAGGAGGAGTACCTGTTTGCTGCTACATGCTTCTCTAGCATTGAATCAAGTCAGAATTGGCTTATTGACAGTGGTTGTACGAACCACATGACAAACAATAAGGATCTATTCAAGGAACTAAGTAATGCAAGCACGTCGAAGGTTCGAGTTGGAAATGGCAAGTACATTGCTGTGAATGGAAAAGGAATAGTAGCAATCTCAACTTACTCAGGTACAAAGTTCATTTTTGATGTGTTGTATGTTCTTGAAATTGATCAGAATTTGTTGAGTGTTAGACAACTAGTTGAGAAAGGTTATAAAGTGTTGTTCAAAAACAAAAGCTGCTTGATTAAAGATGCAGATGACAAATATTCTCAAAGTAAAAATGAGAGGAAAAAGCTTTGCTTTATATCCATTGGAGGAGGAGCAAATTGCTTTTCCAATAAAAGAGAATATCACTAAATTGTGGCAGAAGAGGGAGAAAGCTGAAGAAGATCAAGCTGATTTTGAAATAGTAGCCCCCAAGTGCCAAAGTGGTGCTACTAAAGAAAAATCTGAAGCTATTGTGCAGGAGCGCACAAATAAGCTGATACAATTAAGTGAAGATGCTTTAAGAGAAAAATTTTATGGAACTTTGGCTAAAAAGGACGGCAAAATAAAGGAGAAAGTTGCAAAAATGGAGCATGGTGAGAAGTGTTTAAAGTCCCTGACTAAGAACTTGAAAGTTGAAAATGCCAAGGCCCAATCACATGAGAAGAAAGCAATAGTATTTCAGCAGGAAAATATTTCTCATCTAGGACGGAAGATCAGGTTGTTGATGTCTTCTCCAAGACACTGTAATTCAGCAAGTTGAATTTATGAGGAAAGAAGATAGGAGTTTGCAGGTAACGTGCCTTAGATGCTGTCAAGGCAGTTTTAATTTTTAGTTTGAATAAGTCAATTAGGGTGCTGTTAGTGAATTAGTTAGTTTCAGATGTTAGTGGATTGGTTAGTTTCAGATTTTATTGTTCAATTAACAGTAACAGCTCCTAAAATCATGGAGCATTATTTCTATTCAGTTATTTCAGTGTATTTAAATATGAGTAATATTCAATAAAATTTTGTACGCTTCTGCAGTAGAAAAACAGTTTCAGTCCCTCAGTCACGTTGCCTTTTCTCTTCTACATTTTCTTTATCTCAAATTAAACAAACAATTGGTATCTAGAGCTCTCTTCTTGAGGGACTTGTGAAATGGATGCTGAATTAAGTTTCTCCTCCTATTTTTGATGGGGAGAACTATGACCTTTGGGCAGTGAAGATGGAGTCCTACCTGGAGGCTTTGGATTTGTGGGATGCTGTGGAAGAGGATTACGAAGTGCATCCGTTGCCTAAAAATCCCACCATGGCCCAAATAAAGCATCACAAGGAGAGAAAAACCAAGAAGGCGAAGGCAAAGTCATGCCTATTTGCTGGTGTTTCCGAGACTATATTTACTAGAATCATGTCCCTCAAAACACCAAAATCAATATGGGATTATTTGAAGGAAGAGTATGAAGGGGATGATCGAATTCGAAGCAAGCAAGTGTTGAACATGATGAGGGAATTTGAGTTGCATAAAATGAAGGAGTCCGAGACAATTAAAGGTTACTCGGACAGATTGCTTGGCATCGCTAACAAGGTTAGATTGTTGGGCACTAAATTTGCAGATTCCAGAATTGTTGAAAAAATTCTGGTAACAGTGCCTGAGAGATATGAAGCATCAATAACCACTTTAGAGAATACAAAGGATCTGTCCAAGATCTTTTTGGTGGAGGTGATGCATGCCTTGCAAGCCTAGGAGCAACGAAGGCTTATGAGGCAAGATCATACTGTTGAAGGAGCTTTAACAGCCAAGCAGCAGAATGTGACCAAATACAAGAAAAATAAAGATTTTGATGGAACGGGAGCAAGTTCAACATCAGCCAATGCAAAAGGAAATTGGAAGAAATCTTATCTGCCTTGCCAACATTGCGAAAAGAAAGGACATCCTCCATTTAGATGCTGGAGAAGACCTGATGCTAAGTGCAGTGAGTGTAATCAAATGGGGGCATGAAGCTGTTATTTGCAAAAACAGGAATCAACCACATGGTGAAGCGGCAAAAGCTGCTGATCAAGTGGAGGAGGAGTACCTGTTTGTTGCTACATGCTTCTCTAGCATTGAATCAAGTCAGAATTGGCTTATTGACAGTGGTTATACGAACCACATGACAAACAATAAGGATCTATTCAAGGAACTAAGTAATGCAAGCACGTCGAAGGTTTGAGTTGGAAATGGCAAGTACATTGCTATGAATGGAAAAGGAATAGTAGCAATCTCAACCTACTCAGGTACAAAGTTCATTTCTGATGTGTTGTATGTTCTTGAAATTGATCAGAATTTGTTGAGTGTTAGACAACTAGTTGAGAAAGGTTATAAAGTGTTGTTCGAAAACAAAAGCTGCTTGATTAAAGATGCAGATGATAGATATTCTCAAAGTAAGAATGAGAGGAAAAAGCTTTGCTTTAAATCCATTGGAGGAGGAGCAAATTGCTTTTCCAATAAAAGAGAATATCACTAAATTGTGGCAGAAGAGGGAGAAAGCTGAAGAAGATCAAGCTGATTTTGAAATAGTAGCCCCCAAGTCCCGAAGTGGTGCTACTAAAGAAAAATCTGAAGCTATTGTGCAGGAGTGCACAATAAGCTGATACAATTAAGTGAAGATGCTTTAAGTGAAAAAATTTCTAGAACTTTGGCTAAAAAGGACGACAAAATAAAGGAGAAAGCTGCAAAAATGGAGCATGGTGAGAAGTGTTTAAAGTCCTTGACTAAGAACTTGAAAGTTGAAAATGCCAAGGCCCAATGACATGAGAAGAAAGCAATAGTATTTCAGCAGGAAAATCACTACTACAAAATACACTTTTAACATCGGTTAAATAAGGATTTTAAAATCGGTTTAGAACCAATGTTAAATCAAACGACGTTGAAAGTGGGCAACTTTCAACATCGGTTCTACAACCGATGTGAAAATAACTTTCTACATCGGTTCTTGTGACAACCGATGTAGAAAGCACTATGTAAAGAAAAAAACTGACACGTTTTACACCGGTTCTACTTAGAACCGACGTAAAAAATGCATTTTCTACATCGGTTCTAACTATAACTGATGTCAAAAGTGCTATTTTACATCGATTCTACGTAGAACCGATGTAAAAAGTCATTTTAAAAAAAAATTGGCATTTTTTTGTATTCTTCCTCGTCTCCTAGATCTGCCATACATAGGACTAAATATTCATATAACATAAAACTCAACTTTGAAATAAGATAACATAAATGTAAATTAATGTATATCCCTAAATTGTTTCTACATTATTGAAAGCTATTTTTATCAGTTACATATCAAAAGAAAATATTCTCCGGCTTCAAACCTTCAACCTTTGCAAGTTGTAGCTCTACTTGCCTACAATGCAGTTAATTTAAATTAGCTAGCCACAAAGCACAGCCTTCATGCATTATATAGGGGACTAGGAAGCAAAAGGAAACGGCCAAACTCACACTCTAGTAAACAATTTGGACTTTTTTGGAAAACCAACAGTTATAATGTCATTGCAAATTTAGATCCAAGTATTATTCTATAATAACTGTCCACTATAACTTGAGTAAGCTAAACTCTGTAAGCATGCTACAGTGAATCATAAGAACAATTTCCAGAACCAAATGATGTCTATATGTAGAGTAAAAAATTGTCTAACCTTGAAAAAATCTATGTCTTTATGAACAATATAAAGGCAAGAGCACACTAAGAAAATAAGAAATGCTTAGTACCAGGTATTATAGGCCCAATCAGATCAGACAGGCTCGCATCAATTGAGGGCATATATGGCACAGTAGTGGCACCCACAATTTCATTTCTTGTGCCATCAGAACTGGTATGCATAAAGCCATAAATTAGTGAGTCGATCAACCAAATATTTCACTGACTAACTAAAAATAGTAGCATCAACAGAGCAACCACAATATGGAGGAATGTGCTACTTGTGCCACAATTATATGGCAACCATATGGAAGTTTTTGTCTATGGCCCTGCTTTATTATTTAACAATAGTTTAGGTATGTTTACTTCACCCCTCTTTCAAGTTCAGATCATGATACATTAAGGCAGAAAACATGACATGAAAGTATATTAAAGAAAACCATTAAGAGTAATTACTGATCTTGAGATTCTTGTAAGCAGAACAAAAATTCAGAAGCAAAACTAGATATTAGTAATAAAAGATAGACACAGAAGAAACAAGAGGATCTTGAGATCATATGAAAACCATAAGTCAGACACCAACCATAGCTTGATCATTATGAAACATATGGCTGGATCAAAGCTTTTCAATCTATCTACTTTATATATTGAGTAACACAACTTGGAGAATGAAATTTTCACTTTCCTTACTCTATCTATTAGTTCACATTCTATATTTTTCTCTTGCCTCTTCTTAGTGTGCCTTTCATTCACAATCACTATGAGCAAAAAAGTTTTCTCTCACTCTTAATATTTGTGTGTAGCTTTTTTATTTTAATTTAATTTAGATTATAAAATTTATAATAGAAAATCTACTCCTATATTGTAAATTAAAATACACAATTTTTAGAGAGAGACTCTTACTCTCCCGATTAGATAATCGTAATATTCCACCTCTTCTTTTCTTTGAATGTGCACTTCACACGCTATCCCTACTAGTAAAATAATCCATCTCTCTCACTCATCTCAAACTACCTTTCTATATTTGATTTTCTTAATTGTCTATCTCTTTCAATCTACTATATATCTTTTAAGAGCAAACTATGTTTCTGGTTCCTAAACTTTTTCAAATTTATGGTTTTGGTCCCTAAACTTTTTTACGACCGGCCAAAGTTCTCGTACTTTTTTTCCATCCATGATTTTAATCCTTTCCATCTATTTTGGACATTAAGTGATGACGTGGCATTAGTTTTATTGTTATTTTATTTATTTTATTACTTTTTCTGGCCGTTAAAAACCACCAGAAATTGATTGGAAAAAGAGTTTTTAAAAGGATTAATAATTTGTGACGGCTTATAGCCGCCACAAAGTGAAAGAACCTGAAACATAAACTTGTTCAACTGCATCAATTATGAAATAGAAATAGCATAACCACAAGCACCTTAAACACAATAAAAATAACTTCTAATTCTGAATAATTAAAAAACAAAGTAACATGCTAAAGCACGAATGGAAGAAGCGCGATTTTATATCCAAATGCCCCACAACCTAGAACCTCCACCACCATCACTTTCTCTTCCTTATTCCACACCCCTCCCAACCCCACCTCAATCTTCATCCCCAAACCCCAAAAAAATCTCAACTTTCTCAACACCTAAATCCAGAAAACCTTAGACCTCACGAATTCCGACCCGGGGTTTCGAAAAAGAAGAGCATGCCACTGCGCTGTTGTTGCATGCTGTTGCACCACCGCGAGACCAATCGGACTCCATCACTACGAGAATTGATATTTGCTACTGGTATGTAATGAAGTTGAGAATTGAGCAGAAAATAATGAATGAATGGAGGTTTAAAATGTGTTTTGCTCATGCTCGTAGGAGAAGGTGATAAGGAGTGGTGCGTTTTGTTATTGTGATGCATTTTCTAGCGGCTAAAAACCGTCAGAAAATGTAATAAAATAATAATAAAATCAATATCACGTCATCACTTAACGGCTAAAATCGACGAAAAGGACAAAATATTTGATAGAAAAAAAGTTTGGGGATGTTGACCGGTCGTAAAAAAGTTTAGGGACCAAAACTATAAATGTGAAAAAGTTTAGGGATCAAAAACATAGTTTGCTCTATCTTTTAATTATCTCTCTTTCTTTTTGTAAAGATAAATTTAGGGATAGGGGATTTCACCTTTGTCCAAGGTAAGAAAAATCTCCAAGCTCGAAGATTGCGTATAAAGGTACTTACATTTACCTAATCCCAAGGAGATGAGTAGGGCTGAACCTACAACTTGACAGATACGAGACTCTGTCTTGCTTCACTCAATCAACCTCTTGAGGTTATCTTTTATCTCCATCTCTAAGTTAATTAAAAATAACCTTCAATCGAATTTAAATGTTTATTGTAAATCTAAATATAATTCTTATATTTAAATATATCTATTTATAATAATATATTTTATATATTTAAAAATATTTATTTATTATGAATTTCAAGTATATAAAAATAAATATTTGTCCTATGTAATGCATAAGCTAAAATACTAGTTTCTTAATAACTTAGAAAGTTTCTTTTCAATAAAAATTAAAATAAATTTATCTAATGTTATCCATGTTTTCTATTTATTAAAATATATTAAAGTAATAAAAAAATTATCCAGTGTAATGCATAAGCCAAAATACTAGTTTATTAATAAATTATAAAATTTCTTTATTATTAAAAAATTTATATATCTTTATCTAATTAATGTTATCCATGTTTTTATTTATTGAAAATATATTAAATTAATAAAATAATTTCTTAGTATTACAAAAGTTTTAATTTCCTTATTTAATACTATTTATATGAGTTTTTATTTTATTTTAATTATAATAAACAAACAATTAATAAATTGAAAAGTCTCCTTATCTTTTGAATCTTTTTATTTAAATTTTAAAATACATCATCTTTTATACTTGATATTTTTTTAGTTTTTTTTTAAGTATTAATAAAATATAAATTTTATCCATACATTGTATGAGTTAAAATACTAGCTACTAAAAAATAACAACTCATATGGAAGAGACGAGATGATAAAATTATTTAAAATAGACACTAAAAGCAATAAGATAACTAAGTTAAATTTTTTCAAACTTTTTTTATGATTAACTATTTCAAACTTGAAAAGGAAGTTTTAAAAATTTTGATTATATATATATATATATATATATATATATATATATATATATATATATATATATATATATATATATATATATAAACTAATTTTGTGGGAAATGTGCTTATGAGTTATGATTCTTATTTGATAGGAATGATTTTATCTTGTGTTTTTATAAAATAGGACTCTTTTTTTTTTTTGCAACACACAAAAAAACACATAATTACTATCAATATTCTCTTTCCTAAAGCACTAAATTTTTCCTCAAAAATTCTAGTATAGCAAATTGTTTCTATTTTCTTGGTCCACTTATGAGAGATTTGACAGTGGAGGTCAATGTTGGTGTGGATATACATAAAAGCCTTCACACAATTAAATAAAGATCTTAATGAAACAAGAACTAATATCCAAGGAACACATATCACTGTAATATTTTCTATTTTAATATATTTTAGATGAAAAATGGATCCCTTTTATTTTGATGTATGTGTTATGAGCATTGTTTTAACCTTCAATGACATCCTTATCTGATTAAGGGCATGAGGAAGTACGCTGCGAACTTCAACTGCAAAAAGAAGCAAAACATCAATACAACATCACGTTCCACTTTGTATGAAAAAAAAGGTCAAAGAATTTAGTGCAAACAATTTTAAAATAAATATATAGATAAAATTGAAATAATTCACATCCCAATATGTTCACTTCTAAAGTTGTTGAATTTTTCATCAAAGGATGAAATTAGATAGATATTGTTAATCATAAAGATAAGAGAGTGCAAATCATGACCTCTTGTGATTTAAGATCTTAAATGTCAAAATATGAAAGTTTTGATGAAAACAAAGCCAACAAATGACACTTTGATAAAGACAAGAGACAAAGCCAAAGAAAGGAAAAGCTTATTAAAGACTAAGACAAAGAATGAAGAACAATGCCAAAGGCTTAGGCATATGTGTAAGCACGTTGTGTCCCAATCAAGTCTATCACAACTGATCTATTTAGGTAATAAAGATGAAATTAAGTTTTCTAAAAAACTAATTAAATGGATTGGTTTTGAAAGAAAAGACTTAGAAACATTAAAATCTACCGAGGGGGTCTAGCTCAGTTGGTTGAGCAGGGTGCGTGAGTTATTATAAACCCCCTGTACCGTGTTTGATTCCTACGAATCAAAAAAAGAAACATTAAAATCTCATAATAAGGCTAAAAAGACTTGGAAAATTGAGTTTTCCACTTGAAACTCGAGTCCTTACTTGAAGGAGTCAAATTTCTCACAAAAGACTCAAGTCTTATGGGAAAGATTTGTAACATCTTGAAATGTTAATATAATTTTTGTTATTTAAAAGATTAAATTGTTATGAGATTTAGTATAAGAATTTATTTGAATTAAAATAATTGAATTATGATGATATAATATAATATTTGGAATGTTATATCATGATATATTATTTGAATTGATTATGATATTATTTTATTTGGTTAGAATCTTATCTTAGTATATTATATTGTTGGCAATGTTTGTATTATGATATATTAACTTTGATTGAAATAATTTAATTAAAATATTACTATTTAGTTACTATATATTAAATATTACAGAGTTAAATAATTACCTTGTCAATAAAAAGATTAGGTGATTAATATAAGAATTGTCAAGATTATGATCTAACAACTACAAAAGAATACAAAAGATAAAATAATAAATAATGAGATAAACTTAGATGATAAAATAGTTAGGGAATCTACGTTTGAAAAGAAAAAGATAACAAAGGATTTGATAAGTCAAATATGATAAAACAAATCTTATGCAATTCAATCTTGAATCACGTACAACTGCACTTATATAAGAATAAGTAGTTTTCTTTTCTTATAATTTCATAGACAGACTCTCTCTTAGTAAATAAAAAATTAGTAGACTACCTAGAATTGAGGAGAAGAAGAAACAAAGAAAATATTGTTGATGCAGTCGATATAAAAGAGGAAAAAATAAACGAAGAGGGCTAATTGCTTCAAGAGGTGACTAAAACATCTTTTCTCAAACCCTCATGGTGTATTTTCTTGAATGATAGGTTTCTTTGAAGCACTTGATAAAAAGAACTGGATTAATGACATTTTAGTTAACATAATAGGGTTATGTTGAATGTTTATGAATGCTAGATTATAATTGTTGAATGGTTGAATTACCCTGTTAATAAATATAATTTTCGATGGCAATATTTTTTCTGTTTGAAATTCTTTGAGTGGTGCACGCAATCCTGTGCACACGAAATAATCAAACTGGAACTGGAAGTGATCTAGTGTTATTGGTTTCATGTGTATGTAGATGCATGCAGTAAAAAAAAAAAGTGTATATGTAGAAGTATATTAAATAGATGAAAAAAAAATGGAGTGTGGTTGTAGTCAAATGGCTTTCGTGGAATATATATATATATATATATATATATATATATATATATATATATATATATATATATATATATATATCACTTGGAATTCATATTTGTGCCTTACGTTAGTTGTTCTATATATTTATGTATATTATATAGATATATAAATATATGTTACATATATAATAAAGGGTCGGATGTGATTAATTCCGCTACTATTTTATTATTCATTTTTTTATATGCCCATATTTGAGAGTAATGTTTTTTTATTTATGTAAGGAATCCTTTATTCAATCTTAATTTATAATATTTGAGGTATTTTAGACCATTGTAGTTTCAAAAAAGTTTATATTATTTATGTTTTAAATGATGTTTTATTACAGGTTGTTATTATAACGAAGGAAGTTACAAGACTCAAGTCTCATAAGCAAAAATGAGATTTGCAAAAAGATTTATTTTAATGCAATCTTATATCTTATATATATATATATATATATATATATATATATATATATATATATATATATATATATATATATATATATATATATATTATCAAAACCTTATCTTTGGGGATACAAAACTAATTTGTTTTAACCCTATTAATCCCCATATAAAAATAGTTTTTCATTTAACAAAACAACCTAGAGAGAAAAATAGAATTAGATCATCAATAGCTATGCTTGGTTGAGAAAGAAAGTATCTTGAGCTTCAAATTGTGTTATCCTCACTATTAAGAGTGAATCATTGCTTTGAGTTTCTTTTTTGTATTTAAGGGTGGTTATCCCTTGAAGGATTGATCAAAGAGATATAGGTATAAGTGTCACATATAGGATTGTCAACGTGGGTTTCCGTGAGCGTAAAGGCAGGTCTGGTACTATATTCTCATGTTCACTAGGGTGTGTGATCCCTAGTGGGTTGGTCAAGACTGCTCAGAAATGAATATCTCAAGTGGGGTTGTCAAGGTGGGTTTCCTAAGTGCAACAGACTTGAAGCTATGTAATACTTTGATTTAGTCGAAATCTCAAGTGTGGCTTAGGGATTGGAAGTCATGGTTTATGATTGAACCAATATAAATCTTAGTGCACTCTATTTTATCCTTAAACTCTTTAACTACTTTATTTGCATGTTTTATCATTAAATTGTTAATTGATTTAGGGTTTGGAAATTCTCTCTCCGTCTCTCTCTAGGTATTTATCCTTCACGATTAAGAATCGAGGTGCAAAAACATTTTTAAGAACTCATTTCATTCCCATTTTGAGTTTCATAGGCCAATTGGGTAACAAATATATGGTTAGGTGCATCATTTTAGTCATATCAATTCATGTTCACAAAAAGTAACTTTAATTTAGATAATTTACCCCCATGTTTTGTATTTGAATTGGAAATTGGAAGTTGACAAAAATAACAACCTTATTTCTCAAAATAGGGGAAAAGTAATCATATAGCTATTTCTTTTAAATAATAATATTGATATTGAAATCCTAAAACGGTAAGTAGTCTTTAAGAGGATTACCTTCCAGATCAATATATAGAAGGATCTCATGGAAGCCTTGCTTGTCAAATCTACATATTTGGCCTGGTACCAAAGAATTGAAGCAAGAGCAGCATGTCCCAGACCCTAAAACATTGGCACTGAATTCAAACATTGTTTGAAAGTTTAAACAATTTCATATCACTTATATCGATCCGTAAACCAATAGACCTATGATTTCTGCTAAATGAATACCTCCTTTAAAGATCGTCTTTTACCCTTTACAATACTATTAATATTATAAAGTTGAACAATCAATGTAACATAGACATATTTCCTTGGGAAATATTTATTCATTTAAGTATAGATATCTACCATATTCTTAGCTGATCATATTAAACAACATGGAGTCTACTACACTCCAGTAAACTTTGAATATACAAAGAGGTTTAAAAGGAGAAAAGAATTATGTTACTCTTTGTCAGTTTTCCAACTTGTAACTTAGGGCCTTAGTTGGGATCATTTGCTTTTGCAATTTTTTGTATTTTCTTTTCTTATCAATAATATACTCTCACTTATCAGGTGCTAATTGTTCCTATCAAACTCACTAGTTTAAAGATTTTCTTATAGAAATGGTGGGAAAAACAAACAGAATACTTATAATAATAAAAATTATACTAATATTGATGTGAATAATGTGTCACAAATGATAAAAACTAATTTCTATTATATTAATAATAACCTCTAGTCCTAATTAAACAAAGAAATAATTCATAATAGTTAAGAAAAAAAACAAAAGTAAAAGATAATATAAGTTTCTCCAAATTACATACGATACAACCAAGATATTGTAAGACATTTGTTTTATATTCTAACACTTGCTAATCAAAATCAAACCCCCATCCTCAGGTGCTAAAAAAAAAAAAACTTCTTAAGTGAAAGAAGGATAAAATACACCTATAACTGATACCTATACATGTAATAAGCATATTACCGTGACAATTTTAATCCAAAGGAAAGAAGATGTTGCTCCTGCCAATAGGCCAACTCCAAAGGCCATTTCAAAAAGCGAAACACAAATCCAAAATACCTGACAAAGATTAGTCAGAAACAACCAAAGGCTATGCAAGAGGCATAACCAATTTTTTTTAAGATATTGCATTTGAAAAACATACCCGTTTTTTACCTAAACGCGATGAAAAAGAATGGATGCCAAATTTCATATCTCCTTCAATATCAGGTATGTCCTATATAAATCCAATTGTTTTACATTAGTTACACATATTGAACCAAAAGTTTGATGTTGGAAACAAACATATGTTTTGAGAAACTAGAGAACTTTACCTTGATCAATGCTATACCTATAGAGTAGAAGCTCATGAATACAATAAGAAAAACCAGAGATCTCGGAAAGGCAATTGGCCTCTTCAACACAAAAGTCTGGATATTGTTACATGAATTAGCAAAAAAAAAAAAAAGTATTTGGCTTCATTTCATCTTTATTATTTTAATTAAATAACATTGGAAAGGTTGTTAGAGAATATAACATTCCCAGGACTATGTGGCGAAAATATATTAGTACATATAGAGGGTGGTAATAGTATGTGACTTACGTAATTGTTTGTAACTTATTGACAATTAGTTATAGGCTCTCTATTATTCTTATTCAGGTGAGATAGCCATAGTTGGCATAATTTTCTTTCAATATAAATGTACACATCATATCATAGAAATGAAAGTGAAGTTCATTCTTCTCTTTACATATCTAGCTTATCTTCAACTTTCTTGCTCACATCTCATGATTCAATTCTGATTGATGAATTCGGGTAGTTAAATCCAACCCTAGAAACTTGGGATGAGATTTGTTATAAAAAGCACAATTAGTTATAGAACAAAACCTGCATGTGAAGGGAAAATGCAATTGGAGATATAAATGTAAAACTAAGAAAAATGCACATTGCCGCAAGTAGTGGATGTCTCTTCCATCTCAACAGCGGCACCTGAAAAGTTTCAAAACAATGATATTACCATTAAACAAAATGTTTCAAAATGTGCCTTTCTTTATTAGTTTGGTCAAAGGCGAATCCACCTTATACGCTATAGGGGCGTTGCCCCCACATTTTTTTTTCTACATGAATATTTTAATAGCTTTTATTTTTGCCCCCATAAAAAATATAATATTTCCCCCATAAAATAATTTTTTTAAATGAATGTAAAAAGTTACAAGAGAAAATAAATTGGTACTAATTTTATCACTTTATCTTTGTAATATTTTATAGTATTGACAATGAAAAAGTCATACGACATTTTTAAGATATGAAACTGTGTAGAGAATAATTATAATTTGTAAAAATATAGGTATTTTGAATTTTGTTTTTGTCATGGCATTATGTATTTTATATAAGCTTGTAATATTTTTCTTCTATGAAAATATTAAAATATTTATTTTGCCCCCACTAAAGAAAATTTCTAGATCTGTCATTGAGCATGGGGTTGTTAGAAAATATTCATATATGTTCATCTAAATGTCGTGTTTGTATTTGAATAATGAATTTTAACGAGTAAGAGCATGTATGGGACAATTGAAATTTCTCAATTTCAGTATTTTTTTTTTCTTTTTGTAGAAAATAAGGAGTTTAGATTATCCTATATATAGAAAAGCATCAAGATAATTGGAGGATTATATCTCTCTTATATATAATCATCATTTGATAATTATTATAATAGCTAATGGTCAAATTTGAAAATTTAAATGACATAAATTATATCAAAGGATATTATCCTATTAATTCTAAAATTTATTTTTTTTAAGGTTAAATAAATTTTTTATCTCTATAACTATGTTTTTTTATTACAGTCCCTGTAAAAAAAAAATAACACCTTTTGTCCCTACTTTATTTTTTGTCATCAATTTTAATACCTGACGCTAAGTTGGGACTACTAAGTGTTGATGTGTGCAACAGATATGCACGTCAACCTACCATGTGGATATCTTGTGTGGTGGCATCTACATGGTAGCTACATGAACGTGTCACGTGGTAGTCATATGAGAAATTTTACAGGGATTAAAATGAGAAAGTCTCAAATTTATAGAGACTAAAATGTGAAAGTCACCCTTTCAAAAAAAAAAAAATGTGAAAGTCACACATTTATGCTGGTTAAAATCAATATCAATATTTTGCATATTTATAGGATAAAAACTTATTTAACCCTTATATTAATTATCAATTAGTTTGTTTAAATTTAAAAATATAATATTTAAACAAAAAATATTATTTTATAATTTGTATAATAATTATAAATTTTTTAATTCATATTTTAATCAGAAAAGTATTTTTTTTAAAAATTACTAAAGAAGTATAATTAACCAACTATCAAATTTGGATTGTTTGTAGTTGTTTTTAAACAATCTTAATTGCATAAACACTATACAAAAAAAAAACAAAAAAAAAAAGAGGTCGTAAAATGATAATTCTATACTTTTTGGGTAGATTGATATTGAGTTATATGTTTTGTATGGAGGGAAATAGGAATTGAGAGAAAATATATAAGGAAAAAATTACTATCATAATGCAAAAATGATTATCATTAAAAACTAAGAAAAAATAGTTATATTAAAACATTAATTAAAATAAGTTTTATAAATTTACTTTATACTAATAGGCAAATAACTAAAATTTTTACAGTAATTAATGATATTTTTCTCTCTCTTATCTTAAAAGTTTTTTTTATAATTTCCAAGTAATTTCTTTATTTTTTTCTTTTTAACTAAACTATTCTTAATTATACCCATAAGCAAAATTTCATGTTTGAGCCTTGTGATAGAAAAACATGGTTTGGAGGAGAGACCGCACTAAAGGTAGCCAACCAAGTTTTCAGCAGAAATTAGTTATTGACAAAGTCAGTGAATACTTTGCACCAATAATATTATTAAAAAAACTATTCTTAATTACAGTATAGAAAAATAACAGGTACAATATGTTTTCAGTCTATGTACTTTCGATGAAAATTGGTTTTAGTCCCTTCAACTTTAATCAATTTGGTTCCTAAAGTTTACAAAAGCAGTCATTTTTGTCCTTCCTCACGGTGAAAACTGTCTGTGAGGAGGGACAAAAATCACAACTTTTCTAAAGTTAGGGATCAAATTGATCAAAAATAAAATGAGAACTATACCAATTTTTATCAAAATTATAAGGTTTAAACACATATTTTACCCAAAAAATAACTATTCTTAGTTAGTCTTTTTATCTATTTCTTTTCTCTCGTTTTTACTACATGCAAATAAAGGTTGAAGGATCAACTTTTGTAAGAAAAATCACACTAGATTTGTATCAGCATAATTATGACCCAACCTTTGATGATAACACACACACAATATATATATATATATATATATATATATATATATATATATATATATATATATATATATATATATATATATATATATATATATATATAAAGCTTCATTGTCCATAATTAGAATTCATGGAAATATAATCACAAGAAATAAAGAAAACAGTGCTAGCTTCGTTATAATCACCAAGAAAAAACAATGCTTCTTTATTATGACAAAGAATTCATGACAAGATTTTTAAGGAATTTTTTTTTTTGTAATGCAATATATTATGCTCAACATTCAATTATTTGTTTCTTTTAATATGTTGTAATTGTTTAATCAATATTAATAATTTGGTTACGATAAAATGACGATTCAATGACCAACATGATGTGGTATGGTTGGTAAATAACATTGTCTCTTAAGCATGTGGTCAGGGATTTGATCCCTACCGGTGTGTATGAAAAAAAATTTGTTGGGATAGGTCAACCCCTTAAATAGATATCTCAATACCTCGAGGGATTAGTACTTGGTTCTCAGCCAAAATATATCCGGGTTCACCCAAAAAAAATGACGCTTCAATATTTAAATTATTTTTAAGTTTTTATCATGAAAGTTTTACTAATGAAAAAATTTATTCTTTCAAAATATAATGATTTAAAACTATATATTATTATCCTATTATAAAGAGAATATTTGAAAGAATTTCAAAAAATAAATACTAATTAAAATTTATTTTCTTGTAAATTCTTTAATTGTTTAGGATATTAATTAAAATATGAATTAAGAAATTTATAATTATTATATAGATTCTAAAATAATATTTGTTTTTATATTTCTTTTCAAAAATTTATATTATATTTTTAAAATTAAGCAAACAAATTAATAATTAATATAAGCATTAAATAATTTGTTGGTCCTTATAAATATGCAAAATTCATCTTGTCTTGAGTATTGTAAATGGTAAAGGGGGCAAAATGGGCCAGCCAACCCAATGCGGGCTAGCTCAATGCGGGTTGTGGGCCATAGTTAGCCGGGCTAAAAAAGCCTGAATTCAATTTGAGCCTCTAAAATGAAGCCTAAGTCCTATAAAAGGCTTATTTTTTAGGCTTTTGGCTAGTTTTTGTGAGCTAACCTCACATTAGGCCATGATCAGACTGGGCTAAAAAGGCCCGCATTTAATTCAGGCTCAAAATTTCAAGTTCAAGCCCTACATTTTATTAGGCAGGTTCGAGCCGGCTCGGCTAGCCTAGTTCATTTTGCCACCTCTAGTAAATGGGATTTTGAAAGGCTAGGTTCTTCGAATAGTCTAGGAGCCCACAATGTTATTTATTTGACAAAAAAAAAAAAAAAAAAAAAACTCTTTTGTTTCATTTTCTTAATCTAGTTTCTATTATTATGAATCTATTAGAAGCAACCTTATCATGAGGAATTGAACCCGTAACCCCTAAGTCCCATGATAGCAACTCCAACTATTGCACCATGGCTCCCCTCCATAACCTTTACATATATACTTCTATCTTAAAACGTTGTTCGGGGGACAAAAGAAGTTTAGAAGCAATAAAAAAGAACTTACATTGATTGAATAAGAAGTCCATAGTGAAAAGTCCGATACAAGACTCCAAAACAATGGCCAAGAACCTATAATCCAGCTAAGCCAAAAACACTGTAAAGGAGAATAAAACAATAAGCCCCTTTCTACTTTGTCAATGAAACTCATGTTGAAAAATATTGTTGTAAAAATGGATGAATTTATATAGCACCAAAATTAAAGATGATGCGGTAATAATGACACCAGTTGTAAAGGATAATTCTCCAGATGCCAATGGAAGATATGGTTTATTTATCTGCAATAGAACATGTAACATAGATTAGTAATAAGACAAAACATATGGTACTTCCTCCAAAAAGTTTGAAAGCTATAAAAGGTTGTATGTTTTCTCCATCATATCAAAGGATATAATAATTAGTTAGACTTGATAAACCAAAATACAAAAAGTAGCTTGGTAGTCAAAATCATATAAACCATTTAAAATTTGCATATGAGCAAATGCTCTTGTGTACACCTAGTCTTTACATGTTTATGAATATTCAACGTTAGATAAATCAAACAATAATTATGTTGTTATCACATTTTTTTTAACATAATAATATAGAAGTCCAAAAGACATAAAAAAGGTAATTTATTATTGATCCAAATTATTTATTTCTAATTGTAAGTTTCATACCTTGTCTATTTCAATGTCAGACAACTGATTCACTCCATTAACATAAACATCCATAATAGTGAAAGGTACCAAAGCCTGAAATGTATTTAAAACTAAAAAAGTATTAATGAAGTTAAAAGGTAGTTTACAATTGACTGTTTAACATATTTGGAGTCTTACCTGTAACAAACCAATGAAAAATAATGGAGATATATCTGATAGTTTGTCCACGGCAAGGAAAGATGCAGAAATGATGCCTAATGACTGGCCAAAGACAAATAAAATTGACCCATTTATTATCCAAAATAGTGTTGCATACAAATGAATTGAATTAAATATTAACCATAACATTTGATAATTATTTATGAGAGTAATACTAGAAAAGTTTGAACTTACTCGGCCAATCATCGAGTAAGGATTGCAAAAGCAATAGACAGCTGTCAAGAAATTTTTGATAGAGTCCAACATGTTTTTGAGATTTGAAGTTGGAGGTTCAGAATCAAAAGATGGTCTAGAGACTGCTTTCACATGTTTTTTATTGCATTCTTGATATGCAGGCACTCCTTCAGCACATTTATAATGATGATTCAAACTTGGTTGTTGGAACCTCAAAGGATTGTATTCCATTAGAATTTTCCTTTTGTGTTGTGAAGCTTTTGATGCACAAGAACCTAGAACATCAAACTTGGATGTAGTATTAGTGGTCATGCACACAACAAATAATAGTCATTTTTTTTTTAAATTATTGCAACCAAGATCACGATCAGATGATGAATCGAGAAAGAATAATCAATTTGAAAATTGAAAAAAGAGAAGTCACTACCAAAATTTTTTTTGGAGAACATTAAAAAATTACTTAATATGAAAAAAAAATGGTTTTAAAAAACAGTGTCAAATTCTAGAGTCATTTACACATAGGAAAGTATATTAGTAAGTACGACATTTGTTATAAAAACATCTCTAATTGATCGTGCAAGACTTGACAACTTTGAAAATATTTATTTTAGAGTTTAATGGTAATGCACCGACAATGTAAAACTATTTTACACTGTCAACCAATAATAAATCACTGTTGATATGACTTTTAAGGTGATTATTATAAAAGTCAACAAACTTATCATACATGGTTGATTGTGATTGGATGACGGTGTAAAACTTTTTTACACTATTAGTGCATCACCTATTTTCTCTTTATTTTATCCCACTAATTAACAAGAAAAGGAAATTGGTTTTGATTTTTCCTATTTTTTATTTATTACATTCTTTTTTATTTTGTGAAATATAGATAATTAAAAGAAAAATTAGTTTTTTTTAAATAAATGGATTTTTTTTAAAAAAAATAACTTTTTGGCATATCAGGTCCAATTATTGCTTTTATATATTCTTAGGTGCTTGAAAAATCAAAGTCACGTAATTTTGAAAATACTATTGTTAGTTGGTTAACTTTAACTTTGAAAAAAAATTGGTTTTTCTTTGAAAACATATTTTTTGAAATGTTTACTTTAATTTTGAAAGGAAATTTCTTTTGAAGATTTTTTTTAAAAATTGAAATGAAAATTACTTTTGAAGATTATTTTGAAAAGATTTTTTAAGTTTTGTTTAATTGAGAAAAATAAATCCACTTGCATAAAGTTCATGTTAGCAAATTACTATTTAATACTGATAAAAAAATTACTATTTAATAAACCCTTAACAAATGTCATTAAATTATAACACGAACAAAATTGGATTTAACAAGTAACATACTAATTAAGCAAAACATTATTTCCAAGGAACAAAATATTCATAACCTTTCACGTAGTTCAGAATTAAGAGAGCCCCTCATCCCGAAAACCTTCTTTCCAATAATAATAATAATAATAATAATAATAATAATAATAGCAAATTACAGCAATATCTTGAGATTTCGTATAACTACACAAGCACCCTTATTTTTTAACCATTACTTTCGCCTCTCTTGTAGGGGGTGTTAGTGTAAGGTTTAAGGGGTTGTCAGTGTAATTTTTTCAAACATATGAAGGAGTGTTAATGTAATGTTTTCAAACTTAAAGGGGGTTAGTATAGGAAAATGAAAAAAGATAGGATTATATGTAATTTGATAAAAGCTCATGGGATGTTGATGTAATTTGCTCTAATAATAATAATAATAATAATAATAATAATAATGATGATGATGATGATGATGATGATGAAGATGATGATGATGATGATGATGATGATAATAATTTAGTGTTAAAGCAATTATTTTTATTTGGGGGTTTGATGTGACTATAATGGCATTCAACTGTTTTTTATTCTTTTCTTAATTTTTCTAAAAATATTTGTAGAAAACTGTTTTTTTAAGCAAAAGCAGTTTAGACATATACATAAAAAGTATAAAATTACTTATTTTATTAAAAAAAGTACTCTTTTTAACAAATAAGTTTAAACAAGCGGAGCATAAGTAGTTAAGTAATAATAACAAAGGTTAATTAAAGGAATAGGGGGATATGCGAGACATACTTGCATAGTATATTTTCTCAGTGGAATGTTTACTCCGCCAGAGATTTCCACCTACAATTACCAACGGATACTCATATTAGTCAGCAAATAATTTGTAATGAAAAATTCACCAAATGCCCAAGGTTTTACACCAAAAATGAATGAAATCAAAGAAGAAAGTAAAGTAATGGGTGAAGCAGAAGTAGACATATACCAGTTGTGACTGAATAAGCATTAGGAGAAGATATAACAAGCACGGAATCCATGGAAACTGAACCCAATAATTACAACACAAAGCACTTTCTATAGAATAAGTAAACAAATTAACACACCCCTGCAGCTAAGGGGAAGAGAGATTTTATATACTAGACTCGATAAGCATGATTTGATATTTATCTACAAATTAAATTGATACACTCCATCGCTTATCTTATGTTCAACCTCTATTTATTATTACCTACACATTGTCAAACTTTCGACATCAAATAATTGCGACAACAACAAAAATCAAATCATCAGAAGGCACTATTTGTTGTTTATTTGCATCAAAATTTTCATCCAATACATACGTTTTTGACATTAGAACACCTAACCAAACAAGCTATTAATAAGTCACGTTAACCACCTATAAGAAGACTCGATAAAAAATTTAAATAAAAAAAGGTCAAAATCCCGTAAAAATGAACAAGAAATCGATTCATAATATGTCAATTAATAATATTTATGCTAAATTATGCTTTTGATCCCTTGTTTTTTACAAAAAATTATTTTGGTCATTTATCATTTAAAAGATTAATTATAGTCTTTTTATCTCTTAAATTTGGTTCAATTAATTAATGTTGTCCTACCAAAACAGTGATTTTTTATTATTATTTTGATGCATGATTTTGAACTCTTTTTTAACTTATTCAATATGTGAAACTTGACTCGTTAGATTTATCTACATAAAAACTATGGGCCCAAAGTAATGTTCAAACCAAAAAGAGTCATAAACATGATAAAAATTGCATGAAAAGTGAGCCTCACAAACAACTAGAAAAGAATCTAGTATTGGATTTTTTTCAGTGTTTAGTTATTCATGCGACTCACTTTTTATGCAATTTTTATCATATTTATCATTTTTTTTATTTGAACATTAGTTGGGTTCCATGGTTTCACATCTTAAATAAGTAAAAAAGGAATTCAAAATTGTGTCACAAAATCGAAAAGGATAACAGTTTTGGAAGAGCAACAATGACCTAAATTTGAGAGATAAATGACCAAAATGAATTTTAGTAAAAATATAAGGGACCAAAAAATATTTTAGCCTAATATTTAATATGATATTATTTTGATTTTAAAAAGATATATCAAAATAAACACATGGTATTTATTATTTTTTATTTTAGAGTTTTTTTACAGAACACTTTTTTTTAGATATAAACTTGTGATAATGGACATTATTATACAGGCTAAAATCCATTTTTGATACCTATAGTTTTACAATTGCGCAATTTTGCTTCTTAAAAAAAAAATTATTGCACATTTAGTTCTCTATGTTTTAAAAAATTGAACAATTTTGATTCATCGTTAATCTACCATCAATTTTAACAAAAATTGTTAATGTGACACATTAGTGATGACATAACATTGACATGCTGACGTGGTAGTTTGACACATGTTGGCGTGCACTAATAGTGTGATGACGTTAGCAAACTATCAATGCCATGTTAACATGTGTTAATATGTCATGTCATCATGTCAGTACATGTCATCACTAACAGGTTATATCAACAATTTTTGTTAAAAAATTGATGACAAACTAACTATAGAAAAAAATTGCTTAATTTTAAAAAATTGCACATTTAGTTCTCTATGCTTTAAAAAATTGAACAATTTTGATTCATCGTTAATCTACCATCAATTTTAACAAAAATTGTTAATGTGACACATTAGTGATAACATGACATTGACATGTTGACGTGGTAGTTTGACACATGTTGGCATGCACTAATAGGGTTATGACGTTAGCAAACTATCAATGCCATGTTAATATGTCATGTCATCATGTTAGTACATGTCATCACTAACGGGTTATATCAACAATTTTCGTTAAAAAAATTGATGACAAACTAACTATAGAAAAAAATTGCTTAATTTTAAAAACGAAAGGGACCAAATGTGCAATAAAAAATAATCAAGGATTAAAATTGCACAATCGTGAAATTATAAGAACCAAAAATAGATTTAAGCCTATTATGTATTATTAAAATTTATACCTAAATGTTGTGATATATTTCATTTGAACTTTTATGTGTACCTTGAATTTTAAGAACTAATAAATATGATGTTTTACTTTTTTAATGTTTAATATTGTAAAGTTATGATATTATATTTTTTTTAATATTATTCTATGTATTATTTACTTTTTCTTCTGTAATTACTCTTTACACTAGTGCATTTGAGTAGTTTACCGACCAATTTGATTTTAAAAACATTTATTTACACAGACCAACTTGCACTTCCTACACAAATGTTTTTTCTAAATTTATTATTAGAATATTGTATGATTAAAGATATAAAAGGAGTCAACAAAAATTGGTTAAGTTGGTAAGAATCGGATTTATATACTATAAGGACGTGAGTTCAAATCCTACTACCGAATACCGATGTGAAAACCTTGTTATATATATAAGTGCTAAAAATATATTTTTTAACATTTTTCTTTAAATACACTCTCTTTAATTAGTTAAAATTTATTAAAAATTATATTATATTATATTATAATATATATAGAAATTTTCATTACAAGATATATAGCTCGATCAACATAACCTTTATATATATATTATAATATATAATATATATAAAGGTTATGTTGATCGGGCTATATATCTTGTAATGAAAATTTCAGTTTGAAACAGTTCTACTTCTAGTAGCAGGTGAGATACTCAAATAGTTAAGTAATAATAACAAAGGATAAAGGGATTGGGGATGTGACACATACTTGCATAATAAATATTCTTGGTGGAATGTTTACTCCGCCGAAGATTTCCATCCACTGTTATCTAAAAAAAGATTTCCTACAATTAATTACCTGTGGTTCCTCTCATTCATTAGTCAGCAAATAATTTTATAATGAAAATTTGACCAAATATCCAAGGGTGAAAATCAAAGAAGAAAGTAATGGATGATATGAAAGCAGAGATATAGGTATCAGTTGTGACTGAATAAGCATTAATTATGAGAAGATATAGTAAACATGCACCGAATCCATGGAAACTGAACCCACTAACAACACACAACACTTTCTATAGAATAAATAAACAAACACAACCCTGTAGCTGAGAAGACGAGGGGAAGAGAGATTTTATATTCTAGACTCGATATGAATTGATTTATCTGCAAATTGATACATTCCATCGCACATGTTCAACATCTTTACTTATTCGTTTAAATATGTTTTTAGTTTACGTAAAATTAACAAGTTTTAATTTTAGTTTTCTTAAAAAAAATATTTGATTTTCATCTCTTAAAAGGTTGAAATTTTGTTTTTCACTTCTACTATTATGTGATATTCATTAATGGCCTATGTGTTTAGCGAAAGATCAAGTGACCATCGCAAATAACATCGCTAGTATTTGTGGTACAATGTCGACATGTGATTCTTTCAAAAAAATTTCTTTATATTCAAAATAAATGTTATTTTATCTACCTTGAAACGAATTTTAAAGACTAAAAATAATGATTTTAAATATTTGTAGAGATTAAAATCAAAGAAAAATATTTTACAAGGACTAAAATTAAAATTTGCTCATTTTATAAAGATTAAAATTAATAGTTTTAAATTTTAAAGAGATAAAAAATAAAAAAAAAATTACAAAATCAAAATCAAAATATACTAATTTTATAGTAACTAGAAAGATATTTAAACCTGGCTTGTTTTATGCCTAGTGCCTACACATTGTCAACCTTTCTACGACAAATAATTGCGACAGCAGCAAAATAATAAATCAACCGAAGGCACTATTAGTTGAATTCTGAATTTTGAAAATTGACTATTGTTCGCATCCATTAATTAAAGCCATAGACGTAGTCAGACCTATTTTAAAAATTGGATTAGATGGGACCGGCCAGTTTAATTGAAAATCCGTACAATCAGCCCAATGTCCAAATATGGAATCAACTTTAAGTAGAACTGGTTAAAAAAAATAAAATATTTGGTCAGTTAGTATGATAAAAAAAATAAAAAAATAAAAAGTCGCTTCACATGGTCAATAAAAAAAATGCTTACCGTGTCCGTGACATTGTTTAATTTTTTTCTTAAAAAAAATGCTAAAATACATTTTTAATCCTTTATGTTTTTATTTATATTTAGTTTGATCCCTTATAAGTTCAATTTAGTGCTTTATATTTTTTAAACTGAGTCAAAATGATCCTTTTTAAATAATGATTGTTTTTAATTTTCGAATACGATTCTGAATTGTTTTTTTTTTTTACTAATTTGAGATATGAAATTTGTCCCATTAAATTAACTTACATGAAAACTATAAATACAATTGATGTTCAAACAAAAAAAGGCTATAAACATGATGAAAATTGTATAAAAATAAGTCTCACAGGCAATCGGAAAAAAAATCTAATATTAGATTCTTTAATTTTTCGGTTGTTTATTGGATTCTCTTTCCACGCAATTTTCACCATGTTTATAGTCCTTTTTTTGTTTGAACATTAATTAGGTTCTATAGTTTTCATGTACATGAATCTAATGAAACAAATTTCACATCTCGAATCAATCAGAAAAAAGGTTCAAAATCGTGTCTTAAAATCAAAAAACGATCCTTGTTTGGGAAGAATCATTTGACTCACTTTAAAAATATAAAGGACTAAATTGAATTTTTTAAAAGATAAGGGACCAAATTAAATATAATAAAAAACATAAAGAACTAAAATTGTATTTTAGAAGAAAAAAATATATATATATATATATATGACATGGTATACATGATATGTTTCATTAAGTTTTGAACAGAGAAACTACATATTCCTTTTTAATTAGCTCCCCTTGATTAATTACACCCCATTTAGATTCTTGTGCAACGAACTAAGCCCACTTAAAAACGTACTTCTTAATTAACACATGGTGGGTATTTCATGGACATTTTGCACAATTGCACGGGTATATTTCAACCACTCAATCACATTGTTTACTCTTTTTTTAAGCAAAAGAGAAGGCATGTTCATTTCAGAGGGGTGCACTTGCACCCCTCACTTTTAAAAAAAAAATACATAAAAATAACTTAAATATGTGTATATTTTTTGTTCCCTTAATTTTATATATTTGAACCCCCGCTCCTAATTTTATACTATTTATTATTTTTATTTAAGTATTTAATTTAAAATTTTAATTTGTCTTTTTTCTGATTGACTCAATAGGATAGGATAAGATAAGATAATTATCATCTCATATTATAATTTGTTGTTTATTGAGCCAATAGGATATAATAACGTTATCATATCTCTTATCCTATTTTAAATGTGTATACTTTGTCCCTCCTAACTTATGGTCCTAGATCCGCTACTATATATATATAAGTTTTTGTTGCAAAATTAATTGTTATTAATTCCATTTGATAAGATAATTTCTTTTAAATTTGAACCTAGACAATTTCTTATGTCTGTTTGATTTGCAACGACAATAAATAAAAGTCAATAACATTAACTTAAACATGTTGAAATTTACGTTAAAAGTATTAATAAAATATATAAGTTACCCATATATTTTATGAGTTGAAATACTAGTTACTAAAAAGTAGTAACTCATGTGAAAGAATTAACATGATAGAATTGCTTTAAATTGACACCAAAAGTGATAAGATCAATGTTTTAAAAACCAGACTCTCGTCAACTTGGTCAAGGTACTAGGTTTATAGGTTATTGGTGAAACCAGTGGGTCACTAGTAAATCACATGAACCATTATAAAATCTATAATACTTAAATTAAGTTGTGTGAGTGTGTATTTGTCCTATAGTCATAAGGAAGAGTTCTAGTGTAGTGGTAATATGCACTCTTAATGAACTCAGAGATGCAAGTTCGATTCTTTAAGTGAGAAGTTTTGAATTTTTCCTAATTTTTCTACTTTACAGGTCTTGTCACATCCCAATGTGCACACCTTGGGCCTAACAATAGCAGATTATGCACGCCAGCTCAACAACATTATACATTTTGGGTTGTGTAAGAAATCAATTTGGAAGTATCTGTTGGTCTGCCCAAACCTGATTTACATTAGTTTAATCCAATTTTATTGTGGTTTAATGAGTTTATTCCCAAGTCATTAACATTTTCGATCTATTAAGTGAATCGACCTAGTCTCATCTTCAATTCCCAGTCAGACTGATCCAACTAGCCAGTTCGAACCAAGTTTTACAACACTAGATAAGATAACTTAGTCAAATTGTTTCAAACTTGAAAATGAAAGTTTTAACAGCTAGTATATTAGGACAATATAAAATGGAAGACTAAATTTGTGAAAAATGTGCTTAGCAATTCCTATTTGATAGGAATGATTTTATCTTGATCATTGTTGTAAAATGACTCTTTGTAGCATAAAGAAACACAAAATCTATCACTACTCTTAGAGCACTATTTTTTCCTTAAAACTTCTAGTAAAACAAGTTGCTTCTATTTTCTTGTTCCGCTTATGAAAGATACAACAATAAAGGTCAATGTCGGTATGGATACACATAAAGTCTTCACAAAATTAAAGAAAGATCTTAATGATACAAGAACCATATATATATCTTTATAGTTTTTATTGTTTTAATAAATTTTAGATGCATAAGCCATGTTATTCTGTTGTATGCATTGTGAACATTGTTTTAATATTCAACGACATCCTTATCTAACTAAAGGCAGGAGGAAGTATGCTATGTTCAACAGCTGCAAAAAAAAAAAAAAAATTAATATGTCAGTACATGATCGTGTTCCACTTTAAATTATGTACAATTTTTTATAGATAAATTAGCAATAATTCATGTGTTGGTGTGTTTTATGCTTTGAACGATGTTGAATTTTTCATAGGAAGATGAAATTAGATAGATATATGATTAAATGCATCTTCTTAGCTATAAAAATTCATGTTCTAAAAAATAACTTCAATTTAGCTAATTTATCCCTGTGTTTTGTATTTCATTTAGAAGTTGGAAGTCAATAGAAATCAAACAACCTTATTTATCAAAACACTAGAAAAGTAATTGAATAACTATTTCTTTTAAATAATAGTCTTGATATTTAACTCCTCAAATGGTAAACAGTTTTTGAGAGAATTACCTTCCAATTCAACATATAGAAGGATCTAGTGGAATCTGGGCTTGTCAAATCTACATATTTGGTCTAGTACCAGAGAACTGTAGCAAGAACAACACTTCCTAGACCCTAAAACATTAGCACTGAATAAATTCCAAACATAGTTGGAAGGTTTAAATAAGTTTATATTCACGTATAGCGACATGCAAAACAATAGACCTATGCTTTTATCCTGAAAGAATGCCTTCTTTAAAGATCAATTTTTACCCTTACACTACTATCAAGATTATAAATTTGGAATAATCTATGCAATACAGACATTTTTCCTATGGAAATATTTCTTCATTTAAGTATCGATATTAAACAAAATGAAGTTTGTTGCACTCTAGTAAACTTTGTATGTAAAGAGAGGTTCAAAGGGAGAAAGAAATTACGTGTACTCTATCAATTTTCTAGGTTGGACCTTAGCTACTGGGAGCATTTGCTTTTGCATTTTTTTTTTTTTTGCATTTTCTTCTATTTTCTTATCAATAATACAATCTTACTTGTTGTATGGTAACTATTCCTATCAAACTCAATAGTTAGATTTTCTTTTAGAAATGGTAGGAAAAGCAAACAAAATACTTTTAATAATAAAAATGATATTAATATTAATGTGAAAACATGTCACAAAAGATAAAAGAAACTAACTTTTATTATATTAGCAATATATAACCCTAATTCTAATTAAATAAAGAAATAATTCATGATATTTTAATAAAAAAATTAATCCTAAGAGATAATCTAACACTTTCTAAATCACTTAATAGATAACCAATATATTATTGGACATTTGTTTTATATTCTAACACTTGTTAATCAAAATCAAAACCCAATCTTGAGGTGCAAAACAAATAAAGTCAACACACCTATAATTGCAACCTATACATGTAATAAGCATATTACCATGGCAATTTTAATCTAGAGGGGAGAAGAAGATGATGCTCTTGCCAGGAGGTCAACTCCAAAAGCCATTTCAAAAAGAAAAACACAAATTCAAAATACCTGACAAAGATTATTAAGAACAACCAATGGTTATATAAGAGGGCATAAACAATTTTGCTAAGATGTTGCATTTGAAAAACATACCTTTTCTTCACCTAAATGTCCTGCAAAAGAACAGATGCCAAATTTTGTATCTCCTTCGATGTCAGGTATATCCTATATAAATCCAATAAAAAGGTTTTACATTAGGTACAAATATATTGAACCAAAAGCTTGATGTTGGAAAACAAATGTACGTTCTGAGAAAATAAAGGCCTTTACCTTGAACAATGCTATACCAATAGAGTAGAAACTCAAGAATACCATAGAAACAATCAACGATCTTGAAAAGACAACTGGCCTCTTGAACACAAACGTCTGAACATTTGTTACTTGAATTAGCAATAAAAAAATATGGCTTCATTTCATATTTCTTCCTTTAGTTAAAAACATGAAAGGATTGTTAGATAATATAGCATTCCCAGGGCTATTTGGCAAATATGTATTCGTACATACGTACATACAAAGGTGGTCTCAGTTAACAACTTCTGACTTACATGTAATTGTTTGTAACTTATTATTGACAATTAGTTAGTTTTAGGCTCCCTATTATTCAAATGAGATAATAATTTCTACTATAATTAAGTTTTAAAATAAATGTACATATCAGACCAAAGCAATGAAAGTTAATCTCAATCTTTTCTATATATTCAACTTTCTTACTCACATCTCATATTCAATTCTGATTGTTGAATTTAAATAGCTGATCATGTATTAAATGAAATCAACCCTAAAATATTGGGACAAGGATTTGTTATTATTCTTACATTCATATAAGCTAATACAGCTTGTTCAAAACTAAAGATCTATAGAAAGCACAATTAGTTATAGGATAGAACCTGCATATGAAGGAAATACGTAATTGGAAATATAAATGTCCAACTAGAAAACATAAGCATTTATGTGACCACTGGATATCTCTTCCATCTCATTAGGGGCACCTAAAAAGTTTCCAAACAATTTTAAGACCATCTAACATTTTTTTTTCAAAACGAGCCCTTCTTTAACAGTGTATGTTGTAAAATTGCACATATGTTCACCTAGGAGCTTAATTTATATTTGAATAATGAATTTTAATGAGTAAATGTATTTGTTTAAGATAATTTTAAATGATTTAGCATAAAATATCTTGGATTTTAAATAAAAAAATATTTGAAAATATTGAGTATTTTTATAAAGCAATATTTTTAACTAAGGGATTTGAAATTCCATTGTTCTAGTGCATTTTGAAAATGCCCACTCTCGAGAATCATCTTCTTCTTCTTTTTTTTTTTTTTGTGTGGATAAGCTCGAGAATCAACTTATAGTGAATGATTAAATGCTCAACCTATCTTATTTATCCAAACAAAATATTTCACAAATAAAAGTAATTAAAATGAATAAACTTAATATCTTTACTTATTTATATATAAAATTCTTTGGAATTTAAAAGTAACTCATTCAAACACAAGGTTATGCTTTTAGAATAATTGGTTAGATGTTGAATTATATGTTTTGTGTGGAGGGAAATACGAAATGAGAGAAAAAAGAAGATGAAGGGGGAAAAAGAAAAAAAGAAAATTGATGTTAGAATGAAAAAATGACTATCATTAAAAAATAAGATAAAAATAATTATACTAAATGAATATTAGTTAAAACGATTTTTTTTATAAAATAATAGACAAATAACTAAAATTTTTACTGTAATAAATGATTTTTCTCTCTATTATTTTTAAAATAAAAAACTTTGTAAGTCACAAGTATTTTTTAATTTTTATTTTTAATTAAACTATTCCTTATACTTTTTTTTATCTATTTTTTCTTTCATTTTCACTAGATGTAAATAAAGGTTAAAGGATCAATTTTTGAAAAAGAATCACAATTAATCTATAAGAGTATAATTATGACCCAACCTTTGATGATACCACTAAATATTATTGAAAACTTTTATTGGATCTCAAAAGAAAATTGTTTACTCATACAAAGACAATTAGAGAAACATAAATAGCTACATTAAAATGTATAAAAAATAATAGCTTTTTCTTAATTAGAATCTGTGGGAAACATAATCACACACATACAAAAAAATGCTTTGTTATAATCACCAAGAAAAAATAATGCATTATTATTATGAGAAAGAGTTCATGACAAAATTTTGAAGGAGATATATTGGTTTGTGATTCAATATATTTTGCTTAGCATTCAATTGTTTGTTTCATTTAATGTGTTTTCATTAAATGTCTTAATAAATATATCAATTTGATAATGATAAAATGACGCTTCTATTAAGGCTTTTTTTTTTTTAAAGTTTTTATCATGAAAGTTTTGCTAATAAAATAGTTTATTCTTTAAAAATATAATTATTTAAATTTATCATTATTATCTTATTATAAAGAGCACATATTTCAAAGAATGGCTCCCATCCATAAAATTTACATACTTATGCCTTAAGACATTGTAAAGGGAAAAGAAGTTTAGATGCAATTGAAAAGAACTTACATTGACTGAATAGCTAGTCCATAGACAAAAGCTCAATACAAGGTTCCAAATCGATGGTTGAGAACCTATAATCAAGCTAAGCCAAAAACTCTGTAAAATAGAATAAAACAATAAGTCTCCTTTTACTTGTCAATGAAGCTCATCTTGAAAAATATTATTGTAAAAAGGATGAATCTATGTGGCACAAAAATAGCAGATGATGCAACAATAAAGACACCATTTGTAAAGGATAATTTCCCATATGCTAATGGAATACATGGTTTGTTTATCTGCAATAAAACATGTGACATATATTAGTAATAAGACAAACAATACAGTACTTCCTCCAAAAAATTTGTAAGCTATAAAAGGTTGCATGTTTTCACCATCATATCAAAGGATGTAATAATTAGGAAGGCTTGATGAACCAAATTATAAAAAGAAGTTTGATAGTAAAAATTATATAAATTGTTGTATGAGCAAATGCTCTTGTGTACACCTAGCCTCTTTATATGTTTATGCATATCTGACTATAGATAAACCATATAACAATTATGTTGTTTTCATATTTTTTTAATGGAATAATACAAAAGCCCAAAAGAAATAAAAAAAGGTATTTTATTGTTGATCCAAATTATTTATTTCTAGCCGTAAGTATGATACCTTGTCTATTTCAAGGTCAAACAGTTGATTCACACCATTAATATAAAGATCCATAAAATAAGTGAGGTACAAAAACCTGAAACATTTTAAAAACTGAAAATGTATTAATGAGATTAAAGGGGTCGTTTACAATTGGCTATTTAAAGAGAAACAATATATTTGAAGTCTCACCTGTAACAAACCAAAAAAAAAAATAATGGAGATATATCTGATAGTTTCTCCATTGCAAGAAGACATCCAGATGTTATGCTTAATGCCTGACCAAAGACAAATAAAATTTACTTATTTAAAACATTAAGGGTATTACTATTATCCAAAAAAGTGTTTCGTACAAATGAACAAAATTAGGTATTAACATAACTTTTGAGGATTATTTATGAGAGTAATTAATACTAGAAAAGTTTGAACTTACTCAGCCAATCATTGAGTAAGGATTGCAAAACCAATACAAAGTATCCAAGAAATTTTTTATAGAGTCGAAAATGTTTTTGGGACTTGAAGCATGAGATTCAGAATCATAAGATGGTACAGGAACTACTTTCACAACATATTTTCTAGTACATTCTTGATATGTAGGCCCTCTTTCAATGCATTCATAATGATGACTCAAAGTTGGTTGTTGGGATGCCAAAAGATTATATTCTATTTGAGCTTTCCTTTTGTGTTGTGAAGCTTTTGATACACAAGAACCTAGAGCACCAAATGTTGGATGTAGTATTATTGTCCACTCACAACAACAAAAAAAGAAAAGAAAGAAGTAATCCTTTTTTTTTTTAGAGAAAACAGTTAAAACAATCATTTAATATATATGAAAATTTTGGTTTTCAAAACCAGAGTCAAATTCAGGAGTCATTCACATGTAGGAAGCATATTAGCAACGTACAATGTTTGTTATAAAAATGTCTCTAATTAATCATGCAAGACTTAACAACTTTGAAAATATTTATTTTACCCCATTAACAAGAAAAAGAATTTGATTTTGATTTTGATTTTGATTTTTCCTACTTTTTGTTTATTACATTTTTATCTTGTGAAATTTAGATAATTAAAGGAAAATTGATTTTTTTAAAATAAATGCTTTTATCTTTTGAAAAATTTATTTTTGGCACAATGGGTCCAATTATTGCTTCTATGTATCCTTAGGTTCTTGAAAAATCAAAGTCTCATAGTTTTGAAGAACCATGACATAACTGCACAAGTTTAGTTTTCTTCTTTTGAAAAACAAAGGATAAATAAATCTAGGGAAGCAACCTAGCTTAATCCTCCATGTTCAGATTTAATCTTTACCCAGAAAAAATGGCGGGTAATGTGAGATGAGAGGATAGTGGTAATGGAGTAGTGGTTAGTAACTAGTGAGGGTATTTTTGAACTTTTACTCACCAAAATGTATTCCCATCTCCATGGGAATCAACATACCCACCCCCTCCCCTTGGGAATAAAAACAGCCTCAACATGGGAATATTTTTTTCCAACCTCATTTTCCCAGGAATGTTAAAACATAACCTGGAACAAACGCACTCATATACTATTGTTAGTTGGTTAACTTGAAAAAAGTGATTTTTCTTTTGAAAAGATATTTTTGGAAAGGTTGACTTTTAATTTTGAAAGGAATTTTCTTTTGAAGATTTTTAAAAAAGTCAAAATGAAAATTAATTTTGAAGATTGACTTTGATTTTGAAAAGATTTTTTAATTTTTTTAAATTAAGAAAATAATTCCACTCGCATAAAGTTTAGGTTAGCAAATTGCTATTTAATAAACCCGTAACATCCAAATGGCATTAAAGATAAAAGTCAGATAACTAGCTGAAAAGACGTAAAATGACAGAAATTGACATATTTATACGATATTTTATATAAATTTTAATTTTATTTTATAGATAAAAATATATTTTGAGGTGTTATAATTTTAGTTTTCAATTAATTTTAAACTCTTATAATTTTTATTTATAGATAAATTATTTTAATTATATTCTTTACTTTCAATTATTATATTTGTTACATGTGTGTTTTTTTACTATTCATCTTATACTATATCCTAAAATATTTTCAATCAAATTTAAAATAAAGTAAAAATAACATACTTTTAAGTAGACATCACACTTTCATGAAGTTAATTAGTGTAATGGCTAGAAATAATAAAATCCTACTTTATGAGTGAAAGAAGAGAAAAAAATAAATAAAATCTTACCTTATATAGAAAAGATTAAAAAAGATACACCAAAAAAGGATTAAAAAATAAATCTAATAAATATTCAAGGACAAAAAGAGAATAAAAAAAAAAGCTAGAAGTTAGAAGTTAGGGTTTTAAAAAACGTCACTTGAAGTAGCGTTTCAAAAAATGTTAGAAGCTACTAAAAATAACTTGTTTACCAAACAATTAAAGTAACTTTTCAACTAGTAAAAAAAGCTAAAAACTAGCTAAAATAACTTTTCGAACATAGCCAATATTGCTCCATCCATAAAGAATAAAAGTGATTCCTTCTACAAATACATTTCACCTAGTAGATGAACGAAAAATGTGAAAGATTGAGATACTCAAGCAGTTAAGTAATAATAAATAGAGCAAATTACAGCAACACTCCCTGAGCTTTTGTCAAATTATATATAATCCCACCCTTTTTTATTTTGCTACATTAATCCCCCTTTAAGTTTGAAAACATTACATTAACACCCCCTTATATGTTTGAAAAAATTACACTGACATCCTCTCAAACCTTACACTAACACTTCATGCAAGGGAGACAAAAGTAATGATTAAAAAAATATGGGGTGCTTTTATAATTACACAAAACCTCAGGAAATATTATTGTAATTTGTTCTAATAAATAATGAATAAAAAAAGCAATAATAATAAAGGTTCATATTAAAGGAGTGGGGGGAATATGTGAGACATACTTGGATAGTAGATATTGTTGGTGGAATGCTTCCTGAGCCAGAGATTCCCACCTACTACTACCATAGTTCTTCATATTAATTAGTCACCAAATAATTTTGTAGTGAAAAACGGACCAAACTAGGACATATACGTACCATTTGGGACTGAACAGAACACATTAGGAGGAAGACATAACAAGTGCCCGATCCATGGAAACTGAACCCACTTACACACAAAGCACTCTATAGAATATAGAATAAAGGGTAAAATATGTTTTTGGTCATTCATTTTTTCTTGATTTCTGTTTTTAGTCTCTCTTAAATTTTTTTACTATTTTTAGTCCTTCATAAATTGTTCTGTTCTGTTTTTAGTCCCTCATAAATTATTTTGTTCTGTTTTTAGTCCCTGACGTTAATTTCAACTATTAAGTGATGACATGACAGACATAAACTGTGTGTGTGAAAATTTCCTCATTAAGTTTCTAGTGACTTTTAACCACTACAAATTTTTTGGTGGTCAGAAATGTTTACTTTTGTAACATTTCTTGTGATATCAGAAAATCTGGTGTTCGATATTTTGATTTTTTTTTTTTAACATTTTTGACAGTTTTAGTTTGCCAGAAAATTTGCAATAGTTAAAAACCGCTAGAAACTTAAACATAAATTTTTCAAGCACAAATTATGCTCATCACAACATCACTTAACAGTTAAAATTAATGTCAAGGACTAAAAACAAAAGAAAACAATTTTTGAGGGACTAAAAACATAGAAAATTTTTTATGAGAGACTAAAAATAAAAATTTAGATAAAATGAGGTATCAAAAACATATTTTACCCTAGAATAAATAAAGAAACACACCCCTGTAGCGGAGACGAGAGGAATGAGAAGATTTAATTTATAGACTCAATAAAATATGATTTATTTTTCTTTTTGTTTTAGGAGATATAAAATTGTTTCACCAAAAAAAACAAAAGGAGAGATAAAGTTTCGTTGATATTTAGAAATGGCTAAATTACACTTTTAGTCCTTTATTTTATTAATAAGATTCATTTTGGTCCTTCATTTTTCAAAAAATTCATTTTAGTTATTTATCTTTTAAATTTTGAGACACAATTTTAGACTATTTTTTTTATTGATTCAAGATGTAAAACCCATCACATTATATTAGTTTCACCTACATGAAAACTTTGAAACCCAGCTGATGTTCGAATTAAAAAGAACAATAAATATGATGAAAATCGTATGAAAAATAAGTCTCACGAACAATTGAAAAATAATATGATATTAGATTTTTCAATGTTTTAGTTATTTGTTAGATGCATTTTTCACTCGATTTTAATCATGTTTATGGTCCCTCTTTTGTTTGAACATCAGTTAGATTCTCTAGTTTTTCCATACATCTAAATATAAATGGGACAAGTTTCACGTCTCAAATCAATAATAATAAGGGTTCAAAATTGTGTTCTAAAATTGAAAATGATCATTATTTCGGAAGTACCAATTTAACTCAATTTAATAGATAAAAGACCAAAATAATCTTTTTGAAAGATGAAAGACCAAAATAAATATTAAAAATAAGATAAAGGAAAGTGTAATTTAGCCTTTAGAAATTGATACACATCGCATTTGGTCAACTTTTCGTGGGCAAATTGTCTTTGCTATGTAATTTGATAAAGTATAACAGTCTTTGCTACATATAAAGAATAATTGTCTAGTAACTAAATCAAGCAAAAAAAAAAGGCTTCAATTTTTTCTGCCTCTCAAATGTTGATCAAGTTTATTTTTAGTCTTTTAAATTTGGAAGTGATTATTTTTGTCTCTTAATATGAAAATTGCCCACTTTTGGTCCTTATCAGAGACTAAAATAATCACAAAATAAGGACAAAAAATAGACTATTTCCAAATTATAAAAATAAAAAAAATCACTTTTTAATTTAGAAAACTCACTTTTAAGAGAGTTAAAAATATATAAATCAAGGAAAAATATCAATACCTGGGAGTAGGGGGACAGTGGACTGTGGAATAATTTTATTACTACGTAGCCATTTCATTGAAATTGTCAAGTGATCAGAGTTATTAGGTCAAGTCAGCAGTTCAGAAATTGAAAGCATAAGTTTTCAATTTACAACTTATCTTTAATTGCACTGGATCAAACTATCTGGTTTGACCATAACATCGATAAATCAATCCATTATTCTATAAGTCTAACTGCATCCAATTCTCCCAATATCTCGGCCATTCTGGATTCAGCGGATAAGCTTGTTTTATTTGCCTCAAATTAATACACACACTCTTGACATTAGAACGCTCAACTAAACATGCTATAAATCGATCAAAAAGTAAAATAAAAAAGGTCAAAATCCGAAAAAAAAAAAAAACAAGAAATCTATTCAAAATATATCAATAAATAATATTTAATACAATATTATTTAAAAATAAAAATAAACCCAAGGTGTTTATCATTATTATTTTTTTTTATTTTAGATACGAAATTGTGATAATGGACATTATTCTATATTGTTGAAGTTTATACCTAAATATTGTAATATATTTAATTTGAAATTTTTTGTGTACTTTGAATTTTAAGAACAATAAATATGATGTCTTATTTTTTAATTTTTAGTATTGTAAAATTATGATATATATTTTTTAATAATAGTATGTAACATTTACTTTTTCTTATTATTTTATTAATATAAGTTCAACTACCGTTCAATTATTAAACTTTAAACTAAGCAGTTCTATGATCAGTTTGATTTTAAATTTTTTTATTTACATTCCAAGTTTCGCTTCCTAGGCACATGCGTTTACTAAATTTATTATTATAATATTTATGACTAAAGATATAAATAGGCTGTCTTGATCGAGCTATCTTTTAGTGGAAAATTCATCAGTTTGAAAAAGTGTGTATTTCTCGTAGCAGATGAGCAGAAAAATGTGAGATATTCAATCAAATAGTTAAGTTAATAACAAAAGTTAATTGAATCGGGGGATATCCGGATGTGACACATACTTGCATAATAAAATACCAATTAATTAGTCAGCAAATTAATAATTTTATAATGAAATATTAATTGACCAAATACCCAAGGGGTGAAATCAAAGAAAGTAATGGGTGATGCGAAAGCAGAGAGATAGCTACGAGTCGTGACTGAATAAGCATTAGGAGTAGATATAACATGCACCGAATCCATGGAAACTGAACCCACTAACAACACAAAGAACTCTATAAAATAAATAAACAAACACACCCCTGCAGCTTGAGGGGAAGAGAGATTTTATATACTAGACTCGATATGCTTTGATTTATCTACAAATTGATACACTCCATCGTTCATCTCATGGTCAACCTTTTAAAGGTAATTCTGATAAAAATAAAAAATAAAAATTCGAAGGCAAATAATTACAATTTTTTTTTGTTGGTACAAAGGCGCCCTAGTATTGAATAAATATCATGACTACTAATCATATTTTTTTTATTTTTAGGACAAAGTAGTCACATGTGATTGTAATTTGATGTAGCAAGAAGTATTAGATGAATTTAGCAGTATACAAAAATTGAGTATTGTAGTAATCAATTTAGACCTAAGTTTTAAAAATCAGATTGGATCCAACCGACCAGTTTAATTAATTTCAAAATCGGCGAATCAGTTCATTGTTATGATTAAATATAGAACCAACTTGATCAAATCTTAGCCAACATTTCAAATCTCATGTAGCTGGTTCCATGTGTTGAAATTGGCCACATTATCGTTTGTCGTAGCATGTAAAATATGGGATGAACTTTGCAATTGGTTTGTAACCAAAAGTTTGTTGCAGCAACTCATCAAAGAGAAAAGAGTCCTCCCCTTTAGATCTCAGCAACTCTGTGGCCCTCATCTCCGTCGCTAGAAACGATTACAGTCATTGTATATCAATTGGAATCGGATATATGATACCTAATTTCTAGTAAATTAAGGTCATCTATATCATTTGCTCTTTTACTTTAGACAATTAGTTTGAAAAAGAATGATAACTTAAATGCATGCATGTTTAGATGTTTTAGTCATAAGAGCTCAAAAGTACTTTTACTTCTAAAGCAACTATTTCTTATTTTTTTCATTTTGTGTATTAGAATTCGGAAATGTGTATTGAAGTTTATGAAAGTGCTTTTCTAACTTTCATCCATAGTCTTACATACACATACTCTTATGATTTTAGTAACATCGTGTTATAGAATTAGAATTTCACCCGAGTAATTTATGCTGATTTTCAATATAAATTTTGTATTCTACCAATTACTGAAATGCGACTTCCATTGTATTTTTAGAAACAAACAAAACTTTATTGATGATAAAGAAGCCAAGGGTTGCAACACAAGGAGTGCCCAACCCCAAATCCAAACAAGAGATACAATTAAAAGAGTAAGAGGATACCCAAAATATAAACCAAGTATCCTCCTAAGTGGAGAAACTTTTAGGTGGTCCGAATTCCAACCGATATCTACATGACTCATTTAAATTTTTTATTTTATGAAAAAAAATTAATAATACTTAATTACATATTATATAAAGATTAATGAGAATCATAATAATCTCAAACCGCCTAATAAAGTAAGCATACAAAGCTTAGCAAATACACTATATCTATCACTTGTTCCACCATTTGGTATATGTGGCAAAAAATTGCCACAGTAAGACTGAAGGGTAATAGATTTGCCTCGGACATAAAACAGGCCTCATGCCTCTCGGACAGACCCACATGCTATGCTACAAGTCCATTCATAAAACAGACACAATCTACAAAATACAGAGACCAAATTTTAATTTGTTCATGCATAAAAACAACGTTCATGCATCTTTGGACAAAGACCTGAATAACTACACTACATTTCACTAACACAACAGCACAAGACTAGTGTTTAGTCGCATTCTCCTATCTGCATTAGGATATAGACTAAACAGCTTTAAATAATATGTCCAATAATAACAAACGTGTAAGACAAGTCACTACTGCCCTATCTCAACCAACCAAATAAGAAGCCCTCAAAAAAATAAATATTGACCCCCCTCCATAGCGGGAAAACCCAAAGGCAATTACAAGTTTACAACACTGCACATAATCTGTCAAATACAATATCAGGCTACTAAAAAGGCACATAATCACAATGCATGGCTACAATTGTATAATGTAGTATCTGTCGCCACATAATCACAATGAAGGTACAGAGAAACTGTAGGGGGTGATTGGCTTCTACAAAGGCTCTTGCCATTAAAGTTATGGGAGGGTTTTTTTTTATGTGTTTATCGGTGAGATGATGAAACCTAAGACTCAGAGGAGGGGAGAGTGATACGGGTGAGAGAGAAGAAAATATGGATGCATGTGAGTGTGTATTTTGTTGGTTTGTGTAGAGAGAAGAAAATAATCCTTTTTTTTTTAGACTCTATGATGTTAGGCACGTGTAGCGTTGATGATGAGCGCAGCTATGAGAGCAACAAAAATGTGAGAATTGGTGTTGTGAGTGGTAGAGTGTACATGTGTGTGCGTGTATACGGTGAGAGAGAATGAATTTCTGCAGTGCCAAAAAGTGACTGTGTACTGCGTGTGACGAGTTGGGTGTTGTTGTTGTGTGTGATGATGAGAAAGGTAGTGTCATGTGTAGTTAAAGGATGTTGTGTGATGAAAGAAGAGCTTATGATCAGTGGGTTGTTATGGTCTGAAGATGAGAGTATGCAATTGTTAGCACCAAATTTAAATTTGTCAACAATGGATGACTGGGCCATGCCCAATTTGATTTGAATAGGGTAAAGGCCCACCAAGTGAATCACTAGTTATTAGGCGGGAATGTGAAATTAATGGCACACTAATGGCACGGAGACTGAGCATTTCAGAAGGTGTTTGATTACATGTAACTCACTCCCTTAAAATTGTGGGAAGTGGGTAGTTATCTTTATGTGAAACGACTAGCTATATATGTAGAAGTCCTATAAATATGAGAATTCAAAATGTATACCTGGTCCACAACCAAAATCAATGTAATTTCTCATATTCTCATTTACTTGTTGCCTTTTACATCTTTCTTTTATACTCATTCTTCATCGCTTTTTTATTATATTTCGCCGTTTACAACTTTCTTTGCTTAAACACCTCTAGGGGTAGCATAGTATAGAAGCCTCAGTGTTACAATTGTTAGAAGGCTCTTTGGAGTGGACTAGAAACCTGATCGAGAGAAAGAATCCCTTCCTCGAGTCAGTCACTTGAGTGGGAATCGAATGTTTGATGTTAGCCAACATTACGGCTGACTAGTTTTTTCACCAACATAATTTTGGAAAGCCCAGTGTGACCCTAATTTCATCTACACTAAGGTTTCCTTTACTTTCCCAAATCATCCTTGGTGCATGCAACTAAGATCTTTCAACTATGGATCCAACACCTTTTGCGAGAAAAATCTACCAGTACTCGTGCCACGTCCACTACTGGCGTAGCAACTGTCCCAGTGTTGTTACTATTCCTGCGCCGACTCTAACGACTGGATCAGCTAGGCCTCCCCCTAACTTCATACTGGAAGACGATGTGGACAATGAAGGAAGGCTAGGCCATCTAGCCGTCCACTAGCTCTAGTCCTAGAAATGGCCCAAACTATCCCTTCGACCATTCGGCAATAGATGAAGATAGGAATACATGACATCATGCTCTAGATCTCCAAACAGTTGGGCGACATTATTAAGCCAATGGTCTAGAATAAGATTGAAAAGGCAAGGGAGGAGAAGCAATGACAAAGTTGCGAACAAGAAGAATCGACTACCTCCATTTAGAGGAATCAACCGACCCAACCCATGACGGTTTACCCTATGGGACAACAAAGGGGGTAGATGTTATGGGCCACCACCGTTTCAGTTTGGTACAATAGAAGTTGCTCAACGACCACCTAGGGGTGGCAAAATGGATGGATCAGATAAATTTTAATCTGAATCAAAACAATCCATTAATCCATTTGGATCCATTAAAAATTTATTTAAAAAATCCGATCCAATCCGATCCATTTGATAAAAATTCATCCAATCCTAGTTGAAAGTTGCTCCGACCGATGTTGGCTAAAAAACAAACCTAGTTGATGGCAGCCGAAAATCAAACCTAGCTTATAGCGGCCGAAAACAGCCCTGATTGACATCGGTCGAATTCATCGCTGACCAACGTCAACAGAAAAATAGTCTGGCCGATGTTGGTCGAAAATAGCCCCGATCGACGTCGGCCAAAAATAGCCCTGACCGATGACAACTGAAAACTTCCCCCACCGAAAACACAAACCTAGTCGAGGTCAGCCGAAAACTGCCTTGGTCGACGTCGGCCGAAAAAACCCTGGTCATGATCGGCCAAAAACTACCCTAGCCGACATCGGCTAAAAAATTCCGACCAACATCGGCCGACGTCAATCGAAAAAGAATCCTGGCTGAGGCCGGTCGAAAACTGTCCTAGCTGACGTTGGCCGAACAAACAAGCCTGGTTGAGGTAGACCAAAAAACAATCTCGACCGACGTCGACTGAAAAAAAAACCTAGCTAAGGTCGGCCGAAAAAATCATGGTCGAGGTCGGCCAAAAACTGCCCTGGCTAACGTCGGCCCAAAAAAAAAAACCTTATTAAGGTCGGCCAAAAAATAATATCGGTCGATGTCGGCCAAAAAAATGCTGGTCAAGGTCGGCCAAAAATTGCTCTGGCCGAAGTTAGCCGAAAAAAAAATCCTAGCTAAGGTTGGCTGAAAAACAGCCTCGGACGATGTCAGTCGAAAAACATCATGGTCGAGGTCGGCTGAAAACTGCCCTGGCCGACGTCGGCCGAAAAAAAAACTTGTTTGAGGTCGGCCAAAAAAATTATTCGAAAAAACACTGGTCGAGGTCGGCCAAAAATTGCCCTGGCCGACATCAACCGAAAAAATCATCTGAAAAAAAAACCCTAGCCGAGGTCGGCTGAAAAACAGCCTCAGACGATGTTAGCCGAAAAAAATCATGGTCGAGGTCAGCCGAATAAAAACCCTAGCCGATGTCGGCTGAAAACTACCCTGGCCGACGTCGACCCAAAATAACCTAGTTGAGGTCGGTCGAAAAATAGCCTCGATTGACGTTGGTCGAAAAAAAACCCTGGCCGACATTGGTTGATAACTTTCCTGGTCAACGTCAGTCGAAAAATATATTTTTAAAATAATATTTAAAAATATTTTATAAACAAATTTTAAAATATAAATTTAAGAAAGATTTAAATATGAAAATATTTGTTGGATTAATTTTGATCAATTAGGTATTGATTAGAGAATCCGTTGGATTTTGAAAAATAGTGAATGGATCATTAACCATCCATGAAATTAAATGAATGGATTGAATCCAATCCGTTTAGTTTTTATTTTTTCTAATGGATGGATTGGATGGATTTACTAGTGGATAGATTTGATAGATGACGAATAAACGGATTGATTTCTCATCCCTACGACCACCTAATGCGACTGGTGCTATTGGGTTGCCTCCCCTCCACATGAATACTTTAGCCCCTACGTTTGTTAATGAGACTCGGGCGTGGGGAGCAACGTTATGGGAGATGTGACTCATCATCGGGCGAGTTACCAACCACCAACTGGGGGTAAGTTGGCTCCTTTACTCATATAAACTTACATTAATTTTTATTTCCATTGCTTATCCATGCCTACATCATTGTACCACTTTTATCTAAATACAATTTATTAAATCATCCTTATTGTTGCGTATCAGAATAACAAAATAATAACTCACAACTAAAATAAGAAATAAGAAAATAATAAGAATTGACACACAATATTTTAACGTGGAAAACCCTCAACGGATAAGGGAAAAATCACGGGCAATATCAGATAAATATTTTTACTAAGTGAAAGAAAATTATAACATTTCTCTAATTATAAGGAGAGAACAATTACACTTTCTCTTATAATAGGAGAACACACACAATACTAATGTTGTCAACTCTCTCCGATGAAATTACTATAATTGTAGTGGGATGCAAAGATGAGCAAAATGACTTGCTATTTATAGGCACAAATTGTAACTAATGCATTAAATGATGAGAAAATTTCTACCCTTCAATCAATTTTGTAGGCCTAGTTATGTAGAGGTAAATTTTTTCAACCATCCTTTTTTGACTTGCATGCCACAAAAGTGGCTTACGGCTTCACACTTATAACTTCCACGAAGACACTTGTTACCATCTTTATGTCCAATTTTAATTCTTTTCTTAAAATCAATCCATGTAAACCCCTTATTACTCCATAGGTTGGATAAAAGCATTGGCACCCACCATCCAAATTCTTTTTATTTTCTTTAAGCCTTATAACTCCACATTGCTAACATCACATCATGCCACCTATCTAATTTCCTTCTCCTACTACATAAACCCACCGCCACCGATTTTTCCCATTTTGCTCCTTATAAAACTAAAAGCAACATTCCACCACCACCTTGCCTTTCAAATTTCTATTTCCTTCTCACAAGCTAGCTTATGTACACAACACCTTTCACTTCCTTCACGGTGCAAGCTACCAAACACCCCCTAGAGCAAAATCACCATAAGATCATGCCTAGGGGTGCTCAAATTAATTAGTTATAAAACTAGTTAATCATAATTGTAACTAACTAGTTATAAAATATCTAGTTAGCTAAAACTAGTTATAAAAATATAACTGTTTTATTAAGCAAATTAAAATGTAGTTATTTGGTTTTTTAAACTAGTTAAAAATAGTTATAGTTATATTTAATAACTAGTTATAACTGGTTATAACAAAAGTTAATTTCATATTTTTTCTCACTCTTTCTAACTGGAATAAAAAAGTCCTTCTACAAATCTTGGAAGCAGCCCCTTCTTCTGTTCATCACATTCAAGTATACTAGGTCCCTGCTTCAGAGAAGTAGTTATTTACATTGCTGTATTTTAAGTTTTACAATATCATTTTAGGATACTTTTTAAGGTGATAATTTTCCACCTCCATACTATATGTCTTCCCAGCTCCAGTCTGCAATTGATTGTAGAAAAACGAAACCTTTAATCAATTAGAGTCCAAAGAAAAATGGATTCATGAATACTGTTGACAAGTTCTTCTGAAAATAAAAAATTGTAATAATAATTGTGGTCATCCCTCCTAATGGAAAACATATGTAACATTCTCTTAAGTCAATAGTAAAACATAAAACAAAAGATTGACAGCCCAATAGGAGTTTTCTGAATATTCTGGAGATTCTAATCATAACAAGAAACTAGATTCACTAATATGAGCAGAACTGTAAGTTTAACAGCATTGTAGATTTTGCAAATTTTCTTTGCTAAATATTTAGAAGGGAAATGTCTAGTTTTTGCATCATGCGCCCTTTCCTTACTTCCGGATTAGCTAGCTTTGAATTCAACACATATGCACCATGAAATAACAGTTGAAATATTCATAACTGGTTTTAGATATAACTGGTTATATAACCAGTTATATATTCATAACTGGTTATATTACTAGTTTTTAAAAATAATAACCAGTTATGCCTAATCATAACTAGTTATACAAAACTAGTTATAATTATGGTTATAATAACTACTTACAATTTAGTTATTTAATAGTTATAGTTGTGGTTATTGGAATAACCAAACCATGAGCACCCCTAATCATGCCCTTATCTCTCTTGGCTTAACCATATCCACTCACCCATAGCATCAATTTTTTCCTCTTGCATGTGGAAAATAGCTATGACCTTACCTTTGCAATCTCAAGCGCGAACCCTCTTTGAGGCTCTGATTGTGAATCTGATTCTTGGAAAGAAAGCTACACCGATTAAAGGTTAAAGAGTTTTACACACGAAGGATAGCAAACGAAAGTCGGCATGCTTTTAGATATATCCTACGAACTCTCAACTAAGGGGGAGTGAAAGGTAGTATATGAGACTAGCATACGGAGAGGATTGGGATGTTTTGTATTTTTATAAAAGGACATTTTGTGTAGCACAAAAAAAAAAAAAAAAAAAAAACACACTTACTATCACTACTCTCTTTCTTAAAGCACTAATTTTTTCCAGCAAAATTCTAGTGTAGCAATTGCTTCTATTTTCTTGTTCCACTTATGAAAGATTTGACAATATAGGTAAGTCTCGATGTGAATACACACATAAAGTCTTCACATAATTAAAGAAATACCTTAATGATACAAGAACTAATATCCAAGGAACAAATATCTCTGTAGCTTTTACTATTTTAATAAATTTTAGATGCAAAACAAATCCCTTTTATTTTGTTGAATGTTCTATGAACATTGTTTTAATCGTCAACGACATCCTTATCTAATTAAAGGCAGGAAGAAGTACGCTATGTACAATAGCTGCAAAAAGAAACACGAAATCAATACAAGATATGTTCTACTTTGTATAAAAAAGACAAAGAATTTAGTGCAAACAATTTAAAATAAATATACAAATATACTGGAAATAATTCACATCCCGATATGTTTTGCGCCTTGAATGGTGTTGAATTTTTCATCGCAAGATGAAATTAGATTAATATGTGATTAAGGGCATCAACTTAGTCCTAGAAATTCATGTTCACAAAAAAAAAACTTTAACTAACTAATTTATCCTTGTGTTTTTGTATTTCAATTGGAAATTGAAAATTAATAGAAATTAAACAAACTTATTTCTCAAAATAGGGAAAAAGTAATTGGATAACTATTTATACTAAATAATAATTTTGATATTTAACTTCTTAAATGGTAAACAATCTTTAGGAGTATTACCTTCCAAATAAACATATAGTAGGACCTAATGGAAGCTTTGTTACTCAAATCTACATATTTGGCCCGATACAAGAGAATTGAAGCAAGAATAGCATGTCACAGAACCTAAAACATTGACACCAAATTAATTTCAAACATTATTGTTGGAAATTTTAAACAAGTATATATTCACTTTTGTAAGATAATAAACCTATACTTTTTACTAAAAGAATGTCTCCTTTAAAGATCAATTTTTACCCTTTACACTACTATCAAGAATATAAAGTTGCAATAATCTAGGCAATATAGACAACTTTCTAGGGAAATATTTCTTCATCTAAGTATAGATATCTACCATATCACAGGCTAATAATATTAAACAAAAATGGCATTTGCTGCGCTCCATTATACTTTGTAACTATAGAGAGGTTCTAAGGGAGAAAGAAATTATGTGTACTCTCTATCAATTTTCTAGCTTATATAGGTTGGGACCTTGGATGGGAGCATTTTCTATTATTTTCTTACTAATAATATAGTCTTGCTTGGTGGATGGAAATTGTTCTTATCAGACTTACTAGTTTCAAGATTTTTATGTAAAAATGGGAGAAAAAAAATTAAAAATATATACTTAAGTCTAATTTCAATTATATTAATAATAAAGCCTTAATCCTAATTAAATAAATAAATAATTCATGATATTTAAGAAAAAATGAAACACAATTCTAAGAGATATTATAAGTCTTTCTAAATTACTTAAGATATAACCAAGACATTATATGACATTTGTTTTATATTATAACACTTGCTAATAAAAATCAAACCCTTATCCTCGTGTGCAAAATAAATAACTTCTTAAGTGAGAGAAAAATACAACACCCCTATAATTGTAACCTATAGATGTAATAAGCATATTATCGTGACAATTTTAATCCAAAGGAAAGAAGATGTTACTCCTACTAAAATGGCAACTCCAAAAGTCATTTCAAAAAGGGAAATACATATCCAGAATACCTGACAAAGATTAGTTAGGAACATTAGGGGATATATAAGAGGGCACAACCAATTCTACTAAGATTTTGCATTTGAAAAACATACTCGCTTTTGACCTAAACGTGTTGAAAAAAATTGATGCCAAATGCTTTATCTCCTTTGATATCAGGTATATCCTATATAAATCCAATAAAATATTTATATTAGGTACACATATTGAAACAAAAGTTTGATTTTGAAAAATGTATTTTTTGAGAAATAAGAGGCCTTTACCTTGAACAATGCTATACCTAAAGAGTACATGCTTATGAATACAACATCAAACACCAGTGATCTCGGAAAAGCAGTTGGCCTCTTCAACACAAAAGTCTGGACATTGTTACATGAATCATCAATAAAAAGTATTTGTTTCCTTTCATCTTTCTTACTTTAATTAATAACATGGAAAGGGTATTAGAGAATATAACATTCCTAGGACTATATGGCAAAAATATTAATACATACAAAAGGGTGGTGGTCTTACATAATAACTTCTAGCTTACATGTAATTGCTTGTGACTTATTGACAATTAGTTAGTTATAGGCTCCATATTATTCAGGTGAGATAGCTATAGTTGGCATAGTTAGCTTTCAATATAAATTGGCATATCATACCAGAGCAATGAAAGTGAATCTCATTCTTCTCTCTACACATTAGCTCTTCTTCAACTTTATCACTCATATCTCATGACTTAATTTTGATTTGTGATTTCAAATAATTGATCATGAATCCAATTAAACCAATCCTAAAAACTTAGGATAAGAATTTCTTATTATTGTTACATGCATATAAGCTAATACATTCCTGTGTAGCACTAGAGGTCTATGAAAAGCACAATTAGATGTAAGACAAAACCTGCATGTGAAAGAAAAATAAAATGGCAAATATAAGTGCCAAAGTAGCAATAATGCACATTGCCGCGAACAGTGGATTTTTCTTCCATCTCAACAAGGGCACCTGAAAAGTTTCAAAATAGTAGTATCACCATCAAAAGAAAAAAAATATCAAAACATGTTGTGCATTTGTTAGAAAATATTCATGTATCTTCATCTTATAGATTAATTTGTATTAGAATAATGAATTTTAATTAGTAAGTGTATTTTCTCAAGACGTGTTCAAATGATTTAGCATAAAACATCTTGTTTGGATTTCAACTAATTAAAGATATATGAAAATATTAAGTATTTTTATAAGGCAATATTTTTCACTAAGGGATGTGAAATTCCACTCTTTTAGAAGGTATTTTGATAGTGTTTGTTCTCGAGAATCAACTTCTAGTGAATGATTAAATGCCCAACCTATCATTTTATACACACAAAAGACTTCACAAATAAAAGTAATTAAAATGCATCAATTTAAAAGGAACGCTACATATTTAATTGAAGGGGAAATGATAAGAAAATAAATTTCATTGGGCATATGGTAGATAATATCTACATGATTAGCTTATATGATATTTCCTCAAATGATGCAAAATGCTTGATTAGTAAGGGAGATGCATTGATTGTGGCATAGAAGAATCAAACATATTCACATAGGTAATCTAAACAAACTTATTTCAAAAGACTTAGTAATTGATCCACTAAATTTGAAGTTCTAAAAAGACAAACTTTGTAATAGGGGAATTTTCTTAGGCTACTCATCCTTTAATAAAGCTTTTAGAATATATAACAAGAGGACAATGAACATTGAAGAATTTATTTATGTTTCCTTGGATTAATCTAATCCCAAATAGACATGAAATGTTCTTATTATAATATTGCATATATTCTTGAGAACACTCATTTGAATGAAGACATAAAAGAAGGAAGAATCATATATAAAGTACTATCCAAAGAAAAACAATCAACAAGAACTACCCAGAGAATGGAAAGTCTTAAGGATTTGCCTTTTTTATTAGTTTATAGGTGACATCACAAAAAGGATAATAACGACAATTATAACATGGCCTTTGTATCTAAAATTGTACTAAGGACATAGAGGAAGTAGTAATGGATGAACACCAGATAATGACTATGCAAGATGAACTTATCCAATTTGAAAGAAATCAACTATAGGGATTAATCCATAGGCCCAATAATCATAAAATAATTGGAACTAATTGAGATTTTAGAAATAAATTTGATGAGTTAGAAGTTATAGTTAGAAAAAAGGCTAGATTAGTTGGTATGGGATATAATAAAGAAGAAGGTATAGATTATGAAGAAATGTATGCCCTAATAATCACTAGACTAGAAGCTATTAGATTGTTACTTGCTTGTGTCTACATAATGGATTTAAAGATTATACCAAATGGATATAAAAGGTCAATTCTTATATGGTTTTATTGAAGATGAAGTATATTATGTAGAACAACTTCCTGAGTTTGAAAATTTTGAATTACTTAACCATGTTTACAAACATAAAATTGCATTATGTGACCTTAAATAATGTCCTTTACTACCCTTATAATATAACTTTTGAATTACTTCCTGAGTTTGAAATAAGATTATAATAAATAGTTAAGGAGACCCTTAAGTATCATAGTTACCCTTATAATATAACTCTATAGGAATAGGATAACAGGACCTAGGTAGGGGGTTGAGGCCCCCAAAAACCTATACATTCACAGTTTAAGAAAGGAGAGGAGAGAAAGAAAGAAGAAAGAAAGAAAGAGAGGAAGGGAGAAACTGTTGTACTTTTTGTTGATATTTCAAAAGGTTAATATATTTATTTAATTAAATATAAAAAATCTTTTTTAAAATTATTTTACTATTTATTAAAAAGAGTTTCTTTTGTTTGACTTGGTCTTGGGTGGTTTTAGAAACAGACTAGGTCTTACCTTATCTTTGACTTGGTCTTGGGTGGTTTGAGAAATCATATGTTTTCTTTATAAATATCTATATGCTCATATGGTCAGAGAGAGCTTTTTCACACTTTTTTTCTCTTTGCTTCATTATGTGAATCCTGGTTATCTTATTAGAAAAAGCTTGCTAGTTCTGTTGTCCCAATTTATTGGAAAGAGCCTGTTAAATCCTGGGGGATTTGCGTTTTACGCGGATAAATCCTTGAGGACAGTGTGTCTAACACACGTCTCAGGCATATTTTGTTCATGATCATTCGTGTTTGTTGATCGTGGTTCGTGATTGATAGTGTTTTTTGAACCCCAAGGACAACAATCTCAAGGATTTAGTGTTGTCCATGATAATTCCTAATTTTTCCCGTGTGATAAATCTGCACTTCCAAATCCCTAATTTCTTTCTCCATACCCAAAAACCCTTCGGCAGTTGTCTTCTTCAACCATTCCGAAATCGCGTACCAATATTATACACGTCCACACCATACAATACAAGGTTTTCATAATTTATTCGTTTTCGACTTTGTGCCCTCCTCCCACGTCCTCTGAGAGTCTCACCGAAACGGTGTTCTCTCACGTCGTTTTCGTTTCTTTGTGCTCGATTTGCTGACAATGGGGAATGATGAGAGTCTAAAGAATTGGGTTTCTGACAAATTGATGTCACTGTTGGGATATTCTCAGCCCACCGTTGTTCAGTACATGATTGGAGTATCCCAGCAAGCTGATTCGCCCACTCATTTGGTGGACAAACTAGTGGAGTTTGGGATCCCATCGTCAGAGGATACACGTGCATTCGCGGAAGAGATTTTCTCAAGAGTTCCTCGTAAATCGTCTGGTATGAATCAGTATCAGATACAAGAGAGAGAGGCTGCAATGTTGGCGAAGAAGCAGAAAACTTATACAATTTTGGAGGCTGGTGACAACAGCGACGATGATGATGAATACGTAGATAAATCTGCTGCTTTGTCTAGAAAGCCTGACGATCGTCGCAAATGTTTCAGCCGTGAATGCTTCCAGATCCGAAATAACTAGGAGTGAAGGGAATCTCAAACTCACAGTTTCACAGCATGGCAGACGTGGTGCAATACGGTGATCAAGTTCGCTGGCTTATTTCGATAATCCATGAAAAAAAAAAACACGTTGGAAATGTTGGAGGAATCCAATTGAGGCATGAATTTCAAGTTTAATCAACATGTACGGTGGCTTCACGAAGTCGTAAACTTTTGAAGAGGTAGCAATCTAACACATACAATTGCAATGTCACTGTGGGGGTTGGAAAATTGAGCCTTTGAGTACAAGTATGTCTTCCCTTCAATTTATTTTTGGTGTTTTGGGTTTGTGCATATTATTAATGTTAGGAATCACGTATCAATGGCTTGCATTGAAAGGCTTAATTTATATGTATATATATTGAGTTAAAAGTCTTTCACAAGAAATATTGGGTAAATATTATAATTATTTAGGGGCTTTTATATATATTGCTTACAAGCCTTTGAGGAGAACTAATAATTTTTGTTTGACACTGAGAATACCAGTCCCCATGAATGAGATGAGACTCACTCTTAAATCAATTTTTTTTTTAAGTTTAATTTGATCTTATATGCATCATGTTATGAAATGTTGTGTATATTTGATTTGAGATATTGGCTCCAAGTTTTCCTCAAAATTTGTCACTACCTTTTTGGATTGGTGATTAGTTTTTTTTTTTTATTTGTTTTTGGACAATATATTATTAGATAAAAGTTTGATCTAATATGTATTTGTTTAGTTTGATGAGAGTGTGAATGGCTTATTGTTTTGAGATGTGTTGATTTCTGTTTGTGAGCAATAGGCCAAATTGGAACTAGGAAGAAAACAAATTGTATACAAATTAGAGATACTGAAATTGGCAAGACTGACCAGTATTGATGTGAAATAGTTTTATTCGTTTATTGTTGGTGATTACTCATTGATTGGTATCTTGGTGATTTGTAATACTAGAAATTGTACTTGAAAATAATAGTGATTAATATTGTTTCGTTGTGGAGAAATCAATGCCTATAATATAAAGTTTGATTATGATAATAATAACAACTTACGTAACTTTGGCCTTAGAATGAATATATTTTCGGTTTTAACTTGTTGTATATGCTTTTAATGACATTAATGTCATATTTAATTAGTTTTTTTTTAATGTGCTTTAATGTTTTTTTTTTAATTAACTTTATTATACCGTTTTATAACATGTAAATTATTCATGTATGATGCTAAGTACACGATTAGGAATGGAATTTATTAGATTTTCATGAATTTATTATTTGTGAGTGAAGTTTTGATGTGTTTTTGTCAATTTAAATAAATGATCGAAGTGTTTATTATTTTGCTCCTCTTGTTAGCTTCTTAATAGACTAAATTCTTATTATTAGACAACATCTCCATGGGTTATTTGTGATGTGAGTTCTCTAAGTTTTGCTATTATAAGTAACTGTCTTTGTAACATAAGTTAGTAGGGACTGTGTACACTATTAGAGTAATATTTTGAGTAATTAATTTTACTTTACTGTAGTGCCAAGTGTGAGTTCTCCATTACAAATTTTGCATAATGAGATACTTGAGAGGTATCATAAATTATGGTATTGAATATGGTGGATTTTTCATTGTAAAATTACAGTGATGTTAAATGGATCTTTGATCCATATGAGACAAAATCTACTAGAGATTGTGTCACTACACTTGGTTGTAATGTGTTACTTAGAGATCAACCAAACAAATAATAATTGAGTTAGAGTTATTACTCTTGAGATGGTTTTTTAAGAGGCTTAGTGGTTGAAAAAATCACTTAAGCGATTATTCCTTTAGAATATAAATTGAGAAATAATGTGATAAAGCAATTGCTTAAAAGATAAAAATCTTTTGATTATGTGAAGTCATTAATGGATTCGGCCGATCCTCGGACTTAAACCCCTAGGGAAGAAATTATTACATGAAACATCGAGGGAAATGGGACTTTATTAAGCCATTTGAAAACAAACAAGTGATGGTAACCCAACCTTTGTGATTGGAGATCCCATGAAGAAGGTTCATATGGGTAAGAACAAGTCACTTGTCAGTTCTGCTAGCACTAAATTGATTTTAATCAAATTTTTGTCCCTTCCTATGGTGTGAGAAAGTGCTAGACACTGCATTAATGAGAGGTTAAACTTTATAGTTAAGCTTTATGTGGTTGTGAGAAAGCTTAACAACTTATAAAGTTTTTAATGATTTTCATATCCCTTATGGGTGGTGTATGATTTGCAGCATACACTTGATGAAATCACCTATATGAGTGTCAAGTGGGGCCGCTTGTATGAGATCTTGGCGAGATCTCTAGAGCACTCATGAATACCGGGCGCGCGCATGGCCTAATAGCGCAAAACAGCGATAACAGCAAGGATTGTGGTGGTGTAATGTGATTGGTAGACCGCTAACATACACCAAGTGTTTTTGGTTCATATAGCTTGCTACACCAATTACACTGTGTGTTAAGTCCTATTAGTCTAGGTCTGGTTCATATAGCTTGCTACACCAGGTCCGACGCATTACATCCAAGAGAAAGAGAACCCAGGAATTTTTTTCTGTCTGAAAACTTTTTATTTAACCTTTTGAAATATGTGGGGGATTGTTGTACTTTTTGTTGATATTTCAAAAGGTTAATATATTTATTTAATTAAATATAAAAAATCTTTTTTAAAATTATTTTACTATTTATTAAAAAGAGTTTCTTTTGTTTGACTTGGTCTTGGATGATTTTAGAAACAGACTAGGTCTTACCTTATCTTTGACTTGGTCTTGGGTGGTTTGAGAAATCATATCTTTTCTTTATAAATATTTATATGCTCATATGGTCAGAGAGAGTTTTTTCACACTTTTTTTCTCTTTGCTTCATTATGTGAATCCTGGTTATCTTATTAGAAAAAGCTTGCTAGTTCTGTTGCCCCAATTTATTGGGAAGAGCCTGTTAAATCCTGGGGGATTTGCGCTTTACGCGGATAAATCCTTGAGGACAGTGTGTCTAACACACGTCTCAGGCATATTTTGTTCATGATCATTCGTGTTTGTTGATCGTGGTTCGTGATTGATAGTGTTTTTTGAACCCCAAGGACAACAGAAACAAGGGAGAAGGAGGAGAAAAGGAAAAGAATAGAAAGAGTGAAAATAAATGAGTTCTTCCCCCCTTATCTTCTTTTACCTTTTGATTGTTGACTGTATCTCTTTTCTTCTTATTTCCCCTTTAATGTTTAAAGTTAGGTTTTGACGGGTTTTGAGAAATTGTGAGTGATTAAGGGGTTTATGGAGTTGATTAGTGGTTTAGAAACGTAATAGAAGTAATTTGTTTGATTATTAGGCCTTAGAGTGTTAAGGGTTATGAATGGCCCCCCATATCTAGTAGCACTATGACCCTCACAATTTGCAAAATTTAAGCTCTTGTTAAGCGAGCTCTAGTCTTGTTGAGATAGATATGAATTTCTAGGCTAGATCATGATTTTTGCTAAGCAAGATGGAGACTCACTAAGCGAAAACCATGGGTTCTGGGTAGGAACTCAGGTTCACTCTCACTAAGGGAGCGACTGTCCTCACTGAGCGAGAATGAGAACAAAGAGGAGGGTAATAAGTCGTTAAGCAAAAGGCCACTCTCGTTGAACAAGACCTTGTCCAAAGAGTAGAGATTCTCTACCTATGTATCACTCTAAGCAAGAAGTATTTTTCACTAAGCGAGAAGGCACTTTGAGAGTAGGGTAAAGACCCTACATCAAGTCATTGAGCAAGACCCCTTCCAGACAAAGGGTTTTGAGGCATAGAGAGGTAGCGTTAGGCGCCAAGGGCACCTCACGAAGTGAGACCCTTTGGAGCAGTAGGTGTTGTTCCAGCCTCAATGGGAAAGGTTGTGTGTGTGTGTGTGTGTATACTCCCTCTTGTGCTTGCTGTTTTGTATGATTGTTATGCTTGGTATGTTGTTATATGTGTATCCTTGATAAGTGTTGTCTATTAGGTCGGTATGGATATCCTTCTGCTTATGATTGGTGTGGTGTGAGTTATGACCAAAACAATGAAACCTAAGTAAGAAAATGACTTAAGATACTTAAGACTTTGTGAGGATGCCTCCTTAGCAAAGGTGGGAAATTTTCCATAGTTTTATTAAAGGAAATGAATATGATTTTAGAAGAAAATATCTTTAGGAAAGGATGTCCCCTTAGTAACGTTAGGCTAGAACCTCAGCAGTTACGATCATTACGAGTTGCACCCTCAACTTATAATGGTTGTGCAACCCATAGAATGGTTCCCTAAGTTGCCACGGAGGAATGAGATTTCAAACAATTTATGAAATGTTTTATAGAAAGAATTTCAAAGGAAAAGTAAAGGCCTTATACAACTTCATATGTGTTGTAAGGAAAGGGCTAAAAGCCCCTTTGGCCAAATAGGAAGGGATCGTCACCTTTCGACCAAGGGGTAAAGGTAACATTCTTCGATAAGGGAAGGATGTAGACAAAACACTCAAATTGGAGTGGTATAAATAAGAGGTCAATGAATGCCTTTGATAACAAAATGAGGTTCTACCACTTGGATTGGTGGTAGTAAGAGGTTGACAACAAAAGAACGCTTCTTGAAGGCTAATGCTCAACTGACTGAGGGACGAAAGTCAAGAGTAAATAATAATGAAGATGATAAGAGATCAAAAGTAAGGATGAAGTTTTGGACACTAAGAACTAGAATGTGAAAGAAGAATTTGGTAACATACAACCAAAACCAGTAAAAAAAATTAATTAACATTATAGTGGGAGCAGGATAAAATTAGCACCAAAAAAAGAGAAACAAAGGACTACAAAACAAAACTTTAGGTATAAGAGGTCAATTTTGGGTTGTAAAGATATGAAAATTAAGGAAACCCTATGGGTAGCACAAAGGGAAAGCTAAGAAGTAAGTTATCATTAACCATGGAGATTTGGGTTCAAGTAGAATAATCATTCCACCACCTCCACCGAAACCACGAACTCCCCAACGAAGAATAAATCTAGAAGAAGCACGTGATAGTCATGGAACTTGGGTTATTAGATAGTTTAGTCAATCTTCTGCAAGAAGCAGAACCTTTATATATGCTTTTGGATTTGAAAGACAAAATTTTACAAATAACCAATAGAGACTTTATCTTGTCTATAGTGTTGTAAATGGGAATTTATAAAGGATAAGTTCTCTCGAGTAGTTTAGGAGTCCACGATATTCTTTATTAAGTTAAAAAAAAACTTTTTTCTTTCATACTCCCAATCTATTTTCTATTATTATGGTTATATTATAAGCAACCCTATCAAGACAAATTGACCCACAACACCCAAGTCACATTACAACAACTCCAACCCTTGCACCATGGCTCCCTTCCATAACTTTTAAATACTTATGTTGTAAAACATTGTAAGGTAAAAAATAAGTTTAGATGCAATTGAAAAGAACTCACATTGATTGAATAGCCACTCCATAGCAAAAAGAATGATACAAGACTCCAAATCAATGGCCAAGAACCTATAGTCCAACTCATCCAAAAACTCTGTAAAAAAATAAAAATAAAGCAATAAGTCTCATTCTACTCTATCAATGAAGTTCATCTTGAAAAATATCATTGTAAAAAAAGGACGAATCTATATGGCACCAGAATTGCAGATAATATAGTAATAATGACACCAGTTGTAAAGGAAAATAGCCCAGATGCCAACGAAAGATATGGTTTGTTTATCTATGATAAAACATATAACATTGATTAGTAATAAGACAAACCATATAATACTTTGTCCAAAAAGTTTGTAAGCTATAAAAGGTTGCATGTTATCTCTACCATATCAAAGGATATACTAATTAAAGAGGCTTGATAAACCAAAATATAAAAGGAGTTTGGTAGTCAAAATAAAATATACACCTAGTCTTTATATGTTTCAGAATAACTACTTTAGATAAAGCATACAACAATTTTGTCATTATCATATTTTTTTAATGGAATGATATAAAGGCCCAAAAGACATAAAAAAAATTAATTTATATTGATCCAAATTATTTTTTTATAATAGTAAGTTTCATACCTTGTCTATTTCAAGGTCAAACAATTGATTCACACCATTAGCGTAAAAATTCATAAACAAGTAAGGTACCAAAGCCTGAAACATTTTAAAAACACAAAAAATATCAATGAAGTTAAAAGATTGTTTACAATTGGCTATTTAAAGAGAAACAATATATTTGGAGTCTCACCTATAATATACTAATAAAATATAATGAAGATATATCTAATAGTTTCTCCACTGCCAAGAGAGATGCAGAAATTGTGCTTAATGTCTGTCCAAAGACAAATAAAATTGACCCATTTAAAACATTAAGGATATTACTATTATCCAAAAAAAGTGTTTCATACAAATAAATGTATATTTAAGGATTTTTATGAGAGTAATACTAGAAAAGTTTGAACTTACTCGGCCAAACATTGTGTAAGGATAGCAAAACCAATATAAAGTGACTAAGAAACTTTTTATAGAGTTCAAAATGCTTTTGGGATTAGAAGCATGAGGTTCAGAATCAAAAGATTTTAGGGATTGCTTTCGGAATATGTTTTCTATTGCATTCTTGATATATAGACACTCCAATGCATTTGTTGTGATGGTTCAAACTTTGTTGTTGGATCCTCAATAGATTATCTTCTATTTGACTTTTTCTTTTGTGTTGTGAAGCTTTTGATGCAAAAGAACCTACAACACAAAAAAGTTAGATATAGTATTAGTGACTTTGCACACACACAAAAAAAAATCTTGTTTTAAAATTATTTCAACCAAGATCAAAACCAGATGATAAATTGAGAGACAATAATCAATTTGAAAGCTTAAATAATAGAAATCACCACCGAAGTTATTTAAAAAAAAACATTAAAAAAACCCTTAATTTGAAAAAAAAAAATCAAAAACAGAGTTGGATTCATGAGTTATTTACACACAGGAAATCATATTATTAATGTACAATGTTCGTTAATAAAATGTCTTTAATTGAAAGTGTAAGAATTAACAACTTTGAAAATATTTATTTTACCCCATTAATAAAAAAAATAAGTTGATTTTATTTTTTTTTCCTATTTTTTGTTTATTACACTTTTTTATTTTGTGAAATATAGAAAATCAAAAAGAAAAATTATTTTTTCAATAAACAGAATTGTTTTGAACAAATTAGTTCTAGCTTATGGCTCCTATATATCTCCTTAAGTGCTTGGAAAATCAAAGTCACAGTTCTGAAAATACTATTATTACTTGGTTAACTTCAAATTTGAAAAAAGAATGGCTTTTAAAATATATTTTTGGAATGGATGATTTTAATTTTGAAAGGAATTGTCTTTTGATCGGACAATTTTAGAAACTTGAAATGAATGAAATGAAAATTATTTATGAAGATTGACTATGAGTTTTTCAAAGCTTTTTTAGTTTTTTTTTTTTTTTTAGAAAAAATTGAGTAAATAAATTCATTTGCATAAAGTTCATGTTAGCAATTACTACCTCTGGTCCTAATTATAAGCAACATAGGACAAATCATCAAGACCAAGGAGAGTAGTTAAAGTAGTTATTTTTAATTAATTCTACAATGAATTCAAATTTTATTTCAAAAGTACCCTTTGCTTTATTGATGTGAATGCATAGAAAATAGAGTTAACAATAAAGTAAGGGTATAAAAGAAAATTTATCCTGAGTAACTTTACAAAAAGGTGATTGTTGCTTATATTTAGGACCAAATGAAAATCCAATTTGTTGCTTATAATTTGGACCAGAGGTAGTATTATTTAAGAAACCTTTACCATCCAAATGACATTAAAGATAACTCTCACAACCAACAAGTCGTTGGTCCGAGTGATATTGGACTTGATCTCCATAAGAATAGATGAAGATAGAAATTTGGTTAGACGGGGGCCAAGAAAAAAAATAATAACAATATTTTAAATTTTTACATGTATAAAAATATTTAACATATGATATATATATATATATATATATATATATATATATCTAATTTTTTTTTATAAAGAAAAATATATAACTATATCGAGTATAAAAACATTACTATCTAATTTGATAATTTATATAAGAAACAAATAGATACATTTTTTTCTCCTAATGTTATTAAATATAACCACTACTTAAACTACTGAATTCTATGGATATTTTTAGAATAAAATTTAAATTTATGACATTTTAAATTAAAATAACTAACTTAATTATTTTTATTGGCCTTGATGAATTAATTATTTATTTCTTTTTATATATGAATATTGGTAATATATGAGAAAAGAAATAAATTAGATGTATAAAATAATTTTGGATAATTATATGTGGACACTTCAACATTACAAATACTTCACTAATACTATAATTTCTCTTTATCTCACTCTTTCTATTTCATTATATTACCTATTATACTTACACCTCTCTCTCTTTTCTCCCTTTCTCTCCCTAAGTGCCATCTAACATACTAATTTTCATGTGTCATCTTTCAATAATTTTTTTTATAAATTTTAGGAGGGCCATAATTTTTTTTCTAGTACTTTAAATACACTTTGTAAAAAAAAATTGGGGGCGCCATGGCCCCTACATGTTCCCCTTGCCTCCGCCTCACTCTGCTCTTAAGCAAGGTCTCAGTTTGAGTCTTGTGAATGGAAAAAACGTGGTTGGAAAGGGAGACCTTACTAAAGGTAACTAGTTAGGTTCCTCGATAGAGATTAGTCATATATAACAAATAAAATTTATAACTTATACAACTCACTATTCACTATACACAAGTTTATTACATAAAAAATAACTAAAAAATGGGGTTGAGTGATGTACTGATGCCCTAATTCAATATTATCATAAATTAATAGATAACTTTTGAATGTTGGAGAAAATAATTTTTTTTATTTTGAAATAATATCTTCTAATTTAATAAGGTTTTAAAAATATATAAATAATATATTAAAATAAAATTAATATTTTAACATTATTATTTGTTTTACTTAACATATTTAAATTCTTTAAATATTATATCATTTATATATATATATATATATAATCATCCTCTATATATATATATAATCATCCTTCCTTTCTTTCAACTTGGAAACCTCTTCCAAAAGACCCACAAGGGGTTCGACACCCATTGACGGGAAAGATGAAAAGTAGTTTTGTTGATCCAAATATATTTTCAACCTTTCTAGTTTTTTTTTTTTTTTTTTTTTGAAAAGGGACGAAATTCATTCAAACAGAAAAGGAGACCAAATGTCTTACATCGTCCCATACTAAGGGCTGTACTTGGGGAGGAATCTCCTCAATCCAATATACTTCCTTTACAAAAAAGGCTAAAATCTAGCTAATTCATGTGCAACCCTGTTTGATGATCTGTGTGTGTGTAACTTAAACTATGAAAATGTGAGTGTCTAACAATCTGTACGCAGTCATTTATCAAACCAGCAAAATAGCTTCTGTCAGAGTGTTTCCAAATCAGGCAGTCTTGGGAGTGACTGTTTGTGATTGGAATGCTGAGGATACTTTGTTGTACTGGAACAGGGAAGATGGATTGAATTTTTTGGACATCCCAACTCCTATTTTGCTTGTTGATGAGGTCAGCAACAAAAAGAGATTGATCCATACCAGATTGTTGCTCTGCAGAAAGAATTCTACCAGTAGCATTTGGCAGCCATTTATCCCTCCAAACATGTACAGATTCTCCATCTCCTATTCGCCAAATAGAACCTCTGACAATAAGGTCTTTTGAAGATAAAAGACTGGTCCAAATATAGCTCGGTCTGTGGGGCTTTTTTCCTTCCAAAGGAGAGCTTCTAGGGAAATATCTAGGCTTGAGGACACGAGTTGCCAAACAATCCTCATTAGATAACAGTCTCCACATCTGTTTTGCTAGCAGAGATTCATTGAATTGCTTCATTTTTCTAAAGCCCAAACCTCCAGTTTGCTTTGATGCAGAAACAACCTCCCACCTTAACCAGTGCAATTTCCTACCATCTGGCTCCCCCCCCCCCCCCCCCCAAAAAAAACTTGGCTATCATCCTTTCAATTTGTTTGCACAGGGAACTTAGGAGCTTGAAGCAGCTCATGACATACGTCGGAATAGCTTGAACGACAGCCTTTATAAGAGTTTCCCTTCCTGCTTTTGAGAGAACCTTTTCCTTCCACCCTTTAAGCTTTTTCCATACCCTATCATGCACAAACTGAAACACCTGGTTTTTTTATCTCCCAATAAGGGCCGGAAGGCCCAAATATCTGCTATGCTCTCGAACCTTTCTAGTTAATTAGTTTACTTTTTGGTCTATCTTTTTATTTGATTTATTCTGTTTGGTACTTTAATTTTCAAATTGTGTTCAAGATGGCTCTTTCACCCAAATTGACACTAAGAGCACGAAGGGAGACACAAATGTTAGTCATGTGTCCATTTTCACACTTTCTTTATTTTTCCGTTAGTTTTTAACTATCACTATATTTATTTTATTTTATTATAAAAATATATTAAGTATAATTATCTACATACTATCATATAATATAATATGTTAAATTATATTAAAGTACCTAATGATACATTTCACGTAGCCGATCGATGAACGAAAAATGTGAAAGACTGAGATAATAAAATAGTTAAGTAATAATAATAAAGATTAATTAACGGAATGGGAGGATAAGTGAGACATACTTGCATAGTAAATATTCTTGGTGGAATGTTTACTCCGCCAGAGGTTTGCACCTATAATTACCAATGGTTCCTCATATTAGTCAGCAAATAACTTTGTAATGAAAAAAATGGCCAAACAAATACCCAAGGTTTTACACGAAAAATGGATGAAATCAAAGAAGAACAAAGTAATGGGTACTGATGCAGAAGCATACATACCAGTTGAGACTGAAGCATTAGGAGAAGATCTAATAACATCCATCGAATTCATGGAAACTCAACACACTAACAACACAAAGCACTTTCTATAGAATAAACAAACAATCACACTCACCCCTGCAACAGAGAAGACGAGGGAAAGAGAGATTTATATATATACTAGACAGGACTCAATATGATTTTATTTATTTTTCGAAGAAAAATAATTATAATATAACTAGAATAGTCTCCCTGCTTTGTGCGGTGGACAATATAATTTTAATAATAAATATATTTTAAAAAATGATAAAAAAAAAATGAGTGCAGGATAAAATTGTGAAAGGCTGTTAGAATGTGTACTGTGCAAGTGAGAGTGAAGGAAAAAAAAGAAAGAAAGAAAAGAGTAAAAAGTTAATAATAAAAATGGACCGATAAAATTCATAGCACTATCACAATGGTATAAGATTCTGTCACGTTTATATATGAGGAAATGATTTATTTGATGGGAGAACCCCGTGTTCTTGTATAAAATTTTCTTAAAATTTCTTTGGACTAGCAACAATCACTCATGGTGAGCAGATTAGTCTCTGATTTAATCAGTTAGGTGACATCTATAATTTCTGATCCAGAAAAAAAAAACCGATAATACATAAAAAAAAAAACAACATGTGAGATGTGAGGAGTGTAATGATAAGTGAACAGTTTTATGATAATATAGATTTTATAAAGGTAGTCGTCGATTTAGAAGAGCGTTAGTGAACTTAGAACTGTTTTAAAAGTCAGAGATTGGATTGCTGTCAAATAAAAAAAAGTCAGAGATTGGATCCCACCGGTTGTGGACTATCACATCCTTATGTTGTTTAAATAAAGGGTAAAATATATTTTTGGTTTCTTATTTTATCTTGATTATTATTTTTAGTTTTTTATAAAAAAATTTATTATTTTTAGTCTTTTATAAATTATTTTATTCTATTTTTAGTCTTTCATAAATTATTTTGTTCTATTTTTAGTTCCTGAGATTAATTTTAACTGTTAAGTAATAATATGGCGGGTATAAACTGTGTGTGTGAAAACTTTTTAATTAAGTTTTTAGTGACTTTTAACGACTAAAAATTTTTTGGCAGTCAGAAATGTTTATTTTTATAATATTTCTTATGATTTCAGAAAATCTGGTGTTCGAGATTTTGATTTTTTTTTATTTTTTAACATTTCTGACGGTTTTAATCAGTCAGAAAATTTGCAATAGCTAAAAACTACTAGAAACTTAAACATAAATTTTTTTAAGCATAAATTTTACTAGTCGTGACATCAGTTAACAGTCAAAATTGATGTCAGGGACTAAAAACAAAATGAAACAATTTTTTAATAACTAAAAATAGAGAAAAAGTTTATGATGGACTAAAAACAGAAATCAAGATAAAATAAGGGACAAAAACATATCTTACCCTTAAATAAACTATAAAACCAAAACTTGAAACACTCTATCGGCAAACCACGTGACTGTTGAGTATTAGGGGTGGCAAAACGGGCCCAACCCGACGGGCTGGCCCGTTTGACTCGTTTTTTTTTTTGGCAGGGTGGGTCAAGGTTTATAACCCGCCAACCCGCCAACCCGCTGTGACTCGCCCCGACGTGGCCCGCCAAAAAACGGGTTGATGGCGGGTCAGGGCGGGTTGGCCCGCCAACTCGTTTTAATTAATAATTATATATTTTAATTAATAATTATATATTTTTTATTAAGATATATATTTTTAATATTTTATACATATATTATTAATATTTATTTAATTTATTTTTCTCTAAATAAATTATTATTCCAAATTTAAGGTAATATATTTAATTTTTTTAATAAATATTTATTATTTAGTATTTTTAAAAGATAAAAATAATTAAAATCAATTAATATATATATATATATATATATATATATATATATATATATATTTAATTTTTTGGTTTTTAGCGGGTTGGCGGGTCAATCCGCCAACCCGAGTAAAACAGGGCGGGCTTGGTTTCACAACCCACTTTCTTATGCAGGGCGGGATGGGCCAATCCGTTTTCAGCGGGTCAACGGCGGGGCGGGACTGGTTGGCCCGTTTTGCCACCCCTATTGAGTATTCATTCTACTTCTAGTTCTAGTTCTAGTTGTAGTTCTAGTCTATATATTATTCAGAGGTTGGACACTTGCCACTACGGGGAAATTTTGTGTCAAACTTTTCAACGGCATTCTCCAAGTAGGGATGGCAAAGTGTACCCGGACCCTATGGGTACCCGCAAAAATATCCGTAAGCGGGTCGGGTAAATAACCGCTTATTGGGGCTGGGGCCGGGGCCGGGTATTTACCCGCAAATTTTTTGCGGGTACGGGTACGGGTACTATAGTACCCGCCCCGCCCCGCACCTATCATATATATATAATTAAAATAACTTAAATAAATAATTATGTTATATATATATTTTTTTGTAAAAAAATAATTTTATATTTTCCATAAACTAACATTAATAGTAAAATATTTATGTTATAACTTACAATAATTTTATATTTTATATTTTTAATATTATGTGTGAATGCTTTTAATGTTAAGTTTGAATTATTTAAGCTTGAATTTTCAATTTATTTGTAATAATTTTTTAATTAATATTTTTATAGCTTAAATGCAATTTTGGTTCATCTATTTTGCATAATCCGCAATTTTGGTCCTCCTATTTTAAAATAAAGACGTTTAGTCTCCCAATTTTCTAAAATATGTAATTTTGGTTCTTCCATCAAATTGAAAGCGTTGACTGTTAAGAGATTAACGTTAACCTTAACGTGGTCCAAATATAATGACGTGACACGAGATTATTTATTTAGTTTTTAATTATTTTAAATACTGAGTAGAATAATTGATGAAAAATATATTTTATAAAAAGGTAATATCATTTATTTGACTACGATGTGCCATGTATTTCAACAATGTAGAACTAATTTAAAATAAATGATTAAGACTTGTGATTTCTATTTTAGGACTCACGATTACCCCAACCATTAAAATCGACGTGACATGTGTTTTAGTGACGTAGATAAACAAATAATTAGTACTCATTATTTAAAATAATTAAAAATAAATAAATAATCTCGTGTCACATCACTATATTTGGACCACGTCAAGGTCAACATTAATCTCTTAACTCTCAATGCTTTCTATTTGATTAAAGGACCAAAATTACGGATTTTACAAAATTGGGAGAATAAATGTCTCTATAGAGGGACCAAGATTGCTGATTGTGCAAAATAGGAGGACTAAATGTCTCTATTTTAAAATAGGATGACTAAAATTGCGGATTGTGCAAAATAAGAGATCAAAATTACATTTAAGCCTATTTTTTTATTGATTTATTAACTTCATACATAAGTAAAGTGCGGGTAGCGGATGCGGGTATGGGTATATAGGTATCCAGCGGGTACGGGGATGGAGATTAAAGTTGCTACCCACGCGGGTATGGGGCCGGGTACGGGTATTTTTTTAAACGCGGGTATGGGGACGGGTACTATAGGACCCTACCCAGACCCTACCCATTGCCATCCCTATCTCCAAGGCTCTCTGACTCTGCATTTATTTTTCTTTCGAATTTACTTTTTATGTATTATTATTGTAAGATGTTTTATTTTGCTAACTATTTAAAAGTTATTGTTAGTATGATTTTTAAAATACTAGTAATTATTTAAAAGTTAACAAGTTTATTATATATATACCAATTTTATAATTAAGTGATAATATGATTTTTTAATGTTATTAGTATATAGATTATTTATTCTTTTATTTTTCCAATTTTACTTTTAAGTTTTCTTTTATAACTAAATAAATATTTTATTGGGTTAGTCAATTAGGAAAAGTCAGTCAGCAATTACATTGTTTGAAGCCGCCACACATTCATGTGAGACAGAGTGTTGCACTAGTCGAAAAGATTGGGCGTTTGAAGCCAGCATATTTCCATTCTTCTTTTGTTTACATTTGCACTTGTGTTTTGGAAAAGGGACTAGATTAGATCGGCCATTTTAATTAATCAGAAAACTGGTGAATAAGTGAATTGATACAATGTTCAGTTAAATAAACTGGTAAATTGGACTTTGTTTCTATAATCGTTATTTTGATTCAAATGAAATGAAAAATTATAATAATTGTAATTCTTAAAAGCTGATTCAGTGTGCATCCATGTTTATAACTGATCTTAACTAATGGTATGTTTTGATGGAAGAAGAAAAAAAGAGAAAAGAAAATACACATAACAATATATACATTTTCTTGTGTTTGGTTGAAAAGAAAAAAGAAAGAAACTAGAGAGAAAAGTTGACTTACAAATATGAAAATTTAAATTTTTCTTTACTTTTATTTCTTTTCAATTTTAAATTTTAAATTTTTCATTTTTTCTCTATTTTCTTTCCTTCATTCCAAATGGGAGGTAAGTAACGCCATACTATAAATATTTTAGTTAACTATTGTTTGACATATATTAGCTTGCAAGTTTCGAATATCAAAAGAGAAATTCTGTCTCCTCCTATGTCCAAAATGTCCTCTTGACCCATCATAAGTTTGACACATGTCAATGATTTTATTATAAAAAATATTTATTTAATTCAACATTTTATAATTTAACCTCTTTTCAAAATTACCCTTTCCCACTCCCACACGACTTAACTTTGAATCATCTCCGTTTTGATTTGTGTTGAAGGTGCTAAACTCGTTCCGTGTAGACTGGTACACATAGGGTCAAATTTAAGACAAGGATATGTAGTCTTGTAATTAATAACAGAGGAACGAATTATATTAATAAGATGGTGATTGGTGGGGGGGTCCATGACTCATGAGATTCGCTGATGCAAAAAGCTGATAATTAAACAAAAATTATTTTTCTCATTTTTCTCAATTCTCTTCTGAACTTCTACAAACAGAAGCTATGTATGGTGCCTTGTCTCATTGACCTGTAATGGCAAATTGCTTAGCTACAGCCGATGGTCTTCCAATTTTTCAATGCTTTTTTTGTTTTTTTCCTATTGAGTTTCTATTTTCTAATAACACGCTGAGAAGTGGGAACCTGAGAATTTTGATTCCTTGGTAATACCTTTATGGATAATTAATTTCCTATGAATTTTGAAACTCCCGACATTTGTTTTTGGTACAAAAGTGGTGTTTTTAGGACATTTGTTTGTGGAAAAATCTATAGGTTATTTTCCTACGAAAAATCTACAGGAAATTCCACAAATAAATTTTCCGTGGATTACAATTTTGTAGGTAATTTTCTTGCAGATTTGAAATTCACGAAAAATTTCATACAAAAAAAATTATAAAAAAAATTACAAATAAATTTTTAAAGCTACAAAATATTCACATAAATTTATTTCTATTTTATCAATAATAGAATTACTCTAGAGATTTTTAGTCTTAATGTTCTTTTATAATAATAATAATAATAATATTTTTATTTAGTTTATGAAATACGTTTTATTATAATAAAAAATTATAATATCCTTTATTATAATAAAATTATAAATTATATTATAATAATATTCAGGTGGAGAATATGTTGCATATTTTGCAACCAGCCTTTGCGCAAAGTCATCTTTCATTACACCCATCTCCTATTTTGAAGCATAAGTTGCTTGGCATTGCCATGAATAGGGTACTATGATGGCAGTGTTGTTCTTGGTATGTCCAAAATCCCACATCGTTTAGAAGTCGAGGCCAATAATGTAACGATCTATCTTCGTTACAGAGTTGTTATACTAAAACATTTTGTTAAATATCATCATATGAAACTACCAAGAAATTTTTCTTTTTCACATTTAACACACACACACACAGACATATATATATATATATATATATATATACTTACTTTCCTACATATAATGTACATCATCATATCATAAGAGTATTAAGTCTGGATTTACAAAACTTAAATATATATGTGCATACAATACCAAAAATAATCTTCTTGTAGAGGACATTTACAACATCCTAAGTATTTATACTTATGTCCTAAGCTGGTCCCCATACTATATACATATATACGAGAACATATCCAAAAAGAGGGATCTCATCCCATCTTCAACATCTACATCCGCTTCAGTCACGAGCGGCCTGAGAGCCTGTAACATCACCCCTATCTGCTCCCGTGCCAACCACATGATCATTGTAGTAATACAACACAAATACAAACACAAAATGCAAGGGTAAGCTTATTTATAAAAAGAACATAGATATACAAAGGTATAAAAGAATGATCGGATTTACTTAAAGGAAAACTAGAATCAATCAACAATAGTAAATCAGATAACATCTTACAATAACATATACATCAATTTATAAATCAGTCTCATATACAATTTCATTATGTAATGTCATGCTGACTCGACTCCATGGAGATTTCTACAATTTTTGGGCGATCCCCCATAGGCCCCATCCCCTACCATGGTCTCACTCTCTGACCATTCAGGGAGTCCCTTGAGCTGACCCTGTGGAGGAAGTGTGGTTTTATCGAATATAGACAAGTGTGGGTATTGGCTTACCTCTGTAAGGTTTGCAAAACCTTACATCTATAGGAATTCGTCCACTTGTCTATTCTATAGGCCCACCGTTAGCCACCACGAAAACCTCCGGCACTAGGTTGAGAGCCTACCAAGCACCCTCAACTTACGTGCCTACCCATATGTAAATGCCATATAAGCTTGTACATATCCACATCATTCATCAAATCCAAACACCTTTAGTTCTCTCTATGTTATAAATTCACCATTTAAAAGCAACACGCTTAGGAACCCATCTAGCAGTCTTGTAAGCTCAGAAAATGTGAATTTCCTAACATAGATCTAGAACCAAAGTTGTAACCTATCCAACATCCTCATTCAAAACATGATTATTACAACAATAATACAACTACCTTACAATAATATAAACACCTCAAAAACAACATAATCATCTTATGATTAAACATACTACCTTTATATAAACATTTTAAAATCATATAAAGGGGAAAAATTTCAAGAAAATTTTAATTAACCAAATTCTAGCCCGGCCGCACAAACTTTCGTGCTGGGCCAGAGCTCCCCTGGAATGAATATTTGCTACTGACTCTCTCTGGCCTGGCCACGCAAACTTTCGTGCTGGGCCAGAGCTCCCCTATAATGAATATTCGCTACTGACTCTCTCTGGCCCGGCTGCGCAAACTTTCGTGCTGGGCCAGAGCTCCCCTGGAATGAATATTCGCTATTGACATTCTCTGGCCCGACAGCACAAGCTCTGTCTTGCTGGGCCAGAAAAACCCTGGAACTGAATGTTCCATTCTAACGCCCTCTAGCCCAGCAACACCAAAATTCGTGCTGGGCCAGAGCGAAAATGGTTGCAACCTACGAGATTCATGGCCATCAATGGCATACCCACTCATCCTAACCGTATGCAAAGACTCACCCAAGCTCATAGACATCAATAAACATCAATCCAAACATAAAACACCACTAAATCATTCAAACAATTTAAAAGTTTCCCTTACCCTACAATTGTGAGATTTCTTTGAGAGGGAGTTAAAAAGAGACACTTTATGGCTTTTGAGTGATTTTTCCTCAACTTATGCTATGGAATCAACTAGGAGAAACCTAAACCAACATCAGAACAAGCTTCAATCAAGATTTCATCTACCAATCAAAATTTGAAGTGAAACCCACTTCATGTCTACTTGGTGGGAGAAGGAAAATAAACTTAAGAGACCAAAGGAGAAGAAGAGGGGTGCTTACCAACTAGAAATCAATCAAAGGAAGCTTTAGGAATCCAAATATCAAAGCTTTCTTATAGAGAATTCCCACAAACTCGAGCTCTTGAGACAAGGAGGAAGATATGCTTAGGATGGAAGAAAAGAGAATGAACGAGATAAGGGAGGGAGCACATTTAAACCTTTAGGAGTACTTGAAATTTTGCTAATAACACCTATGTTTCCTCTAAGAGCACTCCCTTCTCTTATATTTTTTTTCTTTCTTTCTTTCCTATAACTCAAGGAATTCACGTAAAAGTCCCAACAATAACCTTACCCTCTAAGCCCAACCATACATGAAAATTATCAACAACACTATAGCACATAACAAAACAATCTATTTATTAATTCTTTTATACATATTATAAATTTAAATTTAATTTCCTATTGCATTATTAATCAAACACTTAATCATACAATTAGGAAAACCACAACGTTACAAATAGTAGTTTATAAACACCATTTTCTTTCAACCCACCAAGGCACCTTTTACCAAGGATAAAATCATGACGGGGTCACCAAGCACCAAAGCGAACAATACCTTGGATGAGATGACCTTAACAATGCTTAAGGATTTGAGGTTAGAACATTGGTGCTACAAGGAAGGCTTAGGCCACTCTTGCTCCTTAACCTCGACTAGGGGGCTTGTTCCGATATGCTTAAAGTCCCATATCACTTAGGAGTTGAGGCAAATGGTAGTTTATAAACACTCTCTTCCTTTAACCCACACTAAGGCACCTTTTAACAAGGACAAAATCGTGACGGGCCACCCTCTTCCCTTAATATCTTCTGGTTGTCCTAACTTAGAGAGTTGCAATTGATGAGACCTGGGGATTGAAGTCTCGACCTAGAGTGAGAACTGACTGTCCATCATGGATAAGAAGGTTAAATTCTTCTCAACCATTGGAGTCGAACTTGAGTAGGAAAAAAAGTTTGAACCTTTGTCTTTTTGGCAGCAACATGTTTCGCCTCAAGGTCCACCATTTCAGGTTCTTTTCTCTTTGAAACCTTCCCGGCCCCATTAGTGTTCAATGAAGGCACTTGGGGAGATCTACCCCCAAATTCATTAATGGTGGACACCTTCTTTTTATTCTTGACCTGCACCTTCTTAAAAATGGGTAAAAATTGGCAAGTTGAGCAACATATAAGTGGAAAGACCTGCAAACCTAATGCCTTAAGGTTTTGGGTTGAAGGTGATGTCAAGTTCACTTATGTGATTTACTCATGGTCCATTGGTATAGATCTCCCCAAAGCTTATCCCCCTCAGTTGCACAACAATTAGTATCAGAGTCGATGGTTCGACCAAGTGACTGGCTTAGACAAGTAAGATGGATTGACGGTGGATCTAGGCATGGGATCCCTTGTATCGTAAGTCTTCCTGACGATGGGTCCATATTTGGGAGATTGAAAAGTCTTTCGGGTAACATGAAGGTTAGGCAGTGTGTCCTGTTGCCATGAGCTAATGGTGGATAACGATAGTGCAAGTATTTAGAGCATGTTGACGGTAATAGATAAGCTCTAAGGGCTTAACGACGGAGAGCATATTGGCAATCATGGTTAAGCTCTACAGGATATCATTGGATACTCATGGATTGAAAATGGCTCCCGCTTAAAGAGAAGCTACCATGTGAAAGAGACTTACACTTGAGGGGGAGATTGTTGGAGTTCAAGTGTGAAGGTAAAGTCTCACATTGGGTAAAAATTGGCAAGTTGAGTAACATATAAGTGAGGAATACCCACAAACCTAATGCCTTAAGGTTTTTGGTTGAAAGTGGTGCCAAGTTCACTTGTGTGGTGTGCTCCCCGGTGTTTAATCTCCCTCAGTTCCACAACACTCAAGAATATGAATCATCATTTTTAATCTCTGTTGTCATATAACATTCATTTACTGCTTATGTAGTTAAAGAAAGGTCAAATAATAATCTCAAGGGAAACTCATTAGTGTCCAATACCATGTCAGCATATAACACTTCTAAAATTTTTATACATTCTTAAAGTGAATGTTATTTATCTATCTTAAAATGAATGTTGTGGACCACAAATAGAAATTTCAGATTTTAAAAGAATGGAAAATAAAATTACATATACCAAATTCAAAATTTGCTTATTTTATAAGAAATACAACCGTACTTACTAATCAATCATCTTGTCTTTGATTAAGATAGGGAGTTCCATAGTTGTGGAAGGGATACAAGCTTTGTCTTGCAAATTATTATTTTTGTACTATTATGACATGGTTTGGCCACATCTTGTGGTCTAACCATTTCTTTCTTGTGATAATAATATCATTTTGTTTATTCAAATAATAATAATAATAATCTTGTCTTTGAACAATACTTTTGATTCAATCCCCCATTACTCTAGGGTAGGCATGGGCATCAGTCGGTTTTGCTCGGTTTCGGGTTCAAAATGGCTCATCCGACCAAAACCAACCACATTAAATTTTGGCCCAAGCCTGACTGCGAAAGCTTTCGGTTAAAGCGGGTTTGGGTTTCTCAGGTTACGGATTTGTTGGATCGGTTGAAACGGGTTAAGAATAGCAACCTCCAATGCAAAACCACCACTGATGACCCTTGGAAGTTATCGTTGGAATCGAAGACGAAAACATCGATTTCGTGGGAAAGGACCGCAAAAAGAAAAAGAAGAAGAAAACAAATATGAATCAGAAATCAAAGATGGAAGAAAGAAGAGTGAGACACGGGGTTGAAGATGCAAGTACGAGAACGGAGACTTGAGCACAAGAACGAAGAAGCAAGCACGAGAACAGAGTATGGGTTGAGAGTGTTTCTTAAGTGATCAACAATGGCAATGGAGAGAAAATAGAGGGTTCTACAAGTAGAAGGCCTTGGCTTTTGAGTTCCTTTCTCTCTCTCTGAACTGCACAAGAAAGTAGCCCCTACATTCAGGTACACTGCACGAGAAATTATCTCAATCTCCAACATCCTGTGAGAGCTTTGTGGTGGGATGGAAGCCAGTTAGTTGTATGCTTTTTGAATTTTTTGCTTACTTAAACAGTCGAGTGCGGGTTCCAACGGATTTATTTTTTTCAACCTGCACTCGCCCGATTGAATCCGTATAAAACTGAATTTTCTTGTTTTTTAACCTATGGTCCGAATTCACCAGCCCAAAAGGTGTATTTTTAGCTCGGATTCCACGGGTTGCAGTCAAGTTCGATATTCCTACTCACCCCTACTCTAGGGAAAGGGGGATGTTTGTTTGTGAATCGGGAGGGCAGTGCATGCTCTCTTTGATTTAATTAAAAGTAAATAACTTTTTTTAAAGGCTATTAAAATTAAATTATGTTTATAAAAAATAAAATTACTACATTCTACCAAAAAAAAGTTAAAGCTAAAATTAAAATCAAAACGCTTGTACTTATTATTATCTCTATTACAAGGTATTATTAGGTAAACCTTTTAAAATTCTACCTCTTATTTTGATAAACCAAGTTTATTTAAAAATACATAGATTGAATGGTCTAAATGATTGTGAGGGTCTCATATCATATCATATATAATTGAAAAGTAATGGACAAGGCTTAAACTTAAGCCCGTCAATAAAGTCGGTTCATATCATATTGCCATATAATTGGAACAGACACTTATGCTTTGTCTGGAAAACGACAAACTATAACGAAAGAAAAAATTAAAAAAAAAATACATTTTTTAATTTCTTTTTTAAATTTGGAATAACATGAAAATGAAGATAAAAAATTATATTTCAACAGAACTCAATAAATCTCTTCTCGTTGGTCGGCACTGTCGAGAAAATAGGGGAGAAGGGGATAATTTTTTAATGGCTAAAATGTTTTTCGTCCCCACAAAATTGAAAATGTACGTTTTTCGTCATTGTAAAATTTTTAGTACATTTTTCGTCCTTACAAAATTGAAATGTGTCAAAATTTGGCTCGAAACTAGGTTCAGATATATCCAAACCTACATTCTGCAAATTGGGGCCTTTTTTTAATTTCTGGTGGTTAAAAACCACCACAAATTGAAGAAAATCGTCACAAATTGCACAAAAACGGCCACAAATTACATTTTTTTTATAATTTGTGACGGTTTTTGTGCAATTTGTGACGGTTTTTAACCGTCAAAAATTCTCATGTAGGTTTGGATATATATCCGAACCTAATTCCGGGCCAAAATTTGACACATTTCAATTTTGCAGGGACGAAAATTCTCTTACATTTTTCGTCCTTACAAAATTGAAATGTGTCAAAATTTGGCTCGAAACTAGGTTCAGATATATCCAAACCTACATTCTGCAAATTGGGGCCTTTTTTTAATTTCTGGTGGTTAAAAACCACCACAAATTGCACAAAAACTGTCACAATTGAAGAAAATCGTCACAAATTGCACAAAAACGGCCACAAATTACATTTTTTTTATAATTTGTGACGGTTTTTGTGCAATTTGTGACGGTTTTTAACCGTCAAAAATTCTCATGTAGGTTTGGATATATATCCGAACCTAATTCCGGGCCAAAATTTGACACATTTCAATTTTGCAGGGACGAAAAACGTACTAAAAATTTTGCAGGGATGAAAAACATATATTTCCAATTTTTTTAGAATGAAAAACATATTTTAGCCTTTTTAAATTAATAATGTTATTTGTATATTAAATTTTACAATAATGAAAGAGAAGTATGAGATGTGTTAAGTGATGTGATGGAAATTAAAATAAAAAATACATATTATTATATAAGTTGTTTTATAAATAATGCAACTCTTTTTTTATCCTTTTCAAATCCCTATTTTGTGCTTTTAAATTCTTGCAATTGGAAGCCGCAAAGACAGAAAATTAGGGACACAAAATTTGGGTGGTGAAGACACAAGCTAGCCTGAGAGAAAGAAACCATGAGGGTACATATGTTAAAATTTTGACGGATATCATATAGTTGGATCCACGTTCGCAACTATGCAAACACTCATGACATTTTTTTTTTTAATAGCTCAAGTGTGCAGTTTCATTTATGTGCGATTCACTTATATTTTGCCAACAAAGACAGAATATTAGTGTGTTTGGTTTAATATTTTTTTGTACATGTTTGGTTTAATTTGTTTTCAAAAAATAATTTTCTTTTCAATGTTTAGGAAATAATCATAACTAACATACAGTAACAAGATCATTCTTAGTGTACTATGGAATAATTGTGTATCATTTTCAACAAGAGAACTTTTTAATTTGTTTACTAGATTCTATCAGGAAGATGTTTTCAATAAAAACGATTTTCTTTCAAAAAATGATAACGTTTGATTTATTTAAATCTAATGAAGTGGAACAAACTTTTAGAGATGATAATTACTTTGATTAGATTCATATATATATAGTGAACGGATGTCCATAAAAAATACTCACAGTAAAAAGAAAAGATATGTATTAAGTGAGTTAATTTGGGTCTAAGTGTATGCTTGTCAAGTATTTTAAGTTAGGTTTTAGCTTTTATAAGTAGTTGAAAAGTTACATTCATAAAAAAAGTGGCTAAAAAGTTTGTTTAATTATACTAGTAGTGTTTGATTAAAAAAATTTATTTAATAATTTATATTATTTTGTTAGACGTTATTTCAAGTAATATTTTAAGTTTTATACTTCTTGTATCTTATTTTCTTTTTATCCTTAAAATCTTTATTAAATTTATTTTTTTTTACCATTTTTATATAAGAGAGGATTTTATTATTCCTTTTTGGTTTCTCTTAAGTCTATGCTATTTTTATTTAATTTTAAATTAGGTTGATAATATTTTAAAATATAATACAAAATTAATAGTAGAATGTACAATATGAAAAAAAATTAAATAATTGAACTAAAAATCTAACTAAAATAATTGACCTTTAAATAAAAATTAAAAAAGTTAAAATTAATAAAAAGATAAAACTATAATTATTCAAAAATATTTTTATCAATAAAACAAAATTAAAATTTATATAAAAATATCATATAAATATATTATTTTTTTGTTTTATATTTATTCAGTACTCCAACAACAGATAATTACTTATCATTTTCATATCAATAAAATAGCAATTTTTAGTTTTCAACTAACTATTTTCAACTATCACTAAACTTCTCATCTTTCAAATAATTTTTCAATTTTTGGTCAGCCATCATTTACTTTTACCAAACGTAACCTAAATATAGGTATTTGCATTTAAAAATTTATGAATATCAGTATAAATTTAGATACTTTAATATTGTCCCATGTTCCCTCCTCCCTATATATTGTTAGCAACAAAATATATAGGATACATTCTTTTTTTGATCAGGTATATAGGATACATTCTAACCCATGTGTATGTATATTAAGGAAAATATTCCTTTTTAATTAGCTCCCCTTAATAAACTACTAATATGATACCCGTGCTATTGCACGGGTCACGTTAACTTTTATACATATTTTAAAATTATTTGTATATATAATTTACGAGAAATATTATTATACATGTTTTGAAATAATTTTTTTTAATTTAACATAATTATCCTAAATATAATAAAAAATTAAATAGTGTTAATATAAAATGTTGGATAATGTTAATGTCAAAGATTGGAGAAAAAAAAAATCAAAAAATAAATAATTTTTAAGACAAAGTACATGTTTAAAAAAAATGTTAATTTCTCTTAGAAATACTTTTGACAAGAAAAATATGATTAGATCTCAATGTAAGCAAATCCACTTATAATAGTGTGTGTGTGTGTGTGTATAAATAAAATCACTCTCAAAATCACTTGTAAATATTCATATAACATTTTTTTTATTAAGTTTTACTTAAATCTTTTTAAGCAAATTAATTAGGAGTGATATAATATGTGAAACTGTAGGATCAATATGACAAAAATGGTGGGATATGTTATGTTACTCAACCCAACAATTCACTTGATTGTGGGTGTTTATATAATGAATGAATCAATCAACGCAAAAAACATTTTATTGTCAGGTGAAGAAATAATATAAAATTATTTTATAATGATAAATCAATTGCTTATGTAATTTTAAAATGAAAAGTCTTATTGAAAATGTTACATGAAGATATCGACTTATTATAAATTTAAAATGTAATTATTTTAACATTTTATAACAATAAATTTGTTTATTTTAATTAATATCATATTTATGATAATACAATATTATTTCTATATTTAGGGTTTAGGGTTTAGCTTCAAATACCATAAAATATTAGCTTGAAAATTTTTTCCTCAATATATTTCAAAAAATATATATTTCCATCTAAAAAAAATCTCTTTTAAAGTAAAAAATATTGTTGAAGTGTATTTATGCAAGGCATTAGACATGAAACAAACAAAAAATATTTTATTTATGATGTTGGTAAAGAAATAATATAAAATTATTTCGTAACACAAATATATTTAATAAATCAACTACTCAAATAATTTTTTAAAAAAAATCTTATTAAAAATATTACTTGAAGAGAACCTACCTATTTATTATTTGTTGAAAAATAAAATATAAATATTTTTAAATTTTACACACTATTTGCATGTTAGTATATTAAATATTTTGAACCAAATTTACATATTGTATAATTAATTATTCTTTTAGTTTTGTCATTATATATGCATGTTTATAAATTATAAGTATAAATTAGTTGCAATATAAAAACAATATTATATATTATAAAAATACTATTTAGTAGTTTAAATGACAAACACTAACGCGTTGTAATTGTTAAACAGGTAAAAAAAGAAAAACCAAAATGACAAAATGGTTAAGCGGAAAAAAAAATTATCTTCAAACTGATCCGTAGCAAACTACACCTTTTATCTATTCTTAAATAGTAAAAGTAGTAAACAAAATACTATAATAATATAAAAATTAGATTTAAAGTGGTTTAAGTACTGTGAAGGATATATCATTTCAAAAAAAAAGTACTATGAACTATGAAGTGTAAAGGATATAAATGTCACAATACTATTTGTGCAGAAAAATTGACTTTGTAGCTTTGCTTGACACGTGCCTTATATAAAAGCCTGAAATATTATATTAGATACCCACTTCGATCGCACCAAAAAAAAAAAAGATACCCACTTCGATCTCCAATTTGCTGCTGCATACGTACGTGTGTATTGAAACACAGCGGGATCAGTTCCCCACTACTGAAACGTGACATTGGGCAACTGTAATCAATTCCACAAAGTCCATTTTATTTTGTTAACAATATCATCTACTTGCTGAGCATTTCTATTAAAACAGATATTATTTACTGATAAAAAAATTAAAAAAAAAACAGATGTTATTCCTCAAAGACCAAATTAACCAATAAAAAGCTGCATAAGCCACTAGAGACCTCAACTAACTGCCCACTGCCCAGATTCATAAATTGTGGGATTCATAATATATAGTGCATATAAAGTTTATGTGAGATTCTTGTACTAATGAGAAATCTATACCGCACAAGTTCACTATGAACTAAGTCCACATTAAAACGCACTTCTTAATTGACACGTGGTGGGTATTTCACGGGCATTTTGCACAATTGCACGTGTGTATTTCAACCATTCAATCACATTGTTTACTCATGTGAAACAAAAGCATAATTGAACACCAGTGTGGGATAAGAGAATTGAAAAACTAGTCAAAGTAAAAATGGCATCCACGATACAATCCACTGTCCCTCCAATGACTACTACAACTATTTCCCTTTTTTCTTGTCGTTGTTTTTGGTCTCTCTCTCTCCTTTTCCAAGTTGGGTCATAGAAAAGTTTATGGGAAACCCCACCAGTAAAGGGTAGTAATAAAGGAAACGAAGGATTCGAGAATTTGTACATTATAATTGAATATTGTTGCAGCTAATAGTTTTAATTTTTGCTACTACTTTAACTTTCAGTTTAAGTTAATTTGTTTTCTTCTGTTTCTGTTAATTCAGTTACTTCCTCTGACTTCTAGTTGAACTCCTTGTACCTAAGAACATTGTTGTCTGAATGAATGTTAAGTATTGAACTTAGTCTGAATGAATGTTCAATGAGAATTCCATCCATTGAGTTAGATCCTGTTTGGAGGCGCATTATAGGGTGGGAAAATTTAACAAGTCTCCCACCATGGGAAACAAACCTGATCCGTAGGATTGAGATCTTTTTCGAGATGAGAATAACACTATCATAGAGGATTAAAGCCCACCACTTTCTCTCTCCTTCGTGATTTATTTTTCGGTTATTCTTTCTTTTGACGGCAAATTCTAAGCTGTACCTGTGCACCATGCACAAAGTGAATGCTGTAGCGGACATTACTGTAGCAAAAATATATATTTAATTTAGTATTGCTATTCGCACCACCAAAATTGCTATTCACATCCCCACGTATTTAATTTTATTACTGTAGCAATATATATATATATATATTTTAATTTAATGGGTTACTTTTTATTTTAAAGCAATGATATTACGTCCAAGCCCCCGGTAATTTACTGTAGCAAAAAAATATATATTTTAATTTAACGGGTTACTATTTTTATTCCCCCACAAGAATACTGTAGCATTTTTACTGTAGCAAAAAATATATTTAATTTAGCTAGGTGCAAGTGGTCCATGTGGGGGAATAAAAATAGTAACCTGTTAAATTAAATATATATTTTTTGCTACAGTAAATTACCGGGGGCTTGGACGTAATTTTACTACTTTAAAATAAAAAATTAACCCATTAAATTAAATATATATATATTGCTACAGTAATAAAATTAAATATGTGGGGATGTGAATAGCAATTTTGGTGGTGCGAATAGCAATACTAAATTAAATATATATTTTTGCTACAGTAATGTCCGCTACAGTATTCACTTTGTGCATGGTGCACAGGTGCAGCGTAGAATTCGCCGTCAAAAGAAAGAATAACTGAAAAATAAATCACGAAGGAGAGAGAAAGTGGTGGGCTTTAATCCAGTACATGTATGTCTATGATAGTGTTATTCTCATATCGAGAAAGACCCCAATCCTATGGATTAGGTTTGTTTCCCATGGTGGGAGACTTGTTAAACTTTCCCACCCTAGAATGCGTCCCTGTTTGGATAAATTTCTACATAAATACTTATAGGAGAAGAAAATAAGAAGAAAAAATAAAATAAACTTCACCTATAAACTATAACTCTAGCTTTAAAGTCGAAGAACACGATATAGTTTATATACGAAACTCTTCTCAAGCCTGCAGCCAATTATCCATTTTTTTGCATCATGGGATAGGTGAAAAATTATGGTCTGATCATGGATTAATCGGGCCTTGGATCCATCGTTTGCACGGAGTGTGCTTTGGATGAAATCTGTTTTGAGGTTTAGATGAAGGATCTCAAGGAAAGATATTATCAAGAAGATGTGTTTAGAATTGCTTAAATACAAGAAGAGTTGTCAATCACATGTTATGACACTCATTTAAAATCCTTGTGGCAAGAATTGGAGAATTTTCATCCCAATTCAACTTGTAGCTGCCAGATTCAGTGCAATTGCAAACTTGTCCCCCACTAAAAGGAATTACGGAGAGAATGACTATGTAATTCAGCTTTTGAAATGACTAAATTAAGGTCTTCCTTCCATTAATAAGGTCTTTTATTTGTTAGTGCAACAAGAAAGACAATTAAACATTGTTACTCCATTTGGTGGAATTAAGGAAAGTCCAAACAGTTCAGCTAGAGACAAAGTCTTCAAAAATCAATAGAAATGGTGCATTGATTTTGTATTGTGTTTTTCTTTCACGAGTTTAATTTGCTTCCAGAGCTTTCAACTCCTCTGATGGTACATTCATAGCCATGCCCTCAAAGGCTTTCGAAGTTTAGTATGACAAAACTATCTAGAGAGATTCTAAACTTGCTAGCTTGAAACTGATAACAGATTCTAAAAATCTAATTCCAAATAAAAATAAACTTTGCTAGTATTTTCAAGTTGATCTGATTAAGATATTTTAGAACTAAAAATCATCCCGTTATTCTTAGGAACATTTCCTTGAGTATATAGCATCTGAAAAATGAGACAGTAAATTTGATTTTCTGCTCTTTTACAAGTCATAATACAAACAAAAAGCAATGAAAACCATAACACACTTAACATGATCACCATCTACTTCATCCCTTTGTTTTCTGAATCCATCTCACCATCCACTTCATCGGATCCCTGAGATCTTATAATGTACACACGCGTTGTTTGTCCAATTATCACTCTGAATCTTTGCCATATACATATGAAAGATAAAAAAGAAAATAAGACTAAGATAATATAATGCCGTGACACTGGTACACACGTGTGTTTACTTTTTCCTAATGATATTTATATATAAAAAAAAATGGAAAATTGGGATGTTTTGGTGCAATGTACAGGGAGGGAAGTGAATTGAGTTTGACTTGGTTTGATTGAGTAGTTGAAGTCAACCACATCATTTGGGGGCTTATTTTTTTTTATCACCATAACATTAGTGCGAAATATCTATCAATTTTTTTAATTATTAATTTCTATCAAGGAACTTAACTAGTCACTTTTAATGAGCTATTTCCTTTTAATTACTTTTTTTCATCTACAAAGTTCAAACTTAATATCTTGTTTAAGGAATTCGAGCCCAGTACCACTACAGTACTTGAGGCTTTGTTTGTCCATATTTTGTTTAGGTTTTTTGAGATTGGTACTTTCATGTGGGTTTTGGAATGCCTTATCTATTATTGTTTGGAATAGTTGAAAATCAAACACTTGCAAAATTAATTATTTACGTTTTACTTATTTATTTACTTATGTGTATGTGTGTGTATTTACTACAAAGATTTGAAAAAATAAATTAATCTATTAATAATTTAGGTAAGGATAACATGTTTTTGGTCCTTGCAAAAATGAACAAAAAATTTTAGAGGATTAAAACTAAACTTTGAAAATTTTAGAGGGACCAAAAATTTACCTTTTATGTAAATAATGGTTAATTTGTTAATATTTTTTGTAAATAATAGAAATAGAAAGTTAAATCAAACAAATAAATAATCAATTCAAATTATTTAATTGATTGGTTACAGATAACAAATTGATTGTCAAGCATTCATGAGCATGAGTCATTGTTGAAGATGTGAGCACTTACTTGACTTTGACAAGTGTAGGAAGGCTAATGGAGGTCGCTTGGATAAGACCTTAAGGATTTAAATGGATGCGTGATTACACAAGGGATGAAGGCCATGCATCCCCATGGTGTGGTAGTGACTACTCTCGTACGAATATCCTAATGAAATTGGTCCCAATGGTCAAATATTTCTATGTATGTCGAATGGTTTTGGTGTATATTGTGGAACAAAGATGTCCTTTTAATGATGTTTACTATGTCAAGAGACATTACCAACTGATCGTTCAAATAAAAGTAATCTCCAAAGGGGTTGAGTCTGTCACATGCATTAATTTGTTGTTAAACATGTTCCATTGATTTATGTGCAAATATTGTTACGTGATTATATGATTAGATTATCTATTTTACACTACAAAAAAAACATGTCTTTCCTGGCGGTTGAAGTAACCGCCAGAAAATGTTGTATTTTCTGGCAAGTATTATGACCGCCACAAATGATACACACTTGCGCGACTTACGTGTTTATTTTCCAGCGCGCTACAGTTTTTTATTTTCTTTTTTTGATAATGTGTCCCTCAGCACGTGCGAGACTTAACATCTTTCGAAGGCTCAAACCCTAGGCAAAGGCAATTACGATCTCTCTCTCCTCCATAGCAACTCTCTTTATTCTTTTCAGATGTGAATTTGATGCATATGATGTTCCTGTTCTTGTTGTGCTATCTGAGTTGGTTTCTTTGTGAAAATCATCTGCTAGTTTTTCATTTCTGATGGTCAAATGTCAATATGATCTATTGTGAGTTGACAGGTTCATCCGGTAGTTTACAATCAGATCCCTAACTTTGACTCTTCCACCATCCACTCATTCCTTTTCCATAATTTCTCAATTGGATTCTTCATCTCCTATTTCTTCTAATTTTTATTTCTTTTTCCTAATCTGAATCTGACTTGAAACATTGAAGCTATCTCTTAGGATTAACTCTTAGCTACTACGGAATCTGTGGCTACTGCAGATGCTGCTCTGGCAGGAATCCAGGCATTTGAGTTGTCTAAAATAAGTTGACTTTTGACAACTGTAATTTTTTAAATAGATACAGCACTGATCGTGAATGGGAAGTCGGACTAAAATAATTATTATTCAGGAAATAAAGTTTTGAAAACTGTCTAATATAATTATAAAGTTTTGAGCTTTTGCGGTCGTTGAAGAAATAGATGTTATTATTCAGGAAAGGAGATGTTCCCTTGCCACATAAATTTAATCTGGTTTTTCTTCTTTATCTAGTGCTACATCACGAGGTATCCTAAATAGAGCTATTGAAGTAGAGGACATAAAGTAGGGAGATTTCTTGAGCCTGGTAATTTGACATATTGTTCTTTTTGTTTCATTGGCTTACGGATTATTTATCATTTTCCTACTATAACTTCCATCTGGATCACATCATTTGTTAGTAACTTAAATATGTTTTTAGTCCTCCAAGTACAGGGGTTTTCTTATTGAGTTTAATGATGATGCACTGACAGTATAAAACTATTTTACATGATCATCCAATCAAAAATCATCGTTGATATGACTTTTCAAATAATTTTTTAAAAGTCAACAAACTTACCATATATAGTGGGTTGTGATTGGATAATAATATAAAACAGTGCATAACCTTTTTTCTCTTTCTTATTTTAGTCCTCCAAATTAAAAGTTGTTTTTTTTAATCCTTTAAAATTGTAAAATATTTTTTTTACTCCTTCACATATGACATTAGTGTGCGTCAAACAGAGAATATTAAATTCACAATGATTTTTAATTTAAATTTTAAAACATTTTCTGGAGATTATAAACAGTCATAAATTGTGGGAATTTTTTTTAAAAAAATGCAACAATCAGAAAACGCAACAGTAACTAGGGATTTCACTAACAGCACCGAGGCAACGATTCAACTACGGTGTAAGCAACAACGCCGGCGAGGTTTCTGACGTTTTTGCAAAGTTGCCCTATCCCAACAATTTCCTTATCTCGTACTTGTTGAACAATTATAGGTTGTGAATTCGAATTGGTGGTGTGGGAGAGACCCAAATCGAAATCGTACTTTTGAGGGAATTGTGCGATACTTACTAGTGGACATGGGAGTTGGTGGTGTGGTTAGTTGTTGCAGGGTGGAAAAGGAATGAGAATTATTCAGTCAATTTCACAAACAGTTGGCGGGCAATACGAGGCCTCAAGTTCAAAGGATGTATTTACTGATGGCACGAGCCAATTTTTAGTAGACAGCAAATTCAAGTAACAATAATTTACCAAATTCATTTTTTTTAAAGTTTTTATGAACTGGTAACCGAAGGATGGGTTGGTTGAGGTAAAGAAGAATGTGGCCCAGTTTGTTCTGCAGCAGAATAGACCATGGCGTTGGTGTATGTGTCTATAATTGGTCTTTTGTGTAGGCTTGTTTTTTAATATGAATGTCTTCATTTGTTTATCGAAAAAAAGTTCAGAACTGTGATTTGCTTTTCGATTATTTGTATTTTTTCTTTTTACAATTTGTGACGATTTTAAACTGCTAAAATTCGTATTTTCAAATTTAAATTACAAAATCAAATCTTAGCGGTCAAAATCTGCCACAAATTGCAAATTCAATATTCCTTGTTTGGCACATCTGAGGAGAAGGACTAAAAAAAGTATTTCTCAAATTTGAGGAACTAAAAATAGCAAACTTTAATATGGAGGATTAAAAAAAATATACCTTCAATTTGAGCGACTAAAAACATATTTAAGCCTTTGCTAGTTCAGTACTTCTATGTAGTATTATTATCGGAAACTAACACATTTTATATTTTGGTTAGCTTTCTTGGTGATTATGATTTATCCCTCCTGCTATAGAGTCATAAAATGTAGGAACCTGACACAATTTTCATATTTTGCATCTTTTCACCTCAAGTTGAAGCACTCAAAGTATTAGTCTAGTTGTATTAAACAAACTACATTTTTTGGTTGTGATAAGAGTTAGTGGTGCAGTTTTTGGTGATTCTGTCTAAATACTGATGCTCATTCAAAAGTTGTTTCCCTAACTTTCGGGCAAAAGAGTGCTAAGGATTCTGTTTAGTGAGCGAGAGGCTGAGGAAAGGCCACAGAAACAGTGGCTTCATGAGCAGGAGCAAATTCACAGTGAGTCTATTGACTCTTTTATATTAGTTTCTATTGTATTTTAACTTCCTTTGACAAAAATGATAATAAAGGGTTAAAAGTATAACCGTATAAAAGTTTATGCTTAATTAAGTTGTTTTTGGGCACCAGATGAGCCTCTTAAAATCACATACAACTACTGGGATGGAACTGGCCACAGGTGTGTGATCCAGGTAATTAATTACATCTTGTCTCTATTTGTTACGACTCTAAGTAATTAATTGAAAAACAATCCTTGTTATTTATAATATCATTATATTTATTAAAAAAAATTAACATATTGAGCTACACTTTTTGTATATTTTGGCATCGTTTGAATTAATGAAAAATCAGAGAAGGAATTTATTGGGAAAGTTCTTGGTTCAGAGGTACTGGCTACTGCAACATCAATGGATTCAGAGCAGAATAATAGGCCATCCCCAAGTCCCTTGGATACTTGTCAACATGAAACACACTCACAGTCACAGGTGAGTGTACAATAAACTCTTCTAAATATTAGAGGAAGTGAATGACTTAAGACCCTTGGATTCCAAATACATGATTTCTTTTTCATTCTAGCCTAATTTCTTGCAAAATTCTGAATGAGATTTTCTTTTTTGGCAGTAATGAATCTTTCTAAAAAATGCTATCTCACTCATGTATATAGTACTAGTAATTATTACATTAAACATCATGTATAAATAGTAACTTAATTCTTGATAGAGCACTTGAAGACCGAAAAGGAAGAGCTTCTTGGACAAGTCAATCATTTGAGAACTGAGCTCGCTTCGCATGGTTACGTTTTCCACAATGAAGCCATTTTTGTGGATTTTTTAAGGGATAGCTTCTTTGATTTCTTTCGTTTATTTATGCAAATGTGTTATTTTAAATTTCAGGGCTGCCAGAGATAAACAGCTTGTGGATTATCAGAGGCTTTTGATAGAGGAAAGCCAGAAAAGTGAGACTCTTGATTCTTTTTCTGGTTCTTCAAATTAAATTTAAATGCTTGTTAAATAATTGTAGTACACATGTAGTTTTTCTTTTTTTAAAGTTCCTGATGTATGCAGGTATTAATAATAATAATAAAGTAATTTAACAAGAGTTTTTAAAAGGATTAATAATTTGTGACGGCTTATAGCCGCCACAAAGTGCAAGAACCTGAAACATAAACTTGTTCAACTGCATCAATTACAAAACAGAAACAGCATAACCACAAGCACCTTAAACACAATAAAAACAACTTCTAATTCTGAATAATTAAAAAAAAAGTAACACGCTAAAGCACGAATGGAAGAAGCGCGATTTTATATCCAAAAGGCCCACAATCTAGAACCTCCACCACCGTCACTTTCTCTTCCTCATTCCACACCCCTCCTAACCCCACCTCAATTTTCATCCCCAAACCCCAACAAAATCTCAACTTTCACAACACCTAAATCCAAAAAACCTCATATCTCACGAATTCCGACCCGGGGTTCGAGAAAAGAAGACGCGTGCCACTACGCCACTGCCGTGTACCATTGTGCCGCCATCGCCATTGCGTGTCACTGCACCGTTGTCGCGTGTCGCTATGCCACCGCGAGACCAATAGGACTCCATCACCGCGAGATCTAAACTCTGGTTTTTGGGGTTATTGATATTTGCTGCTGGTATGTAATGAAGTTGGGAGTTGAGCAGAAAATAATGAATGAATGGAGGTTTAACATGTGTTTTGCTCATGCTCGTCGAAGAAGGTGATAAGGAGTGGTGCGTTTTGGTGTTGTGATGCATTTTTTAGCGGCTAAAAACTGTCAGAAAACGTAATAAAATAAAAATAATAATAAAATCAATGTCACGTCATCATTTAACAGCTAAAATAGATGAAAAGGACGACAATATTTGACGGAAAAAAAAGTTTGGGGATGTTGACCGGTGGTAAAAAAGTTTAGGGACAAAAACCATAAATGTGAACAAGTTTAGGGATCATAAACATGGTTTGCTCTATCTTTTAATTATCTCTCTTTCTTTTTGTAAAGATAAATTTAGGGATATGGGATTGCACCTTTGTCCAAGGTAAGAAAAATCTCCAAGCTCAAAGATTGCGTATAAAGGTACTTACATTTACCTAATCCCAAGGAAATGAGTAGGACTCAAACCTACAACGTGACAGATACGAGACTCTGTCTTGCTTCACTCAATCAACCCCTTGAGGTTAACCTTCAATCGAAATTTAAATGTTTATCGTAAATCTAAATATAATTCTTATATTTAAAGATATTTATTTATAATAATATATTTTATATATTTAAAAATATTTATTTATTATGAATTTCAAGTATATAAAAAATACATATTTGTCCTATGTAATGCATAAGCTAAAATACTAGTTTCTTAATAAATTAGAAAGTTTCTTTTCAATAAAAAATTAAAATATATTTATCTGATGTTATCCATTTTTTTATTTATTAAAATATATTAAAGTAATAAAAAAAATTATCCAGTGTAATGCATAAGCCAAAATACTAGTTTATTAATAAATTATAAAATTTCTTTACTATTAAAAAATTTATATATCTTTATCTAATTAATGTTATCCATGTTTTATTTATTGAAAATATATTAAATTAATAAAATCATTTCTTAGTATTACAAAAGTTGTAATTTTCTTATTTAATACTATTTATATGAGTTTTTATTTTATTTTTAATTATAATAAACAAGCAATTAATAAATTGAAAAGCCTCCTTATCTTTTGAATCTTTTTATTTAAATTTTAAAATAAATCATCTTTTATACTTGATTTTTTTTAGTTTTTTTTAAGTATTAATAAAATATAAATTTTATCCATACATTGTATGAGTTAAAATACTAGCTACTAAAAAATAACTACTCAAATGGAAGAGACGAGATGATAAAATTATTTAAAACTGACACTAAAAGCAATAAGATAACTAAGTTAATTTTGTGGGAAATGTGCTTATGATTCTTATTTGATAGGAATGATTTTATCTTGTGTTTTTATAAAATAGGACACTTTTTTTTTTCAACACACAAAAATAACACATAAATACTATCAATATTCTCTTTCCTAAAGCACTAAATTTTTCCTAAAAAATTCTAGTATAGCAAATTGTTTCTATTTTCTTGGTCCACTTATGAAAGATTTCACAGTGGAGGTCAATCTTGGTGTGGATATACATAAAAGCCTTCACACAATTAAATAAAGATCTTAATGATACAAGAACTAATATCCAAGGAACACATATCTTTGTAATATTTTCTATTTTAATATATTTTAGATGAAAAACGGATCCCTTTTATTTTGATGTATGTGTTATGAACATTGTTTCAACCTTCAGTGACATCCTTATCTGATTAAGGGCATGAGGAAGTACGCTGCGGACAACAACTGCAAAAAGAAGCAAAACATCAATACAACATCATGTTCCACTTTGTATGGAAAAAAAAAAGTCAAAGAATTTAGTGCAAACAATTTCAAAATAAATATATAGATAAAATTGAAATAATTCACATCCCAATATTCACTTCTAAAGTTGTTGAATTTTTCATCAAATGATGAAATTAGATAGATATTGTTAATCATAAAGATAAGAGAGTGTAAATCATGACCTCTTGTGATTTAAGATCTTAAATGTCAAAATATGAAAGTTTTGATGAAAACAAAGCCAACAAATGACACTTTGATAAAGACAAGAGACAAAGCCAAAGAAAGGAAAAGCTTATTAAAGACTAAGACAGAGAATGGAGAACAAAGCCAGAGGCTTAGGCATATGTGTAAGCACGTTGTGTCCCAATCAAGTCTAGCTCAAGTGATCTATTTAGGTAATAAAGATGAAATTAAGTTTTCTAAAAAAAACTAATTAAATGGATTGGTTTTGAAAGAAAACACTTAGAAACATTAAAATCTACCGAGGGGGTCTAACTTAGTTGGTTGAACAGGGTCGTGAGTTATTATAAACCCCCCTGTACCGTGTTCGATTCCTACAAATCAAAAAAGAAACATTAAAATCTCATAATAAGGCTAAAAAGACTTGGAGAATTGAGTTTTCCACTTGAAACTCGAGTCCTTACTTGAAGGAGTCAAATTTCTCACAAAAGACTCAAGTCTTATGGGAAAGATTTGTAACATCTTGAAATGTTAATATAATTTTTGTTATTTAAAAGATTAAATTGTTATGAGATTTAGTATAAGAATTTATTTGAATTAAAATAATTGAATTATGATGATATAATATAATATTTGGAATGTTATATCATGATATATTATTTGAATTGATTATGATATTATTTTATTTGGTTAGAATCTTATCTTAGTATATTATATTGTTTGCAATGTTTGTATTATGATATATTAACTTTGATTGAAATAATTTAATTAAAATATTACTATTTAGTTACTATATATTAAATATTACCGAGTTAAATAATTACCTTGTCAATAAAAAGATTAGGTGATTAATATAAGAATCGTCAAGATTATGATCTAACAACTACAAAAGAATACAAAAGATAAAATAATGAATAATGAGATAAACTTAGATGATAAAATAGTTAGGGAATCTAAGTTTGAAAAGAAAAAGATAACAAAGGATTTGATAAGTCAAATATGATAAAACAAATCTTATGCAATTCAATCTTGAATCACGTACAACTGCACTTATATAAGGATAAGTAGTTTTCTTTTCTTATAATTTCATAGACAGACTCTCTCTTAGTAAATAGAAAATTAGTAGACTACCTAGAATTGAGGAGAAGAAACAAAGAAAATATTGTTGATGCAGTCGATAAAGAAGAGGAAAAAATAAACGAAGAGGGCTAATTGCTTCAAGAGGTGACTAAAACATGTTTTCTCAAACCCTCATGGTATATTTTCTTGAACGATAGGTTTCTTTGAAGCGCTTGATAAAAAGAACTGGATTAATGACATTTTAGTTAACATAGTAGGGTTACGTTGAATGTTCATGAATGCTGGATTATAATTGTTGAATGGTTGAATTACCCTGTTAATAAATATAATTTTCGATGGCAATATTTTTTCTATTTGAAATTCTTGGAGTGGAGTGATGCACGCAATCCTGTGCACACGAAATAATCAAACTAGAATTAGAAGTGATCTAGTGTAATTGGTTTCATGCATATGTATATGTATGCAGTAAAAAAAATGTATATGTAGAAGTATATAGATGAAAAAAAAAATGAAGCGTGACTGTAGTGGAATGGCTTTCGTGGAACATATATATATAACACATATCATTTGGAATTCATATTTGTGCCTTACGTTAGTTGTTCTATATATTTATGTATATTATATAGATATGTAAATATATGTATTTACATATATAATAAAGGATCGGACGTGGTTAATTCCGCTACTATTTTATTATTCATTTTTTAGGTGCCCATATTTGAAAATAATGTTTTTTATTTATGTAAGGACTCCTTTATTCAATCTTAATTTATAATATTTGATGTATTTTAGACGATTGTAAGCTTATATAATTTATGTTTTAAAGGATGTTTTATTACGGGTTGTTATTGTAACGAATGACGTTACAAGACTCAAGTCTCATAAGCAAAAATGAGATTTGCAAAAAGATTTATTTTAATGCAATCTTATATCTTTTATATATATATTATAAAAACCTTATCTTTGGGGATACAATATAAAAATAGTTTTTCATTTAACAAAACAACCTAGAGAGAAAAATAGAATTACATCATCAATAGCTATGCTTGGTTGAGAAAGAAAGTATCTTGAGCTTCAAATTGTGTTATCCTCACTATTAAGAGTGAATCATTGCTTTGAGTTTCTTTTTTGTATTTAAGGGTGGTTGTCCCTTGAAGGATTGATCTAAGAGATATAGGTATAAGTGTCCCATATAGGATTGTGAATGTGGGTTTCCATGAGCGTAAAGGTAGGTCTAGTACTATATTCTCATGTTCACTAAGGTGTGTGATCCCTAGTGGATTGGTCAAGACTGTTCAGAAATGAATATCTCAAATGGGGTTGTCAAGGTGGGTTTCATAAGTGTAACAGACTTGAAGCTATGTAATACTTTGATTTAGTCGAAATCTCAAGTGTGGCTTGGGGATTGGAAGTCACGGTTTATGATTGAACCAATATAAATCTTAGTGCACTCTATTTTATCCTTAAACTCTTTAACTACTTTATTTGCATGTTTTATCATTAAAATGTTAATTGATTTAGGGTTTGGAAATTCTCTCTCCGTCTCTCTCTAGGTATTCATCCTTCACGATTAAGAATTGAGGTGCAAAAACAATTTTAAGAACTTATTTCATTCCCATTTTGAGTTTCATAGGCCAATTGGGTAACAAATATATGGTTAGGTGCATCATTTTAGTCATATCAATTCATGTTCACAAAAAATAACTTTAAGATAATTTACCCCCGTGTTTTGTATTTGAATTGGAAATTGGAAGTTGACAAAAAATAACAACCTTATTTCTCAAAATAGGGGAAAAGTAATCATATAGCTATTTCTTTTAAATAATAATATTGATATTGAACTCCTAAAATGGTAAGTAGTCTTTAAGAGGATTACCTTCCAGATCAACATATAGAAGGATCTCATGGAAGCCTTGCTTGTCAAATCTACATATTCGGCCTGGTACCAAAGAATTGAAGCAAGAGCAGCATGTCCCAAACCCTAAAACATTGGCACTGAATTCAAACATTGTTCGAAAGTTTAAACAATTTCATATCACTTATATTGATCTGTAAAACAATAGACCTATGATTTCTCCTAAATGAATACCTCCTTTAAAGATCATCTATTACCCTTTACAATTCTAGTAAGATTATAAAGTTGAACAATCAATGCAACATAGACATATTTCCTTGGGAAATATTTATTCATTTAAGTATAGATATCTACCATATTCTTAGCTGATAATATTAAACAAAATGGAGTCTACTACACTCTAGTAAACTTTGAATATACAAAGAGGTTCAAAAGGAGAAAAGAATTATGTTACTCTTTGTCAGTTTTCCAACTTATAACTTAGGACCTTAGTTGGGATCATTTGCTTTTGCAATTTTTTGTATTTTCTTTTCTTATCAATAATATACTCTCACTTATTGGGTGGTAATTGTTCCTATCAAACTCACTAATTTAAAGATTTTCTTGTAGAAATGGTGGGAAAAACAAACAGAATACTTATAATAATAAAAATTATACTAATATTGATGTGAATAATGTGTCACAAATGATAAAAATGAATTTCTATTATATTAATAATAGACCTCTAATCCTAATTAAACAAAGAAATAATTCATAATAGTTAAGAAAAAAAATGTAAAAGATAATATAAGTCTCTCCAAATTACATAGGATACAACCAAGATATTGTAAGACATTTGTTATATATTCTAACACTTGCTAATCAAAATCAAACCCCCATCCTCAGGTGCAAAAAAAATAACTTCTTAAGTGAAAGAAGGATAAAACACACCTATAACCTACACATGTAATAAGCATATTACCGTGACAATTTTAATCCAAAGGAAAGAAGATGTTGCTCCTGCCAATAGGCCAACTCCAAAGGCCATTTCAAAAAGCGAAACACAAATCCAAAATACCTGACAAAGATTAGTCATAAACAGTCAAAGGCTATGCAAGAAGGCATAACCAATTTTGTTAAGATATTGCATTTGAAAAACATACCCGTTTTTGACCTAAACGTGCAGAAAAAGAATGGATGCCAAATTTCATATCTCCTTCAATATCAGGTATGTCCTATATAAATCCAATTGTTTTACATTAGTTACACATATTGAACCAAAAGTTTGATGTTGGAAACAAACATATGTTTTGAAAAACTAGAGGACTTTACCTTGATCAATGCTATACCTATAGAGTAGAAGCTCATGAATACAATAAGAAAAACCAGTGATCTCGGAAAGGCAACTGGCCTCTTTAGCACAAAAGTCTGGACATTGTTACAAGAATTAGCAATAAAAAAAAAGTATTTAGCTTCCTTTCATCTTTATTATTTTAATTAATAACATTGGAAAGGTTGTTAGAGAATATAACATTCCTAGGACTATGTGGCAAAAATATATTAGTACATATAGAGGGTGGTAATAGTTTGTGACTTACATGTAATTGTTTGTAACTTATTGACAATTAGTTATAGGCTTTCTATTATTCAGGTGAGATAGCCATAGTTGGCATAATTATCTTTCAATATAAATGTACACATCATATCATAGAAATGAAAGTGAAGTTCATTCTTCTCTTTACATATTTAGCTTTTCTTCAACTTTCTTGCTCACATCTCATTATTCAATTCTAATTGATGAATCCAGGTAGTTAAATCCAATCCTAGAAACTTGGGATGAGATTTGTTATTATTGTTAAGCGCGTATAAGCTAATACACTATAAAAAGCACAATTAGTTATAGAACAGAACCTGCATGTGAAGGAAAAATGCAATTGGAGATATAAATGCAAAACTAAGAAAAATGCACATTGCCGCAAGTAGTGGATGTCTCTTCCATCTCAACAGCGGCACCTGAAAAGTTTCAAAACAATGATATTACCATTAAACAAAATGTTTCAAAATGTGCCTTTCTTTATTAATGTGGTCAAAGGCAAATCCACCTTATATGCTATAGGGGCAATTGCCCCCACAAATTTTTTTTTCCTACATGAATATTTTAATAGCTTTTATTTTTGCCCCCATAAAAAATATAATATTTCCCCCATAAAATAATTTTTTTAAATGAATGTAAAAAGTTACAAGAGAAAATAAATTGGTATTAATTTTATCACTTTATCTTTGTAATATTTTATAGTATTGAAATTGAAAAAGTCATACAACATTTTTAAAATATGAAAATGTGTAGAAAATAATTATAATTTTTAAAAATATAGATATTTTGAATTTTGTTTTTGTCATGACATTATGTATTTTATATAAGCTTATAATATTTTTCTTCTATGAAAATATTAAAATATTTATTTTGCCCCCACTAAAGAAAATTTCTAGATCTATCACTAGGTGTGGTTGTTAGAAAATATTCATATATGTTCATCTAATAGCTTAGTTTGTATTTGAATAATGAATTTTAATGAGTAAGAGCATTTTGGGACAATTGAAATTTCTCAATTTCAGTTTTTTTTCTTTTTGTAGAAAATAAGGTGTTTAGATTATCCTATATATAGAAAAGCAACAAGATAATGGGAGGATTATATCTCTCTTATATATAGTCATCATTTGATAATTATTATAATAGCTAATGGTCAAATTTTAAAATTTAAATGACATAAATTATATCAAAGGATATTATCCTATTAATTCTAATATTTATTTTTTTAAGGTTAAATAAATTTTTTATCTCTATAAATATGTTTTTTTATTACAGACCCTGTAAAAAAATTAACACTTTTTGTCCTTACTTTATTTTTTTTTCATCAATTTTAATACCTGACGCTAAGTTGGGATTGCTAAGTGTTGATGTGTGCAACAAATATGCATGTCAACCTACCATGTGGATATCTTGTGTGGTGGCATCTACATGGTAGCTACATGAACGTGTCATGAGGTAGTCATATGAGAAATTTTACAGGGATTAAAGTGAGAAAATCTCAAATTTATAGAGACTAAAATGAGAAAGTCACACATTTATGTTGGTTAAAATCAATATCAATATTTTGCATATTTATAGGATAAAAACTTATTTAACCCTTATATTAATTATCAATTAGTTTTTTTAAATTTAAAAATATAATATTTAAACAAAAAAATATTATTTTATAATTTATATAATAATTATAAATTTCTTAATTCATATTTTAATCAGAAAAGTATTTTTTTTTAAATTACTAAAGAAGTATAATTAACCAACTATCGAATTTGGATTGTTTGTAGTTGTTTTTAAACAATCTTAATTGCATAAACACTATACAAAAAAAAAAGGGTCGTAAAATGATAATTCTATACTTTTTGGGTAGATCGATATTGAATTATATGTTTTGTATGGAGGGAAGTAGGAATTGAGAGAAAATATATAAGGAAAAAAATTACTATCATAATGAAAAAATGATTATCATTAAAAACTAAGGAAAAATAATTATATTAAAACATTAATTAAAATAAGTTTTATAAATTTACTTTATACTAATAGGCAAATAACTAAAAATTTTACAGTAATTAATGATATTTTTCTCTCTCTTATCTTAAAAGAATTTTTTTAATAATTTCCAAGTAATTTCTTTATTTTTTCTTTTAATTAAACTATTCTTAATTATACCCTTAAGCAAAATTTCATGTTCGAGCCTTGTGATAGAAAAAACACGGTTTGGAGGAGAGACCGCACTAAAGGTAACCAACCAAGTTTTCAGCGGAAATTAGTTATCGACAAAATCAGTGAATACTTTGCACCAATAATATGATTAAAAAACTATTCTTAATTACAGTATAGAAAAATAACAGGGACAATATGTTTTCAGTATATGTACTTTCGATGAAAATTGGTTTTAGTCCCCGAACTTCAACTTTAATCAATTTGGTTCTAAAGTTTAGAAAAAGGAGTCATTTTTGTCCTTCCTCATGGTGAAAACTGTCTGTGAGGAGGGACAAAAATCACAACTTTTCTAAAGTTAGGGATCAAATTGATCAAAAATAAAATTAGGACTAATACCAATTTTTATCGAAATTATAAGGTTTAAAAACATATTTTACCCGAAAAATAACTATTCTTAGTTAGTATTTTTATCTATTTCTTTTCTCTCATTTTTACTACATGCAAATAAAGGTAGAAGGATCAACTTTTGTAAGAAAAATCATACTAGATTTGTATCAGTATAATTATGACCCAACCTTTGATGATAACACACACAAGAAATAAAAAATTAAAAAAATAATATATATATATATATATATATATATATATATATATATATATATATATATATATATAAAGCTTCATTGTCCAGAATTAGAATTCATGGGAAATATAATCACAAGAAATAAAGAAAACAGTGCTAGCTTCATTATAATCACCAAGAAAAAACAGTGCTTCTTTATTATGACAAAGAATTCATGACAAGATTTTTAAGGAAATATTTTTTTTTGTAATGCAATATATTATGCTCACCATTCAATTATTTGTTTCTTTTAATATGTTGTAATTGTTTAATCAATATTAATAATTTGGTAACGATAAAATGACGCTTCAATGACTAACATGGTGTGACATGATTAATAGATAACCTTGTCTCTTAAACATGTGGTCAGGGATTTGATCCCTACCGGTGTGTATGGAAAAACATTTGTTGGGAGAGATCAACCCCTTAAATGGATATCTCAATACCTCGAGAGATTAGTCTTGGCTCTCGGCCAAAAGATACCTGGGTTCATCCAAAAAAAATGACGCTTCAATATTTAAATTATTTTTAAGTTTTTATCATGAAAGTTTTACTAATGAAAAAAATTATTCTTTCGAAATATAATGATTTAAAACTATTATTATCCTATTATAAAGAGAATATTTGAAAGAATTTCAAAAAAATAAATACTAATTAAAATTTATCTTCTTGTAAATTCTTTAATTGTTTAGGATATTAATTAAAATATGAATTAAGAAATTTATAATTATTATATAGATTCTAAAATAATATTTGTTTTTATATTTCTTTTCAAAAATTTATATTATATTTTTAAACTTAAGCAAACAAATTAATAACTAATATAAGCGTTAAATAATTTGTTGGTCCTCATAAATATGCAAAAATCATCTTGTTTTAAGTATTGTAAATGGTAAAGGGGGCAAAATGGGCCAGCCAACCCAATGCGGGCTAGCTCAATGTAGGTTGTGGGCCATAGTTAGCTGGGCTAAAAAAGCCTGAATTCAATCGGGCCTAAAATGAAGCCTAAGTCCTATAAAAGGTCGATTTTTCAGGCTTTTGGCTAGTTTTTGTGAGCTAACCTCACATTAGGCCATGATCATACTGGGCTAAAAATGCTCGCATTTAATTCAGGCTCAAAATTTCAAGTTCAATCCCTACATTTTATCAGGCAGGTTTGAGCCAGCCCGGCTAGCCTAGTTCATTTTGCCACCTCTAGTAAATGGGATTTTGAAAGGCCAGGTTCATCAAATAGTCTAGGAGCCCACAATGTTATTTATTTGACAAAAAAACAAAATAAAAAACTCTTTTGTTTCATTTTCTTAATCTAGTTTCTATTATTATGAATCTATTAGAAGCAGCCTTATCATGAGGAATTGAACCTGTAACCCCTAAGTTCCATGATAGCAACTCCAGCTATTGCACCATGGCTCCCCTCCATAACCTTTACATATATACTTCTATCTTAAAACGTTGTTTGGGGGACAAAAGAGGTTTAGATGCAATCAAAAAGAACTTACATTGATTGAATAAGAAGTCCATAGTGAAAAGCCCGATACAAGACTCCAAAACAATGGCCAAGAACCTATAATCCAGCTAAGCCAAAAACACTGTAAAGGAGAATAAAACAATAAGCCCCTTTCTACTTTGTCAATGAAACTCATCTTGAAAAATATTGTTGTAAAAATGGATGAATTTATATAGCACCATAATTAAAGACGATGCAATAATAATGACACCAGTTGTAAAGGATAATTGTCCAGATGCCAATGGAAGATATGGTTTATTTATCTGCAATAGAACATGTAACATAGATTAGTAATAAGATAAAACATATGGTACTTCCTCCAAAAAGTTTGAAAGCTATAAAAGGTTGTATGTTTTCTCCATCATATCAAAGGATATAATAATTAGTTAGACTTCATAAACCAAAATATAAAAAGTAGCATGGTAGTCAAAATCATATAAACCATTTAAAATTTGCATATGAGCAAATGCTCTTGTGTACACCTAGTCTTTACATGTTTATGAATATTCAACTTTAGATAAATCAAACAATAATTATGTTGTTATCACATTTTTTTTAACATAATAATATAGAAGTCCAAAAGGCATAAAAAAGGTAATTTATTATTGATCCAAATTATTTATTTCTAATTGTAAGTTTCATACCTTGTCTATTTCAATGTCAGACAACTGATTCACTCCATTAACATAAACATCCATAAAAGTGAAAGGTACCAAAGCCTGAAATGTATTTAAAACTAAAAAAGTATTAATGAAGTTAAAAGGTAGTTTACAATTGACTGTTGAACATATTTGGAGTCTTACCTGTAACAAACCAATGAAAAATAATGGAGATATATCTGATAGTTTGTCCACGGCAAGGAAAGACGCAGAAATGGTGCCTAATGACTGGCCAAAGACAAATAAAATTGACCCATTTATTATCCAAAATAGTGTTGCATACAAATGAATTGAATTAAATATTAACAATAACATTTGATAATTATTTATGAGATACTAGAAAAGTTTGAACTTACTCGTCCAATCACCGAGAAAGGATTGCAAAACCAATAGAAAGCTGACAAGAAATTTTTGATAGAGTCCAACATGTTTTTGAGATTAGAAGTTGGAGGTTCAGAATCCAAAGATGGTCTAGAGACTGCTTTCACATGTTTTTTACTGCATTCTTGATATGCAGGCACTCCTTCAACACATTTATAATGATGATTCAAACTTGGTTGTTGGAACCTCAAAGGATTGTATTCCATTTGAATTTTCCTTTTGTGTTGTGAAGCTTTTGATGCACAAGAACCAAGAACATCAAACTTGGATGTAGTATTAGTGGTCATGCACACAACAAATAATAGATATTTTTTTAAATTATTGCTACCAAGATCACGATGAGATGATGAAACGAGAAAGAATAATCAATTTGAAAATTGAAAAAAGAGAAGTCACTACCAAAAAATTTTTTTGGAGAACATTAAAAAAATTACTTAATATGAAAAAAAATTGTTTGAAAAACATAGTCAAATTCTAGAGTCATTTACACATAAGAAAGTATATTAGTAAGTACGACATTTGTTATAAAACATCTCTAATTGATCGTGCAAGACTTGACATCTTTCAAAAAATTTATTTTAGAGTTTAATGGTGATGCGCTGACAATGTAAAACTATTTTACACTGCAAACCAATCATAAATTACTGTTGATATGACTTTGAAGGTGATTATTATAAAAGTCAACAAACTTACCATACATGGTGGATTATGATTGGATAACGATGTAAAACTTTTTTACACTATTAGTGCATAACCTATTTCCTCTTTATTTTATCCCTCTAATTAACAAGAAAAGGAAATTGGTTTTGATTTTTCCTATTTTTTATTTATTACATTCTTTTTTATTTTGTGAAATATAGATAATTAAAAGAAAAATTAGTTTTTTTTAAATAAATGGATTTTTTTTTAAAATAAAGTAACTTTTTGGCATATCAGGTCCAATTATTGCTTTTATATATCCTCATGTGCTTGAAAAATCAAAGTCACGTAATTTTGAAAATACTAGTGTTAGTTGGTTAACTTTAAAAAAAATGGTTTTTCTTTGAAAACATATTTTTTTGAAATGTTTACTTTAATTTTGAAAGGAAATTTCTTTCGAAGATTTTTTAAAAAATTGAAATGAAAATTACTTTTGAAGATTATTTTGAAAAGATTTTTTAAGTTTTTTTTAATTGAGAAAAATAAATCCACTTGCATAAAGTTCATGTTAGCAAATTACTATTTAATACTGATAAAAAAAATTACTATTTAACAAACCCTTAACAAATGTCATTAAATATAACATGAACAAAATTGGATTTAACAAGTAACATACTAAGCAAAACATTATTTCCAAGGAACAAAATATTCATAACCTTTCACGTAGTTCAGAATTAAGAGAGCCCCTCACCCCGAAAACCTTCTTTCCAATGATGATGATGATGATGATGAGAGCAAATTACAACAACACCCTGAAGTTTCATGTAATTACACAAGCACCCTTACTTTTTAACCATTACTTTCGTCTCCTTGTACGGGGTGTTAATGTAAGGTTTAAGGGGGTGTCAGTGTAATTTTGTCAAACATATGAGGAAGTGTTAGTGTAATGTTTTCAAACTTAAAAGAGGGTTAGTGTAGGAAAAAAAAATAGGGTTATGTGTAATTTGATTAAAGCTCATGGGATGTTGCTGTAATTTGCTCTAATAATGATAATAATAATAATAATAATAATAATAATAATAATAATAATAATAATTTAGTGTTAAAGCAATTATTTTTATTTGGGGGTTTGATGTGACTATAATGACATTCAAGTGTTTTTTATTCTTTTCTTAATTTTTCTAAAAATATTTTTAGAAAACTGTTTTTTTAAGCAAAAGCAGTTTAGACATATACATAAAAAAAAAAGTATAAAATTACTTATTTTATTAAAAAAAAAAGGTACTATTTTTAACAAATAAGTTTAAACAATCGGAGCCTGAGTAGTTAAGTAATAATAATAAAGGTTAATTAAAGGAATAGGGGGATATGCGAGACATACTTGCATAGTATATTTTCTCGGTGGAATGTTTACTCCGCCAGAGATTTCCACCTACTATTACCAATGGTTACTCATATTAGTCAGCAAATAATTTGTAATGAAAAATTCACCAAATGCCCAAGGTTTTACACCAAAAATGGATGAAATCAAAGAAGAAAGTAAAGTAATGGGTGAAGCAGTAGTAGACATATACCAGTTGTGACTGAATAAGCTTTAGGAGAAGATATAACAAGCACGGAATCCATGGAAACTGAACCCACTAATTAACAACACAAAGCAGTTTCTATAGAACAAGTAAACAAATTAACACACCCCAGCAGCTGAGGGGAAGAGAGATTTTATATACTAGACTCGATATGCATGTTTTGATATTTATCTACAAGTTAAATTGATACACTCCATCGCTTATCTCATGTTCAACCTCTATTTATTTTTACCTACACATTGTCAAACTTTCGACGTCAGATAATTGCAACAACAACAAAAATCAAATCATCAGAAGGCACTATTTGTTGTTTATTTGCATCAAATTTTTCACCCAATACATACGTTTTTGACATTAGAACACTCAACCAAACAAGCTATTAACAAGTCACATTAACCACCTATAAGAAGACTCGATCAAAAATTTAAATAAAAAATGGTCAAAATCCCGTAAAAATGAACAAGAAATCGATTCATAATATGTCAATTAATAATATCTAGGCTAAATTATACTTTTGATCCTTGTTTTTTTACAAAAATTTATTTTGGTCATTTATCATTTAAAAGATTAATTATAGTCTTTTTATCTCTTAAATTTGGATCAACTAATGTTGTCCTACCAAAACAATGATTATTTTATTTTATTTTGATGCATGATTTTGAACTCTTTTTTAACTTATTCAATATGTGAAACTTATCTCGTTAGATTCATCTACATAAAAACTATTGGCCCAAACTAATGTTCAAACCAAAAAGAGTCATAAACATGATAAAATTTGCATGAAAAGTGAGTCTCACAAACAACTAGAAAAGAATCTAGTATTGGATTTTTCAGTTTTTAGTTATTCGTGACTCGCTTTTTATGCAATTTTTATCATATTTATAATTTTTTATTTGAACATTAGTTGGGTTCCATAGTTTCACATCTTAAATAAGTAAAAAAGGAATTCAAAATTGTGTCACAAAATCGAAAAGGATAACGGTTTTGGAACAGCAACAATGACTTAAATTTGAGAGATAAATGACTAAAATGAATTTTAGTAAAAATATAAGGGACCAAAAAATATTTTAGCCTAATATTTAATATGATATTATTTTGATTTTAAAAAGATATATAAAAATAAACACATAGTATTTGTTATTTTTTATTTTAGATTTTTTTTACATAACACTTTTTTTTAGATATGAACTTGTGATAATGGACATTATTATGTAGGCTAAAATCCATTTTCGATACCTATAGTTTTACAATTATGCAATTTTGGTTCTTGAAAAGAAAATTTATTGCACATTTAGTTCTCTATGTTTTAAAAAATTGAACAATTTTGATTCATCGTTCATCTGCCATCAATTTTAACAAAAATTGCTAATGTGATACATTAGTGATGACATGACATTGACATGTTGATGTGGCAGTTTGACACATATGTTGACGTGCACTAATAGTGTGCTGATGTTAGCAAACTATCAATGTCATGTTAACATGTGTTAATATGTCATATCAACATGTTAGTACACGTCATCACTAATGGGTTATATCAAAAATTTTCATTAAAAAAATTGATGATAAACTAACTGTAGAAAAAATTGCTTAATTTTAAAAATGCAAGGGACCAAATGTGCAATAAAAAATAATTAGGGATCAAAATTGCACAATCGTGAAACTATAAGAACCAAAAATAGATTTAAGCCTATTATGTATTTTTAAAATTTATACCTAAATGTTGTGATATATTTCATTTGAACTTTTATGTGTACCTTGAATTTTAAGAACTAATAAATATGATGTTTTATTCTTTTAATGTTTAATATTGTAAAGTTATGATATTATTTTTTTTAATATTATTATATGTATTATTTACTTTTTCTTCGGTAATTACACTTTACACTAGTGCATTTGAGTAGTTTACAGACTAATTTGATTTTAAAAACATTTATTTACACAGACCAACTTGCACTTCCTACACAAATGTTCTTTTCTAAATTTATTATTAGAATATTGTATGATTAAAGATATAAAAAGGCATCAACAAAGATTGGTTTAGTCATTAAGAATCGGATTTATATACTAGAAGGACGTGAGTTCAAATCCTACTACCGGTGTAAAGACCTTGTTATATATATATATAAGTGCTAAAATTATATTCTCTAACATTTTTCTTCAAATACACTCTCTCTAATTAGTTAAAATTTATTAAAAATTATATATAGTAATATATAAAGGTTATGTTGATCGAGCTATCTTGTAATGAAAAAGTCAGTTTGAAACAGTTCTATTTCTAGTAGCAGGTGAGATACTCAAGTTAAGTAATAATAACAAAGGATAAGGGAATTGGGGATGTGACACATACTTGCATAATAAATATTCTTGGTGGAATGTTTACTCCGCCAAAGCCAAAGATTTCCACCCACTGTTGTCTAAAAAAAAGATTTCCTACAATTAATTAGTTGTGGTTCCTCTAATTCATTAGTCAGCAAATAATTTTATAATGAAAATTGACCAAATACCCAAGGGTGAAAATCAAAGAAGAACGATTTCTTTAACATGTGATTCCTTCCAAAAAAAATTTCTTTATATCTAAAAGAAATGTTATTTTATCTACCTTGAAATGAATTTTAAAGACTAAAACTAATGATTTTAAATGTTTTTAGAGATTAAAATCAAAGAAAAATATTTTACAAGGACCAAAATTAAAATTCGCTTATTTTATAAAGATTAAAATTAATAATTTTAAAGAGATAAAAAATTACAAAAAAAATTACAAAACCAAAATCAAAATATACTAATTTTATAGGAACTAGAATGATATCTAAGCCTTACTTATTTTATGCCTAGTGCCTACACATTGTCAACCTTTCTACGTCAAATAATTGCGACAACAGCAAAAAAAAATAAATCAACTGAAGGCACTATTAGTTGAATTCAGAACTTTGCAAATTCACTATTGTACGCATCCATTAATCAAAGCCATAGACGTAGTCAGACCTATTTTAAAAATTGGATTAGATGGGACTGGCCAGTTTAATTTAATTGAAAATCCGTACAATCAGCCCAATGTCCAAATTAGGGGTGAGCAGAATTATGTGACCCGCCCGCAAATCCGAAAAACCGACATGAAAATAAGATTCTCTGTCGGATACAAACAGGTTACGAGTTAAATTGGATTAAAAATTAGTTAAAATCGGATAGTTACGGGCGGGTGTGGGTTGGAAAAAAAAATAATCCGACGGAACCCGCACCCGACCGAATAAATTATTGCAAGAAAAATATCACATAAAGTTGGCTCTCACTACTTTTCAGATGTATCATTATCCACCACATCAATAGCCAATAGCTTAGCAGGTGACTTCCTCTAGTTTGCACGCTACTATTAATACTTTGACCGGTGGTAACTTTTTTAACTTGATTTGACAATTAAAAAAGAAACTAAATTTACTCAACCTCACCTCACCTCCTCACTTATTTAAATTAATTTACTATTACTATTTAAAATTCAAAATAAACTATAGAACAAGTTCCAAAGTCTGTAACCATCTCTATCCCTTCACGTCACATAATTCCTGCTTTATTTTTTTATTTTCTAAATTTTCATTCATATTCTCTAATCTTTTTCACTCTGCCGTTGAGGACTCACCGGTGGCTTGTAAAGTGTGTTTCCCACCTTGGTTTGCAGTTTGCACCCTCTTCAACAATACCAAAAGCTGAAAATTACCAAAGGCACACATAAAAGCAGCGACTAGAGATTGGTGATGGAAAACTCTTGATAGTTGATACCAACTGTACCCAGATTCAGGTGAGTCCTCTCTACATTTTAGAGAGGTTGAGTTTCCTCTCCTTCGTGGCATGGCCAAAAACATTAAAAACTAAAAAACGAAGTTCGCTGTGCAGACCGCAAGATCCAACCACGATCCACGACAACCAACTCTCCTTCATCGGCAACAAGATGAAAACAACCCAAACCCGTCTCTATCCGCCCGACATATCTGCCACCCGTCAAACCCGAATCCGAACTAACCGAAGACCTTGCACGGTTGGATACGGTCTAGGAATGACAATGTTCGGTTTTGGTCGGATTGGACATTTTCGGCCCGAATCCGACCGAAACCGATCGACGCTCAGCCCTAGTCCAAATTTGGAATCAACTTTAAGTAGAACTGGTTAAAAAAAATAAAAAATTTGGTCAGTTAGTATTTAGTATGATAAAAAAATAAAAAATCGCTTCACATGGTCAATGAAAAAATGCTTACCGTGACATTGTTTAATTTTTTTTCTTAAAAAAAATGCTAAAATACATTTTTAATCCTTTATTTTTTATTTAGAGTTAATTACACGGACCTCCCCTAAGATTTACTCTTATTACACCTAGTACTCCTCCATTTTTTTACATTACTTTGAGTACCTCCAAGGGGGGGTTAGTGTAAGATTTTTCAAACCTAAGAGGGGGGTCAGTGTAACAATATATGCTTAAGAGGGGTGTCGGTGTAATGAAAGTTCAAAAATTAGGGGGGATTTCTGTAGGGTTCAAAAATGGAGGGGTATCAGGTGTAATAAGAGCAAACCTCGGGAGGGGTCCGTGTAATTTACTCTTTTATTTATATTTAGTTTGATCCGTTATAAGTTCAATTTAGTGTTTTATATTTTTTTAAATGAGTCAAAATGATTCTTTCAAATAATGATCACTTTCGATTTTGGAATACGATTATGAATTATTATTTTTTACTAATTTGAGATACGAAATTTGTCCCATTAAATTAACTTACACGAAAACTATAACACAATTGATGTTCAAACCAAAAAAGACTATAAACAAGATGAAAATCGTGTAAAAATAAGTCTCACAGGCAATCAGAAAAAAAAAATCTAATATTAGATTCTTTAATTTCTCGGTTGTTCATTGGATTCTCTTTTTACACGATTTTCACCATGTTTATAGCCCTTTTTTTGTTCGAACATTAATTAGGTTCTATAGTTTTAATGTACATGAATCTAATGAAACAAATTTCACATATCGAATCAATCAGAAAAAGGTTCAAAATCGTGTCTCAAAATCAAAAGACGATCCTTGTTTGGGAAGAATCATTTGACTCATTTTAAAAACATAAAGGACTAAATTGAATTTTTTAAAAGATAAGAGACCAAATTAAATATAATAAAAAACATATAGGACTAAAAGTGAATTTTAGAAGAAAAAAAATTATATATATGACATGGTATACATGATATGTTTCATTAAGTTTCGAACAGCGAAACTACATATTCCTTTTTAATTAGCTCCCCTTGATTAATTACACCCCATTTAGATGCTTGTGCAATGAACTAAGCCCACTTAAAAACGTACTTCTTAATTAACACGTGTTGGGTATTTCATGGACATTTTGCACAATTGCACGGGTATATTTCAACCATTCAATCACATTGTTTACTCTTTATTTAAGCAAAAGAGAAGGCATGATGAAGCATCACGATAGGGGGAGAAATCTCAACTAGGTTGGCACTCTCCCCCTATAGACCCTTTGTCCTAATCCAAGGAAACAAAAAACTATCTAAATCTATATGAAGGTAATCCTTGTCTATACCTAAGAAGATCATGTAAAATGAAAGAAGGTGGTGAATCCCACCAAGTATATCCAAAGTTATGTACACCAAAAGCGGCCAACTTGTCCGCACAAACGTTGCCTTCACAGTAAATATGAGAAACTTCAAAATTCAAACCAGAGAGAGAAGTAACACAGTCTACCCAACGATTACGAATAGGCCAAGGAATCAATTGCAGATTATCAAAAGCTTTCACCAGCAAAGTAGAGTTAGTTTCCAGCCACAAATGGGTCCAATTGTGATCAAGCGCTATCTGAATGGCATTAATAGCAGCTTGAACCTCCGCAGAGAACGCAGAGGCAATGCCAATATGATTAGCGAAAGCACCTAAAAAGTGAGTATTACTATCCAAAAACAGCTTGATGTTTTGCACTTTCCTTGGGTGGCTTTTAACAGAAAACTGCTTAAGAATGTTGAACACATTGTTTTCTCATGTGAAGCAAAAGCATAATTGAACACAAGTGTGGGATAAGAGAACTAGAGAATTGAAAAACTAGTCAAATTAAAAATGGCATCCACGACACAATCCTCTGTCCCTCCAATGTCTACAAATACTTTTCCCCTTTTTCTTGTCCTTGTTTTCGGTGTCTCTCTCCTTTCCCAAGTTGGATCATAGAAAAGTTTTTGGGAAACCCCACAAGTAAAGGGTGGTAATAAAGGGAACGAGGGATTCGAATTTGTACATTATGATTGAATATTGTTGCAGCTAATAGTTTTAATTTTTGCTACTATATATTATTAGTTAATTACTTTAACTTTCAGTTAGGTTAATTTGTTTTCTTCTGTTTCTGTTAATTCACTTCAGTTACTTCCTGTGACTTCAAGTTGAACTCCATGTATACTGGTACCTATAAAAACACCATTGTCTGAAGACTGAATGAATGTTAAGTATTGAACTATATGTTTGCATGAACGTTCAATGAGAATTCCAGCCATTGCACATTCATTTAGACTAATCATTAAACATTATGGTGTTATCATGAATTAGTATCAGGTCTAGGATCCATCGATTACACAGAGTGTGCTTTAGATGGAATCTGTTTTGAGGTTTAGATGGATCTCAAGAAAAAAATATTATCAAGGAGATGTGTTTAGAATTTCTTAAATACATGAAGAGTTGTTCACTCTCAAGCAAATTAGCAAGTGATATGTCAATCACATGTTATTAAGACATATAGCCGCAAACTTCATTCAAAACAAATATTAATGTTTATAGGGTAGCTCGTGAAAATGAAAAAGAAAAAAAATATAACTTTTTATTTCTTATAGAGAGAGAGAGGAATCAGGTTACTATAATGGTAATTCTAAATTCATTTTCTTGAAATCTAACCGTGAGAATTAGTTACTTGTTAGAACTATTAGATTTCGGCAAAATAAATGTTTCGGATGGAAGAGTAACTTTATATATATATATATAGGGGGTTGCTAACATGGACCCACCTAAAAAATAGAAGGTGCAAGTTAGCAGCCTGCACTTTTTGCTTTGGACAAAAACACCATTCGTCTTATATTTAAACTGAAAAAAATTAAAGGGTAATCATGTAAATTTTAATTACCTAATTTAATTTTATTTTATTAACCCTTCTTTCTCTCTCCCACGTCTTCTTCTCGTTACCCTGGCATCATCAACAGGTATCCCCTTGTCCTTCTCTTCACTGCAGACCAATTGAAACAACCTCCAATCACACGCATCATCTCAGACATTGTACGCCACCAAACCGAGAAGTGCACTAGGAGCACAACTCACACGAGACTCCACCAACCAAAAACCCTTGATCCAACGTCAATCCTGAGTCGCCACTGTCTTCTCAAATTAGACAGGGTAACTTCGGTTCCGTAATCTCAAAATCGCAAGCCACCCAGCCAAGGTGCCTTTGTTTCGCATTGCTGATCATCAATGCTTCCCTCTATCGCCGGCTTTCCCTCTATCTCCGGTCACCTCTCTGTCGCCTAACTTTCTACGTTTGGCTTCGAAGGTCACAAAATCCACCACGTCAACCAGAGCATCTCTTCCTCAGCGATGGCAACCTTTGAGTGGTGAATCTTCTGGAATGAGTTTGCGACAATGATCCTATTGGTGTTTCTTTTGGTTTCGTTTAGAATTATTTCTTTTGATTTTTGGTTATATTTTTTGCAGCAATTGGCCTATTGATTGTGGCTATGGGACTGAACTTTGGGACTTTTTTTTTTTTCTTTACACACTTTTCCTTTTTCATGATACTATCTTTTTTGTTCCAACATTTAGAATGAAACGCTTTCCAGTGGCATTATTTCTTATTATTGCCACTGTATGATCCATCCTCCTTTTCTCTTAGTCTTTGCAGCACTAACATTAGCCTTGACAAAAATCAATTACTAAATGAAGAAGTTAATTAATCTCAAAATCTATACCAAAAAGCTAACAAGTTGCGGCATGCTACTGCAACATTTATCACTTTTGAATTCCAATTGGATTAGCAAAATGACTATATTGATTATAAAACAATTTTGCTTTGGTTTCATATTGTAATATCAACCACTATGTGAATAATTTAAAGTCCTTTGGTAATATGTTATCATGAAAATATTTTATCACTAATAGGTTGTTTCCTGAAGGTGAAGGATGAAAGGATTCAAGAGCAGCTTTGAAAGATGATACTACAAAAAAACACAGGAAACTCAATTGACCAAATGACACTGAAATTCAAGTTTGAGAATGTTGTGGCTGCACCAGTAAATTCCAGCCTATTAGATTATTGTAATGTCTAAGTTGTTTGGATTCTAAACATCATGAAAATGGTGGCGATAACTTTTTCCACAGGTAATAATCTGCAACAACTCTGGCAAATTTTAAAGCTTGTTCTGCTTATGGAGAAAGCATCAAATATGATAGTTCAACTTTTAGGATATTGATATGTATTGAACACATTTTCTTTTATTTATTTTATTTGGAACAAGTTTGTAACTCCAAAAGTATGCTGATGCTGAAAAACTTTGTAACTTCAGATGAATAGTACTTGGTAATAAAAATTGGTACTTTGTATTCTTTTCTTTTCTATAATGGTTACTGAGTCTATTCCACTGTCGCTTTATATAAAAATGAATTTGAATAGTGTTGTGATCTATAAGGCAAAGGTTTTTTTTTTCTTTATAAGAAACAAAGAGAATTTATTAATGAGAGGAGCAGTTCTAGAGCACATCTGTATACTCGTGTGTTATTCCTTTGAGTTTATATTACCCTTTGATTTGCTGCTGCATAATTAGCAGCAGGTATAATAAATGACTTTGCCACACTACTGCAAATATATTCCTGCTGATACTGATACTGATTTAACCCCATTTTTTTTGTTTAGCCTCTGATCTATGAGGCAAAGGTTCAAGAAAAATCGGAACATCTAACATTTAACCACAACCCTTGGTAACATTGTACTATAAAAAAATCAATAAAGAGCCAAATACAAATCAAAAGGGGAACTTCACTCTAAAAAAAATACCAATATATACTATCCAAGATTATTGAATCAATGTTATATATGTCTTGCCAATTTAATGTGGTCTGTCCAACCACACCAAAATAGAAACTAAAATCTAACTACACAATTTAATTAAAAATAACTCTAGATAAAACTATCCATTATCTTTACATCAAAAAGCATTGATAGAACTTAAGACACTGCTGCAACTCTGTCATTTTGTTTGTCCAACACATAATCCATTTTAAGAGGACTTTCTCCAACCCTTTGTCATCCTGTCAAACCACAAGAAAAAAAATAGTACTCAGTCAATATTAGAATTAAAAGATTCTATATATCAATTAAAAATTATATATAAAAACTAAAACTTACTTATTTGGAGATTGAGAAGGTAAAACTTCAATATTTTTCTTCTTATTTGGACAATTTCGTGAGTCATGATTCGTTCCACCACAATTTGGAACATGACAACGACGAGGCTTTTTTGCAACCTCAACTCCTCCTTTTGGTCTTGATCCCTTTGGTCGGCCCTTTGTTTTTGAAACAATGGGATTTTCAACATCACATCCATCATTATTTGGAACATCATGTTCCTAGTGAATTAAATCTTCTTGACTTTCAGGCATGCATTTTATCATTTGGATCATTTTTTTTAATTCTCTAGTAGCGACTTGCTCCCGATCTTTTGTCTTTAAACATTCAGCTTCTAGACATTGAATTAGAGATCGAAGCTCAACAGAGGAGCCACCATTGCAGTTGATTATGTGACTAGATGTTGGGATCAATGAACTTTCTTGTCTCCATCGAAAAGGAAGATATTTTGAAGGGAGAGCAAAATAATTTTTCACCACTAGAACTCGAATAGCATGTCTGCATAATATTCCAGAAAACTCAAATTCTTTGCAAGAACAATGAATTGATTCTTTTTCTTGTATCCAGCTTACAAGACGACCTCCATCAACTTTGGTATGATGTCGTACAATGTAAGAGCCATTGCCAGCTTCAGTTGCAGCATATTTTGCAGATAATAAGATCTCGCATTGGAGCAACTCAAAGGCATAAGGTGTGAGTATAGTTGAAGCATGTTCCTCAATAGGAAAACCTATTTTAATTTAAGGATTATGATACTTTTGACGCATTCTTGCCTCTTCTCCAGCTTGATTTCTAATTTTGACAGCAACACCAACCTACAAAAAAATATATAAATTATAATGAAATTATAAGGCAATTGGTTTAAAAAAACAATGTATTTACAACAAGTAACCCAATTAAATCCATACTTGATTTACAAAATCTGTCAAACTTGTCTTGACATCTAGGAATCTTTTTATATACAAATTTATTGATTCTGAGCGTCCAGTTGTTGTCATTCCGGCAAAGAAGAAGTCCTTTAAATAAGCTAGTGCCCAAAATTGACGATGGATATAGAGAAGATTAATATGGTTATCCATGCTTAGATCAAATTGTGCAACCATTAATTTCCATTCACGCTCAAAATCATCTACACATTCTAAATGATACAACCTATGAAACTCACATTTAAAGTCATTATATCTCGAACCCAATGGAAATGAAAACCAAGTTGACAATTTTGCAACAATATGCCATATGCAAAATGCATGTTTTGTGTTTGGCAATTCCTTTGCGACAGCTTCTCTAAGGGCAAGATCTTGATCCGTAAGAATTGTTTGCGGGTATTTTCCATTGACAAAAGATAGAAAATTCTGAAAACAATAAAGAAAACTTAGAATAATTTACTCAAATCTTGAACTTAGAAAATGAATAATGATAACAACTTTAAATAAATGAAAAATTACCTTTAAAGCCCATGTGAAGGATGAAATCTTTTCATCTCTGAGTAGAACACAACCAAAGAAAATTGAATTTCCATGATTATCAACCCCAACCCATATTCCAAGTGGCATATCATAACGATTTATTCGATATGTGGTATCAAAAACAACAACATCTCCAAAGGTTTCATATGATCGAATTGAGTCACCAAATGCCCAAATAATATGCTCCAATTTGTTGCTTTCATCTATTGTAAAATCATACTTGAAGGCATCATCCATATCTTTTAGACTTTTACATAATTTGAGAATATTTGAAGCATCATTTTCTTTGCCAATGCCACTTTGGGATTGAATAAAATTTCTAATATCTTTCTCCAAAAATGGTAGATTGCCGGTATCTATTCCTTTCTCCAACTCAAGCACTCTCATTATCAAACTTACAGAGCAACCAGCTTTTGACAATAATAGTATGCGATTTTGATCAACATTTGGGATGCTACGGTAAGCAGGAAGAAACTGAACCTCTTTCTCATCTAATAACTCATGATTATGATGATTATAAAAATATTTAACCACCCATTTTTCTTCAACGCTAATTGTTGTTCTAGTAACCAACATTTTTGCACCACAATTACACCTTGAAGCTTTTCGTTTTCCTTTGACTCTCCACTTCATTCACTTTATGTTGTATATTAGTGCCATCACGATGACAAACAAATTCCCTTTTATAAATACCCAATGGATTCTCCTTAGTCTCATTCTTACTAGATTTGTAAATATGATGTCGCCTAATTGAAAAACCACTTCTTCGTGCAAATAAATAGTAAGAGTCATAAGCATCATCATCACTATTAAATATTTTACCTTCATAAGGAGTCCAATCATCAACACTACTGACTTGAGGCAAAGATTCCGATTGTGTCTCTTCAAAGGTTAAAGAATTTTCATTTTCACTATCTTCACATATAGAAGTATAATCCTTAAGAAGCTCCAAAGGCCAATCATTGACATCTCACATATAGAAGTATAATCCTTAAGAAGCTCCAAAGGTCACGTGAGTTGTCTTTCTCCATTACTCACTCACCACTTCAACTTCCTATCGTATCATCGTTCACCGACAAGCATATCACACAACACTCAAATAAAAGGAATCCATTGACTATTGAGCACCAGCCTTTGTGTGCAGCAACCGTGAACATCAGATCAAGAATTAGACATAGGTTCGTATTTTATGCCATGTGCAGCAAATGTACAATTACCCAACATAAATCAATGCCATTTTCCTTTTATGGATCTACAAGTATTGTCGCCAAACTCTGTAACAATCAATGCATTGGGTAGGAAGATCAGGAATCTAAATTTGAGACATAAGTAAAAAAGAAATATAAGGACAAAAAGACCAATCCCAGCTTATAGAATTGAAAACTATGAAAGGGTTTAATATACAGTAAGGAAAAATTAAGAACCAATAGCAATAATTGTTGTAAGCAATAACAGTAAAATCAAAATGATTGATTATTGACTTCATCATGGGAAGAATATGAAAGCAATAAACCAAGAAAAATGTGTCGATATTTAGTGTTTGTACACTTGCTCTTCGATCACTCTATTACCCTTATTAATTTTTTGTTTTTTTTTCTTTCTGCAAATGGCAAGGGACCATTTTTTTTTTTTTTTTTTTCAGTCCACCTTTTCGATCAGGTCCAATAAGTTTTCGAGCCTGATGGCAGCAAGCATGGCTTTGTTGTGGTGCTTGCAGAGACAACTCAACTAATGTGACTGCACAGGACTGCGTGATTTGGTGCTTTAGTTCTTGATTTGATGGTGTTTCAACTTTCCCGAATGCTGGATTGTGGTGTTTCACGATTCTTGATTTAATGGGACTGTGGTGCTCAATGGATTCTCTCTCTCTCTCTCTCTCTCTCTCTCTTTTTCCCAAATGTTGTGTGATATGCTAATGGGCGATAGGAAGTTGAAGCGTCGAGTTACTGAGAAATGAATTATTGAGATTGAGAGTAACTCTTTAAGGTTAGTCGTGGAATAAGTGGATTGGTTTAGTTGGTAAGAATCGGATTACCATAAAGACGTGAGTTTAAATCTCACTACCGATGTGAAGACCTTATTATATATATATATATATAAAAGGAGGGATCAAATTACACCGGTGTAACTTGATCAACTATTACATCATTCAATAATTTGATATAGAATGTGATTTTTATCGATCCAATCATTGAATTATATCTACATATTAACAAGATTGTCTATGTTAAATTTTGTCAAAATTAAATCTATATATGAAAAGGGATCCACTTACTCCAGAAGTAAGTTTAAGAAGTTACTCTTAATTTGGTCCTTCTATTTCATTTTAAATTAACGGCTTAGATTAAACTACTGAACCCCCTCACGTGACTTCTTCTCAACCAGGTCTTTTTTGTTTTGCTATTTCTCTCTCACGAGCAATCCAATAGCTGTCTCCGTCGCCCTCATCGCCATGTTCGCTACGTTGCTGTCACGTCTCAATCTGAGATAATTTTTTAATAAAAATAAAATCTTAAATTAGCATAAACTTAAAATTTTTATTTTTTTATAAGTTTTACAATTTTTTCTTAATTTAAAAATAAATAAAAATATTCTTCCCTTTTTAAAAAAAAATCTCATTGTCAAACATACAATAAATTGTTAACAATACCAACGAAGGAGTGAAAAGATATTTAAGTTGTCTAATTTTTATTAGTTATTCATAAGTTGGGAACTCTCTTTTGCATATAAGGCTCTTGGTAACATTTAATTAATTACATTTGTTACCCTAAAAAATATATATATTGTTGCCTAATTTTAAATTGTTATGTATGGTAAAATTGTTAATTTTTGTAATAATTAATATAAAAGTCATACTTATTAGGATAATTTTTAATTAGTTGACAAGGTAAAAAAATTTATATTGATAGTGTATGAAAATTAAACTCTAAAAAATAACATCTCTTAATTTTATTTGATTTTTTGAAATGTTATTTTTTTTATTAAAAAGAAAGGTCAGGATACAAAAACAAAAAGAAATAAGTAATTTAAATTCATTAAGACATGAACTTGATTGCCATAGTTTACTAATTTATGTAGTCATATTGTAATTTTTAACTTATAGAGTTTAATTTTGCTATATTATTATATAAATGCTTTTATATTAGTAAATAGAAATTATATTAGACATGACTTTTTAAAATAATCATTATAAATAATTTTTAATTATATGACAATTCATGATTAAACGTATTCCGAAGTTGGCTCAACCTAGGCTAGTTAAGGCCCAAATTCCTCAACCTAAGTCTAGTTACATGAGAATCTCAAAAGGGCCCAAGATGATCGACCTCCTATAGCATTAAAAGTAACCTAGCTACCTATCAAGTAGGTAATAATTCATAGATCCCTATTATCCTACCAAAGGATAATTCCCCTGTCATAAAGAATATGATCACATTATCTCAACCTACATTATCAAGAGAGGCCTACAAAAACTAACAAATCTAGAGTTCTACACTCCAAGTACACCTAAATCTTTAACCACCTCACCTTTGACTCATACTAATTTGAGCATCAAAATTATTGCAAGTGACATCCCCCTCCCACCATTTTGACTAAGAACCGACGCATTGAAGCATTTTACCCAAGTCCAATCGACTTAAAGATCAACCATAAAGCCCATGAGAAGCACATGGAGACTCCCCTCAGCCATATCAAAACATTGACGTTGTCTACGAGGACGATTGTAATTCCCATCCCTAGTCTATCTAGAACAAACTAAATCGATCTTGTTTTAGTGACCCAAGAAGCATGTGTTATCTTCAAACTCGTCATGGTGCATGTACATAAATAGGAACCAATCAAACCAAACATCTAATCCACCAACACAAAATGATCGACTCACACCACCTCGATCTTCCCAGCACAACAAAAGTTTGACATCGGTAGAAACGTTGGCTCAACACCCCCTCCCACCCCCCCCCCCCCCCCACCCAAAAAAAAAAACTCCGATTGTGCTCCAAGATGGTCAAAAACATCGATCTCTAATTAGTTCCTTACGAGATCCCATCTTGGCACCCCTTAAGATAACGAGATCCTTGAGACTAACTAGCCCCTATCTCAAATAATTCATATGTTCCCAATTCCAAAAAAAAAAAAAAAAAGATGTCAACAATGAGTGGGTACAATGGAACTAAGGACACATGCGAGCATTATAGGTGACAAAACGGGCTTAACCCAACAAGTCGATCCATTTAACCCACCTTTTTAGGCTGGTCAATCTAGGGTATTCAACCCACCAACCCATTTTTGGCCTTCCAAAAAACGGCCTTGTAACAAGCTGAGGTGGGCCAACCCATCAAACCAACAATTTTATTTTTTTAATTAGAAAAAAAATATTGTAAGATTTTGGGTTTCTATTTCATTTTTGGTATAAAAGTAATGTTGTATTTAGAACCCAATATTTATGTGTGGAGATGATCATGAAGGTGGGTGTATCTCTTGGACAATTTTTTGTTGATGTTATTCTTGGAAACAAAGCAATTAGAGAAATTAGATGAAATAATTCAGTTAAAAATTAGTAGGTGTGCATGTAAAAGAGATATTAACTAGTAGGAGCCTAAAATTATTTTCTTTATTAAGTTTTATAATTTTTATATATTTAATTTTTTAATTTGTCCTTTTCTACTTATTTATTACTTTTTAAATTTTTGGCAAGCTAGTCTGCTAGCTTATCAATCTGCCTGTAAACAGGGTGGACTTCACTTTTCATCCCATATACATTGAGTGAACCAGCCCATTCCATTCCATTTTTGGCAGGCTGTAAATGAGATGGGCCAAAACGAGTCAGGCTAGCCTGTTTCCCATCCTTAACAAGCACCTCAAGGCTCAAAGTGTTTGAATCCCTCGTATCTTACAAAAGAGTTGCAAGACCGACCATGTGCAAAGCCTTTCCCTTAACCTTAAAAAAGATACTACCTTTGGTCCTTATTATAAGATCCAAGTAATTAATTCACCAGGATTAAGGAAATTTGGTTAATTTAGTTAAAAGTATTAAATTTGTCTTAATTAATATTTTTTTTCTAAAACTATACATATAAACAAAACTAACAAATATTAATGGATTATGTTCCTCTCACTGTCTAATAACTCACGTCATTATAGAACTAACTTTAATGAAGGACATTTTTGTAAAAAATAATTAATAAATGAAACATTTTAAATTGAACTTTATAAAAAAGATCAAACTACAATTTTTAATTTGAACCTTATAATAAAGTCACGAGTAATAGCATTATGTTGGTATCAATTGCTGCCGAGCAGATTAGTGAACTCTTGGGTGGACCTAAAGTCCAAATTTTTAAATCAATTACTATTAATGGGCTGGGACCATCCAAGAACGAAAGCCAATCTCATGGCAATTCAACAGAAGCAAGGAGAAGCTCTCAAGGAGTACATCGCCAGCTTCTCTCACGAGGCCCTATAGGTTCAAGATCTGACTCTCGACGTTGAGTTGCATCTAATCGAGGACAGATTACTCCCTGTAACCACTTTCCATACCACACAAAGAAGATAGGTTTTTTTTTTTTCCTTATTTTTGTAGATTTCCATTTTTAGTCCATCACAAGTTTCTGTTTATTTTTAGCACTTCAAAAAAATTTCGTTCACGAAAATTTTTTAAAAGACTAAGATCAGTCAAAAAAATTTATAAGAGACTAAAAACAAAAATCCAAGAAAGATAAAAAAACTAAAAAGTTAATAAACCCAGAAAGACAAAAAAACCAGCACAGGTGATTCTTCTCAAAACCCAAGTCAGTCCAGACTAGAACGTTGAGAGCGATGATTCAATTACTACATCTCCCTGACCACATCTCGCGATCTCACATTCTTCATGCAGTAAAGGATATTAATTAAGTATATAACATCTAACTCAAATGAAAAATATTTTAGGATTTTTTATTTCTTAATTATATACTACCTCCGTTCCAAATTATATGACGTTTTAGAGAAAAAAATTTGTTCCAAAATAGATGTCGTTTTACAAAACCAATGCTGCATTAAATGTCTTTTTCCAGGACTACCCTTAATTAATACTTAGTGGGAGTAGTGTACTATGAGTAATTAATTAGAGAGATAAAGGGTATATTAGGAAGTTACCTAATATTTTCTAGGAAATTCAACAAATTAATTGCATTCCTTAATATCTGTGCCAAAACCTTAAACGTCATATAATTTGGAACGGAGGTAGTATATAGCATAACAAACGAAATAATTTAACTAAATTCAAATCCAATGTACACAATACTGTAATAAAACATGTTGTAATTAATTACAAAACTTCTCATTAAACAATTTTGAATAGCTTATAAGCTAGTTTGACCAATAAATTTTATTTGGTATACAAACTTATTTTAATAACTTATAGCTTATTTTCATAAACTACTTGAAAGTAGCTTATAAAAATAAACTACTGTATAAGAGCTACACTTCTTTTGTTTTCTCACTTTTACCTTCACTAATTTATTTGAAAAAAAAAATATCCTTTCTTTTTCAATTTAAAAATCTTTTTACCTATTTTATCACTCTCTCACACACATGACAATCAAATAAAAAAAATTATTGTGAAATTTGAAAATCTTGTTTTTTTATCATTTTATTTAATGTCAAACTATTTATTTTAATTAAGTATTACATTGTTTATTTTTATTTTTAATTAAAACATTTGGTCACTAAACAAAAGTTGTTAAAAAACACAAATTATAAAGAAAAAATTAACTTTTATTTTTGTTTTAAAACAATATTATTAAAATGTTTAAATATTAAAAAACCATTATAAAGAAAAATTTAATTTTTTATTTTTGTTTTAAAACAATATTATTAAAATGTTTAAATATTAAAAAAAACCATTTAAAACCATATAAGTTTATTAAAAAATTGATTTTAAACAATATTAGTAAAATCATTTACCATTCTTTTATAATAAAAAGTTTAAAAAAAATTATTTTCCTACTTTTTAAGATGATAACACACACACGCTTACTTTCTCTTCAATATATCCCAATCCCATTTTAATCATATCATCTATTACACACACACTTTCTCTTCAATCCCAATCCCATTTACACACACACACACACTTACTTTCTCTTCGATCCCAATCCCATTTTAATCATATCATTTATTATGTACATATATACTTCCTCCGTTCCTAAAATCTTGATGTTTAAGGTTAATACACACAGCTTAAGAAATATTTAATACAACTCACAAACAATAAATTTAGTCTAAAATACCCTTATTTAATATTTATGATGAAAGAAGTTGTGAAAATGCAGGTCATGTTAAATAGGGGTATAGGTGGAAGAAAATAATTAATGAGCCTTAGAATATGTAAAACATCAAGAGTTTGGAAACAAAAATAAGAAGTTAAAACATCAAGAGTTTAAGAATGGAGGAAGTAACATTTTTTTCTTATCATTTATTACATATATAACATTTTTTCTTTCTTTTCTTTTTTCTTTCTATTCTCTCTTATTTTCACTCCCCAATCTTAAGATGGACCAATATTCGGACTCTTGAAGTGGAGCAATCACACTCTAATTTGATGTTCCATTCAATTTTAGACAAAAGATAAAGGGGTTAGTTTTTTATACATAAAAAAATACGTGTATTTATATCACATCTCATTTTTCATTTAGAGTTTTCATATTATTTTACACATTTTTTTCCTTTTATTTTCTATACAACTAAACAAGAGAAAAGAAAAATTTTATCATTTTTTCTTTTTATTAACTCTATTAGACAATCCTAAAAAATTATCTCATCTTCAAATTTTTTTTTCTATATTTTCTTTTTCTTTCCTTTCACTTTATTCTTAAACTAATAAACATAAATAGCCTTCAACTTAACAGGTATGAGCGGAGGCCAGTGAGTAATAAAACATCAGACTCACGGACCAGGCTAACGTGAAGTTCTAAATGGCTGAGGCACCGGTGAGAAAGTGTGGTATACCTGCTGCAGCAGGTTAATCAACGGTAAACACCTAGAGAAAAAAAAATTATTTAAAAAATAAAATTATATAAAATTATTATAATAAAAATTAGAACAAAAATTTTCTTTTTTTTAAAAAAATGGGAACCATCGGTGGTGCTTGAATAAATTATCTATTATAATAGGTTGGTTAATCAAGAAAAAAAATCATTTTTTTATTAAATGAAATTATATAAAAAAATTTGAGCAAAATTATTTCTCTTATGCTCCCACAGGGAGAAAAAAAATATTTTTTAATAATTTTTATATGATTTCATTTAATAAAAAATGATTTTTTTTTCCCAGTTAACTAATCTATTATAGTAGGTAATTTGTTCAATAAAAAAATGATTTTTTTCTCCTGGTTAACCAACCTATTATAATAGGTAATTTATTCAAGCACCACCAGTGATTTTCACTTTTTTTAAAAAAGAGAAAATTTTTATTCTAATTTTTGTTATAATAATTTTATATAATTTTATATTTTAAATAAATTTTTATTTTATTTTTTTCTTTCTATGACTATCTATTACAACAGATAAAAAATTGTTGACTAATCTGCTATAATAGGTTCAAAACACTTTCTCACCGGTGAGAAAGTGTTTTGAACTCCACTTTTAGCCACACCCCAGACTCACACCTATCTTTATAACTTTTATGGGACAAAATACTCTCTATTATTCAACTCATCCAATGCGCAATTTCTCCTTTTTAGATCCCTATGAATCAAATTGTTGTTCGTGCTGGGATAGTCACAGCCATGAGATTAGAGGTGGAAAATCTTATGGATAACATGAAAACAACTCAATGGATAGGTCAAATCTGGAGATGGAACTAATTGGACACATGGGCCCAGATGATGAATATATATGGACTATGACAAGCCATTGGGAACATGATTGGCACTTGCATGGCTCAGTGCCATTTACGTCAAACAATATGTTGTACTCATTAGTCAGTTCTATGTCACCCATACAATTTGCTGCATACATGGGTCGGATCCAACCCCTAATGAACTCGTGAATTGCGTTTCCATTCACACTTCGCTTTTCAATTAAAAGCCTTTCTCAATTATGAATGTGGAGAACCACGTCTCTCAATTGCAAACCATGTGCACCACAAGTGTTTATATATATACTCCTCCGGCTTTAAATATAAGCAAAAAAATTGACTTGATGTTTGGATTTTAATATAAACAAATTTCAACTAATTTTAGTTCATTTAATGAGACTATATTCAAAATATCTTTCATTTAATATGGATTTTAATTCCAATGACTCTTTCTTAGTCTTGATATCAAATTCCAATGAAGGACAGTTTAAGAAAATAACTTTTTTTTTAATTGAAATTGGTGCAATTAAATGTTGTTAACCAACTTTCTTAATTAGGTGAAATAGTTTTTTTGCTTATATTTGGAGCCGGAGGGAGAACTTCCTCCTTATCTAAATATAAGAAAAAAAATTGTTTCACACTAATTAAAAAAAGTTAGTTAACAATATTTAATTGCATTAATCTCAAGTAAAAAATGGGTTGTTTATTTAAATTATCCTTCATTGGAATTTGATATCAACAATAAGAAGAGTCATTCGAATTAAAATCTCCTATTAAATGAAGGGTATTTTGGAGATGGTCTCATTAAATGAACTAAAATTAGTTAAAATTTGCTTCTATTTAAATCCAAAATTCAAGTCAATTTTTTGCTTATATTTAAAGTCCGAGAAAGTAATTATTTATATGTAGAAAAGGGAAGGAATATATAGCTCCAATTAATTAATGATTGACCTGCTTCTGCATGTAAACGAGGCTTTCACAATTATAAGCGACAACAATAATGAAGGAAGACAAAATGATTTCACTTGTGCTTGCTTAAGTTAGTATTTGTTTCTAGGTAGAAATTTGGCAGTTTCGAAATTTTTGCATGTGACGAGCCAACAAGATTCCAAATTTTGATGTCTTTGCCCTAGAATTTAGGGCAAATTATACTGACCCTTCCTATATTTTGTTGAAACTTCCCATGATATCTTTGTCTTTTTAATATGTTTATAGGAGTATACCGTATAATATGTTTATTAGATAACAGGAATATACTGTATAATGTATTTCATAAAACAATTAAAGAGATTATTATAAGTATTAAAAAGACAAAAAATTCATATGAAATTTCAACAAACCACTATAGACACAACTAAAAAAAACTGTTATAGGAAGTATCAGTGCAAATTGCCCTAAAATTTATGACTGTCTTTGTCAACATATGGAAGTGCACAATTGTGTATATATTTAATTAGTAACTTTAGTATTATTCACTGCGTTTAAAACACAATTAGAATTTTCAAAGTATAAAAGAAAAGAATTTTAAAATTGTGAGTTGTGAGCATAGTTATGAAAACCGAACCAGACCGGCCGGTCGGACCGGTTCGACCGGGAACCGATGCTCTAACCGGTCCGGTTCAGCTATTGGACTAGTCACGCAATCGATCCGGTTTGACCCGGATCAACCCGGTTTGACCCAGCCGGGTTTGTTAAAAATCGGTGACCCTGACCCGGTTCTTTTTTTTTTTTTACAGTTTTTGTAATTACATAATTATTTGGAATTTTTTCCATAGTACCATTTGAAATTTGAAACCATGGCAAAAGCTAATTGCTAAATAGTATATAATATAATATAATAATATGCTCCTATAACATTTTAATTAAATTGTTAATAGATAATTGCTTAATATTATATAATAATATGCTCCTATAATATTATTTTGATGTTGACAATAATATATAATAGCTAATTATTATTATCTTGATCTTGATATGATTTAATATTTATGTGTTTTATACATCTTCAGCATACTTGCTCATGGCCTTCTGACAATTTTTATATTTAGATGTGAAAAATAACAAGAGTTTCCTTAGTAATTTAATGATAATACCCAACAAAATAATTTATAGTCATAAATGATTATGTAATACTTATAGTTTAATCATAATTGATTTTAATTTTAGAGTATGAATTATGGATTGATCACATTTTGTTAGCTGTATTATATATTTTTTTTTAATTTTTTAATATATACCGGGTCAAACCGGGTCAATTAGTGACCCACCGGTTCAACCACTGACTCATCAACCCAGTGTCTCGACCGGGTCGATGACCGGTCCGGTTTTCACAACACTGGTTGTGAGTTTAATTCAATCCTACAAAACCAACTTATAAGGTGAGAGTTGTCCCCCACTTATATACATGTGAAGTTTACAGGACTGTACTGTGGTCTGATAGTGATAGTAGGTGACATGATAGGTCTAACATTAATCGCTGGAATAGGTTCTGGTACCATCTTATAATTGTAGGTTTTGGTCTAACTCAACCCTACAAACTCGACTTATAAGGTAAAGGTTGCATCTCACTTATATATACTATTTTGACCCATAACTGATCAATGTGAAATCTCAAACAAAGAAAATATATAAAACTAAAAAGAATAACAAAATATATTAACGGTTTTGTCTACAGTGAACTACCATTACATATGGTCCACCCACCCGGAACCCAGTAAAATACTGATTATAGGAGGTAAACACAGCACAATGTTTGTTTGCTACAGTATCAAGAAAAGTTTTTTTAAATTACAAATTGCGCCGTGACATTGATGCCTCTTAGCTACGACTTTATCTAAAATGATTACCTCTTAGGACTTTATCTAAAATTTGATGTACATTATCGTTGGTTAATATCAAAATATCCAATGGTTGAATTAATAAAATTTAATACATACAAAAAATTATTGTTGAGAATAATTTTATCTAGAATTATTGATTATTGATTTCGAATATAACTCAATCACTCTTTTTTTAACTACTATTAATGGCATACATAATTAAGTTAAAAGAGGATTTAAGATTTAATAGGAAAAGAAAATGACAAATCTTTAAAGAGATAATAAAATAAGAAATTAAGTCTCTCAAGGGTACACTTTAATTTAAGGAAAATAATAATTGTTCATTCTATATTATGAAGTGAATCGGTGGAAGAAAAAGAAAAATAAGAAGAAAAAGATATATAAAAAGAGAAAATACGTTAATGCAAAAGCTTATATTCATTGCTTTTCACATAATTGACGGGCATATTATCCTCTGTTTGATATAAGAGAAATAGAGGAGAGAAAGAAGAGAAATTCACCTTTTTAACGTGAGTCTCACACCTCCTATGTACTTTACTTTAATTCAAATATATCTCTATCTATTTTTATCCTCTCTATTTTCATCCTCTATACCAAATAGAGCCTTAATCTTTTGAACGCATGACTAAATATATAGGAAGTAAATATAAGATAAAAATGAGGTAGAAAGAGAGAGTTGATTTATATTTATAATAACCCTTGATTTAATCAATAGAGTGAATTAATGAATCATCAAACAGTAGCTTCCAAAATGTCATGCATGACATCATAAATTAAATTTGAGCGTGATAAAATAGCAATTATCAAATTAGGAGAAGCACAACGAGAGCATGATGTGATCCAAGTATTCCTAACATGACTAGTTGGTAGAGCCAGAAGACTGAAATTGATGTGGTACCACACTCACGTTTTTATTTTTCCTAAAATTAGACAATGATAAAACTTAGATGCAATATTTTAAATACTTTTGATATTATTTTTTCCAATTACAATAGTTTCACTTTAATAATTGGTGTAATAAAAACTGAAATTAAAAGTCAATAATGATTACTTAAGTAATCATTACTAATAATTGTGTAATGAAAATTGATGTGGTACTACACTCACGATTTATTTTCTCCTAAAATTAGAAAATGATCAAATTTAGATGAAATATTTCAAGTACTTTTGATATTAATTTTTCCAACGTTTAAATATCTTTTTGGTCCTTGCAATTTAGTGTTTTTTTGCTTTTCGTCCTTGCAAAAAAAAAATTTTGGTTTCAGTTCTTGCAAATTATGTTTGTTTTGCTTTTCATTCTTATAGTGGTTTAGATAGCGCTTTTTTCACTGTTCAAAGCGCTATCTAAACCACTATAAGGACGAAAAACAAAACAAATTGTAAGGACTAAAATCAAAAAAAAAAAAATTGCAATGACGAAAAGTAAAAAAACACTAAATTACAATGACCAAAAAGATATTTAAGCCTTTTTCCAATTACAATTATGACTGCGTCTACCATGGACTAGTAAAGTAAGTGGTCTTTCATGAACCACTAATTTTAACCTTTAGATTAAACTGAAGTCCACATTACTATGATAGACCTTCAGTATTGTATCTCTTCTACCTCGCCAAAGCTTCCTCCACTCCGTCCAACCTCTGCTGCTTTTCAACATAGGTCGCATCCGTCACCACCCACTACTGCCATTTTCCTCCCGTAACCACCCATCATCGCCACAAACACTATCTTTACCCACCAACTCCTCCTCCACTCCCCTCTCCCTTTTTTTCCCCAAATTTGTTCTCCATTCCAACAAAAAACCAGACATTTGAACATAACAGCAATAAACCAGACAATCATCAACTAAGTTTAATAACATCCATCTAAAACCTTATGTTATGGAAACCAAACAAAGAAAAATTCATCAAATTAATCAAATTAAAAACAAAAACGAATATGCAAATTGCTCTAATCACCAACAACATCAATCTCTAACGAACAACATCAACATATCAAATAAGATGGGTTTGGCCAATTTCTCGACCTCGACGAGGCACATGCAGTTATGGCCGGAGATGGAGAGTCTGTTGTGGTAGCAAAAATCGAAGGATCGGGTTTATGAGAAATTTACATCAACGTCGCGCTAATCCCTCATCCCAGAAGAAATTAGATCCAGAACATGCCAAAAAAAAAAACCAAGATCAGAAGAGCGGAAGAAGAAATCTAGAAATGAAACAAACTATCCTACGCAATAGGTGTGTGCACATCTCCCCCCCCCCCCCCCCTCCCACTTGTTGCCGTTGGCGAGGGAGGTGGCGGCAGCGGAGTCGTCCGGTGTGGAGGACAGTGATCTACTCCTAGATGGACTCGTTGACCGCGATGGGAGGAAGGTTTTCGAGGTACTCGTCGTCGATGGAGTTCTCGGGCGCAGGGGTTGAGGGAGAAAAAAGAAAAAAAAATTAAGAAAGAAAAGGAAAAAAAATTGTACAGAGGATCTGTCATATTATTGTGTAGATCAGATGAATCTAAAGGTAGACAAAAGTGGTCCACCATAAATCACATGAACCTCTTGTCCACCCTAGAAGCCGTCTACAATTACAGTTTCACTTTAATAATTGGTGCAATAAAAATTGAGATTAAAAGTAAGTAATGATTACTTAAGTAATTTTCCATTTTTGTTAGAGAATAATACTAAAAATGCTTTACACCTTTTCTATATATTTATATATCCTGAGAAAATTTCTATCAAAAAAAATATCCTGAGAAAATTAAATTCTCTTGGACAAGTGTCAACCTGTGATTATTGAAAAGTCATATAAATCAAACATAAAAATAATATGCGGTTCAGTTTGGATCGGTTTGAATTTAATATCAAATCCGAACTAAACTAAATCAATCTTTTGCAGTTTGATTTGAATTAATTTTTACGATTTTTACTAAAATAATTATTCCATTAAAATTTCTCTACTTTCTTTTCATCTTTTAAATCAAATTAATTATGTTTAAAAAAATCTATTAATAAGAATCAACAAAACTTGTTAATATGTTTGGACATTCTATAATAAAAATTTGCCAAATTTTCATCCATTTAAGTACCTAATAGCCATAACTGAATCTAGACATTATATTATATATTAGTATATGTAACTAATAAATATTATAATAAAGAAATCAAAAGTTTATCAATGCAGATGATATTTTCTAGTACCCAATCTTAATTAGCCATTCTTTTTACCCTTATTTAACATACAACACATGAAAAGTCAAATTAACATAAAACTATATGAAGCTAATATATGTATATATATATATATATATATATATATATATATATATATATATATATATATATATATATATATAATTAATTAAAATGCAACAATACTGGTATGAAACAAATAAGGTATTCATTAATTGTTGACATTTTTTTTTTCCAAACATAAGGATTTCAGGGAAATTAATTGTCAATGTATACTATTTCTTTAGCCAAAAATGAGAATTATCATTGGCGAAGCCATCTGCAATGTTCATTATTTACCAACAATTTTGTCGATGGGAACCTTCCCATATTTTGGCACAAACCTCACTCTTAATAAAATATTTTTTTGTGACAAAGAGTGAGATATTGGTTACGGACTCTGATTCTTATTTAGGTAGTGTAATTGGTCTGGTTTTTTGAACTTCTTGAAAGAAAAAGTTATTTAAAACACGATTTTGCAATGCTCTTAAAAATTAAATGATCTTTTTATTAATGACAATGAAAATAAAAAGGTGCTCTTAGTAAAAGTAATTTTAGTAGCTTCTCCATTTTCTTTTCCTTTTATATCTTTTTTGTCAAAACCAAAGAAACAAAAATACACAACTAAATATATTTTTTTAGTTTAAAATAAACTTTAAAAATAAAATATAAAATTATCAAATACCTTTAATGTAACGCCCCTCAGATCTGGCGTCTCAGCGGTTCCACTCCATGACACTTCACACGGTGACACTTCACTCAACTCCTCGTTGGTTAGAACCCTCCTCCGGTCAGAACCCTCCGTGGTTAGCCCTTTCTGAGACATCCGGCCGCTTTCAGGATCATTGGTTGTCCACACAAACCAACACGAGACTTCTCAGCATGCTTTGTCCTCACTCGCACATTTCTTGGGAAACTTCCCAAGATGTCACTCATCTCATAATTGCTTCAAGCCAAGCACGCTTAACTGTGGAGTTTTAAGTGATGAGCTACCGAAAAGTAGATCCATCTTATTGGTATAGGTAGTACCAATTATTTCCTTTAAGTCATCCTCAACTGTACAGTCCCACACCTGTGCAGCCTCTGAATCCCTCTCATTCTGGTGTGATTCGCTCGAGGTATTACATTTAACTTTAATTTTAAAGTTTTTATTTTCCATTTTAAAATATCTTTTAAGATATATATATATATATATATATATATATATATATATATATATATATATATAAGTCAATCAAATACTACCTTAAGCCTTAGGAATTAAAATCTCAAGATATATGTGCTTTATCTTACCAACGATGCATGTCAGGTGCAATTTTTACACTTGAATTAGTATTAAAGCAATTTAATTTTATTAAATTGATACAAGACATGACTATAAGTATTGGTATATAGAAAGATTAATGAAATCTCATATTTGAACTTAGAGTCATGATAAATGTACACCCTAAAATAGCGTGAATTAAGCTGGAAATGAAAGAGGAAAGAGACATACACAGTTTTCTCTCTCCACGTGAGATTTCTCTCTCTCTCTATGAGAAGATTAGGGTCCAAACGTGAGGATAGTTTTCTTAGTCTCGTCTAGGCTTTTCCGCCATCACATCGTTAATGGTGATGGCTTCTGAAGGCAGCAACACTACGAATACCACGGTGGAGTTCAATCGATTTATTATAGAGGAAGAAGAAACGAAGTTGGAGATCATGATCGATGAGAATGACGAAGCAAGGGGGATCCATCGTTGTGCCTCGTCGGACGTTTCCTAACGGATAGACCCATTAGGGTTCATATTATGAAGGAAAAGATGGCGGGGGTTTGGCATCCAGGAAGAGGGGTAGCGATTAAGGAGATTGAATAGGGTCTTTTTTTGTTTCAATTCTTTCATGCATTGGATGTCCAAAGGGTGTTGAAGCAAGGTCCGTGATCATTCGACAACCACCTTCTGGTTTTGGGGTTTATGCAGGATGGGGACATACCGAGTCAGATCCTTCTATATACAGTGCCTTTTTAGGTCCAGGTGCACAACATCCCGATTGGTTTGTCCGAGACGGTAGGGCGTCATATAACAAATTTTATTGGAGACTTTCTGGAGTATGATGCTAGCAATTCCTCAAATTTCTAGCAAAAATATACGAGAATTCGGGTCCCGGTGGATGTCAGAAAGCCTCTGAAGCGCTCTAAGAATATTAAGAAACCAAGGGGGAAAGTAGAGGAAGTGCAATTTAAGTATGAGAGGCTTGGTGTAGGATCGAAGCAACAGATCTAGAGGGGGTGAATAAATCTTTCAACTTTTAATACTAAAATCTCTTTCCTTTTTCAAAACTTCTATTTTACCATCCTTCTTCTTGCAAAGAATCCAATTATTTAAATAAAGATTTATGAAACAAGTTGAATAGAGATTTTTAAGATCAGGTTAAGAAATCAGAATTTTATTTCAATTAAAGAATGTTGATTAGGAAAACTTAACCAATTAACCTTGATATCTTGGATGAACAAGAAAGTGAAAATTAAAGAAAGAATGCTCAAGAGTTTTATACTGGTTCAATCATAAAGACCTACATCCAGTTGATCCAACACCCTGTTAGATCTTTCACTAATTCAAATTTCGAGTTACATGCACACTACACAAACAAGAAATCTAAAATTCACACTTTTTAGACTTGAACCCTACAAGTAAAGAAAGAAACTATCTAATAGAACACTACTATTAGATTCTAAAAAACCTTATTTCAGACAATTCAATCTTTAAAAAAAAGATCAAGGTTATGCAACAATTTCACCTTTAGTGAATGATAGAACATTTTAGCTCATTGAATTCCTATCATCTTCTTCATCAAGCAAGAGTGATCTTGCTTTTTGATTCTTCCATTTTCTGAATAGAAGGAGATCAATTTGCTTTAGAACTTTTTTGATGTTCTTCTCTCAATGAATGTTAAAATTGATTTTTTTAAAAGTATTTTTTTTAGAGAGAGAGGGAGTGCTGGTATTTATAAAATTTTAAAGATATAAATATAATTGATTTAATCTATTATGTAAATAACATAATTTGTTAAATCGTTTTTTAGCACACCTGGGTTCTATGCAAAAACTGATTTAACCTGTTACATCAAAGTGTAACTTGTTAAATTGATCTTAATGATCTCTTAAAGTGATCTGGGTTCGTTTTAATCTATTACATACTCATGTAATCGATTAAACCGAGTTTTCTTCTTTGTAAAACAACTTTTTGAATCCATAGTAATCGATTAAACCGTGTTGTAATCGATTAAAACAGAGACAATGTGAATTCTTTCAGAAACAAGACTCAAAGTCTAAAGTGCCTTGTGTAATCGATTATTCCGAGGTGTAACCGATTATGCTTAGAATTTTAGCTTTTCCAGTTAAAAGAAAACATGGTAATTTGTTACATCAATGATTTAATCGATTACTACAGTGAGTTTATCAAAAAGGATCAATTAATTTGCTTTCTTAGATTTTTGGTTAAGACTCTAGGCAAGACTAATATTTAAAATTAATCACTCACAAGCCTAAGTCTAAAACAATCAATACAATGCCACATCTTTACATGTTTGGCATATCAAAAAATTAAGACCAATTAAAACCAAAACTAGATAAAAAAAACTAGGAGATCTAGGGGATCTAGTCTTCATGTCAACACTTGGCCCCTTCTATTTTCTGTGTGGCCTTTTAGGCCATATAGATAGTTATTGTGAACAATTGTTTTCTATGACAAATGACGATGGTAGTAGATCTTGGGGTCAAGAGGTAAGGGTAGAACCAAGAAGGAATAATGGGGTTGGTGGTTCAAGATGGTTGAGGGAGGAAGGTCAATCAAAGTGGGTAGCTCCAATGCAAAAGTATGATGCCTACAAAGGGGATACGAGATCTATGTCTGATGACAAGGGAAAGGGTGATACGGTAGAGGTGGTAGAGGAGAAGTCTCAGAATAGGCATCAACAGATGGTGACTATCTTTAGCAACGCTTCATCTTTATTTCATAATGCAATTGAAGGAATACATCACAACACATCAGGAAGCCAAGCTATGATGGAGGATGATCTTAATGAAGAATGCCAAATTGAGGAGGAGAAGAAGAGAAGGCGCCAAGAAAAGATACAGGTGGATGGGAAAGCTACTTTGGTGGAAGTTGAGAATGGTACTGGTCAAGCTCATGAACCCTAAACTGGAGATCATAATTTTTTAATGGCAGGCCCTGGCAGCAAGGCTTGCCAGGGATCATGACAATTCTCAGTTGGAACTGTCAGGGATTGGGCAACCCGCGTGCAATTCCTACCCTTAGGGACCTAGTCTGGTCTCACCAACCTGATATCATCTTTCTGAGTGAGACTTTAGTTCACGGAAATAAGATTGAGGAGGTTCGTATCAGGATGGGTTTCGATTATGCATTTGTTGTTGATAGGATTGGGAGGAGTAGTGGGTTGGCCATTCTATGGAGACAACCTTTTAGGTGCAACATTCTGAATTATTCTTCTAATTTTATCAATGTTCAAGTGGAGCAAAATGGGGGTCCATGTTGGAGGTTCACGGGGTTTTATGGTTTCCCTGACAGAGGTAGAAGAAGTGAGTCATGGGAGCTCCTTAAGTATTTGGCTAGGGATAATTCCCTGGCATGGTGTACAATGGGAGATTACAATGATATGTTGTCTGCTGATGATAAATGAGGGGGTCAAGAGCACCCCCAATGGCTTATAAGGGTTTCAGGGAGGCTATTCAGGGAAGTAATCTGATTAACTTGCCTTTGGAAGGCTATCAGTATACTTGGATCCAAAGAAGAGGTACGGCTGATGTCATTGAAGAGCAACTTGATATAGCCCTGGCAACCCAATCTTGGTTGGAGACTTTCCCTCAGTGCAGGTTCCTGAATACTATAGCAAATAGGTCAAATCACTCCCCTATTATGCTGCAGTTGGTGGATAGACAGGTCAGAAGAGGTATCAAGGTCTTTAGATTTGAAAATGCTTGGCTTGATGAGCAAGAGCTACCTGGTGTGGTGGAAGGAGGCTAGAATAAAGACATTTCTGCAGCTCTGTTAACTAAACTGAATTACTGTGCTGAGGATCTGCATGTTTGGGGGGAAAAGTTCAGGTCAAAGTTCAGGTCTGAGATTGAGAGAAGCAAGAGGATTCTGGAATAGTGTAGAGGTAGGAGGGAGGATGAGGTTAGAGGAAAGTATGAAGCTACTAGAGAACAACTTAGGGCTCTCTTGGCTAAGGAAGATACATTCTGGAGGCAGAGAGCAAAAGTCCACTGGTTGAGGGATGGAGATATGAATTCCAAGTTTTTTCATGCTATAGCCTCCGCTAGGAAAAAACACAATAGATTAAACAAGTTGGTAGATGATGTTGGTTCTACCACTGAAAGTTCGGAGGGAATGTGTAACGTTGTTGAAGCTTATTTTCAACAATTATTCACCAGCACCTACTAGAATTATGATGGTGTTTTGGCTCATGTTAGTGGCAGAATTAATGGGGAACAGAACAAGGAACTTATAAAGCCTTTTGTGATTGAGGAGTTCAGACATGCTTTGTTTCAAATGCATTCGGATAAAGCTCCAGGACTAGACGAGCTAAATCCAGCTTTCTATAAACGCTTTTGGGATTTCTGTGGTTCAGATATTTTTCAGACTTGTCAACAATGGCTACAGGATGGAGTGCTCCCACCTCATCTGAATGATACAAATATTGTTTGATTCTAAGGTGGATAACCCGTCGTCTATGAAGGACTAAGGCCGATCTCTCTCTGCAATGTGTTGTACAAGATTTTATCAAAAGTCCTTGCAAATAGATTGAAGCCAATTATGCCCTCATGCATATCCATAGAGCAATCTGCTTTTGTTGAAAACAGATCTATCATCGATAATGCCTTGGTAGCATTTGAAACAATCCACCACATGAAATGCAAGACAAGAGGGAAGAATGGGGAAGTGGCGCTCAAGCTGGATATGGGTAAAGTGTATGACAAAATTGAGTAGGGTTACTTGAAGGGGATGCTGCAAAAGTTAGGTTTCTGTGATACTTGGGTGAAGTGGATGGTGATGTGCTTGGATTCTGTTAAGTTTCAGGTGCAAGTTAATGGAGAAGGAGTTGGCCCGTTACCCCCGAGAGAGGGCTTAGGCAAGGTGACCCATTGTCACCTTACCTATTCATTTTATGCTGTGAGGGTCTCTTGGCTCTGATAAAAAAGGCGGAGGCTCGTGGGGGCTTACATGGTATCCAAGTGTGTAGAGGAGCCCCTGTCCTCACACACCTCCTTTTTGCTGATGATTGTTTTCTATTTTTCAGGGCAAGGGAACGGGAGAGTTCTTGTATGAAAGACATTCTTGCAACCTATGAGAAGGCTTCAGAACAGGCTATTAATCTGTCCAAATCAGAAATTTATTTCAGTAGAAATACCTCTCCTGAGACCAAGAATGTTGTCATATATGTTCTTCGTGTTTTCGAGTGCTTGAGGACAAGAAAGTATCTAGGCTTCCCCTCCATGATAGGGAGATCTAAGAAAGCAGTGCTCAACTTTTTAAAAGACAAAATATGGAGGAAGATTAATCACTGGTCAGGCAAGCGTCTCTCAAGAGCAGGGAGGAAATTTTGGTGAAGGCAGTGGCTCGGGCTATCCCTAGCTATTGTATAAGTACTTTTCTGCTTCCAATTACTCTTAGTGAAGAAATTCAGTGTATGATAAATTCCTTTTGGTGGGGCAGTAACCGAGGCACAGGCAAAGGGATCAATTGGTTAAGCTGGGATAGATTATCTGTTAGAAAAAAGCATGGTGGTATGGGATTCCGCCATCTATTTGGCTTTAATCTAGCCATGCCAGGGAAGCAAGGATGGAAGCTAGCTTATGTTCATGATGCTACAGTTTCAAAGGTCTTCAAGGCCAAATATTACCCAAAAGGGGTCTTTTTGGATGCGGCTTTAGGCCACAATCCTAGCTTTGTGTGGCGTAGCATCCACGTGACCCAGGTAGTCGTTAGAGGTGGCTTCAAATGGAGAATAGGAGATGGTAGAAAGATCAGTGTTTGGCTGGATCCTTGGCTTCGAGACCAAAATTGGCCGTACATCCAGAGTATAGCTCCTCTAGGTTTGACAGATATGTGTGTAGTTGATCTGTATGATGGTGACAAAGTAGCTTGGAATCTGAGTCTGGTTTCAGGCATCATGCAGCAACGTGATATAGAAGATATGCTGAAAATTCCACTTTGTAATAAAGTAGGAGAAGATGAAATCATGTGATCTTTGAGCAAAGATGGATGTTTTTCAGTGAAGTTCGCATATCACTATATAACTGAATCTCTGTTAGATTGTTCCATTCATAAGGTGCAGGGTAGCTGGAAGTTGGTTTGGAAACTGCCAGTGCCAAATAAAGTTCGTGTTTTTCTATGGCGTGCCATCCAAGATTGCTTACCAACCAGAAGTAGATTACCACAAAAAGGTGTCCAATGTCCGAGTTGGTGCTGCTTCTGTGAGAACAATTTAGAGAACACTTGGCATTGTTTTGTGGGCTGCTCTTTTGTTAGAAATTATTGGGTGGAGGCGGGGTTGTGGAACACTATTAGTAAGTACTTGGATTCAGTTGAAGGCTTCTCGGATTTAATATTCATGCTGCTGCAAGATCTTAATTCTGGAATCATGGCAAAGATTGTTATGCTGTTATGGGCTATGTGGTGGAGGAGAAATAGTAAGATTTGGGAAGATGTGGACCGCCCTCCTTTTTTTATTGCCCAAAGAGCATTTGTGTCCCTGCTGGAGTGGGAAAAGGCGCATTCCAAACATCAATTTTGACCGCAGCAGTGTCAACCCATCTTGCATTGGCAGAAACCACCTCCAGGTATGCTTAAATGCAATGTGGATGCTGCTATGTTTGCTGATGTTCAAAGAGTGGGTCTTGGGATGTGCTTGCGTGATGAATTTGGTTTTTTTGTTAAAGCTAAATCTACTTCTATTGCTGGCCTCTTTTCCCCTGTTGAGGCAAAGGCATTAGCTTACTTGGAGGCTATAAATTGGGTCAATCAGCTTGGTTATCATATTGTCATTTTAGAATTTGACTGTAAAGCTGTTATGGATGGGATTAAAGGTAACTGTATAGCAAACTCAAAATTAGAGGTTCTTTTGCGTTCTTGCAAACATAGACTCAAGTTTTTACCAAACTTTGAGATACGTCGGGTTAGGAGACAGGCCAATTATGCTGCTCACTTTTTAGCTAGAGTGACGCAATTTCATGCTAGTCACCAGGATTATGATTATATACCTCAGTGTATTTATGACATTATCAATACTGAAATGAATTGAGCTTTCTGTTTCAAAAAAAGAAAGAGGAAAGAGACAGGGACAGAGGAAAAATAATAGATATGGTAAGTGATATATTAAAAAATGAAAAAAAAAAAAAGAGAAGAAAATAGGATATAGGATGAAAAAATGACGTGGGAGAGAAAATTGTGAATGATTATAATTTTTCTTGAGCTTATTTGGTTGATTCGTTGCTGTCTATAGTGCTACCATTAATTCTTTATATCATCCCCACAAATTATAAAACTTCTAAAATATAATGACTTGCAAAGTCTTTCGAATATAATAATGAAATATTACACAAAATATTAATTATAAATTAAAGTTTTGGAAGATGTTCAAAACATTAGTGACAATCATAATCGCCTGGAAAGTATATATGCATTCAGTGATTGTTAACTAATACATGCCACTAAAGTTTCGTTGAATTAAATTCATGGATAGAAATGTATTATGCATTTAGTGGCAATCAATACCCATCATTATATACAGTTCAACTCAGAGATAACAATCCAACCCAGACTTAATGAATATTTTATAAAAATTACTCACAATTTTTTTATATAATTTCTTAATTAAGTAAAATAGTTTTATTTGTAATGTTATGTGATGTGATAATCTCCTGTCCTAAAGTTAGCAGTAAAGCAGTAGTTACACTAAACACTACAGTATTAGATTTGGAAATTACACCTACATCCCTTACTTTACATATTATTGTTAGGCATATGCATTGACATTCGTTACTTTATTAAAAAATTATACATATCTCCCCAATTTTTTTTTACATAAGGAGAGAATAACCTTAAAAAAATCATAAATGAGAGCTCGTTAAATAAAGAATGAGAGACTTAAACATTAAGCACATGAGGTGTGCCTACGGGCTATGGTACAAAAACACCATGGACGATGCAGCAAGGAGATGTTACGAACTTAGTTTATGTCCAAGCTAGCGCACGGGTTTATCGCGCCCTTAGTTTAAGATAAACAATTAACTTACAACATAATTGATTTTGTATATTTTAATAGTTATCGACATTTTATTAATTATTTTTACTCTATTTTTTACCTATTTTCATTTACATATTTATCTCTTTTTTTATTTTTTTCTATTTCTCATGAACTTAATACATTTTATCTCAAATATATTTCTCACTTATTTTTATTTATTTTTCTTATGTCCATCAATATATTTCTCACTTATTTTTTCTTAGCAAATAGATGTTAAGAATAGGAGTGACAAAGTTTACTCAGATCCTACAGGTACCCGCAAAAATATCCGCAAATGGATAGAGTAAATACCTACTTATTGGGATAGGTCCGGGACGGGTATTTACCCGCAAAATTTTAACAGGGATGGGTACGGGTACGGGTATTATAGTACCCACCCTGTCCCGCTCCGCACATATTATATATATAATAAATATTAATTTAATTAAGGCATTAACTAAAACAAAGAAAGAGATGATGGTCCTATTCGTAGAATGCTAGACCTCAAATGTTGTCATGGTAGCCAACAATTACCTATGTCAATAACATAACTCCAATTTGGCACATTTCGAGTGACGTGTTTATTCCATTTGAAATTTCATTTACTTTAAGCGTATTTATATAATCACATTATAGGTTTAAAAAAATATGATACATTATAATTATATGAGTCAATTTTGATCGAATTATATAAGATTATTATGAATTATAAAATTCTCATGCATATATGATGCAAGTTTTAGAGAAGTTATTTTTTAACAATTTTTTACAATTATAAGAGAAATAGATTAAAAAAGAGAAGAAAAAAAATGAAAGATAAAATATGAAGTTAAAAGTTTGGTTGTCAAATCTATATATTATGAATTATTATGACTTAAGTTAAACAATTACAACATTAAGTTTAAGAATTGAGAAAATAGGTTATGCACTGATAGTGTAAAACAGTTTTATACCACTATCCAATCACAACTTACTATGTATGACAAATTTGTTGACTTTTATGATAACTAATTTAATTAAAAGTCATATTAACAATGATTTGTGATTGGATGACAATATAAAACTGTTTTACATTGTTAGTGCATCACCATTAAATTCTTAAAAATTATTATGTTTATAATATTGTTTAATTATGACTTTAGTTTGAACAACTCAAGGTTATGTTTGATTATTTTTAATGTTATGTTTGAATGCTTTTAATGTTATGTTTAAATTATTTAAGAGTGGATTTTTAATTTACTAGTAGTAATTTTTTAAAATAATATTTTTTATTGATTTATTAACTCTATACATAAGTAAAGTACAGGTAATGGATGCGGATATGGGTATATAGGTATCCAACAGGTACAGGGATGGGGATTAAAGTTGCTACCCGCGCGCGCGGTTATGGGGATTGGTACGGGTTTTTTTTTTTAACACGGGTATGGGGACGAGTACTATAGTACCCTACCTAAACCTTATCCATTGTCATCCCTAGTCAAAAATACGTCTAAAGGTGGGTCAGAGACCACGGGTGTCTCTCAATCCACTAGGTCAAAGACTAATCACACCCACAGTGTATGACGACTGCTTATCTAAGAAAATTTTGCATACAAAGGAATCGAACACAAGTTCTCTCACTAAATGATTGTTTCTCCGCATATGAACGCAATGAGACCTTACACTACTACGTCAATCCTACGAGTTTATCACGTGATAATTTAAGTGCTTGTAATGTGATATAATTAATAGGTAGAATATATAAGGAAAATGATGATGTGGTAGTGAGTCAGTGTGTTGATGCCAAGAGAGAAAAAATCTTGTACGAAGTAATCGATGAACAAAATCTGTCAGAGAAGTTGTGTTGGTGTCCTCAAAATTAAACACATAATAACATGAGGTACTGACCTAGGGGCTACGGTACAAAAACACCATGAACGATGCGGCATGAGATGTCTCTATGAACTTAGTTTATGTCCAAGCTAGCGCACGGGTTCATCGTGCCCTTAGTTTAACTTTATTTATGCCTTTCTGCGTATTCACTTTTCGTTGCAGCTTTACATGATGTTACTGTATATGAATAGGAAATTCACTGTAACGCCTTCTCATCAAATCAATGCTCCTAGTGGGAACCAAACAACGACTGATCACTGATATATATATATATATATATATATATATAGAAAAGTTACATACATACTTAAAAATCTATTACACACATAACGAGGGAGAGAGTAAAGAGAAAAAATATATAATTATAGTAAGATTTAGGGTAAAATATGTTTTTGTTATCTCATTTTATCTAGATTTTTATTTTTAGTCCTTCATAAATTTTTTTTCTATTTTTAGTCTCTAAAAAATTGTTTCATTTTATTTTTAGTCTCTGATATTAATTTCAACTGTTAAGTTTTAAAAATTTGCATTTTAAAAATTTTTGTTTAAGTTTCTATTAATTTTTAATCGCTGCAAATTTTCTGGCAAACTAAAACCGTGAGAAATGATAAAAAAAATAATTTAAAAAATCAAAACCTCAAACACTAGATTTTTTGAAATCACAAGAAATGTTACAAAAGTAAACATTTCTGACTGCCAAAAAATTTGTAGCGGTTAAAAGTTACCAGAAACTTAATCAGAAAATTTTCACACACACAGTTTATGTCCGTCATGTCATCACTTAACAGTTGAAATTAATGTCAGGGACTAAAAATAGAACAAAACAATTTATAAGGGACTAAAAACAGAACAAAACAATTTATGAAGAACTAAAAACAGAGAAAAAATTTATGAATGACTAAAAATAGAAATCAAGATAAAATGAGGGACCAAAAACATATTTTACCCTAAGATTTATGATGTGATGAAAAAAATATAAATAAAAAGAAATGAAAATGTGGGTGAAGTATTTAAAATAATAAGGCGCTTATCTATCTATATATATATATATATATATATATATATATATATATATATAGAGAGAGAGAGAGAGAGAGAGAGAGAGAGAGAGAGAGAGAGAGAGAGAGAGAGAGAGAGAGAGAGAGAGAGAGAGAGAGAGAAATACATTTTGACTATAAAAAAAGTACATTTTGATCATTAAATTTTATCCCAAATGATTAAGATTAAAAAATAAAAATCATGATACTCTTAAAAGATATACTTAACTTTTTAAATACATCACATGATTTTAGAATAAATGATTATTTCGGTCCCTAAATTTATAATTTGTTGACAATTTAGTCCTCAAAAGATCAAAATTTCTAATTTAGTCCTTGAATGTGAAAAAAAGTACGACAAATTGATCATGCCGTTAACTGAGGTCCGTTAACTTTAACGAGAGTGCACACGTGGCATATAACGTGACTACGTGGCACTCCATGTGTGCAAATAGATTTCCACATAAATTGTAAGAGCCTTTCAATTCAATTCTAATAAAAAAAATAAAAAATACATGACAGTGTACATATGTGTAAGTAAATAATTTACTTATGAAACCATAAAACCCAAACTATGAACAAATACGAAAACTGAAAACCAAAGCCTTTTTTTCAGAAGCAAAATAATTTTTTATTGATAAAATGAAAACCTAACGTATATACAAATGTGTGCAATATTGGCTATCAAATTTAATTATCTCCCTTGTGGCATAGAGACCCGCCCACATCATGGATATGCATTTCTACTCCTCATGTATTATCACATGCTCCTGGTAATCTCCTGCTATACCACCCTTTGCACTAATACTAGAACTTTTTGAGCACACTCCAAACATATGCTATACCCAAAATCGTGGCCTCGGTTTGTTGTCAATTGTCGCACTTTTTTTACATTTAAGAATTAAATTAGAATTTTTTATCTTTTAGAGACTAAATTGTCGACGAATTACAAATTCAGGGACCAAAATGGTCATTTGTCCCATGACTTCAATTAGAGATTGTCTGACTTACTTCAAATAAAATTTGGGTTAAACAATCCCATGATATTTGATCTATGCAATTCTCTTATTTAATTCAAGATGATTAATTATAAGTATTAATTACACTAATCATATATCATATAATTATTTGATCCTATTTTTACTTAGGATAATTTAGATAATCTCTTCTAATTACCATTTCATCTTTACTATTTAAGTTACTACAATACTCATTTATAACTCACCTTTTTTTATCCCTCTCGGGTTAGATCTCTTTCCTGATAAAGTTTTATTTATAAAAAGAAAAAAAGAAAACCTGACGTGCATCTTGTCAATGAAAAGCCATCCAATCCATAAATAACAATCGCAACCAATGCCAATTCCCACTTGTGACTTGTCCCCCTCTCATTGCACATCTCTCCATTTTAATTCCCTCATAATTCTTTCTCTCAATATTCTTAATCATATCCTTAATTTCACTACCCTCTCTGCTAGCTTCGTCTTCAATCCTCCATCAATGGAACTCAAACCTCTACCTACCTCCTCTCCCTTATCGCAGTTCTTCAGCAGCAACCACGTTTGTTTCTCTTCTCTACTCTTCTTCTCACTCACCACCATCATCATCCTCTTCCTCCTCATCATCATCATCAAAATCGCTTGTCTCTCTCACGGGAAGAGAGTTTTCTGCAGCTGCGAAACGTGCCAGACATACCTCACTTCAAGCTGGTCGGAAAACTTCGACAACCTCTGCGACTGGTATACGCACCTCCTCCGAAACTCGCCGAACAAGACCATCCACATCCACGTGCTGCGGAACACGATCACCGCCAACGCGGAAAACGTGGAGTATATCCTGAAGACCAAGTTCGAGAACTTCCCCAAGGGGAAACCCTTCTCTACGATCCTCGGAGACTTTCTGGGTAAAGGAATCTTCAACGTCGACGGCGACGCGTGGCTGTTCCAGAAGAAGATGGCCAGCCTGGAGCTCAGCAAGCACTCCATAACCTCCTTCGCCTTCGAAATCATCAACAACGAGATCCAGAACAGGCTCACCCCGCTCCTGCAGACCCAAAACGGGGTCGTTTTGGACCTGCAGGACGTGTTCAGGAGATTCTCCTTCGACAGCATTTGCAGATTCTCCTTCGGGCTGGACCCCGCGTGTCTGGCGAGGTCCATGTCCATGTCGGAGTTTGAGGAAAGCTTCGACCTGGCGTCGAAGCTTTCTGCGGAGAGGGCGATGGCGGTGTCGCCCTTCGTCTGGAAGGCGAAGAGGTTGTTAAACCTCGGAAGCGAGAGACGCCTTAAGGAAGCTGTTAGAGTGATTAATGTTTTGGCCAAAGAGGTTATAAAGCAAAGGCGCGAAATGGGGTTCTCCGAAAACAAGGACTTGTTGTCGCGGTTCATGAACACGGTCCACGATGACACGTATTTGCGAGACATTGTTGTGAGTTTCCTATTGGCGGGTCGTGACACCGTGGCTTCGGCACTCACGAGCTTCTTTTTTCTTCTGGGGAAGCACCCTGAAGTTGAATCGGAGATTCGTGTGGAAGCAGATCGTGTAATTGGGCATAACAAAGATCTCACAAGCTTCGAGCAGCTCAAGCAATTGCACTATTTGCAAGCTGCGACACACGAGAGCATGAGGCTGTTCCCACCTATTCAATTCGATTCAAAGTTTTGTTTGGAGGACGATGTGCTACCCGATGGGACAAGAGTGGAGGGTGGAACTAGGGTTACTTACCACCCCTACGCGATGGGGAGGTTGGAGGAGATATGGGGTTGCGATTGTTTGGAGTTTAGGCCACAGAGGTGGTTGAAGGATGGGGTTTTTCACGCTGCGAATCCGTTCAAGTACCCGGTTTTTCAAGCGGGGTTGAGGGTGTGTATGGGGAAGGAAATGGCTCTGATGGAGCTGAAAAGTGTGGCACTTTCACTGCTGAGGAAGTTCCACATTGAGTTGGTGGCACCACCTGCTTGTGGGAACCACCCTCGCTTCTCTCCGGGACTCACTGCCACTTTTAGTTTGGGCCTTCCGGTGGTGGTTCGTGAAAGAGGAACAACCACCACCGGACCCTCTCATTAGCCTAGCCTATGTGATAATTACTCATCACCTAACTAGTGTATACTTTCTCCGTTTCTAAATTCTTGATATTTAAGATTAATGTACACAGTTTAATAAATATTTAATATTACTTATAAACAATAAATTTAGACTAAAATACCCTCATTTAATATCTATGATGAAAGAAGATGTGAAAATCTAAATCATGCTAAATAGAGGATATATGTGGAAGAAAATAATTAATGAATCTTGAAATGTGTCAAATATCAGGAGTTTAGGAACAAAAATAAAAAACTAAAACATCAAGAGTTTAGGAACAGATGGAGTATATATTTACATTTGGGATCTAGCTAGGACATTTATTATTTATGGTCCATACGAATAAGCATGTATGTATAAGAGTTTTGAATGGACTAAACATAACTGATATTTGAGAGTCTTCTTATTCTGGAACATATATATTTACATATTTGGAATTTAGGTATACATTTATATTATTATTTATTGACCATACATATAGTATGATAAGATTGTCATGTATGTAAGATCCTTTGCAAATTACTATAGATGATGGTATAGATGGAAACTAAAGAGAGGGCATTTTTTTGTGCACCACAAGTTATGCAAGTGATTAACGAGGAAAGTGACTGGGATGGATGTGATTAATGGCGTACGGGGGTGCAGCAGGGCCTTGTTTGCACCACTAAAGTAAACCAGAATGTCTTGGTGTCGGTGGATTCTCTCTCTCGATTCTTGTTCTTGTTGAGGTACCTACAACAACATAGTTTATGTGTGTTGAGCTTGATTCCTAGCTGCAGCTGGTGGTTTTTTGTGCATGTGGATATTGCTCAGTGGATCCGACATTAATTTAGTGCGCCACGAAAGCTGTGACATATATATTTGTGTGTGTGTGATTATTTGTCTGAATATATAAAAATTAAACCAGCAATGTTCATTAACAGCTTTATATATATATATGATCTGATTGTTTAGGAGTAAAAATTTACTCCTATTTTATTTCTTGAAGTTACTCCTGTAAAAGGGTTAGTCGTTATTTAAATTCTTCATTTTATAAAATAGTATTGATTTTAATTTTTTATAGTGTAAAAAATAATAATAATAAGAGTAAATTATACGGATTTCCTGATGTTTGCTCTTATTACATCTAGCATCCCTATATTTTTTTACATTATTTTGAGCATCCCTAGGGGGATAAGTGTAATATTTTTTAAACCTGAGAATGAGGGTCAGTGTAATGATTTATGCATATGAGGGAGAGTCAGCATAACGAAAGTCCAAAAATTATGGGATTTTCTGTAGGATTCAAAAATGGAGAGGTGCTGGGTGTAATAAAGACAAACATCAGGAGGTGTCCGTGTAATTTACTCTAATAATAATAATAATAATAATAATAATTTAAAACTGAAAACAATGACATTTTCAAAAATTAAATATCACGATAAATTTTTTGCAAAAGACTATAGTAATTGAAGCTTGAAATATTGAGGATTAATGTGTAATTGTTTAGTTGTTTTTGGTAATTTTATTTTATTAAAATTAAAATTTTACTTCAATAATCTATGCAATAAATGTTAACATTAAAGATTGAAGCTAATTATTTCAATAAAATTTAAATTTTAAGTAAAAATAACATTAATTATTCAAATAGTTTGAAATCAACCTAAATATAATTTTTAATATAATTATTACAAACCAATAATTTTACTATACATAACAATATACTACCTCCGTTCCTAAATATAAAACTATTTTCTATAAAAAAAATTGTCAATTTTTATAAGACTATTTTCAAATTGTCTCTTGCATTATTTTTTTTTACCAAAATACCCTTAATCACTTTCCAATGAATGCTATAAATTAATAAGATAAGTACATTCTCTCTCTTATGAAGATTGAAGAAGATGACTAACACTCATTAATTAATTAGGTAGAAAGTAATTAAGTGGAAAAAGAGATTATGAGTCCCAATAATTGTAAGCGTAGTTTTAAAAAAATAATACAAATTATTAACAAATTTAATGTTATTAACTAAATTAACCAATTTTCTTAAAAGGTGTGAATTAGTTAAAAGAATCTTATATTTAGGGATGGAGGTAATATGATTGATGATAGTGTAAAAAATGTTTGAATTGTCAATGTATTTTAATTAAATTTTCAATTTTTATAGTGTGAAATAATATAAGAAATATATTAAAAATAAATGGAATTTTTAACAATTAAATTATAAATATAAAACAAATTGTAAAAACTATAGTGATTGAGAGTTGAGACTAATTATCATGTTGAGGATGTATAAATAAACAAAATTTAAGTGTAATTTTTAGTTGATTCCAACTGCCACCATAAAGAGCATTTAATTTATCGCAACATATAAGGAAAGTTTTCTTAATAAGCTATTACATTCTGATTCTCCGTTCTCGTACTATTTGTTGTTGGTTTCAGCCGCCAACTTAAAGAGCATTTATCACAACATATGCTACTATATAAGGAAAAAATAGTTTTATCAAGTTTTAAATATGTTTTTAGTTCTTGTAATTTAGTATTTTTTGCTTTTCGTCCTTGAAAAAAAAATTTGATTTTAGTCCTTACAAGTTGTGTTTGTTTGTTTTTCGTCCTTAAAGCAGTTTAGATAGCACTTTGAATAGTAAAAAAAGTATTATTTAAACCGCTTTAAAGACGAAAAATAAAACAAACATAATTTGCAAAGACCAAAATCAAAAAAAATATTTTGCAAGGACGAAAAGCAAAAAAATCTTAAATTCCAATGACTAAAAAAGGTATTTAAGCCTTTTATCAATAAATGATCTTAGGATATTGGAGGTTAAAAAAAATACTAATAGTAACAAATTGCTTTTATTAAAAATTACGTAGGAAATGCAATAGAAATTATGGTCAGAATATATTAATAATATTTTTAATGAAAAATATTCTACTTTTAATTGTTTAACCCGTTAGGACACTCGTTAATAGTATTTGATTCTCCTAACTCTTCATGTATAAGAATATAGATTAAACGGATAATTCCAAGTTTCCTTTGAAGGGGTTTAATGTGTTTGGATGTAATTACCTAGTGTTATTTTCTTGGTAATCGAGTAAAATATGTTTTTCATTTTTATAAATATTGGTATTTTTTTAATGCATGTTAAATTTTGTTTTACTGTTTAATTTTTTATTAATTTTAATCTTATAAAATTTGTCTATGTCATTGTTTAATAATAAAGTAATGGCCAATTCTACAGTGAAAAAGATGCTCTTGTTTCCCACTGTGGGAAAGTGTTAATAGCCATCAGATTATCAGATAAGTGTAGACTACGGTAGGTATACATTTACTAGAATATTTTTTTTTTAAAAAAAAGGAAATTTTACCACTGCAATCTCTTCCTCTCTCTACCCATTCCCTCTGCCTCTCTTTCTTCACTCCGACCATGCCTTCACCGCCGCCATCGTCGGAGAGCTGTCACACTCCTTCCTCCGCGACGCCATCGCCTGCTTGGCCTCGCACGCGACCATCGGAAAGCATCCCCAAAATGAACCTGCGTCGTCCGCTAATTTCGCATTGTGCTTAGATCTTTGAGTGGCAAAATCAGGAGGAAGGTCATGGCGTTGTACGACGACGTTTATGCGAGGTTGGAGGAGATATGGATTCTGGATCTAGATCTAAAACAAAATCAAGAGTGGGTGTCAACACCCACTTGCATCGAGAATAATCCCCTGCAACACCACCCACAGCACCAAGACAACCTCAATCTCAACACCAGAAATTGTTCGAGATTTTGAGGCCTGATTTGCTTCTCGTGTTGGGCGACGTTAGCGCGCGAGGCTCGAAGCTAACGAGGAGCAAGTGGGTGTCGGTGCTGCTTACTAGTCTTCGCTGTTGTGGATCGAAATTTGCATTTCTTGATTCTTCGGAGACGAAGACAGCGACATAGTAACCTTGCCATGGAGACGGGGAGAAGAAGAATTGGTAAGAGAGAAAAAGAAAAAAGAAAATATAAAATATTTTTCTTAAGATATTCCAGTGTATTTATTCCTACGGTAGTCTTCACTTATTTTAACCATTGATTATAAAGAATTTATATCTAACGCATCATATTTTGTTTCCCACGATGAAAAATTTGGTGAAGTTTCCCACTGTAGAATTGGCCATAAAGTAATATGTATCTAGTCACATCATGTTAGCAATTATTTTGAAAGTGACATGTAACATAACATTATTAAATGCATACTATGTCATCATTAAATAGTTATATATAAAGATTATTTTCAAACATTTTAAAATGTATGAAGATTAAAACTAATAAAAAGAAATTTTAGATAATTAAAATAACAACAAATCATGTTCACAAACATTGAAAACATATTTTACCAATTTTTATATATGACCTAGCGGTCACAAATTTTATTTTATTTTTACTTTTTTTTATCGAAAAAGAACTTGATTTGAAATTATCCCTTACTACTACACTTCACCCCTGCATATATCATATGAATAATAAACTAATTTTTAAAGTATTAGTGATTTTATATATACTTAATGTATGATTTTTTGTCTATTACCGCAAATTTTAGGGGTAGTGGCTTTTTAATTTAAAATAGCAAGGGAGAGGCTGTGGGTATGAATTAAAAGGACAAGTCCTATAACTATGTATTCTTATGATTTATCTTATTCAAATGTAAGTAGGAATTCACATACTATACAATTACATACGGTATGTTCCTAAAAAAAAATAGAGTAAATATTATGTACTTGTTTTATTTATTTTCTTTTAATAAAATGTGGATTTTATTAATCTAATTATTAAATTGTGTTATATCATCACAATAACCACGAATACTAAATTTACGTTATATATGATATTTATAAATATTCAATCTTAATAATTTATTTTTAATTATATTTAAAAAATTATACATTAAAATAAGAATTTAATTAGAATGCATTTATAGTGTAAAAGTCTTTTATACTATCATCTCATCATAATTTGATATGTATGATAAAATTGTCATTTTTTATAATAGTTACATTAACAGTAAAATCTAGAGTGACTTTGTTGACAATATAAAGAACTTTACATATATGGCATCAAAATTAAACTCGTAAAATAAATTATTTCAATGATGTCTCAAATATTTTTATAATTTTATTAGAGATTTGGTGGATCTCATTAAAAATTGGAATTCAATGACTGGAAGTTTAACTCTTATAAAAAAGAAACTAATAATAAATAGAGTTTAACTTTGATACATTATGAGTGTAAATATTTGTATACTAATAATAATTGATTAGAAATCATTTTAAATGCAATTTTTGAGTCATTATTACAAATTTTAATAATTATTAATTACATATCAATTTATGATTGGATAACAGCCAAATTAAATTTTTATAAGTATATCAAGACTTACTAGTGTGATTAGTTGTATTCACATTTCTTACCCAAGCTGTTGTCTATTTCCTTTTGCTGTCACGATTACTTGTGGAAGTGTACTTGTTTTTAAGTTACTACAGTATTTCCCTTAAAAAAAAAAGTTACTACTTATTAATTAGTTTGTTTTATTCACTAAATTACAATTCACTTGGGTGCCGCCGTATACGCACATAAAGGTTATCACGCGTGATTGTTTTTAAAGGGGGGAGCAAAATCTATTTTATGGTTTGTCTAGTAGTGAAATAAAAAGAAAAGAAATATGAAGAAAAGAAATAGAAAATATAGAAATAAGAGTTTAATGGTGATGCACTGACAGTGTAAAATTATTTTACACAGTCATTCAATCACAAATCATCATTGATAAGACTTTTAAGATAATTTTTTAAAAGTCAACTTTAGATGACGGTGAAAAAAAATGTGTTATTTTTTGGTGTTAAAAATAAAAATAAAAATAAAAAATGTGTTTTTTGAATGGATAGAAATAAGAAAGAAAGAAATAAAATTTCTTTCTACTTGTTTAGATATGTGAAAAAGAGAGTGGAAACAAATAAATAAATAAATAATTCATATGATAAATATTTTTATGCTAATTAAATTTTTTTATTTTTTGCTCTATCATTTTTTCCTAAAATAAAATTATTTATTATTTACTGATTTTTTTATGCTATAAAAAATTAAAACAAAACATGGAAAAAAGAGAAATTATTTCACTCTCATTTCATGTCAATTTGTGAGGGGGAGAGTGTTTTTTTGTGTGTGCGCATCTTGCCAAAATAACTTACCTTTCTTATTTATCTTTTCAAACAAATAGTAAAAAAAATTATATTTGTATCACATCTCTCTCTTATATCTACTTTCTTTCACTTAATTTCTAATGAAACATAGGTTTAAAATAGAAACATATATGCAGGAACGAATCTATATATGCATTTCGGGTAGGGGGCTTGAGGCGAAGAGGTGGGTGTGGCACCATCGCTAGCAAGGTCTTCTAAGAGTGAGAAAAACAAAAATTGACCATTAAATTTTAGGCTAAATTATTATTTTAGTCCTTTAATTTATTTTCGATGTTCGATTTGGTCCTTTAATTATTAAATGATTCATTTGGTCCTCTAATTCTTTAAAATGGTTCAATTTGGTCCTGGCGTCTAAATTGAGTTAACGACGTTAGAGAATACTCACATTAACGCACTTTGTGACGGTTTAAAACCGTCACTAAGTGATTTGCACATAGTGACAATATTGAAACCGCCACTATAATAATTTAAATACATTTAGTGGCGGTTTTAAACCGTCACAAAATGCGATGACGTGAGCATGACACATGTATTCACTAACACCGTTAATTCAATTTAACGGCAGGATCAAATTGAATCATTTTAAAGAATTAGATGACCAAATTGAACCATTTAATAATTAGATAACCAAATCGAACATCAAAAATAAATTAGAGGACCAAAACAGTAATTTAGCCTAAATTTTATCATAAATTATCACAATTAAAACACATACACAAGTCAATCTTGCCCTTGAAATTTATTGAATTTAATTTAAAAAATAGGTTTAAATCCTTTTTAGCCCTTGCAATTTAACATTTTTTTATTTTTCGTCCTTATAAATTTTTTTTAGTCCTTATAAATTATGTTTGTTTTATTTTTCGTCCTTAAAACTGTTTAGATAACGTTTTTTTTCACTATTCAAAGTGCTATCTAAACCGCTTTAAGGATGAAAAATAAAACAAACATAATTTGCAATGATTAAAACAAAACAAAAAATTGCAAGGACGGAAAACAAAAAAATGCTAAATTACAAGGACTAAAAAAGTATTTAAGTCTAAAAATATTTATCTATTTTTTATAATAAAATAAATTGAATGGATCAGATCTATGCAACTATGGCATAAACTATAGAGCATCGGAATCCCTTTATTGATAATGCTTTCATGAACTATCTTTGGTTGCTACTCAGTTATCAAATTTATTTATTTTTATGCTAGATCGTTTCAATTCTCTGAATCCATCGATAACATAATTAATGATTAAAAGCATTAATATGCCCAAAACATATCCTTTATATATTACACGTTGTGCATTATCATATGATCACATCATGTTTGAGGAGACAAGCTTAAGTGGATGAGAAAATATATATGGATGAAAATAATTTGTGTGGAAAGAGAGAAAGTGGCCCCCAAAAATTTAAGGGGATATTTTAACTTGAATTCTTCCACGTGCAAATTAACCAAAAATTAAAATGAAATAAAAAAACACACTTCCATGTGGAAAAGACTTTTCAACAAAAATAAGTCAAAAGTTAACAAAGAATTTTGTTTGTGAGGAAAGAAATATGATTTTATCGACATGCAATGGTATCAATTGCATAATTTCTGTGCTAGTATAACAGTACTGACGTGAGCATCGTGCACTGTTTGTCCCAAACAGACGAGCAAGAGCCATCTTATAATGTTAAAAATTGAAAACTTTTTTAATTCAAAACAACTACTAACTAGTCAGTTACCGCATTGTGCATGTTATAAAATAATTTATTTATATAATTATTTGTTTAAAACTAAAAAAAACATATAATCTAAAATTAAATATTTAGATTAGAACCAAATGATAAATATACTTATATTTTTTAATTTTAAAATAATTCACATGATAAAATTGAAAATAAATTTCAAAATAATAATTATATATTTAATTGGTTTAATTATTCTGTGGGTCTTCATACTTTTACTAAATTTTTAATTAGGTTCTTGAATCTTTTTCTTTAATTAATTGGGTCCCTGAACTTATACTTTTTTCAATTAGGTCTTCTCGTCTAATTGTTATTATGAAAAATTAACCACAAACACTTAATTAGAGGTCCATACAATGGACCGGTGCTTCTAGAGTATGTTGTAAGCACAACTGAATCAATTGAGAGATTTTTGTTAAGTTTCAACCTTCTCACAATTGTTTGGTTCTGCAAAAGGTTAAAACTTTGCAAAAAAAAAAAAAAACTCTCACAATTAACTCAATTGTGCTTACAACACACTCTAGAAGCATCAGTCCACTATCTGCACCTCTAATTAGGTTCTACAGTACAGTTATTTTTTAATAACGATAATTAGACGGGAGGACCCAATTGAAAAATAAATAAAATTTCAAGGACCCAATTAAAAGAGAAAAAAAAAAGTTTAGGGACCAAATTAAAAATTTTGTAAAAGTATGGAGACCCACGGATCAATTTAACCTATTTAATTAATTACTTTCTTACCTAACAAATGTCATTTTATAAATTTATTGTTAAAATTGAATGTAATGTAATCTAACTAATTTGATATAATATTACCTGTGCGATTGCACAGGTCACATTGGTTTTTATCCATGTTCCAAAATGACTTGTAAATACACTAATAAGTTTATACTATATATTAAATTCATTAATGTGATGCACACCCATTAGTTTGATATATACAAATACTTAATTTGAAATTTAGCCACAAAATGTGTTTTATAGGAAATTTCTATTTATTGTATAATTATTGTAATTATAATCATAATTGTTCAATTATGCCATTAAATTTTCTTTCATGAAGGGTTTAAATTATTATTTTCTATTTAAAAATTTATAACAAAATTGAAATATAAAACAATTTTTAACACCAAACATGTGGATGAATTGGCTTGAATAGAGATGACAATGAGTTGGAGCGAGGTGGGCGGATATGAACAATAGTCCTCCATACTGATTGGCATTTATATAGGTGTCCTAAAAATAAATTAGAGCAATTTATTTTATATATATATCTAAAGGTATTTCAATAATTCTAAAGTATATACCTACTTTACTACTTGGCTTTGTCCTCGTTAATAAGTGAATATCCATTTAATTAAAAAATAATTTTAAATTACTTGTCAAGTTTTTTTTTTATATTTCAATTAATTTATTTCTACCACAAATAAAATAATTTTCATCAATTAACTTAATTTTTATCAATTAATTTAATAAAACTCATTTATTAAATATTTTTATATTTTTTAACTAAAAAACATTAATTTTAGAAATAACTTTCTATATTTATTTAACTTTATTTTATTTAATTTGTTAATGTAATATACACTTCTATAAAAAAATATTAATTATAGTTAAAATATTTTTTTATAAAATTACCTTTACTAAAATAGTTAAATAGTCATTGTTTATTTAAATATTTAAGTGAGATATTAATAAATAACAATATTGTTAAAAATAATTAATATTTTACAATAACATATGTTTTAAGTAATATTAAATGTACAACTTTTGCACAAGTCTTACAAAGAAATTAATTTTTATTATGTCTAAGGAAAATCTTGACAGTATATTGATTTCAAATGATATTTATTTGAAATCCATTTTGGATTTTATAATCGATAAAAAATGATGCTCGTGTGTGTATTTATAGAAGTAGACAGACGGAAAAAAAAATCTTGAAGGAGATAGACACATTAACCTATTGGGAATACTATATAATGTAAAAGTATAGAAAATACATATTAAGTTTTAAAAAATATATGAATAAAATAATAAAAAAAATTATACATTGATAATGCAAATTTATTCTCAAATTAATTTTTTTATCAAAATTGTCACGTGCTAAGTATGCAACTATGTAAATATACTCGGAGAGAAAGTTTTGTTGTTCATTGTAATTCTACCTAACTTGAGTCAGACGGTCTCTTATAAAATATACATGTAGTCTTTATCATAGAAAAATAATTTTAATTTTTTTTTAGTTTTTATAATATTAAAGATTTATTTAAATCTATTTGTAATAAAAATAAAATTAATAAACTAATTTTAATATATTTATTATATAATTTAAATTAATATTAATGTGTAGCATTCACACAGGTCACATTCGTCTTTGTAGACAATGCAGAAACAATTGTTGTATTAATATATATTTATGTCAATAATTTCCTTATTATTGATTTACCCGAAAACAAATTGAAAGAGTATATTTTTTTCATTTAAAAAAATAGGATTATATTATATTCAAAAACATTTAAAAAGATTTTTAGGATTGTCTCCAGTGGAGGATACATGTGGTCTAGATAAAAAAAAAAGGAGAAGAGAATCAAATTTTAGCTAAATTATATCTTTTGTCTCTTAAAATATCATAATTTTATTTAATTATTATTTTTAAAACTATTATTTAGTTCTAAAAAATTCATTTCCATATAATTATTAATTAAACTTTTGCTTGTTGCATTTAAATCTATATAATTCTAGAAATGAGAAATCAAATAAAAAAAATTATGATATATAAAAAGATAAAATGAAAAAATATTATGGTATTTAAAAAGATCAAATGAAAAAATTGTGATATCTAAAAGAATTAAAAATATAAATAAGAAATAATATTTAATGAACAAAACTAAAAAAAGGCTAATAGAAAGTTATATGAAAAATAAAAAATGTATTTACAAAGATTAAATATTTTTAAATAATAAACTAAATAAATATTTTATTTTATTTTATTTTATAAATGCAAGAAATACTAAAAAAATAAATGAAAGAAACTAACAAAAAAAGTGAATGTTGAAAAAAAGAAAAAGAAGAAAAAAGACAAAATTGAAAAAGAAAGAGAGCGAAAAGAAAAAGTAAAAGAAGAAAACCACAAAATTGAAATAGAAAGACTAAAATATCCCAAACAATGGACATTTATCAGCAATTAAGAAAGGCTAGAACTGTATTTTTGTTAGCTTAAATAATTCTTATATAGAAGCCTAAACAATTCTTATATAGATAGTAGATACAACATGGTCTAAAATTTTAGTCAATCAGCAAAGAACTAAAACAGTGTTCTAATCATTTAAAAAAAACAATATTATAACATGTATTTCCCTGTTGATTTAATATTTACGACGTTCTTGCCTTTATCAATTATGTTAACATCATCTTTTGAATTTATAATTTTGTTAACAACTTTTGAACTCAAGTTAACATCTTCTGAGTTTTTTGAAGTTTTTGAATTTATCCTTTTATCTCTTATTAAGTACAACAACTTTATCTTCTGTTATTTGTATATCAATGTAATCTATATATAATTATGTATTTTGAGCATTTGAGATTGAATAATAGAAGCACACTTTATCCCCTTTCTATATCTCTAACCCCAAACCACACTTTCTCTCTCAAGAAAATGACCAGCCCCTCCCAAATTCGATCACCTCTGCTGCAAAATATTGTCGGAAAACCACATCCAGCCAAATCAACTCTTTATGGTTAGGGTTCTCGCCTTTGCAAATGAGAGAAAAAACAAACAAACAATGAAAAAAAAAATGCATGCAGTAATAGCACCAACACTGGAGAACAGAGAAGAGAGAGAAAGTTAAGAATAACAAGAAGGTGGAGAGTTTCTTAGAGAGAAAAGGTAAGAAAGATAGGACTTACAACAACAAGTGCATTGTTGTTTCTTAGCAAATGAGTTAGTACATGAGGCAACATGAGGCAAAAAGATCGAATCAAGAGATGTTGTGTTTTAAGGTGGATTTTGAGAAGGCGTATGACTCGGTGAGTTGGGAATTTTTAGAATTTATAATGCAAGGTATGGGTTTTCATAAGAAGTGGAGAAGCTGGATAAAGGAATGTATATCAACAACTAGAATATCGATCTTGGTGAATGGCAGTCCTACTGAGGAATTTGGGGTTGGTCGTAGTCTGAGACAAGGAGATCCTTTATCCCATTTTCTATTTATTATTGTGGCGGAAGGCTTAAGCATGATGCTTAATGAGGCAGTTCAAAAAAAGACGTTTGAAGGTTTTTAGTTGGAAGGTTTGAATGAATGTATATCTTATTTACAGTTTGTTGATGACATTTTGAAAATTGGGAAGAAGAGTTGGGAAAATGTGTTTGGTATAGAAGTTATTTTGCAATTAAACGAGCTTGCTTGGGGTTAAAAGTAAACTTTCATAGGAGCCAATTGGTGGGTATTGGAGTGATGGAGGGTTGGGTTAGACAGGTGGCTAGTAAACTGTAAAATTGGATCTCTTCCTTTCAAGTACCTGGGTTTGCCTATTGGGGCAAATCCTAGGAAGAAAAATACCTGGCAACCAATGGTGGAGAAGGTGGGGAATAGGGTGTCAGCATGGAATAGTAAATATATCTCAAAGTTTGATGGGATAGATGAAATCTTTTTTCTGGAATGATTGATGGGTTGGTGGGGAATGTTTAGCCTCAAAGTTTCCTCAGTTATATGTTGTAGCTTTAAATAAGAAAGCTAAAATTAGGGAGTTGGGGAGGTGGAATGAAGGAGTGGTTAGGTGGGAGTGGGGTTAGAGGACGGAGTTGTTTGATTGGGAAGTGGGACTGGTGCGGGAGTTGGAGTCTATGTTGGGCTAAGTTGTGTTTGAAGGAAGGTGTGAGAGATAAGTGGGTATGGGAATGGGAGACATCTGGGATATATTATGTTAAATCATACCACATTTTGGTCTAAAAAATGGACATACAACAAGATGTGGTATTCAAGTGAATATGGAAGAAGGGTGTCCCTTTGAAAATTCAAGGATGGGTTTTGCTTGGAAGGCTCTTCAGGACCATATACCGTCAAGACGGAACATGGTTTGGAGGAATGTTATTCCTATTTTAGAGATGTTGTGTGTGGCATGTAAAAAAAGTGTGGAGACGACCAATCATATCCTCTTTGAATGTACATTCTCAACTCCTTTGTGACGTTCATGCTTGGAATGGTGGGGCGCATGCACAAATCAGAGAACATTTCTTGCATTTCAGGGGTTTGATTATATGTAACAGAAATACTTAATATATTTGGAGGGTGGTATAGTTTGTGGTGATCTGGGTTCTTTGGAAAAACAGAAATCAGATTGTTTTTGCTGCAAAGAAGTATAATAATTCAGGGATGTTAGAAATGATTAAAATTCTCTCATGGAAATAGGTCTCGAAGAGCTCTGGGTTTTCATATGCTTTTTCATGTTGGTGCAATGATCAGTTGTCATGTTTATAATATGCGTGTGGTTTTTGTATGACCAATGGTGGATCTTTTTACGCGACTAGTTTGGTTGATGCTACTATAGCATGATAGTTGGTTTTTATTCAGCATAGTCTCGGGAATTAGGTGGGGTGGTTTCGTGATGAGTTTTTTATGTTTGTAATTAGAGCAAATTACACTCGTACCCCCTAAGCTTTTATCAAATTACACATAACACCATTCTTTTTTTATCCTTACACTAACTCCCCTTTATGTTTGAAAACATTACATTGACACCCCTTATATGTTTGAAAACATTATATTGACACCCCTTGATATGTAACACTAACACCCCCTACAAGGGAAGTGATTGTAATGGTTAAAAAAATAGGGGTGTTTGTGTAATTACACAAAATCTCAGGGTGATTAGTGTAATTTACTCTTGTAATTAATTTTTGGCATTGGTGTTTCGAATGGGATTGTGCAATTGGGTGTTTAGGATTTTATGAAGATATGTGGCAAACTGTTATTTTGTTTTGTAGTGTGGGTGATGGAGATTACTTGATGTAATGGTTAGACCAAGATGTCCACACCTTGTGGTTATCTTTTGGTCTTTTGTTTTTAATAAGTAAAATAGTTTTTCAAATAAGGATATAAAATAAAATTAGATATTAGGCTAAAATGCACTTTTTGTCCCCTATAATTCTATATCTGCAATTTTAGTTCTCCTATTTTAAAATTAAGGCATTTAGTCCCCCAAATTTTCAAAATTAGCAATTTTAGTCTTTCCGAAAGTTGACCATCCATGACACCTAAGTAGGATGCTGACTTGGCGTTTATGATGCAAGAGATTAAATGGTATGACAAATAAAGTGTCCTAGTGGGAATTGAACCCAAGACCTCTTATACAAAAATTATATAATGAACCACTAGGATACATAGTTTCTTTACTTAATATTGTAAACAATATTTGTCATATATCATAACAAGATGAGTTATTATTATTTTTCTTATTTTATTTTAATTATTAAAATTAATTAAATTGCATAAATTAATATGTAAATTGTTTACATTAATTATTTTATGTAATTTACATAAATTTATATTAATATGTAAATTAAAACAAAAATAAAATTTTATTAATTTGAATAAAAGTAATTTACATAAAAACAAAATTATTTAAGTTGTATAAATTTCATAAAATGATTTATATAAATATTTTACATATTAATTTATGTAATTATATTGATTTATATAATTAGAATAAAAATAATTTATACATGAAATCAATCAAATATTTTTATGTTATTTATACATTTTTTTAACGATTTACGTATTATCATTATAAAAAATTATTTTGAGTAATTTATGTATTTTAATTATACAAATTTATTTTATGTATTAATATATATATATATATATATATTAATTATAAATATTTTATTAATATATCAATTGTTTTAATTAGACAATTCTAGAATAAAAAAATTATATATTAATTAAAATTTCTAATTAAAATATATAAATAATTTAAATAAATTTGTGTAATTAAAATATGTAAATTACTCTAAATAATTTTGTATAATTATAATGTGTAAATTATTAAAAAAAATTGTATAAATAAAATAAAAATATTTAATTTATTTAATTTATAAATAATTTTTATTCTAATTATATAAATATAAATCAATATAATTACAGAAATTTATATATAAAATATTTATATAATTCATTTTAGGTAATTTATACAAATTACACAAAAAAAATTTATGTAAATTATTTTTATTCAAATTATACAAATTAATAAAATTTTAATATTTTTTATAATTTTTTTGGGCTGGTAAGAAAAATAAGCAAAACTACATATTGATATAAATTTATGTAATTTGTATAAATTACATAAAATAATTAATATACATACTAAGTTACATAAGAGGAGGGATTCACTTACTCCAAGAGTAAGTATAAGAGACTTACTATTTATCTCCACCATTCATTTTCTTGAAATCTAATGGTTAAGATTAGTTACTCATTACAACCATTCGATTTTAAGAAAGTGAATGGTTAATTCAATTAATTTTTATAATGAGAATAAAATAAGAAAAAAATTAATAACTCATGCAATAATAATATATAACAAATATTGTTTACAATATTAACTATAGAAACTTTGTAGCCTAGTGGTTCATTATTTAGGTTTTGTGAAGGGATCTTGAGTTCAATTTCCATTAGGACACCTTATTTTTCATACTATTTAATCCCTTGCCATATAAGTGTTACTATTTAATCCCTTGCCATATAAGTGTCATGTGAGCAGCTTACATAGGTATAGGAGGACTAAAATTACAGATTGAGAATTATAGGAGACCAAAAGTGCATTTTAACCTAGATATTATAAATTAAAATCATAAATTAATATAAATGTTGCTTTTCAAGATAATAATTTGAATATTAGGCAGCTCCACTAACTCATATTTAATAGAAGACCAAACAAAAATTAGTAATATAAAATATATCATTTAAAGATAAAAGCATAAATTTAAAATAATTAGTAAAAAAATAATTAATGAGATTTAACCTTTGGAAATGTCTAACATATAATCCAACATGAAATGTATGATTAAATATAGGTTTAAACATGTTTGAGGTCCCTGATAAATGATTGATTTTTGTTTTGGATTCTTAATAAAAAAAAAATTTGTGTTAGATCCTGATATATTAAAACTTTTATTTTGAGTTCCTATCATCAATTAATGCAACACAAAAATTTATTAGGGACTCAAAATAAAAATTGATTATTTATCAGGGATCTTAAACATATTTAAGCCTTAAATATATTTTCACATTGTTAAACTTCTACATGGGTTTGATAATTAATCCAATTCATACATTTTTTTTAACGAGAGAAACTTAAAGTTATAACAAATTTTATAGGACAAAATATGTTTTTAGTCCCTTAACTTTTCTTAATTTTTATTTTCAGCCCCTAAACAAATATTTGACCAGTCTTAGTCCCTGAACTTTTTTTCCGTCAATGTTTTTAGTCCCTAAACAAATATTTGATCGGTCTTGGTCCCTGAACTTTTTTTCCGTCAATGTTTTTAGCCCTTACCTTAAAAAAAATTCGTTAAATGATGATGTGGCTGTCACATTTTGCGGTGATTATTTTTCTGGCGGTTTAAAATCGCTATAATTGCTTAACTTAATAGGTCATTTATCAAAGGTCGAACAAAGTCGTAGACAAGTGGTACTGGTACTCCACCATCCACGTCATTTCGGAGGACGGTTTCAACTTCGAGTGTGTCCGCTCCATTAACGGCAAGATAGAACATGCAGAAGAGGAGGCAGACTCCATGGTGTTGGTCATGTAGATGTCCATGGTGAAGCAATTTTTGGCAGCTTAAAACTGTCAGAAAATGTAAAATACCTAATAAGCACTTAAGTCAACCAATTCTGGCAATTTTAAACTGCCAAAAAAATAATCGCTACAAAATGTGGCTGCCACATAATCATTTAACGGCTTTTTTTATGGCAGGGATTAAAAACATTGACGGAAAAAAAGCTCAGGGACTAAGATCGGTCAAATATTTGTTTAGGGACTAAAAACATTGACGGAAAAAAAGTTCAGGGACTAAGACTGGTCAAATATTTGTTTAGGGACTAAAAACAAAAATTGAGAAAAGTTGAGGGACTAAAAACATATTTTGTCCAATTTTATATTATCTACATATATATCTCATCTCTAGTCACTAGTTCACATTTTATAATTTTTTAAATTATGCTATGTTGAAATTTTGGGAAAAATAGTTTATTTGGTATTATTATATAATATAATATTAAATAATGTTTGGGATTAGCTCCTTTTAGGGGTGTCATTGTCAAACGAATTGATCCAACCAGAAGTTACATAATTCATTCTTATTAACCAGCTAAAAAATGCATGGGTTGGATTAGCCGATTAGGTTGAATCAGTTTTTTCTTTAGGTTGAAAATCACAACCCAACCCACCCCATGCTAGGTTGTGAGTTGGTTGGGTCGACATGTCAAAAACTATGAAAAGATTAAAAATAAAATAAAAAATATTAAATAATAAAAGATAATTCTAGAGTTAACCCACCAAATAAATAAAAATATAGAAAATAAAAAAACATAAATCACTATTATATACATAAATCATAAAGCAAATACAAATAAATTAGGTTAATAATATAACCAGTGGTAGATCTAGAAAATTTGTGTAGTGGGGACAAAAAAACAGTCCATGATATTTTCATTAAAGAAATATTATAATTTTTTACCAAATGCATAATCTCATGACAAAAAATTCTAAAATGCTTAAGTTTCTATAAATTACAACTACCTTTTACATATATCTACTTATTCTATCTTTTATCTCTTATAATTTTTACCTTCATTTTAAAAAAACAATTGTATTGTGGGGGCAATACCTTTTTTTTTATGGGGGCAGTTTTTTTTATTAAAGATCTTCAAGTAAAAAAATTTACTTGTGTGGCAATGGCCCCCATATTGCTGCGAGTGCATCTGCCACTGAATATAACAAACCATCTAATTTTTTCAATTTTAAAATTACAAAAAAAAATGAATGAATGAATAAATAAATAAATCTCAACCAGTCGAGTCAACCCGAACCAATCTGTCGTTGACCCGCTAGGTTGGTGGATTGCATTTGATTGAGTTATATGAGTTAGTGGGTTCAATCATGCAACTCAACTATATTAATTTAGGCGGGTTAAACAGATTAACTCGTTAAGTTCAACCTATTAATTAAAACATTCCTACTTCCTTTATAGGTGTAGTTATGGGATCGCTTTGTCTGTAGCAGTGGAAACATGATAAAGTGCAGCGTGTCTTTTGTTTGGTAGAGAAGAAATTGAGAGGAGAGGAAAAGATGAAGATTATTTAGTTTATTTGGAAGAGAAGGTTAGAGTGGAAATAATTTTAAAATTTGTGAAACCCACTGTACTATTTCTCACCTATTTTCACTCATCTCTCTATTTCTCACCTCGTCTCTTCTCTATTTCTCTTGAACCAAACACATTTTGTTTCTACTTTATTTCTCACATATTTTCACTCAACCATTTTATTTTCATCCACCCTATTTCTCCTTTCTCTACCAAACAAGGCATACATTGTTGATGAAGTGTGAGACGTGAATTTCTTTGAGGTGAAGTTTTATTTCATGTTAGCCTCTTTTTTTTATTCATAGGAATTGAACTTAGTTATCAAGAGTTTACAATAATTCATGCACATCACTCAACTAACTTAGTTAGACTATTTGGTTATTTCATGTTAGTCTTTTAACACTTGTGAGGTAAATATTTTCTTGTATATACTTATTTAATTAGATAAATTATAACTCTAGATAAATTACTCAAATTAAAATTTACAATAACAACTGAAATTAATAACTCATTAAATAAATTAATATGATTAGTTGTTCTTCAATACTATTTTCCATGTTTCTCCAGAAACACCACAAAATAACTTATAAAAGTAAAATTAAAGCATGCTTAAAAACATGGAGTAAACTTGAGTATCAAGTCCCAAAAAAATAAAGACAATGTAATTCTTATTATTCAACACAAGGGAGAATGCAAAACATAGGAGATAACATAACTCAATAATATTGTCACCGTTTTAAATAGCGGGATTGAAATTCTTATAACAATTCTGAATTACGGGGTTTATAATCTATTTTTTATAAGTGATTTATAATCTTATTGATATTCCTTAATTTTATTCTTTTAGTAATATATATATATATATATATATATATATATATATATATATATATAAAGTTAAGAGAAAGAAAAATATAAGATTTTTTAGTATAATGCTTATAATTTAAAATATATATCGTGTGTAATATTATTATTTATTTTCATTACTAAACTAAATCACTAATTTTGTCTATTTCACAATGCAATTTAAAATTAAATAGACATTACTAAATAAGATATAATATAAATTTAAAAATATGGACATCAATAATATTTTTATATAATAAATTTACCTTAAATTTACTATATGATGATAATCTTAGATGTAGGATACCAAATAACTTTCTCATTAAATTCCAATATTAAATGAAAGAAAAATAGTCCAACTTGGACCTTAGCCATAGTAAGTAACTTTATTTGAATATATATATATATATATATATATATATATATATATATATATATATATATATATATATATATATATATATGTTTTTAAACTAATTTTAAATATATACTTTATCTTCAAAATTCAAATACGCTTCTAACATGTATATGATATATTCTCTTATTTTTTTAATATCAACCAAATGATTTAACTAACATTTTATCTTTTTTTTTATGGAACATTTTATCTTTTTTCAATCTATCATTTTTAATGTCTTTAATTCTAACTTGAATTTTAATATTTTTTACAAAATTATCAATAATTAAAAATAATAATATATCACAATATAAATTACTTATTATAAATATAAAATATAATTTATAAGTATAAAATATTTATTTATTGCATATTTTAATTATAATATAATTTATATATTTAGAAATATTTATTTATTATAAATTTTAGTTGTGTAAAAATGAATATTTATCCTGTGTATTGCACAAACTAAAATAATAGTACAAGTCAAGAGATAAAGATCATTTCTCCCCACTAAATAAAAGAAAATCCCTATGAAAATCGGAGATGAGAAAGACAAATTAATTTAAATTAGGAAAGACACAAATGAATTAAGAAAGAAATGAAGGAATTTAATTTAATATTTTTACAATCAAGATATCATGTCTTTTATGAAAATGTGTTGAAGAAGAATCTCAATAATGTGAACACGCCATTGTGTTTAGAACATTGAAATTCATCTAGTGTAGATTTTTCTAGGTTGGAGCTCAGGAAATAGTCAAATGACTGTTTCATCCCTAAAACAAAAATAAAAGGATAAAAAATATATATAATAAATACATAAGATTGTTTAAAATTTATTTTTAAGTTAGAAATATGCTTAGAATAATTAAATACATTTTAGAAACTTTTTTAGGATTAATAAGAAATTATAAAGATAAAATGATAAAAATACCCTTGATTGACTGTATAGGCCAACCAGAGAACCTATGACCCCAAAATAATTAAAAATATATATATATAATAAGTCACTTTAAATTAGAAAATTATTATTTGAAGGTAAAGATTTTAAGAATCACAAAAATGGAATTTATTTAGAATAAATTATAATTATTAGGTAATAATTAATTTTCTACATGAAAAAAAATTATGTAACGAATGAAAAGTTCTGGACAATATTAGAATGATCATGGATTGGGCATGATAGCCACGTAAAGCCCAAAGGACCATCTTAAAAAGGCCATATTAAGATTTGCAAAATTAAATAGTAAGTAATTTGATTTTTACACCTAATTATACTTGCAAATTAATTGAAAATTTTGGAGAATGTGTTGTCTTATCTCCCAACCGACTTGAGTAAGGCGGCAACTCTAGAATGATCTTATATTATCCAGCTATTTTATCTTTAGAATTTATTAAAAATAATAATAATAATAATATAGTAATATGCTTTAACTTCACTTCCTTATAAAGATTTACTTTCACCGTTTAACATTTCAACATTTTCATCCGAATAGTTTCCTTCTTCTCCTCTAGCCGAACTACTTCTTCCTTCTACTTCACTTCTTTTATTTTTTTTCATTAGCAAAAACATTCCAAAACACCTCCACAAATGTAAAAGAAGATCAAGTACTTGGTTTTTCAAGATCAACAACATCAAGCTTTTCCTCTCTTCTCCAAGTTTTACCAATGGTAAGGGGGGAGTGGGGAATAGCCTTAATATATCATTGATCAATAGGTTGTGGGAGGGATTTGCCCCTAAATCCCTATTTATTTTAATTAACCACTATACTTATATTTTAATCCCTTATATGTTGTGTTATTTTTTTCTGTTTTAAATTTCTTATGGTCTGCTTCTAATTATTTTAATTTACTTTCCAATGTTTTGTGTTTAATCTTGGATGTTATTGATTTGGTTATGCTCAGCATGGATGTTCATGTTGTTAGTGAATTATTTATGGTAAAGATGATTTTGTTTGGTGAAAAAAAAAATGCTTGGCATGAGTATTTTGGTTTCCAGATTCGGTCCTCTTTAAACTTATATATATATATATATATATATATATATATATATATATATATATATATATATATATATAATTAATTTCCGGTACTTTACTTAGTAAAAACATTAGTAGTAATTATTTTACAAAAGAATACCAAGTAGCAAAAAGTTTAAGATCAAGTTTGTGTAAGTGGCTTGCGGTCCAATAAAATAAAGGCAACCAATTATGTAGTTAATAAACAAATTTTAGTAAGCATTAAAAATAAAAATAAAATTATTTATAAGAATTTATGTGAAATAGGGAAGATGAGTATCAGAGTTAATCACTTGGTTTTGAGTTATACAGGTTTCGATCATCTTAGAAAGAAAGAGAAGAAAACTTTATATTTGAAAGATTTAATCAGTAAGTTTTTCGGCTAAGAATAAAATGATGTTTATCTTTGGACATATAGTCCTACAAAAGTCTAGCTAGTAAACTGGGCAATAATTTGAATGGATATTCCATCTAGTAAAATTAAGTTCTTTAGTATTAATTTATATTTGTACATGTTAGTGTATTCTATACTATATATATATATGAAATCAATTTTAACTTAAATAAAATTACTACTCAGGTTTATATATATATATATATGGACTTCTATCTACAGGTACACGCAAATATTGTTTCAATTTAAACAAATTGATAATTAGGATATATATATATATATATATATATATATATATATATATATATATATATATATATATATATATATATATAAAGAGACTTATACATAAAGACCCGTTTATAACTAGTATAGTTAAATGAAAATTATTTCCGGTAAATTTGTTATTGTTGTTGTATATAACGAAAACCAATGTCCGAGTCTGGGTCTTGTCTTATCTGGATCTATGTTGTGAGAACATATGTTCCAGTGTATAAGGACCATGCTTTGGAAGCATGTGTGCTTGTGTCAGGGAAGCCACAGCTTGGTACAATGCGGGATGAAAGGCAGGGACCTCTAATAGGGTCTAAGGGGTTTGGCATCGAGTAAGTGAGTATCTTAATGGTCGAGGGTCGCATCCTCGAACTGGGCACTCATGATCCTAGCTTGAGCACCCCGATACCTACTCAGCATCACCAAGATTGGTGTAGTGTATACCTCTATTTAGAGTTGTGACCCTGAGCTGAAAGATTGCTCATTTCTCGAGAAGATAAAGTCGAAGTTGTGATGTCAATACCATTGTTTTTTCAGGAGAGGTATACGAGCTCCCAATCACTTCCCAAGTTCCTAATGATTAAGGAAAATCATTAGAAATAGGTATGGATCCATACATGTGGAAACGGTCTGTGGTTGAGTCATGACAACTTAGGCCAAACCTTAGGTTCCCCTGTATTTGTTTAACTAACACTTGTGTGCTTTAAGTTATAGGTTAGACTTATGAACCTATTGAGAAAATGATTGAGGCTATATAAATTCTCACACTATGTAACACCCATTATATTTAAAGGTTATTTATTTAATTTCATTGAATATTTTAGTAAAAGAGCTATTTTCTTTTTCATCATTTTTTTTCTTTAAAGTATCATATTAATATTTTCAAGATTCATTTTACGACGGAATTATTTTACATAAAGAACCATGATCTCAAATTAAACATCCTGGCGTCATATATATATATATATATATATATATATATATATATATATATATATATATATATATATATATATATGTATATGCATCATGTTTAAGGTATATCATCATCAATGACTAGAGTCATACAAACAAAAGATACATCAGAAAGTTAACTCTACTACTTGCCCCATATGTACAACAAAATAAGGGCCTACGTCAAAGCATTAACCTATATATATAATATCCTAAAACCACTAAGGGTACCCAAAAAGTCTGATCCATCCTAAGTCAGCATCCTCACTGTGTATCCTCAGAATCCTCCATCTCGGCATCCTCATCATGTGCATATCCATTAGGCAAATGCCCTCCTGCCATCTGTAATCCTGAACTACTGGAAGATGAAGAAGACAGCCAGCCATTGGCCATGCCTGGCTCATAGGGTGGTGGGGACTCATCCAAAGGGAGCTGAGCTAGGGGCATATAATATTGGATGTAAGGAACATGTATGACAGCTAGATCAGGAGCAGGAACAGGTGCAACATCCATATGAAGATCATCTGTAGGTGGAGGAGGAGGTGGTGGGGCAGCCCTAACATATCTAGGCGGAACAGTCGAAGAAGAGAGAGTCATAGGGATAGTAAGTTGAGCTATAGGTAACCATACGCTAGGAATAGGAGACATAAAAGTATAGGTGACGGGTCCCTGGAATGTATTAATTTCAGTGACTACTCCATGATCCCAATGTCCTAATGGGCTATAACTGATGTGAACGTTCGCCATCCCGTGGAACGGGTCCATTGTCTGCTCGTACCGCAATCACATAATAAAATACAGAAAACACAGAACAAGGAGTGAGGATTTATATAGCCTCAATCATTTTCTCAATAGGTTCATAAGTCTAACCTATAACTTAAAGCACACAAGTGTTATCCAAACAAATACAGGGGAACCTAAGGTCTGAGCTAAGTTGTTATGACTCAACCACAGACCATTTCCACATGTATGGATCCATACCTATTTCTGATGATTCTCCTCAATCATCAGGAACTTGGGAAGTGATTGGGATCTCGTATACCTCTCCTAAAAAAACAATGGTACTGACATCACGACTTTGACTTTATCTTCTCGAGAAACGAGCAATCTTTCAGCTCAAGGTCACAACCCTAAATAGAGGTATACACCACACCAATCTTGGTGATGCTGAGCAGGTATCGGGGTGCTCAAGCTTGGATCATGAGTGCCCGGTTCGAGGACGCGACCTTCGACCATTAAGATACTCACTTACTCGATGCCAAACCCCTTAGACCCTATCAAAGGTCCCTGCCTTTCATCCCACAGTGTACTAAGCTGTGACTTCCCTGACACAAGCACACATGCTTCCAAAGCATGGTCCTTACACATTGGAACATATGTTCTCACAACATAGTCCAGATAAGACCTCTCAGATATTGATTTTCGTTATATACTCTTTGGATTCTCTTGGCAGAGTCTCCTCAATTACTTAGTCACAAAGATACACTTATCTCTACCTTCAATCACAATAATAATAATAATAATAATAATAATAATAATAATAATAATAATAATAATAATAATAATAATAATGAACGAATGATAATGATAAAAATAACAACAATAATAATAATAATAATAACAATTTAAACATCATAGTCGTATAGTAATCTTGTAGATATATTTTTCAATGCTTACTAGTTTTTAAATACTTAGCCCATTTCTTCAATTTCCTTATATTAACCGTAAATGAATGTACATATATACTTTAATTTATCTTTCTCTTTTTATTTTTTTGTTTATTTACTCGATAAAAACTTAGCGTAGTAGTAACTTAAGCAAATTCACCTAAAATAATTTTCATTTAACTATATTAGTTATAAACGGGTCTTTATGTATAAGTCTCTTTATATGTATCCTAATTATCAATTTGTTTAAATTAAAATAATGCTTACGTGTGCCTGTAGGTAGAAGTCCATATATATATATATATATATATATATATGTAAAATTAGTAATGTTATTTAAGTTAAAATTGATATTTATATATGGTATAGAATATACTAACATGTACAAATATAAATTAATACTAAATAAATTAATTTTACTAGATGGAATATCCATTCAATTTATTGCCCAGTTTACTAGCTAGACTTTCTTAGGACTATATGTCCAAAGATAAACATCATTTTATCCTTAGCCAAAAACTTACTAATCAAATCTTTCAAATATAAAGTTTTCTTCTCTTTCTTTCTAAAATGACCGAAACCTGTATAACTCAAAACCAAGTGATTAACTCTGATACTCATCTTTCCTATTTCACGTGAATTCTTATAAATAATTTTTATTTTATTTTTAACGCTTACTAAAAATTGTTTTATTAGCTAAATAATTGGTTGCCTTTATTTTACTGGACCGCAAGCCACTTACACAAACTTGATCTTAAACTTTTTGCTACTTGATATTCTTTTGTAAAATAATTACTACTGATGTTTTTACTAAGTAAAGTACCGGATTTTTTTTTCTTATACGCTTGAAGAGGACCGAATCCTCTAGAACTAAAATAGTCATGACAAGCATATTTCTCACCAAATAAAAAATCATCTTTACCATAGATAATTCACTAAAAACATAAATATCCATGTTGAGCATAACCAAACCAATAACATCCAAGATTAAACACAAAACATTGGAAAATAAATTAAAAGAATTACACGCAGGCCATAAGAAATTTAAAACCAAGAAAAGTAACATAACTCAAAATAACATATAAAGGATTAAAATATAAGTATAGTGGTTAATTAAAATAAATAGGGATTTAGGGGCAAATCCCTCCCATAACCTATTGATCAATGATATATTAAGGCTATTTCCCACTCTCCCCTTACCTTTGGTAAAACTTGGAGAAGAGAGGAAAAGCTTGATGTTGTTGATCTTGAAAAACCAAGTAAGCTTGCCTTGATCTTCTTTTACATTTGTGGAGGTGTTTTGGAATGTTTTTGCTAATGAAAAATATTTTTAAGAAGTGAAGTAGAAGGAAGAAGTAGTTCGGCCAGAGGAGAAGAAGGAAGCAATTCGGATGAAAATGTTGAAATGTTAAACGGTGAAAGCAAATCTTTATAAGGAAGTGAAGTTAAAGCATATTACTATATTATTATTATTATTATTATTATTATTATTATTATTATTATTATTAAATTCTAAAGATAAGACAGCTAGATAATATAAGATCATTCTGGAGTTGCCGCCTTACTCAAGTCAATTGGGAGATAAGGCAACACATTCTCCAAAATTTTCAATTAATTTGCAAGTATAATTAGGTAAAAATTTAGTTACTTATTATTTAATTAGGCAAATCTTAATATGGCCTTTTAAAATAATTGGTTGGGCACCCCGTGGCTATCATGTCCAATCCATGATCATTCTAATACTATCCAGAATCTTTCATTCGTTACATAATTTTTTTTTAATGTAGAAAATTAATTAATTACTTAATAATTATAATTTATTCTAAATAAATTCCATTTATGTGATACTTAAAATTTTTACCTTCAAATAATAATTTTCTAATTTAAAGTGACTCATTATAATTTTTTAAAATTATTTTGGGATCACAAGTTCTCTGGTTGATCCATACTGTCAACCAAGGGTATTTTCGTCATTTTACCTTTATAATTTCTTATTAATTTAAAAAAATTCTAAAATGTATTTAATTATTCTAAGCATATTTCTAGCTTAAAAATAAATTTTAAACAATCTTATGTATTTATTATTTATTTTTTCTCGTTTTAAGGACGAAACGATCACTTTACTATTTCCCAGCTCCAACCTAGAAAAATCACACTAAATGAATCTCAATGTTCTAAACACAATGGCGTGTCCACATTATTGAGATTATTCTTCAACACATTTTCATAAAATACTGCGTAGAAAGAATAATAATCAAAATAATAAAAGTGAGGGTGTTACATTACTCCCCTCCTTTTAGGAATTTCGTCCCCGAAATTCATTAACTTGTAAAAAGGCGAGGGTATAAATCCCGCATACTACTTTCCAACTCCCATGTAGCATCTCCCTCATCATGTTGACTCAAAATAACCTTCACTAGTGGTATTTCCTTACCCCAAAGTTGTTTAATCCTACGATCCCCAATCTTTACAGGAAATACATCATAAGTAAGGTTTTCTCTTAACTGTACCACATCTGGTTCAATCACATGAGAAGGATTGGGAATGTATTTTCGGAGCTGAGAAACATGAAATACATTATGAAGATTAGAGAGATTTGGGGGAAGAGCAATTTAATAAGCGACAGAACCAATTTGCTTAAGGACTTGATAAGGACTAATGAATTTAGGAGAAAGTTTTTGAGATTTAAAGGCTCTGCCAACCCCAGTTACTGGTGTAACTCTCAAGAACACATGGTCTCCTTCTTGAAATTCAAGGGGTTTTCTCCTTTTATCGTAGTAACTTTTCTATTTGTCCTGTGATACCTTCATCTTCTCCCTGATCATTTTAATCTTATCAGAAGCTTGCTGGATTATCTCAGGACCTAGAACCAAAGGTTCTCCAGTTTTAGACCAACACAAAGGAGTTCTACATTTCCTACCATACAGAGCCTCATATGGAGCCATTCCTATACTGGAGTGAAAACTATTGTTATAGGTAAACTCAATTAATGGTAAGAACTGATCCCAACTACCTGATTGTTCTAGGACACAGGCTCTCAACAAATCTTCTAGGGATTGGACAGTCCTTTCAAACTGTCCATCTATCTGAGGATGATAGGCTGAACTAAGTCTAAGCTTAGTTCCTAAGGCTTCTTGCAATCTATCCCAAAACCTAGAAGTAAAACGAGGGTCCCTATCAAAGATTATACTAGAAGGTACGCCATGTAACTTGATAATCTCCTTAATATACAATTGGGCTAACTTCTCTAAAGAAAATTTGATGTTAATGGGTAAAAAATGAGCATATTTTGTCAATCTATCCACAATCACCCATATGGCATCATTTCCAGATGAAGTCCTTGGCAGACCTGTAACAAAATCCATAGATATGCCATCCCATTTCCATTATGGGATATCCAAAGATTGTAGTACACCAAAAGGTCTCTGATGTTCTACTTTTGCTTTTTGGCATACCAGACAAGATGTCACAAATTCTTCCACAGCTTTCTTCATTCCTGGCCACCAAAACATCTTCTTTAAATCTTGATACATTTTGGTGGCACCTGGATGAATACTTAGCCTACTCTTATGAGCTTCCTCCAGGATTAATTTCCTTAGATCTTCCTCAAAAGGTACACAAATTCTTTCTCTGAACCTAATGATCCCACTAGAATCCTTATGGAACTCTGGTTCCTTACCTTCTTCTCTTGCTCTCAACTTCTCCTTCAACAACTGATCTGTTTCTTGAGCTTCTTTGACTTGTTCCAAAAATCCACTAGAAATCGTCAACATCCCTAAATATAGACTCTTGGGTCTAATTTCCACCACTAAGTTTAGATCTCTGAATTCTTCTATCAACTCCAATTCCTTGATCATCATCATAGATGCATGTAGAGATTTTTGACTTAAAGCATCTGCTACCACATTTGCCTTACCAAAGTGATAGTGTAACTCAAAGTCATAATCTTTAAGAAATTTCATCCATCTATGTTGTCTCATGTTCAACTCCTTCTGATCAAATAAATATTTCAGACTTTTATGATCACTGAAAACTTCAAACCTTGCCTCATACAAGTAGTGTCTCCAAATTTTTAATGCAAACACTACTGCAGCCAACTTAAGATTATGTGTAGGATAATTCACTTCATGTTGTCTTAACTGTCTTGAAGCATAAGCAACTACCTTTTCTTCTTGCATTAATACACATCCTAATCCTTGCCATGAGGCATCAGATTATACTTCAAATTTCCCGGTTGGGTCAGGTAGTATTAATACAAGAGCAGAGGTTAATCTCTTCTTTAATTCTTGGAAACTAGCCTCACAAGCTTCATTCCATACAAAAGGTTGCCCTTTATGTGTTAACTTAGTCAGAGGCAATGCTAATTTAGAAAATCCTTCAATGAATTTTCTATAATAGCCTGCCAATCCCAAGAAACTACGTATTTCTGTAATTGTTTACCAACGCAATACAACTTCAACCTTTGAAGGATCAACAGAAATTCCTCCTTGTGATATCACATGACCTAAGAATTGCACTTCCTTTAACCATAATTCGTACTTTAAGAGTTTCCCATACAATTTGCCTTTCTCTCAAAATATGTAACACAATTCGTAAGTGTTCTTCATGTTCTTCGTGGCTTCTAGAATATATAAAAATATCATCTATGAAGACCACTACGAACTTATCCAAAAACTGATGAAAAATACGATTCATATAATCCATAAAAATGGCAGGAGTATTGGTCACACCAAAAGGCATTACCAAGTACTCATAATGAGTGTATCTTGTCCTAAAAGCAGTCTTTGGAATATCGTCAGCCCTAACTCGAATCTGATGATAACCAGACTTTAAGTCAATCTTGGAAAATACTGTCGCACCCTTAACTGATCCATCAAATCATCGATCCTGGGAAGAGGATATTTATTCTTGATAGTGATCTTATTAAGTTGACGGTAATCCACACATAAGCCCATGCATGCTTCCGTCTTTCTTTTTAACTAATAACACAAGAGCACCCCAAGGAGAAACACTGGGCCTAATGGACTGTTTATCCAATAGTTCCTCTATCTGCTTTTTCAATTTTGTTAACTCTAGAGGTGATATCCTATAGGGAGCTATAGATATAGGTCCTGATCCTGGTACTAGATCTATGGTAAATTCTATCTCTCTTTCCAGAGGTAATCTAGGAATATCCTCAGGGAAAACATCAGGGTAATCACTGACTATAGGAAATTTACCAACATCAGAGTCCCCCTTTCATTTCCAAGGAAGTAAGAATCATGTAAACTTGAGCTCCTTTCAAAGCCTTAATTTGGTTGGCAGTAGCTTTTCTTAAATCTTCCGACTTAGACGTTCTGTCAGAATTCGACTCAAAAACTAAGGTTTTATCATGACAATTCAACAGGACATGATTGGAAGATAACTAGTCCATTCCTAACACAATGTCGAGATGAGATAAAGGTAGACAAATTAAATTTACAGAAAAAGTTCTAGCTTCCACAGAAATACAACAATTCAAGCAAGCCAAAGAAGTAATGACAGGAACATTTGTAGAAACAGTAAGATCATAAGGTAACAAAGAAACAGGCAATTTCAGATATTTCACACAATCATATGATATAAATGAATGAGTGGCACCTGAGTCATACAGTACATTTAAGAGATGTCCATTTATGATGCATTTACCTTTGATGAGGTCGTCAGATTCAACAACTTCAGATCCACTCATAGTAAAAACTTTGCCCATTGCTTTGGGCCTTCCAACTAGAGCCTTTCCATTGTTGTTTTTGCCTCCATTACCAGGTTTCTTATTAGGTTCCTTACAATCAGATCTGTAATGATCGAGTTTCCCGCAATTGTATGTAACAAGTAACGATTTTGGCAGTGCAATCTCTAGCAAAGTGAGGGCCTCCATAATGAAAACATTTAATAAAATTATTCGCTCCAGAACCAACGTTACCAGCAGTGATAAACTTCTTATGACCAAAAGAACTCCCAGAGAACTGCTATGTCAGCTGATATGGTTTCTTCTTAGGGAAGAACTCTCTTCTTAAATTTCTCTGTGGTCCAACATTCTTCCACTGAGATTGTCTAGCTTTAGTATCATCTTCATAAATCTGACAACGATTCACCAAAATAGGGAATTGCGTGATCTCTAAATACCCTATAGCCTGTTTGATTTCAAGCCTTAAACTACTTTCGAACTTTGAACATCTGGAATGTTCATCAACTCTATCATGGAAATAAGGACAAAATTTTGACAGTTCATCAAACTTTGCCGCATATTCTCCAACAGACATGTTTCCTTGCTTCAAGTTCAGGAATTCAACTTCTTTCTTCCTCCTGAGATCTTCTAGAAAATATTTTTCCAAAAATTTCTGCCTGAAGACTTCCCAGGTAATTTGTCTCCCTTCAGCTTCTAACTGTTGTCTAGTGATTCTCCACCAATTCTTAGATTTACCAACTAACATAAACGCAGCAAAGGTGACCCTATGTGCATCGTTGCACACCATCGTAATAAAGATCTTCTGTATTTCATCAATCCATAGTTGAGCGCCATCCGGATAAAAAATTCCTTTGAATTGAGGTGGGTTGTTCTTTCAAAAAGTTTCCAATCCTCTATACTCAGCATGTATAGCATTCTGTCCTTGATTCATGTTTTCCAGAACAGCTGTCATCCTTTCTAACAGTTGTCGAGTAACAACATCACTTCTTGGTAAGTTTATTGACTTTTACAAAATTATCTTAAAAATTATATCAACGGTGATTTGTGATTGGATGACGGTATAAAATTATTTTACGCTGTTAGTGTATTACCATTAAACTCTCTCTCTCTCTCTCTCTCTCTCTCTATATATATATATATATATATATATATATATATATATATATATATATATATATATATATATATACTTAAATTTTATAGTTTAATAATTAAATGACATGATAAATATTAAAAGTAAAAATTTAATAAAAAAAAACCTTCTCTGTCCCAAATTTTTTTAACCCTCTTAATCGTAAATTTCCCTCTTTTCCAAATTAACAAAGTATCCCAAAACCTAATCAAATCAAAATTCTCAATTTTCCCTCTTCCCTCTCTTCTGCCTTCTCACTCTCTGCCACTGTAATTTTCCTGCGCCCTTCTCCCTCTCTACGTTCCTTCTTCCCCTCTTGGCCCGTGCAATTCCATCAACATCTCTCTCTGCGACTGAATCTCCACCACCTCAAGTTCTGTCTATTTCCAATTTCTTCAACTACTTATGTTTCTATGGAGTAAAATACAAGCCTCTTATTGCTTTTAGTCATTGGAAGAATCCGTGTGGTTTAGTTTGATGAGCGTGCTTTGTGCCTTGATCCCCACCCCTTGGAGAATGTGTGTGCTCATTTTGACCCCTGATTCTTTTTTTTTCTTCTTCTTTTGTCCTGGGTCAGAGACTAATTCCGCTCGTGATGCATGGCTGCCGCTGGCCCAAGGAAATTTTGCACATGGAGGGATCGAACACAGATTCTCCCGCTAAATAGATCGTTCTCCCTCATGTGAACGCAACGGGGCCTTATACCACTGCGTCAACCCTCTGGCTTTTTTTGACCCCTGATTCTAATGGAAAGTATGAATTTGGTTTGAATTTAAAAATAAAAAAAAAAGTTGAGAAATTAATTCAATCTCCATGCGGAACTCTTAAAAATTTTGTTACCATTCATAGAAGATATTAGTGTCCTAAGTGTTTTTTAAAAAAAAATTGCCTAAGGCCCCAAAATTCCTAACACGGCCCTGCCAACAACACTTGGTGATGGTTTATACTATGAAATCAACTAACAGCTTAGCACCGTGGTTTTTACTAATACGTGTGTTTTGTGTTTCACAGCATTAGGCATGGCAAATAAACCCGCGCCCGTGGGGACCCACCCGAACCCGCCCCGACTTTGACGGGGAAAAATCGAGTTGACCGAGTTCGGGTTCGAGTTTTCCCCGATTAAAAAAGTCGGGGGCGGGTATTGTGATCCCCGCCCCGCCCCCGCCCCCGCCCCCGCCCCACTATTTATATTAATAAATTACCTAAATAACCTTATTTATATATAAAGTGAGAAGCCCTAACTTTAAATTATGAAAGTGACATTTTAATTTATAGCATATCATCAAAAGTAGGTACACATTTTTAAAATTTTGCTTTTCCACAAACTCTAGTAGTATTTAGATACTTTGTGGAGAAGAGAAGTTTACATTCAATTCTATGATTAGGAGAAATTTGCTAATATTTGATTTTTAATTTTAGGAATGATATGTTATTTTAGACCTGTAACTGTATGGGCAAGAAATGTTAATTTGATTTGTTTTTATTAACATTCATGTATTGTTTTATTTGAATTCTCTATGCATGAGAAAAGTTCTTATATATCAGTTAATTTTGAATATATTTTCTTCCAAAATCAAGTTAAAATGAATGATTAAGAGAAATTTAAAATGAATGATTCACAATTTAAAAGCAAAATATTCTCTTACAATGTAACTATTATTCCATTATTTTTTAGCATGAAAAAAAAATCAAACGTATAATGTCATATATAAGAAAAGTAGAAAAAATCTGGTACAAGAAATCAAGCTTTTTCTTTTAGTAGTCGGGGGCGGGGGCGGGGAAACCTGACCCCTAACGAGGACGGGGTTGGGTCTAATTTTTCAGTCCCAGCGGGGATCGGGGGCGGGGGGCGGGGGCGGGTTTGGGATGTCAGGGCGGGGAGTGGGGAGGTTAAACCCGCCCCCGCCCCGCCCCGTTGCCATACCTACACAACATACCTTAAAAATTTCTTGGTACTCTCTTTGTCTCTTTCTACTTATGTACTTAAAAAGGTTACTTGTGTTCTGTGTTTCACAACATATCTTCATAATTCAAGGAATTTTTAAATTTGGCTTTAACAGCTTGAATAATTGGTATTATAAAATTATGATATTAACGACATGGAATCTTGAGAATGTGGAGATTGTCGTGGATGTTTTATCTTTTTAAAGTAATTTTGAAAATAATAAAATTAATAAAATTATATAAATGATTTCTTAAGTATTAAAGTTTGATTAATTTAATTTTTAAGTTGATTATTTTACTTTACCTCTTAAAAAAATTGATTTATTTTACCAAGGATTAATTCGAATTTTTTAATATTTAAAAAATTACTTAGCATGAGTTTTTTTTTTTTTTTATATATATATAAACAAATGATTTTTAATAATTGGGGATTTATAACCTCTTGACTGAAAATTGTGGGTTTTTGTTTAGTTTTCATTTTTCAAATTATTACGCGCTCTAATCTCCCGCGGAGCTTCCGCTGTGGGCTGCGACTTCCGTTGTGTTTTCGGTTTGGTTTTCGGGTTCAAGCATTTCGTTGAAGAATCAATCCACAGTGTGGTTCCTCGTCATCTCAGGTTTTGACTCACATTTTAGTTGATTCCATTGACTCTTATCAAATGCCTCAACTATGTTATTCTGGTTCTGATAAGTAGTAACTGATGTTCGTGTTTGTATGCGCACCATTTTCTCGTTTAGATGCCAATTTCAGTTTTTTTTTTTTTTTTAAGTTTAATTTCAGTTGGAATGTATGAATAAACTACTGAAATCCTAGCTCACTAGCTCCAAGTCACAAACCCTAATTCGTAGCTCCCAAGTCACAAATCCTAAATCGGGAATTCCCAATCTCAATTTCAGCCTCACAAACCCTAATCTTTCTTCTGATTTTCTCATTGGTTGTGATTGTGATTCTCATATCGGGTCTCAAATCTATTGTGATTTTCTCATCAATTATGATAGTGTTAAACTAATGGGATTTTGGAGAACCAAATAACGCTCTGCAGGTACTGGATGCAATACATCACTGCTAGAATATTAGAATTAGAATTTGGTGTACTAACCCATCACTTATATATAAGTTTAGTGTTGCAGCTGCATAAAATGATTTGTGGTGAAATTTAGATATTCTGTTGAACAAGTTCCTAACCCATCCCTTATTTGGGGGGGCTTATGAAATGATCTCTAGCTAACTGATTGTAAATGTTCTAAATGGGATACTAAAGTATTTTGATCATATAGTGTAAGTCATTGAAATCTACTTTTGATGCTAACCTTGTCTAATGCAAGACTGAGGCAGTTCTTTGCAGCAGTTAAATCTCCTTTCTTCCAACAATACTTGGCAATACAATTTATTGCTTCATTCCTCTTCCTGCCCAGAAAAAAGCACAAACATATTTCATTAAAATTTCATGTAAAATCCAAAACAGACTTCTGAAGTGTTGAGATTAATCAACCCCATAGGAACAAAGTGTTGTTTGCATAATGAATCTAACAAGTGTGTGTGAAGGAGGAGCAGTTTGGAAGAGGAAGGAGGGGAAGATTTCAATGAGCGATTTCATGCCTGCGGGGCATTTTCAGAGTGTGAGGTGTTATTGAGTAACTTTTGCCCAATTGTACTGGGCAACTGGTGAATAGGAAAGGGAATGATCCAAGTGAATGAGGTTGCAGAGTGTACGCTATTAGAAAGTGGGCAATTAGTGAACAATTATAAATGTCCATATTGAAAAAGTGGAAAGGAAGTTTATGGTTTGCCAGTTTGTAGCAAATGAACAATCTCTGGAAACATGCAGGGGGCTTTCAATAGCATTAAAGATACTGCATCTAGGATTAATCTTGTGAGCTCTTATACTGTCATAAGCAGAGGCAACAGAAAAACATACCACCATCATTTGTCGGTTTCAAAGGTAGAAAATATTTGACAGTATCGCAAGCAGCAATTTTATTTGTAATATGTTGGGGAAGAGTATGGCAAATTGAGTTCAGATTCCAGCGCCCCTGCTCATCCACAAAGTCAATGACCTTTGCATTCAAATTAATCATCTTCACATTCCAATTCAAGTTATTGACCAGTTTTCCCCGCATTTGGCAGCCACAAATGAGTCCAAAAAAATGCAGACCTACCATCCCCCAGTCTCCAAGTATTCCATTTTTCAATATGAAGCCAGGATTTGCAAATTCCCCTCCAAAATTTAGAAGCAATTTTCTGTTCTTTGACTACATGATATCAATCATGCGTCTTTACAAATTTTCCACATTCATATTCATATTTCATATCATACATATACATTACAAACTGAAGTATAACTTGATATGAAGATATTATGTAAATGACTAGCAAATAGTCAGCAACCAGTTACGTTTATGCATTAGATTTTTCACATGTATGAAACTTTGTAATTTTCTAAGTCAGGTTTGTATAGGTTATGAGGAAATTAAGCTCTGAAGAAATTTTTAACATATAAATATTTAAGACATTTTAGGAAATGTAATCTTCTGGCAGTGTCCTTCACCATATAGAGAATGAACCCCTCTTTTATTCTCTCTCTCTTTTCTTTTTGTAGTACCCATCTTCTGTTCTAAAATTATTATTTAGTAATTATTCGCTTAGACTCATTTATGATTCCTATCATGGATAGAAGATATTCGGATTCATAGTTCATATAATTTTAGGAGAGTAGTAGATATATTGTCGTTTAGGGTATGTTTGGTCTGGCTTTTCTTTTACTTAAAAGTTATTTTAAGTTAAAGATAAAAATAAGAGCTTAAAAATAAAAATAGAAGTTATTTGTCAATTTTTACTTTTTTTTTTTCAACTTAAAAACACCTTTTAAAATAAAAATTATTTGGTAAAATTTTAAAAACTTTGATTTTGTTCAAAAGTAGTTATCTAATAAAAAGGTATATTTGTAAAAATAAAAATATTAGAAAAATTAATTTAATTTACCTAAAATTATTTTAATGATAATATGAAATATTACAATCATATATCAAACTTTTAATTTTTAAAATGTCAAAAAATATTTTAATAATAAATTATTTTAGTGATGATTGGCAAATTAATCAAATGATAAAATGTTTAACTTATTTTATACAGTTTAAAAATATTTTTAAAGAAATTAAAATAAGAAATTTATTACAATTAAGCATTAAAAACAAGTAAAGTAATAAATAAAGCATCTTTTGAGAACATATTCAAGGAGGTATATGGAACCATGTAACAAAAAATTTCTCCCAAAAAATAATAATAAAATATAAGTATATAGCAAAATACAAGTATGTAACAGTGATTAAAAAAATAGCATAAAATATGCATAGAAGGGAGGTCCTAGTTAAAAAAGGTCCGCATAAGCTCTTTAGAAGCTCCTTTCATTAGCTTTTATAAAAGCCTCACTTTTATACAAAGAGTGTTTGATCTATCTTTTACTTTTAAAGAGGAAAAAAAAAGTTGGGTAAAATACTACCTTAAATTGATGAAAATAAAAATTTACTGTTCAATTGCTCATCATTTATATTTACTTGTGAATTATTTATTAAATAATTTTTATTTACTTGTGAAACCTAACTCAATTTACCATCTTTCAACAAGTTGGGTTGGGTTGAGATTTTCAACTTAATACAAAAATGGATTCAACTTAACCCAATCTATTTTTTCAGCGGGTTGAAGGGAGTTGGATTGGGTTGGTATGTTTGACAATCTTATTGGTATTTTTTTTTTCAATTGATATTATTATATATAATAGATTATTTGCAAATTATCACTAAAATATTTTTTTGTCAATTAAAATATTTTTTTCACTTTTTTAAAACTAAGTTTCAGATGTATCTATTTTATTAATTTTGTTTATTTATTTTAGGGTCTTGCTTAGGGCACTGGTTAAAAAATTAAAAGAAGAAAATATTTATTGTGGAAATTATAGGATCACGCAAAAAAATTCATGGACAGTCCAATTTTCAGTTTCCCAATAAAAATCTTTCTCCTTTTATCTCATTAACCAATGTCTTAAGAGTACTGGTTAACATTTGTCTTTATTTTATTACCATTAAAATAAATTTATATCAATTAAATTAAATTAATATAACTATGAAATATATAAGAGCACAATGGCTTGGGTTCTAATACTTAAGCGTTATCGTGTACCTGGTTTAGGGTTCGAACCTCAGAACCTCGCATCTCCGAATTTTTTAAAATTCACCTACATAGAAGAGGAATGGGAGACGCAGACGAGAACGCTTGCATTGCCGAACTATTTGATTTCAAGGAGAAGAAAAAGAACAACAACAAGAAGGCGAATAGAGTAACATTTGCTGTGAACGAAGAAGAAGCAAATTCTCCAACGGTAAACAATGGCGGTGATGCTAGCAATGCTGCTGCAAGTGGCGTTAGGACTTCTCTGTTCGATTTCTCGGTTGAGAATTTCTTCCGAGACATGGAAACCATTGCCAGACTCTGCGGAGAGGAAGAACGCGGTGCTGCCCTTGACCAGAGCGAGGTTCAGATAATGTCTTCCTCAGTCACTTTCTTAAGGTACGAACAAACCAAATAGTTTGATGCGTTATGCAGAGAAATTTTAATAAATATAGGTGCAATATATGTGTGTGTGTATGTTGCGTGTGTGTGTGTGTGTGAGAGAGAGAGAGTGTGTCAGAGGAGTCCATAGTGTTATTCTGTTTCCAGCTATGCTTATTTTCCTGCTTCAGTTTTGCTCCATTTGATTATTGACTTGTTAATTATGCTTTAGATTTATTTTATATTATTTGCATGTGTGTAATGCAAATTATTTGTCTTGTATCCACTATCTTCTGCATAATAAAACCAAAATCCTTGTATATGCTAGTTTTTAGAACTTTCCAATAAACGCTTAATTTCTTATTTTTGTTGACATTAAATGTGCAGAGAATGGAGAGATTTTAAATATCCATCAAGAAGCATTAAGTTTGCTTATGGACTTGATAGCTCTGATTGTTCTGAGAGAAAAGATGTCAGTGCCATAAACTTGCCTCCGTTTTCATCTGCCTCTGTTCCTGAGGTACAAGTTGTTCAATACTGTATACTTCTTTATTTGTTTCCTGGTTAATCTTGGCAACATAAATTTCCTCATAACATTTACCTTTTCAGTATTACTGACTAGACTCCTACACATTATGATTGTATATGTTTATCCTAGCATGATATGCAAAAGGAGCAACTTGGGGAGGCCATATCTCAGGAATACAGGTATGGCTAAGATATAGCTATTTGTTTTGTTTTATTCATTGACATTGCTATGGAGTTATAGTGCATGCTTGTATTAATCATATAACAATTATCTTTGAACTTGCTGATAAATTAAAGCATTTTATCACTACTAATTATTTAACTTGGCTAAACACTTCAAGTTTTGTTGGAGCAGAGACTTTGTGATGAATGTTGGAGGCTCTGTATGGGCATTAGATTGGTGTCCTCAGATACATGAAAAGCCTGACTGTTCAATTAAATGTGAGGTACTTGGTTAGCTGTCTTCCTTTAACACATGTATCAAGCCTTATTGTAGATTTTTCTTTTGCTACTATGATGGGAAATCTTTTTGAATGCAATCCAAATGGTTAATTCTGTCTGTCTGATGATTCTGATGCCTCACATGTGTTAAGGGTGATTGCCTATTTGAAGTAGTGTGTTGACAAAATAACAAGGTTAGAGAGCTATTTATTGGCAGTGGATAATGATGTTTGAAGATTATTGATTCTGTGCAATTTTATTTTTCCATATGATTGATCCTCAAAAGCAATTTCTATCACATTCACAAGAAGGTTGAGGTTTAAATTTATTTTATTTTATGGCTTCATGTTTGTTTGTTTTTTTAAGTAGATAGCTAAATTTTTCTGGCAGCATGCTACATTTGTTGTCAATAACTGTCTTTGGTTGGAGAGAAATTCTCAAATCATAAAGGAAAGTTCTTTTGTATATTTAACCTTTGATTGGCTTCTTCATCTTGATATCCTTGTTTGTTTCTAACTAATTATCAATTCAATCTAACTGAACGATTCATCTAAACATAATCTTTACTGGTTTTTGTTTCGTAATTTCATTTACCTATAATAAAATGAGATGCATTAAATGAAATGGAAAATGCATATTGCTATATTTGGAATAATTGTGGCTGCTTTGTCATTTGTTTGTCTGCACTTGTATTTATATATGTGGTGAACTGATACACTAAGCTTTGTTCTTTACTCTTTAGACATGGAAATAGAAAATAATGAACATTTTGTTCTCTAAACTTTGTACATTAAATGACCTTCTATATGATATTTGTTTTAGTTTATTGCTGTCGCTGCTCATCCACCTGGCTCTTCCTATCACAAGATGGGTGCCCCACTTACTGGCAGAGGTGTCATACAAATATGGTGTCTTCTAAATATCAGGGAACATAATGACAAATCAACAAAAAATAAGAGGCCTAAAGGAAGACCTAGAAAAAATCCAACAGTGGTAGATGATATGAATTGTGATAAAAAAGATGGAGGCACAAATGACAAATCAACACAAATAAAGAAGCCTAGAGGAAGACCTAGAAATAATCCAGCAGTGGTAGCAGTGGATGATATGAATTGTGATAAAAAAGATGCAGGCACAAATGACATATCAACACAAATAAAGAAGCCTAGAGGAAGACCTAGAAAGAATCCAACAGTGACAGCAGTGGATGATATGAATTGTGAGATCCAGTACATGCCAGCTCTTGCTGTTCAATTTCCAGAAAATTCTACTGAGTTTCCTACTCCAGATGGGAATCATGAAAACAATGAAGAAATACTTCCTAAAAAAGATGGAGGCACAAATGACAAATCAGCACAAATAAAGAAGCCTAGAGGAAGACCTAGAAAGAATTCCACAATAATTGCAGTGGATGATATGAATTGTGAGACCCAGAACAAGGCAGCTTGTGATGTTCAAGTTGCACAAAATTCTACTGAGTTTCTTGCTTCAGATGGGAATCTTGAAAACAATGACGAAAAACTTCTTATTACATACAAAAGAAAACGAGGAGCTAAAAAAAATAAAGAGACAAATGAAAAATCAGCACTAATAAAGAGGCCTAGAAGAAGACCTAAATCAAATTCAAAAGGAGTGACAGCAGATGATCCAAATTGTGAGAATGAATCTATGCCTCTTGATGTTCAAGTCCCAGAAGATTCAGCTGAATTTCTTTCTCCAGATGTGGCTCATGACAATTGCAATGAATATGCTTTGCAACAATGTTCTGCTACAGAGCAAAGGCATACCAAGGAAGCTGTTTCTGCCTGTGATGCTATTTCAAAAACTCTTGTTAAAAGCAGTGGATCGAAAATTAATCATAAGGAGGGGAGATATGGCCAAGATACAAGTCAGCCACTACAATATGAGAATGAGGCAAATCATCAACCGCATTGTAGCTTTGAATTGGAAGCTCCATCAGCTACTTGTTCAATTCCAGAAGATGTAACTTTGCCTAGAGTAGTTTCATGCCTAGCTCATAATGGAAAAGTGGCATGGGATGTGAAATGGCGACCTACTAACATTTCTGATTCTTTTTGCAAACACCAAATGGGCCATCTTGCTGTCTTGTTGGGCAGTGGATCTTTGGAAGTGTAAGATGTCTTGAGCCTCATTCTCCTTTTTCTATTGTTCTTCATGATTTATGATTTCTTTTTCTTTTTATTGACTGTGTATATATGTTGCTGCTGCTATCACCTTTATTAGATTTGAAGTATTTGAAATTTGGATATTTTAAACAAATACATTTCTAATTATTATAGTATAATACTGTGCAAGAGAATACCATTTCCCCTTTAGTTGTTTAGGATATCTTTTTCTTTTTCGGATTATGCTGGCTGTTTACTTACTTTATCTCAGTTGGTTAATCTCTTGTAACACAGTTATAATTGCCACAACTAGCATCAGTCATTGCTTTAAGCTTCCATACTCTATAAATACATGATGTAAACAGAAACTAGTCGGTTGTGTATTTTCAATCTTTAGAAATACAAAAATATTCTCTTAAATTCTCAAAACTCAATATACTGTATAATAGCGACTTAATGAAAACTTGAAGGAGACATAATGGACAAAGGACAACTACTGAAACAGAAAATTAGGATTGACAGTAGCTATAGTTTGAATGAAATGTGGTGCAAACTATGGTGTAGAAGAAGAAAGTGTTTCCAAGGCAAAAATTTATCATACAGTCAGCCTAAAAGTTTATATTGTAGTTAGTGTAGCTGGTTATTTATTACATGGTGTATTCTAGTTGTTATTCTGATATCTATATTGTATGTTAAGTTACATAGTTTGTTCTAAAAGCTAAAGTAAAATTGTGTCAGAAAATAAATAGTTGCAATGTTAGTGCTCTTTTTTATTTGTCTCATTCAGTGTATTTTTTTTATTATTATTTATGCAAGTGCAAGCATTTAACAACAAATATCTAAAGGAAAAAAGGGTGAAAAAAGGATGTTGTAGACATGTAGTCTATTTTTTCATGTGGGGAGGAAAATGAGGAGAGGTTTATGTTACTTCATAATTTATAGGATACTGAAAATTTATGTTTCTCACTATTTAACTTCATAATTTCTTGTGTTTCCGTAATCATACTGTTTTTTCTAATTTTATCATAAATTTCAATAGTGGCTATGCAAGTTTGAAGATGATCCATGGAATTGTTATTCAATGTTTATATGAAATTATTTATAGTAGAGATGCTGCTGATAAATTGATAAATCTTGTTCCTTCAGAATGACAACTTGATTGCTTATTCACTGAAAAGCTAGTTCTTTTTATTACGTGTCAGTGGTTTTGAGGAACATTGTGACTTGGATGACTTTTGTTTTTGTTTGCACTTGTCAATTGCAGGTGGGAGGTTCCTCTTCCTCATGTATTGAGAGCAATTTATATGCATAGAGAGGGCACTGATCCACGTTTTATAAAATTGGAGCCTGTATTTAAATGCTCAATGTTGAAGCGGGGTGGCTTACAAAGGTATGCTTCCTCCTTCATTCTCTCTAGTGTGAATGCCAAACCCATTTACTTATTTGAAATTTGAATACATAATGAGCAAATTCAATTACTGGAGAGAAATTCATGAACAAATTTAATTTAACCTCATTGTTGTTTGTTTGATAATTAGATTGAGTAAAACAAATTTGAAGTAAGCACTATTTAAAAAGTAAATATTTGAATAAATAAATCCAGTTTATCAATAAAAAAAGTGCTAACTATTGTGTACTCAAATTTTCAAACTTTCATTTTAATTAGATTTATTTTTCTGATTTTATATTTTTTTTTTCTCAAACATATCCTTTATATCTGCAAGTAATGATAAATTGTGTAATATTTTGTAAATCTAATATTATTTATGGTCATCAGTGCACCCATTCATAATGCTTTCATGGTCATTAATTTACTATTAAAGTAAATTTGAATATCATTATTTTCTTAATTTACTCTATCGTTTTATCTCACAGCATTCCACTGACAGTGGAGTGGTCGGTTACACCCCCTCATGACTATTTACTTGCTGGCTGCCATGATGGAACGGTATAATTCCCTAAATGTTCAATTTTCTGTACTTTGTCTTCTCTAAATTGAGGTTTACCTTGCTTTAATAATTAGGAAATATATTTGTCCATGAAATGAAGTTTCATTAGGGAAAGGAGAGAAAACATTCAATTTTTTCCATAATATTTTTCTCTAATAATTGTGTATTTATAATTTATAATGTTTATAAGTAGCATTGTTCTATTAAAATATCAGCATATTGTCATCTGAAACCTTTTTTTCACAATATATATCACTTCTAATGCAATTTGCTTTATATTTGTTTAGGTTGCTTTGTGGAAATTTTGTACAAATTCTTCATCCAAATGTGATGGTAATATTTTTGTTACTTGATGTATGTCTCATGTTTACCTATTTGGTTGTTAGGGAAGGTAGCTATATTGAAAAAAGTTTATACTTTATTGTTTATTGACTAAATTTGCAATATGCAGATACAAAGCCTGTGCTTTGTTTTGGTGGGGATACAGTTCCTATTAGAACCGTTGCCTGGGCTCCATTTGAAGGGTTAGTAAAATTGAACCTTCTCAGCCATGGCATGTTGGTTGTTTGCATTGAATAATATATTGCTGTTACTATATATCTTTAAGAAACACAAAATTCTGTGCAGATTATAAAGAAATATTCTGTAAATGTTTAGGATTTTTGCTTCTCTATGTTCCCTCATTGTTAAATAATGGATACTCCAGCTACAACCATATCTAATTAAGTCAGACACTGAGAATGAGGCAAATCATCAGCCACTACCTTTAAGAAACTCAAAATTCCATGCAGATTGTAAAGAAATATTCTATAAATGTTGAGGATTCTTGCTTCTCTATAATCCCACATTGTTAAATAATGGATACTCCAGCTACAACCATATCTAATTAATTACTCTCAGATGATTTTTGAAACTTATTTTTTTATTATCTGTATTTGCGTGGTTGCTTTTGAAATCATTGTGGAGATTGATTTATTCCTTTTCTTCTTTTTTAATTATGCCCAGAGGATATCAATTCTCATTCATGTAATGTAACTGGTTTCTTTCCTTCTTAATCAAACTCTTTCCTATTAAAAAGTAAAAAAAAAAAAAAATAGCATCATTAGTGTCTGGACATGGTTTGCAAGTCAATTTTTTTGTTTATGGTGTACACATGCACCCTTGTTCTTTCCATGAAGATTGCTTCAATAACAAGGCATTAGTTTATTACACATGCAAATATCATATATCTGAATCTGTATTTACATCATTTGTCCATCCTTTTACTCTCATGTGTTGAATGCAATGTGAGATTTTGTTATAATATTCCAGGGATCCAGAGAGTTCTAATATAATAGTAACCGCTGGACATGAAGGCCTTAAGTTTTGGGACCTACGGTGAGTTTTTTATTTCCCCCTAATTATTTTTTGTTTTCTTTGTTATCTTATTTCTTTTTAGTTCATTTTAAACACCAATCTTTAATGACTATGTTTCATTCTATCTTATTCTTAAACTAATGTACCCCAGTTCTAGTTTCTATCTTATTCTTAATTAGAATAAATTTTGTACACTAGAACTTAAATGAATTTTGTTTTGAATGATGTTGCAATTGTATTATGCAATGCTATAAAACTTGGCTCAGACCATGCAAAATGGTGACCCGATCTCTTGAACAGTTTGAGCAGCATGTAGATTGGTTATGTAACCAAACCAATACAAATTGTGAGTTGGCTGGTTTTGAGCTAACTCATGTTGTTTTATCAGAATTGGCCCAGTTACTGGAATCTAGTTTAGTTTCTGCTTCTCACTGACAATCTTTTGGTAAAGTCCAGCCAACTTTGGCATCCCCTTAGAGCTCCAGCTCATAATCAATTTGGTGGGTGGACCTGGAATATTGATATGCTATGCTAATATCTCTGGATCTAGGTCTGGCTTCAATCATATGGAGACAGCCAAAACACCAGAACACCCAACCGAACAACATCAATTAAAAAAATCAGAGTTAGATAGGATGTACTTCAATTTTTTTTTCAAAAGAAAAAAACAACCCATTTTTGAGACCCGTTTGATCAAAACCCCAGATCATTTCATATCTGTTCATTTTTTTGCTGGACTATTTGTCTATTTTCTGCTCTTCTGCACCTGACAGGCCTTCTAGTTTTGTCTCCTTTGGGTTTGTTTGCTTCTCTCATTTGATTCTAGGTTTGTGAGGGTTGGACCCAACTGATTCTTTCTCTGTTTGTTAGCTTCTGGTCATTTTTTGGCTTCTGTTAGGGACATTGGATTCAACTTCTTATCTCTTTTTCTTTTTTTTTTTTTTGGGGGGGGGGAAGGGGGATCAAGGATCACTGTTTCGGCTTGACTCTTTTGATCTCTATTTTGGGTTCAACTTCACTGATGTTTACTTTTGTGTATTTTGAGTTTTATGTGGTGTGTAAAACTTGTGTCTTTTTTATATTTGAAATTATTAAGTTGTGACTTGTGAGTTGTATGCAAATAAAAATAAAATACTTAACAATTGGCATAATATTAAAAGTTCAATTGGCTGGAGACTCGCCAGAGATGACAATGCAACCACAACAATGATAGCAGTTGCAATAGTGGACGGAGTCGCAATCGTGGATCCGAGAAATTCCGCTATGCAATAGTGTTATAGCGGCTATTTAACAACACTGGTTTTCATTGACTGTAGAACCTAGCTAAATTACTTAGGACACTTTCCTACTTTCTGCCCCGTAGTAAAGTTGCTTTTTACACTTTATAGTAAGCAAATATTGTTCTCTCCAAGAACCTTGAGCAGGTGAAATTGTGACTTGTGAATACAAAGATAAAGGATACATCTGTCGTTTTCTTTAGTACATCTGCCCTCAAGAATTTGATCTCAATTCATTTGCATTCACAGTGTGAACAATGGAGCACTGCATCATTAGTCAACCATAGAGGCAACCCTTTTTTTTTTGTATTGTCTGTATGTTCATGTGTAATTAGCTTTGTTGTTTCCGTCATTATAAAGGACAAATATTTGTATCTTATCATGTCAAACTGTATGCTTTCTTGTTTATAGGCAACAGAGGAATTACTACATTTAGTCTTTGAATCTGTGAAACCTGTTTACAATGGTTTACTTTATGCATGGAAATTTATTTGTAGTAATCCATTTCGTCCTTTGAGGAGCCTCAATCCTGCGCCAAGAATCATATATAGTCTGGATTGGCTGTCAAACCCAAGGTAATACATTATTTTAACTGGATCAAATGCTGTCTAAATTTTCAATGTGATTAACCCAGAATTATTTTGTTTATACTTTTCTAGCTGCATCATTATGTCCTTTGAGGATGGAACAATGAGAACCATTGGCTTGGTGAAGGCTGCAAATGACCTCCCTGTCACTGGAGAAGTATACAGTGGAAAAAAGCAACCTGGGTTGCACGGTTCTGCATATTCATCTTTTGCCATTTGGAGCGTTCAAGTTTCACGTATAACAGGTGCGTTTTTTGGTATGCATTACTTTAGATATTATGATTATATAATCTTATTGCTAGAAACATTTTTTACCTTAGGCATTGAAAAACTAATGTACTATTGATATTACTCTATAAAGTAACTGTTGGTTTTTCTAGGCAAACAACCATCTTGTCATGACAAATTTGTTACTGTTTGTTTTCTCAATATCATAATGTACACTTAAACAATTCATTATCATTACTACTATTTACTAAACGATGGGTTTACTTTTATTATGTTAGGCATGGTTGCTTATTGTGGTGTAGATGGTGCTGTCATTCGTTTTCAGGTAACTCTAATATTTTGTTGGAGATATCACTTGCAATTACCTGCACTGCTTTTTTTATGATCTGCACTGATCTTTATTTTCATTTTTTTGGTGTCAAACTGTTACTAAATAGAAAGGGCTGCGGGTATAGCTCAAGGGGGTTTAGTGATATAAATATAAAGATGCAAGGGGTTGGCACTTGGCACATTGAACAATAGGGAGGATTTGAGAAAGTGTGAAATTGCAATGGATAGTGTTACTTACCCTAAATTTTAAAAGGGAAAAATATATTTTTAGTCTTGTACTTTGTAAAATTATTAGTTTTAGTTACTGCATTTCACCATCGAACATTTTGGTTCCTGAACTTTTAAAAATCAGTGTTTTTAAGTCCCTTGGGACAAATGCCCGTAGGAAATGATGTTAACAATGTCTGTCCTGAGGGACTAAAAACACTTTTTTTAAAAGTTTAGGGACCAAAATGTTCGATAGTGAAGTACAAGAACTAAAACCAAGAATTTTACAAAGTATAGGGACTAAAAACATGTTTTTCCCATTTTAAAATGACTTGAAAACAAAATAAGTGGTCATGTGAGGCAATATTAGCACATGGAGCCTTTTAAAGAAATAACCTGCTTGTCTTGTGACAGTTATCGATGACTGATGTACAACCCTCATCTTAAAACTAAGACCTAGATGTTTTGCCTTAGTTAAGGAACAAGGATTGAGAGAGGACTTCAGTTTATAATCTATTATGGGAAAAGTACAGTGTTTGACGGTATATCTCAAATTTGTACATAAACTTTTTCAAAATTGTAACTTCAATCCTTGATTAATGCCTTGTATATATGAATTTTCTCCAACCCCCTCCCCCAAATAAAAACAACTCTGAGCTTTGTTTGATATACTCAGCTAACTGCTAAATCAGTGGAGACCGATCATGCACGCAATCGATCCCGACGCTTCCTTTGTGGATCAGTAACTGAGGAGGATTCAACTCTCATTATCAACACTCCTGTGCCAAACGCTCCTTTTCAGTGGAAGAGGCCACCTGACAAGGGTCGGTGTGCTGAATCTTTCCGAGACCTATTAGCCAAGTCAAATCCATTCAAAAGTGCAAACAATCAAATGGCAGAAACTTCAAATCCTGATTCTCAGACTTTAGGTCAGCCTTGCAAACTGTTATATGATCTACCAATATGATTAGCTGCCATATTTTCTGAGAATTCTTATTAAATCTTCAATTTTTGCAGCCATTGGTGCTGGTGAGAATGTCGATTTGATGGAATCTGGGTCTGAGGAAGCTTCATGTTCTGTGAAGCAGCCCAAAAGACCAAAACCGAATAGTGGCAGCAAGAAAAAACCAGAAGAAAGCCTAGCTCTGGTTTGCAGAGACGATGCTGTGCCACCAAATGCTCCCGAGGCTGAAAATGAAAAGTCAGATTTTGGGAATATACCTGAAACCTTCCCTCCCAAAATGGCAGCATTGCACAGAGTGAGATGGAACATGAACAAAGGTAGTGAAAGATGGTTGTGCTTTGGAGGAGCTTGTGGACTTGTACGTTGTCAGGAGATTGTTTACTCTGATATTGATAAGAGATGGGCCTTGAAGAAATGACAGCATCTTATCCACTTAAATTAGGTGTCGTAAATTGCCTCCTTAATGTGAATATCATCTTTAGATTTAGATTAAATCCAACTAGAAAAAATCGTAGTAAACAGTGACAGTCAATATGTAACATCTTTTATTCATTATAATATAGTGCAGGAAAAGGACTCGGCTTTTAGTAGCAGCAAGTCCACCCATTTGTGTAAAGCGTCTGATGTAAATTGGACTATTTAATATTTAGGGTTTATTATTTAAATTAAGGTTTTTATTTTATTGAGTTTTAAATTTGAGGTTATTTATTATTATTTGTTTCTTGGAAGTTTTTATTTTAAATTATTTTCCATCTTCAAATAGGCCTTAGTATAATTTGAGGTGTTTAATTATTTTTTAGTATATTTTTCTATATTCAGAGGGTTTTTTTTACTGTTGGGGCAATTTTTAAAAAAAAAATATCAAAATGGGTATTTTTTAAAAATATTACAGGATATGGATAAGTTGTGTTTTAAAACACGATTTCTTATAAAGTTGTGTTTTAAAAGACTTTAGCTTCAGTTTATATATATATATAGAAATTGTGTTTTGTATATCAACTCTTTTTTTAACTTAAAACAGTGAAGTTGTGTTTCGCCACTTCTATATTTTTACTTTGTCACTTTTTTTTTTTTTTTTTTACTTTTTGTCACTTTTTTTTTAGACTTAGTTAGTTTCATAAATTCTCATAGTCTTCATTTTTGAGGGAGTGGAATTGATGTTGTTAGTTTGACACAATGAACATTTCTTAGACTTTAGAACTAGTTCATCCATTTCATTATGTATGTGACTAGTAGTTGCCCTTTTTTATTTCTCTAGTCGCATGGTAGGATTGGGAACAAAATTTGGACTCCTATATTAAGACCAATAGTGTTCATTTTCAAGGAAGTAGAACTAATGTTGATAAGCCTTGTAAATGTTTTGGATTGCGAATCAGTGTTTTAGATTGCGAAGTATTTACAATGAAAATAAATTTGAGAATTTCTAAAACTAACAAAGTAAAAAAAACATAACGAATACGGTACACAAAACACGACTTTTAAAAAAAAAAAAACAAATTATAGCAACACCTCATGAGATTTTGTGTAATTACATAAATATCCTCTGCTTTTTTAACCATTACTTTCGCCTTCCATGTAGGGATGCTAATGTAAGGTTTGAGGCGTGTCATTGTAATATTTTCAAACATATAAGGGGGTGTCAGTGTAATGTTTTCAAACTTAAAGAGGATTAGTGTAGAAAAATAAAAAAAGGTAGAGTTATATGTAATTTGATAAAAGCTCAGAGGTATTACTGTAATTTGCTCAAAACGAAAATCAAGGACATCTTTTAAAACACGACTTCTTTCTATGAAGTCCTACAATTATCTCATAAATTTTAAGAATTATTAACAACTACTTATATAAGTAATTATTTTTATATAAGAATTATCATCAATTGTACTAATAGTAAAACTGTATAAGGACTTTCCAATGATAAAAATGTATAAGAGCTGTTTTTTAGTTTAAAATTCTCATACGCAACTCTTGTCGGAGATTATCTAATCATAGAAATAAAAGAAAATTACTACTCGTAGTTGTAAAATAGTTAACTAATAGGTCCTACAATTATCTCATAAATCTTAAGAATTGTTATTTATATAAAACAATTATTCTTATATAATAAATTGTCACGTTGATTGTTCAAATGGTAAAGATTCTTAAGAACATCAACAACGCTAAGTTGTTTATTGTTCATTGAGTTGCTTAAGTGAGTTTTTAATGAGTCATATACATCACATTACACTTAAGAACTTTTACTATTTTTTTTCCTCCAATTTAATGAGTTGCTTTAATTGGTCCAATTAAAATTATTCATTGTTAAGAAATTGCTAAGCAACTATGCCAAAATAAGCAATACCAACTTACTTGTTCTAATTCTAAAACTAGTTAAGCACAGTTGCTTAACTCTAAGAAATTTGCCAAAATAAGTAACAACTTACTTGTTCCAATGCTAAAACTAATTAATCACTATTGCTTAACTCTAAGAAATTGAGATAAACAACTCCGTTGGAATTGTTCTAAGTTTAAAAACCTCGTAAGCATCTCCTAATGCTCTAATCATAGAAATAAAAGAAATTGATAGCTTGTAGTTGTAAAATAATTAATAAAAACAACGAAATTATAAAACAACGTAAGAAAATTATAAAAAAAAAAGAAGGAAAAATAGAACTAGATTACTAATTATAAAAATGTTTTTTTTTTTTAGAATTCTTTTGAAGAAAATAATGAAAAGAATAGTTGTGGCTCCTAGGCAGGAATCGGTGACGGGCTTAGGTATAATTGAATACTTACTTTTTTTATTTTTAACCATGATACTTACTTCTTGACATTAGTAAATTAAACTACTTCATTTAAATTTTATTGCTTCTTTTAGAAGGTAATAAAGCGTGTGTTTATGCTGCTCAGCGACAGATACATTTAAATTTTTTTATATTACAATAGTTATTGACCACCGAGCACCTATATTAATTAGTGAATATTATTTTAAAAAAGCTATTCCTACATCATTTTTTATAATAATTTTTACAATAAAGAGAGATGGAAAAAAAAATATATGATGAATAATATCATAAAAAATAAATAATAAAAGTGTTATAAAAAATATTATAAAAATAACATTATTCATATACATTATTTTAATTATGCAGTAATAGTCTTAAAATATTATAAGTTATTATATATAATAAATTCTTGAATTAGTTTAAAAGGAACTAACTTTGCATGACGAATTACAATCCTCTGCTGTTTGATTTTGAAGTGTAGAAAATCTCGCCATTTAAATTATTTTTTTCAATGATAAAATTATTTACAAATTAAGTACAGGCTTAAAATTAAAAAATTTCAGCCATTAGATCAGAACTGCATTTGGTGCAGTTAAATTCCTAACGGTAGAGGATCCATTTCACTGCAGGGCACCTGTTCAAGATGAAATGTTATAAAGATGATTTATCTGTCTCTTGTTCAATTCATACTCATTAAAGAAATGTTCACAATGATCCAAAAACCAAGCCACCATATACTGAGTATTGAATCTTATTTCAATGCTATTTTGATCCTCAGTCAAAATCACATGCTCTTTACACATCCTCCTAATTCTCCTCAGTGCCGTAACTGTAAAAAATAAAAAGGTTACCTGTCAATAAACTCCTTGCTATTTAAACATAAAATACCATCAATCATATATTATTTTTCTTTTACACAAAGATTGATTGTAAGAGGAATGAGCAGTGCAATGAAGATGTTACAGAATTTGCCACTGTTATTCCTCTTCTGTCTCTATTGTTTACCCACACAAGGATCAAATCAATATGAGAGAAAGGTAAAACTTGTAATCTTTGGGCTATAACTTGTTACTTTTCTCAGTGAAGAAGCTTCTTGCTACAAGATTAACCTCCTGTGTACGAGAAATGCTAGAAATACACTCTCTGACACATTCTTTTGAACATACTTTCTCTCTTATTGGTTAAATTTATTGAAAATGACAAAATTTTGTGAGTTCCACATCATGTTTAATTATTCTCTCTTCTAATTTTATAATTTTCAATAAATTTTAATAAATTAGAGTGTGTTTGAAGGAGTGTGTTTCTAGCACTCCTCTAACTATGTATATGTTTATTTTGATTCTCTGTTGTGTTATTATGGAGAGCTTATGTAAAATGTAATGTTGAATATTGATGAACAACATCATTGACAAGAAATTTGTGATTGAAAAACTAAAAATAAAAAACAGCCTTACATTGTGTACATGGGAGAGCTGCCAGTGGCTAGAACCTATGCCCCAGAAGACCATCACCACAACTTGCTGGCTACTGCGATTGGAGAGTAATAATCTCAATTCTCAACTAGAAATGCATTTCATTATATTATAATCTTATAAAAGTGGACTTTATTTTGTTTATTACAATTAATCAGCATAATTTCTTAATGACCAATGGTCTTTTTTTTTCTTTTTCTTTTTCTGTTTTCCTCTCTACAGCCGGCAGTTAGCCAGAGAATCCAAAATACATAGCTATGGAAAGAGCTTCAACGGATTCGTTGCACGACTTTTGCCACATGAAGCAGAGAAATTACTAGGTACTATAATGTTGCACAAGAAAAATAAAATATAGGACATAATTAACTTATATGCAGTTTTTTAAGTATTTCTTTTTATGATTTTTAACTCGGAATTAGAATTTCACTTCAATAACTTGCATAGTAAAAATTTGAATTAAATAGTATTAACATAGGAGGTTAGGAGATAAATTTCAATTCTGATAGGAAAACAATACGAAAAACAGTTGTATTTAAGGGTTTTTTTTTTTTTAAATCAAATTAATCACTTTAAACATAACCTCTCTATGTACCAACAAAAAAAAAAAAAAAAACATAACTTCTCTTTGATACTCATCTATATATGCATGTATTCTGCATTGATGTTGAATTCCATATATAAATATATGCAGAGGAGGAAAACGTGTTATCTGTTTTTCCAAATACACATATGAAATTACACACGACAAGGTCATGGGATTTTCTGGGATTGCCCCTAAAATTGAACAGACACTCTATTGTGGAGAGTGATATCATCGTCGGTCTGTTTGACACAGGTATATATACAAAAGAGAATAGTAGTATTAATATTTTAATAATAATAAGTAAAATTGGATATATTTCATCAATTTAATTTAATGTAATTTATATCTGTATTTTTTAACATATAAACAGGAATTTCGCTTGATTGCCCCAGTTTCAACGATACGGGGTATGGGCCTCCCCCACCCACTTGGAAGGGCAAATGTGTCACAGGAGCCAATTTCACCGGATGCAACAAGTATTCTTCTCTCCATCCACAATTTTGTTTTTGTTTTTGTTTTCTTTTTTTTGTCACTTTTTCCTGATGAATAACTAAGAGAAAAGACAAATAGTATTTGCACGAAATTTTGTTTCATATATTATGTTACAATATAATTTTTTCTGCATCTTTCCAATATATTTGATGTTTTAGATAATAAATTTTATGTTATTTTATATCATTTTAGAAAATCATGAATTTTTTAATTATTATACCTTAATATTTTCAGTAAATAAAATAAGATTTGGTATACTAAGGTATAATATTTTTAATATTTCAATAAGCAATAATTAATTGAATGTAATCATATTTAATTTCTATATAAGTATTTAGTAATTTTTTAATCTTTATGAGAAAACATTAAACTAAAAATATTTCAAAGCGAAAAGAGCATGATAATTAGCTACATAATTTTAATTATATACAACGAAAGCATTTGCTATGCCTCTTTAAAGATTGCATTTCCTCGCGTACAAATTATATGACAGAATCAAAATAGATGTACATATACAAATGAATAAAATTAGTATAAATAAAATTTTGTAAAAAAATGTGTATATAAAGTGTTCTGTTGTAGTTAACATTATTCTCTTCTTTTTTTTTTTTGTTCATAGTTAACATTATTCTCTTAGTATTTATGGTCACATAAACGTCATTTATAACACAAGATCAACACATAATATCATAGTACTTTTTTTTTTTTTGAAAGGAATATCATAGTACTTTTAAACATCACTTTAATCAATATCATAAGCCGAGATCGCTTCAACTATTCCAACAAATAAGACTCGTCTATATGTTTAGTTTTATGTTTTCTTGGGCTTCTTTTTAAAAAAATGTTTTCTTGGGCTTAGGCCCTTTGCTTATACAAAAAAATAAAAAGAAATAAATAAAAAACCTCATCTATATGTGAATCTTGCAGTGCACTCAGATCAATCTTCATACAAAAAATTTAAGAGTTTTTTACTTTATCACAGATTCATGTATGATTTTTATAGTAATTATTTCAAAAGTCATTTAAAATAATTTCTAATTTATTGATGGTGTAAAAATTTTACACTCATAATACATTAAAAGTGAACTAAAAATTTTAATGTGAAAAAGAGGTTAGTGACTCTCTGACAATCTCTTTTTTGATACACTCTTCATGTGATTAATTAAAATTTATTAAAAATTATCAATTTTATTGGGTCTCACTTCTAGATTAAGAGAGAATCATTAAATGATAAGTGAACCTATCAAAATTGATTATTTCTAACAAATTTCAACCAATGAGAAAGAGTATTAAAAGGAGAGTGTTTTAGAGAGAGTGTCGCAGCATTCCTCGTGTGAAAAATGACATATTATTTTGGTTTAAATACTTTTTTAGTTCTTGTAATTTAGTACATTTTTGCTTTTTGTCCTTGAAAAAAAAATATTTTAGTCATTGTAAATTATATTTATTTTATTTTTCGTCCTTAAAGTGCTTTAAATAACATTTTTTTTACTATTCAAAGAGCTATTTAAAACTCTTTAAGGACGAAAAATAAAACAAATATAATTTGCAATGACTAAAATTGAAAAAAAAAATTACAAGAAAGAAAAAAAAACACTAGATTGCAATGATTAAAAAGGTATTGAAGCCTATTATTTTTGCATGTTGAACCTAATAGCATGCATGGCACCATGCAGCAAGGTGATCGGAGCAAAATACTTCAACCTCCAAGACGCCCCGGTGTCGAACCTCAGCCCCGCGGACGAGGACGGCCATGGCACCCACACCTCATCAACAGCCGCGGGGGCGGCTGTTCGCGGTGCGAGTCTCGACGGAATCGGCGTCGGCACGGCGCGCGGCGGGGTCTCGCGCGCCCGCATAGCGATGTACAAGGTGTGCTGGAGCAGCGCGGGGTGCAGCGACATGGACCTGCTGGCAGCGTTCGACGAGGCCATCGCGGACGGCGTGAACGTGATCTCCGTGTCGCTGGGAGGGACGCCGAGGCAGTTCTTCAGCGACCCAATGGCCATTGGAGCGTTTCATGCCATGAAGAGAGGGATTCTCACTTCTTGTTCCGCCGGTAACAATGGCCCTGCCACCATGACTGTGGAAAATGTTGCTCCTTGGATCTTGACGGTTGCTGCTTCCAACACTGATAGGCTCTTCACCACCGTGGCTGACCTTGGTGATGGCAAGAAAGTTCGGGTCAGTGCTATTATCAATCTCTCTCTCTCACTCTATGCATCTTTGTGTATATACTGGTATCCCAATCCCGCGTTGTCAGGATATTCATGTCTTTAAAAATTTAAAGTTAAAAACAAAATTGAAACCATGTTCTTTTCTTCGTCACAAATTAATAATTTTATATTTTTTTCATGTGTCTCAAATTAAAAATTAGTAAATATGACAAAATTTGTTTTTAATCTTTAAAAAAAATTGAATTAAATATATTTTTAGTGTATGTAAATAATATATATGTCTTTTTTCTAGGAAAATTCCACCTTAAGAATAAATAATATATGCATTAACAGTGTAAAATATCTAAACTATCATTTAGTTACAAATTGTTATGTATGATAAATTTATTAATTTTTATAATAATCACTTTAAAAGTTATATCAAAATAATTTATAATTAATTGATATTGTAAAAACTCTTATATTGGACATATTAAACTCTTATGAAATTGTGTCATATAGTATTTTTATTTTCGTAAATGAAAAGGGGTGATTTTTCATAAAGATAGAGAGATTAAAAGGAGACATTTTTTTTAGAACTAAAAACAAATATTTATATATTTACAAGAATAAAAACATATTTAACTCAAATTTATTTTAAAATTTCAATCTTCATAATTTTATTTTTTTTAATAGTCTTTAGTATCATTTACTAGTCGTGTGACATACATTTAAATATGTCATATTAGTAAGAGTAAATTACACATATCCCTCCTGAGATTTGCTCTTATTACACCTAGTACTTCTTTATTTTTTTACATTACTTTGAACACCCCTAAGAGGGATAAGTGTAATATTTTTTAAACCTGGGAGGGGGGATCGGTATAACGAAAGTCTAAAAATTAGGAAATTTTCTGTAAGGTTCAAAAATAGAGGAATGTCGAGTGTAATAAAGGCAAACATCAGGAGTGTCCGTATAATTTACTCTATTAGTAACTATCTTTAGATGACACGCGACTTAATATGTTTAGATCATATGATGTCACGAATAAATAGTAATATAAACTATTTTTAAAACTTTTAAAATTTGTAGCAACCAAAATGAACAAATAGAAATTTAAAAAATTAAACCAAAACTTTTGCATTGAAGAAAAACATGTTTTTTAAGGAGGAGAAAAAAACATGTTAAACCCTAAAATATAATAATCAATGAAAAAAATTAATAATCTGCGTGTATCTTAAAAAATTAGGAATAACTTATTTTGTTGTATAATCGATTGGCAGGGAATGTCCATTAATACCTTCAACCCTGAGAAAAAAATGTACCCACTGACTAGTGGAGCCCTTGCTTCCAACGTTAGCGGAGACGGCTATGGCAATGCCAGGTATAATAATTACTAATAACATTGTTATTCATAATGAACCCTCCAAACAAAAAACAAAGTGCATTAATTTCTCTAAGAGTTATGGTATCACTTTGATACTAAAACTATATACTTATGATCATGCAGTGCATGTGATTATGGGAGTCTAAGCCAGGAGAAGGTAATGGGCAAGATAGTGTACTGCCTTGGCAGTGGCAGCATGGACTTCATAATCAAACAACTAAAAGGTGCAGGCACCATCGTGGGATCTACAGCACCAAATGACTTCTCCACCATCCCTGTTATTCCTGGGGTGGATATTGATGCTAACACTGATGGCAAAACTGTTGATCTCTACATCAATTCCACCAAGTAAGTTTATTTAGTTTCCTATGTCACCCAGATGAGAAATTATTAAGTAGTTCGGAATTGTTATGGTCCTCGTTAATTTATATATCACATCCAGATGAGTGTTATTAATTCTTTTTCAAAATTGAAAAACTTAAGTATGTGTTACATAGAAATTGGTCGGAACTATAGACATGTGATGGTCCTGAACTATGTCCAAACTGGTTATGTTTGAATTCTTTCATGCCAATTAATCTTAATGCATGAATTTAATTGAATTCAGGAATGCTCAAGCTGTTATACACAAGACCACAAGCACAATAGGCCCTGCTCCATTTATTGCTTCTTTCTCATCTAGAGGTCCTCAATCCATCACTGTCAACATCCTAAAGGTGATAATCACTATCCAATATCCATCTATATCTTGCTCCATTTGCCTTGTGAGCAATTAATACAGTGACTATAGGCACAACTAATTGAAAGCTCAAGATACATTAAAAATAATAATAAAGTTTATATACTAAAGTTATTTTAAGGGTAAAATGTACTTTAGTCCCTCTGGTCAAAATTTATTTTAAAAACAGTTTTATTTCTTGTATTTTTGAAAACGTAATGGATTTCATCTCTTATCAAATGAAAATATTGTCAAGAACAAAATCTACCACATTTCAGAATTATCAGGACTAAAATTACCGTTTTTAAAACGTATATAATAAAACCAATTTTGATCAAATATTGAGGGAACTAAAACATATTTTAACCTTGTAAAATGTAATCATAAGCTTTTAACTAGTCGTGCCTATACACATTATACTCATGGAAGAATTGGCCTTGGTTATGTGGTTTTCTGAATTTTCAGGGTTTTCTATGTGCAGCCTGACTTATCTGCTCCTGGAGTGGACATTCTAGCTGGATATTCCAAATTGGCAACACTAACAGGGGACCCTGTAGACAACCGTCGAAACGTTTTTAATATATTGTCTGGAACATCTATGGCATGTCCCCATGTTGCTGGTGCTGCTGCATATGTCAAATCCTTCCATCCTGATTGGAGTCCTGCTGCAATCAAATCTGCTCTCATGACCACTGGTGAGAAACCCTTAACACAAATTCAGCATCTATAGATTAGAAGGCTTATGTTCAACTCTAGTCACTTGCAATCATCTGCTATGTTATCTACAATGAAACTTTGGTGAGAGTAGTAGGTGAAATTTTTTTTTCTATATTTTGGTTTGATCTCCAATAGAAAGATTTTACATATTTTGCTATGTTCTTGTTAACAAGTTTTCTAAATATAATAGTTAAGAAAGAAGCATTTAGTATAATTTATTAGTAAAATATTTTTAATTACTTAAAAAATTAATGTTAAATAGTTTTATACTTTCGACATAATAAATATTTTCTTCAATTACTTTAACCAATTATGAGACAAGGGTATTAGTAAACTTTCTCCTATTTACAACATATAAACAATTGAGAAATTTGGGTAACATTTTCTTAAATAATTTTTTTAATAAATTCTTTTTTATTAGCTAAAATTTATTGAAAATCATATAACTTTGTGGATATCACTTCTTATTTGATACTACTCATGATTTTACTATTTATAATAAAGTTTAATCAATAATAGATGATGTATTAAAAAGAGTGTGATAGAAAGGATAAATTATTATATAGTTTGGGATCACCATGTATCCATAATCTCAGCAATACATGATACATACTTAAAGTTTTCAATTTACGAAGAAGAATTAATAACACTCAATTACGTATCATATAAAAATTAATTGAGATCATACTAGTCTCAGAACATATAATTATTTCTCCTTAAAGAGTACGTACTTGCTAGGCTAGCATTGCTCTAAACATCTTGCACCCACATGAAGTGTTCTGGTTCCTTCCATTTAACCCTCTTCTAATGTTGCATGTCCTGACTCCCTCAAGACCTCAACCTAAACTTCGGTAAATAAGAAGTTAAAAAGAAAAGAAGGCTTAGCATTACATAATTGAGTAATGAAATTCTTGGTGAACAAGGCAATTTTCTTTCTTTTCAGTTTCTAATCTATTTTCATGTTTATGATTCAGCCACTCCCATGAGAATCAAAGACATCACAGCAGAGCTAGGATCAGGGTCAGGACAGATCAACCCAGTGAGAGCATTGGACCCTGGCTTGCTTTACAACATTAGCATGGACTCCTACATTGCATTCCTATGCAAAGAAGGCTACAACAGCAGCAGCATTGGAATATTAATTGGCACCAAAGGCTTCAACTGCTCCACCATTGCCCCTCCACAAGGCACTGATGGAATCAACTACCCTTCCATGCATATCCAGATCATCCCTTCCAATGCTACCATTTCCGCGATCTTTTATCGGAGTGTGACCAACGTAGGATCTGGAAACTCAACTTACATGGCCAGAGTCACAGCACCTAAGGGTCTCTCCATTGAGGTCATCCCAGACATGTTGAAGTTTGGTAGGGTGAACCAAGAGTTGTCCTTCAAGGTTGTCCTGAAGGGGCCTCCAATGCCTAAGAAAACAAAGTTATTATCAGCATCTCTTGAATGGAATGACTCTAGACACAGTGTAAGAAGCCCCATTGTTGTCTATAAACCGACCTTGGGATGACTCTATCAGCCTGTGGTGGACACATTGCATAGCTTAGGAATTGAGTTCACGAGTTTCAATGTTTCATTTTTGTTTTGTTTTTTTTTTTATTGACAAATGTTAGTTTGTTAGTTTTGTTAGAAATGTCAGTAAGAGGGATTCAAACCCACGACCTCTCCCTTCCCCCTTCTCCCTTCACCCTTAAGCCCTCCCTTTTCTACCACCAAGTCAACCTTATTCTCCTTCATTTTTGTTTTATGTATGTGGAAGTTGGTGAATGGTGATTTCCCTTAGTGTAATGAAAAGATTTTTAGCTGCATGGATTATCCATTCATTCATTCAACGGTAATGGCCAGCATTAACTCGTGCATTACTAATGTTTTTTCTACTTGTTATTGTCTTTTTAACCAATGACTCTACCTTATAAGTGAGTTGTAGGACCACCAAGCATTGTTTCAAGCCATGAACCGTTGGAAAATCAAGTATGAGTAGTTAGTCTTAGATTGGCTAGGAAAGTGTTCAATAAAGGATATATAATATAAGAGATGCGACTCATACATAAAAATCCTTGGCTTATGCTGAGGTAGAGAGACTGAAATAATAGAGAGGATTTGGTTCTGGTTCTGGTTCTGATTCATGAAGTTGGCTTGTTGATGAATAGGTGGCAGGAAGTAGAGAAGAGTCATAGTAGTATTGGGGTGGCATGGGTAAAAAGTTAGGATAATCAATCCAAACCAGCATGTGTAATGTGCTGTAAAGGAGAAACAGGATCAGTTGGTGGTGTGGAAGTTTGAGAATCTGTTGAAGAGAATGGAAATGAAAAATTACATTCCTAGATAGGATTTATTCCCAAAAAGAGATTTTTTCATGGAGTAGGCATCATATGGTTTCATATTGAAAGCCAAGGAAAATGCATTTCCTAGACCTAGGAATCTAGGATCAAATTTTTGCCTTTGCACTGTTAAAGTGAAGCAAAAATATAGGAAACCAGTTAGATGAGATAAATCAGCAGATTGTTGATACAAGAGCTTATTTGGAGTCTTGTTCTCAAGCCTAGAGGTTGGAATTTTATTGATGAGATATAGTAAAAGACCAAAAGGTTATTGGGAGTTTGGCCTGGAATAATAATAAAGCTCTTGCTACATGAGAATAATGATGTTTAATTTCTTCCTACTGTGGCATTTTTGCTATGGTGTCTCAACAAAGCTAGTTTGATATGCCTTTAGTGGAATAAAAATTGGGCATGGTGAATTAAAGGCCAATTGTCAGTCTTGAGTATCAGGACAATTGTTTGAAGCAGGGTTTCATTAAGATTTGAGAATGATCGAATGTGTTTTTTGGTAAGGGTGTCCTGTTTGCAGTGCAATTTGGTTAAGTTTTTTGAGAAAAAAAAATCATTTAAAATAAACATAAAAATAATATGAGAATTTGTTTGAACGTAATATTAAATTTGAACCAAATTAATTTAATTTGAATTGGTTTACAATTTTAATTTTTTAAAATTTATTTTTATATGACTTTTAAAATCATTTTTAATTTGATAACTGAACAAATAAATTGGCACAATATAGAATCTAATAATTAATTAAATTATAATTAACCCTTAAAAATAATGTTTACATAATTATAAGTAATAGAGCAACAAAAAACAACAAGTGATAATAATTACATTACAATTTTTTTTTGTAAAAATAATGTAGTACATTACAAACCATTCATAGTGTGTTTGGAAATACTGTGAACCACGTTGAAAAAACATGATAGGTTGATAGCCTTAAAGTTACTCTCTGGTGTGATGAAAAGTTATGATAAGACACTCTAACTTTTTGAGTTCTTATCGTCAATCCAAACATATTGATAATCAATTAATCATGTATTGTCAATGTCATAAACTCATAATTTAACATAACTAAAAAAATATTAATTCAACACATAGAATCAAATATTATCATTGTTAAAATTGAATCATGACTTAAGATAATGAGATTTCATATGGAGTATAAAAGAAAAAATAATAAAAGTATGATGTACGATTTGGTTTGGTTTAATTCAATTTTTATAACAGAAATCGAAAATAATACATGTAGTTTTTTTCATTTTTTATTTGCTCATATTTTTTTTTAATCGGTTTGGCAATTTCAACACTCCTAAATTTTGGGACTTTGAAATCGTGAGGTATACTTACTTAAGTACATCAAGAAATCACCCACAATGGTTAAAAAATTAAAAATGATTTGTGAACACCAAAAACCTATTTGATACTTTGTGAGAAAAAGAGAAAGACATGTAGGTGTAATACGTTATATGATATTATAGGAAGAGAAAAAAAAATGAATATTAATAAAATGATTAAAGTGGTAAAGTATTCACCATCAGTACTCTTAAAAAATACTTGCAAATGAAGGATGCCAAATGGTCCCAAATGTGAAAGGTCTACCTGAAGTAGTTCAAAAACTTTGGCATACTATTGAAAAGGGGGATTTCTTTCTTCTGCATGGTGGCAGATATCATATCACAAACTATAACTTTATTGTGTGGAATATTTCCATTTTGTGAAATGAAATAAATGGCCTAACCTATTATATAGTTTTTTTTATTAGCCAATGTTAATTATTAATGGTTAATTTTTTTTTAGTAGGAGAATTTGAACCTAAGATCGCTCCCCCTCTCTTCTCCCTACATTATTGTATAGTGCCACAGATCAAACGCAAGTACAAATGAAGAATTATTACCTGAAGAAATGGACTTACAGTGGACATTTAATGGTTGAAGAATTGATGTACAGATTTTATTAAATGATATGGGCACTCTCTCTTGCTCCAGCTGTACCAATCCTTTTCAATGTATTTAATGCATTCAATTCAAGAATCTCAAACATATTTTTAACAGCTACAAGGTGTCACAAAAGTAGCCACAAGAAACACTACTATGTCCCATAGCCATTGATCTGTGGATAGTTTCTTAAATAAGTAACTAAAATAAATATATTTGTGTTTTTTTTTCTGATTTTATTACCTATTGCTAGATTTTTATTCTTTATGCCCCTTTTCACCGTCCCTTTTTTGGTTATCTGTTTTCCTGGCTTGAGGTTAGTGGACCAACCAATGGCTGAAGCAGAAATATGTGTGAACTTCATTTGAAATTTCAATGTAGTTTTTACTATTGTACACGAACCTTTCCTTGCCGTTCCTATTGTACACATCTTAGTAGTTTAATAAGTATTTATTTTACTTTTTTCTCAAAGTCATTGACTAGTTATTAAGGGATGGGATTAATGAATTTACCCCCTTTAAAATCAGGTGTACTTTAAAATATAAAGTATGAAATAATGAGAGTTGATTAAAAAATTAATAGTTGAATATTTGGAGGTAGCTTCTAAGAATCTAGTAAATAACATGTTTGTATTGACCATAATGCGTGTTTCTAGCAAAAACAACTTTGAGAAAAATGTATGTAACTTTTGAGTATATTAGACTTAAAAGTAATTCTAGTTCATCAGTCAAATAAAATTAATTTTTCTAAAGTCACTCTTGTCTCTTAGAATATCATTCCCAAACACGCAAATGAATCTTTTAAATCCAATTCTTCCAAAATTATTTCTATCAAAATCTTAATGACAGACTTCACAGTCATATTCTGTTACTCAGAATTCAGAATGTAAAAAGTAAACAAGCTTTCGCATTATAACATTCATGTCCACGTCCAAGAAGCAATAACTGGTCATGAAGCACAGACTACTAATATTATTTCTAAAGCATTTAAATTATTATCAGACATACAAAAACATTTTTATTTTTTAATGATAATAAGTACGCTTCTATCATTCCCAGTTCTGTTTTTAATGATAGGTCATGAAGCACAGACCAATATCGCAAGTGCTTCTAAAAATCATTGCTTCTATTGGATACATCAAATTGCTTCGTGGATTCTACTTTTGGAAAACATTTGTAGCACAATTCAAACACAGTAGTAACCGGTTCTAAATTTTAACCCAATCTAGCATAACCTTCCACCACTACAGTAGATCGCATTGAACACTTTTTCATTTATCTTCACCTTAGTGGAAACAAACAACCATGACGTGAGATAATAAAAACGATTGAATTTTATAAAGATAATAACAGCAAGTCCTCAAAAGTAGAGATAACCATAAAGAACAGATATTTTACATTAACTAAAGCACTAAAGAACCTATAACCTTAGCAGAAACACCTTAAAAGTGTTACTACACTAAGAGAGAAGCATAGATAATCCGAAGATCAGTTAATAGCTCAATGAACAGAATTCTCATCAGTGTCAAATCTAGTGCCATTGGGCTTAGGTGACACAAGACCACTCATTAGCATGGATGAGGAACGAGAAGGACCACGTCTTGGAGAAAGGTTAAGCATCTCCAAGGCTTGTAGTCTAAGCTCTACAGGGTAGTCAGCAACACACCCAATTCTAGGTCCTGCCCCAGTTGACCATCTATGTGAAAGTTGATGCCCCAATTGGTAGGATTTTGTGGCCTTCTTGGAATTGATTCTTTGCAATATTGATTTCTTGGGCACATCAGCTCTTGGGCTCTGAAGACCACCTGAGAGAGTCCTTTTGTAACTACCAGCAGATCCAGGTTGAGGGTCTTCCTTATTTGAGGATGAGGTGTTCTCAGCTTCCTCAGAAACTCCAGGCTCAGGTTTGTTACCATTGCTAGAATCTTCAGGTGCTGTGGCTATTTCACCAACCTTGCCATCCTCGTAAGTATCACTATCGTCTTTCGGATTGCGTACCTGAAACAATGCATCAGAATCATTCAATAAAAAATGCATATGATTATCAACATGTTTTCCAACTAACTATTAATGTTCTGGCCATAAATGATCAAATGTTTACTTGAAGAAACATCTATTGGCCTAAACAAATACTGCAGTTAAGTACACAGGAATGACATGGTGCTAATCAATTACCTCAACTTCATCAATGTTGACACCATTTTCCTTGAGATATGATATGAAAGAGTAGAGCGCGTCATCTGTTGGCCGGTAGTGTCCACTATATGCAGAAATGGACTGAAAAGTCAAAGCCATTGAGAATCAGACATTTGTCAATGCACATAAATTGGAATTAGATGATGTGTCGATCAGTGTCAATTCCATGTGCACAGCAACATTTGCACCACACTATCTCTTTGAGACTGTTATAATGGGACCATCTCATATTCTTAGAAGATATTCCAATAGCACAAAAACTTAATCATGCAACCTGTGAAGGTAATTATACCTTAAGAACGCCATGCTCAGCATCCAGCCTTCCCGCAGCCAAGGTAGCTCCACCAGCCAAAAACGAAGAATGATGGAATAATCCCTTCTTTTTCTGAGAGGTTATTACAATGTATCAATATGGCTGGAAAGAAATGGCAGAGTGCTTGTATAGTAATGAGAAAATGGAAAATTAGAAACAATAACTGAGCTTGAATTGTTACCTTGCCAGCATAAAGTTTCTTAGAAGTGCTCATTACGAATATGCACTTGGCATCCTTAGAATCTTCTTTTGTATGAAGAAAATCTCCAGAATGCTTGTGGATAAGTTTCCCCTCGTAGACAACATATTCATAGTGCTCTCTCTCTTGCTGATGTAGAAAATTATTAAGAAGGATCAACTAGTCAGAAAAGCAGGAAAAGGCAACAACTTTTGGAATAATGCAGTACAAGTCAAATAGTCAATAAAGTCAACGTCAACTACAATTAAACAAAGGAAAAAGAAAAAGTAATAAATCCAATCAGCATGTTCACATACAGGTCCTAGATACTTTATGCATTGTTTTCGGAGCTTCGATCTGGGGCACTGTTCAAGCTCAAGATTTTTTCCTTTTCCCAAATCCAACCTGTAGAATGAGGGGGAAAAAAAAGTTTCAGTAACAAAGCCACAACCACACCCTCTGATCATTCCATTTAGCATCTTACTCCACACATTAACCCCATTTATTACAAGCTTCACTTTGTTAAAATAAGACATAGGAAACAATATCAAAATTCCCCATTTCATGTAACCAATGAAACTGGACACCTAAACAATGCCCTTTTTTCCATTGGAAGAATGGAAGACAATGAAACACTAATGGGATTTAGAAGCTGAAGTGTACAGCAACACACATAATTCCCCTGTATCCACAATGGAATCATCCAATATCAACAGCATATTAGCAATCAGAGACAACCTTAGGCCAATTAATGAATCATGAAATGCTTTCTTTCTAGAAAATTAGTCTCACCAATAAAAGAATGGCTGGCCAGAATCCGTTTTGCACCATTCTTCATAGTAATAATGCAAGTTGTGCCCATAGCGGTGGCGTGGATCAATCTACAGTTCAAGTCATAACACCAATTAAATGCGTGTTTGGAGCCCGTTAAGTAAGAAATCACATTTGAGATATGAAAACTATAACTACTAGCTTCTCAGTAAACGTGAAAAAACACATTTGAAATGTGAAACCAAACACGATATAACAGAGATAAGCATGAGTCGGTCAAATCAAACATAACAAATTGTAAATAAATTAAATTAAATAATTAAAAACAAAAAAAAAAGGTGGGGGTGTTAGGAAATGCATGCTTACAGCTTCAATCCAGTGTTGAAAAGCCAATTTTTGTGCTTTGGCGTCCAAGGACAAACCCTTTCCCACCTGCCAAAAAAAACAGTTGACTTCAGAATCAAACTCACACATCGTCGTTTTCCTAATCATAATCACAATCACACGGAACAAAAGGCACAATATCTTCCAACAAAACGTACAAAATACAAATACCCTTACAGTACCCGTATAACACGTTTAAGTATATACATCCAAAAAAGAGAGAGAGAGAGAGAGAGACCTTGGAAGCGTTGAGTTTGACCCTACTCCACCGTGACGCAGCACTCTCAGGCAAATTGAAGAACGAAATGGTGCTGTGGTTTAGCCTCGCGAAATCAATCACTTGCCACCTTCACAAAAATTTCAACCCCCACTTTTCTCAATAATTAACTCATAACAACAATACTATGAAAATAAAATAAAATAATTGTAGTAATAAAATAAAATATATAAAAATTAGATAGATAGATAGATAGATAGATAGAGAGAGAGAGTTTGCATGCAGAGAAGACGCACCAGAGCTCCTCGGCGACGACGGCGGAATCAGCCAACCTCCGCCGTGTGCGGTAACTCCGGTAGACCTTTTGCACCTTGAGGGCAGCGGTGGTCTGAGGGCACGCGCGTCCCGGCGCGTGATTGGGCGTTGGATGTGGCGGGTCATTCGGGGAGAGTGGGAATGTCGGGTTCGGGTATTCGGAGCTCCGAAATTGGGGTTGGTGAATGTCGAAGGTGGAGAGAGTGTGGGTGTGAGTTTGAACCTCCATTTAGTCAAAGAAAAACCGAAACAGGAATATGCAGAATGGAGTTCTTAGGATGTGCTCTGAATCAGAGAGGGATTTGTGTTCTCAACAGTCAGTTTGATCGTTCGACTAAAACGATGTCGGAATGTGAAGAGTGAAGAGGGAAGAAGAAGCACACACTACAACGTTGGAGTTAGTTATATATACGGAGTAGAGAGAGGAACACAGCGTGTCCATTTCTTTATTATTATTTTTTTCCCCTATTTTGGCCTCCTCCACGCGCTTCACTTGTGACTTTGCCTCACCGCTGGCTGGATTCGTCTTCCTCGGTCCCCTTCGAACCACAAGAGAAAAAATGAAAAATACTTTGTGATAATATGGTGAGTCAGTCAATGAAAGGAGATTTGGAACTAGACAAGGACATGTCGATTTTAAAATTAATATACTACTTGTCAATAAAAAAAATTATATACTTACGTTACATATGCAACATGAGTAATTGATTATTATGTCAAAGTTGATAGAGTAAAACTTTTCTTACTACTTTTTTAAAAATATAAATTTTATTAATTCAATTATTGAATAAATATTTATTTCAACAATTACAAGTATAAATTAATCTGATGTTCAATCAGTTATACAAATGAATCAAACTTAGTGACCAAAAAAAATGAATCAAACTTAAATTTAATGAACTTGGCATTAAAAAATTTGTATTTAAAATATAAATGATAATAATTTGTATATTAGTATTATTTAAGAAACTACGACTGTATCTAAATATTTGTATTTTTTAAAACTTTCATGTTTAATGTTTTTTTTTAATTTATTTTTGGCATTCAAAGAGAAGTTAAACAATGACCTCAAAAAAAAAGTTAAACAAATTATAAATAAATTAAGTTAAAAGTTTGATGTTAATGTACAGTATAAAACTATTTTATACTGTTAATCCATTACAAATTATTATTGATATAATTTTTAAAGTAATTATTAAAAAAGTCAATAAATATTTATTATACATAATAGATTATAATTAAAAGTGCATCACTTATTTTCTAATGGTTAAATCTAAACTTTGTTATTATTCTGGGAGCAACGCGTGAAGTTCAAATTATGAACCAATCACATAATATTAACCGACTTTTTTTTTTTTGTCAACTTGTACAGTTGTACGATAGTAAAAGAATATTGAAATGGACAATTAGACATACACTGGCAACTTTTTCGTATCACTATAACACTATTTGTAATCGTGATCTGAGACTTACTAAAAAAAAGATAAGTTCCCTTTTTTTTCATAGACTGTGGCTAGAGTAGAGTAGGAAACCTAGATATGTTTCTCACCATGAAAAAGAGTTTTATGCAGCCGGATTGATCATCCATACAGTCAAAGATATTAGGTTAATAAGTAGCTAATTGAACCAGTGAATCAATAATTAAATTTTATGAATTGGTGTAAGCAATATAAAATATAAGTATATATATTATTTGTTTTATAAATTTATTAATTAATTGTAGTAATTTAGTGGTAAGTTATTCTACTAATTGTTTTTTAGATTTTGAGTTCGTTTCTTGGATGTGTCATTTTTGTTATATATTTAATAAAACTTACATTTTAAAAAATATATTTGATAAATATTGTTTCAACCAGTTCAATCATATTGGTAAAAACTATAATTTTATATTTATTAAAATTAATTTTATATTGTCATCAAATCACAATTCTCCGTATGATAATAATTTTAAATTATCAATTCATTACCATTAAATTCAATAATTTTTTATTTTTTTACTTTTTTATTTTCCCCCTCTTTTTTAATTTTATCCCTTCTGTTAAGTGACCATAAAGCATTTCTGTTAGCAAGAAAACTTGTGCTACTATTACTTCTGCCCATAAAAGCTGGCACACTGGACCTTCCGGGAAAAATCCACACCGCAGTAGGTAAGAATTAAGATTATTCCATGTTACAAGCATTAAAATGGTTGGCGGATTGCAAGATTGTAGTGGATGGTCTTTCACTTTCAGGACATATTACAGGTTCTTCAGAGCTACATTCCCTAAGATTATATGCTAGCAGTCAAATCTTTAAGCAAGTATTTATTAGCTTTGCTAATAATTAATCTTCGCCTCCATCCAGAAGACTTAATCCGAGATCTTGTTTAAAGGAATCGAGTCAAGTACCACTCAAACCAACGACTTGTTGGTATGCAATTATATATTTGAAACTTAAAATTAAAACATTTGATTAAATTAAAATAATTTCACATCAATTAATTCATACACTTAATGATGAATAATAGTGTATTTGAATTCAAGAAAGTAAATAGAGAAAGAAAAATATGAATAATGGTTTTTTATTTTATTAAAGAGAAAAGAGTAGAAATTTTTTTTTTTCTTTTGAAGTTCAACATTAAAATTTTCTCTTTTTTTCCACTTTTATTCTTCCAAATTTTTTTTTTTGAAGGATATTCTTCCCAATTAAATAGATCATTTTTGGTAATGCGAAGTAATTGTTCTAATTATGCTGTAATCACTAATCAGCTGTAACAAATTAATTAGGATAGTGATGATTGATGTAGTATATATACCAGGGGCGTGCAAACCTTTTTACCAGAACATTTTATCTCACATTAACTGGTGACTTCGATGACCAAGTCTAAAAGTTAAAATAAACATTACGTAGTGATTTTTTTTTTTTTTGAAGAATTACGTAGTGATTTAATGACATATGAACAGGTATTCCGTGTATTATATGAATATGTTTTCAATTTAAATAAAAAATTATATATAAGTATGAATAATTAAAAAAAGGAATGAATTAAAAAATAAAACTAATTATGAATAATTAAGATTTGAAGTGAAAAATAAAATTTTAATATAAAAAAAATTAAAGTTAAATTTTGAGAAATTAAAATTTTAACGTAAAAAGTTAATATAAAATAAGATTAACTTAAAAGGTTTAAAAATTATTAATCATTTAAGTATTTTTAAATAATATATAAATAATTAAGTATTAAATAATAGTAAAATCATGTATAATAAAGAAAGAGAATATGATAGAAAATATCTTTCTCACGTTCAACTGTTCAAGAATAAAATTTCATATTGGTGTAATTATTTAAATTTCAATTGCTAATTTTAATCAATAATTATAATTTGTCTTTTTACTCTGTGAAATAAATTCTTTGAAAGGTACTAAAATTATAAAAATTAATTTAATATCGGTTGGTCATCTTCTAATAACTACTTGGATCAATTGGCATATTTAATTTGTAATCTTCAATTCAAGTTCACAATAAATATGTAATTACTAATATGTCATTGGCCCGAGTGATACAGGATTCGAATTTCTTAAACAAAGTCTTATGTTCAAGTCTTGTGATGAAAAAAAACGTGATCAAAGGTGCCCAATCAGATTCCCTAGTGGAGTTTAATACTTCGCACCAATAACATGGTAAAAAAATATATAATTACATTAAATAGTTAGAGAAAAAACGTTATTATCTATAATGGTCATACCTAGGGCTAGAAATGAGTCGAACTAAGCCGAGTTTAGTTCAGTTCAACTCGACTTGATAAGAATTGACTTAGCTCAAAGCTCAACGACTTGAGTTCGATATATGAAATAAAATTAATATGAAATTAATTATATTAATTTAATAATATTTAATGTGTGTGTGTTAAATTTATAATTATTTTACATCTTTTTATTAGCTAAAAAAAATAGGCTTAATTATGTTTTTAGTCCCTCAAATTAGGGGGTCTTTTTTTAGTCCTCAAAAAAAAATTGTATTTTTAGTCCTCAAATTAAAAAAAATGTTCTTTTTAATTCTTCTGTCAAAATTTGAGGGACTAAAAACTACAAATTTTTATTTGAGTGGAGGAACTAAAAAAAATATTTTTCAAAGTTGAGGATTAAAAAATGCAAATTTTTATTTAGAGACTAAAAAAACAGACCCCCTAATTTGAGGGACTAAATACATAATTAAGCAAAAAAATAATATTAAATTAATTAAAAATATTTATACAAATTTAATAATATAAAATATTTAAAAGATATATATATATATATATATATACACAAATTTAATAATATATATATATATGGATAGATATAAATATAGATAGATAGATATTATACATAGCTCAAATTCAACTCGTTTATTTAATGAGCTCAACTTTTAATTCAACTCATTTGGTTTATGAACTAAGTTCAATGAGTCAATTGTCAAATCAAGTCTTGAGCTATGTTTGAGTTGGTTTGGTTCATTACCAACCCTAGTCATATCTAACTCAAATAAAATTGTCTCTTATAGAATATAACTATTTTTTTTATCGGACAAATGTTAGTTGTTAATATGTTAATTTTTGTTAACAGAAGATTCAAACTCACAACCTATCACTTTCTCCCTTCTTCCTTTACACCAAGCCAACCTTATAACTCCATGCAGAAGATCATTGTAGTCTCAAAAAATGCTAGTTCTTTAAATAATTATTAAATATATCAATTGTTAAATATATTGATTTGTCTAATGAATAATCAATTTTTAGTAAATCTTTAAAAAAAAAAAAAACACATTGATAATATTCATTTTAGAGTTAATTACACTGACCACCCCTAAGGTTTACTCTTATTACACCTAGTACCCCTCCATTTTTGAACATTACTTTGAGCACCCTAAAAGGGGGTAAGTGTAATATTTTTTAAACCTGAGAGGGGGGGTCAGTGTAATGATTTATGCCTATGAGGGGGGGTTAGTGTAACGAAAGTCCAAAAATTAGGGGGTTTTCTGTAGGGTTCAAAAATGGAGGGGTGCCAGGTGTAATAAAGGCAAACCTCAGGGGGTGTTCGTGTAATTTACTCTTTATTTTATTTCGACACTTTATTATGGGTCTGGCGCACGCTTATAAGGAAACTGTCTAGAAGGATCCATAACGCCAAAACCCGCTTTGTATGTATGGTGATGATTGTGCTACAAAGGTGGTGCATTCCTACCCACGTAAATATAGGAAAAGAGGGACATCGCATTCGTATATATAATTAAGAAGCATGCACAACGCATGCTGGAGGTAAGTTACATCGATCCATTTCTCAGATACAACTTTATAGGAACTTTCACGAACTTGAGAGTCCTAACAACTTTTTCAACCCATCACATCTCTTGTTTAGTTTTTTTTTTACTGTGTTAGAGACCACATTATTCTCAATCTATTATATCATATACTAATCTTGCTTGCGGTCCAAGAAAATTTTGTACATGGAAGGAATCGAACACTCACATGTGAACGTTTTGCATACGGAAGGAATCGAACACTCACATGTGAACGTAGTGAAGCCTTACACCACTGCGTCAATCATATGAGTTTCTCTTGTTTAGATTTTTAAATATATAGGTCTCATTTATACATATAATTTATTTTATCTTTTTTAACTTAAACATCTAATTTCTTCAACTCAGCATCTCTCTTTTTTACTTTTTTACATATCTTAAATAAATCCTACCATTATACATTATATAAACATTATTTTGTTATCAAAAACTATATTTCATGTAGAAAAAAAAAAAGTTAAGCATCTATGCTTGTATAACTACCTTATGCTTGAAAAGTTTTTAACAAAAATTGTTCCAACAGAAAAGATCCTATTAAACATAGGTTCTTAAAAGGAAAAAGGAATATAAGCACTTTCCATTGCAGATGGCGTAACTTTTTTAAGAAAGGCATTCATTTTGAAATTTTGAAAAATAAAGGACAAAAGTCTGAAATTTAAATTGAAGAAGAAAAAAAGCTATGAAATTTTGTATTTATAAGTTATTTTTTTATTTTCCTTTTAACTAAACTAAAAAATGTATCATTTTAGAAAATTTTGTTTTCCCAAAAAATAATGCAACATTATAAATTTAAATACATGTAACATCTATAAGAAAATTATTTTATAAAAATGTTATCCATAAATGGCATCACCAAATATAAAATAATAAAATTCAAGTTGGCGCAGTGACGTAAAGTCCTACTGAATTCACATGTGGAGGGAATGATCTATTTAGTGGAAAAACTCGTGTTCGATGTGCAAAATTCTCTTGGTTCAGTGGCAATTACATATCATGAGTGGATTTGTTTCTGACTTAATGGGTTGAGGAACATTCATAGTATCTGACCCATGAAAAAAAAACATTTTATATAATACAGTATCCGATCATAATGTTATCTCAAACTTTATATAAATATTAAAATTTGATTATACCTTATATTATTAGTTGCTATCTTATCGTACTTATATCAAACTTTTCCTAAACATTTTTTAAGGGGGAGTCAAGAGTCCTATGCACACTTAACAACATCAAAACAAACAAAATATATAAGAATGTGGACCATTACCTTCTTCAATAGTCCAAGTATATTTCAATAGTCCAAGTCTATTTGGTAGCCAATGAGAATTGTCGCTGTCATGTGAGTCAGGATATATTCATATGTAGACTTTAGTTACATGATATAATTTTACATTATTGATAGAAAAATATATGTTAGATTAGGTTAATAAACAGCTCATGTATTGCTGTCAAAAAAAAAAAACAGCTCATGTATTATTATTTTGAAATAATTAATTCTTTACATCTTTGTAATGAAAAACTAAATATGTGAAAGAATGGTGCAAAAATTTATGTGAAAGAATGGTGCAAAAATTATTACTAATACATCGTTAGTCTAAATGACATTGAGTCTAATTTTTTTTTTAAAAAAAGGTCTTTATTTAAATCTTATAAATAAAATTAATTATAATTAAAAGAAGAAACTATTAAAAATATTAACTAAATTTCTTGATAAAAATTAATTATCAACAAAGTTAATTAATACTTTGTGGTATGACATGTAGATTCAAATAAACTTAAGCAAAATAAGAGATGTGAACCTCTTGTTTAGGAATGTTCATAATAATTCATTATAAAAAATTTAACTATAATTATAATTAATCGATTATATAAGTAGTTATATATTTTAAAATAATAATTAATTTTAGTCTTTAAAAAAAAAGCAATTCCGAAGAAAAATAAAAAAAAGAGACAAAAAGAAGTAAACGCCCAAGTGCACTTGTTTGCTACTGCATTACTAACACAGACTGAAGTGGCCACTGGTCAGTGGTCAAGAAAACAACCAACGCTTTCTTCACTTTTCCGCACACCATAGTTGAACAACTTGGATTCTACGTTTACCTTTTTGTTTTTTCCCCATTTCACTTTATAATACGGGATTTACTAACTATTCATTTATTACGTTAATTAAGGAATATAATAAAATATTTATTTATTATATAAAAATGTTTAAAATAACAATATTTTGAAAATTTTAGGTAATTTAATAGAAGATGTAAAATGTTGTTTAACTAATAATTATATACCACTATAATGCTTTAGAATTTTAAATACTATATGTTTTTATATAACTAAGTTTATAATAAATAAATATTATTTAATATATAAATATATTATAATTAAAATTTGTAATAAATAAATATTTTTCAACATATAAATTATATTTTTAATTTATGATAAATAATTATATGGTGATATAAGGTTATTTTTAATTATTGACAAATTCTTTTGAAAAATTATAGAAATTATATGGTGTCTAACTCTCCAATTTGTTTATTATTATTATTATTTATAAAATAAGAGTAGATTAAAATTGATTAAGATTACAATGATCTTAAAATTTAAGTTATTTAAACAATAAAAATATCTTCAATTCAATTTGATAAAATCTATTAAGATTGAAAATATAAATCAAATTAAATTTAAAAAATACATTTTAAAGGGATAAAAAAAAGATAAATTAAATACTCAATATATAAGATTGGAATAAGACATGTAAGTATGACTCAATGAGAATAAAAATAACTCTTAAAAACGCTCTTATCAAAAAACTCCTAAAAATATCCGCATTCAATAATAGCTAGTAAAAATAATAAAAATATTCTTAATAAAAAAATTAAAAATCAGGTTTATAATATAAAAATAGATACTTATAGTTTTTATACAAAAAAACACTTTTTAATGCATTCTATTTTATTGATTGAATTTTATTAAACTTCACAAAATTATTAATGGATTTCACTAAAAAAATTATGAACACTCATTCTATTTCATTAGCCCACATAGATTTATGTCAATAATAAGAGTGTGCTGATTAGAATGTGTTTAAGAATATATTATTAATATTTTTTTTCATGTGTAAGTAGCTCTATTTGATAGATATATAATTTAAATTTTTTCTTTTATGAAAGTATATAAAAAGTATCTTAAATGTTAATTTGATACTTTTCACTATGTATTTTTTTTCTCTCATGTGTATTTTTTTCAAAGACAATTTTAAGGCATGGTCAGAGACAAAATGTGAATTTAAACTTGATTAGTTCGCCACAATATGAAATATTAGCCCCTTTCAATAGAGCCAATCCCTGTTGGTTGCTCTTCACTGTGTATTTGATTAGTTGTGCGAAAAACTACTTCTCAAAAAATTGGGTTAATTATATATATATATATATATATATATATATATATATATATATATATATATATATATATTAAAGGTGCGTAGAATTTGTTTTAATTTAAGAATACTTCTAATTCAAAAATAAAAGGAAAAATTGCATTGATATGCCTTCAGTTCTTAAACGATACTCGCATTTTTTTTTTAGTTTTCTCAAAACATTCACTTTTCTTAAGATAACATTAAAAAACAATTCTTTAAAATTATGATATTCTTTTCCATTTATATATTACCCAAATCCTAACTTTTTTTTTTCTTCTAAAACTCACCAAAAAAATTCAGTGAAAAAAATAATTATAAAAGGAAGACAAACATTTCACCAGTAATATATAATAAAACTGTAGTACGCACAACATAATTATGGTTATACACCTGTAAAAAAAAATGATTATACAACATTAAATTGCTTGTCTTTTTTTTTTTTTTTTTGAAGTAATCTGCTTCTGTCTTTTAAAAATCACTGGATAAAGAAACTCTGTACAAGTGCCTCCTGTTAGGAGATGTACAAGGTGGATGCAGCTGGGTGCGCCAATGTGTAAATATCATTATTCTTTTTTTTTTTTTTGGAAAAAATATCGGCTGTTATAGTCAATCTGGCAAGTGGAATATTGACATTAAACATTAAACAACACTACAAATAATTCAAAAAAAAAAAACAAGCTTGAAACAACTTAGTCACATAGCAAGTTTGTGACAATTACATGAGGCACATAGTTTTTAAAATCGGAGGATTGACAAGACGGACCAGGAAAATCCAAAACAAATCCTCTGGCTAATTCCATAAACAATTCAAAATTAAATTTTAAAATTATGATGAGAAATCAGCCTGAAATATGCTGAGTTCAAACTCCGAACTCAATGAAAAATAATTATGATTAAAAGTATATAAATGACATTAATTTCCTTTAAAAAATGGCATTAATTTTTCAAAAATATTCTTAAAAAATATTCATTTAAATACAATATTAATTTTATAAAATTAAAATTGTCTAAAATTGAATTTAATTAAAATGCTTAAATAAACACGTATGCATGTGCTTTTAGCTAATAATTTAACTTTTTTGAAAATTAATCCATGACCTATTGTAAAAAATTTCTTTGATTAAGTAATTAAGACATTAATTTTTTATCTCTCATTTTCAAATAAAAGTTAAATTTAAATATATGCAATGAGATAAGATTATTGCTATTATATCGTTATGATTGTTAAAAATAAGTGTTAAGAAAAGTTGCAAAATTAAGTTAGTATTAATATTAATTCTAACTGAAGAATTTAGATAAGAACTAGTTATGTGTTGAAACTTGAGTAACACATATTAAATTAGTCCAAGGACTAATCATGCTTTATCCAATATCATAATTATTATTTTTATAAAAAGATAATTTTAGTATGATATGATTAACAGATAATCTTACTTCTTAAATATATGATAAGAGATTCGATTTTCATGTTTGTGTGTATAAAAAAATATTTGTTAAGAGATATTAGCCTTAGTCTTAAATAAATCTCACTGGCTCGATAAATTAATCATAACTCTCGAGCTAAAGGATACTTAAGTAACCTAAAAATTAATAGGAAATTGCTTAATGGTATGAAACATAGTACTCTCTAAGAAAAAATTACCGATAAACTTTAATTGGATTATATTTGTCGAGTAAACTAGTGCTCATGTGTCTCACAGGTATTTTATATCAAATAACTTCTTAGAAATATTGATCAGATGCAAAATAGAAAACCAAGTTCAAAATATTTAAATGAAAGTAGTTCAATTTAGTCAACCATAATTAATAATTAATAGAATAAATATTCAATTTAGTCCCTGAATTTATATCTTGCTGTAATTTTAGTCCTTGAAATTAAAAAAGCTCAAATAAGTCCCTGAAAGTTTTTAGGGTTTCATTTAGTCCCTAAAATTAGCTTCTTTTTTTTTTTTTTTCATTTTGGTCCTTAGTCCAAAAACTTAAGTAATAATAATAACATAAGTTTAGGGACAAAATGAGAAGAAAAAAAAATAATTTTAGGGACTTAAATGAAATCCTAAAAAAAACATGGACTTATTTAAGTTTTTCTTAATTTTAAGGACTAAAATAATGAGATACAAATTCAAGACTAAAATAATCATTTACTCCAATTAATATTCATAAAAAGATAATATGAATAATTGATATTTAATATAGACAATAGTAATATTTAATGAATAAGTAATTACAACAATAAAAAATAAAGTAATGTTTAGAAAATAACTGAAATGTATTAAAGATGACATTTTTAAAATTAAATAAATAAAGGATAAATTATTTTAAATAAATTATATTATGTGGCTAAGGCACAAGTAATAAGGTACTTTGCCTTAGTATTAGTATTGTGTTGCATAGCTTGTTGATATCATCTTGAGTCCATCTAGTCTCTCGAACAAAATTCTTATTCTTTTTTTTTTTTTTTTAAGACTCTAAATTTTCATTTATTGTAAACTACTAGAGATTATAATGCATGGATATAAGGAACATCTCCATCCAGTTTTGCCAATAGGAATAGTCATCATCTCTAAAGAAGATTGAGTGCCTTGTGATTGGAGCTAGCTCCTTCAAGGCTTCAACTATGAGCTGATTTTGATTTGTCACATCGTACTACAAATTTTCTCTTCTAACACAATGAGATTACATGATAAATGTAAACCAGTACTCTTAGGATATTGGTTAAAGAAATAAAAGGAATTTTTTTTATTGGAATATGTAAAAATGTGTTCACCTATAATTTTAAAATGCATTCTTATATGATTTTTAAAATGCATTCTTATATGATTTTCGATAAAACATTTTTACTTTTAATTTCTTAATGAGTGTTCTTAGCCAGACTCAAAAATATATCTGTACTTAAAATTTATTACTTTCTTAAGAAAGGTATAACCCAACTCACTAGAGTCGGCATGATGATGATAAGTGTTAGAGAAGATATATAAGGTTTTAGGATCAATCTTTTTTTTTTTAAGGATCAATCTTTGTTGTCACCGTTGTAGGAAAAAAAAAAGAAGGTACAACCAATCAACTATAATCATTTATTGTGAGAGACTCAAATTATGGATAACATATATAGAGAAAGGACGTATCACCCGCGTAATAACTAATATTAGCTACCCGCATGAGTACATGTCCCAACTTTATTATGCCAACAATAACAGATACTTTACACTTGATCTTACTCTAATATGTCCCAACTTCATCTTCATTAGTCAAATGTCATCACTGTGACACTGTCCCCCATTTTTATTGTCCACCTTACTCATAAATCAAAATAGCCTTTTTGTCCATTTGGTTGATCATAGAAATGTTAAATAAATCCCACATGGTCGGCATACTGATGGGGTTTGAGTAGATATATGAAAATTTAGGTTGAATTTTCATTACTGCAGTTATTGTAAAAAAAAAAAAGGTGTTAAATGATTTGCAGAAGATATCATTAATATACAATTCTTTTAATGTAAACTTATTCTTTTTTTTTTTTTTTTTTTTGCATGACACTAAAGTTATAATTTTACTAGACAAACACCTAAAGATCCTAACCTAAGCTACATTACAATAAACAAAGAAGTTTAACATATTATTAAGATTAATTATTTTTTTAATTTCTGTAAATATAAAAATGTTTTGCTTTTAATCTAAAAGACTTGTCTTCTAAAGGTTTCTTATTTATAAAAAAAAGAACATACATAATACATTTCTATGAATGAGAAATTAAAATGTAACAAATTTTAAGGAACTAAAAACGGACATTACACTTTTTATAAAGACTAAAAATATATTAAAAGTAGAAAGTTTTTAATGTGAAAATTATAGGAGAGTGAAAAAAAAAATCATGAGCAACATAATTTTACACATCTCAATAAAAACTTTCTCTTTTTAATTCATTTACCAGTGCCCTAAGATTAAGAGTACTTGTTAGCATTTGTCTTAATTCTATTATAAATTAGGAAGATCTTAAAACACATTTAGAACATTTCTATTTGTTTAATGTTCTTATTCAAAACTGATTAGAGTTCACAGTACATAACCTATATATGTCAAATTGCCTTTTGACTTTTGAGTGGAAATATTTATAAGATGGACTGAGACGAGTTTTTTTTTTTCAAGGACTGAGACGAGTTTAGCTTGATTCTTTTTTATTCAAAGTGTACTTGATTTTATTTCGAACCAATTAAAATTGCAATAAGCTCCTAACATGCCTTCTAAGTTCTAATGTCATTACCTAAAACAAAAGTTCTAATGTCATTACATCTCTCATTTATTATTCCCTAAAACAAAAAGATTAGCAGTTTTCTTTTTCTTTCTTTTTTTTAACTTATGTATTCTTTCCTATGTGATAAAAATAAACGTGTGTGTGTCTGTAGATTTGATTATTTATATAATATTGATTATATTAGCTCTGATTTTATTATATAATATCTAATTATATTTGTTAAGATTTTATTTCTTGATTTATTTTAGATTTGGCTTATCTTTAATTCAAATATGAGCATATGATTTGTACAAAATATAGTTCTTTCTTGATGAAAGTTAAGTTGAGTTGATGCATTATTGATTATAAAAAAATCCTAGCAAAGTTAGCATTAAGTAATATCAATTGTTTATGAAATAATTAATAGTTGATATTCCTACACATGCATAATTTGTTATGTATATACACATAATATTAACTAATCAACAATTAAAATTACTAGTTTTACTCTTTACGGTGAGATGTTCATTTTAGGGAAACCAAATTCTATTTTTTAAGATACACATTTTAATTATAATATAATTTATATAATAAAAAATATTTATTTATTATAAATTTTAGTTATATAAAATAAATATTTATCATATGCATTGCATAATTAAGTTAAAATACTATTTATACATAAATATTAAAAATATCAATTTTAAAAGATTATGAGACTTCAAATTAAGTCGAAAGGATATGAAACATAAGTCAAACTTTTATTTTTATTTTTTGACAGAAGTCAAACTTTTATTAAAAACACATCAAATCTATTTTTCACAACCTGAATGATCAAAATTAATTTTAAGCCAAATCGAAATAATGAGATAAGACGGGTTTTAAACACTGAGTACTTGAAAATTTTGACAAACTCGAAAGACATTTTGAAAATGGAATGTACGAGAGCAGCGGCAGAGACAAAAGAATATGGATTTAGTAAATGCACGTCCAACGACGCCACTGTATATGCGTTTGACACAAGTTTGGTAGCAGTCTCAATCACCAATTTTTAATTTTTTTTAGCATTTTATTTTCGCACTGCTCTTTTCTAATTTTAATACTATTAAATTAATTCAACTGTTATTAATTATATATAATTCTCTTTATATAAAAATTAAAATAGTCTTTTTAAAAGAAAATATTTTTAAAATTTATTATTCAATTACAACATTTTTATGAGTTTTTTTTTTCAACGAAAATGTTTTTAATATATTATTGTTTTCAATTTATTATTTTCAATATCTTTAATTCTAAATTGAATTTGAATATTTTTTTAAAAAAATTATCAATAATTAAAAATAACATTGTATCACAATATAAATTATTTATCATAAACCTAAAATATAATTATATGTTCAAAAATATTTATTTATTATAAATTTTAATTATAAAAAATAAATATTTATTTTATTCATTGTATAGGTTAAAATATTAGTTAGTTATAAATAAATTTAATTATTTAAAAAATTGATATAACTACTTAGAAAACGTGTAGTTTATTGTTTATGCAACTAATTTCATCACTCACATTCCTAAAAATATATTAAAACCATAGATAACGCAAATGAAAATAAGAATTTAATTATTTTTTCACATCATTTTTTTATGTATTTCTAAAATTAGATATTTTTTTATGAGTTCTAAAATTATATACATATATATATATATATATTTATATATATGTTGATAGTGTATATAAATTAAATTCTAAAAGAAAATTGTGACTTTTTTCTAAAAATTCTCTTCTATAGGAGGTTTCAAGTACAACTATGAATGACAACATTTTCCTTCAATGTATTTAATGTAACTGTATATAAACTGTGACTTTAATTAATCTTTAGCTTTTATAAAAATTAAATTTTAATTATCTATATATCTAACTATTATTTATTTATTTTACTTGAAAGAATACTCTCCTTCTCTCACACGCATGTCGGCATGTGCATAATCAAATGTCAACCTTAATAAAATGATATTTTTAATATCTTTTTATCAAAATTAAATGTTTTCATATAATATTATCATTGTGATTATGTATATAAAACTTAACATAATTTAAGGATTTGCTTTAGTAAGAAAAAGACTTGTTAATTAAGTAATCAAATAATAATTAATCAACATTACGTTAATCCAAGTAAAATTAAACGTGGATCTTTTAAGTAAGATTTAAGGTTCGAGTACTCATTAAATATGGTTAGTTAGATTCCTTAGTGGTAGAGATTAATCATTTATAAAGTCGATAGATATTTTACACCTATATAGACCATAATACAATAACAAAAAAGAAATATTATTATTTATTTATATTTTAAATATTATAGATTCAAATAAAATTCAATGAAATCTTTACGTGAAACAATTACTAGATTGTTAAAATTATTGAAGTTGACATTTTACCCTCTCTCTACATATAAAAGCATGCATGTTTCATGTGCCACGATGGTTCACAGTCAAATTTGTGCTGCGTTGCGAGGTTTATTGCATTGATTTTACGACCTAGCTTGCACCTTCTTCCTCACGAGGCAAATTGCCACTTGCCACGTGAAAGTTACTTCAATGGTCGTTGTCTCCTTCTGAATAATTCTTAATTTTTGAGTTTCGCTTTTCAAGTTCAATGCACTGTTCTCTTTCTTTCTTTACGCGCATCCTCTTCTTCATTTCGTTCAAGCTAATTCGTCTAATGTTTATTCATTAGAAAAAAAGAGTAGGTTTCGCACTTGAGAGTGATAGTAGTTTTTAATTAATTGATACTGACGCAAGAAAATGATAATATATAGTAATTAAATGACCTGATTAGAGGAAATAGTCAGTCAGTCAGTCACTTTAATTTAATGCGAGAAATTCTTAGTTAGGCACAAACTTAACACATCATCCGTACACACAACCAATCAAAAACTTACAACTAATAAAATAAAAAACAAATAAATCTAACATAAAAAATAAAGAAACTAATATTTAAAACAAATAATCAAATCCCACGATTTTCTCTCCAATATTTATCTGTAATAATATCTCTTTCCTTTTACTTCTATATATATCAAAACCTTTGTCATGTGTGTCTCTACTTTTAAAGATTAGCACAATAATACCTTTGGCTTTCAATGGAGACTATTTTTTTCTTTTACTTAATTTTTTTGGTACAATACACACATATAAAATAAAAAAAATCATTAATCAAAAAATAAATAAATAAAAAATCACATAAATATTATAATAAAAATAAAACTAATACATATGATTAATATACCTTATACGATCTATAAATATGCAAATTCTTCTATTTAGTACTTATCCATTATTTAAAAAAAAAAATTAAAGTTAATTCATAATTTCATAGATTAAATAATTATTTATCATATTAAGGTAATATATCATTAAAAATAACTTTGTAATGTACAAAATAAAATAACTTATAATATAGACATTTTATTTCCATCATAAGGCTGATTTTAAAAGAAATTGGTTAACATTTTTTAAATAACAAAGTTCACGTAAAATTTTAAATGTCAAATTTTATTAGGTGACAAAGATTTTGATATAGAAATAAACAGAGAGATGGTTACACGCAAAAATAGTGGAGAGAAAATTGTGGATTCTATTTATTTGTTTTAAATGTTAGTTTATTTATTTTACATGTGAATTTATTTATTTTTTATTTTATTAGTTGTAAATTTTTTATTAGTTGTGTGTAAGGATGATGTGTTGGGTTTGTGCCTAACTAAGAATTCCTCATTTAATGGAAGTCAAGAACAAAAAAGTGAAAAAAAAAATGTATATGTAATTGTCAATGTTCTTTACTTTTGTTTTTAAAGTCACTATACACTATACGACACTAAAAAAAAAGTGTCATTATACACTTTACTTTTCTTTGATAAATCTTTTAGATATTTGATTGTTACATTAGATTTTAATTTGAATTTTAAATATTTTAATCTCAATCGTCTATTATTTTTAATCTTGATCAGATGGTTGTTATTATTTTATTCTCATGTTCTTACATAAGAAAGTGTTCTCACATGAGTCGTATTATATATATATATATATATATATATATATATATATATATATATATATATATATATATATATATATATATATAAAGGTATTTTTACACTTCCATTCAATAATGTATTACAATATAATTGAAAATTATTGATTTTTATAATAATTATTTTAAAATCATATTTAAAGAATTTTTAATTAATTAATAATATAAAAATATTTACATTAACAATATACTTTTTTTTATTATGATTAACAATATATTAAAATTAAACTCTTTCAAGTTTAATAATATATTTAAAAATTATATTGATATTAGTACACCTATAGGAACGCGTTAACCCCCTCCTCCCATGGTTTCTACTTTCTAAAGACTTTTATGAACATCTCTTTTTTTTTTTTTTTTTCCTATGAACATCTTCAAGATTATTTTGGCTTAATTGCGTTTTAAGTCGTATATAATAGATAGTAGGTGGTTTAAAATTTCCTAAAATGTAGACTTTTATTAGAAACTTGAATAATACGTACATTTACATTTCTTTAATTAATACAAAAATGTATAAAAATGAGTAGTTTTATCAAGTTTTGGAACCTACGTCTGTCGGCAAGGTCCAACTATGCATGCGTATAAATGTCATGGAACAGACATTAAACCTGCTGGTTTTATGTTAAACGTCAATACAAACGACAAAGGAAGAAATGAAAAATTCCTTGAAAAAATGAAGACTTCGTTTATTTTTAATACTACAATATACGATGGATAGCGACCTTAGTGCATAATCCGAACGACCAAACTCTACTATAAGCTATCAATTCAATTATAATCGGAACTCAATCCATCAGAATATTGTTAGATTAGCGTTCCTTCGTGCATTCAGAAAATGATAAATAAACCTTTTTTTTTCCTAAGTATTATCAATGTCTCTAATATCACTATAATGCTTTGTTTGGTTTAGAGCAGCAAGAAAGAAGGAAAGAAAAAGAAAGTGAAATGATTTTGAGTTAATTTTTCGATAGGGAAGAAAGTTTTAAATGTGTAAAAAAATAAAAATAACAAATTATACCTAAAATGTTATAAATGTAAATAGTGCAAATACATAAAAAAGGGAAGAGGAAGGAGAGTGCAAAGAGAGACAAAGAGTTAGTGCTCTATTCAATAATATAATGTAAAGTCGGAATATACAAAGTGAAAAGAGGGAGATATGAAACCAAAAAGTAATAAAACTAAACTAACCTCACAGATGAGTAAAAATAAGAAATAACATAAAAGTTCATTGGGCCTATTATCTAACATCCCCCTCAAACTCAAGATGCATCAGCAGAAAGCAGAGTTTGCTAGTCAAGAAACCGAACCACTTAGTAAAGTGCGATTTTGTGAACAAATGAGTAATCTATATGGAGGAAGAGACAAAAGGTAAAATAATGGTCCCCTGAATCTCAATATGTTTGGTGCACTCATGGAAGACCGAATTACAAGTGATTTGTATAGCACTCATGTTATCACAATGAATAGGAGTTGGTGTAGAAAGAGAGACACCCATAGAGTCAAGTAACCATCTCAACCAGACAATCTCTCTAGTAGTGGATGCTATAGCGCGATACTCAACTTTTGTAGAAGAGCTAGAAACAACTGCTTGTTTCTTGTTTTTTCAGGAAATAAGAGAATCTCCCAAAAAGATGCAAAATCTTGTGGTAGACTTACGATTAATGGAATCACCTCCCTAATCAGCATCTAAATAGGCACACAATTCTAAGGAAAAGGATGAAGGAAAAAGAAGACTCTAAAATTGAATGCCTTGAAGATAGCGAAGAATGTGAAGCTACCTTATGAATTGTAGTGGGGGAAGCAACAAACTAACTGATAACATGCACAACATGGGCAATGTTAGGTCTAGTAATGGTGAGATACACCAAACTGTCAATAAGAGTACGATACAAACTTGGGTCTGATAAAGAAACACCATCAGTGATGAACTTGCTGACAAATTTTTAGTTTGATCCAATGGTGAACAAATGCGCAACTTGATTCCTTTTCTTTCTCTTTGTATATAGAATTTAAGTGATAAGAATGTGGGTAGAATATATCATATATGCATGATGTGCTCATGGATTAATATCAATCCATCTACATGAACAACTCCGTATCAATGGAAGGAATGATTCTTTTATGAGACAACATTAAGAAAAATAAATTTCTATAAAATCTGGAAAAAAAAAAAAAAAAACTCTCTAAAGATGACGAGGCAAAGAAAGAGAAGGAGATTGAGATGACAACAGAGGAAAGAAATGGCAAGGGAAGGAAAAGTAAAATAAAAGAAATGATGTCTTCTTTTAAAATTTAAAAGTAGGTGATGGTAGTTTGAGTATTTGAAATTATGCAAAAGGGGTGTTTTTCTCTTTTTGTTTTTATTGGTCAACAAAGGGAAATGGCCTAGGAGTTTTCGTGATAAAAAGGCCCATCCAAATCATGTAGCGAGGCCCATACTTGGTTCAAATGGGCCTGACAACACGGGTGCGGGTAAGAAAGCCCAGGAACCGGTTACTCTGTTTCTGCAAAACAAAACCCTAGCAGTAGCACACGCACTACTTCAAAAACAACACTGCCATAACATAACACAACTCTCTGAACTCGCCGTTTGCTCTTTCCTCTCTCTCTCAGGTTCTCTCTCCTTCTTCTCTCTCTGTGTATTCTTATCTTTTTGCGAGTGTTTCTTACAGTGTGTGTGTAATTTCGCAGAAAGATGAAGGTGGTCGCTGCGTATTTGCTCGCCGTCCTCGGTGGCAACAACAGCCCCTCCGCCGATGTCATCAAGGAAATTCTTGGCTCCGGTACATTCTTCTCTTCCATCAAAATTTCTTTTTTTAATGGTTGAATTGAATCACTCATGCCAATTAATTAGGTTTAGTTATGAATCACAATATTATGCTGCTGTTAATTAGGTTTAGGTTCAGATTTGCTTGCCCCATTTGATTTTTTTTTTTAGGATAAAACTTAGATACAGTACCTATTGGTGCTGTTTTCCAATCAGAATTGGAGTTTCACCTCAGTGATTTGCGTAGTAACAGATTTCATTAAATGTCATCGCGTGTTTTAAATGTCATCGCGTGTTTTCGAGGTAAAACTTCAACACTAATTAGAGAACAACTCTAAAAACACCTATGGTAATGTATTTAAGTTTTTCCCTTTTTTTTTATTAGTGCAAAAATTGGTGAAAGGGGTTCGTTTTGTTTAGTTGTTTTCTATTTGCATAGTGGAGAGGTTCTTGAAGCTGATGATGAATGGTCAATTATTATTATTATTTTTTTTGTTATTAATTTGCAGTTGGAGCAGAAGCAGATGATGATAGGATTGAGCTATTTTTGTCTGAAGTTAAGGGTAAGGATATAGTTGAGGTTATTGCTGCTGGTAGGGAAAAGCTGGCCTCAGTGCCTTCTGGTGGTGGTGGTGCTGTTGCCGTTGCCGCTGCTCCTGGGGGAGGTGGTGCTGCTGCTGCCCCGGCTGCAGAGGCAAAGAAAGAGGAAAAAGTGGAGGAGAAAGAGGAATCTGATGATGTAAGTGTTTCTTTCCAATTTCCACCCCTGCTGCATTATTATCTTTCTAATTGTGGCATGTGATGCAATGTTTGTGTTTCGTTTCACGGTGGGCAACATCTAAATTGATTTTGCTTCCAGTCCAATGTGATTTTAGTAGAAAAATAGATGTCTGGTTATTGTTAGCTAAAATTGATTTTGCCTCTAACTTGACTAAACGTGATAAACATAGTTTGTGCGTTGAATTGAAAATTTTACACTAAGTTTTGCACCAAACATGTTTTCAAGGTAAAAAATCCAAACATAAATCACTTTACTTCAAAATCAATTTCATTCAAAATTAGCTTTACAAATGCTGGTCCTAACACACTATAAATGATTTTAAACTATTGGTTGGTTGGTGAGTCTATTATAATTGAGTTGCATATCCTGTAATGGAAATGGTTCTGAATTTCTTTTTGGTTGGACCTGATCAAAGCATAATAGGGTCAATGTAACTTGCATATTGCCTTACAAAACAAAGTAGCTTTCTATAATAACTAGCTTTCAGTTGGTGTGCAAATTTCAAGCTTGTATGGATTTGGGTAATCTGAAGTTTTTCTGATTGTTTATCCTTCAATTTGTTTTGTGATGCAGGATATGGGTTTCAGTCTCTTCGATTAATTGGTGTAGTCTATTCAGCTTTTTTGTCTAGAACATATTCGCAATTAACACTAGAGCCATCTGAGTTTGTCAAATTTTGTTCTAAAGAGTAATTTAATGTGTTTTCATATCAATGACCAACCTAGTTGGATGAATTTGGTTTGATATTTTAGTTTCTTGATGTTATGGAATTTCATTTTGGTAATCATAGACAAGCTTATTCCTTCTTTTACGTTTTTTAGCTATGGTTATTACGTTTATGTTACAGAAATTAATGAATTATGCCATGAAAACTTACGCCTAAGGCCTAACATAGTTTTAGCTTGGGATGCTCGGTAACATCACTTTGAATCTCAACAAATCCAAGTTAGGGTCCTGTGTAGATAAACTTTTCTCATAAATAGTTATAGGAAAAGAATGAATGAGAAGGTAAAATGTATCCAACTTTTCTCAAAAGTTAGAATCAACCTTATAGCCTGGGAGAGCTTTTAAAAAAGTTGAGGTGTATAAGTTGATTTTATCTTATGTGAGAAGTTAGATTCATTTATTCATAATTTATTTGTAAGTATTTGCTGAGAAATTTATTTAAACAGGCTTAAGCTAAGTAGATTTTAAGGAAAACTAGGCTCTTTGTCAATTAGATTTAAAAAGGTTGGTATCTATCAATATCAATGTAATTAAATTCTATTTTGTTGTAAAAAGCACTTAAAAATTGTTTTTAATTAGGCTTAAATAACTTTTAGGTCTTTGATAAAATTTTAAATTTTGTTTTGATTTCCTGATAATTTTTTTCATTGTTTTGAGTCTATTATAATGTGACACTATCTCAATGGTTGATATATTTTAGGAAGGTTTGTGTGGATGGTGTCATGTTATCATTTAATTGACGGTAGAAACTCAAAACAAAAGTTTTGATATATAAGGAACTCAAAACAATGAAAAAATTTATCAGGGATTCAAAGCAAAATTTGATAAATTATCACTTATTCAAAGCAAAATTTAAAAATTTATCAAGGATTTAAAAATTATTTAAACCTTTTAATTATCAAACGATTGGAAGTATCGGTCATTGGAAATGGATGTGATTGAATGAGTCTGTGTACGGCTCAGTTTTGGCTGTTGTGCTCGTCGTTCCACCTCAACTAGGAACTTACGAACAGGGTGTTCAAAATTGAATTAAACCGTCAAATTGATTAAATCAAAAACTGCAAAACTTAGAAATTTCAAATGCATATTTTTTGCAGTTTGGTTCAGTCCTTATTCTTGTTATAAAAATTGAATCAAATCGTATATTATAATTATATTGATTTTAAATTTTTATAAAAAATTAATCAAATCGTATATAAAAATTGATTTTATTTAATAGATGTTTATGTAACTAGTATTATTTTAAATTTTTAATGATTATAATATATGATTTATAGTGTGTTTCTTTTTATAATAAGTTTGTAATGTAAATTTTGTTGCAATAATTAATAATAAGTATTAAATAATTTATGATATTTCCTTTACTTGTAATCAAGGTGCATATTTTACTTTCATATGTTAAGATGTACTAATATTGTTAAAAATCAAGTGATGCACAATTTATTATTATGTTAAAAAAGAGTGGGTAATATTATTTTATAATAATGCTAAATAGATTTTCAATTAAAATATGTTAAACAAAAATTAATAAAAATAATAATATATTTTTAAAATAATATAGCATAATAATTATGTAAGTTTAGTTAACAGAGTTTACATTATGATAATAGATTAAAAAAAAATCGTCAAACCGAACCAAACTAAACCGTCATATTGGTTTGATTTGGTTTGGATTTGATATTATATTTAAATCGAACCAAACTGAATTGCATTTTTATTTTATGTTTGGTTCGAATGACTTTTAAAAAAGAGTTTAATGGTTATGCACTGACATTGTAAAACAGTTTTACACTGTCATCTAATCATAAATCACCGTTTGAATGACTTTTAAGATAATTATTGAAAAGTCAACAAATTTATCATAAATGGTGGGTTATGATTGGACGACTGTATAAAATATTTTACACTGTCAGTGTATGACAATTTTTCTCTTAAAAAATCAAACCAAGCGGCACCGCAAACATCCCTACTTATGAAGGAATTTATGTAGACACAACTGTATTTCTTAATTTCTTATGATATGCACAAGTTTTTGTGCTAGATTACAAGGTATTTGCAAGAATTAGATTCCCAAAAATATTATTACTAGGATTGTTATTTTTGGGCATATTTGAAAATACATTTGGTTAGTTTTAATATTTAGGATTACTTTTAAAATTTTAAAATAATTAAAATAAAAAATAAAAGTAAAAATAGAAGTTATAGAATCCATGAGAATGTAACTTCCTCACGATCTCACTTCCTTAACATGGAAATAAAAATTGTGTAGATACAGAAATAAAATGTATCCAAGAATCCTTTTTTATAACATTCTCACATGAGAATAAATATTTTCACTTTCATGTTTCCAATAATGCAAGAAAATTTCGTGAAACAAACCTTTCACATGATGTGCCCAAGGTTTTGTCATGTTTGTAGGTAAGATCGATGTGTAGAAAATGGATGCTCGTTATGTTTGAGACTTTAACAACATATTTAAATTATGAGGAGTGTTAGCAACCTATTCTTCAACGCATCCTTTTTAATACATGATTTTTTATTGGTTAAAATTTATTGAAAATTATAAAATCAAGAGAGTCATTAGATAAGAGGTAAGACCTACTAAAATTTGAGATTTATAATAAATTTCAACAAATAATAGTGTTTAAAAGAGTATGTTAGAAAGTGTATTTCTAATATTTCTCTTAAAATATTCATTGGAAGGCCTTTACTTGATTTGTGCTCCACAAGGTTTTTTTATTTTTTTTATTACGTGTTGACCACAACAAAACTCAAATTCAAGACTACTACTAACATATCATTAGTTTGAGTGGAACTGAGTTCGGTCTCTTTAAGCAATATCTCATGTTTGAGTCTTGTGGATAGAAAAAATGTGATTGGGAGGGAAGACCTTACTAAAGGTGGTCAGCCATGTTTCTCGACCAAAATTAGTCATTAGTAAAGCTGGTGAATACTCTGCATTAATGTCATGGTGACCCAAAAAACAAAATTCAAGACCACTAGTTAAGTTGGAACAATCCCTCTCTAATTGATCCACGTATTTGGTTGTGCGCTCCACAAGTTTACCAATGAAAATAAATTGTTACAAAGTTTGTTCTCATCTATGGGTCGCTCCAATAGGTTTTTAATAAAAATCACGTTGGGAATGAATTAAAATTACGGTGGAGGTATGCTAATAATATTGCATTAAAAATTACTTTCGATTTCTTAGATAGCATTTGTCTTGTTAATTAAGAAATTGGGGAACGGTGAATGTGTTATGGTTGAACATGGGGATTGTAATTTAGGGAAAAGAAGGTGAACAGGGAAAGACACGGTGTTAAAAACTCTCGCAATTGTCATTGGCAAGGAAATTTCAATGGGAGATTGAAAAGAGAAGCAGTGGGGAAACCCTAACTATGACAGACAAGAAAGTCCTGTTTTCCTATTGAGAGGATCTGATTTCTTGAAAAAATAGGTATGAGTTGGCAGGTAAACAAGAAAAAAGGAACAATTGCTTAAGCAGAAGTCAGAGGACGCTTGCAGTTTCAAACCGCGCACCTAGACGACTACCAAAGTAAAAGCTGGCCAGTGTTTGCCAACAACGGTGATTGGTGATGATACGGCCATAGAAAGGGGAGCATTTTGATCATTCTAATTAAATATTCTTATTGCATGGGAATTTGAAAAATCCACCTCCCATGAGAATGAAAGTGAGACAACTGAGCAGAAATCGTTCATGGGAATAACTGAAATCTTTGCGCTAAACATAAAAAGATTCTCCAGCAATTCATATAAAGATTCTCCAGAATTATAAACAATTTGCAAACCCATGTAAATCTTATTTCTACGTTTGTTTTGTTTTTTTGGCTTGCAGTGCAAATAGCTGCGCATATCAAGTCTAGAAACCCTAAAAATGGCCAGAGAAATGGAATAGTTACAGAAAAACATATCCCTTACATATCAAACGAAAAACACGAAATAAGGTTCCCATGATGCATAATCCAGAGTAAAATAAAGCCAGGTCAGATACATTCTGTGCAAACCACCAAGCATTTTTATCCTTCCCAACAACACCATTATATTTTACTAGCAAAGGAAAGGCCTTCCTTAGAAAGTTGATCTACATCCGCAACCGGAGGCTGAACCCTAGCAACTTTAGCAATATCCTTGTTCTCTTCAGGAGTTCCACCTTCCAGAAAGGCCCCAACAACTTTCCCATCTTTAATCCAGTATGTCCCAAACTTAGGCTTTGATGATGCTGGATTGTTGTCTCCAAATAGCACTGTGTCGCCGACGTTGTCGCCATAAAATTGCCAAGACAGATCAAATGAACGGGAATAGAAGTATGGAAGGTAGTCATACTCCTCAACTGTTTTTCCATCCTCAGCTGCCTTGATGGCCTGCATAAAACAAGTTATCATTGAATGAGAAACAGCACTGCAAGCATGGCTCTTTACAAGAGATTTCCTTTTGGAGGACCAGAAAAGAAACGTTTAAGGCATGGTCTGAACCCTTAAAAGGCACCTCGGAGGGTTAAGGGAGGAGGAGGAGGGTGTTAATGTTCCAACCTCAAATCCGCTACATCATTAGGGTAACTGCATCCGAGGTATTGTCCGCTTTGGCGTTGGTCTGAGCCTCACGGTTTTGCCCTTAGAAGGCGTCTCGGAGGGTCAAGGAAGGAGGGTGTATATAAACTATCCTTAGCTTCTATTCCTAAGCGATGTGGGACTATTTTAATGTATAGGAACAACTTTCAAAACTGGATGTTAGCATAGAGAGGGCATGCAAGGGCACTGATAAATATGTATTTTGTGCATGAGCTGACAAATTTGGGGAAGCTACTAACCTTCACAGCCTGTTCAGCTGATTTGCGAGAATGATCAACATGTTCCACTCTTCTCAATTCACCGTATAATTTCAAAGGGAAAGTAGCAACATCACCAACAGCATATACATCGGAAAGATTAGTTTTGAAGAAAGCATCAGTCTGCAACCAAAACAAATGGCATCATTGATATTGATAACACGAATCACTATTCACTAATTAGGATAATAACATTTTATAGCCTGTCAACAAGCCTCAGGATATGGTATCACTGACCTTGATTCCACCCTTCTCTTCTTCAACCTGCCCTTTGAATAAGGCTGTTTGAGGCCTTCCTCCAACTCCAACAACAACAATATCAGCTTCCAGGACCCTGCCATCCTTTAGTTTGACTTCTTTTACCTGAATGATGGATGAAAGTCATGGTGAGTTTGATTAGGAACTTTAAAATGCCATCCCATGACAGGGTTCCAAGATCACATGAAATAAAACCATACCTCTCCATCAGAATTAGCATTGAATCCAACAGCAACAGTTCCTTTAATGATATTGATACCCTTATTTGCGTAATACCCCTCATAGAATTCAGCTATACCAGCCGTAAAAAGTCGTGGCACTGCAACATCAGTTTACAATGTTAGTTTATAATTTTTTTTTTTTTTAAATTAGAATACACACATGCAGGCAACACATGAGATTGGGAGATGTAAAAAGAAACATCCACTTACTACACCAAGGCTCCGGGTAGACCATGGTAACATCAATATTGTTGAGTTTCAACACTGCACTAAGCTCCAGACCAATGTATCCTCCCCCAACAACCACAGCTTTCCCATTCTTCTTTGCCTTGATTGCCGCGTACAGTTTGTCAGCATCGTCAACCTCCCTCAAATAAAAGATGTTTTTCGCATCAGCTCCTGCTACACCGAAATCTGTCAGCCTTATAACCTGCAAAATAATATTATTAGTATGAGGCAAATTGGGACAATGAATGCAACATGTCTACTATCCACAAGCATCCTTACTGTTGAGCCAGTTGCAATAATCAGAATCTGATAGCTGAATGTTTCTCCTCCAGCACTGATCAGAGATTTTGCAGCAAGGTCTACCTTCACTATTTCTGTACTAAGAATTAATTCTATCCCTGCAATCATCAGTTCAATTTGTAACTTTGTATTAAAAAACTGTTGTTAAGATCCATTCTTCCATCTACTTTTCCTTTCACTTGATACAATATCCAGTAATAATGCTGAACAAAAACAATGTGGGTGCAAGCCTAAGTCACCTTTCTCTGTGTACCACTCAGGAAGCAACCTTTCTCCTCCACTTCCAACACAGACATGGAACCCAGGAAGTCTAGCAGGGGCTGCAAAATCCAATTGTGACATCAAGGTTAATATTCAGTGAGACGAGCAAGGCAAGCTGATATTTAAATTTTAATGGAGAATTCAACAGAGCAAGGCAAGCCCAGGATAAACAATAGACATAACCTGGATTAAATTCAACTCAACAATATATTTTAGAGTAAATTACACTAACTATCCCTGAGATTACGTGAAATTACATAAACACTCCCCACTTTTTTAAGCATTACAATAACCTCCCTTATAGGGGGTGTTAGTGTAATATATAAGGGGGTGTTAATGTAATGTTTTCAAACATTAAAGGAGTGTTAGTGTAATGTTTTCAAACATAAAGAGAGGTTAGTGAAAGAATAGAAAAAATAGTAGGGATATATGTAATTTGAAAAAAGTTCAGGGAATTCGAGTGTAATTTGCTCTATATTTTAAGATATATATACAATCAACAGAACAATAATACAACATTGTTGATAACAAAATTAAAACCCATAAATGGATTGGAAAAAAAAAATAGATGCACGTATAATAGCATTACAAACTTACACTCTGGAAAAAGGTAAGCCTTGCTCAGAGCAGGACGTTCATAAGGTGCTACCTGTGCAAACATACAATACATTAGGGAATATGAAGCAAAAAATAACTGCACGAGGTTCAAGCGATAAAATTGTGATACAAAATCTGAAAAGAAAAATGTTCAAAATGTATGGAGTCCAATTCATATCAATTAGTAGAATCTTACTATTCGCAATTCGAGTAACACAATTCGATATGATTTGACTACCCAACTATTCATATCATGTGAAGAATCTACTACTATACATGGATGAATCAGAGTGAATCTACTATACAAAAGCAGAAAACAATGTTTAATAATAAATCTATGAACTATACCGCTTCTTTGGAAATGATAGCCAACTCCCCTGGCTTAAGTCCCTGTTTGGCAAACTCCCTCGCTGCATAACCCTGCGATTTCGAAAAGTAATTAATTAATTTAGCTACAGTATCCAAAAGTCAAAACACGAGAAAATCAAAGAGTTTTCACAACGATCGCGTTTTGGAATTACGCAATCGAAGCTCATACGCAGTATTCAAGAGCTAACACGAATCGACCTATTCGCATTCCGTTAACGGAACGTCGCCTAATTCTAAAACTCCGTTCTCCGATTCCGTTAGTGAACTCAAACGGATCAAGGAGCACGCAGAGTTAATCGTAAATTGCGCTAGAGTTTTGAGATCAGTGGATTCCGAAGCGAATCGAAAGTGAAAAGAAACCGATCGAGAGTGAAAAACAAAAAAGCGGTAACGGTACAAAAGTGAAGATGAAAAAAAAAAAAGAGACAGAAAGAGTGTGTGGAACTAACAGCGGCAACTCCTCCACCGATAATGATGTATTTGAAGGTTTTCGCCATTGAAGAAGTGAGAAATGAAATGAGAATCGCTGCAAGTTCGGTTTTGTGTCCGCGACGAAAGGCACTGGTAAGATGTGGCATGTGATTGGTCAGATCCTTATATTGGGTTTTGGAGGTTATTTTGGGAAACGCAAATGTGAAAGGAATATCGCTGACGTGGCAACTTCGTTGACCGTTCAGGGTACCGGCACCACCACGCTGGCGCCGTGGCGTTACCGAAATCATCTATTATTATCAAAATTTCTGTTTATTAGTTTAATTTAAGACGCAGATATCATAGGATATTAAGAGCTTCTTCCATGTCGTTCTAGAATTTTGAGAAAACAAATACTACTGTCTATTTATTTATTTATTTATTATTTACTACTACTATTCTAATAAAAAAAATTGCTGAATATTCTAAGAAAGTTAGAACTAATAATTAAAGAATAATAATTTTTAAGAATGATAGTGATACTCTCTAACACTCTCTTTCTAATACTCTCTTTATTATTGTTTGAAATTTATTATAAATTATTAATTTTGGTGTGTTTCATTCTAAATTTTAAATTAGGAAAGAATCATTAAATGATAATTGAGACTATTAAAATGGATGATTTCTAATAAATTTTAACAAATCATAAAGCGAGTTTTAAAAAATGAATGTTAGATAACATAATTTTAGAAAGTGAGTGTCAGATAGAGTGTCGTTAGCATTTCTCGTAATTCTTTTGGCCAATTAAAGAATAATAATTGAAAAGTTACTACATTATAGTATGATTTTAATTGAGTAATTAGTATGTGACCGTCATTTAATTATATAAAAATTAATATAAAATGACAGAAAAATGACACTTGACTAAAAACAAATTCATTCGTTTAGGTGGAAATATTTAACTTACTTTTTATTTTATGATATGTTATTTCTAAATTAAAATGACAAAAAATGAGGCTGGAAAAGAAACAAATACTTTTAAAATAGTTGCGTTTGTTTACTGTTTTTTTAAAATAGTTTTTTTGTTGACTAGCTTTAAAAATAGTATAAGAAATATTTATTTGTTTACTGTTTTCTGTTTTTAAAATGAGGCTGGAAAAGAAACAAATAATTTAATAAATTTTTTTACTGTTTGCTATTTCTAAAGTTGTTTTGTTTGTTTAGTGTTTTTAAAAATAGTTTAGAAACAAATTATTTCTAAATTAGCGTTGTTTGTTTACTGTTTTTAAAAATAGTTTTTGTGTTTCAAGATTTTTTATGTTCTGAATATAGTATTTAAAAGTGTTTATTCCTTGAACATATTTTTGTTTTTGGGTCTTGCTAACCAGTGTCCTTAGGGCACTGGTTAAGGAATTAAAAAGAGAAAGTATTTACTGTAGAATTCATAGGTGAGCGTAAAAAAAATCATGGACAGCGCAATTTTCCACCTCCCAATAAAAATCTTTCTTCTTTTAATTCCTAGGGCACTGGTTAGCATTTGCCTTTATTTTTTAGAAATTTTTTCTTTAACACTTGAACTTGAACAAAGCACTTAAAGAAAATAGAAAGAAAAAAGAGAAAATATTTCTAAATTATTTTTGTTTTTTTAAAAGCAGTTGAAATAATTTTCAAAATTTAATGCTATATTTTAGATAAAAATTAATTACTCAATAATACTATAAAATAAATAGTGTTAAAAATACACTTTCTAACACGCTCTTTTATTAGTTAAAATTTATTAAAAACTACAAAATTAAAAGAGATATTCATTAAATAAAATGTGAGACTCACCAATTTTAGTCATTTTCAATATATTTAAACCAATGAAAGAGAGTATGTCCAAAAGAAAGAGTGTTCTTAAAATTTCTTAAATTATTTCAAAAAAGTAAAAAAATGAGAAAGGAATCAAATACTCTTTATTCCTTATAATACTCCTTGTCCATTGCAATACTCTTTGTTCTTTTGGTTCAAAGAATGAGCTTCATTCATAATTTCGTATTGTACTTTGATCATGGCGCGCTATTACGTCTAGGTTCATATTCATAGTTTTGCACAAAAGGAAATATTTTAATAGAAAAATAATTTAGTGAATTAAATATGCTTTTTTTTAGAAAAAAATAAATAAGCATTAATATTTGTGATATTGGCTTCTCTCACATTTCAAATTGCTAAAAAGTAACAACTTATATTGCATTTTACTCGCTCTGTTCGTTTTTATTTGTCTTTAAGATTGTTACGTAAAAAAAATGCAATAATTTTTTTTATTCTAATAAAATAGTTGTGAAATTTTCTATTTTATCTTTTTTCATTTTAACTCCACAATACTATCTTTGTCCCTATGCATAACACTATTTTCACTTTATTGTTTGTTCCTTTATATAAAGCAATCTTTTAATTGTCTGGTACATTAATTATTTTTTTCTATAATATCCTTCATTAATTACAGTATTCTCTCTCCAATCATTAATTACTCTTAGGTGAGAAGTAATTAAGTGGAGAGAGAAATGAAGGTTAATTTTGGAAGAGCAATATAAATAATTGACAAATTTAATGTGATTAATTAAATTAATTAATTTTCTTAAAGGGTGTGAATTAGTTGAAAAAATCTTATGGGTAAATTAACCAATTTTCTTATGAGCAATATAAATAATTGAGAAATTTAATTTGATTAAGTAAATTAACCAATTTTCTTAAAGGGTGTAAATTAGTTGAAAAAATCTTATATATAAGGACAAAAGTAGTAAATGCATATGGGTAAATTGATTAAAAATTTGGTGAAAAGTAAGGGTGTAATAGACAAAATAATAATTAATATTATCTTGAACTTTGAAAACGACAAATAAATAGAAACAAAATATTTTTTTTTAACTTTTTAATTAATGATATACTACCTCCTTTTTTTAATAGAAACAATTTTTCCAAAAAATCGATAGTTAAAAAAAACAGAGCTAGTATATCATTAATTCATTTATCTGTGATTTATCCATTTGTTTCTATTCATTTTTCATTTTTAAAGTTCAAGATAATATTAATTATTATTTTATCTATTACACCCTTACTTTTCACCAAATTTTTAATCAATTTACCCATATGCATTTACTATCTCCATCCCTATATATAAGACCATTTTAACTAATTCACACCCTTTAAGAAAATTGGTTAATTTAATTAATCACCTTAAATTTGTCAATTATTTATATTGCTTTTCTAAAATTACCCTTCATTTCTCTTTCCAATTACTACTCTTGTTCCTATTTATAAGACCCAATTACCTAATTTACCAGATTAAGGAGAGCGGTTAATTTAGATGTTAGCAATAAATTTGTCCTAAGTTTATATGTTTTTCCAAAAATACCATTGTCATTAATATTTCTCTCTTTCTTCTAAAGGTTTATCAATACAATATCTTTCTTATTTAATTAGGGTACTTTAATCTAAAAATAATTAATGCAAGGGACACTATGGATTGAGTCTTATAAAAAGGAACAAGTACTACTTCTAATTTGGGTCTTATAAATAAGAACAGACGAATATAGAAGTAATTAATGTTTTGAGAGAGAATACTGTAATTAATTAATGGTATTATAGAAAAAAAAATAATTAATGCATCAAACAATCAGAAAAAGTCTTATAAAAAGGATAAACAAAAAAGTGAAAAAATGTCTTATATAGGAACAGAGTATCTATAATAGAACTATAATATAAAAGTAATTTTTTGTTATAATTATAGTTGGCCCAAAAGACTGAATCTGGGAGTAACCTAAGATATTAAGTATATTAATTTTTTATTTACTTATTTATTAAGTTTTATATAATAGATTAATTTTTTGATAGAATTATACAATTATTAGAAAAACTTAAAATAGAAAATTATGTGTATTAATCATTAGTGTTTTTTTTAAGGAAGTATTAATCATTAGTTAACAGTAATATTTATAGATATTAAAATAACTATCAAAGTTTAAAAGTGAAATTTTGAATAATAACGCTTAAAATATAGATGCGTCAAATACGATGAAGCATAAAATTACATTGACTTTACTTGAATTAGATTTCATTCGAAAATTACATATTGTAGTAATGTATAAATTTATCATGAGATATATATCTAACAATTTTATTATCTAATAATTATTAAAATAATTAATAATTTATATCAAATAAAGTTTTATTGATTCAACTTTAATTAAAAGTGTTCACTAGTTTAGTTTGACCCGACTAGTCTAACTATTAGAACTAAATCAGTTATGTTGTGTTTGTTATGAAAGAAATGGAGGGAAAAAATGAGAGAAATTTACCTTTTTAGGGTGGGTTCCACATATTTTACACTTTTACTTTAATTCAAATCTATCATCTCCATTTTCATTCTTTCTATTTCCATTCTCTATACCAAACAGAGCCTTAAAATAGTTCAATTTTTTTCTATAGGAATTGACCCGAACCAAATAAATAAGACCCGACTTTCAATGATTCAAGTATCACAATTATGTTTTACAACTTGGTCGCTAGACCTGGTCATCCGTATTTTTATTTCCCCTTTTTTATTATTATTTTTTCTTTTATTTTTTATTTGCTATAAACTCTAAACTTATATTTTAAATATTTTTAAAATTTGGTTCTATATTGGATTTGAATTATTGAAAAAAATTAAAAAGTATAGGAATTTCATAATTTTTAAAAAATAAATTTTATTATAACATTTTTAAAACACATTCTTAAATTTTATTATTCCTTGATCAGTTGATTTGGTGAAAAAAATGGTCAAAATTGAACCGAATCGAACCTAACAATTTTAATTGGTTCGGTTTTTATTCTCTCCTAAAGTCGAATCAAACTAAGCCATGACCATCTCTAACTTTAATTACTCTTATTTCAAATTTTAAGACAATTATTCAACTAATATGTTTTTTTTTTCAAAACAAAAATATAAAGTAAAATTATATATAACTTTCAGATTATGAAAAATTCTCTAATATGTCAAGAAAAATAATAACCTTAAATTCTATTAAGTTAAATAAACAATACTAAGGAGTCAATTTAAATATTATCTCAAATAAGTAAATAAAATAAAATCTTATAATTAATATATTTTATAGATGAATGTTTTGTAGTGTCTAATAGATTTATTAATTATTATTATGATAAAAAAATAATTTTAAAATATTTTTAGTTATAGATGTTATTAATTACACTATCAATTCTTAACATTATATGAAAATAACTTTGTTTAAAATTTTACAAGAAAAAAATAAAAAATTCCTATAAAATATAATTTATAATAAAATTTAAATAAATAGTAATAATTATGCAAAATTTATGTTTTGATGTAATTAATATAATATATAAATTTAAATATATTGACTTAGAGCATCTCCAACACGTGTGCTTACATAATTGCTTAAAGTTAAGCAATGTTGTTTAACAAATTTTTACCATCAGATGGCTTGGTAATGTGTTGTTTAAGTGAATTGTTTAAATAAACAACCGTTGCTTAATTCATTATTACCAATTAAAGAACCATTTATTAATTTCAAAATTTAATGTGCTCAAGTTAAGTACTCAATCTAGCAACTTTAGCATTTGAGTAATTTTTTGTGTAAAGTTCTTAAATCTATGTGACATTGTAGGACTCACAAATTTAACATAAACAACTCATTTAAGCAATCATGTATTGTAGATGTGCTTATATGCTTATAATATTAAAATTATAATAAAAAATTATTATAAATAAACAAAATGAGACTATAATTATGAAAATTATTTATTTATAAGATTTTAAATAATTTATTCTTTTTTAATATAAATTTAATTAAAGATTTTTTTTAATATTTTAACTGTGGTTTTTTGAACGGTGTGTGTTTGTGTGTAATATTTTAACTTTAAATATTTTTTTCTCAAAAATATTGAACTTAGACAACCTATAATATAATTTAATAACTTACACCTGATAGACTGGAGGCAGTGTTTAATCATTTTCTAATATGATTTTCCTTTGGATAGTCAACTTTGCATCATCCACTGAGAGGAATGGATAGTCAACTTTGCATCATCCACTGAGAGGAATGAAAATGACATTGGACAAGTGGATTTTATTGACGTCAGCCGTGATGGCAATTGTATTTCTCTACTTTGACAAGCATGTAGGTGTCCACAACTATGTGCAACACTGAAAAAAAAAGATAATGAGATATGTCAATAAGTATTTTTTAGATATTCACTACAACATTTGGGAATTTTTACAGTGACATTTGTCATTGGTAAATCTCAAATGCCAATTGGAAAAACAATTTTTTTCCAGCGACTATTAACGTTATTGGTTTAAAAGGGCTCATCCGACACAAAAGAAGAGAAGAAGACCGAGGGTCACATTGGTGGGAAGAGAAGGCAAGGGCCAAGGGATGGGAAAAATAATGAGAAGAGGGGGAGGGAAATAGTGGTTTTTTAATTTAAAAGTTAGGGAGGGTAATTTTAATATTTGAAAAAAATCCAAAAAATAGGGGAAGTGTGAAGTGAAAAAATAGCGTGTTAAAAAAAATGTTCTTTCAACTGTTCTTTTTTGTTTGGTGTCTCACGATTAGAGCTATAAAAATTGGTCCTGCTTGACGGGCTGACCTGATGGCCCGCTAGGTCAGGGCAAGCCAGGCTGTAAAAAATTAGTCAAAAAAATCAGGTCAATTTGGCCTTGCCTAACTGTTCAAACGGGTCAGCCGGGCCTAAAAATATTGGCTCGACATTATTTTTTTATTTTTTATTTTTTTCTTTTAAAATTAGTATAAATTTAAGCAAAAAAAATATATAGGCTAATTCGGCCTATCTAACAAGCAAACGAGCTAGGCTAGGCCACAGAAAACATAGCCTATGGAAGATTTGGGTCAGGCTGATCCAGTCCATTTGACAGTTCTATTCATGATAGAGCTATCAAAATGGGCCCGATTTGATGGACTGGGCCAATGAGCCAAATCAGGCTCTTAAAATAGAGGCCCAATAAAATAAGGCTAATTAGGCCCAGCCAATGGGTTAGGCGGACTAGTCCATGCCTATAAAATGTTGCCACAAAAGTTATCAAACCTATTTAGTCTGGTATTATTTTTTTTCCTTTTAAAAGTATTATGAATTTAAACTAAAAATAAATAAATGAGTTAATACGGCCAACTAGACGGGCTAACAAAAATATAGTCGGAGTTGCTATTCTCACCCCCATGTGCTCTGAAATTTTTTTTCCCAAAAATACCCTTTCTTTGTGTACCTGGTGGTGCAAAAAAAATACACAACGGAATCATGATTCTGTTGTGTATTTTACCAACGGAATCACGATTCCGTTGTGTATTTTACCAACGGAATCACTATTCCATTGTATATTTTACCAACGGAATCACTATTCCGTTTAGTATTTTGCCCACGGAATCTGATTCTGTTTCGTATTTTTTTGCACCCCCAGGTACACAATGAAATCATGATTCCGTTGTACATTTTATACAATGGATTCATGATTCCGTGAAAAGGGTATTTTCGGTATAAAAAAATTAAACATGTGGGAGGTGTGAATAGAAATCTTGGAGGTGAGAATAACAATGCCCAAACATAGCCCATAATTTAGACTGATTCATTTGATAGTTCTACTTTACCTCACGGCGAGTAATGAGATTAAGATCCGTGGCCACCGAAGCATTTACAAGGAAACATGAGGTCATTGTTGGGGGCTTTACTTAAGACACCTCCTTTTTTGCTCAGTACACCCCATAATTTTTAATATTCCCGTAATGTCCTTACCTTACTCTTACTCAGTTAAGCTGTGCGTCCTTCTTCCCCATTCTTCTTGATTGCATCGTGGTCTCCTTTGCATCCTGCTCTCCTTCGCAGCCATTTCATTGTTCTTCGCTGCTGCGACTTCGAGTAAAGCGTCTTGTTCGTCCGCACATTCGTTCTTTTTTTTTGGGTCTGCGGCCTTCATGGTTCATGATTGATGTATTAACTTCAACGAAGCATCCATTTTAGGCGAAGAAGGTGTCATAGGTTTGTGCCTCGTCCTCCTTCCTTTCCAGATTTCTGTTTAATTTCATCTGTTAAGTTATTAATTTTGTTTTTAGTTTAACTACGGAATGATGGATCCGTATAAAATACATTACGGATTGCATTACGGATTACACAATCCGTAATGTGTTACAATGTTTACGGATTGCATAATCCGTAATTGTATTAATAGTATTACGGATTGTACAATCCGTAATACTTTATACAATTACGGATTATGCAATCCGTAATGTATTTTATATAATTATGGATTGATGAATCCGTAATACTATATACAATTACGGATTATACAATCCGTAATGTATCTTATACAATTACGGATTGATGAATCCGTAATATAGTTAGAAATTTAAACAAAAATCCCATTTTTTGGATGATTTTTTGTGTTTATTTAATTAACTGTTAATTTTGTGAAATATTAGATTTTATGGAGGACTATTATATGAACAAGATGTCGGATGAAGTAGATATGGATGTTGATGAGACATTGGATGATGATATAATGATGAAATATGGAGTAGAGATTAAAAAAGATGTTGACTTCACAGATAAGGTAATTGTTTTGTTTAATTAGTTAGTGAAATAATTGTATTGTTACTAAAATGGAAAGGTGAATAGACATAGTGATGTTGTATGTTACATTACGCAGGTCTTTTTCACTCGTGATGAGTTACTAAAATGGGCTCGAGCGGTTGCATTTAACATGGGTTTTGTCATTGTGATTTTGAGGTTAGACACATCAAATGGGATACCAGGAAGGAAGACATTTGTTTTGTTGGGTTGTGAGAGGGGTGGAAAGTATAGGCAAAAGAAAAAAGATGTAGTGGGCACACTGACTGTGACTAGAAAGTGTGATTGTCCCTTTAGATTGAAAGGAATACCACTTAAGAATGGTGAAGGATGGACATTGAAGTTATTGTGTGGGTCTCATAATCATGATTTAGCTGAGACATTGGTTGGCCATCCATATGCGGGTCGTCTAACATCTAAGGAGAAGACAATGCTTGTTGATATGACTAAGAACAAGATCAAACCAAGAAATATTCTCCTCACATTGAAAGATCATAATGAAAATAATGTGACTACAATAAAACAAGTATATAATACGAGGACTGCATATCGGAATGCTGAAAGAGGCCCAAGGACACAAATGCAACATTTGATGAAGCTACTTGAGCGTGATATGTATATTCATTGGCATAGAATCCATGATACATCCGAAGTTATGCGAGATATTTTCTGGACCCATCATGATGCAGTGAAGTTGGTGAATGCCTTTAACATTGCTTTTATGATGGATAGTACATACAAAACAAACAGATATAGACTACCATTACTTGAGATAGTTGGTGTGACACCTACTGGATTGACCTTTTCTGCAGCTTTTGTGTATTTAGAAGCTGAACGACAAGATAACTTTGTATGGGCACTGGAAAGACTTAGAGGACTTTTTTTGAGACTTGATGGATTGCCTCAAGTGTTTGTGACTGACAGAGATATAGCCCTCATGAATGCAGTGAAAATTGTTTTTCCTGAGTCTACGAATCTTTTGTGCAAGTTTCACATTGACAAGAATGTGAAAGCAAAGTGCAAGACATATGTGACTCCGAAAGAGGCATGGGACCATGTGATGGATGCATGGGGTAGTGTTATGGATTGTCCGACTGAATCTGAGTATGAAGACTGTGTCATGAAGTTTGAAGTTGTTTGTTCACCATGGCCATTCTTTGTCGACTATGTGAAAAATACATGGTTATTGCCTCACAAGGAAAGATTTGTAAAGGCATGGACAGATAAAGTTATGCACTTAAGGAATACAACAAGCAACAGGTATGTGAATTTGGTATACATAATGTAATTTTCAAACAAATATTATACTTGTATTATTCTAACATGAACTTTAATTATTGTTAGAGTTGAGTCTGCGCATTGGAGCATAAAAAGGTTGCTTCAAAGTAGCATGGGGGACTTGTGTAGTTGTTGGGATGCCATGAACAACTTCATCACATTGCAACATACCGAAATAAAAGTCTCATTTGAGAACAGCATTAATGTCGTAGGTCATAGTTTCAATGTGACTTTGTATAAGAGAGTGCGCGGATTTGTTTCAAGATATGCGTTGAATCATATTGCAGATGAGTTCGATCGAGTGAGGTTTGTTGGTGTTGATAGTGCTCGTTGTGGATGCATAGTAAGAACCACACATGGTCTCCCGTGTGCTTATGAACTAGCTAGGTATGTCGTGGGTAGCATACCACTGAACGCAATTCATATTTTTTGGACCAGACTCAGCTTTAATGACATAGGGTCTAATGGGGAATATGCAGAATTGTCTGTGCAGGAAGAAGTTGATGTCATACTTAAACGTTTTAAAGAGGTTGACATTGGTGGGAAAGTGAGTATAAAAACCAAACTTCGCGAAATTGCATATCCTGAGATGACTTCAATGTGTCCGCCTACTGAGATGGTGAAGACTAAGGGTTCACAAAAGGGTCGTGCAGCTAAATTGGAAAGGTCAACTAAGTGTGACCCTTCGTACTTTGAGTATGTGGATACATTACATTCTATGCATGACAGCTCATCCAGTTTAAGGTCTTCCAAAAGATCATCTCAACAAACAAGACGCCAGAGAAAACCTGGCATGATCAATCAATTTAATGTAATCATGCACCCATATATAATGGATATTGTTGATGTCAAAGCTGATGGACATTGTGGCTACCGTGCAATTGCGGGACTACTAGGTATGGGTGAAGACTCTTGGCCCTTAGTGCGTAATGATTTGCATAAAGAACTTGGTCAGTGGCGTGATGAGTATGCCACTATATTTGGTGGTTATGAGCGTTTTGAGAAACTCAAGCGATCATTGCTTGTTGATCATCTTTCAATGGTACAATAATATAACATGACTTTCATAAATTTCTCCTTCATGTCTTATAATTAGTTCCATTTGACTAACTTGACTATGAACAGGCATCTGTGGAAAAATGGATGACTATACCAGACATGGGATATGTTATTGCTTCTAGGTATAATGTGATACTTGTTTTCTTATCGCTGAAACAAAGCATCACATTCTTCCCTCTTAGAAGTCAACCTCCCATAGACAGCTCAGTTCATCGTATGATATGTTTAGGCCATGTAAATGGCAATCATTTTGTACAGGTATTTAATAGGGTACAATCCCGCATTATGTTATAACTATTGTTAATAAAATATCCATGTTAACTTGAAGGTATTTATGTGAACATTGGACGAAATGCTGATGTGTTGTGGTCTACATATTGTCATCATATTGCCAAAGCATGGGTATCACCTTACATTGGACGAATGCAACAATTCGCACAATTAATTAGGGTCACACGTGATTATGTGAACATTGCAGAAGATTGATTAGTTATTTGTACTTTATAAAGTTTTATTGGTTAAAAGACAATGTACTTAACTGTGATTGTTAGTTATTTCTATGAAAATGTTAACATTTTTCCACAACAACAAAAAATTGCCAGAACCTCCCCTAAAATATGGACATCATACAACAGTGAATGGTACCTGTGTCAATTAACATAAAACAGTACTAGCAACAAAACAAATGGCATACAATCATTTAAGTACCAACTTGCACATGACATAAATGCCTTTAAGTACCAACAAATGTCTAAACATGTCATTCGGATGATAAACTAACAATGGCATAGAAGCCTTAACGTATCAATGTCATGAAGTTCCTATAATTATCATGTCTTAAAACAACCGTTGTCCAATTACAACATTTTTGTAAATTAAACACAAATTAGAACATTATTCATTGTGTCCCAGCCCGACCTTGGTGACCACCATGACCTCTCCTACCACCACAACCTCTCCTGTTATAAACATTTCCTTCCTCAGTGACCCCTTGAGCTAACAATAATGCTGCATGTGTAGCATCCCAGGCATCAGTGCCTTCAGTCACCATCCTTAAATCAATCATACGCTGTAACTGTGTAGCTATCCTACGACATACAGCCTATGAACATAGAAACATAACAAACATATCACATATTATTGTCACAAGTAATTACTAATGTATGATCAAAATTAATGACATATGTACTTACAACAGCAGATGTATTTGCACGACTACTAGATTCGGCCTCTTCTACCACATGCTCGGGCTCGTGTCTGTTGGCTGGTATCATCGGTGGGACTAAATGATGGAGACCTGCATTAGATGGGTCCACAATTGGGTGAGAGATCCTAAAGTACCACTCCATGTACCCTGGGGCACAATCTGAGGGATGTACTGCCTGCTCTACTGGCCTGATCAAGTGATTTGCAAAATGCAACCACCTCTCATCAACTTCTTCTGCGGATGGATAAACAGTTGTGAACACATTCGGGTGTCGAGGTATAGTCTGCATATAACCATATTGGCGCAATACCCTCTCTGGCAAATGCAAATGCATGTCAAACCCCCATCTAATGAATCCGGAGAATAAAGATATCAACTCAAATGGACGAACTACACGATGCTCATCATATGGCCTCCAACAAACTTTATCTGTGGTCAGCTCATCCAACTGTGAGCGATAATGGTTTACTGATAACAACTTCCCAGGCACCCAACGACTGCATCGTGGTAATGACTCACTGTATCTCTTAGCAACTGTCTTAAACCCAATAGTCGGGAAATGCTCGTAGATCCATCCCTGTGTCAAAAAAAATTAAGCAAAAATTATGGTTAATACATATAATTAATACACATCAAATATAACATGTTTACCAAAATAGTACTTACCTGTAGAAGAGTAACATAGCCGCCGACCTGCTTTGTCGTAGCAAAACAGGCATCACCCAGATGCTCATACATATGAACCAGTGCAGCTGCACCCCATGCATAACCACCACACAGCTGAAGGTCATGGAAAAGCGGTAAGAATTTCACGCTAACAGCGGCGAAACTCTTGTCAGCAAATATGGTAGACCCCACTAGATGCAACAAGTATGCTCTAGCAGCCTGCGTCCATTGCATCGTTGAGCACTTATTTGCATACACATCTCGCAAAAACTTTAGGCGCACATGTCCCCCTCTCGTGAACCTGGTCTCTGCATCTGCATCTTTCAATGACACTCCTAATAACTCCATCAGCACGGGATTAGCACTTGAAGCATCCAAATTACGGTAACTATAAAAAGCTCCAATAACGGGGATATGTAGCAAAGATGACACATCATCAAGTGTGATGGTCATCTCTCCGAATGGCAAATGGAATGTGTTGGTCTCCTTATGCCACCTCTCAACAAAAGCACACACCAATCCCTTATCTTAAGTTTCATAAGTACATTCAGTCAATGGGAATAAGCCAGAATCCTTCACAATATCTATTATTTGCTCGTGTAGGGGCCCAAAGCGTTTCAATTTACGTCCGTGTGATACCACCTTTAACTCACCCCGTTCCTACAAGTAATTACAAATCATAAATAATTTAAATTAATAAATCAATGAAAATAAAACATTTATTATTTAATATTATTTAATAAAATTAATTATGGAAAGATGTATACCAATCCCTGCCACAAATCTCGGGCTACGTGATCAGCATATAATGTCAAGATTGATGTGTCCTCAGGCCCGCCACCAAACTCACCAATATCAGCTGCTTCTGCCTCCTCATGTTGCTCCATCTCCTCATTCTCCTCATGCTGAACAACATCAACAGCTCGGCGCCTACGTGCAGATGCAGTGGGTCTCACACGTTCAGACCGATTGGCACTCCCACCTCTAGTCAGTGGCATTTCTGCACAAATATAAAATCCACTATATAACAATCACAACTAAATCACGTGTTAAAGTCTATAACAACAATCACATATTTGAATATTATCACATATTTGAATATTATCTTAATGAGTGTATCTTAACTTTTCCCTTTTTTTTTTTACCAATCCATGACACCCCTCATTATATTTTCCTATACAATTATAATTTAATTTACTTTAATATCAACTTATACAATCACAAATTAAATCATACAATTACATATTAAATTATACAAGTTAACTTTCTTAAGCATTACAAATTTAATTATATAAATCCAGAATTCAATTATATTATTACAATTACATATTAAAATACATAATTACAAATTAAATTACACAATTACAAATTAAATTAAATTATTACAAATTAAATTATATATTTTAAATTTATTACGGATTTACAAATCCGGAACATTTTTTCATTTTCCGAAAATGTATTACGGAATACCCATTCCGTAATACAATAATGTATTACGGATTCGGCATTCCGTAATACACATTTCCCATTCCGGATTGTATAATCCGTAAGGCATGTTGTATTACGGAAAGGCAAATCCGTAACTTAACAACATATATTACGGATTAGCAAATCCGTAATATACGTTGTTAAGTTACGGATTTGCCTTTCCGTAATAAAACAACCAAAATTTCTTATTACGGATTATACAATCCGTTATACAAAAAAAAAAAATTAAAGCACCAAACACTTACCTCCTGGCTTCAATGGCAGAGATTGAGAGATTGAGGACGAGGAAGACAACTCTCGCCTTCTACAAAGATGCTCCGGTGTAACTCTTGGTGCGAGCTGTTACACGAGGAAACATACGGGATGGAAGAAAACTATGGGGTGCGCCGACGAAGACAGGTGCGGGTAAGGGAGGTGTAGGGTTGATGGGGTGCGCTGAGGATTTAAAAAGGGTAAAGGGTATAATAGTCATTACACCCCATTAAATAATGGTCATGGGGTGTCCCGGGAAAAAATGGGAGGTGGCTTAAATAAATGCCCATTGTTGGTTGTTGACCCAAATTAGCAAAAAGGCGAAAACTAAATGGCCCATAGAAAAGATCAGGCCGGCCCAAGAACAAAGAATAAAAAAGCCATGGGGTATCGCCTTTTAACATTCGAAAAAGAAAACTATTTGAGATTTTTTATATACTAGTTGAGTGACCCGTGAGATGCACGGATCATTGTTAAAGTATTTGAATAATTTATATGAATTTGTTTTAAAATATATAATATAATCAAAATTAATTAATATAAATAATTATTAATAATAATATCAATATTTTTTTAGGAAAGATTCTATAATAACAGTAATGATTATAATTAATTATTATTAATAAAATCAATTTGTTAATGCACTAAAGAAAGATTCTATATTTGGTTGTGTAGTCTATTTGCAACAATTTTCAATACTTTTTCTCTTCACACATTATTTAACCTTTAACCTACCATTTATCTCTTTAAACTTTACATGTTCTTTCTTTAGACTCTTTCTTTGTTGTCAATTAATTTTCATTTCTCTTTATTTTCTTACACTTTTTCTCTTTCTCTTTCTTCATACTATTCCTTGAATGACATTAACTATCGGTTCATTTCCAGTGTAGTAGTTTGATGGATCATGATGAATCTTGATTATGCCAAAATACTTCATTCATTTTTTTTAACTTCATGTCTTAGTATCTATTTATGTTTTTTTTAACCAATTTTATGCTTCATTGTATTTGACGCATCTATATTTTAAGTGTTGTTATTCAAAATATAGATGACATGAAGGTTATCTATATAACTTTAGAACCTTCATTCTTGAAAGTTGGTTGTCCAATTCCTATCCCCAACTCATAAATATAGATAACCTTCTATATGTGATCATATTCATTTTGTTATCAAAATTTTGTATGATGCCTACTATATTTTCATATACTTGCATCAAGCCTTTTCATAAATTTTCCCTACTTGATTTTATAATTTTTTTTATCTCCGTTATATTTTTATATTCATAAACTAACAAATTTATATATAACATCAACGTATAAAAAAATTTAAATTTATCAAAGGTAAAAATAAATATTTAATAATTTACATTAATGATAAGATAATAAATACAGGGATATATACTTATGAGTATTTAATATAGTTATAAAGGATTAACATAATGAACTAACATCTATAAAAAAAAAAAACACAACTAACTAACAATTAAAATTCAAAAATAAGTCTGTCTTACACTTTCAACCCCAAACCCGAAACATAATTAACTTTTTATTTAGATAATGTTATTTATCTATCAACATTTTTAGCTTATTATGATAAAGAAATAAATTTTTTATATTTAAAATGTTTTTTAATTACGTATTTATTATTTATTATAAATGAATTAAAATATTAGTTAAAATAAAAGTATGTGTAACCCGTGTTCGATTTTCTCGGTGTGCAAAATTTTCTTAGGCTAGCGGTAGTCATGCATCACGAGCGGGATTAGTCTCTGACCCAGTAGGTTGGAGGACACCCGTAGTCTCTGACCCAAGACAAAAAAAAAAGTATGTGTAAATAAAAATATAAAGTTAATGGTGAGACATATTTTAAGTTCTTATGAGCTTATACCATTAAGTAAATTTTTTATTAGAGGTCCCATTGTTTAACTTAAAATAATAATTAGGGTATGTATTATTTTCTTACTTATCTTATTTACAGCTAATGTCATCCATTACATGATTTACATAAATCCTATTATAGACCCCTTTCAAATGTCAATATCGGGTCCTTTTCCTACACAGAGCACTTGTAATTCTACATCACAAATTGGATAAACCAAATTCAACTTTTAATATTGGGTACCTCCGTGCAGGAGACGACAACATAGAGTATATGCAATTGGTTTCTATTATATGGCAAAGCAACATAAGAATGAGTCAAGAGGGGGAAAAGTGTAGAAAAAACAAAGCACACTACAGTACAGGTTTTGGCATGGTAGAACTAAAAGAGACTTGGTACTCGTAGTATAAGAATTGAACCAACCATGCAATTCTTTAACCAAAAATATGGCATATGTATATATAGTAGAGCCAACCATGCATACCTACATTTATTACATGAAATTAAGGGGCATCACAAGCTAGAAAAAATAATCAATTGCAACTAAGTTTATTCTGGTTGACTAAGAATGCCCCATTTGTTCTGTTGTTTAGCTCTTACATTCCTAATGTTCCACCAAAATTTGACATTACTTCTGCCATCAGAATATTGTCACAGAAAATGATACTTGATGAAAATATATTTCAAGATATTCTCGCTTTATTCTCTCATGCAGGGTCATCGGAAACTTGATTAGCATATGTCGAATATTGTCAGCATGCACATGAGATCATTTTTAATACTCACACCATAATTGTTAACGCCTATGATGTGATAACATTGTTTATGTTATCTACCAGAATGAAATAATCTATCAAAAATGAAATCTTAATATTGTTGTCCATAATTTATAATTGTTTATTTTTTATTTTTTTATTATGAGTACTAATGTATAAGTCCATCTGATAGGTTAAAAATGGACATATGGCAGGCCAACGTGCATTTCAATTTGTTAAGAGAAACAATTTAATCTTGTACAAAATTATAGAAGTCCATAACAGTTTAAGTTCCACTTAGTTGTCCATAACATCAAATTAAGTTCAAAATCATTAAAATTGCAATTGACAATGATTCTGCAAATGGCTATGATATTGTTCATAGCAAATGATCAAGTTGAAAATGATTAAACAATTATGATTGTACAAAAGCATTTCTGCTCAATTATAAGCATTGTTGAAGGTAATACTTGTAGGTAAATATTGAGAACGTAAATATTGAGCCTTATATATTTAAAGCGGCCATCTTATTATTGCAATTTTCAAGTCAGCATATCAGAATAAATAAGTAAGATGCTATAATTTTTATTTGATGAATAATATTCCCACAATGCTTGCTATCAAACAACAAAATATTAATTTCAAGCAATCAAACTCAGAACGTTCATAACCATTCATGAATATACAGTTTACCAAGAAGATATTATTTAAATCAAAAGCTGTATTAGTATGATCGTAAACTTGTAATTCCTGCAAGACCAAAAAAAAGATGTTCAACAATGTGAGCACGAATCGATATTAGATTGACTGACACAACTGCAATAATAAGGTTTAGTAATTTAGGCCAATATCTTTATCCACTCATACAATATTATGTCCAAAGGAGCCCGGCCCTAAGGGTAAGCTGATCAAATGTCAAGCATTCACCACCGACCTTTTCTATTCTTGTTTGTGCTCTTTCTATAATTTTCAATACTGGAACTTCAATACATGGAACTTGAGTAACTACAGAAAGTAGTTCTTTAAGCAGATTAGTTACCTTTTCTAAACTAAACGCTATTGAGAAAGGCATAAAAGCTACATGAAATCATAAGGGATAAATAAGAGGAAAATATAATGATTATTTAGTGCAGATTTCATTAACTCGGGTGTATATTAATCTTACGATGGTGTCGCGGTTATATCCATATCCCTAGTCTTTTGTTGTTCATTACCACCCGGATTCTCCAAATGAACACGTTCTTCTTTTCATCGCAAAGATCAATTGAAAACAGAAGGGACAACCTTATTTTCTTCTGTGCAATAAAAATATAATTGTGAATGTACGAATAAATATTAAAAAATATAGACAATGTGTAACAGGTAGAATATTAGATTACATATCGCGAAAGGATTTCTGCAGTCTGCATTGAAGGTGAACCTTTAATTTGATCTCTGTAGCATATAGACATCATCATCCAACTTCAATTGACTTTCCATCTGTGAAAAATATGAATGAAAATATATAAGAGATTAATTAGATTGTCGCAGTTAGTGCAGAAATTTGTAATTGAAAAATACAAAAATCAAAATGAAGGTTTGGAAGACAACGTTGGATTGGAATGTGAAGAATGAATGGTTTGTGAGTAGAAGTTGGAAGACAATTTATAGGGAGATATAGAAGGTTGAGCATTGAGAATTACAAATGAAAACAGGCACAATTACTCTGCACCACATTCCAATAGCATTAGGAACAAAGTGTTTTTTATTGTTGGAATTGAACAGCTGCCACTGCTTATTAGTTACTATGTAATTTCCAAGGAAGTCATGCGTTTGTCTGGCACGTAGTTTCTTGGTATTTGTAAACACCTTATATTGCTTTATATTAATATTTAATTTAATATATTAACTAAATAAATTCAAGCATGATTAATGACAAATAAAATGAAATGTTATCAAATAATTAATGTAGTAGTAATTAGAAGAGAGATGGATTTGAGCGGGAAATTATGCTGGAGAAGTTCCTTGCTTTATATGTATTAAGATTATACATTTTATGTATGTATATAATGAATAAGTAACGGCACATTTACTATTAAATTTTATTAAATTAAAATTAAATACACTTTATATTAAGTAAACAAAAGACATATTCTTTCTATTTTAAGGAAAATTTTACCTTATACTAATGCTTAAATATAAATTTAGTCCATGTAAGTTTGTCCTTTTTCAATTTTAGTTCCTGTCTGTAAGTTTATTTTTTCATTTTTAATCCTGTAAGTTTGTGCCTTTTTCAATATTGATCCATTTAAGTTTGTGTTTTTCCAATTTTAGTCCCTTCAAGCACGAACTTATAAAGACTAAAAATGAAAAAAATTGGAATCCTAAAGAGACTAAAAATGAAAAAAAAAAAAAAAACTTACAGGAATAAAAATTGAAAAAATTCAAACTTACAAGATTAAAAAAAATAATAATAAACTGACAGGGACTAAAATTGAAAAAGTACGAACTTACATGATTAAATCCATATTTAAGTCTTATATTAACATTATCCTTACAGACGATACTGTTACTGATATTCTTTTTTTTTTACTGCAATTCTTTTAGTTACTGAAATTCTTTTAGTAAGTTATTTATTTATTAAATACTTATTGAAAATGACAAATTGAGCAACTGAGAAGTGAGAACACCCAAGTTGCAGTTTGCAAACGTGTTTGGGCCTTGGGAAGGACACGAAAATGCTTGACCCGCTAATAATGCATGGGCTACTACATTTCCTACGTCTAATATGGGCTGCAGAAAAGAACGAAACACCGAAGATAGATAACATATTTTTCATTTCATTGGTTCATACAATGATAACCAAAATAGAGTTTACCGATGTTTCTTCTTACAAAAACTATTAAGAATAAATTTACTTATTATATCACATAAAAATATTTAATATTTATTTTTAAGTAACTAAAAGCATTTAATACTGTATACTGAATATCTTTTAATCAGTGTCTAGAGAGAAAGAGATAAAGGCATAGTCCAATGAATGCTATGGGCTATGTAAAGCTTTTATTTATTTATCTGTTGCTTGGATTTAAACTATTTAAAATAAGTGGGGTAACTCGTTATACAAGTCCGTATAAGAAAGAACTAATTTAAAATTCGGCTTTAGTTTATTTTAGAATTAACTCTTATTTTTATGTTTTGGTACATTATATTAAGTTTATTTATATAGTCCAATGTGAAAGAATGCAATTACCTAAATTCATAAAATTTGGCAAACTTTTGGACATTGATGATGAATAAGTAGTCTCTGCAATTATAGCTCTTGGGATTCCTTTTATTTTTTTTATTTTTAAGAAGATTGAGTCTGTTAGGTTGTCACTTAACAATAATACACTATTAATAAATTCCTATTGTTGGTTGTATTTTGTTCTACCAATTTTAAACAGCCTAAATAAATTAATGGATGAATTGTAATAACGTGACATATATAAAGGATTAGGCATAGGGCCTACCATGATATATAGCCCATACAATATTGGGTTGCCGTAAAGACTTTAGGAATCAAATCATTTCATATCGGTTCATCGGATTCAATGTCAAATCAGCACCCTAAACACAAACACCTGTCTAATCTAATTATCTATATCTATGTATTAGATCACATGATCCTTTTGGAAGTGATTCAGTTCCTATCTTAACGAACCATAAAAAGAAATGATTAGACTGAAAAATCAATCAAACGATAAATATTTAAGAATTAAAATTAATGTCCTACGTAAAAGAAAATTTACAACGACTTATATAAACTATTCAACTAACTGAATTACACCTTTATAGTAAAATGATAATGTTGTTACAAGAGAAAAAACATATGAAAATAACTACAGTAGTTCGTAGTGTTTGTTTAGAATCTTTAGATAGTTCTGTTCAGTTAATTAAAATAACTATTTTGCTGAAAACACCAAATGTAAGTATATATTACTATTTTTGTATGATTTATTAATTTACTTTTATTGTTTTTTCTTATGTAGCACACATAACACTGTTAATATTTTTTTATTGGGTCCACAATATTGTTAATGTTATATTAACATAAAAAGATCCATCATACGAAAAGATGTGACTCATTTTTTTTCATTCACTTGGCCATGTTTAACTTTTTCTAGAACAATGTGGATGGAAGCCTGAAAACTGCATATAATGATTAATGAGGCCGCGAGAAATTTGAACGTGAAAAGATTTGACTTGGTCGGTGGTTCTAAAGCATGAATTCCATGCGTACACATCACTGCATGGTGGTTGTCTTAAACTATAAACTAACATTTGTTCATTTTGTTGTTTTCACATAATTTTTAATTTGTATTACTTTCTTAATTTAACGTACATGTTTAATTAGTTTCTTCTTTACACAATCTACTGACAATTTTCTTCTACAGAAATCATTAGTTTTTTTTTTTATTAAAAAATTAGAATTACTTAAAGTAGTTTGTGATAGTAAAAATAAACTGTGATTTTAAATAAATTTTACTTGGAACATTAAGAGTTTTGCTTAATTACTATCTTTGTTACTGAAAGTTAATCTCACAACTTAATTCACAGGATTTAAAATGCAAAATACTATACTGAAAATTTTAAAATGATAATATGCTGATAAGAAAATGCAAAAATAATATCTTGGGAGGAGATGGGGTGTCTTTTTTCTGTTATGCGAAGGAGACGAATGATTTTAACATGGGGATTGCGCGAGGACATGTCATCTAGAGAGGACTATTTATTCAAAATTGGTGTGCTGTGTAATTTATTTTATGCTTGTCAGAAGAAAAAAATGAGAGAAAATAAAAATAAAAAAATGGCTTTAATTTTTTATTGTTTAAATAACAACAAAAACTGAATAATTTTTATTTAATTAAAAAATTAAGAAAAATATAATTATATTAAATAACCTTTATATATTTCAAAATAATAAACAAGTAGATAAATAAATACATTATTTTAACATTTTCTTTTTTTTTTTATATTTTCTCTTCACTTAAGGAGATTTTTTTTAAAAAAAAACTTAACATGATTCTTCCTCTTTATTTCCTTCAATTAAATAGTAAACATACAAAACTTAAATATACTTTCTTAAATATTTTTGGTGTTATTATCTTCTTTTTTTTATCCATAGGAATCGAAGACAGATACTAGGAGGTTTCCAATAACCCACGCACCCTGCTCAACTAACTGAGTTAGACCCCCTTAATTTGGTGTTATTATCCAATTATGATTGAAATTTTATCTCGATAATCTTGGTAATATAGATTTGTGTTAAAGATCAACATATACTACATTATTGAAGTAAAACTTTAATTCTTATCGAAGAACAACATCAAAAGCATTTATAAAATGAGCTTAATAGTCATGTATTGATAATATAAAATAATTTTACACTATTATTCTATCACAAATCATTGTTCGTATGACTTTTATGTAATTGAATGATAATGTAAAAATGTTTTATGTCATTATTGTAAAAATGACTTTTAGATAATTATTATAAAAGTTAACAAACTTACCATACGTAATAGTCTGTAATTGAATGATAATGTAAAAATGTTTTATGTCATTAGTGCATAGCATTTTTTCTAAGATAAAATTGTATCAAAATTTTGTCAATACATTTTTTCTTTATTTATTTCTCTCCACCTATTTTTCTTTGTGTACTCTCCGATCGTCATTGGGCCGAGCCCAATAACTAACCTAGAGAGTCGATTTCCAACCAACCTAACCCGCGAAGGGAGGCATGCACCATAACATTCCTGCTCATGATCTCAAAAATTAAGGGATACAATCTTATCATATCTTATCTCTGACATTAATGGAGATAAGATATGATTAGGTTATATTCCCCATTAATCATTATAAAAGGGCCACACCTGATCTAGGTCCGATAGATTACACACTTTAATATTTTGGATAGACAACTTCTAACCCTAACTGAGGAAGCCCATCCCAGAATGCTTGGTATGTTACTTTTACCCCCAAGTCAAACCTAGCTTTGATGTGAATTATCCATATCAACCATGTACGGTAGGTGGAAGTGTGAAGGACCACCTCTATGTTGCCTTTCAGTGGTGACATTTACAAAGGAAGTCCACACTCCACAGGCCACAGTTAAGACTTGAGATTTATTATTTGGATCAGAACTCTGGTCCTATCTATCATTACCTGCTAGAAAGCAGAAACTAAAAGCTCTGGAACTAAAAGTTGATGACAAATTGGACACGAATTGAATACGTATTGAAGTCCCTTTTGGCGTAGTTGTTGCTTTCCAAGTAGAACCCCAGTTCTGGTTCTTGTTTGTTTTTGGAGTTGCTTTCCGAGTTTGTGTACCTTCCCCCTTGAAGTTAAAGACAAACCCTTCAACAATCCCTTTCCCGCTAAAGTTTTAGGCCATACCCATGTGGACATTTAACATTTTTCGCCTATTGTTTTTCCAATTCTAGAAATTTATATACATGCCGTTCTTGGCCTTTCTTGAATTATTTTGTCAATTTGATTGTTTAAAGCATAAGTGTAGAACTGTGAACTTCATACAAGCAATTGGGTATATAAAATTAATTGAATTTACGTGAATACAACTTGAGACAAATGAGCAATAGTTTCTTTGAGTTTTACCCAAAATTGAAGTGTTTGATTGTACTTTTGTTTTAGTTTTTAAAAATTATTTTATAGAATAGTTTTTTAAAATTACACGATTGTAATACCTGGAGACCTAATTGACACGATTAAAATTTAGGAAACTAGAATTATACAATTGTAATACTTGAATAACTAAACCCAAAAAAACAAAAGATAACATTTATTTTTGTTTTTGTCGAAACTTTAGTTTTTTTTTTTTTGGAATTGAACAAGGCCATAGGCCAAAAAAGATTACATCAAAATAAATGATCAAAAAAAGATTACATCAAAATAAAACGGGGAATAGAAACCCCGCTAACATCATCTAAACTTTAGTTTATTTATTATTTGGCATTTATGGAATTGGAAACTTTAAGATGATTAAAGATTATTGATTCATATCTAACTAATCGACTTACTCTGAATAAAATATATCCGACCATTCCAAGCATTGGAGTTGGAAACTTTAATATGATTTTTTTTATATGTAGAAATCAAAGAAAGTACCAGGGGATTTACAATACTCACGCACCCTATTCAACCAACTGAGCTAAACCCCCTTGATAACTTTAATATGATTAAGATGCTTGATTCCTATCTAACTAATTGGACTTTGTATAATATAAGAATATATAAGTATTAAATATTTTATATTTTTAAGAAAAATTTAATTTTAATATATTATTAATTTAAAAGTTTTTATACTATCCTTAATATAAAATTTTCATGTAAATTAACCATTTCTTCCAATGACATAATAATTTATAATTAGTTAATAATATAAAAAATTCATATACTATTAGATTAATTTAATTAAATTCTTTTAATATAACAAAAATTCCCTTTGCTAATTATTTTATATTTTTATACCATTAATTAATGACTTAAAACGCTCATCGGCATTATGTGTTTTCTTTCCCTAAATTCTTTTTTGACCAATCTTTCCCTAAATTTCACTAAATTTTACTCTTGTAATTTTTTTTTTTATAAGTTTTGTTATGAAAAAAATTATTATTAAAGGCATTGGTTGTTCTTTCACACGAAAAATTTCCTGGTATGTACCACTTAATTTAAGTTTATTCATTACTTGACATTTTTGGAGTTGAAACTTTAAATATGACTAATGATTTTTAATTCATATCTAACTAAAATAAATGGAATCAGTAAAGGCGATGTCTAGGGTGGACCACTATGCAAGTGGTCCATCATGGACTAATTTTACTGACTCTTAGATTCATCTTAAGTTTTAGATGGTACCCTACATCTATCGCATGGAATTATCCTTGTCAACTTCCTTCCTTCCTTTCCTTCCCCTACTGCCGGAAAACAGCGCTACTGTCGAAAAACGCCACTACTCACCAACCGCCCTCACCGCACCCTCTCCATCTCACGCTCCCTTCCATATTTTGTAATTTAATCATACAGAACATAACAAAAAGTGAAATAATAACCCAAATTAAAAGAAACACTTCAAGATTTAGGACCAAAAACAGAGATTTTTCATTGTCGTCGGCGAAGTCGTCGGCTCATCCTTAGCCGTGCATCCATTCTTCTTCCACCACTGTTCTCTCCACCATCAAGCTCACTCAAGACGTAGCCATCAAAGCCGTCACACAGAGCTACTGTCATGGCATCTCAAAACGCCACTGCTACTACTGACAAGGATGACGACAATCTCAAATCTTTGATTCGACAACCCTAACAGTAACATGAGCACCAACGCTAATGTGACCACTATTCAAAGCAAAATCAAGATGCACATTAGATGAAGAACCAAGAAATCAAAGCAAAAAAGTCGAAGAATCTTTGACCGCGAACACAATCACGAACGCCCGCAGAAGCCTTGTCGCTGTGTACATCACGTAGTTCCAGATCTCAAGGGTTACGATGTAGAGCAAGGGATTTTGCTATGACTCCGTTTTTGGCACATCATTTTTCTTTTTGCATGGTGAAGACAGCCGCACCGCACTACCCTGTCTCCACTGTAGTTACCGTAGGGTTTGACAACCACGCAGCTCTTCACGTCCATCCCTCACTGAAAACTGATGCTTCTTTAACAGAGGGAGAAGGAAGTTACCATCCTCTGCCGCCCATTGCTTTCCACAACGCTGTGAACATTTTCGTCGGCAGAGACTTCGCCGCAGTCTGAGAGAGGACCTACGAAGGAAAGAGGGGAAATTGGGGAAGGAGGTGGTCAGAGGAGAAATAATCACATGCGGTGGATGTAGGATATAATCTTGAAACCTAAATAAATCTAAGGGTCAGTAAAATTAGTCCATGGTGAACCACTTGTATTAGTGGTCCACCCTAGACGTCGCCGTAATTTACACGCTCGTCTTGGACCCTTTTCGTTTTTGTGTGTTCCACGATATCACAGACTTACTAACTGTGAATATATATACCTGTGCCAAAAATTGGTTATGACCCTTTTTTAATACGCGTGGATAATTTTGTGAAGACGTGTAGTAAAGAATAATGACAACAAACTTTTTTTTTGACAGAGACAACAAACTTTTTAAAAATGGTAAGATATTTAGTTATTTACCATGATCATAAATAAATTAAAGTTTCATATAATTCGTTTTTTTATTCATAGTTTCATATAATTATTTTCATAACACTATCGTACTTTATTTTTTTTTACATTTCCTATATATAGCTTTTCTTAATCTTTTTAATATTATCATTTATTAGTTTTTACTTTATTTTAATTCTTGATGTTTAATCCTCTTTTTCGAATTTTATTTTTTATTTGTAGATTATCTCAATTCTAATATATGAATATTTTCAACAGTATCATTTACACTTTTTCTATTTTTTAAATTTAAGTTCTTAAGGCTAAACTTATAAATGGACGAATCGATATCCATCAGAAAATACTACTACAAAATAATATAATTGTCAATATACATGACCAAATTAAATATAACAACTATAATTACATGTTTCATATTCGACAAAATTAAATACCAAGAAAAAGTAATTTATTTGGCAATATAATTATAAAACAATTGATGGAAAATTATAAAACAGCACATATATAGATACAAATTATAGCATGCTGTGAGTATAGCGATAATGCTTAAAAAGGTTATTGAAACACTAACCTGAATTCGCATTTATCTCCATGTGAGTTGTTTGGCGAGAGAAAACCCTTCATTACTCTTGAGAAGATTTCTGCCCACTTTCTAAGGAATTTTTTAAGAGAATGTGAGTGTCACCGAGAGATTGTAAATTTGCTTAATGGGATAGCAAATTTATAATCCCTAGCAGTAGGTAGGGACTTCTCAATGAGTTATTTACTAAATGATTGATCCAACCCATCACATGGTCAATCTTATCATAATCTCATCCAAAAATATTTGTAATATACACATGATAATTATCTCATCTTTAATTGTCGATTAATGATAATAAAAGATAATATAATAATTATTGATTTATACTAATCCACAATAAATATTTTAACACTTAAGGCTAAACTTATAAATGGACGAATCGATATCCATAAGAAAATACTACTACAAAATAATATAATTGTCAATATACATGACCAAATTAATATAACAACTATAATTACATGTTTCATATTCGACAAAATTAAATACCAAGAAAAAGTAATTTATTTGGCAATATAATTATCAGTATAAAAAGAAAAAAAATTTACATAGAGATCGACATGAAGACATATTGAAAAGGCTTTGTTGGGATATTACAAGAAAAAAAGGACAAAACTTATAGCAATAATTTCTATATTTTGAAAAATATCAGTCTATAACTTTTGTTAAGGATGTTATTAGTATATAAACCAAAAAAAAAAAATATCAATCGTTTTCCTTTTTTTTATTCTACATCTATGTGATCATACACCTCTGGATTTATATTTTATTTATTTATTTATTTATGTTAAAGCTATATTTTCTAGTGATTTATAGATTTGATATAATAGAAAATGAGAGATGGAACGCACAAGCAATAATGAAAGTTTTGACATAAATAAATGAATATAATCCAAGTGTGAGAATTATGGTCACAAAGATGTGGAGAGAGAGAAGGAGAAAGAGCTACCTTTAAAAAATAATTTAAAATTTTATTGGATTAAATGAAAATGAAAATGAAAAATAAATGATCAAATGAGGGATAGTGCATCTAAGAATACCAATAATGATGAGAGACATACATGATAAAGTTTATGATAAGTGAGGATTTTTCATGTGTTTGTTAAGGCAATAAAATGTAAATGTAAATCAATAATAAGAAAAATAATTTACTTTTATTCAAATTTCATGTGGCAATATTTTCATGTATCCCTTTATGACGATAATCTCTTATTGCATGTACATTGACTTTGTCACCATCTTCATGCAATTCAAGTGGCCTTAATGAGAAAGAGTCTTATAAATATCAAGAGGAGTGATAGCAACACATTTTTTTTTAACATATTTACTCTTATTAGTTAAAATTTGTTGAAAACTACAAAATCATAAGTGAGATTCATTAAATATGGAGTGAGGAATAGAAGGGACCTCATCTGCTAGGGTTTCCCTAGCCACTGCCTGGACTTCCCATGGTCTCTAATGCCACTGTGGTCCCCTGGGGTTTCCTCAACTGTGAAGACATTTCCCCTTCTCCACCTCTGCCCAAACCTTCTCCCTCTCACCAAAAGAAAACCTTCATCTAGGCTCTTCATCATGCATGCGACATCCCTTGAAGCCAACTACTAGTTCCCTACTTCAAAGGGGAAGCTTTGGCCATCACCATACCTGAAGATGAATATCGAGCAAGAGTTAAAAGATGTAAAACTAGTCTCCATGGCAGCCTAGTACTCTCAAAAGGAGATTCCCAATCAAGTACAACGATCTTCGTTCAAAGCTTGCTAAGCTTTGGCATCCTCTGGAGCAATGGAAAATGACCCCAATCAAAAAAAGGGTTTTATGAGTTTTCCTTCTCCTCTGTTGAAGACTTAAGGAAGGTCCTCGTTGTGGGTTTGTGGGAACTTAATCCAAGTATCCTTCGTCTTTTCTCTTGGTCCCTTGATTTCAACCCTAACTTAGTTAAAAACTTCGCAGCCTAATGTTGGATTCACATTGTTGGTTTTCCCCAAGAATATTAGCGTCCTAAGATCCTTTTCTCCATAGCCAGAGGCATCAGAGTTCCTCTATCCTTAGATGATGCAACCACCAACAAGACTTTTGGCCATTATGCAAGAGTCTTAGTGGATATTGATCTGGCATGCCATTTTACCTTAGGATTCTTCTTATCCACATAGGCATGTCGTGCACTTATTGCACTAAATTATTCATCTTATCCATTATACAAGACTTTTATTCACCGTAGGATTCATCTTATCCACATAGGCATATCGTGCATTTACTGCACTAAATTGTTTTTTTCTTCTTTCTCTTTCTCCTCCATCCTTATCAACGGCACCCTGCTCTGTTCTGTTAGATTTAGTCGCACATCGGTTACATATCAACATTTTTTTTGTTAGCTTACAAATCAACAATTGATCGAGTGTGAAGCGCACAATAATGTCATACACCACTCTCTTTCTCCCTTCTTTCACTATTGTTTCGTCGTTTTCCCTTTCGATACTACATTCACTGTTGTCCTGATTGTGCGTGTTTTTGTGTACCAAATTTCTTAAGTTAGAGGCAAGCAAACAAAAAGCAAATGATGCAGAGAGAGAAAGAGAGAGAGAGAGAGAAAGGAGGCACAAAGCAATTTTTCAATACATATAAGGGTGTAAGCGGGTTGCGCTCAACCCGTGAACCTGTCCAACCCAATTACATTTTTGCGGGTTGGGTTGTTTTTTTTTTTTAGTGCACTCAATTAGAATTGGGTTGAGTAATAGGTCCATGAGTTTCAAACCGACACAACCCGATCACATAATAAATATATAAAAAAAAGTGATTGTCTAATTCTGTCTATTGTCATATGTGAGAGATTGTGAGTAGTAAAAAAGTAAAAAAAAAAAAAACTAAACTCTCACTCTCGTACATTTGTAAGTCGCAACAACTTATTTTGGTTTTGAAGATTGACTCAATCCAATAATTGTGAGTTGTAAAACGATTTTAATGATTTTATTGAATACTAAGTGTGAATTGTAAAACAATGAAATAATGAATACTTATGAGAATTAAGTAACGAAGCAATACTGAATTACTTATTCTGAAGTATTTTTTTTGTTAAAAGTTAAAGAGGTGATAATATTTTTTTTTAATTATTCAACCCGATAACCCAACCCAATTATGTTTGGGTTGGGTTACTAAAAAACTAAAGGTAAACCCAACCCAATTAAGTTTAATTGGATTGGGTTAAAAATTGGATTAAATTCAACCAAATCAGGGTCACTTATATCCCTAAATACATATATGCCTATGTTACAAAGTTTTTCATTCGTTGTTGTGAACACAAAAAAACATTATTAACATATGGGGTTTTGGTATCTTGACTTGAGGTGCCACTCTACTTGATGACACACTTGCTTTGTTGATGTAGAGAGAGGAAAAGAAGAAGAAGAAAAGAGAGAGAGAGAAAGGAGGGTCGTTGTTGTCAAAAATCGCCTTCGACAACGGTGAGCGATGATAAGATCCTTTTTGCTGGCCAGTTGGAAAACAAAGGAGGATGGCCAGAGAACGAAAGAGAGAGAGGAAGAGAAAAAAAAAATAGTACAGTAAGTGCACCACATCTTGTGTAGATGAGATGAATTCTACAGTAGATAAAAATAATTCACCATAGACCACTTGTAATAAGTGGTTCATGCTAGCTTCCGTCTTGAATCATATAATATATATTTGGGTTAATTAAGTTTTTAGTCCCTAAACTTTTTTAAAATTCGATTTTTAGTCCCTAAACTTTAGTTTGACTGGTCAAGGTCCCTAAACTTTAAAAAAAAAATAGTTTTTAGTCCCTGAACATTTAAAAAATTCAGTTTTTAGTCCTTGAACAAAATTTTGACCGATCAAAGTCCTTAAATTTTTTAAAAATTTAGTTTTTAGTCCCTAGGCTTTTTAAAAATTCAGTTTTTAGTCCATGAATTAATGAGGTTTCGGGAACTAAAAACCGAATTTTTAAAAAGTTTAGGGACTAAAAATCAAATATTTAAAAAGTTTAGAGACCTTGACCGGTCAAACTAAAGTTTATGGACTAAAAATAGAATTCGTAAAAAGTTTAGGAACCTTGACCAGTCAAACTAATATTTAGGAACTAAAAATTGAATTTTAAAAAAAATTAGGGATTAAAAACTTAATTAATCCTATATATTTATATTTTTCTAATTTAAAGACGTGGACACTGGAGAGACGTATTTTTTGACATAATCTAGCGACCGACGACATACATTTATCTAGTACGGTACAAGATATTCAATAAGGTGAAAAAGATTTATCAACGATGAACGAGTTTATAGAGAGGTGGGGGCCACTAAAGTGTCGCTATTTAAATTAGACGATGTATATCTGACATTTTTGACGCAACGTCAAAGAGCATGCCTTTTCAAAATTTCGTTCTCTCAAAGTTCAAGAATTCATAATTTGACAATAAAAATAAATAAATTAAAAATAAAATTAAAAAAAATCTTAGAGACACGCCAAGGGACTCTCCCTTTGTGGGGCCACCGCAAGGAACACCCTGCAGAGAAAAGCCAAAAGTGGATCAGTGAATTAACGTTCCCTATTAGATGACGCTGAACGACACCATCCACATTTCGCTTTCAATGTCCTCTGCAATTATTAATTCATGACGGTAAAATTAAAATTAAAATAATCTTTCTATGTATAATAATAATATATGGTTCCTGCTATGTTGGTACACCAACAAGTGCTATCTCTGTACTCTGCTTCACACCTTATGGAATGGCTATTGTGAGTTGTGACCTCCACGTCTTGATTATGTTTTGTGAATTGTGTCAAATGGTTTACACATATATAAGGAAGAAAACAAAAATGCGTCATGGGTTGGTTGTTAATATTATATGCTTTCTTGAATTGAGGCCATGTTATTTTCACGTAGCATTGTTAGGTCAACTTCACACATCATTAGGTGGGAATGAAGATTAGTCACTAATTCCACTCAACTTGACTTCTGATTTAAGTATTAGGTAGGTCATGCGCTATTATGTCATTTGATTATTTCCTTTTTGCAAGCTTTAATTTGTCAATAGATTAGCATTTTGGGCAAAAGCTTATAGTCCTACCTAAAAAGATACCGTTTACATTTAATATTAGTAAATATGTAACTACCACTCAATTAATTTAACATTCAATTATTCAGTACTTTGGTTATAAGGTCAATATTATTAAAACTATTTTTTTGGGTTATAAGGTTAATTTTTATTACCTTAATTAGTCGAGCATTTCTATTTTTTTATGATTATATATTTTGTTTGAAACATTGCGCCCTATATTTGATGTTTCTCTTCTTTTTCTTTTGGTATTCGTTTTCCCTATCACACTACGGTTTCTTTTTAATAGTAGGGCAATTGTCTTTCTACTTAATAGCTTCTTCTCTTTGTTTTCTTTTTCAATAATTTGCTGTATTTATGTTGTTTTTATCAAGAGACTAGCAAATATCACATGCTTTCACAGATACTTGTTAATGCAGGTAAAATATTAAAAATATAAATTAAATAATACTCAAGAAAATATTAATTTAATTAATAGAACATTATATTTTATAATAAAAATATAAATTAAAATATAAAATATAAAATGATATACATTTAAAACTTATGTTTTGAGTAATCTCGTAAATTTACTTTAATATTAATAGAAGAGCATTTTACTGATGATTTACAAATATATCATAATGTCTAATGTTAATTAAAGGAATTTGAGCATGCTTCAATTATAGGAATTCAAGAAAGTAAGAATCTTCTTTAATTAAACAATTAATTATTAATTAAGAAAAAAATATTGATTTAATATCAAAACTTTTAAGATACATGCCTCAAAATAAAGAAGATACGCGATTACGTGAGAAGAAGAGTAAGCATAGAGGTTATCTTATTCTGAAGAATAAATATTCAAATATAAAGGTGATTATCTTCGTTTGAGACTTTTCAGTTTGTCAATCTTTGTGATGCTTTTGTTTCTTTGAATGACCCTTTTGTGTTTTATTATCTTGTATGTTGGAGAAATATTCATATTTAGTTTAAGAAGGGGAGGGGTAGTGAGATACGGTCTTTGAAGTGTTCTTCTATGTTAAAAAAGGTGTTTGATAATCAATAATAGTCTTTAAGTAAGAGGTATAATTATCTTCCCGATTTTAATTCAAGTGGTTGGTGTTTCTTCCTCTTGTTTGATTGGGAAGTATTGTTTGACCCTAGGGGAGGTGTCAACCTAGTAGTAAGGAATTTAAGTAATTTATATGGAATTTTAAGTTGAAACCACGTTATTATCATTATGTTACGTTTTTAAGTACTGTCCACATTGTAAAATGTATAATTCCTGGTACATGTTAATGGCAAGTACACATATGAACTATTGCATATGTTAGGGTCAAGTAACCTTAGAGCATCTTTAACGCCTGCAGGGAAGCAACCCACATTTGGAAGCATTGTTGCCTGGGAAGCATTGTGTCGTTGTGCGAGTGAAGGAGCGTTGCTTTAGGAAGCACCGGTGCTTTAGAGTTTTAAAATAAAATAAAAACTTTTTTACTGACAAATAATAATATTATAATAAAAAATAAAAACTTTTTTATTGACAAATAATAATATTATAATTTAGGTTAAATTAATCTGTAAGTCCTTATACTATTCGACAATTTTTAATTAGGTCCCTGAACTATTTTTTTTTTTCAATTGGGTCCCTGAATTTTTATTTAATTTTTAATTAAGTCATTGCCGTTAACTACCGTTAACTCCATTAACGGTAGGGACCTAATAAAAAAATAAATAGAAGTTCAGGAACACAATTAAAAAATTAAAGCACCAGTTGCTAGCTAAAGCATCGGTGCTTTAGCTTATTAAATTAAAAAAAATATCATTAAAATATTATTTCTCAATTTGTGCAGTTTGGATATCAATCGGCAATTAGCAAAATTTGATTGTTATTTTACTATTTTTTTTTTAATTTTACTATTGTATATCAACATTCATATAAATAAGGAGTACTTCAAATTTTTCTTACACAATTAAACCTATCATTTTTTCTTATTTTTATTCTCATAAAATTCTCAACTGGCTTTTTTAAAAAAAAATTATTTTGTATTATTAAAAAAATATTTTTCAAAATAATAGCATAAATAAATCCCTTAATTTTTAAAAAATAATTATTTTATTTATAAAATAATTATAATTTAATAAATAATTAATAAAATGTAAAGATGTAAGCTTTTTGGTGGGACCCATTGGAAGCACCCAAGGAGAGTTGCTCCATTGGAGGAATTAAGTGCTTAGAGATGCTTGTATTGGGAAGAGTAAAAATGAATGATGTGTACAAGTGGGTCCCATTGGAAGCACTTATAGAGGGTTGCTCCATTAAAGATGCTCTTAGGACTTGTAATGTGTAGAAATTAGGGTCACTATTATAAAACTAGAGTCCCCTCTCCACTCTCAATGTTTTGACTGTGTACTCTCCACTTTAAGGGACTCAATTGTAAGGGGGGAATAATTTGGAGGAAAATATCATTTTTTTTATGTTTCTAAATTTTAATGTATGCAAGTGTGTATGCTTTCGCAAATAGATGAGACTAAGTTATTGGAAGAATATCTTCAAGAGATATGTAATTTAGTGTAATTTCCTTAAAGTTCTGTATCCTACTATAAATTTAATTAAATCTTACAATTATGTTTTCTTTTTCTTACTTTTAGAATCATCATAAATTAACACGTGCATATCATTTTAATTATCTTTTAGCACGTGCATAATGGATAAATAAATTTCTAGGGTTGAATTCTTTCTCTTTCTAGAAATAGATCAAATGACACTAAGTAGTATTATGTTCACACTTTTAATAATTATTTTTTTTATCAAAAATAAATTTTATGAATTTAATTATTGAATCATATATAAAATTAATTACTTTCATGATTATGTATATAAACCTTTTCATAATTTAAATATTAACAAATATGTTACAAAATACTACCTATATTTTAAATAGCATATTATATGTTAAAATAAAGTGAGAAGATAAAGTATTAATAATTTTTTAAATTGTTTGAAATTTTGTAAATCCATTCTAATTTATGAGAACTTTAAATTTAACCATTAAATTCGTAAGTTTTTTTTTTGTGTTTAAACAATTATATATAAAAAATGTCATTTGATGCTTTTATATATATATATATATATATATATATATATATATATATATATATATATATATATATATTGAGTAAATGACTTCAAGAGTAATTTTTGGTAAAGTTATTTCAAATATAACTTTTGGTAAAATTACTTTTAGTAATAACTCTTTGTATATAATATTAAATTTTATTAGTTAAACCATTAAATTAAAAGTTTTATTGAACAGATCAAGTAAACAATTTTTTATAAAATTTTAAAATTATTATATATATATATATATATATTTTATTCGTATGAATCGAAAACATATATGACAAGTTTATAATAACTCATACATCGTTTTTATCCAACTGAATTAGACTTTAGTATTTTATTTTATATATTTGTTTATTAAAGATTGGGTAAGAAATAGTTGGCAATTAATGGAGGTCTGATTGGTTGGTGGACATTCAAGTTGTCTCCGTTTTGGGATTCATTGTTTTGATCAATGATCATGGCCATTATAGCAACACAAGGTGCAGGAAAAATTAGCTTCATCATGACCACAATCCTTCACAACTCCAAAGGACTACACCAAAGTCTTATTGATTGGCTTTTGCCTTGTCTTTTATCCGAGGTTTTTGCTTTTCTCCTGCTTAAAAAATTTAGGTTCACTGTTAAGATCACTTTAGTATTATGGAACTCATCGAAGCCATTCAAATATTCAAGGCTTAGTTCAGCTTCTAACAGTGGAAAGCCTGTGTAAAGAAAATGAATAGGAGAAAACCATGTACTTGATCCATAAATTCTTTGCAAAATCCGTGTTTCAGGGAAAAAGAAAAAAAAAAATTTGCCTATCTTTACCTTTTGGAAATTTGCAAAATAAAAAGCATATGATATAGCCTACAAAAATGGCAGCTTTAACCCATCATATATTCATATAAATTTCAATATATTATAATATCTTAAAAAAAAATACATTATTCCAAAAATTTAATTATTTTATAAATTTTTGTAATCTCGTCTATGGAAAATGAGGGTAAAATATCAAATTTAAATATTTACAGTGTAATCGATTTTGCGCTCTATATAATTTGTTCACTTGGCTACAAATAGCAATCATCATTTTTTCAAACTTATGCCTTTTCAATAAAATCAATTTGCGAATGAGTTACTAATTAATTAGATCCAATAATCGTAGTTAAGGTATTTGGACTCTAGCAATAAATAAATAGTTCCAATTGAAATGTCACATTCCAGGAAGTTGGGTTAATTGACTTAATTCTTTCTTATTATCTCTGAAAATACGTTCGTAACATCAAAGAAATAATTTAGAAAAGTAGAGTCAATTAATGACGCGGACAGGTTAATGAATCAATCAATAATAATAATAATAATACTTACAATCACAAACCTCTTCATTGTATATCACATCGCATAGAATCTCACCTTGTTATACTTAAACCAAAAAAAATAAAAAGAAAGAAAGAGCATCGGATACTATATAAAGTATTTTAACATTTAAAATATCACGCTATTATTTAATATGGTAAGGCAAATCTGAGATCGCCAATTTTTCAAGCGGGTGAGCGAAACGCGACAAATAACATTCAAGACATTTTGAATAATTAAATTCTAGTGATACCTTTCTTTAAAAGAAAAATATTTATTTTCATATATTTTCTTGAAAATAATTAGTTAATTCATTTTTCAAAAAAAAAAATAGTTAATTCATAAATACCATTACATAATTCTATAAATAATTAGTGAAAATAATCCCATTTGAGATGAACAGATTATTACAAACGACAAAAATTTTCTTATCAATATTTAATATAATTGTATAGTCAAAACTTGAATTTAAAATTATTAATTAAGCTAAAACATTTTTGTATCAATTGATCATATTTATTTTTATATATGAAATAATTTAAATTTTAATTATTGAAAAATTGTATTCTATAATTAATATTCTATAAGTAATAAAATAAGTAATAGAATAAAATAATTAATAACTTTATTCTACAATTAATAAATACTAATTAATAATTATAATTAATATAATACAAATTATAAAAAATATTATATCTCATTTTTTTGAGTTATAGGAATATTTTGTCTGTGAGAACATGGGTCCTGTTCGTACAAAATAATCAGTGTCAGTGCTGAAAGTGGAACAGAAGAAAATAAAACATTGTGCATCTTCTTCTTCTCTTCTTCTCTCTCTCTCTCTCTCTCTACCTTTGAAGTTTCTTCCATCACTTCCATGCTCGCCTAGGGTTTCTCGCTCTCTGTTTCTCATCTGGATTGCTTTTTTCTGCGCTGTGGATTCCCTTCCCCGAAGCACCCGTGGCGTCAATGCGCACCGTTTCTTCGCCTTCGCTTGCTTGCAGGTGCGGCTTCTGTGTTTTCGATTGCGCTTCGTGTCTGAACCGTTTGATTTGTGATATCTCGTTCGGTTAGTCTCTGATGAACGGTGTTTGATGTTCGTTTGTGTGCACTGTGTTGCTTTGTCTGAATCTATTTACTGAGATTTCGACCTTTTCTTTCTGTGGTTTCGGAACTTTAATTTGAAAAGGAAGAAGAAGAAGCTGCTGCTCTTGGATTCTACATTCTGGAAGGAACAAACACAAACTGCATTTTTAATTATATATATGTATATATTTATATTTTGTGAAATTTTGAATCACTCTGCGATGAATTTTATCGGATTTTTTTTATATATATTTTTTATATAGCTGAATGGTTTGGCTTAAAATTTTGATTTAATTTACCTTTTTAAATCACCTTATGTCGATCCTTTAGTTGATTCTCGTTAGAGTCCGTACTTTTTGTTAACTAGATAATGTTGCAGTAAAGCATGAAGAAGAATTGGCTTACGAATTTGGTTTGGTTTTCATCTGATCTGTTGTTGATTTCACTGGTTGGTGAAGTCTTTGAATTGATAAGAAAATAGTTTCACTCCACTTCAAAGGAACTAGTTTTTACTTTATGCTGGTTTTATATTTAGCAGAATCAGCAAGAGGGATTGTTGTGCTTGATATAAATGAGATCCTGTGCTTGAATGCATGTCAATTACATTGTGAGAACTATCTAGATTGAAAACATAACTCATTTTTTAACACCCTGTTATTTAGTCCTTGATTTGTCTCTAGTTATCTTCTTCTGGTTTATCAAAAAACTGAAAATTTAAAATTCTTCTATTTTGTGAGATAGATTGGCTTGTATTCCCATCTTCACATTAATTTCAGGGAGTGCCAAATTGTTAGAATTTTGGAAACGAATAGAAATTAGATTTTTTTGCAGTGTCTTGCGCTTCCGTCATCCATGTGCAATTTGATTTGTGTTCCTTGCAGTTGACACTTGTCCTACTCCGACAAGTGAATGACTTATGCTATTACTGATTTTGAGGCTTCTCTTACCATTTTGAATTTTTTATGATGTCCATCTTTGTTTCCATTTGATTTATTTCTTTCGTTTTTTTGGGGGGTCAATTTGTGTCCTTCCTTGTTTCTTATTACTTTAATTTACAATTTTATATTTCCTCTTGGTTTGCTGATGCATTCAAATGTTGGCCTTTGCATCAGGGTTTCAATGTCACGTAGCTGGTAAAGAAGTGGATATACCATTCGGACTTAATTTGATTGATTGAAACAATGGTTTCGATTCTGAAAGTTGGATTGCAGGTTCACTCTCCTTGAGTTGTGAGTTTATGGTGTTTGATACACTGCATGAGAAATAAAGTAGAATAGACTTTTGCATTGAGAGTCAAACTGTTTCTGTTACTTCTACCACACCAAAGTGAGTGTTACAATTTATCTCTAATGGGTTCATTCTCTGGCACTTGTGAAATTGTTGAAGCAAGGGAAGACCTAAATACAGAGAAAGATGCAGGGATATATCAGTCCAATTCTGGATATAGCTTGGAAGAGAAAAATCAGAAGCATCCTGTGCTGAAACTGGGATATAAGGATAATCTAGATGAAGATATTAATAAGCTGTTTGAATCAATTACTCTTAAATCTTCATCAAGGGATTTGGGCTTTTTACAAGATGGTACAAGCCCTAAGATGAAAAGTGCATTGAAAAAACCAATTACAGTGGGTGCTTCTCGTTCCCCACGAGTTGGACCTTCTGAGCCTGTGACTTTGAAGCAGGCATTAAGAGACCTATGTATATCTAAGGCATCAGAAATGGCTGCCATGAAAAGATTATCAAAGTCAACTGCTTCTCCAAGAATATCTGAGGTTGGGAAGATACAGACATTGTACAATTCAGTTGTAGTTGAAGGTAGACGAGCTGGACCTTCTAATGTTGAGAGTAAAGGGAGTACAAGTGAAATATCACCAGTGCCAGAAGAGAGCAACTCACTTGCCTTGGATAAAGCTTCCCAGTCTCATCCAACTGTTAAAAGCACATCACTGAGCCAAAATGTTCAATCTTCCAAAATTGCTGTTACAACTACACAAAATGATACTGGGGCTTCATTGATGCCAAGTGACTTGGCTAGTTCATCAAGTAAAGTTGGGGTTCTATCACAGTCATCAGAGCCGGCACAAATAGAAAAACAAACATCTGCATCTTCTCCATCTAGTTGCAACACCAATGGAAGTAAATTAGAGTTGCCCGAAAATGCTTCTTCCCCTAAAAAAATAGGAAATAAAGCATCTGTATCAAAGAATGGGCGGAAAGGTAGGTTACAAACAGTCTCTTCCTCATCTACTTCTGTAAATGGCAATAGAGTGTGCAAACTGTCACGCAATGCCCCTCGTACAGTCAAATCGATTATCAAGAACAAAAGTTTGGGTAAGAAAAAACTAAAGCAGGATTCAGTTTCTGCTTTATTTGATCCTACATCCAATGAAGTAAATAACAAGTCAGTTCCTGGAACAACTCAACTTGTTTGTGAGAGATGTTGGTGTGCTATAGAAAACAACAAAGGTATTATATCATTGGACTCTATCAGTCCTGGAGATGGAATAAACTCTGTTAATGTGCACTCTGGCTCAGCATCAGCTGGCTGTAATAGCAGCAGAGAAGTTACAAAAGTGAAAAAGAACACCGTATTGAAAGAGCAACTTGAATTTTCACAAAGTTCAAAGAGTAGCCAAGGTGACTACAGTAGTAGTACAAGTACCAGTGATGAGAGTAATCTCAGTGGGTCTAGTTGTGGCAATAGGCCTCACATGTCAAAGGATGTTAGATGGAAAGCCATACGAGATGCTCAAATGCAGGATGGAGTCTTGGGCTTGAGACACTTCAATCTTTTGAAGAAGCTAGGTTGTGGAGACATTGGGACTGTATATCTTGCTGAACTAATTGGCAAAAATTGTTTGTTTGCTATTAAGGTGATGGACAATGAATTTTTGGCAAGAAGGAAGAAGATGCCTAGGGCTCAAACTGAAAGAGAAATATTAAGGATGCTGGATCATCCTTTTCTTCCAACACTGTATGCGCAGTTCACATCAGATAATTTGTCATGTCTGGTCATGGAGTATTGTCCAGGTGGTGATCTTCATGTTCTACGGCAGAAGCAGCTTGGCAGAAGTTTTTCAGAGCCAGCAGCAAGGTACATACTAAGAGAATCTGTCCAGTAATGTATTAGGATTTTATTTTCTGTTTGGTAAGAATTATATCATAAACTACCCTTTTGCATACTAAATTTTTAGGTATTCGACAAATGCTATGAATCCTAGAGTATTTCCTGGTTCAATCAAATTTGTTTAATTCTCATAGTTGCTGAAGTGTGCTGGCATTTCTGGTTTATCTAATGCAGGCAATAAGGTTTTAAACTTTGATATGTTTATTTCATATAATATATGCTTAGTTGCTGCACTATGTATAATACGATTGTATGAATTTTAAAATGGTGCACTATGGATATAAATATGGGTGCAGCTTGTATAACTGGAAAAACAAAATCTGTTTTTCTCCTTTTAAATCCTGAAGTTATGAAATAGTGTCAATAGTTTGTTTCACTGTAATTGTGCTTCAGGATACTTGGCTAAGTACACATTCACTCTTTCTGGATAGACATTTCTTTCCTATTATTAGTAATAGTAGAATAATGATAGAACATCAATTGATAAGCTAATAAAATGTGACACTGAACACAAAAATCACACATAATACAGCAATACACTTGCTGTCCCAGACAAAGTCTCCTACATAGAGTATTCTCTGTCCACTATGTGCAAATAACAGCACATTTACCTAATTACACACCTTACTATCAGATATATGCTCCTAATGCATAACTGTAATCAATTATTTTCTATGAATAATTGCCATTATGTAGTTTCTAATACAGGATAAGTTATTTTCTATTGCATATGCTCCTAGTAATAACTACCTCAATTTTGTTGATGGATCCTTTCCTAACTCACTTGGATCTCAGTTCCCATCAGAGTTAGGTTATGAAATCCTGCCAGTGACTTTGGTTACTGATTGATGAGGCTTTTTAAAGAATATATCATGTTACTACTGCTGTCTCCTAGATCTGCTGTCACGCATGTTTCTTTTGTCCATGCTTTAGCCAAAAATGTACTCTTCGATATCTATTCACCTACTAAAAAACCAGCAACTCAATGCCATTGTACCCTGAATATTTTAATCCTTGCAGCATTCACTGCTAGCTTGTGTGATCTCTATTCTTGATGGCCACTTTGTTTAGCATTGAAAAAAAAGGCTTTTCAATTGATTAAATTTGGTAGTAATAACTTCCTCCTGCACTTATAGATAGACATCTGCTTTCTGGTGTCATTTTTTGCCGTCAGCTTATATACATGTGTGGAAATGTGTATTTGGGCGACATCCATGAAGCATGACACTGGGGTATGACATTGTTCTTGCACAGAGGCACAGAGTGCATTGCTTGTCATTCGAAATAGTTACTTTTTTCTTTACTCCAGTGATTAGTTGAATACAATAAAAAAAGATATGGTATTTATATAGAAATATCTTATATTCATTAAGAAGGGAATGGAAAATTAAGATATATATATGTGTGTGTGTGTGTGTAGTTTCCACAGAGAACTATTTGTTTTTCTTCTCACTGTTTTCTCTAATTTAAATATCTATGTATTTTTTTTTGCCTGCATATATAAACTGTCAAAGTATTATTTCTGTGTCTTTCATGAACAAGAATTAAACTAACAATTTAGTTTTAACAAGTAAAATCTATCAAAACAATTTGATTAAAATTAGGTGCATTGCACAGTTGTGCTGTTGGTCTTGATTAATAATTGCCCTTATATATGCATGCAATTTTTCAACAAATATATCATAAATATACTGTCTATTCAGGTGCAAATAGCTTCAATAGCTACCATAATTGAAAGGGATTTTGTATTCACAAGAATCTTTGTACATGCAGGTTTTATGTTGCTGAAGTCCTTCTTGCTCTGGAGTACTTGCACATGCTTGGAGTGGTTTACCGTGATTTGAAACCTGAAAACATTCTTGTTCGAGAAGACGGCCACATTATGCTCACAGATTTTGATCTGTCACTGAGGTGTGATGTTAACCCAACACTTCTGAAGTCATCTTCCGATGTGGATCCGGCTAAGATTTCTGGTCCTTGTGCACAATCAAGTTGCATTGAGCCATTCTGTATTGAACCAGCCTGTCAAGTTCCATGCTTCAGCCCTAGACTCCTACCTCCTGCCGCAAAAGCAAGGAAATTAAAAACTGATCTTGCTGCTCAGCTCAGATCGTTGCCACAGCTCGTGGCCGAGCCCACAGATGCAAGATCAAATTCATTTGTTGGTACTCATGAATACTTGGCACCCGAGATCATCAAAGGAGAAGGACATGGAGCTGCAGTTGACTGGTGGACATTTGGTGTTTTTCTCTATGAGCTTTTATACGGTAGAACACCCTTTAAAGGTTCTAATAATGAAGAAACATTAGTCAACGTGGTGTTGCAAGGTCTCAGATTCCCCGACAGCCCGATGGTTAGTTTGCCAGCGAGGGATCTCATTAGAGGGTTGTTGGTTAAAGAGCCTGAAAACCGTTTGGGTTCAGAGAAAGGTGCTGCTGAGATAAAACAGCACCCCTTCTTCGAAGGCCTTAATTGGGCGTTAATACGTTGCGCTATCCCACCAGAACTGCCAGATTTATGTGAGTTTGGGGTTTCAGAGATGACCCCACAGTCCCAGGGCATGGGTGTTAAGTATGTAGAGTGTAACGCAGCAGGAAAGCTAGTGGAATTTGAGTTGTTTTGAAGAAACTGCTCTTTGGCAAGAGTGGCATTCTTGTTATGGATTCCCTTGTTTTCGGCTCTATACTTCATGTGTCGAGCTGCAGTAATTATGTAAGGCTATGTTGTATATTAGTTTTTGATTATAACAGGGTAAAATGTGCCTTTTGAGGTATAGGAAGTTCAGGTTATACGGCAACTTGATAGTCGCAATCTGAAAGAGTATAAATTCCTCAAAACAAAAATGTCATACTCATCCAGTTACCATGCTGGAGGGGGAGTAGATTAAAGAATTTTGTTACCAATAAGCGCGTGTCTAAGCAAGATCCTTCTATAGCAACAACAAATAAGAATAAATCCTATAAGTAATTTTAGATAGGCTTTTATAAAGATTGATGTGATACTAGTTGATTTGTAATCAATGTGTTAAACATGCACTTGAAAGATAATTTTGGCACTAAATTAGTTATGAAATTATCATGTAATCAAATCAGTTAGAGGATGACAGAAAAATCAACAGAAATATAAAATTGTACATTTCAAAAGTTTAAGAACTTTACTGCACAAACTTTTCTCGAGATATTGTGATAATATTAATATACAACCCTTAAGTTAGAGGTTGTTCTTTGTAAGGGCTGTGCATGTGGGACACATTGGCCATCCATTCTACCATGAATTGCCGGGAGGGATTTCTCATGATTGATTCCGTTTGTATCTTCAGATTTGTGCTGCTTTCTGACTGTCTTTCCAAATCTATGATGATGTCCATACGGGGATAAAAGGTGATAATTAATTAACCGCAGAGTCAAAAATTTAACTGGACTTTGTACTTTTGTCCTTTGATGCTGGTCTAAACCGGTTCAAGCTGCTTGCAACTTTATGCGTTGCATTAGTTGAGATGATGATTGTTTTATTCAGCTTAGAAATATTAGTTGTTTCAGGAGTGTGGATTTTTGAAGTCACAAAACCGCATGAAATTTTAGCCACTAAATTAAATTATATACATTAAATATAAAATAAAATATAACATAAAAAAAATCTGGACTCTTGGATGATACGTGTATTATGCGGTTGGTTTTTAAATGGAGGGAATCCTAATCCATTGTTTTAGAAGTATTATTTTGGGTATGCTTATGGCCGTTTGTTTTCATATAAAAGTATGTAATTCAAATTAATTTAAGTACATATTCTAATTACGTTTACTGATTTAAAATCAAATTGTATATTATAGTGTGTGCTTTTTACAAAATCTAATTAAGTATTATAAATTTAATTTTATTAAACTTTAAAATAATCAGCCACAGTCTACATCATAGGAATTAGGAACGATATAGAACTCTAATACTATTATAGTGTGTGTGTGTTTTACAAAATTGTGTACAAAAATCAAATTACAACCACGTTATTTCTCAAATTTTCTAAAATAGAATGCAACCCATCCATCCATAAGAACCATAAAACAACGGTGAAGTATAAGGTAGTATAAGCTATTAAGAATCTCCTCCTCTAGTGTAAGATACGCACATAAATCAAATTCGTACCAAACCGAACCCCAGAAAACGCAGCAATGTCAGAGCCCCCAAAACCAAGGTTAGTTATCTGCGTAGGCGACATCCACGGCTTCATGCCAAAGCTGCAAAACCTATGGTCGAACCTCGAAGCCAACATCGACCGATCCGAATTCGAAACCGCAACCGTAATCTTCCTCGGCGACTACTGCGACCGAGGGCCCGACACACGCCACGTCATCGATTTCCTCGTTTCGTTACCCTCCCGATACCCGCGGCAGAAGCACGTGTTCCTGTGCGGCAACCACGACCTGGCCTTCGCCGCCTTCCTCCGCCTGCTGCCGCCGCCGCCGGACGGGTCTCCGTTCTCGGAGGGGTGGAAGGAGTACGAGGCGAGCGAGGACCGCGAAGGGTGGTTCAAGGGTGAAGGGTACGAGAACATGCACCTGCAAGGTAGAAGGTGGAGTGGGAAAATAAAAGCCAAGTTTAACACTGTTAAGGGGACGGAGTATCAGGGGTCTATCTATGACGCTGGACCAACCTTTGAGTCCTATGGAGTTCCCCATGGTTCCGCTGGTTCGCCTCTCTTCCTTGCTTTACCTTGATACCTATTCTTTCTTTTTATTACTGCTAATTGAATTAGAATGCATTCAACTGGCCATACTTATTCTAACACTCTCTTTATATGATTGACTGAAATTTATTGAAAATCATCAATTTCGATACGTCTTACTTCTAAATCAAGAGAGAGGAGAGAGAGTCATTACCAAGAGTCTAGCTCAATTAACTGATTAGTATGCATGAGTTGTTGTAAAGTCCGTGTTACCTGAATTGGATTTCTGTGGATAAAAAGAAGAAGAGCGTCATTAAATGAAAAATGTGACCCATCAAAATTGATGATTTTTAGTAAAATTTAATCAATCATATAGAATATTAGAAAGAGAGAGTGCCGTTAGCATTCCTCATGTATTGATAGTGTAAAAGTATAGAAGTTTTTTACAGTACTGTCCAATCATAGATTGTCACATGTGATGAGTTTTTTTGACTTTCATAATAACTAGTATTTTATAAGTCTGGTTGGTTGATAGTGTAAATTATTGTTATAATCTATGAAAATTAAGCTCATATTAATTTTGGAAATAAAATAAGATTTTAATTTTACGCTATCAACCGATCAGAATTTATGTTAGGTATGACCTTTAACATAATTATTGTAAAAGTTAATGAACTTACTTTACATGTGTTGTGGTGGTAACGTCACAGTTTGCACTTAAGCTTTTATATGTTATACTACTTCCGGTTTCTTTATATAAGAAACAAATGCTTAATTAACAATTAATACAATTGAAAGTAGTCGTATATTTATTATAATTAGGATAAAAAATATTACCTTATATAAAGGACCAGAGGTAGTAATAAATAATAGATTTGGTCTTGAAAAGTGTCAACTTGTGTTGCATTGGTTCCTAACTGTGCATGTCTACAGAGGTAGTTCCATTTGTTGAAGATAATGTTGAGGTGTTGATGAAATGTGCTTGGTTTTATGGATTATGCTGGCTTAGTTTGTAACTTAGTGTGGTTTTATATAACTTCAGGTTCACTGTGAATGGCATAGTTGAATTGTGTTTATTTAGCACAGGGATTTTCAGTGCAATAAAAGTATAAATGTATGAGTAAAAAATACTCTCTAGCCCTTTCTTGAAAATTGAGTGTTGTTATTTCCTGGACTGAAGGGCAGTTCATTGCATGCAGATTTGGTTAAGGCTGTTCCTGATGATCACAAGAAATTTCTTGCTGATTTGGTTTGGGTCCATGAGGAGGTGGGGCTTACTTTGTTTGCCTCTTTGTGTTTGTAGTCATTCATATGACAGATATCTAAGTTATCTGGTTGACCCTTGGTTCTGCAATCCTTGTTTCGTTTGCTCACTGATGTGAATTAAATGAGCAACTTCTGAAAGCTCTCTGGATCATGTTTTACTAGGACGATGTCTTTGTGAACACTGATGATGGAGTTAAATGCTGCAAGTTGATTGCTGTTCATGCTGGTTTGGAGAAAGGAAAAGATGTGAAAGAGCAGTTAAAAATTTTGAAATCTCGCAATACTTGGGTGCCTAAGGTGGAGGCTCTAAGTGGGAGAAAGAGTGTATGGGATATTCCAGAGGTGATAGCTTGCTGCATAGTTTAAATAGCAACTAATATCAGAAAACGTTATATTTTTGGGGACTAAAAGCACGTTTGTCTTTCCTTTTTCTTTTGTAGCTTCTTCAAATAAATTAGCTTAGTGTTTTCTTGTAGGAACTAACTGCAAGTCCAACCATCGTTGTTAGCGGTCACCATGCAAAACTCCATGTAGAAGGCTTAAGGCTGATCATTGATGAAGGTGGTGGATATAAAGATAGACCAGTGGCTGCAATTATTCTTCCTTCAATGAAGATTATTCGCGATACAGATGTATTAGCAAAATAGTTTCATATATGTGATATTTTTATTGTATACGGCATAGTCAAGCTGTTAAGCTTTAGATCTCATGAGCTTTTAGAGATGAGATATTGTGTGTTGTTGATCTGAAACACGAGATACATTTAGATGGTTTATCCTCTTATTCTGATTGTCAATAAAGCATTGAACTATTCCTTTCATCAATGCTATGGATATGAATCTTTCACCTTTGAAATGACAAGTGCAATGTGAATGACTTATTTATTTATGAATTATTTGAGTTTGACATGTTAGTATCAACTTTATTTTGCTAAATAAATAAGCTCAAATTTGAAAATTCATGATTTGATAATGCTCAAATTATTATAACAAGCTAATTCTTACATATTATCACTATTAGTAAATTGTGGAACTTTCTAAAAGAAATTTCATTGCAGGGAATTTGAATCAAGCATCAATGAACACTGTTAGTTTCTGGGTTACTTCAATCACAGTTTATGCAATTACTAGTTTATATTCCTGGGGTTTATGTTCTGGTTTCAGTCTTACAGCTGATGAGTTATAAAACTTAATAAAGATATCATTTTAGTACAGCAATTAATGCGTCCAATATATACAAGATAGCCAGAAAAATCTGAAACAGTTTTCTTTTTTCTGTGCTTTCTATTATGGTTTTCTCGTTGATTGAATGCGTGTTTGGTTTCATGTTGGATAATTGATTTTGAGTCCAGAATTGATTTTGGATAAATTTTGACATGTTTGGTTTTACATTGTAGAAGAATTCAGAATTGATTCAGAGTAGAAACAACTTTGAGTAGCTTTTGCATTGGATATAAAAATTTGTACTGAATTTTACTTCTAACTTGATATTATAATAAAAACATTCAAACATAAATCACATCACTTCAAAATCAATTTTAACAAAATCAATTTTGCAAAATCAATTATATTTAAAATCAATTTTGTCAACGCTTATCCAAACACGCACTGAATGGTATCATTTTTCAACTTTATGTTCATAAAGATTCTTTATTCAACAATGATTCTTCTGTCTTTCTGAGTGAACTAGTTAGATTGATGATATTTCTTTGTTTGGGATTCTATCTCTGGATCATGTGGAAGCTAAATCATGTTTACAGTAAGGGAACAAAATACACATTTCACCATGCCTTAGTCTTTAATATATTGAAATTCATGATTTGGAATTTTAGTATTATTGTGCCTTTAGTTTCTTCCTTCTTTCTCTCTGTGTTTATATCTTGTCAACTTCTAAGTTTCATGACCTGCAATGTCCAAGATACATATAATCTTTACTAATATATAATGCAATGCCTAGTCACATGCACCGGTTTCATTTTTCTTTTCTGCTGTATTTTAACAGTTTAAAATATCATTATACTTTAGTAATTATAGTGAACTTACACAGCAAGCAATTTTCAGAACAATGGATTAGGATTGAATCATAATACATGGGTAAAAAAGTGAACTTGCATGGGAATTTTAACAATTTAAAATATCACCTCCACATGTGACTTTTCAGAACTCATCTGTAATGTGTGCATGTGCTTGGCGGCTGACACACAAGCATGCCAATAAGTGTTGTTTATTAGTTTTCCTTTTTCATCTATTTTTTTACGGTTATGGCTTCTCCCGAAACAAGCATATGAGAAACTTTACCTCGGAATATTTTGCAGGTGACTATGTATATGTTTTCTATATTTAAAAAGCATGAGTTGTAGAAATCGAGGCATTTTATGCTGTGCTACTAAAGTATGGATTTGGTTAAAGAAACAAGACCATGCCAACATATGCTAACTACAAAATCAACTTGTACATTATCCGAAGATATTTGTTTCCTATTTATTATCAGGCAAACAAGTGTTAAACTTCGTTGTTCACTTAACTGGGAGGAATCTAGCTATTCTCCTTAGTAAGACATCCATAAGACATCTAGTGTATTTGGATTAACTGTGTTTGAGTTACCGTTCAGTTGAACGCAATCAGTGTTTTTTTCAATCCATCACCTTTGTTGCTTTTTCATTGGGTGTCTGAGAAAGCATCAAAATGCCGTTTAGAGCCTCTGAAATGGCAAACCAAACACACACAATATAATAGTTATTTTTACTTTTTCATACTATAATCATGATTTTGCGAGATAAAATTAATTCTTGTATATTATCCAAACACACTAATCATGCTAAAGTTGAAGTGTCTCTCTACTTGTCAACACACATGTCCAAGAATTCTCAAAAGTAACCCAAAAAACCTCAAACTCCACCAACTCTTAGGTGCTAGTCTCACAAGCAGAACTAGGAGGCAACTGAAGCAGAACACTGGTTGGTGAAGAAGTGGAGCTGGTGGATGATGACCTCAATGCCTCTGCAAGTGGTCCTCCCATTGAAGCCACGTGGCTGCACGTGTCCTCTCCATGACCAGTGGACAATTTCAGTGACACATCCGAGGAAGTGATTCCTGGTGTTGACATAGAAAGACATGTTCCTCCTGAGTTGTTGTTGTTGTTGTTCTGGCTTCCATTGCTTTCACCATTGTCATGCTCTTGCAGTGTCCTTGGCCAATCATCAAAGAAATGCCTCAGGACATGGCCATCAGATCTGCCATCCCCATCCACATGATCATGGTTCTCAAACAAGCCCTTGCTGTCACTCTTGGCCCCAGAGTAACTACAGAGAAATCAGTGAAAACAGCTTAGTTATCATCATGCAGGGGCATTACAGGAAAAAGGGACAAAAAAATGTGGCTATGGAACACAAGGTGACAAGGGTAGCATTGTTTCTAAATTTGGTCTAACAAGAAAGTTTGGGGGCAATTTATGCACAATAAAGCTTTTCTTCTTCTTTCCCAAGTATGTATGAGACATAACAGCTAGGTCCTCATCAGGGTTCCCTACCATTTATGCACATCACATTTGATGGTTGATTATTTACTCAATAAGGAACCATTTTCAACCTCTAGTTTTGAATGTCAATTAAGTAACCTTAGAAACACCAAGAGATTAACAAAAATTATAAAATAGTCCCTCCGACTCGTTTTATTTGCTGTTTAAGATAGTGTACAATAATTGATTGTACCAATTCCTATATTGTGTAGCAATTCTCATCATTCAACTAAAATATTCTTATTATCTATTTTGTACAGTTACAACTATTTATCTACAGTTATATTAGTGTATTTATTTCTTGAGAAATTATTGAAAAATAATAATTAACTTTTTTGTATAGGTGGCAAAATAGATTTGACAAACCAGCACAACCTGAATTATCTGATGAAAATATAGAATTTAAACTTTAAACTTTTAAGTCCGAAAAAACCAAGTTTTTATCGGGTTAGAGCTTCACTTAAAATTGAATTTGAACTTTTTTTCTCATCTGACTCACTGTATCCGGTAACTAAAGGAAAGAACTTATCGAAAAGAACTTAGATATAGTACCATAGATATTGTTGGTGTTATTCTCTATCAGATTTTGAGTTTCACCCTAATAATACACAAATAAAGTAATCAATTAAATATCATCGCGTATTACTAACTGAGGTAAAACTCTAAATCTTATTGGAAATCTTATAAAAAAACCTATGATACTGTGTACCCGTTTTATCATCTCTACTTTTTTATATTCTTAAATCACAAATTAATATTATAAAAATAACAACTAAATAAACAAAGAGTAATAGGATGTGCCACCAAATTAGATCAAGCTCATTCATTGCACTACCGACCCTTTTCCAAGCTATGCTCGTTGACCAATTGACATTTCATTAGACATAGTACAAACATAAAAAGAAAACAAACAAATTTCATAATGTGAACTACTATTCTAGATTCAAAACTTACCTTTCATTGAGGCGAAGAAGATCAAAAGGGGACTTGAATGAAGCAGAGGGTGAAGAAGAAACAGAGGCTATGCCTATAGCAGTAAGAGATCCATCACGTTGTTGTTCCACAGGCTTTCTTGAACGGTTTCGGCCACGGTGCATGTGGCGCTCGCAGTACTTCTGACCCGCCACCGTGTCCCTCGAGCACCGCCACTTCTTGCCGTCGGTCCTCCGGCACCGCCCTGGCTCCGGATCCATCGCTGCTCTGCCCCAGAAGTACCCTGATTCCAACACTGATGCCTCAAAACACATGCTCAAAATCAGAACTTTCATAAAAAAAAAATTCACCCAAATGGAGTAACTTTAATGGGCATAAAGCATGATGGCATAAAAATTAACCTTTCATGTTCTACTACACTTCTAAAGCCAACACCTCAAAGCAAAGTAACAACTAGAAAAATCAACTGTAAATAGCATAAAACTTAGATACAGTTTTATAACTGTTTTTGACATAATTTTTAATCAGAAATAGACTTTCACCTTAATAATTCGCGTAATAAAGATTTATTAATTGAAACTCCAATTCTGATTAACAAAAAAACACATGAAACTGTATTTAAGTTTTCTTCCTATAACACATAGATAACAAAATAAATAATAAATGTGGTAAAATATTAATTGTTGATTTTCTTATTGACTATTAATATGGCCCTTTATAATAGTCAAATAAATTGGATTGGAAGTAGAAAAATGGGGTTAGAAATTTACAAGGAGGGTGATAGTGTTGAAGGAAACAGGGAGGGGAATGAAGGAAGCTTTTCTTGATTGGTTGAAGGAGCTCAGTAGGAACAGGAGCCCCTGCCAGCATGTACCTGAATATCAGAGCCTGCAACTCAAGCTCTTGCCACTGTGCAAAGCTGAAGCAACTCTCCATCCCTAGTGAGAAACACACAAAAAAAAAAAAAATGAGAAGAGAACAAAAAAAGAACCTTTGAAAAGGAAGCAACTAAGCTATGATATAAGCCAAGCCAATCCAAGTTTGTTTCTGTTACCAAAGAGAACAAAATCTTACTGGGGAATCTGGGAGCAGAAGAAAATGTGGAATCAGAAAATGCTGACAGGGTGCTGACTTTGGTGTTGGGTTGTTCAGGTACAAAGAGAGGGAGTGCAGAGGGAGATGGTGGTGGGTGTGGAAGGAGAAATTTTGGCATGTTTGGGGCATGTTCTTGCTCTGACTCATGCTGGTTTCTCCATTGCTTCAACTGCAAGTCCATGGAGAGAGAGAGAGAAGAGCTATTGAGGTTTGTGTTGCTTTTGGTTTGGTCGGCTAATAAACGTTGGAGATGGGCAGATCAGGTTTGTAAGACTTTTGCAGACTGCTCTGCTGTTTACTTCCTTTATAATGTGTTTGGTGGAAAACCCTTTTATGTAAAACAAAACTAAAGTGGAATAATTTTAGGGAAGTTTACATTTATCTTTTTAAGATTTTAAATAGTGGTTATAGCTGCAATTCTATAATGATTATTGATTATTGATTTTGTATGAAGTTGTGGATTAATGCAACTGCAATTGTCACCAAAATTTTAAAAGGTTATTTTTTTATTCTACTAGTATCTTACAAAAATTGAGTATTTTTTTATAAATAAAAAAAAATGTAACTGTTATTTAAGAAAATTTTGAGAAATTTAGTATAATTTCCCCTCACTTTTATTGTATTTTTGGTTTTTGAAATTTTTGTATGAATTTAATTAAAATATATTCATATTTTTTATATTTTCATTTAATTCTAAATTGTCATATATATAAAAACTTTTTTAATTTTTATAATAATAATTTTAAAGACGTATAATTGCCAAATAAGCGTATATAAGTAGAGGATAATCTTCATCTTATAAGTCGATTTTGTAGTGTTAAGTTAGGCTCTAACCTACATTTCTAAGACAGTGTCAAAGTTTATCCTAGCGAATATTATTGGGACTATTGGGTCACTTGCTATCCAACCATTATTGAATTACTCGCAGATATTCAGTTCTACAAACTTCACGCTCGAGATGTCTTGTCCTCGATATGAAGTAGGTGTATTGAAGATCTCACTCCCATATAGACTAATAATATGACTAAATAAGTGTATATAAATGAAAGACAATCCTTACTTTTTAAACCAATTTTATAAATTTGAGTTACTCCCAACACATATTTTTAAGACATACTATCTCCTTTTTTTTTTTAATAAGAAACAAGTTTTTAATTAAAATTAAAATTAAAATTTATCTTTAAAATATAGGTATATGAAAAACATGGGAAATGGGTGTAAAAGATAAGAGAGGGTTCTGACAAGATTGTCTGCAAAGTTTGTTTTGAAGGGAGGGTAGGGAAGGCTTACAGCACTTGGGAAAAGGACAGGGTGAGACAAGACAGGTGAGAGAAAAAAAGGAACATCTCAAAAGTAACAAAATATTGGAGCAACTCTGGATAACTTGCCAGAAGAAAGATCCTGCACTGCACTGTGTTGTGTCTCTCTTTCTGTTATACCTTCCAAATACTAATACTAGTATAATTTTGTACGTACAACTTTTGGTATTTAACTCTCTTTAGTAACTCAGTTAGTTAAACAGAGGATGCGTAAGTTGTTATAAATCCTCCGATATCTATTTTCGATTCTCATGAATAAAAAAAATAGATAAAAAGCTAATTACTTCAATCTGTAATTTTAAGTAAAATTTGTTCTATTATAGTTAAACCTGTTCATAATCAAATTGTAATCTCTTCCAAAGTTTCATCGTTTCTTATTACTTGGGCTAGGCCCATTGCTATTCACTTTAGCCCAAACAGCTATTATTGACTTTCTTTTAGTTTCACTTATAAATTACCTAGAACAAGTTTAAATTTCTTTTAGGTAGTATTAGGACATATAGTTTCAAAATTTTAAGAAAGTTAAAACATATGAAAATTTAATTAATTCCATTAATTTTTAAAATATTTCATTTAAATAAAACAATTTAAATTTTTGTACTTCAAATTTTGTGATTGAATACAGTAATTATAATTTGATTTTCATCATATGTAGAATGTCATTTTTAGTTATTTATTTAAAAATTTAAGATTTAAATGTTCAATTTTATCAAAGAAGCTATTAGCTAATTTTTAAATAATAAAAATTTAAAAGATAGTTCAAATATTAGATTTTTTTGCAACATAATATATTATAAATAATAGATTACTAGAAAAAATCAAATACTAAATACTAAGTATTTTTATTTCAACATAATTTTTAACTGAGAATATTGTTTAACAAGAAATAAATATTGATAACTTCTTTTTATTAATAATAATGTAAACTTTATCTTATTATTAAAAATATATTTGATAATGGATAAGAGAGATGTGAAAAGAGAGAGATGGAGAGAGAAAAGGAGGGAGTGATAGACAGAGGGAGGGGAGAGGGGGAAAGGTGTGGAAGAAATGGAGAGGTAGTGAGAGTAATAGAGGTTAAAGGAGCAAAAGAGAGAGAAAATGTGAGAGAGATATGTGTAAAAAGAAAAAAGAGATAGCGAGAAAGAGATGTGCAAGAGAGAAAAAGGTGAACGAAATAGAGGGAAATGAAGGTGTGAAAGAAAATGAGAGGGGGATGTAGGAGAGAGAAATAGGAAGAGAAAAAGAGAGTAAAATAAGCAAAGAAAATAAAAAAAAATAAAAAAGAGAAAGAGAGAAAAAAAAAAGGTAAGGAGACAGAGAGGGATAAAGATAGAGCACACACCAAATGTTTGATATAAGAGAGTTGGCGGCGTGAAATCATGAATAAGAGAAAGAAATTCAAAAAAATTTCATTGTGTTATTTGAAATTCATTTATTTTACTTAAAAAAAGATGCCTTTTAAATTTCTTATAATTTTAAAAATTCTTTAGATTTGACATTCAAAAAAGTCATTTTGATATATACTGCCTCTGATCAATAATAGTTGTCATCCTAAATTTTTTTACACAAACCAACAAAAATTAATAAATGGATCAAAGAGAGTAACAAATTTACAAAATTAACCTTATCATCATCATTCATTTGTTTATAGTTTTTGTTGCCCATCATTAATATTATAAGGGATATAAGTACAAAAAATAGTTAATATTACATTGCAAAGTTAAAATTATAATTATTTTGGGACTTAATTTTTCTTTTTACACAATAATTATTATGAGACATAGGAAGTAGTATTTAAACTCACTAAAAACTCGAATTTCTTTCTTAAAACTCTCAATAAACACACTACTATTTTTTAATCAGATATTTAAACATTTTAGCCTTAATGATTTGAACGTTATTATGTTGTCTATTGTTGGTTATGCAAGGATGAAATATTGTTTCTTTCTTGAATAATGGATAATGGTGATCATCTTTCAGTTTGTGGGACATATTGATGTCTTTTATGATATTTTTTATTGCTAACTTCACTAAGAAAATTCTTACGATCATGACACTCCTCAAAAGAGTGATTTCTCTTGTCTGTCATTAACTTCTCAAGTTTGGTTTGTCACCCCATAGATTATGGGTTAGAGTTTAGGATATTGAGGCTTTTTGAGTTTTAACTATGGTTTGATGAAGTGAGCTATAAATGTATTCTTGTAATCATTGTCTTATTTTCTATACATGTCTATACCTCTGGAGTTTTAACTACATATGAGTTTTTAACATACCCTTGACAAAGTATATTGTGTTTATGTAGAACAATATCTTAAACTCCACACTTTTATTTTTAGGTAGGTTGATGTTCCAATTAAGTTTATAATTAAGGAGAATGGGGAAAAGGACAAGTTTTGTGAAAAATACAAAAAAAGCAAATGACACTCACATCTCTTGTGTTTTACTCCATTTGTGCATGATATCCCTTCATTTTTTGAACATACAGAAAATCCCCTAATTGTTTGTGTCCCGTTACAACGAATACTCCTAAACCCTAAACGACGTTTGTTTCGCTAACGAACTTCTACATGTGATTAGCACATGTTGTTTTAATGGATTTTTTTTAATGCCCCCACCGCCTTCCTTATGTGATTGCAATTCCTAATGTCTACCCTAACCTTTTTTTCCTCTCCCTCCAGACCCGCCAATCTTTCACTTCCTCACACCTTTGCTAACAACCAAAATAGGAGAACAACCTATGTGATCCTCCTCTTCCTTCACAACTACCCCTAATTCATCTTTGCACTCCTTGGAGCCTTCTATCGCGGCGCCACCGTCACCATTGCTAACCCCTTCTACACTTTGGCGGAGGTGGCCAAGCAAGCCACTAAGTCTAACTTCAAACTCATAAGCCATGGCAAGAATAAGGTCCAATCTGTCTCTAAAGTTCTCATTGTCATGAAAGGCTCATTGGAGATGGGTTTCAACGTGATAGTAAAACGGGCTATTGAAATATATTATTCCATATTATTGTGCTATGCGCGGGGGATTAAATAAATTGAAGACCCAAATGCTTTATTTTCCTTGTGGAATCTAATTGGTGGATCTGTTACTTTCCTTGTGGGTTGGGAGTTTATTTGAGAACAATGTCAGTAGGGGTTAGTAGCTGAATTTGATGTTGAAGTTGAGATGTAGATGAAAGTGTTGGTTTTGTGAAGGATGAATTTGATGTTGAAGTTAAGATACTGGGAAGGATTAGGTAGAACAATACTGTGAGGTGGTGGTAATAAAAAAAGGGCAATTTTGTCATTCAATATAAAATTAGGACAATTAGTTAACACCGTTTTATTAAGTGGTGTCAAAATAATGCAAAAAAAATAAGGGTATTAGATGCAATTAGAGCAAAATACAGGGGGTGCGAGTGTATTTTACTCTACAAAAAAAGGTTCAATTCGTCATTCTAATTAGTTCCTTGAAAACCAACATAGTATAAGAAATGGTGATATTTTTATAATATTGAGATGAACATTCAATATCTAAAAAATATATTATACATCAGTTGTATGTGAAACTTATCTAAAAAGTGTTTTCTGTATTGGTTCCTTAGCAACCGATCTAGAATGTGGTCTTTTTTTTATAAAAAAAAATTAAGATAAGACTTTCTAAATCATGTTGTTTTAACTAATGGAGAAAAATTAGTTTTTAAATAAATTTTTATTACAATCAATCTAGAATATTGACTCATTTTTATTTTTTTTCTTAAAAACTTAACTTTCTACATAGATTGTACAAGGAATCGATATAAAAATTGACTTTCTACGTTGGTCTCTCGTATAAGCCTTTTTTTTTTATATCAAAATGGGACAATTTTTTTAAAAAATTACCAAGATGGGTACTTTTTGAAAATATTATGAAAATGGGTAAGTTGTGTATTAAAACACGACTTCATATAAAAGAAGTACTTCCAGCATTTTTTAAAAAAAAAATAGAAGTCGTGCTTTCACTCACACTTTCATAATTTTTTTTGAAAATTGCTATTTACACTATCTATTTTATGGATACACACCCTTTTTTTATTTTTTTTTCATAAATCATAATAAATACAACTTTAAAAATTTATCTGGATTAAAATATTACTCAAATAATTTCTGACTCTTAAAGTAATTTCTGGTTGAGGGTATGCGGAAAAAAATTTAAAAGGGGTGTATCGATAAAATAGGTGGTGTAAATAGCATTTTTTTTTTAAATTATAAAAGTCTTTATTCAAGGCACTACTTCTATTTTTTAAAAAAAATTTATAAAAGTAAAGTAGTATTTTAAAACAAGACTTCTTTTATATGAAGTGATGTTTTAAAACACGACTTACCTATTTCCGTAATATTTTAAAAAAATACTCATTTTGGTAATTTTTTAAAAAAATTATCCCATTTTGGTAAAAAAAAAACCCTCGTATAACCAAAGAAGAATTTATATTTATACCTCAATTTTATGTCCCTAAAATCCTTTCACTTTCAAACAAAGAGTAAAAGGTTTAAAAATAAAATATTTCCAAATCTGGTCTTTGCTCTTCTCGTTCTCACACCCTTCATTATCATCACCTCGAACTTTCTCATCATTGTTTGCATTATTCTTCGTCTTATCGTTCTCGTGCCTTTTCACAGATTTTTGACTAATTTTTCAAAATTTTAACCAATTTTTCTTCTAATCAATTCTATAATTTATTTAAATCAAATACTAAACTAGTTAAATATTTTTTTAATGGAACCAACTAATTCAGTTTTCAAAACTACAATAATAATGGACTAATTTTTTTGTTTATCTTATTTACACTTAAAATAGTTATAAAGGTTTTAGTTTTTATGTTATTTAAATGCGTGTTGTGATTTTAGTTTTATGATGTTCCATTAGCAGTTTAGCATAAACAAAGGGGCTGCGGATATATGTAAGCGCATGTTTGGTTTGGCGTGGGGAGCCGAGAATCGCATATTTTACGTGAAAATTTGGAAGCAACAAAGGTGTTGCTTCAAAGACACCGCGGAAAAAAAATCGATTTTAGGGAACCCACAGCTGCCCCAAACACCCACTAAGTGGTACTGTGGCAGTGGATAGCGCTTAGTTAGGAACTTTAAATAATCACATTTAGGCTTAATTAAAAATCAATAATACCAATTATAATTTTTTAAAAGAAATAATTATCGACCTGTTTATATGAGAGCTCGGAGATAATGTTTTTAATATTTCCAATACATGCAACATATGGCATGTGCTCAGTTGTATAAAAAACATATGGCATGTGCTCAGTTGTATTTTTCTTATCGTTCATAATGTCCAACAGATTCAACAAAATTGTAGATTTTCTATATTTCAAATTGTCGGTATTGCACCGTGAATGAGGACATATGACAGTTCCGGGATTATTGCAAAGTTTACTATAAACTAGTAAAGGGTTTAGAAATAAAATATTTATTAAAAATACTTTTGGGTAAATGGTCATTTTGATTCTCGAAAGTGTCAAGCGCTGATAATTTGGTTCCTAAAAGATGAAAAATTCGAATTTAGTTCCCGAAAGTGAAAAAAGTGCGACAAATTCATCCTCTCGTTAATCATTCTCCTTTAACATTAACGGAAGTGCTTATACGGCACTTCTTGTGATGACGTGGCAGCTGACGGTTGTCACGTGTCATCCACGTAGTTGTCATGTGACTAAAAGTTGACCTTTTACTTTAGTATCTGAACTTCACAACTTGCTGTCATTTTAGTCACTGAACTTAATCACTTACTAACATTTTGGTCCCTAAACTTAACCACGTATGTCATTTTGGTCCCTGAAAGTACTTTTGAATTTTTAACTAAGTCTCACGCTACATGTAAATTATTAGCATAGTCATCACCATATCCCCTTTACTTCCATTCCATATCCCTCATATTTTTCACCTTCCTCTTTCACATTTTGTAGTTCATCTTGACTTTCACCTCCATCATCTACATGCAAAATTCGTCATTTATTCAACTGAAACATCAATTCTAATAGGAAAATAACACAAAAACATCTTAAAAACTATTTAATTTTTTTCTTAATAAACATTGTCTAGCTTCTTTAAGAAGTTACATTTTATTCAATTAAAAATTATCAAATAGCTTCTTTAACACTCTTAAGTAACCACTACATTTAAAATTCTTTGATATCCATATATACCTTGGGGTAGTAGTTCATGAAAATCACAATTTTCATTGTTTACATTTTCTGATATGTTTGATCCTTTTACTTTGATAATCAATTATGTGCCAAACAATCCCACTTACACCTCCTTCATCCTCAAATTTTTTTCACTCTTTACACTCCAAACATTATCAAAAGAATGAAAAATGACACGTGCTTCGCATGCCACCAGAGGGTCATGTCCACTCAAGTCCTCTAATGCCCATGATATAGCTACTAACTACTGCTATGTAATTACTCATAAATTGGAACCTTATATAATCTTGTTAGCAATGTCTTGGATTTAGCCACTAACTACTGCTATGTGATCACTCATAAATTAGTTTCATATTTATAGTATAATTTAAATGGCAGAATTGGTAAAAGGAAGATGAAAAATATGAGAGATAAAGAATGGAAGTGAGGGAATATGGTGATATCTATGCTAATAATTTATATGTAGCGTGAGACTTAATTAAAAATTCAAAAGTACTTTCAAGGACCAAAATGACCGTACGTGATTAAGTTCAGGGACCAAAATGTCAGTAAGTGATTAAGTTCAGGACCAAAATGTAGTAAGTGATTAAGTTCAGGGACTAAAATGACAGCAGTTCAGAGACTAAAGTGAAAAGTCAACTTTTAGACACGTGACAGCCATGTGGATGACATGCGACAACTGTCAGTTGTCACGTCATCACCATAAGTGCCATGTAGGCACATCCGTTAACGTTAACGGATAAGAGTTAACGGGAGAACAAATTTGTCGTACTTTTTTCACTTTTGAGGACCAATTTGTTAGCACTTGACACTTTTGAAGACCAAAATGGCCATTTACCCAAATACTTTTAATAGTTTTTTTTTTATTTTTTTATTGACAAATGTTAAATGTTAGTTTGTTAATTTTTGTTAGTGGAGGGATTCGAGACCTCTCCTCCCTTCCATTCTCTCTTCACCACCAAACCAAGCTTATAATCCTACTTTTAAAGTTGAAAATGTTGTTTTAAAATTCGAATAAGTGCTTAGGAATAGTCGTTAGTGTTATTATTTTGTCTCTCTTTAAAACAACATATTATGTGTAAAAATAAATAAATTAATTTTTTTTTCAACTTTTTAAAAACTTAAAAATTGTTTCTTCTTCAAAAGAAATTAAATCAACTCATATAGATAGATTGATATAAATAAAATCAATTGTCCAGTAGTTTAAATAGTATTTTTTTTTACGCAAAGTATATTTATTAAAAATATAATATAAAATTATCTCATATAACATAATTAAATATTATATTCATGTAATATAATGTATTTATTATATTTTCAATAAATATAATATATACTATTAAATATATATTTTTCATATTTATTAAATTCATTATAAAAAATTATTACAAAACAAAAGTAATTATTTTAAAATGTAATAACTAAAAATATATCCAAAAATATAATTTTTTATTATTCAAAAATAGTTTATAAAATGTATTTTAAAATAATTAAAGTTCAAATGTATATTAGTATATATAATATACATAAATTAAAAATATATAAAATAATTTATATCTTAATTTGTATGCTTAATTGTTATTTTATATAAACTATTATTACAACTATATATTAATAGTTCTTCTTCTTCTCTGCAACATATAATCACGCCAGGTATCAATTTTGGGGCAGAAAATAGAAGAAGGAAAGAAAGAGCAAGAAGTAGATATTCACTGTTTGAAATTCAATGGATGGAAGCACTGTTTTAAAACCCGGACCGACCCGGCCGGTCGGACCGGGACCCGGAGGTTAGACCGGGTCGGACAGGCTATCGGACCGGCCATGCTTTCGACCCGGTCAAACTCGGTGTGATCCGGTCAAATCCAGTGCGACCCGGGGTTAACCCGGTGACCCGGTCTGGGTCACACCTTTTTTTTTCTTTTTCTTTTTTTAATTTTTAATTTTTTTTAAATTGCTTGAAATGACGTCATTTGGATAAAAAATCAAAAGAAAGAAAGGTTTTGTGGCTATGACCGTTTGCCAAAACATTGTTTGTTGTGTCGTGTTTGTGAGTCTGTGAATTTTCTTCTTCAAACTTCAAAGTGCACACACATAAACCCTAATGCTCTCATCTCAACCACATCGATCCATATCACATGATTCTATTTAATCCAACTTGAATATTATTTTTAGTTGATTCTGTTTTATTATTTATGAGTAGTGATTCTTATTCTATTACTGTGAATTTTGTTTGAAGAAGTGATGGTAAAGTTGATAGTGTGATTCTATTATTTTAAATTCTGTTTAAACTTTAAAAAAGTTTAATAAGTAATTTATAATGTGATTTTGTTACTGTGAATATCAATAGTTTTGAACTTGAAAAATGAACTTGTGGAATTATATTAATTTGTTATGTGATTTTTTTTTACTTTTTTAAGGCAGGTATAAAATTTTCAAATTTTTTAATACAGACCGGGTCATACGGGTCAATTAGTGACCCACCGGTTCGACCACTGACCCAGTGACCCAGTGCCTTGACCGGGTCGGTTACCGGTTCAGTTTTTAAAACTATGGATGGAAGAACAAAAATAAAAAGAAATTCAATGGATGAAGCTCTGCCTTTGGTGGCCACCAAACTCATACCTTAGTTGTGAATGTTAGGTGTTGGAGGCAGAGAAGTGTTTGATTTTTAGAATGGAAATTTGGAATGGACAAGTTTATCACAAAAATGCCAGTGTAAAAATAAAATAAAAAAATGTTCCATGCATTTTCGGCTTCTAAAATCAGATTTTCAAAACTGTTTTTAAAACATTAAGCAAAAATAATTTCATCAAAAAAGTTTGCTAGAGTGGTTTTTTTTTTTTTTTTTCAATTACTGTAATAAGGATATTTAGCTATCCAGTGAGATATTAATAGTTAGCTTTCCTGTGAGATATCAAAATATTTCCACAAACTTCGATTTTTTTAGCAGACTATAAAACTAATCTTTGATCCAAGACTTAATCATACTTAAAATTTGTTGCCTCTCTCTAAAGATGTGTTATACGATAATCAAACACAGAGTGTGTTTAGTAAGACTTTTGAGGAGCTTATAAGTTCCTTTGACCAGTTTATAATCTACTTTGATCAAAATAAGATTGTTTGGTACACGAGCTTATTTTAGTAACTTATTTTCCATAAGTTGCTTCAAGTAGCTTATTTTCATAAGCTACTTGAAGCAACTTATGGAAAATAAGCTACCTTATAAGCTACTAGCATTTTTTTATTTTCAATTTTATCCTCACTAATTTATTTGAAATTCCTTTTTACCCTTTTATTCAATTTAAAAACCCTTTTACCTATTTTAACATTCTTAAAAATGCTAGATGACATTTATTTTCTTAGTTATTATGAAACTTGAAATTCTACTCTTTTTTTTTATTATTATTTTGTCTAATGTTAAACTATTTATTTTAATGAATTAATACATTATTTTTTTTATTTAAAATATTTGGTCACTATACAAAAATTGATAATTTTTTTTATAAAGAAACAACAATTTTTATTTTTTGTTTAAAAATAATATTATAAATAAAAATTAAATATTAAAATTGATTTTAAACAATATAAGTTTATTTAATTTAATTCTACTTTTTTAAAAAAAAAGGAAAATTTTGATTTAAAATAATATTAGTTTATTAAAATTTTTATTTTTAACAATATGAGTAAAATCACTTAATCTTTACTATTTTTTATATTATAAAATTATTGTCCTACTTTTTAAGATGATAAGTTATTAAAAATAAGTGCAAATATTATAAATAATAAATATGTCATATTACGTCATTTAATATTCATCAGCTAGCAGTTAATCTTACCAAACACTTTTAATTAAATTAGCTAGCTTATAAGTTTTCAGCATTTCAGCTCTTAGCTTATAGTAGCTTATAAGCTTCTAGCTATTTTATAAGCTTCGGCTAGCTTATCAGCTAGTTTTATCTAACATAGCCACATATCATCTCTCACAAATTCAACATATGTTACCAAATTAGCGCTCATTAAATTTTTAGTTTCTTTTAATTTAAACGCAAAAAAATAATTTTAGAAACAGTAATCAAAAAGCTTATAATTACCACTAAGCGTAAATGAACTATTATAAAATTCTTTCAACTTAATCAATAGACTCAAAATTATTTTTGAAATAGGATATTTAATTGCGATTTTGCTTCCTACAAAAGTCCTACTCAACTTGTGATTGTCTTCCATGAAGATGGAATAATACTAGTCATCTCATACTAAAAAACAAGCTTCTATTTTTTTATGTAATGACAAAATTTACAAAAACTAAATATTTGTTAAAATTTGCTGATAAATAATGAATAACGAATTTTTATATTTTTTAATCCAATTATATAAGTGTAAATGGAGTGTAAACTCTGTTGCACGCGCAAGAGAGTTATAATCCATGTGATGAAAATTGATTCATATATCATATGCAAAAATATTAGAGTAAATTATACTAATTATTTCTGAAATTTTGTAAATTTATATAAACTGTTCTTATTTTTTTCTATCCCTATACAAATTTTTTTTAATTGCTTAAAAAACATTATATGTTTATTTGTAAAGGAGGTTGTTGTACTCCCTCCGGTTTTGAATATAAAAAAGAAAAGAAAATGTATTGAGTATTGGTTTTAAATATAAGTAAATATCAACTAATTTGACCTTATTTAATTAGATCATTTCTAAAATATCCTTCATTTAATAGGAGTTTTAATTTCAGTAACTCCTTATTCTTGATATCAAATTTCAATGAAAGACAATTTAGAAAAATAACTTACTATCTCCGTTCCTATTTATAAGACCAAAATGAGAAATATTGCTTGTTCTTTTTTATAAGACATAATCCATAATGTCTCATGCATTAATTATTTTTATACTAAAATAATCCTAATTAAATAGGAGAGATGTTGTATTGATAAACATGTAAAAGAGAGAGAAGATCATTAATAACAGTGGTATTTTTTGAAAAATATATAAATTTAGGACAAATTTATTGATATCAACTAAATTAACCATTTTCTTTAATTCTGGTGAATCAGGTAATTGAGTCTTATAAATAGGAACGAACGGAGGTAGTATTTTTTTAGTAATTAAGATTGTTGTAATTAAATATTACTCCCTCCGGTCCTTTTTATAAGAAACAAAATAATATTCTTTTTTAGTCCTAATTATAAGAAACATAAACTCACTTTAAGATTAATTATTTTTTTAAAAAGGGTGTGTATCCACTGCCACAGTACCACTTAGTGGGTGTTTGGGGGCAGCGGTGAATTCCCTAAAATCGATTTTTTTTCCGCGGTGCCTTTGAAGCAACACCTTTGTTGCTTCCAAATTTTCACGTAAAATATGCGATTCTCGGATCCCACCGCCAAACCAAACATGCGCTTACATATATCCGCCGCCACTTTGTTTATGCTAAACTGCTAATGGAACATCATAAAACTAAAATCACAACACGCATTTAAATAACATAAAAACTAAAACCTTTATAACTATTTTAAGTGTAAATAAGATAAACAAAAAAATTAGTCCATTATTATTGTAGTTTTGAAAACTGAATTAGTTGGTTCCATTAAAAAATTATTTAACTAGTTTAGTATTTGATTTAAATAAATTATAGAATTGATTAGAAGAAAAATTGGTTAAAATTTTGAAAAATTAGTCAAAAATCTGTGAAAAGGCACGAGAACGATAAGACGAAGAATAATGCAAACAATGATGAGAAAGTTCGAGGTGATGATAATGAAGGGTGTGAGAACGAGAAGAGCAAAGACCAGATTTGGAAATATTTTATTTTTAAACCTTTTACTCTTTGTTTGAAAGTGAAAGGATTTTAGGGACATAAAATTGAGGTATAAATATAAATTCTTCTTTGGTTATACAAGGGTTTTTTTTTTACCAAAATGGGATAATTTTTTAAAAAAATTACCAAAATGAGTATTTTTTTAAAATATTACGGAAATAGGTAAGTCGTGTTTTAAAACACCACTTCATATAAAAGAAGTCTTGTTTTAAAATACGACTTTACTTTTATATATTTTTTTTAAAAATAGAAGTCGTGCCTTGAATAAGGACTTTTATAATTTTAAAAAAAAAATGCTATTTACACCACCTATTTTATCGATACACCCCATTTTAAATTTTTTTCCGCGTGCCCTCAACCAGAAATTACTCAAGAGTCAGAAATTATTTGAGTAATATTTTAATCCAGATAAATTTTTAAAGTTGTATTTATTATGATTTATGAAAAAAAAATTAAAAAAGGGTGTGTATCCATAAAATAGATAGTGTAAATAGCAATTTTCAAAAAAAATTATGAAAGTGTGAGTGAAAGCACGACTTCTATTTTTTTTTTTTAAAATGCTAGAAGTACGACTTCTTTTGTATGAAGTCGTGTTTTAATACACAACTTACCCATTTTCATAATATTTTCAAAAAGTAACCATCTTGGTAATTTTTTGAAAAAATTGTCCCATTTTGATAAAAAAAAAAAAGCCTTATACGCGAGACCAACGTGGAAAGTCAATTTGTATATCGATTCCTTGTACAATCTATGTAGAAAGTTAAGTTTTAAGAAAAAAAATAAAAATGAGTCAATATTCTAGATTGATTGTAATAAAAATTTATTTAAAAACTAATTTTTCTCCATTAGTTAAAACAACATGATTTAGAAAGTCTTATCTTATTTTTTTTTTTATAAAAAAAAGACCACATTCTAGATCGGTTGCTAAGGAACCAATATAGAAAACACTTTTTAGATAAGTTTCACATACAACTGATGTATAATATATTTTTTAGATATTGAATGTTCATCTCAATATTATAAAAATATCACCATTTCTTATACTATGTTGGTTTTCAAGGAACTAATTAGAATGACGAATTGAACCTTTTTTTGTAGAGTAAAATACACTCGCACCCCCTGTATTTTGCTCTAATTGCATCTAATACCCTTTTTTTTTTTGCATTATTTTGACACCACTTAATAAAACGGTGTTAACTAATTGTCCTAATTTTATATTGAATGACAAAATTGCCCTTTTTTTATTACCACCACCTCACAGTATTGTTCTACCTAATCCTTCCCAGTATCTTAACTTCAACATCAAATTCATCCTTCACAAAACCAACACTTTCATCTACATCTCAACTTCAACATCAAATTCAGCTACTAACCCCTACTGACATTGTTCTCAAATAAACTCCCAACCCACAAGGAAAGTAACAGATCCACCAATTAGATTCCACAAGGAAAATAAAGCATTTGGGTCTTCAATTTATATAATCCCCCGCGCATAGCACAATAATATGGAATAATATATTTCAATAGCCCGTTTTACTATCACGTCGAAACCCATCTCCAATGAGCCTTTCATGACAATGAGAACTTTAGAGACAGATTGGACCTTATTCTTGCCATGGCTTATGAGTTTGAAGTTAGAGTTAGTGGCTTGCTTGGCCACCTCCGCCAAAGTGTAGAAGGGGTTAGCAATGGTGACGGTGGCGCCGCGATAGAAGGCTCCAAGGAGTGCAAAGATGAATTAGGGGTATTTGTGAAGGAAGAGGAGGATCACATAGGTTGTTCTCCCATTTTGTTTGTTAGCAAAGGTGTGAGGAAGTGAAAGATTGGCGGGTCTGGAGGGAGAGGAAAAAAAGGTTAGGGTAGACATTAGGAATTGCAATCACATAAGGAAGGTGGTGGGGGCATTAAAAAAAATTCATTAAAACAGCATGTGCTAATCACATGTCGAAGTTCGTTAGCGAAACAAACGTCGTTTGGGGTTTAGGAGTATTCGTTGTAACGAGACACAAACAATTAGGGGATTTTCTGTATGTTCAAAAAATGAAGGGATATCATGCACAAATGGAGTAAAACACAAGAGATGTGAGTGTCATTTGCTTTTTTTGTATTTTTCACAAAACTTGTCCTTTTCCCCATTCTCCTTAATTATAAACTTAATTGGAACATCAACCTAGCTAAAAGTAAAAGCGTGGAGTTTAAGATATTGTTCTACATAAACACAATATACTTTGTCAAGGGTATGTTAAAAACTCATATGTAGTTAAAACTCCAGAGGTATAGACATGTATAGAAAATAAGACAATGATTACAAGAATACATTTATAGCTTACTTCATCAAACCATAGTTAAAACTCAAAAAGCCTCAATATCCTAAACTCTAACCCATAATCTATGGGGTGACAAACCAAACTTGAGAAGTTAATGACAGACAAGAGAAATCACTCTTTTGAGGAGTGTCATGATCGTAAGAATTTGCTTAGTGAAGTTAGCAATAAAAAATATCATAAAAGACATCAATATGTCCCACAAACTGAAAGATGATCACCATTATCCATTATTCAAGAAAGAAACAATATTTCATCCTTGCATAACCAACAATAGACAACATAATAAAGTTCAAATCATTAAGGCTAAAATGTTTAAATATCTGATTAAAAAATAGTAGTGTGTTTAGATTGAGAGTTTTAAGAAAGAAATTCGAGTTTTTAGTGAGTTTAAATACTACTTCCTATGTCTCATAATAATTATTGTGTAAAAATAAAAATTAAGTCCCAAAATAATTATAATTTTAACTTTGCAATGTAATATTAACTATTTTTTGTACTTATATCCCTTATAATATTAATGATGGGCAACAAAAACTATAAACAAATGAATGATGATGATAAGGTTAATTTTGTAAATTTGTTACTCTCTTTGATCCATTTATTAATTTTCGTTGGTCTGTGTAAAAAAATTTAGGATGACAACTATTATTGATCAGAGGCAGTATATATCAAAATGACTTTTTTGAATGTCAAATCTAAAGAATTTTTAAAATTATAAGAAATTTAAAAGGCATCTTTTTTTAAGTAAAATAAATGAATTTCAAATAACACAATGAAATTTTTTTGAATTTCTTTCTCTTATTCATGATTTCACGCCGCCAACTCTCTTATATCAAACATTTGGTGTGTGCTCTATCTTTATCCCTCTCTGTCTCCTTCTCCTTACCTTTTTTTTTCTCTCTTTCTCTTTTTTATTTTTTTTATTTTCTTTGCTTATTTTACTCTCTTTTTCTCTTCCTATTTCTCTCTCCTACATCTCCCTCTCATTTTCTTTCACACCTTCATTTCCCTCTATTTCGTTCACCTTTTTCTCTCTTGCAATCTCTTTCTCGCTATATCTTTTTTCTTTTTACACACATCTCTCTCACATTTTCTCTCTCTTTTGCTCCTTTAACCTCTATTACTCTCACTACCTCTCCATTTCTTCCACACCTTTCCCCTCCCTCTGTCTATCACTCCCTCCTTTTCTCTCTCCATCTCTCTCTTTTCACATCTCTCTTATCCATTATCAAATATATTTTTAATAATAAGATAAAGTTTACATTATTATTAATAAAAAGAAGTTATCAATATTTATTTCTTGTTAAACAATATTCTCAGTTAAAAATTATGTTGAAATAAAAATACTTAGTATTTAGTATTTGATTTTTTCTAGTAATCTATTATTTATAATCTATTATGTTGCAAAAAAATCTAATATTTGAACTATCTTTTAAATTTTTATTATTTAAAAATTAGCTAATAGCTTCTTTGATAAAATTGAACATTTAAATCTTAAATTTTTAAATAAATAACTAAAAATGACATTCTACATATGATGAAAATCAAATTATAATTACTGTATTCAATCACAAAATTTGAAGTAGAAAAATTTAAATTGTTTTATTTAAATGAAATATTTTAAAAATTAATGAAATTAATTAAATTTTCATATGTCTTAACTTTCTTAAAATTTTGAAACTATATGTCCTAATACTACCTAAAAGAAATTTAAACTTGTTCTAGGTAATTTATAAGTGAAACTAAAAGAAAGTCAATAATAGCTGTTTGGGCTAAAGTGAATAGAAATGGGCCTAGCCCAAGTAATAAGAAACGATGAAACTTTGGAAGAGATTACAATTTGATTATGAACAGGTTTAACTATAATAGAACAAATTTTACTTAAAATTACAGATTGAAGTAATTAGCTTTTTATCTATTTTTTTTATTCATGGAAATCGAAGATAGGTACCGGGAGATTTACAACAACTTACACATCCTCTGCTTAACCAATTGAGCTACTAAAGAGAGTTCAATACCTAAAGTTGTACGTAAAAAAATATATTTAATTTCTTATAAGCCAATGGACCAAACCAGACAAGGAGCCATACAATATGCAATTGCATCTTAATTTGAACCTTCTAAAGTCTATACATATTCAAATGGATTCTCTCATGAGAATAAAGTGAGTGGCATTGTAACACATTAACATATAACTCTAGATTTTTAGTAAAGACAAGCATTTTATTTAGAGCTTCCATTTACTTCTTCTCTTTATTTTTATCCTAATTGCTAAGACAGTAAAACCATCCAAAATTTCATATCTTCAATCCTATGGTATGAATAACAATTTTGCTACAAAAATCAATTATGTAATCATTCATCACATTAATGTCTGGATCACTTGATTGCTCTCTATTTGACAAAAATAGAGCCTTTTTATTTTCACCATAATTCCAAGCACCTAATCATACACAAAAACTTAAAAAAAAAAGGGTGAAGATGTTAAAAAAAAGGCGCAAGATTTCCTCCGACAAGATCTTTGCTCATTTTTTTCAATTTTTGCAATATCTAATGTAATGTCCATTAAGTAACCTTGCTTCTTCAAGATCTTTGCTCATTTTTTTCAATTTTGCCTCTTAACTCTTTCTTCTTGTTATATACATTCGTTAGAGTTTCCATTTACATCAGAGTGCTGGCTTTGGTGTTGGGTTGGTCAGGTACAAAGAGAGGGGGTGCAGAGGCAGATGGTGGTGGGTATTGACTAGGGACAAATTTTGGCATGTTTGGGGAATGTTCTTGCTCTGACTCATTCTAGTTTTTTCAATTTAGTCAAAATTATAGTCATAAATCATTTTTTAATTTCTCCAAGTTATACTCACATTTCTTCTAATTTCAAAGCCACCATTCATCTTCTGTTTAATCAAGTAACACCCTTTATTTTGTTTAATTATGTGACATACACACGCGTGTAACACCCATTAATAAACATTACTCTGTTAACCAGAGACATTCACATGACTTTTTTTCACAATCTTAAGAAAGCAAAAATAGTTCTGTCAAAAAAAAAAAAAAAAAGCAAAAATAGTTATATGTTATAGAGGTAAAGTTATATTAGGTGCCCCCTGTTATCAACAATTATGCTAGTGTATTACTGTATTAGTGAAGTTTTTGCTCTCTCTTCATATTTATTTCATTTCTATTTTTTTCACTATGTGATTCTCTTCATATTTATTTCATTGCTCAAAGTTCATAACCTTTGTTATCTAAAAATGACAGGGTCAGGGTGAGACAAGACAAGTGAGAGGAAAAGAGAACATCTCAAAAGTAACAAAATATTGGAGCAACTGCAACTTTTTTTTTTTTTATTCGCAAAAACTATAGAGGAGGAATTTCACAGTCTCGGGAAATTGAGTGACATAGGGTTCTTCTCCTATCTAAGGGGATACTTTTCACAAGAAAATGAGTCAAGGACCTCTTATGGAATATCCCTATACACACTCTCATCACTTATAGACCTAGCACGCTTCCACTAGGCCAAACTCCTTTGCAAACTGCAACTGGATATATCTAGCCAGAAGAAAGAGCCTGCACTGTGTTGTGTCTGTCTTTCTGCGATGCTTTCCAAATAGGCAAATAGTAGTACTATATAGCACTTGAGTACTAATACTACCCTAAAATAATAAAATAAAATAAAATAATGGACTTGAGAAAAAAGTAGCACTAGTAGTCTGTGGCATAGTTTTAAAAACCGACCCGGTGATCGACCTGGTCAAGGCACTGGGTCACTGGGTCAGTGGTCGAACCGGTGGGTCACTAATTGACCCGCATGACCCGGTCTGTATTAAAAAATTTGAAAATTTTATACATGCCTTAAAAAAGTAAAAAAAAAAATCACATAACAAATTAATATAATTCCACAAGCTCATTTTTCAAGTTCAAATCTATTGATATTCACAGTAATAAAATCACATTATAAATTACTTATTAAACTTTTTTAAAGTTTAAATAGAATTTAAAATAATAGAATCACACTATCAACTGTACCATCACTTCTTCAAACAAAATTCATAATGATAGAATCACAGTATCAATTACCTAAGAATCACTACTCATAAATAATAAAACAGAATTAACTAAAAATAACATTCAAGTTGGATTAAATAGAATCATGTGGTGTGGATCGATGTGGTTGAGATGATGGCATTAGGGTTTATGTGTGTGCACTTTGAAGTTTGAAGAAAAAAATTCACAGACTCACAAACTCGACACAACAAGCAATGTTTTGGCAAACGGTTACAGCCACAAAACCTTTCTTTCTTTTGATTTTTTATCCAAATAACGTCGTTTCAAGCAATTTAAAAAAAATTTAAAATTTAAAATAAAAAAAATAAAAATTTTAAAAAAAAATTTAAAAATTAAAAAAATAAAAAAAAAGGCTAACCCGAACCGGGTCACCGGTTTAACCCCCGGGTCGCATCGGGTTTGACCGGGTCACACCGGGTTTGACCGGGTCGAAAACATGGCCGGTCCGATTGCCTGCCTGACCCGGTCTAACCTCCAGGTCCCGGTCCGACCGGTCGGGTCGGTCCGGGTTTTAAAACATGGGTATGTAGTCTAGCACTAGCAGCATAAGAAATGTTAAAAAAAAAATCCCAAACATTAGATTTTTTTGAAATTATTATAAATGTTATAAAAATAAAGAAAAATATATTTTTAATTCATGTACTTTATAAAAAAAAATATTTTAATCCCTATATTTTATCATACTATTTGAACTTTTTAATCCTATACTACATCTTAGAAATAAATATCAATCTCGGCTCAAATAGAATCAATTTGTATAAACAAAACACCATCTTATTACAGTTTGATAAACAATTTGGAAAATTAGATTCAAAATCACCTAATTTAGGGAAGTAAGAGTGTTAAGAGAGTAGAAAAGATACCTACAGAGAGAAAGAAAGAGATGAAGGTTTCTGGTGGAAAGTTAGTGTGATGGATATGACAAAGAAACTAAGAATGATGAGACTTTTCTTCGATGGGCAAATGATAGTAACAATAAACAAAAATGAAAAAATGGGCTGCAAACGATGGAGCAGCTCCATGACATTTTATGGGCTAGTATAATAACATGGGCTCCAGAATGGGTATTCTGGAACCGTCAATAACACAAAAACTACTCCCTCTGAATTCATATTATATATAAGCAAAAATAACTAATTTTAAATAAAATTATTTAATTTTATTAATCTCAATTAAAAAATAAAGTTATTCCTAAAATGTATTTCATTGGGACTTGATATCATGAATAAAAAATAGTCATTCAAAAATAGAATTACAATTAAATGAATGATGCTTTAGAAATAGTATCATTAGGGTGAAATTAGTTAGAATTACTTATATTTAAGTCTACATACAAGGTAACTTTTTTGTTTATATTTGAGTCTAGAAGGAGTACCACACAATCATTTCAATTAGTGGCGGTTGATCAAATCTATGGTTATTAGACAAACTGCCAAAAAGGAACTCACGCAAAAAAATAACTTTTTTTAGTAGGGAAACTTTTATTGAGCTACTTAATAAAATTAGGAGAGTGTGATAGTTGTGTCACTTTTGGGATTTTATTTATGCACTGTAACGAAAATGACAGTTGTGAATCACACTTTCCTATTACAGTACTTGTTAACAAATTTCGTACTTAACTTATATGCCACATCAATATTTTAAATTGTGTCGGTTGTTGTAAATCTCTCAGTACTTATCTTCGATTCCTATTAATAAAAAAAAATGTGTCGGTTGTGGTTTCATCCTAATTTTTGATATATTGGTAAATTTCAGGTAAATACTGTTGATGTGGATGCAATTGCGACCAGTTTGTGGCCGTGGTAAACCCAAAAAACTTGGGTCTCTATCACCTTCATCGATGCTTTGTGGCTGGGCCTTGACACCCCTTACCCAAAACCAAACCTAACTTTGGGCTTCGGGTTTAGTTTGGGCATAGATACTGGTACTGTTGTACATCATGAGCTCCCATTAGTAATTTTATTAAATAAAAATAAGCCATAAAAGGTTGATTGCTTTTTAAGGAATAATAATAGGTTGATTGTTAACAATACTTTTAATATAGCTAGTACCTATTTTTTGACTATGATAGAATCTTAGAAGTTCAAGGAAAGTGACATTACGTGTAGGCATGTCGGCGAGGGCTTAAACACTTAATAGCTCCCGTTGACTACTATCTACTATGTTTATCGAAGAAAATAAACAGTTACACTTTTCAAAAGTTATTCCTAACTGCCGCAAAAGTTAAAGAAAGAAAGAGGATATATTATATAGAGTAAATTACATGGATTCTTCTAAGATTTGTCCTAATTATATCAGATACTTTTTTATTTTTGAATTTTACATAAACTCTTCCTAATTTTTGGATTTTCGTTATACCGACCCCTCCTCTTAAGTTTGAAAGACCCCTCCTTAGGGGTATTCAAATTAATGTCAAAAAATGAAAGGGTACTAAATGTAATAAGAGTAAATCTTAGGAGGAGTCAGTGTAATTAACTCTATTATATAGGACTAGTTATTATTGTGCAATTCAAATCGTCGAAGGAAATTCATCCAGCTATTAATTTCACCAATAGATGGCAATAGTAATTCACTCACACTGCGATCCAACTAGCTATAAACTGGAAAATCTTGTAACACACTACTAGACTACGAATTACTGAGTCTTAGACAAATTTTCATTATGAATAAAAACAATAATATCATGTTGTGTTGATCATTGTCAGTTGTTGTCATGGATCTTGTCGAGTAATTAGGATCCATTAAGAAACCTCCGAGAAACGCATGAACATAGGATTCGTGCATAACCCCTATTTCTATATTCCTCTTTGCGCAGGAAAACCACGAGGTAATGAAGCCAAGGACATGTTTATTTTTAAGGTTTCTCATAGACAAATCAAATGACGGTGTTATTTCTTCCACGCTCATAGTATTTATGCAAACACTTGCAATATCAGTATGGTGGAGCATACCGAATAATTAAGTTATTATTGGCCCCATCCATCACTCAATTCTCACCCCTAACTAATAAATTCCACATATCCAAACGCACATTTTAAATTTACGAAGAAACATTTTTAATAGATTCTATTTGTATCAAGAAAAGTGTTTTTATAATGAATAATTCTTCTATACAAGTTATATCAATAATAATCATTTTAATATATTACTAGAGTAAGCTAAATCATTACAAATATAATGCTGGAGATCCCACGTTGAGTACTAATATGAATAAAATAATGTATACAAACTAAAGATTACCTTTAAAATTCAAATTTAAAAATGAAATTAGAGTTTATTTTAGTAATTATTATTACACTTATTAGACCATCTATCAATGAGCCATTATTAGATTAGACTACCCATAAATGTTTACTTCTGCAAGATGGATAAATGTTAGTAATTCCACATTGACAACCTAAATTTTAAGATATAAGTTTCATATTTTTAAAATTTATTTTAATTTAATATATAAATTTCTTTTATCATGCATCCATAAAATTTGATTCTTAATATGCAAAATTACTTTTACTTTGAAATTTTAAATATTAAATAACACATACTAATTACTATAATATGATATTTCATATTGATATGATATTTTCATGTGGTGTTTGCAATGCATATTTGTTGTATATTTATATACATCTTATACAGTGTCCTTACTTGTCACTTCTAGAATCAAATCCCACACGACTTTGCATATTTTTGGAGAATCGACATACCCCGTTTCCCAATCTTGTAGAGGTGATTTGTGAAAAAGAAATATCCACAACAATCTCATGGCTACATAAAGCGAACCTCTATTTTGAGAGAGAAGAGAGAAATTAGACGGAGTGTCGTTTTCCCAAATATTAAAAGGCTGGGATGGTTTTGTGTTCATCTTCTGTCTTCCCATGAGCTTTTATAAAATATATGTTCAAAGATCTATATGTCTGCTGTGGGAGTGACCCATTTGGCTACTTCTCAATATATTTTATTTTATTATACAAGCTGTCGTATTCGTACTTTGTACCATTCGAAGTCTCCAAGTGTAGTTCAATATAATGTTTGACCATAACCTAAAAAAGTTGGAGGAGGGGCAGCAACAACAAAAACTACAAAACTCCATCATTTCCCATGCCCACGACGCGTGGTGTTTTTTGGTACATTGGAATTTGCCTCAAAATAGGACAAATTCTAATGTATATAAGAGTATTACTTTGAATGGTTAAACTTTAATTTGAAATCTTTTTACTATTTTTTATATTAATTTAACTACTTGTATGATCATGCACTATATGTGTGATGTTCTTTTTTGTTAAACTATACCTATTTTTTAGATTTTAGAGTTCAAAATTCAATAGTTAATTAAAAGCATTTTTCACTTTTAAGAATGAGATTTTAGTCATTTTTTTACCACTAGGAGCCAATGAATACGAAGGATATAATTAAGAACCTCGCAAGTTGTTGGTATTTTCTTCAAACTTCTCCATCAAACTTTGTCCACCGAAAATAAAAATTGGTACTACTAACAAACAATCCTGCAAGAAAACACATTTTATTTTTCAGGGAAATATTAATTAATTAAAAATATTTATTTTTTTGGGGTCAACGACAGAAAAGTTGGATGAGGGCAGTGTGCGCATGCATTGCACCTGAGGAGGTAGAGGGGAATCCTATGTAGTGACGTGGAAATGCCACGTCAGCGTTTTGAGGAGGGGGAATATGAGACACGTGTAACTGGTCCATGCCCAAACGCACACGTGGGAAATGTACGCTCAGCATTGGCTGCATTATGTGGGGGCACACCGAATGACGGTGCATTCATTACACACTGTCCTCTCTGCTTTGTCGTTTTGCTAAACCTTCGTGCTTCGGTAGGGCCCACCTTCATTCATTTTACAAACAAAACTGCGTTTCCCATCACTTTCTTTCTTTTGTTTTTTTAAAAAGAAGGGTTGATTGAGATGAAGAAAATTTATTCCAAAATTAGAACATGTAAAATAATGTTCATAAATTTTAGGAATAACTTATAATAGTAATGTAATAAAATTTAAAAAATTAAAAAAGTCTGTTAACAACATCAAACACGTTTTTTTTTATATGTAGGAATCGAAAATAGTATTAAGAAATTTATAACACTCACGTGCGTCCTATTTCAACTAACTGAGCTAGACCCTTTGGTACATAAACATGCTTTTGTTGGTCCATCTAGGCTATGTTTAATTTTCTGCCTAAGGTGTTTTAAATTTAATTTAAGGAGTAAATTTATTTTTATAATATATTTAGTTATTTTTAAAAGTACGTTGTGTATTAAAAAAATTTCTGAAAACTCAAATTTATAAAAATAAAACTTGAAGTATTTTTATAAACTCAGTTTATAGACTTAAATTTAACCTAAACTTAAGTTTATAAATTTTAATATTAACATACACTTCATTTTTAGGCTAACTTTTTCCTACGCTTTCTTATTTGTTAATTTAAAATTCTCAAATTCTTAGTTTTTCTCAAAAAAATTACAAATTAAATCATTCAAGTTGTTTCAAAGCATCGAATTTTATTCAAAATAAAAAAAATATGGAAAAAAATTCCTACTTCAAAGAATAATTTAATATTTTATAAAAAATTTCAATTTTTATTAAATTTCACTAAGTTTTTTTTGTATAGATTGAATAAAAATAAAATAAGAGAAAAAATGATATGTACTAACAATGAAAATTATTTTACATAGTCATTCAATCACAAATCATCATTTATGGTAAGTTTGTTGATTTCTACAAAATTACCTTAAAAATCATGCAAACGGTGATTTATGATTGGATGACTGTGTAAAATTATTTTATATTGTCAGTGCATCACCATTAAACTCATAAAATAATTAGGAGTTTTAAATAAAAAATAAAAGGACAAAAATTAATTAGTTTTTAAAATAAAAATTTAATTGGGTTAAAAAAGTTTAAGTCTTATGATTCGTTTGGTTGGAAGGAAAAAAATAAGAAAATAAGGAAAAATTTAAATTTTGAATTGGAAAGAAAGGAAAATTTTCAAATTTTATTTTTAAAAGTCAACATTTCTCTTCTTTTTTCTTTTACTTTTTCTCCAATCAAATAAAAGAAAATATTTCATTATCCGTGTTTTCTTTTCTCTCTATTTTATTTTCTCTCCTACTAAAGATAGGGTTAAGAAACTAAATTATACGTACTCTAAATTAAAAGGAATAGTAGTGTAATTATATATAGAGGACTTTTAATGGTTAAGTCGACCAATTCAGATATCAAATCCATGATGAATGAAATGGGGAAAAGGTCGTAGTTGATCCATTTTATTTCAGTCACATCTTTAATTATATATTTGTTAATTTATCTATCGAGAATCTACCAGACAATACATTTCAGAATTATAAGCCTCCGCATGGATATACTATTTTATTGTTATTAATGACGTCACCTTTAACGCAGAAATATGTAATATATTTAATACATCAAATATCTTATCATGTTCAATGATTATGGTTAATAATTTATTTCAATTTCAGTGCTTGGTCTTATTTATTCAAATTACTTTTTATTGGATATTTTCTATTCTATAGCTATTTCTTGAAACTTTTTTTTTCTACTTGTTTGTATTATGTAAATTTTATTCATAGTTACCACGCGTTTAACCAAAGGAATAACCACGTGTTTAATTGGTTAAGCATTTTACTATATATTTTTTATTTGAAATCCAATATAAAAATATATGAGAAATAATAATTTGTTGTTTTAATTTGAACGCGCGCTTGTTGACTCTTTACCCAGAAAATGAACACTCTAAACGCTTTTTATGTTCCTAAAAGCTGTTTTGAAAAGCCAAACACAAGTTTCTTAAAATCTTATCCAATCCGACGGTTAATTAGTCTACTCCCTTTCTCTTTCAACCTTTTATGATGAAAAATATTTTTGTTTTCATCTTCTCTCTTTAATTAAAGGTACGTGTTTGAAGTGGATCTCATCATTTGCAGGCATCCACAATCGCACAAAGTGCTTGCTGGCTTGTGTGTTACATTATGCTAGCTTTTTTTTTAAGTGTTTTTAACATATATGGATAATGGAGGTACCTCAAACTTACCATCCGAAGTTAAATCAAGACAATATAATTAATAAGTGGCTTAAATATCTTTTTGGTCTTTGTAATTTAGTGTTTTTTTACTTTTCGTCCTTGCAAATTTTTTTTTTTTAGTTTTAGTCCTTGCAAATTATGTTTGTTTTATTTTTCGTTCTTATAGTGGTTTAGATAGCGCTTTGAACAGTGAAAAAAGTGTTATCTAAACCACTATAAGGACGAAAAGTAAAACAAACATAATTTGCAAGAACTGAAATAAAAAAAAAAAAGTGCAAGGACGAAAAACAAAAAAATACTAAATTGCAAGGACCAAAAAGATATTTAAACCTTAATAAGTTAATAATTTGTCAGAAAATGGGTTTCGTGTCTAACTCAACCCTACAAAACCGGCTTGTAAGGTGAGGATTGCTCCCCACTTATATATTCTATCTCGGCACTATCTCTAGCCAATGTGGGACTTCAACATGTCCCTTTTTGTCCACGGCTACTCGCCACACAATATGGGACTTTCAACTAGGAGTGTGCAAAAACCGGTTCGGTAAAAAAATTGAACCGAACCGAATAGAACTGAACCGATTTAACAGGTTTGGTTCTCAAATCCAAAATTTTGAACTGATTTCCCGAACCGGTTCGGAACCAAACTGTTTCTTAAAAATCAGTTCAGAACCGGTTTCAGATTGAACTGGTTCTGAACTGATTTTGAACTTGTTTAAGAACCGAACCTGTTCTGAATAGGTTTCGAACCGGTTTTAAAAAATAAAAAAAATGTTAAAAAAGACAACAAACTTCATGAATGACTTAATCAATAGAGGTATCTCTAATATGAACCTACAATAAATTAAGAAAACTACAAGACTAAACCTACAAGCTTAATAAATATATTATATAGGTATCAATGAGTTCATTTGCAAAGAAAGTGATTCAAGTTGGTGGACAGTCATCATATTATGTGGGAAACTGTAGTAGGAATTAATACAAAGTGATCTAACTATAAATTTTGTTGTACATTTGCTTACAAGTACCGTTGATCAAGAACCGGAAAGGAAACAATTTCTTTGAAGCAAAAATGCCCAAGAATTTGCAATATATCACAGTGATTAATTTATGAAACTAAAGAATGGAAATGTTGTAGAGGCAGATATACCTGTTGCTTGAGATCATAAGGGTCAGCTCCTTTTTCCTTCATGTCAGCTGTTTTGGCAACAAGATCAACAAGGTCCAAATAAAGAAAACACAGAAGAGTAAAAGGAAACCTAATAGCAAGGTCTAAACACGATCCAAATTACAAGGTCCAAATCATATAATTGAGTACATAACAATCCTAATAACTAAAAGAAATTAAAAAAAAAAACATTTTTCATTCTTCAATCTTCAGTCATCATCAAGTGTAAAGGTAGAGGAGGTTGGGTAACTAATGTCCAATGAGGGAACAATTTTTGCAACATGAAAAAAAAAACAACTTTACTTATCATTCATATTACAATAAGTACATAAAACTACCTTAGAAAAAAAAATCTTGTTACCTTCTTCAACTCTCTCAAACTCCAAAAATTCCTCATCTTCATTTGAAGGCAATGGCGATGGTGATCATTTGATCCAATCTTGTGTGCAAACAAGTGCTTCCACTATTTTTGGTGTAAGAGAACTGCGATACGGATTAAGCACTCTTCTTCCGGTACTAAATGCAGACTCAAAGGCCACAATAGAGACAGGTATAGCAAGCACATCTGTTGCCATGTTTGCAAGAGTTGGGAATCAACCCGAGTTTACCCTCCACCAATTCAAAACATCCAAATCTCCCTGACTCTCTTCTAAGGCTTCATCCAGGTATTTATCTAATTCAGATTTAGTAGACCCAACTGATCGAAAAAATTTGTTAAAGCCATAAGGATCATCACTACTACCTCCTTCACTAGGTCTAGCCTCCTGTGAGCTAGCTTCAAACTCATTTCCACCACCACTGTACTCTTCAAAAAGTGATCTCAAGCTAGATTCCACTTTATCTTTCAACTTACATGTCACTTCACCCATTTCACCATTAAAACTTTAAGCAATGAGCCAATTTGTGAATTTTAATTTGTATCTTGGATGCAACACAAGAGCGATCATCAATAGCATGTTTAGACGATCAGGATTGCCCCAATACCTATCATATTTCTCCTTCATTCTGCCAGCCATCATTCTCACACTCACATTCACATCCCTGGAAGTAGACATTTGCTTGATTTTCCTTCCAATCCCAAAGGCCTCAAACATATACATAGTGCTAGTCACATAAGCTGAACCAGAAATGCGTACAGTAGCATTATGGAACAACTTCAAGAATGGCAAGATTGAACGCATAAATTCCCAATCACTATATGAAGGAGCTATATGAAGATATTTTTTATCTCGCAACTCATACTCTTCAAATGCCTTCTGATGCTTTAACGCAGCCTCCAACATCAAGTAAGTAGAATTCCATCTAGTTTCCACATCTAAGCAAACAAGGCCTTTATATTCAATGTTTTCCTGCATAACACAATCCTTTAATGTAGCCAATCTAGAAGGGGAAGATCTTACATATTTGACAGCAGCACAAATTTTACAGATAGCATTAATATCTTCTTTGAAACCTTCTTGCACAATCAAGTTCATAATATGGGCATAACAACGCATGTGAAGATAATCTCCACTCAGAGCCAGACGGTTCCAAGACATTAGCCTCTTATGCAGATATTCAATGGCTTTATCATTTGATGAGGCATTATCAACTGTCAGTGTAAGAACACGAGTTAGCCCCCAACTACTTAAGCAATTCTCAACTGTTAAAGCCAAATTCTTCCCTGTGTGACTTGAGACTTGACAAAAATTTATGACATTCTTTTGCAACTTCCAGTCGTTGTCAATGAAATGTACCGTCAAACTCATAATTCAGATTTTGTGATGAAGTCCAAGTGTCTGTAGTGAGGCAAACCCTATGACAGTGTTGGGAAAGAAAGTTCTTCAACTTTACTTTTTCACTACTCCAAAATTTAAGAACATCACGTACCAAGGTAGTGCGTGAGATGACAACAAGAAAGGGTGCTACAATGCTAAAAAATTCCCAAAAGGCTTCACGCTCAACCATTCGGAAGGAGAGCTCCATTGCCACAAACATTTTAATCAGCACATTCCGGCATGCCTCTTGGTCAATCTTGGGCAAGGAAGGAGAAGAAATGGCCGTTGTGGATGAATCTGATTTTTGCTTTTTGCTCCCATTGTCTGGGTTACTCTTGCATCTAGATAAATGAGTATGCATAGCACTTGTTCCACTCCTATATTTAATCAAAGCATCACAATGTTTACATTTAGCTTGCATAAGAGGGTTGGGCACAGGCAATTTATCAAAGTGATCCCATACAATGGATTGATTTTTACGTCCTACAGAGCGAGGCGATAATAGTTTTAAGAAATAAAGGGCATCATACAATGCATTGAAAGTCTGAACTCAAATTATATAAGGGGCATCATACCAGAGCCGTGAGATGCATGGTGTAAGAAACAACTAATACTAAAATTACAGCAGTGGTCACAACTGATAGGTAGAAAAGTCTAAAATAGCTAAGACTAAAATGACTAGTCTTGTGCCAAAGCATGATAGGCAGCATAAAAGAAGATAAAATTAAAACAGTGGTCATTTTATGTACACAAAGTGAAATTTCAAGAAATATGGTATAAATATGATAAGAAATCATAAATACCTCTAGGCTCTGGATGTTGCTTTACTTAAAAAATGAATCTCGGTTGTGGGTCTTTGGATCCCTCTGACAACACAACCTGAAATTTCAACAAGAAGGGTAAATTAAAAGATTTTGAAATTCTAATCATGTTAATCATATTGTTGTCATGTAGGATGATGCAAGTTCATTGGTGCCATCAGCATACTAATCCTTGTGTTTCAACAAATCCAATTTCATAATAAATTTCCAATTTGATAATAACTATTCATTGGAAGAAATAAACATCTGTCCTGAAAAGTCATGCCTTTTGGATCTGAGATGTAACCTTTAAAGGTTAACAAGTCTTGATTGAGTCCCAAAAAAAAATGGTTATGTTAATATTTAAAAATTTTGCTTTTTCTAGGAAAAGCAATGATATCAGAAATAATTTGTCCCATGTATGGCGGATTCTTAAAATTCAAGGATTAAAATGAATGAATCCTACTAAAAAGAACATAGATGGAGCTTAAAAATATAAACCATAACTTAATTAGGTTATATTGAAAGAAATTTCTACATCCATAATCACAGTATTCAGAAATTGAAGATTTGTACCACATAAAGAAATTCAAGAATTTATTGAACTAGAAGATTAGAAGTCTGGTACATTACAAATCACAATAAATAATAAGCTGAAGTAAAACTGATTGAAACAACATATAAATTGAACATAGCATGTAATTGAATGGAATGACACATAAAGTACAAATTAAAGCCCAAGAGAATCACCCTAGGATGGCAAGAACGAATTATAAACAATACATTTAACAAGTAACAATAGAGCAAGTGACTAGAGAAACATAAGTAGTAGTGAGTGGATAGATTTGAGGAAGTGTAGGTACTTATGGGACTACTTTAACGTTATTAACTGTTAGCTTGGAAATTGGTACACTAGGAATTGGCAATTGAGGAAGTGGTACTTTAGGTATAGGAATTTCAGGGACTAGAACAGGCAAGTCTAGCAGTGGTACTTTAGGCACAGGAAGTTCAGGGACTGGAACTGGAATAGGCAAGTCTGGCAATGGTGGCAGTGGCAGTGGCATTGGCATAGTAGGTAACTCAACTTTGGAAGGCAATGGTAAGGCTGATTTTGGCAGAATACGTGCCTCTGCAACCCTTGAGTCAGTGATCATGGATGAAAATGTTACAAGCACAAGTGCTAAAATGAATGACAACTTGCTAGAACCCATTGTTTGACCTAGTAAATGACAAGAGCTTTCTTAATCAATAATCTATGCAAGATGATGGCTTTGGTTTGCTTAAGGTAGTGGCCTTGAGCTTTTATAGACGAGCTAGTACTGAATCTTGTGACACATGGATAGGTATTCATGATAAGTCCAGTATATTTCTATATTATGCCTACATTTTGTTTTATAAATATATTTTCTAAATATATAATTGGCTTGGTTGCACTACTATATTAGAACATGTCCATGGTTGCATGCCAAGTGATTGACCAAACAGGGACATCGTTAGCATTAACTAGGAAATCAGCAACGGTTTCTACAGTTTGAGAAATGGTTGTTCCGGTCATACCAGATAACATATCTAGAACCATCATTGTGCAACACAACTTAGGCAAGGAAATAAGACCTTTTTCCTTCCCATGAAACAAGAACACTGTCACTAGTTGGCAAAAGGGTAGCAGAAATTTCTCAAAACTTCTTATGGAAACTCTTCCATACTCATTACAATTCAATTCCAAATGCCTAAATCTGATATCAATATATTTAAAAAAGGTTTATCAGATTCATTTTCTACATTAATTATGAGTAAACAGTCCAATTAGTCCCAAAAAGATATAGTGCCAGTCAAATTAGTTTTTGAACAAGGGACATTGATCCAGTACAAGCAAACTATACATATGAGGGAAATGAAACAAACTAACATAACAGAGCCATATCCCCCAGGTTAGTCAACAGCAACAACAACATGATCTCTTCATCATCAAGAGTAAAAAAAAGGCAATAATCACAGCAATAGCTAGACATCAGCAAACCCAGAAAACAAACTATCAAAACCAACAGACTATAATATGACTAAATAATGTAAAATAAGTCATATGTGATATAGATAACTAGTCAAATCCTAACAGAAACTTCTAATAGATCAACTGGGGCAAATATAAAAGTATACATAAGAAGAATTTAGAAAGTGTGGAAAAAGAGATTAAAGAGTACCTCTATACACTTGAACTTCACCTATTTTATGCTGACAACGTGGAGAAGTCAACAATTTATTCTCTTTCTGCAACAAGCAAATGAATAGAAAGAATTAAAAAAACCCCATCACGCTCTATAACCATCTATGTCATCCAACAATAGAAAAAACACAAAATCACAAGAAAAAATGAAAAAGGGGGTCTTCGAAAACTGACTTCTTATGAAGTGAGTAACTCGGCAGATATTGACCCAGTCACACGAGCTCGGTCAAAACTCAGAGGCAAAATTTGGGATTTAGGGTTTGATAATGTGAATCCACGACATTGCGATTTGAAGAGACGACTCAGATGAGAGTGATTCGATATTGCAAATTGCAATTCAAGGTTGGCTCATTGAGTCATTGGGATTTAGGGTTCGATTTGAAGAGATAAGAGAATCGAGAGTGAGAGTCATAACTCACAGTGACAATGAGAGTGGAGAGTCGAGAGAATCACAAGATTCATAACAGTGCAATTTTTTTTCAAACTGGTTCGGTTATAAGTGAACCGAACTTCTTTTGTACAACCAATTCGGTTCGAACCGAATCTGATTTTAAAACAATGCAGTTCTTTTTTTCAAATTGGTTCGGGTGCAAAACAGTTCGGTTTCGGTTATGTTGCAAACTGGTTCGGTTTGAACCGGTTATTTTGCACACCCCTACTTTCAATACACCCCCTCTTTTGCCCATGACTACCTGCCACAACTAAGGTGGGCTAGGGGTGACCACCATCAAGGTGGGTTTCCAACACTCCCCCTCATGCTCAAGGCTACCCACCTAGAGCGTGACAAACACTGGGGGTCCACCTATGGATCTAGGATAGGCTCTGATACCATGTCAGAAAGTGGGTTTCGGGCCTAACTCAACCCTACAAAATCGGCTTGTAAGGTGAGGATTGCTCTCCACTTATATATTCTATCTCAGCACTATCTCTAGCCAATGTGAAACTTCAACATGTCCCTTTTTGCCTACGGCTACTCGCCACACAATATGGGACTTTCAGCACACCCCCTCTTTTGCCCATGGCTACCTGTCACAACTAAGGTGGGCTAGGGGTGACCACCATCAAGGTGGGTTTCCAACATAATTGCTACATTGTTTGTTAGCTATATGAAAGTTACGGGGTAAGAATTTCCATAATTAATAGGCTTAATTGTAAATTTTACCACCCAACTTTCATAATTTTGCAAATTTTACCATCCAAGTTTTTTTTTGCGAATTTTACCACATAAGTTTTCAATTTTTGCGTATTTTACCACTCTGATATTTCACCAAAAAAAAGTTAAAGAATTCAATTTTTTTTTGTGAAACATTAGGGTGGTAAAATGCGCCAAAATTGAAAACTTAGGTGGTAAAATTCGTAAAATGATGAAAGTTGGATGATAAAATTTGCTAGAAAATAACTTGAATGGTAAAATTCGCAAAATTATGAAAGTTGGATGGTAAAATTCGCAAAATTATGAAAGTCGGGTGGTAAAATCTGCAATTAAGCCTAATTAATAACTATCTTTTTCATAAACGATGCGAAGAATCATGTACGCGCTTGCTTGTTCTATTAAAAAGTGGGATTGATTAATAAAAGTTGATACCTTTTTTTATTTTTATGTTTGGTAGAAAACTAGAGTTAATAATATATTTTTACACTTATAAAGCCACCTGTGCCAAATTAATTCATAGCAAGCATGCACTGTTTTTCTCATAGCAATAGCTTATTTGTATTTGTTGTTCTAATTCCAAATTGATTTGGAGACTGCAAGCTGAAAATAGAGCAGTATCATCTTTTCTATTGTTCATGGCGAAACTGTAGGATACTCAATTTTGAATTGTTGTTCGTCTATTCTGTATTTGGAGACTATAAGTGGTAAGAAAACAAAATATTGCGCTTGCCATGAACAAGTTTATCAAATATCAAAAATCCTACTCTGCATTGCACCAACACACTTCTCTTTTAATCTATCAAACAATTTTTTAATTTTTTTTAATGAGGAATGCCAATAACACACTCTCCTTAACAATATCTATTCTAAAATACTCCTTTTTATTCGTTAAAATTTATTCAAGATTACAAAACCAAGAGAAAAAATCATTAAATAGGATGTGGAACGCACATAATTTTGTGATTTCCAATAAATTTTAATAGGGAATGTGTTCAAAAGGATGTATCAAAGAGTATGTTCCTAACATTTTTCCTTTTTTAATTTTAGAAAACAGAAAACTGTTTTTAAAGGCAGTAGACAAATAAGGCCTTAATCTCTGTTTTATATTTCTTGAGTACTTTAATTCTCTTGAATTTTCTCATATGTTGCATTCAATAAATTTAATTTATAAGAGTTTAATTTCTATGCATTGTTTGTATAAAAAAATTTACACTATCAACTAATTAAAAATTATGATAGGTATAATTTTTAAAGTAATTATTATAAAAGTTAACAAATTTATTATATATTGTAATTTATGTTTAAATGAGAATTAAAAATCTTTCACATTATTTGTACATGAACTATTTACTCTTGATTTAATGAAACTAGTGTTTTACGCACGGACTTATTAAAATTTTCACTACCTTATTTATATAGTGCGCGTTTGAAAAAATAACTTAATTAAGATCTTATTCAATAAGTTTTTATTATGTAAGAGCTTATGTTATAAGGACTTAAGATTCAATAAGTTGTTTGCGTTTGGATATACATGTTGAAAAGTGTTTACACAATTTTATAGTGTTTGGATGAACATAATCGTATAAGCACTTATAGAATGTTGTTTCATTTTAAAAATTAAAAATTTAATAAGAATCAAAATATGATTAAAAATAAAATAAAAATTATAAAAGTTACTAAAAAATTAAAAATAAAAATATATATATCACAAAAATATTAAAAATAAAAAATCACTAACTACCATTTATCTATTTTTTTCGTAAAAAAATAAGAAACATAGGTCTAAAAAAAATCATAAAATATGCATATATATTATAAAACTATGATTAAAAACCAAAAAATTCACCATGTATGAAATTGGAATGCCGCTCACACGAAAATAATGAAAAGCAAAAAGCGCAAGAACCAATCAGTTAAGCGCGGAATGAATGAAAAATAAAAATAAAAACAAAAAATAAAATATTGGAATGCTGGGTGCGGTGGGTAGGATTCGAAGCCTGACATATATGAAGAGTACCGCGTAAGCTCTTGCCCATAAGCTACCTAGAACAACTTATTATTTTAAGCTCAAAAGATCTTATGATAATCCATAAGATATTTTTATAAACACATCCAAACATTCACATAAGTCCTTATAGCATAAGATAAGTAATAATAAGTTGTTCATAAGCTCTTCCAAACGGGGCCATAGTCAATAGAAAGAAATTTGGAAAAAAAAACAAAGAATTATATAGCACATTGAAATTTTTTTTAAAAAAGAGATAATTATAAAAGAAATTAGAAACTATAAAATTAAAAAAAAAAAAGATAAGGGAAGATGTAACAATATAACTTTAATTTTTTTAATATTAACTTTGAAAATTGAAAAGTAAATTGAATTAAGGATTTAGAATTATTGACTAAAGAGAGAAATCTTCGAAATTTAAAAATAGAGTTAGAAAATTTGATAAAAGAAATATTAAAAAAAAAATAGATTAGAGAGTATAAAATTTGAAAAAAAAAATTATATAGTACATCGAAAGAAATTTTGAAAAAGAGATAATTATAAAAGAAATTAGAAACTATAATTTTTTTAAAAGAAAAAAAAAAGGAAGATGTAATGATGTAACTTTAATTTTTTTAATATTAAATTTGAAAATTGAAAAGTAAATTGAATCAAGGATTTAGAATTATTGATGAAAAAGATAAATCTTCAGAATTAAAAAATAGAGTTAGAAAATCATATAAAAGAAATATTAAAAAAAAAGCCCAAAATATTAGAGAGTATAAAATTTGAAAAAAAATATAGCACATCAGAAGAAATTTTGAAAAAGAGATAATTATAAAAGAAATTAGAAACTATAGCTTTTTTAAAGAAAAAAAAAGATAAGGGAAGATGTAATGATGTAACTTTAATTTTTTAAATTAACTTTGAAAATTGAAAAGTAAATTGAATTAAGGATTTGAAATTATTTATAAAAGAGAGAAATCTTCGGAATTAAAAAATAGAGTTAAAAAAACTGATAAAAAAATATAGAATCAGATAAAGAAGTGAATGGAGGTAGTTATAGAAATATTGTGAATGTAGGATAGTTACAAAAATTGATAAGAGAAAGTTTAGGAAAAGTAGAAGAAGGAGATGCATGTTAGGAGAGTAAATTACATCACTTCATGAGATGAGAGAATCTCTTAGTCATTTATATATATAAGAAGATAAAGCATTGTAAATGTATTCGTAAAAATAGGACATATACCTTATTTTTAGTGTATTATTACTTACATTACATGACTTGGTACACTTGTTGGAGGCATTGTTTGAGTGAATTAAAAGCTATTAAACAATTACAGAAAGAGGAAAAACCAAGAAAGCAGGGGACACAAAGATTTTATTCTATTTCTCACTAAGGCTAAATAAAGATAAATCCTGTGATTAAACTTCTAAAATTCAATGATATAAAAATTTCAAATATATTGACAAGAAATTTTGTATAGTAAATTTTTTCTCGCTTCATTTTATATAACAAACCTTTATAAGAAGGAAAATTCGACATTCTATTGAACTAATGAAATCTCCACTTATATAACGGAGGAGGCTTTTTTTTGGGCATCGAGAGTTACTAACTAATTTCTCGTGATACTAAAATTTATCATATAAAAAGATAGTTTTTTTAATAGATATCTTTTCATACGCAAAGGCCTGAATCCTTAACCATATGTAAATGAGATTAATGAAGAAATATTTCTCATTAATTTTCCACACTAATTCATGATTCTTCTTGTAGTGATGATTACCTATCAACTATGTCATACCAAGTTGATATAATGAATTATTATTAAATATGAAAAAAAAAGTTAGGGAGAAGGGTCCCAGTAAATAACTCAATTATGTATTTAATTAATAAGCTCTTATTAAATGAGAATTTATTCATAAATAATTATAAAACTTATTTTAATAAATTTGTAAGAAATTTATCGAAATAAATTCAAAAAAGTAATACAAAATCATATATTTTTTTTTATAAATTTAAATAAATTTCATATAAACTCTCAATATTCTTAAAAATACCTAAGGTACACCTGTCTAGCTTGTTCTGCGCGTATGGTCTAGAAGCCAATGTGAAAGACATTTCGACCAAAAAACTATAATATAGGTAAATATTATTTTATGAGATTCATTTTACATGGAATGGTCGCCTTGTCCGATGGCAATGAGTGCACCTTATTCATATTTATAATTTACCAACCTGCAAGAATCAGCAAACGGATTAATTTGATTTGCTTTTTATTCTGATTGCGGTGTTTTGATAATTGATATTGAGAAGAATTAACATGTGTCAACACAACACCGATTAAAAAAATGCATGTTTAAGTTTGGAATCAAGTAGGTGTGCATACACTATAATTAGCTCTAATCAATATTTTTTTTTTGTGATGAAAACTGGTGATTAATTTGCTAATGCATCCTTCAAACCAGAGATAAAATAGCTATAGCTATAGAAGGATATGCCTTCGAGTGACAGGAATGAGATTTTAAATATGGCCGAACTAAAAAATAGTATAAAATTTTCCATCTAGAAGGGGGTTTTGAAAACTGTTAAACTAATTATTGACGAGGAGCAGTTGTTTCAATAATCGATCCGCTAGGAAGAAGAGTTTTATATATGAAACTAGAGATGCCCATTTATGTATAATGAAAAATAAATAAATAAAACTAAAGTTGCGATAACTTAGATAACAATTATATAAATATATTGTTTTCGACGATAAATAATCCGTATCAATACCATGGTAAGAAAAAAAAATTATATAAATGTTGACATGATCGAAATGAAAAGTGTCATTAATTATTTATGAGCTATATACTCATTACAAGAAAAATAAATGATCATCAACATAGGTTGGCTTACTTAGTTGGCCTTCCACTTTAATTTTACACAACTAAGACTGTGATTTAATTCTAAGATAACTTGTAATTAGTAGACATATGAATCTCATTATAAATTCTCATTGATGATTCTGACTTTATATATAGAGAGGGGCAGACCTTTACCTAATTAATTTTAATATTTAAAATGAAAAAATATTACCTTTAATTAAATAAAAAATATATATAATCTAATAATATTTCATAACAAATTACTTAATAATTTGATAACTCATGTATTATTAAAATCATTTAAAAATATCATCAAGAGCGTGGATCAACTGACGTAGGATTGTTTAAACTTAATAAGTGATCTCGGATTCGAATATGTAGCTGCATACGTTAATAATATGATGATTAATTTAATAGACTTGTACTAATAATGTTAAAGTTTTTACATTGGGATTTGTGATTATAGAATAGTACAAAAAAACTTTTACACTATTACTGTATATTATTATTATTATTATTATTATTATTATTTGAAGCTTTATGAGTTCGATGGTTGTGTATTATGGTGTAGCTAGGATAGTTATATGAGGTATGTGTTCGAAAGAAAAATTATGTTGAAAGTTAAAGAAATTATAGAAATTACTTTAGCTATTAGGATTTATATAAATTAGGGTTAAACATGTTTTTAATTCCTATAAATTGGAAAAAGTTCATTTTAGGTCATCCTATTTTCAATCGTTGATTTTTAGTCCCTCCATTTATAAAATATGTCAAGAGTGAACCCGATCAGAGACGTTGTTAATGAGCCGTAACGGAATTGCATTTACTCAATAGCCACATCAACAGCCACGTACGGTCACTTAAAGGGGTTTCCTAATGTGTCTATAAGTGACTAAGCATATCCGTTAAGGTTCATTAGCGGTGTCTATGACTGGATTCACTCTTAACACATTTTATAAATGGAAGGATTAAAAATCAACGATTGAAAATAGGAGGACCAAAAATAAACTTTTTTCAATTTATAGGGACTAAAAACATGTTTAACCCTATAAATTATGACAGGAAAGAAAACTAGATAGAGTTTTTTTGTAGTTTTTCTACATATTCCTCTTCCACAATAAAACAAAAAAAATATAAAAAGATACCAACTGAACTATGTTTCAAATGGTGCAGATTTTGTTTTTCGCCAGATATGTGTGTGTCCCGTACTAACACGAGCGTACTTACGCTACGCTCGAGGACGCTTCGTTATTATTTTGTTACCCCTTTTATGTAAGATTAATAATCACTAAGATAAATTCGAAATTTTAAAAACTGAGTCATCATCACCTTATTCTAAATTCAATCTGATCCAATTATTCTACCACTTTCCAGCAAGAAAGCTGTGAATGAAGGCAGACGAAAGGGATGCCTCGCTCTTCCCAGAGAAAGAAAAAGAAAGAAAAGGACGAAAATAATAATAATGAAAAAAGTTTACTTCCAAATGATGGGCTTGAGTTAAGAACTTAAAGAGTTATACCACTTTGGCATGCATTTACAGGTGGATTGGTTATTTTACCCATATTCTTACCTAAAGAAAGAGATATATTACCCATTAATTAACATATCATATTAGGACAACAAAGTAAGACATGAAGCAGAAGATTCTCATTTCTCACTAACCTTCTTTGCCCCTTTTAATTGACCATATGGAGATGTGCATGGAGAAGTACCACAGATTAATTTATAGTGTAAATTTTGTTGTAATTATACATGCTGCGTGCATGCATGGATTAAAAATTGGATTTATGCCCGACATATGGAAGTGAGTGTGTGAATAAAAATTATAGGTCATAGAAAGACAAGTGAAGGGTAGATTACGTACTTATACAATACAGATGCAAACAAATTAATTACGCGAACATGGGGAGAGAAGGGGATGGGCTTTCTTTTGTCTTTTCGGCATTTTGAATCCAGGGACAAAACATGGGCGTGCATAAGATTTGTTATTTTCTTGGTTAAATTATGCTTTTGTTTCGTTTGTTTTAACCTATACCCATGTTACTACATATAAAAACTTAGCAGTAATTAACTTCGCGTTTGTGTTCATGTTCATAAAGTCTTTTTTTTTTTTTTTAGTTTCACGTAATTCAAACCTCCATGTTGACTACACAAAACAAAAGTATATATATTGATTAGATTTAGTAAAGAAAACAAAAGACTAGTACTTTAGGGTAAGTAAAGGTTTGAAATTACTCCATTTTTGTTCACATCTGCATGTGTGATAATCTTGCTAATTTTATTTCTTTAATTATAAAAGTAAGACTTGATGTAAAAAATAAATTAAAAGTTAACTCCATATAAAGGTACGTACGTAGTGAGGGACAGGCTATATGTGATTTGTTAAAACTAACGCAAAAGCGACAATTGATCATTGTTAATTAATCTCTTAATTTGTTTTATCCATTGCTTGGTTGGATCTAGCTAGCTATGGTGTTACTGATCAAGTTACTCAAACTTGTAATAATATATTAGCATAGGTTACAGTATATTAATTAAATCCTAATCTATATATGTGATGGGGGTTAGAGGATCATTTGCAAAGTTCCAATTCATTTGAGGTCCACTTGTATTGTTTGGCGTTGAATGATCGATAGTCACGGGAAGGTGCCATTTGTTGCCCTCTTTCCGTTTTTGGTTACTTGCCATGACGAGTCGACACCAACACAGTTACATACACATAGTGCTAATATATATATATATATATATATATATATATATATATATATATATATATATATATATATTTTTCTAATCATAGTATTGGTACGGATTATTCATCGTCGAAAACAATGAATAAATTCCGTCGGAGACCATGAACGCATACTAAGGTGGATATTCCCCTCCCAATATGGTGGGTATTCTCCTCCTAACATGATTTATTTCATACCCAAAATGACATCATCAGAATTGGAATCCTGTACCACTTGGTTAAGAGATACAAGCTACTACCACTTGTGACAACCATTGTTGGTCGTGCCGATATTATTGCTAGTGCTGCTATAGTGACGCATTTTTGGTGAAATTGGATAATTTGATTTTAATGCAAGCGTGGCGTGGCGTGGCGTGACACTCCAATGTCAAAACTCTAACGCGAACCAGCCAGCCAGCTAGAGTTACACTGACCAGTGGTCCTGCCCTATACTTCCAGCAAAATTATCTCTTATAAAAAATATCTATATATCATTTGTTAAAATAATGATATATAGATTCTGTAAAAGAAAATTGATATATAGATAAAAAAATGTTATACTGATCACACATTCTACTAATTAATTATAAAAAAAATAGTGGAATAATAATTGTTTTTGCATTAATCTTATGATATATCCCTTTAATTCTGTACGTTTTGTAGAATTTAATTTTAGAGAGTTACTTTAGTGACATTTTCTCAATGAGAAAAATCTTTATTGTAGATTCTATAGAAAATTTAGGAGGCATTTACTTGTATTTTTATTTTTTTATTTATTTTGTTCACTTTTTAATTATAATACTGTCATCTTATTTTTAATTTGTTTCTTGTTTTAAATATCTGTATAAGAAATAGAAAAAAATAAAAAAAAGTTATTTTCAGTATTTCATGTACAAATATTTAAAAACAAAAATAGCAGTTTTGTAATTAAAAAATAAAAATAAAAATAAAAAATAAAAATAAATGCCCACTTATTCTTCCGCTCCTCTTTCTTTCATCTTATCAAACGATAAACATTCTCTTAGAAATCATGTTTTCGATCCCTTCATCTTTGTTTTGAACTTAATTTTCACATGCCAAATGATGAATATTGGCAATTCTTTTGTTAAATATTTAACATAAAGGTAAAGTAAGTACGTGGAAGGGTAAAAGGACCTAAGTGGGGCAAATTAAATCTAATAGCGATCGAGGAAAAAAGAGAATGCAAGATTGAGGATCCAGCAGTAGGGTCTGAAGTCAGTGTTTTGGTGAGAATATAATTCAGGCATGATTTAACGTAGAAGATGATGATGATATTGAAATGATAGGAACTAGGAAGCATTAATGTATTATTATAATTTATAGCATAAGAGTTTGTTGGGGAGGGTCAAGATCCGATTCTCCGCTGTGTAAAATGTTAAGTATTTTTGTCGTTTTGCTCTCCGTTTGGGCTCTGGCGCCCGCCGATACAACTCTGACCATCCCGTCCGGTCCTCTCCTTGTTTCGTCGTTCCAATATATATGTTATTTACAATCACAATTAATTGGATAATGTCTTTCATGTACGTGGTATCGTATGCTAACTCAACTCAATATCTTATCTTATAACCATGTAAAAAGATGTTTCTTCTTAGAAATATTTGTTTTGGGAAAAGAATTTGTAGTTCATTAAATAACATATATTACAATCATACATGTAGGTTCATTATCACTACGTTATTGATGCAAACTATCCACCATTGACTTTGCAAATGATTAATTTTCGTCAAAAAGCCTATTTGATATCCATAATGGTTTTGTCCAACTCGAAAAAAATTGTCTCTAATAGAAGACATTTGTAGGTTCTTTGTCAGTACGTTATTGATGCAAACTATCCACCATTGGCTTTGCAAATAATTAATTTTTGTCAAAAAACCTATTTGACATTCATAGTGGTTCTGCCCAACTCAAACAAAAAGGTCTCTAATAGAAGATATCTATAGGTTCTTTGTCACTATGTTATTGATGCAAACTATCCATCATTGGCTTTACAATTGATTATTTTTTGTCAAAAAACCTATTTGACCACCTTTAGTAAGGTGTTCCCTCCCAATTACTTTAATTTTTCCATTCACAGCTCAAAATGAAACCTTATTTAACATACACATTAAACCTAGTTTCACTAAACCTAACTACATGTATTAATACTACTTTATTAAATAAAATAATTTACAACAACATTCTAACACTTTTAATAAAAATATTTTTTGCAATGAATATTCTATCATAATAATTGATATAATTAATAATATTATCTTAAGACATTGTATTATTTTAAATGACAAATGATATAAAATAAAAATATTTATATATCTTATTAAATGCTTCCAAATTTTATGTCAATTTTATATTAAATTAAAATTATTTGATACTTGTGTACATAAAAATTGACATAGTGTATACTTTTTAAATATATAAAATATGAAATATTTGATTACATTTTTATTATTTTTTAATTTTTACAAAAATTAATACAAATAATTAAAATAAATTATAGTTCTAATTTAATGGTTGAGTCAATAAAAGGCATATGCTAAGGATATTGGTTAAAGAATTCAAAATAGAAAATTTTCATTACAAAGTTTCATTAATTCACTTTTACTATGATTTTCAATGCATTTATAATGTGAATTTTAATAAAAAAAACTTTCTATTTTAAACTTTTTAAACAGGATCCTCAACAAAATTCACATTTTATATAAAGTTACTAATAATAGAATAATTAGCGTAAGTTATACTCACACATAGTGGCGGATCAAGGACTCGGGATCAGCGGGGACAATCTATTTAGAAAAATAAATCTAATAATAATTATCATATAAGAAGAGTGAGAAAATGAGATAATGGGTTCAAACACATAAATATAAGAGGTGTAAATATAAAATTTTAAGATAGATACTTATAATTTTATTAAAATAAAGGGGTGCATTTATTTGTCCTCACATAAAATAAGTCAAGAGGTTCAAACATACAAAATTAGGGTGCAAAATATAAAATTTTAAGATAAATACATGTGACTTTATTAAAATGAGGGGGTGCATTTACCCACTCTCAAATACATACAGGTCTGCCTATGCTGACACACACATACCATAACGTGGAGATTGCAGGGCCATTAAGGCTATTGAGTATTGCCTTAGATCCCATTTTATTTTTATTAATTACTATTGTCACTATTATTAATTAAGAGTGTAAGTTGTAACATTAGTTTGAAAATGGAAAGTCATATAGTGGTTTTCCAACTATTCTTTTCAAAAGTAAATGCATTCAATATGTATTTTGAAAATAGTAGATTAATATCTGTACTAAAATAAATATATTGTACAAAAAAAAAAGTAGACTAATATATTTCTTTTAATGAGACTCGATTTGATAATAAGTTTACGAGAAAAAGGGCTATGCACTGTAAAATAGTTTTACACAGTCATTCAATCACAACCCACAATGTATGGTAAGTTTGTTGACTTTTACAAAATTATCTTAAAAGTCATACAAACATTGATTTGTAAATGGATGACAATGTAAAACTATTTGACACTGTCAGTGTATCACCATTAAATTCTAAGATTATAATATGACATCTTTTTTTCATTTTTTATTTATATCCAAAAAATGTAAAACTTTAAACAAGGATGAGTTGAAAATATTTTATATAAATCGTGAAAAGTTTTTAAGATTCAATAAACATTTTCATATTAATGATCTGGATTTATTTTCAACATTGAAAATATTAAGAGAAATGTTAAGAGAAACAATTACTAACACCCTAATAGAAATATTAAACTAAAATATATGCATGTATAAAATATTAATTACAATACCTATAATGGTTGTTATCATTGAAAAAAGTTTTCCAAAATTTAAATTGCTTAAATTTTATTTAGGATCAACATAGTTATAAAATAAATTCAATAGATTAGTCATCTTATCTATTCAAAGTGAACTATTTGAATTACTTGATTATAAAAATTTATAAATTATTTTTGCAGCTCAAAAATATATTAAATGTTCAATTTAAAATAATATATCAAAAGTTTAAGTTGCTTAAACTTTATAGCTATCAATTTCAATAACATTAATTATTAAAAGAAAGCATTAATGAAATAAAAAATAAAATTTTACAGGAAATAAATAATAATTTCATTGAATATAACAGTATTTTCTTAAAATTATAAATAATTAATAAAATTAACAATTATTGTATAAGCTTTTAATAATAATTATTTTGATATAAAAAATTCTTATAGCATTATTTGTGCTTCCGCTTTCGGTTCAAATAGCACTAGGGTTAAGGAATGCTATTTTAATATGAAAAAGAACTTTAATAAAAAATCATGAGCAAAAGAAAATTATTATGTATTTAAATAATATTAATCAATTTAAAATAATTATTTTGATACAAAAAATGCTTACAGCATGATATGTGCTCCCGCTTTCGGTTCAAATAGCACTTAGGTTAAGGACAACTATTTAAAGATGAAAAAACTAATTTTAATAAAATCATCAAGAACAAAAGAAAATCATTGTCTATTTAACTAACATATTAATAATTTAAAATTTAAAATAAACAACAAGGAAACTAAAACGAGCCAATTGCTCGTGTGGCAATTTCCAAGTTGCCTCAATATTACAAACGAAGATATATATATATATATATATATATATATATATATATATATATATATAAGAAAAAGATACTTGAAAAAAGAAATCAAAATCTTGCTTTGGGAAAGTGAAAACTGAAAACCAGCCTTTGGGTTCAGAGACAGGGCAGAAGAGGCAGCAGCGGCAACAACAGAACCAGAAGTACTGTGAGGTGACTGGCTGTTCTGTTTCTCAGTAACGACGTAGAAATAATAATCGTAATAATGCTGTAATTACCCCAGCTGTCTCAAGATAAACAATAAAATTAAAAAAAATATCATTATTACATTTTACTATAATTTTAATGTATTTTTAGACTTTATTATTATTATTACTAAAATTTGATCATCGGGGACCTCGACAATAGTTTATTGGTCGTCAAAAAATAGCTTATATATTTGCTTAATATCGCTATTCTTATTATTTCTATTTCTTAAAAAAATTTCTAACTCTCAAAACTAACTTAGCTTTTCTATTTCTTCTAATTATATTTTTTTTCTATTCACTAATATTAGTTTAAAATTTTAATTAAAAAATCGGGATTCAATTTCACCTGATCATTTGGTAAGTAAAGATAAATTTAAAAGATAAAAAAGTTCAAATAAATATACTAAAATATTAACAGTCTAATCCTAATATATAAGTAAGGCAAATGTTAACCAGTGTCCTAAAAATACTGGTTAAAAAACTAAAATGAGAAAGATTTTTATTGGGAGGCTGAAAATTGAGTTGTCATATGAATTTCACAGTAAATACTTTCTCATTTTAATTTCTTAATCAGTTTCCTAAGACACTGATTAGCAAGATCCTATGTAATAATTTTTATAGGGTAAAATATATTTTTTATTCTTCATTTTATCTTGATTTCTGTTTTTAATCCCTCATAATTTTTTTTACTGTTTTTAGTCCCTCATAAATTATTTTGTTCTGTTTTTAGTCCCTGACGTTAATTTCAACTGTTAAGTGGTGACATGACAGACATAAACTGTGTGTGTGAAAAATTCCTAATTAAGTTTCTAGTGACTTTTAACCGCTATAAATTTTTTGACAGTTAGAAATGTTTACTTTTGTAACATTTCTTGTGATTTCAGAAAATCTGATGTTCGAGATTTTGATTTTTTTTAACATTTATGACAGTTTTAGTTTGTCATAAAATTTTCAGTAATTAAAAATCACTAGAAATTTAAACAAAATTTTCAAGCAAAAATTATGTTAGTCACGACATCACTTAACAGTTAAAATTAATGTCAGAGATTAAAAAAAAAAAAAATTTGAAGAACTAAAAATACAGAAAAAATTTATAAGAGATTAAAAATAAAAATTTGGATAAAATGAGGGATAAAAATATATTTTATCCTATTTTATATGAATGTGTAAGAGTGTGGACCGTGTGGTGCTGTGAAAGAGTTCCCAGTTAGACGTGTAGCGACGACAGGAAGCCTCCTCCTACAGTGTTAGTCTCACACCAGGACAACACACACCTACCAAGTTGCATTTGCATCCTTTATTTATTTTTTTTTTCATTTTACTACAATTTTCTTCTCTCTCACAAAAAGAAAAAAAAAAGTGCAAGTCTGAACAGTATATCTCCCATTCCATTATTATTTAATAATAACTGGCTCATCACCAGTTCATTCACCCTATCTCTCACTCTCACCTCGTTATTCCAACCAACCCCTATAGATTTGAATCACCAACTTCCTCATTCCTTCCCCCCTCCCCTCTCTCTCTTTATTTGTACCCAAAAAACGCACTTCCCTTCACCATCGCACAAAGCTGAAACCATCACGATGGCGGAGAAGCACTTGCGGGAGCTCCTAAAGGAGGATCAAGAGCCGTTCCTTCTGAAACACTACATTTCGGAGCGTCGTAGCCAGCTGAAAAAAAGACCTTCCCCAAACAGCACCTTATTACAACTCAAAAAGAAACCACAAAACTCAAACTCAAACTTCCCACTTAACAAATGCTTCCTCTCCTCCCTACAAAAATCCCCACTCTTGGAATTCGCGTCGCCCAAGAAGAGTCCCCTCAGACCCTCCAACGCCAAAACCGCCACGCTCCTCCTCGAAGCCGCCCTCAGAATCCACAAACACAACAAGCCCAAACCAAACAGGGCCTTGGGCATCTTCGGCTCGCTCTTCAAGAGACTCACCAACCGAAAGACGGAAATAGAGGGTCTTATTAAGGTTAAAGACAGCGACGATGTTGTTGTTCCTGTCTCCGAGGTGGTGGGATCCTGTGAGGTCGGGTTCACCTGTTCCTGCAATGGCAGGCCCAGTAGCGCTGTCTGGTCGGAGAGCAACGACTTGGAAAGTTCTAGTAGTGGCCACTCCTTTGATGACTCCGTTCAAGAGATTGAGTTTCTCAACAAACGCAAACAAAACGATGATCACGGCTTCTTCTGTGAAAGCCCTTTCCGTTTCTCCCTCCAATGGAACCCCGACTACTCCGGCCGCCACACGCCGGAATTTTCGTCGCCGGCAGCATCTCCTAGTCGCCACAGAACTCAGGTTTGTCCTTTTCACATAATCATCGTAATAACAATAATTACTTAATTTTGATGTACTGATGTAACTTTTACAGTATCAGAAATGCTTTTAAATAATAAAAAATTTATTAAAAGTTACAAAAATTTATAAGTATTATTTCTTATTTAACTCATTTCACTCATAATTTTATATATTACAAATTTTTGTAACTCGTGATTTTATATATTGTATAATCAATAAATTTTAACGAATAAAAAAAATTTAATGGATATATAGGGTAAAATTTATATTTTTAATTAATTAGAAATCATATTCAAAAATATAACTTTTAAGGGTTTTTTTTAAAAAATAACTTTTTAGCTATAGGTCAACAAACTAATTATACACAGTATGAGTGTAAAATTATACTATTATTACATATCCTATTTTTTTCTAATAAAAAATGTTTTGAAATTAACTGTTTAGAGCTTTATATTTTTATTCCGCAACTGGTACCGTATACTATCTCAAATGTGATTAGATGTCAACATGTACATTTTAATTAAATTTTAGAGTAAATTATACGGAATTTTCCTTGAGTTTTACCTATATTATATTGATATTTCTGTCTTTTTAAATATTACTTTTAACCCCTGCTCAAGTGATAATCATTTTGTATGGTTCAAAAAAGCAGGGAGTGTCGGTGTAATATAAGTATAACTTAGAGAGAGTCCGTGTAATTTAGAACAAATAAATAGGAAATTTTTTGTATGATTAAAAAAAAAATGTGTCGATGCAATATAAGTAAAACTCAGGAGGAGTCCGAATAATTTACTCTAAATTTTACTACTATATAAAAATAAAAAAAACTTTTACTACTACTACTAATAATAATTTTGTAAGAATTGAGTACATTTTAATTAAATTCTGATAATAATAAATACTTTGTAGCCGTAGGAATTCAGCTGGTTATTAATGCTTCTAGGTTCAACTCGCTGGTTTGACTCGGTGGTGTGGTGTGGTGAGTTGGAGCACCCGAGTTGAGCTCGTGAGTTAACCGTGATAGTAGCGTGATGTTTTATTTGTCGGCAAATAGGATCTGGATTCGGGGCCTGCAAATTTTGCCGGAACTTTGTTTTACAATGACGATTTTACCCCGCCATTTTTCCCATATTTGTTAAAGATTCGTGTAGCAGATGGGTCACGTAGGTCAATTTAATTCAGTGGATTTTTCTCACTTGTATTTTTCGTTCAGGTGTCTGCCATGCAATCTTCTCGATTTTCTTTTATCATTTTTTTTACTTTTTGGGGTTATTCGGTAAATGAATTCCTTTTAAAAAAAGACGAATCGTGTTTTTGTTTGTTCTATTGGAATTATTGGACCCCGACATTCGATTTCTAGAAAAATAGTTTCTCCTTTGTATTTTTTGTTTACATTAATAATAGTGGGGTGGTTCGTGTGGCAAGTAACCAAAAAACAAAAAAAGAAGTCAACAACAACAACCAATTATGAAGCAGGTGTAGAGTCTAAATCCATGGGCATTATAAGAATGATTAGGGAATTATGTTAACTACCCAATTAGGACAATATTCTAACTATGGTGGTTGTGAAATTTTTATAGGACAAAGAAATTAACGGTGCTGATGGCGTCAACAAATTCCAATCAGGGGAAGAAGAGGAAGATAAGGAACAGTGTAGTCCAGTATCTGTTTTAGACCCACCCTTTGATGATGATGATGAAGATGTGCATGAAAATGACCATGCAGAGAATGGTTTTGATTTGGACTGTAGCTATGCCAATGTACAAAGTATGTCATTATTTTAAAATATTTAATATTTTATTTTTTTGGTTTATTTTCTAGCATTTTATGTTGTGTGGTCGTTTTCCATCAACATGCCATCGTACACGCTTCTTCAAAGTTGATTGCATGGTACAAAATACCATAAGAAAAGGGGGGGGGGGGGGGGGGGGGGGCTATTTTGCTGTGATGATTTGTGCTGATGCCACCTATCTTTTGTGGGTTCCATTTGAAGATTACAACGGCTCATCATCCAACACGCATTTCGCATTGAATGTGAAATTGGCCTACTCTTTGTTCAACAACTACACACATAGGCACTAGAATCGTTATAAATTTCAACATGACCCACATATTTTTTGTCAGTCTGTCTTAATTGTGATACTTCCTTTCAATGTGCTGCATAAGGTTTGAGCATTCTAATACTTTTCAAGTTTAATCATATATACTTTTCTGTCTTTCATATCATTCAGCATTTTATCTAACGTGTAAAAATGTGACATGAAGAGAACATTTTTGTTTATTCAGTGCTAGTTCTTCGAGACCAATTTAGGCATTGTACTGTTATATTTTTTTATGCTTCAAATAGCTGCTAAAACTTTTATGCATCATGTACTGTTATCAATGCTGAGTTATTATTTACTTAAATTCTGTGAACATGAAAAAGATGTAAGAAAGAAAGCTTCTCAGTTCAGTACAAGAAAGAATTTGCTGAAATCTGATCTGTCTGCAATGAATGCCTAAGCAGTTTTACAAAATTAACTGAAGGAAGATGTTTATACTGATGTTCTTTTCCTTTGCATTAAATTTTCAGGAACCAAGCAGCATCTATTAGACAGGCTTCGTAGATTTGAGAAACTTGCAGAGTTAGATCCAGTAGAACTTGAGCAAAGAATGTTAGATCAAGAAGACATCGAGTATGAAACATTTATTGAAGAGGATGACTATGAAGATGTCGACAGCGAAACAACATGTGAAGAAATGTTTGAAATCCTCTGCCATTCAAGTGTTCAAGACACACAGCAAACCCCAGAAGACCTTAAGAGGCTGGTCTATGATCTCATCAAGGAGGAAGAGGCAGAAGCTAATTCTTTAGAAGAGAGGAACATGGTGATAAGAAGGGTTCTTAGGAGGCTGGAATTGTGGAGAGAAGTGGAGTCCAACACTATTGATATGATGATAGAAGAGGACTTCAATAGAGAGGAGGGTATGTGGAAGAAAAATGCTGAGCACACAAGGGAGCTAGCTGTGGAACTTGAACTAGCTATCTTTTGCTTTCTAGTGGAGGAGCTTTCAGAGGAACTAGTGTGTTAATTGGGCAAATTTTGAAGCAGCTGAAGAATTTAGTATGAGTTATATTATTATCTTTATTCTTTTTAATTAGAAGAGTACAGTCTAACTTGCACCTTATTTGAATAGGCTAGTTAGATAAAAAGAGACCCAAAAGGATAATTTGGGTTGGAGGGAGGAGAACTTTGGGTGGGGGATATGTACATGATTCGTGTATGTAGCTGGAAGGGAATGCTGTAAATCACCTTTATTAGTTAAAAATACTATAATTTTTGCAGTTAATGTATTCAGGTTAGTATCTATCATTCATATTTATCTTGATCAACCACCTTAATAGATGTAAAAGAAAACAAGTTTGATTGCATGTGTTACTTGTTAGTATACATGTTTAGGAGGATTTACGAATGAGTTAGTAAAAACCTCTGCAATAATATCTATTGTTTGTTGAGATTGATTAGACATTTGTAAACCAGTGAGAATTTATTAAACAAAATGTAACATTCACATTATTTTAAGATTTTAAGATTTTAAAATTTTAAATAATTTTTAAAAAATATGTAAAAGAGTATATTAGAAATTATATTATTAACATTTATGAATTTTAATCAATAGAAAAGGCAATGTAAAATAGTGTACTAGAGAGTGCATTATTAACATTAATTTATAATTATGAATTTTGCAGAGTGGTTCAAAATTCAGTGTATGGTTACTATTTCTTTCTGATTTTCCAAATTAACATGAAGAGTCTAGAGTGCGATAAGAGAAGGGAATTGTATTGTGTTCACTAGACAGAATGATGTAGTTAGAGGACCTTGTCAAGAAAGGAACAATTTGACAACGACTAATCACACCAATCCCCTCTGCTTTTGTCGTGTTATTTTCTTTTCCAAGATCCATTCTGATGAGCAACTTATCAATTAACCAACATTGCTTTCTTGGTTTGTGATTTTTCTTTTTCCTTTTCCAAAGTGTGTTATTCACCTTGGCCACGCGATCACCAAGCTTTTCCGTAGTGTGATAAGAATAATTCTAAGAGTAATGTTATATCTTCTAACAAATTCTCTTGTAAATTCTTCTAGGACAATTGACAAAATATGTTTAGTCCCTCAACTTTTCTCAATTTTTATTTTTAGTCTCTAAACAAATATTTGACCAGTTTTAGTTCCTGATTTTTTTTTTCCGTTAATGTTTTTAGTCCCTGTCTTAAAAAAAATCGTTTAATGATGACGTAACAGTCACATTTTACGGTGATTATTTTTCTGGCAGTTTAAAATTGCTATAATTGCTTGACTTAATAGGTCATTTATCAAAGATCGAACAAAGTCGTAGACAAGTGGTACTGGTACTCCACCATCCACGTCATTCCGGAGGACAGTTTCAACTTCAAGTATGTCCGCTCCGTTAACGGCAAGATAGGACATGCAGAAGAGGAGGCAGACTCCATGATATTGGTCATGCAGATGTCCATGATGAAGCAGTTAAGTCAACCAATTCTAACAATTTTAAACCGCCAAAAAATTAATCGCCGCAAAATGTAACTGTCACGTCATCATTTAACGACTTTTTTTATGGCAAAGACTAAAAACATTGACGGAAAACAAAATTCAGAGACTAAGACCTGTCAAATATTTGTTTAGGGACTAAAAATAAAAATTGAGGGATTAAAAATATATTTTGTCCATTCTTCTATTATCTTCTTATAAAGAAAATATTTAAAAAATATATTTAATGTATTAAAAATATAAAATGTATTCATTTCTTACCCTATAAATGTATTCATTAGTAAAATGTCTTTTACTAAGCGTAGAGGTAACATGGTTGCAGATAGCTTAGCAAGTCTAGCCTTCCAGTTAGGGGCAGTTAGGGAAGATGTACTGGGCAGAGGATGTCCCTCACCAGATCTTGCTTTTACTTGAATCTGATGTAACAGCCCATGCTGGCTTTTCTCATCAATAGTATTATGCAGATTTTGCCTCAAAAAAATGAAGTAGGAATATTGTAGCCAAAAAATATAAATGAAGTAGGAAGATATTATAAGATTTATAATTATTCTAATTTCAATTTTTTATAATATCTTTCTACTATTTTTCTTACTTTCTAGCAAGTATTTAATGTATTTTATATTTACAAGATATTAAATAAATTTATTTTTATTTAATACTTTTCTATAAAATAATAAAATTTGTAAAAAGATTTATAGGAAAATATGTGATAAATTAATGTTTGTGACGGTTGTGTTTCTGTTGTCAGAGTTATTACTGCATAGATCATCTAAAAGGGAGGATGTTTAAGCAGTTCTTACACATAAGAACTCGTCTTTGAGAAATTCATCCTTGGAGCAAATTCACGTGGCAAACTATATGTAAGAACCGTTTACTTTCTTTCTTGAATAAATATTCTTGTAATTAGTTTGTGTTTGATAGTAATATCTACTTTTAAGAACCCACAAAAAGGGTTTTTATTCACTCCTAAATACATCTTGAATAAATTTATCCAAAATTCTAGATAAACATAAGGACGTGTTTCGCAATTATTATGAAATCTTCAATTCATTTCCAACCCACCTTTTCTGCTCAGGTGGTAATTAACGTGCTTTTGGGTTTTTAATCTTTCTTAAGATATATGTTTATAATATACTTTTTAATATAATATTTAACATATTCTTTATTTTGAGCACATTAATTTTTGAAAAGTCATTTAATTATTTAAAAACACGCACTTTTTAATAAATAAATTAATAATAAAGAATTATTAAAAAATAATTTCAAACTTTGCTCTCAGTTTCTCGTCAGTAATCAAATATTGCATTTGTCGTTCCGGGATCTTGATGTCTCTATCAAAACGGGCTTAATAGCCCAACCCAATCTGTTATAGATGCAAGTTGCTTACCGAAATTCAATTCGTAAATATTAATACTTTTTTGAACAGTAAGCCCATGAAATTGAATAACAAGTTCACTTTCCCAATAAACTGCTGAAACAGTTTAATACTTACTCAGGCCCATTATCCAAGTGATCCAAGTCAATTGGAGCAAGATTTGTCAAGCATGACCACTTCTATTGATATTGGGTTAATTAAGTTTTTCATCTCTCAACATTTTCAAATTTTGATTTTTAGTCATCTTATTAATTTATCCAATTTTAATTCGTTAGTAATTCCGGTCATCAAAATGATTGTAGACATTAGAACCATTTGGCTGCCAGTTAGATGTCACATGTTCAATTGCTATGGGCTAGTGGTTAGGAATTCATTTCTTTTTTAAGTTAAAAATGTGATTAATGTGTATGTTGACCTGTTTCATACTTACATGAATTTGAAGTCTTTTAGTTTAGAAACTTGAACTTGTTGTCGAGGGTGTGGTCCCGAAAAAGGTGAAGAAGAATCTTCTTCTGTAAGACTTGTGAACAATTTAGAAGTCCTCATTGCAGCACTTACTGTGGACGATTTTTTATTGATATTTAGTCTATACGTGTTGCACATTGAGAGCAAGTTTTTAATGGTTTTTTTTTTTTTGTCTTTCTTTTAAATAGAAAAATGTCCTTTACAATGCAATAACGAATTTAAATGTTGATAGATGGTCCTATTTCGAAGCTTTAGGTATTGTTAAGGAATTAATTAGGGTACAAGGGTCATGTTAAGTTAAGGTCGTTTTGAGGATCAGTTGAATGAGTTAGTTGCAAACAAAGATGCTTTAGAATTGTCTACTTAATAGCTATGCTTTAATTACGAGGTTGAGATATGTTGAACACAATGGTTGAAACGAAATTTATGGAGTTTGTTAGTGGTTTGCTTGATCATAGTACAGTGGACCACACTCCTGTAAATGATGAAGGGAATGTAACTGAGATAAGGAGTTCAACTAAGGTAATAAGATATTTTTTTATCCGTAGGAATCGAAAAAGCAATTGAGGGAAGTGTGGAAGGTGGACTGGGAGAGGTAGATGATGGCTTTCATAATGTGAATAAAGATGTGGTATGAGTTATTGGTGGTACAAAGTGGAGGACCAAGAATACACCATTTAGATGGAGAAATTATTAGATGGTCCAGGACCACCATGTCATCCGTGGTCCCAACCAATAATCACGCGACACATGGAAAATCAAAGAGATACTCACTAACCTCTAATAAGAATTAATCATGTTATCCTTAACTTAATGGATCTTATGAAATTTAAAATCTTCCTTAATCAATTTAACTGTAAATCTCGTGCAAATCCACAATAACTGCTCCATCATCAGTTCATCGCGTCTACCCTCTTCCTCATTTACGCATATTCACCAAATAAAAATGAATGTTGGGGATAATCACTATGCAACCTGGAATCGTTATAGAAGCAACGTTTTGAAGCAATGTTCATCTTATCATCTCCCTCATATTTAAGTCCTTCAAGATACCTGTTTAGTTCAAGTAAAATTACCCATTGTTCAAGGGAAAAGAAATACCCGATATTGCCAACAAGAACAAATAGAAGGCGACAAACAACAGTAGACTAAACTAGGTGACCACCAATGTTATCCCAATTTCAAATGTATTGTTATTCAATGAAATTAAAGCTTTTGAGATATCATTATTCAAAATAAACTCACAACATTGAAATTATACGGTGGAAACAACAATGAATATTTAAAGAAAAAAATAATCATATTATGACATCTTTGAATTCAATGAGCAACTTCAGTCTCTCAAACAAATTTGACTAAATCACTAATTCACTGGTTGTTTCTTAGTACAACAATGGCATAGCCGTGTTATGTTTTTTGGCGATGTGAAAGAAGGTATATGTGATGATGCAGAGTTATTTTTCAAAGTTTTAAATTTCATCTGAATCCACAAGATTTGTAGTTAAATTGATAAAGGAGGATTTTAAATTTTATAAGATCCCTTAAATTAAGGATAACACCGTTAATCCTTGTTAGGTTGTTAGTAAGTATCTTTTTTTAATTTTTCACGTGTCGCATGATTATTAGTCGAGACCACAGTTGGCGTGGTGGTCCTAGACCATCTAATAATTTCTCATTTAGATGGTCTTCACTATGATGTCCTTTAGTAAATGCTAGAGTTCCTATCCTTGTAGAGTAACACATTATAGGGTGTCGGAGCAAGTCACTCATAGAAATCATTAATAGATGAATAGAAGACAATCAATCAAGTTATTGTAATGTATAGATTAATAATTCAAGTTTTATATCAAATAGCAACTAATTCAATTAAAATAATATTATCATAGTAAAAGAAATAGTTTAATGGTGATACATTGACAGTATAAAATAATTTTACACTGTCATCTAATCACAAATAACTATTTATATGACTTTTAAGATAATTTTATAAAAATCAACAAACTTACCATAAATAGTGAGTATCATTTTCCTCTAAAAGACACCCCTTTTTATCTAAACACGTTTTGTTTTCAATTTTCAATTTGAAAACTAAAAACCTGCTACCTCCAACCACCCAAACGAGGCCCAAGGACAGCAACCTGTGGAAATCGTATTCCAGTTACAGTCAGCAAGTGGGAATGCTGGAACATATGAGCCCCAGCCTCCAAAACGTGGAAAAAAGAACGGCTGTGATAGATGATTACAATCTTTAGAAATAAATAATGGAACGTGTCAGTGTCAGTGTCAGTCAAATTGAAAAGCAATTGTTGATTTGTTGCTACCCAATTGGTCCCAATACCCATCAACGTCTGCTATGACGTATTTTATGATGATATTATGTTAAAATATTAGAAATATTCCTTGTACGGTAGCACGTTAAAATTAAATAAGAAATTTAAAATATGCTAAATTATATATTTTTAATTAATAAAAGTTAAATATATTTGTAATAAAAATAACTTATTTATAAATAGATGCACTTTATTATTATTATAATAAAATATAACAGCATTCATAATTTATAATACAATTATTAAAAAATAACTAATATTTTTATATTATACTCTAACATGAAAATTTATAACATCATCTTTAATTTTTTTTTTATATAAATACATATTTTAAGTAATTTTCACTTATGTAAAAGACAGTTTATTGACAGTTTTTCATCTTATACATCTTTATTAAAAAATATTTATCTTACTCAAATTTAAATAAATTTTAGTTTTATAAATACAACAAATTTAATTTGTTAAAATTATTTTTTGTTAGCTTTAGTTTTATAAAATTAATTTCTTTTAGGGTAAACAATTTGAACAATGAAAGTAAAATTTTGTTTACAGCACATTTGAATTTAGTCTAATTGTACTTTGAATTGAAGTAATACATTACTAATAATTGTATTTAAATATTAATTGTTATGTATATCTAAATATTTATGAATACAAGTTTAATTAATATTTAATATTTTTATTTATTTTATTAAGTAATAATTTTTATCCTCAAATAAATAAATAAAATTAAAAAGATCCCATATTATATATATATATATATATATATATATATATATATATATGTATATTAATATTTCTATTCATTGTATATTAATTATTTAAGATGGAGATAAAAACTAAAAAGTATGATAAATAATTATATTAAGAATTTGAGAAATATTTATGATAGAATTAAAAAACTTGCATCTAACTATTGTTACATGATAAAAGTCTTATTAGAAAGTTCATTTTTTATATAAAGCAAATAAATCTGGTTAAATAATCAACAGTATTTTTTTTAATCATGAATGTTTTTATTATATCCCACCGTAATTTCCATTACATCCTAAATGTGATTTTCAATAATTTATTTTATCGTTAATTCCTTAATTAGTCTAGTAACTAATTTTTCCAAACTAACCAATTCAATAATCTTTTTTTTTATCGGTAGGAATCGAAGATAATACCAAAGAATTTACAACACTCATGCACATTGCTCAATCAACTGAGCTAGACTCCCTTAATCCAATTCAATAACTTTATAACACTATTATGTAAAAAAAAAAAACTTTATAACATTATTTAACAATTTTAACATTGATTTCAAGTTCAAATCCTAAATATAGGGTTGTATTAAATACTTAAAGAATTTTTTTTATTATTTATAATAATTTTAGACAGCTTGAACAGATTGTTTCTACGAAAGAATACCTATAGTCTTTATAAAAAAAGGATCACAAGTTAACAAAATCCTTTGTATGATAGATTATATTATATAACTTAATGTTTATGGCCCTTAATTAAAGTACTAAAACATAATTTAAATATCAAATAATAATATTTCACACAGCAGCTCTAACTGAATAAAAATACAGATAAAAAATTTCTTCTTCCCCAACAATTAAATTAAAGTTTTTTTAACAATTTCATTGTAGTACATTTAAGTGACCCTCCCGTGCGTGGGTCTTCAAGTCATCATGTCAACACTTCACACTTTACGTCTCTTTTTAGCTATTTTTAAACTCGACACGTGTAACTCCAAGTCCAAGTCTCACTTCGTCCACCAATCTCTACTATTGTTTATTATTTATTATAATAAAAACAATAATATAATTAATTAACAATAATGACAACAAACCTACCCATAGTCAATACTTTATCAATCTCCTAACAACTTAGGGTATGTTTGGATATCCTACCTCAAACATACTTTTAAAACTCCAAACCCAGTTTTGTATTATATTTGGAAGTTTCAAAAATTAATTTTATAATTTACGTTTAGGCCAAATCCGGATTTGGATCAAAAGCAATAAATTTGATGTTTTTAAAATAAAAGTATTTTTAATTTGTATATTTACAATAGAAACATGAAGTAAAAATACTTTTCATTGATATTATTCAAACATATTTCATTTTATCAACATACTTTTGAACAAAAAATATTTAAACATAAATTATATTATTAAATTCATTTTTATCAAATTTAAACTTATAACATATTTTTAATTCAAACTTATATTTACAAATTTTAATCCAATCATACAGTTAGTAATTACTTAAAAAGATTATCATAACGACTAATCCATAATACGAAACGATTTTTACGAAACAATCACTTTTTTTGCCAGTAATAACGACTTCGAATAAACTTTTCCTTTTTTTTTTTTATATATTTTATTTTCTTTCCCTCCACGTGGGTTTGTGAATCAAACTTCGCAGTCAGACACGTGCATCATAAAATATACTGGTCCAAACAATTTAAGCACGCTTCTCACACCATCCTGGAGCCACAAGAAGTGGCTGTAGTTCCGTCACGTTCCGTGCCCCCATAGTGGTGGCGCAACATGCCCCACACAAGTCCCCACACGTTCCCCACTTATTTTTTTCTCACCGTATAAAACCACACCATCATCAAACACTTTGCTTCGTACTAAAACCTTCAGCCTAATCCTTTAAAACAGTGTAAAAACTTTTAAAGTTGTAGGAGTGTGTTTGATATGCATTAAGGTACAGCACAACACAAGAAGAAGAAGACAGAACAAACATAATGCAGAAACGAAGGGCGGGGAGGAAGAAGTTCCACGAGACGCGTCACCCGGTGTACAAAGGGGTGAGGCAGAGGAACGGGAAGTGGGTGTGCGAGCTGCGACAACCTAATAGCAAAAACGCGCGCGTGTGGCTCGGAACATTTGCGCACCCCGACATGGCTGCTATAGCGTACGATGTTGCCGCTTTGGCTTTCAAAGGCGAAGATGCTTCCTTGAACTTTCCCCATGCTGCTACCTCGTTGCCGCGCCTTAACTCGCGAACGTGTTCCGTTAGGGCCATTCAGTTTGCGGCGACGCAGGCGGCCGAGAAGCACTTTTCTTGCGCTGATCAGTTTCAGCTCCAAAGGGAGGGTTCCTCAGAGGGTTCTGGAAGCTTCTCTTTGGACGAAGATTCTTCGGAGTTTTCGTCCGAAGGAGGTTCTGGAAGCTTCTTTTGGGACGAAGAGGAGGTGTTTAACATGCCGGAGTTGCTGAACAGCATGGCGGAAGCGTTGATTATCACACCGCCGGCGTTGGAAAGAGGGTTCAATTGGGTTGGTGGGGAAACGACTGTAGATTTGACTCTGTGGTGAAACTGATGATCACTTAGTTAAACCCTAAAAACACGCGCGCACACACACACACAGGCGCACGCGCACACAGTCTCTATGCAAACCATAGAGTACTTGAATTCTTATGAATTTCTTATAGACAAGCAACTTCAAGCAAGATTGTTTAATTATTAAAATATAATTTTTAAAATTAAAAATGATAGTTTTTGTGAGTGAAAAGATAAAATGAACTCACTAAAAATAAATTAAGAACTCACTAAAAATAGTGAATGTTGTTAAGTTTCACGTGAGAACAAAAGATTTATTAGAAGAAAGTTAACAACCCAAATTAACTTTTTTGGGTTGACGATGCTCTTATATTTAATATATGTGAATATGACATTTATGTATACTGTGGTCATGATAATGCTTGTGTGATTTCATTCCTTTGCTACGCTTGGCTTGACCCAAAACTTTGAGATAAGAAACAAGGAGTGATAGAATTCTGTGGCGGTGCATTCAGCCGTACTTGTAAGTTGAAATTAATTTGACACGTGCGCCGGATAGAACAGGCCGAACACACTCATCATCTATATAGCTATGGGCCATTCTATCTCAAATTAAACTCATACTATTGGCTCTTACAATTGCTTCACGAACTTCCCTTCTTGTGGACCACGAATACTCATTATGAAATTAAATGAGAACCAAGAGAAAGAGAAAGAAAAAAAAAAAAAAGAAGCACGATGTCCTTTTTGAAAGGTGTTTAAAGAAGAAATAGAAGAAAGGGAGACCGGTTCTCCCTTTCCCAAAGGGCACCCTTTTCTGTCCATTCCTTCTCTTTAATCAAGCTAAAAAAGGAAAAATTTTCCTTCCTTTTCTTCTTCTTGTCCTTCTCTTCCCTTACTTACACGTAGGATGTTCGTGGATTAGATTGAATCAATTTTGAAGGAAAAAATCATTCGATCTAATCACTTCGATTTTTCTAATTCATCATCTAATTGATTTTTTTCAATATTTTAATTCGATCCGATCCAATCCAATTTAAAGTGGTTTGAATTGGATCGATTTTCGGTTTTAATCTTAATTTTATTTTTTTAAGAAAATATTAAATAAATGATAAGATATATAATACATATAATAAAAAATAATTCAAAATATCAAATATTTCATTTATACGTCATTATATAACTATATCAAAAATAAATTTTATACAACTTGATAATTATATTTATGCATCTTAACTCAAATAGTTAGTAAAAAATTATCTTTAATTAAATATTTTTATAAATAGGTATAAATTATGTGATAATTTTACAAATATATAAGAAATAAAAATATAAACATGAGTGATATTATCAATTTATGAATAAAAATATATACATATATAAAAATTCGGTTTGGATTGGATCGGTTTTGAAAATCAAATCCGAAATCCGATCCAATCCAATAAAAAAATTCGGTTTTTCAAATTTTTAATCCGTTCGATTTTCGATTTTTTTGATCGATTTTTTCAATTTTTATTTGATTGAATCGGTTTATGAACACCCCTACTTACATGCATAATACGCATACCATTAAAACCCTTATTGTGATTGATAAGACAAAGGCTCCACTTATAATTAATTTCTTCATTAAATTTTAATCAAATACTTAATACTTTATTAAATTCTATAAAATTTAATTTGCCACTGTTTTTACTAAAAATCAAATCTTCAAATAATCTTTTACGTTAAAGGAAAATGCTATTTCCTCCGAAACTTACATGGCCAAAAAAGCTTCCGAACCATTAAGAGTGTGACACTTGTCACTGACTTCTTTATAAAATATTCATTCAATTTAATATTTTAAAATTTAATTTCTTTCCAAATTTACCCTTGGTTCGTACATGACCATACCCCACATGAATACCCCTTGACCCACTTATGGAGAACGTGTGAAGCAGAAGAGCAAGGATGAAGAGGAAGGGATTCTGGAAGGTGTGACCGCTGCCCTTGACGCGGATGCACATGTTGACGCCGGCGAAGGAAGAGGATGAGCTTGAAGCGGAGGATCTTTCGGCTCCACCAGCTCCATGAGATCACAACCGATAAAAGTGAACAGTTCAAATTTTTTTTGTCCCGTTGAATATCAAGTTTTTTTTTTATGCTAAATAAATTTTGAAGGGTATGAAAGTTGTAGCGCATCAAGCACAAAATCTGAAAATCAGATGTCACAGTGTGTGCATTTAATTCATTTGCAATAACCAGTTTATTGATCTTTTAAGTATGGTGGCTCCAGTGATTCAAAACAATATCACAAAAATTTAGAGGAACGGTCACAAAACACCCTTAGAGGGAGATCGAATCTGAAATAACATATTGTGAACATTTGCAATATCTGCAGCTTGCGTTTTTCCTTAATAAATCTGAGAAGATGGAGAGATAAGAGAGAAAGGAAATAAAAGAAAAAATCAGAAGTTGAGAGAGTGAGAGTAAAGGGCCATGAATTGACAGTTGAGAGAGAGAGTAGAAGACAATAAACTTAAAAAGCAGTTTTGTTTTTATAATTTTTTTTAGCCTAACAAATTATTTTTATTTTATTTTTTATTCTTAAAGTGATAGTATTTTTTTTCATTATTCAAAATATTTTTTTTATTATTCAAAGTAATATTTAAATTATTTTAAGAACAAAAAATAAAATAAACATAATTGATAAGAATTAAAATAAAAAAAATATAAAGATAAAAAATAAAAAAATATTAAATTATAAGAACTAAAAAGACATTTAAATCCATTTAAAAAATAAAGGAGGTAAGTTTGAAAAAAGAAAAAAAAAACTTAACAAGTTAAACTCAAATGATATTTTATATTTAAAAAATTGACGGATGGCAAAAGCAAGTGGTTCGGCAAATACTTAATACTTTATTAAATTCTATAAAATTTAATTTGCCACTGTTTTTACTAAAAATCGAATCTTCAAATAATCTTTTATGTTAAAACTCATATATACCAATTTTACTAGTCACTTGATTTAAGTGTTCTAACTCATTTAATCACTTCAAAATAAATTTTTTGTGTCTTATTCTCCTTTCTCTAGAGCCACGAGACCCTCATCATAGGACCAACACCAAGGTCCCATTCTTTTTTTTTTTTTTTTTTTTTTCTTAAGCTTTATAGCAAATGTAAAGCTTGAAACTTTTAATCCAAACAACAATAAAGTATCACCATTTCAAAATATACCCAAATATATCAATATAAGCATACTAAAACAACCAATATATCATCATATCATCATGAAACATATCTTTATATTTTCTCGCTTAAAAGAGGGACATTTTTATATTTTTATGGTATATCACTCTCAAAAGGAAATATTTTCGCACCCAAAATATCATTATTTTTGTAAAAAAAAAATATGTCAATTAGTTAGCATTTTCAATTTATCAATTACATTGAATGAAACAATTTCACGAAACAATAATTTCAAATCGGAATTTATTTGTTGCAAGATTTTAAAAGCTTTGGGTCTTCTCTTCTATTTAAACGTGAGTTATCATAATAAGGTTTAACAGTTTTGTTTTTCTTTTTTGGAATGGTTCCTTATAAGAATGGAGTTTTCAACAAATGGGACTGATCATTTGCTTTTTTTGGGATGATTCTTTATAAGAATGGAGTTTTCAATAAATGGGTCTGATAATTTGAAGAATGAAATTTGCAACAAATGGACATGATAATTTGCTTCAATGTTGAACATAGAGCAGGTATTTCATTTTTTTAAATACTAATGGAGGTTTTCTTTAAATGATACTAATGTTTTTCTTTCCCTTAGAACATTATATTTATTGGGAATCATTTTTTAGACTTCTGAGGTAACAAATTGAACCACGATTTGGCGCGCACCATTGGCAATGTTATGCAAGTAGAGATTTCTAGGAACATTATATTTATCGGGAATCATTTTTTGGACTTCTGAGGCAACAAATTGAGGCACGTTTTGGCACGCACCATTGGCAATGTTATGTAAGTAGAGATTTCTAGCAACGGTAAAGAACCAATGTTTATAATTGGAAGATTACAAATGGCAAAATTCTACATATTTGATCATGACTGTTAGGATGCACCAAAAATAATGATTCTCCAGAATATGGAAATGATGAGACATAGGATGTGGAAAAAGAGGAGGATCAAGTATATACAAATATAAAATTAATTTTATTTTATGAAGTTTTATTTAATTTTCTTTTTTAGTTAATTATTGGTTTATATTATTTTTAGCAAAATATTTTAAAATATATTATACTCACAATTATAAAATATGCATCAAATTAACTAATAAAAATAATACCAATCAATGAATGTCAAGAGACAAATTAAGGACGTATTAATGAATGTCAACGAATAAAAACAAAAACAATTAACATCAAATTATAATATGAAAATTTGATATTAAAAAAAATTTAAATAATCATTTAATAATTAAAATTTGAATTTTAAATAATCATTTTAATTCAAGAGATAAATATAATAAGAGTCATTAGATCTCAAAATATAGTAACTTTAAACCCTAATAAAAATTTGAATTTTTAAACAATCATTTAATAATTAAAATTAGATTAATTTGTCATAATAAAATGAAATATAATTATACATAAAGCAATGTGTATTTTAATTAGAGTTTATTTGTTGAATGAATTAAATGCAATTGTATTTGATTTAATTTACTTTTTATGTACTCCGTGACTTTTCAAATTTCGTCATTTTTTTAATTACATTTCAAAATATAGTAACAATAAATCCTAATTAAAATTCTTATTTGGTAATTAATAATAATTGCAAAATTTTGAAATTCAAAAAATTACTGGACAGAAATGAAAAAATAACTACTATTAATTAATCAAAAGTTAACGTGGAAACAAATTCCACTAATTATTTTTTAAAGGAAGAAGATAATTAATTCCCTATTACTATTATTAAGAAAATACCTATTATTGTTAATAATTTGAATTAATTACAATTAATTATTAAAATAAAATTAATGCATATCAAAATTAAAAAAATAGTAACTGAATAGATATTTGTCTCCTGCATTAAGTTTAAAATTCAAAAAATTACTGAAAATATGAATTTAATCCCATAGTTTATTAAATATTAAATATAAGATAATTCCAATAATCCCAAATTATATATATATATATATATATATATATATATATATATTAAATAGAGTACATTAAGGCTAATTAGTAAAATTAAAAAATTAATTATATCATAAAACGAATATATAGAAGTGAAAAAAATTACTATTAATAATCAAAGCACGTTCTTTATTTTTTAAATCACACCCGCCCATAATTGTATAATTATTGTATTAATTAAATCTTTAATTAAATGTAATTAAAGATTTATACTAAATTGTTATTTTGTAATTAAATGTAATCAAAACAAGTTCTTTATTTTGTAATTTGAATAAATAAATAAATAAAATTATTATTTTCGGTCTTTCTTTTAGAATCATAAACATATTTTTAAATGTTTATATTCAATATTAAATCTCTAATCATACATCTTATTTGATAAAAGAAAAAATATATATATATATATATATATATATATATATATATATATATATAATTTAATGAATTAAAATGACGTTTGAAATCATTTTTTTTTCTAAATCATACACATCTTTTTCAAAATATAATACTTTATGCTTTATATTAAATCTCTAATGATACATTTGATAAAAAAAAAAAAATTTGGGAAATTTGGAGGTGACATCTACGTTCAAAACACAAAATATTAATTTAAAGAGGTAGAGAATTTGAATATATCATTACAAATAATATTTTTATTAGAAACTAAATAGACATATTTTAGGACTGAGAAAAAGTGAAGTTTGAAGGTTAACTATGATATATTTAAACCTCATAAAATAGTACAAATTTGGAATTAAGTGTAACAAATTATTTTAATAATTATTTTTTTTATATCAATCTAATCCTAAAAGAAATCTATTTATGTCAAGTGCAACTTAATTTAAAAAGTCAATTTTAAAACAAAATCAATCTTACATTGTGTTATCTTTTTAATACCCAGCTCATATTAATTAAAGCATATTAAAATAAAAATTATATATATATATATATATATATATATGAAGAGATTCAACAAAGAGTTTAATGATGATGCACTGACGGTGTAAAATAGTTTTACACTGTCATCTAATCACAAATCACCATTTGAATGACTTTTAAGATATTTTTGTAAAAGTCAACAAACTTACCATAAATGGTGGGTTGTGATAGGATGATAGTGTAAAACATTTTACACTGTCAGTGCATGATCCTTTTTCTCTTCAACAAAATATTATTTTTTAAAATTCAATATAAGACATCATTAGGATATATCGTTTTATCTGTAAAAAAAAAAAGAATATACTATTTTAAAATGATATATAAGTTTGGAGTAAAATAGGCTAATAGAATCACTTTATTGTGTTTAAATAATTTATAATTAAGATAAATTATAAAATGAAGGATTTAAAATGAATTATTATGCATGAAAAAAAGAGGTGCCCATTAAAAGGTTACCATTAATTGATGTAGGTAGGTTTTAATTAGTGTATTTAAAATGTTGTTTTCTTATATATTTGTTATTACTCCTTTTATTTTCTAAACTACATGTATTTTATCTACATAATATATGTATTGGGAATATGTTATTCATTTATATGCATAGTAAATATTGTAGACTAAAAAATTCAGCCATATATTTAAAATTTTACTTAAAAATAATATGAAATAAGAATTATTCACGGGGATGAAAAAATATAACAAATATAGATGAATATTTTCAAAGAAAGTATGAAGAGAAACTTAGACTTAACTTACCAGATAAAATATATAAAATATGATACACGGAGCTGAACATTTTACAAAAACAAGTAGAAAATTTCGCACTGAATTTACGGAGATAAACTTTTTTACAATTTTTTTTTGTCCAATGAAGATTAAAATTTATTTTATATCATTAATATATATTTAATTACATAAGAAAAATCAAATGAAATAAACATAATTACTATTATTTTCTACATGCAAATTTACTATCTAAAATTAACTTTTTAGAAAATAATTATTTGTTTTTTTATTTATTATCTTCTCATTTAAATAAATTATTCATGATTTTCTTCTACCTGGACAATTTTTAGTTTTTTTGTACATTGATATGTATATGTCAATATATTAAAATAAAAATTATATATAAAATATAACACATAGGGTTTTTTTTTTATAAAAATAATTAAGCAATTTTCACTTAATTCACGGGATAAACAATTAACAAGAAATCCCATTAATATCTAAATTATTACGATGAAATTATATTTTTTGAATTATAATAATTTTGAATTAAGTTATTTTTTGATGACTGTCCCTTTCCTAACTTAAATAATTAATTTAATGTTTTATTTTACGAACATAGAAAGTATGAAAAATATAACAAATGGGGATGAATATCTTTCATCAAAGAATGGAGACATTTAGACTTAATGTACCAAATGAAATATATAAAATATAACACATAAGGAAGAATATTTTTTACAAAAATAAGTAAAAATAAAATTACACTGAATTAACAAGGATAAACTTTTTTACTAAAGATTTTTTTCCAATCAAAATTAAATTTTCTTTTATATAAATAATATATATTTTATTTACATGACAAAAATCAAATTAAATCAACATAATCACTATTATTTTTCCCACAAAAAATTAGTGTCTAAAATTATTTTTCAAGCAAATAATTTTTTATTTTTTATTTATTATCTTATCATTTAAGTAAAATATTCATGGTTTTCTCCTACCTGGACAAATTTTGATCTTCTTTTATGCATTGATATGTATATGCCAGTATAGTCAAATAAAAACTATATATAAAATATACTTCCTCTGGTCCTTTTTATAAGAAACAAAAGGGTGTTCTTTTTTGGTCATAAATATAAGAAACATAGACCAACTTTAAGATGTATTAATTGCTAGTTTTCTTTTTTACCCTTCATCTTGTAAAATCCATTAATGAGACACCTACTCATTTCTCATGCATTTATTGGTCTATTAACAATACAAGTTATACTTATTGGTGGAGGTACAGTGTCATTAATGCAACCACTACTTAAACCAATCAATTTAAGAGATACTTTTGGAATAAAATTAAAATTTATGACATTATTAATTATAACTAACTAACTAAACTATTTTTATTGGTCTTGACGATTTAGTTATTTGTTTCTTATATAAAGGACCGGAGGGAGTAACAAATATAAATGGATTTTTTTTATAAAAGCAAGTAGAAAATTTTCACTTAGTTCACTGGGATGAATAGTTTACCTTAAATCACATTAATATGTAAATTATTATGGTGAAATTGTATTTTTTTGTTACAATAATTTTAATTTAAATATATTTTATGGTTGTCTCTTTCTTGACTTAAATAATTTATTGAATATTTTATTTTACAAACATAGAAAGTATGAAAAAAAAACATAATAAATGGATATGAATATGTTTCATGAAAGTTTGAAAAGAAATTAAGATTTAACTTACTATATTAGATATATAAAATAGGCTTAAATATGTTTTTAATTCATTGAATTTGAGGCATTTTTTATTTCAGTCCCTCAATTAAAAATTGTACTTTTTAGTCATCAAATTCGTAAAATGTTATTTTTAGTCCCTTAGAATGAATTTGAGGGACTAAAAAGAACATATTTTTAGTCCTCCAAAATGAAGTTGAGGGACTAAAAATAATATTTTCACAAATTTGAGAACTAAAAGGAGCAAATTTTTAATTGGATGACCAAAACTAAAAGTGCTCCAAATTTAAGGGACTAAAAACATATTTAAGCTTATAAAATATAACACACGAAGAATGAATATTTTTTTTTTATCAAAATAAGTAGGAAAATTTACACTAAATTCACGGGGAGAAACTTTTTTACAAAAGATTTTTGTCCAATCAAAATTAAAATTTATTTTATATAATTAATATATATTTAATTACATAAAAAAATCAAATGAAATCAACATAATTACTATTATTTTCTACATGCAAATTTAGTGTCTAAAATTAACTTTTGAGAAAATAATTATTTGTTTTTTATTTATTATCTTCATATTTAAATAAATTATTCATGATTTTCTTCTACCTGGATAATTTTAATTTTCTTTCATACATTAATATGTATATGCCATTATATTAAAATAAAAATTATATATAGAATATAAGACCTAGGGTTGAATATTTTTTTTTATAAAAGCAAATAATTTTTTTTTATTTAATTCACGGGGATGAACAATTTATCTGAAATCACATTAATATGTAAATTATTATGATAAAATTGTATTTTTTATTATAATAATTTTAATTTTAATTTATTTTTATGACAGTCTCTTTCCCAACTTAAATAATTTATTGAATATTTTATTTTACAAACATAGAAAATATGAAAAAAAAATAACAACGAGGATGAATATTCTTCATAAAAAAATGAAGAAAAATTTAGATTTAACATACCAAATTAGATATATACAATACAACACGCGAGGATAAACATTTGTTATAAAAATAAGTATGAAAATTTACACTAAATTCATAGAATAAACTTTTTTACTTAAGATTTTTGTGCAATCAAAATTAAATTTTTTTATATAATTAATGTATAATTAATTACATAACAAAAATCAAATTAATTCAGCATAATCACTATTAGTTTATCCAAGCAAAATTAGTGTCTAAAACAAATTTTTAAGCAAATAATTATTGGTTTTTTATTTGTTATCTTCTCTTTCAAATAAATTATTCATGATTTTATTCTACATAGATAAATTTTAATTTTCTTTTATACATTGATATATATATATATATGCCAATATATCAAAATAAAAATTATATATTAAATATAACATATAGGGATGAATTTATTTTTAATAAAAGCAAGTAGCAAATTTTTTCCTAATTCATAGGGATGAACAATTTATTTGTAATCACATTAATATATAAATTATTATGGTAAAATTGTATTTTATTTATTATAATAATTTAAATTTAAATGTATTTTTTATGGCTGTCTCTTTCCTGACTTAAACAATTTATTCAATGTTTTATTTTAGAAGGAGTAAATTACATGAATCTCTCCTGAGATTTAACAAAATTACACAAACCTCCCCTCTATTTTGACACATAACTTTTACTCCCTTCTTCTTAACACTGTTAGGTGATGGAAAATAATAGAATTAATAAAAATGAAAATTCATTTATTTACTTGTGATATTCCCTTTATACCCTTCATCTAACACCTTCCTCTTCCAAAATGAACTTCACACGCACAGCATCTTCAAAATGTGTCCAAATGAAGTTCAGAAGCATAATTGCAATAAAAAGACCTTTGGAATTGGATCATTATATTCCACAGAAAAATACAAATAAAAGATTATACACAAAAAACACTTTCATGATCAAACATGCTCTACACCTGTCCATTTTAATCTTCAACAACAAAAAAATTAAAACTATATGTATATCAAATCCCACAGCAGTTTCTCTCGAAAAAGAAAAAAAATCCCATAATAGTTACAATGCCACATCTAATTCCCCCCCTCAAAATATAGCCAGTTACAACATATGTATGTTTTATTTTTTTCTTCATGTCCTCGGAATGAATCGCCCCATGAATTATAGTTGTAAGTGGAAACAAAAAGGGAATAATATGCGATGAAAAGTTTGGGGGTTCTTGCTGTAAGGTGTGGAGTCAGGTTGGGAGAGGGAGATCTATGGAAGTTATAGGCGATGGGTTTTGGATCGCTGCGGTGTGGGGGAGAAACTGTATTTGGATTCTGGGTTTGCTTTTTTTTTTTTTCAAACATTCAATTTTTTGAAGGTTGAAGAAAAGGGTAATTTTGAAACAAAATTTATTAAAAGTCACGTGATATTCACGTGACCCATTTCTGTTAAAGAATTTAACACCGTTAACAAGTGCGGGGGCTGAGTGTAATGATTAGGCAACAATTAGGGGTGTTTTTGTATGGATAAAAAATGGAGGGAAGGTCTCTGTAATTTTGTCAAATTTTAGAGAAGGTCGGTGTAATTTACCTTTTTACAAACATAGAAAGTACGAAAAGAAAAACATATGGGGAAAAATATTTTTCTTTAAACTATGAAGAAAAAAATTAGCCTTAATATACTAGATAAAATATATAACATATAACACATAGGGATGAATATTTTTTTTTTTATAAAAATAAGTAAGAAAATTTACACTGAATTTATGGGAAAAAACATTTTTACTAAATATTTTTGTCCAATCAAAATTAAAATTTCTTTTATATAATTAATATTATCTAATTACATAACAAAAATCAAATTAAATCAACATAATCACTATTATTTTCTCTACACAAAATTAGTGTCTAAAATTAATTTTTAAATAAATAATTATTTATTTTTTTATTTATTATCTTGTAATTTAAATAAATTATTCATGATTTTCTTTTATTTGAACAAATTTTAATTTTCTTTTATACATTGATATGTAAATGCCAATATATTAAAATAAAAATTATTTATAAATTATAACACATAGGGATGAATATTTTTTTTTATAAATGCAAGTACAAAATTTTTACTTAATTCACGGAGATAGACAATTTATCTGAAATCAAATGAATATCTAAATTATTATGATGAAATTATATTTTTTTATTATAAAATTTTAATTTAAATATTTTTTATGGTTGTCTCTTTCCTGACTTAAATAATTTATTGAATGTTTTGTTTTATAAACAAAAAAGCATGAAAAATTTTAACAAATAAGGATGAATATTTTTCACGAAAGTATGAATAGAAATTTAGACTTAAATTACTAGATACAATATATATAATATAACACACACAAATGAGTATTTTTTACAAAAATAAGTAGAAAAATGTACACTGAATTTCTGAAGATAAATTTTTTTACTAAAGATTTTTGTCCAATACAAATTAAAATTTCTTTTGCATATATAATATTTATAACAAAAATCCAATTAAATAAAAACAATCACTATTATTTTCTCTACGCAAAATTAATTTCTATAATTAATTTTTAAGCAAATAATTATTTATTTATTATTTATTATCTTCTCACTTAAAATAACTTATTCAAGATTTTCTTCTACCTGGACAAATTTTAATTTTTTTATACATTGATATGTATATGTTAGTATATTAAAATAAAAATTATTTATAAAATATAACACATAAGGATGAATATTTTTTTTATATAAAAGCAAGTCTAAATTTTTCACTTAATTCACGAAGATGAACAATTTACCTAAATCACATTAATATATAAATTGTTATGGTGAAATTGTATTTTTATTATAAAACATTAATTTAAATGTATTTTTTTATGACTTTCTCTTTCGTGACTTAAATAGTTTATTGAATATTTTATTTAAGGAGCATAGAAAGTATGAAAATAATATAACAAATGTATTTGAATATTTTTTTTTTATGAAAGTATGAAGAGAAAAATATAATAATATAACTTACATTACATACAATACAAAATCCACATAAATTTTTTTAAACTTTTGTTTATTCCGTGCAATGCACTTGTCAAAATCTAGTTTTACATAAGTATATTAGTGTAGATCAAGAGTCAAAATCACAAAGAATCCAAACTTTCAGAAAAGGAAGAAAATAAAGCATTTTTCCACTAACAGCAAAGCATATAGTCCAAACTCTAAACCCAATTATTGATATACTGAATCAAACCAGAGCTTTTTCCAAATAGCATGAGGCATAAACATTTATTATGTAGGGTGTTTATTCCTATACCACATAAATCTCAAGCGCTACTCATTTACATTCAGGAACCTTTCTAGAATGTTAATGGGGGTGGTGCTTGAGATTTATGTGAATCATTACCCTTTTCAGAATGTATGAGGGGTGACGCTTGAGATTTATGTGGTGCAAGGAAAAAACAACCTACTATGTAACACAAAATGCTATTTTGAGTCTATTAACTATACGCACCCAGAAAACAAGAAACAGACAAGGAGAAGATTAGTTTATTGGATCCCACATGCTAAGCAATCGATGGCAATTGCTATTTCCACTCCCCCATTTTACTATATTACACTCCCCTTTTAAAATTTTATACCCAAAATACTCTCCTATTAGAAAATAGATTCTGAAATTTATATACACTTCCATCATTCCGGAATTTAATTTCCGGAAGGAAATTCTATGTGATGAGGCTCACCACAGGGATGTTAACCACTTTGCTATTCTGCGTGTGGCAATTTTGTCTCGTAATCACCATGATCATTAAACACTTCTAATTTTCACGAGGTTTCACTTTATTCTGATTCTGAATGTTGTGTTCTTTGTGCAGGATATTCACCATCACGGAAAGGAATTAAAAATTACTCCAACTCCTATTGGTTATCACTGTAAATTGAAAAATCCCTACACCTGCATCAGACCAAATACCATCTGCAACATTAAAAGATCCCCACCCAAACTTACTACCCTATCCTCTACACCCCGACAAAGAATTTGATAACAGCGGGATATAAAATTAAACCCACAAACACACATTAATCTCACTCACAATGCACAGCAGAAGAATTTTAGAGAGAGAGAAATAAATCACCACACAAACTCATGCACAGAGGTACTAGAGGAAGAGAACTTAAATTCACTCTTTGATTGAATTCACTTATATATGTTGCAGTACATATTGGTGGCCTTTTATAGGCAAAGCAAAACAATAAAATAATCTAACTTAATTGTTAAAATAAAACTAAGACGGTGCAGTATAGGCGGTGCTGTAATTTGTTTTCTTAAGATTTGGTAATTTCTCTACTCTTCTAGCTTGGCAGTGAATTCTGTATACTTAGGAAGCCAAATTATCTTAATGGCTAAGTAAATTATCAAACATTCTTTGGAGCATAGGGGACCCGCACATGTGGCTAGCTTCTAAGCCATTAGAGTTTGCTTTTGGTGGGAGAATAATAAGAACATAAGGATAGCCTTCCCGAAAGTAGGTTCTAGAAAGAAGGGAGTGTAAATAGATTCCGGAATCTATTTTCCGGAATAAGGGTATTGTGGGAAAATAAATTTGAAAGGGGAGTGTATTAGCAAGAAAGGGATGTGAAAATAGCAATTTCCGCAATCGACCAGCAGTCACTAACCATAAGGTCCAGTGCTGGATTGGCCCACAAATCTTTATCATCCCATTAGACATCAATTCGGGCCTGGCTGCTGGATCAAGCCCACACTAACTTTATCACATGATATCTGCCCCTCAACACTGCCTTTCCCACCGTCCACATAAAGGTTAATTTGGAGCCCATCTGTGTCGATGAATTCCACATTGTCAGACTTGGCTGTCCCAGTGCTGAAAAGTGAAAACGACATGGTAAGTAGCACAAGTTATTTTAATTATGTGTGATTTTAATTTTTTTTAGCTCAATTTTTTTTTTTTTAAAAAATAAGCCCCTCAACGCCCATGACAGAGTGAAAATTATGTTAAGTTTTTATATATTGACTTGACATCGATGACCGAACATCTTGATCATGGTTTTTGGCTTCGTCAGCAAAGCTTAGAAATTTTCAACTAATCTTCATAGGCCTCCTTTCCTAGGATTTAGTTTCAAAAATTGAAAATTATATGGACCTAGTAAAACAAATTTAAATTCTGAAAATTCAACTAAAATCATAAAATTTATAAAGTAATTTGAGCGGATACTGATTAATGTTATCCATCTTATACACATTTGCTGTTGTCCTAGCAAATTTAATGTTGAATAAAGTTTTGGAATGTTAAAATATTCACCCATACAAATATTTTGATAACTGAAGACTAAATTTTTAGCTTTAAAGTTTTTTTATTTATTAATTAGCTATAAAGTTTCTATATATATTGCTAGCTATATAAATAAATTAAAAAAACATATATTAATACATAGTCATATACACGAAATAGTTGGAAGTATATTTAAATTTGAATTGGATAAGTAATAATAGATTTTAATTTTACTAAATGAAAAATTATAAGATAATTTAAATTAAAAATAAATATACCTTCTTTTTTTTTTCAAAAAGATTTCGCTATATAAACATAGGAACATCAAGAAAGAGTCACGCACAGAAACCGACTTGTTGAACCCGTCTTTGCCGCATATAATTAACAACAGTGCCTAACTTGTTAGTTAAGTTTGATAAACTAATTAATTATTTAATTTTGATAATTATATGATTGGAAAGGAATCTTACAAACTTATATCGTACTTATGTTTTAACATATTTTTAATTATGAATAAAAATATACAAGATAATTAAATTACGTTGTTTCACTCCTTAGACTAACATCAATCAATTTTACATAATAAAAATATACCTTAAAAAAATATATGATTGATTTGAATATTCAACCTCAAAACATTATACTATATGACACGGCGAAGCAACACAATGTCATCATTAGCTTAAATAACTTCAGGAACCGAAACATGTCCATTTCAGTTTTCCATAGCCAAGGCATGCAATATTTCAGTATTCAAGCACTATCTCAATATTGTCATTTTTGCTCTTCCTTCCATTGTTTGTCTTCGATTTGGGCAAACTTTGTCGCATGTATATGTGTCATCGTTTGACATATAGCTAGTCCAAACATTGGAACGAAGAGCAGAGATGCCAAAATTGATATAGCAATAGTTGTCATCATATGTGACCCTAAAGCTTCAAGCTTCTGATCTGCGTAGGTCCAAGGGATTTCTTGAATTGCGAAGCCATCTTCACTCTTCAGGTGTGTTCTAGTTTTCTCCACATGCACAGGTGAAAAGTAAAGCTTAAAAAGTTCTATTTCAGTTGTTCTGTTTTCTGGTTCGTTTCAATCCATGATTGAATTACGACATTCTAATACACTCTTTTTAATTGATTAAAATTTATTGAAAATTATAAAATCAAAAGAGAAAAACATTAAATATGATGTGAGATCCATGAAATTTTTTCATTTTCAATAAATTTTAACTAATAAGAAAGAATGTATTCAAAAGAGTTTTTTTTTTTTCTTTACTAAAACTGATCAATTCATTTCATTACTGATAAAGTGTGAAATACAAAAGGGAATCTGATTATAAACAGTAGGACTAGCATTGACAATAGCACTCTTGGCAAGGCAACGAGCAGCGCAGCTATATTAGCTTGTCTCCCAGAGAACTTTACCCGAAAGTTTTGAAAAGAAGAAAGAAAGGTTATGCACTCTGATATGATATTAGCTTCGTTCCTAATGCACAAACCCCAACTGGTTTGTTGATTTATGTCGTGGAAGGCAGCATCCAGGTTGCATTTAAAGAAACCCTCTGGAGGGGATTGCCACATTTGATATGCTAAGAGGAACCTGGTGTGGGAGACTGCTATTGTTGAATTTCTTAGCATCCATCCATTTTTTTTTTTTATACATAGGAATCGAAGACAAACACCTAGAATTTACAATAACTCACGCATCCTGTTCAACCAACTGAGTTAAATCCCTCGGTTCCGTCCAGTTAGATAAAGTGAGTTCTTCTCTCCTGAGAATTTGCTTGACTAATTCAATACTACGATCCTCCCAAAGCTTTTCATTCTGCCCTTTCCAGATGCTCCACAGGATCTGTTGGAAAGCCCCCTTAAATTCATTAGCAGTTATATATCCTCTATCCATCTTATCACGATTCTCTACAGTTAAAATTTTGATTGCAAAGATCTGTATCATTGAAAATATATTCATTTTTTCCATTAAAATAAAGCATAATTTTGTTTTTCAAAACTTATGTTCGATTGGATTATAACTGCATGAGGTGCAGTTGAATTTTAAACTCTAGAGGATCCAATTCCCTATGTTAACAAATGTTCAAGAGCTTAAAGAGTGGGCTTTTATTCAAATCTCATTTTACTTGATTACAGAAGAAAAATCAAAACTGATATGCTATCATTTTACAATCAAATATAACTAATCCTAAAGTAAGAAGAGCGCAGTCCTGTTGGCTAGCTAGTTGTAGCTCGCAAAAGGTTGGATGCGATCCTTTATTAGGGAGTTTTTTTATTTTTGTTTATTATAACAGGGTTGCGTATTTATTTTGTTATACTGGAGTTTAAAATTATAATTTATAATTTATCAAAATCCCAAAAAAAATGATGGACCTCCGTTGCCCAACAAATGTCAGTTTTTCTATAAATAAAAAAATAATTAAGAAGCTTAATTTTATTTTTAATTTAATTAATTCTTGAATTTATTTATGCATATGAGTTAATTAAATCTTAAATTGATAATTAAATTAGTCATTTTAGAAACTAAATGACATATAATAAAAATTAATATCATGAAGTTTATAAATTTAAGATCCATTAACTTGTATATACTTATAATAAGTTTGAACACTAAACTACAAATAAAGAATAATTATTTTAATGTGTTTGGGCATTTCATGGCTTATTCTTATCATAATTGGTTTCAATTAAATTAAAATCTTTACATTATTATCAGAAAATTTTAGCTATATAGTAGTTTATTTGACACAACTCATGTACGTAAGAACATCTTTAACCATGATATTAATCAAAATTACTTAACACGAGTCTTGTTAGGATACGTTAATTCTTTTTTACCTTTTACAGATTTAAGTAATTATTTTTTCTAACCACAGCTTTATATATATTATTATTTTTATTTTTATTTTGTATTTCCCCTCTTTTTCTCACATGGAACATGTCTTATATAAGATGCAGTTGTTTATCTGATTTTTTTTTTTTTTTTTGCTTCGGAGTTGTTTATCTGATTTGTTACGTGACACAAATTATTGGTGTGATATCTCACATGCATGGCACGGTTGCTTAGGATGAAAAGTATTTTATTCAACTCATTAAAACTGCTCTAATCGAAGTTATGGAACATACCAAGGGTATATATTAAGGTTTAATTTCTACAACAATTAATGGCTTTTCTCTCTTCATTTATATGAGAAAAAAAAAACCAAATCATTCTATTCTTTTACCGTACCCTTCCTTAGTAGGTTCCCTTTCGGATTCACCATTCTGGTGGCCATTTTCTCAACAAAAAGAATAATCACCTACGTAGAACAACTTGTAAATTGTAAATAGTTTCAGAAACCGGGCACATCAGTGAAATCATATGAAGAAGGAAAAGTGGGAGCCTGGTATGATCGAGTTATTTTCTTGACAGAAATAAGAAGAAAATGATTTACGATAGATGCGTCCCAAAACCACGACCTATCTAATCACAATAAATGAGTTTAGGTAGAAAATGATTGTAGCAAATATTTTACCACTAATTAATTAGTGGTTTTTGTTATGATACAGTTGTAAAATGGGTTGTACAAATCTAAGAAGAGGAACTTGTCATTCGCGGCCATGAAAGGAAAGCACAAATAATCATAACAATAGTCAATAATGGAACGGTGATAATTAACCTTACCTTGGTGCTTAAACCATTGCTTATTATCTAATAATTACATCTTTTGACTGTGTCCATTAATTTCTTATTCCACTGTTCATGTTCCAAAAAAGAATTAGATTAGATAACATACAGCAGAGATTCTCAAGGTTTTAAGCTGACGCACTAACTCCATCAGTTGGTGGAAATTAATAATGAACTTCACTTGGTTAGCAGGTATATATAGGTAAACTTTTTTTTTTTTCTTTTTTTAAAAGCAAGGTATACCCATGGCTAAAAGTTATGAGACTAATCTAATGAAAAAATATAGTATAAATAAGCTATAGATTTGTCGGCCTTGCTTGGCCGGTCAAGTGGTGTCAAATTGACCCATTTTTATTTTTCATATTTTTATATATTTTACATGTTAAAATTTTTAAAAAATACCATACCAAATAGGACTGGTAGTTTCCAGGCCTATATTTTTCTAGCCTAACCTAGCCCATTTGGCTTGACGGGCTGGACCAAATTGGCTCAATTTCTTCTGAATCGAAAATTAAAGAGCTTAGCCTGACTTAGCTTGACTCGTCGGGTCAGAGTTGGCTTGTTAGGCTAAGTCTATTTTGACAGCTTTACTATTCACATAGCCAGTAATTGAACTCCTGTTATATGCTTAAAGAGCTCAAGCTATTAGCAACTTGTGCCACTTGTGGGCAGTTTAGGCAAACTTATATTATAACTTTTTAATAATATAAAATATACGTAAAAAATATTTATTTTTTTAATTTTTATATAAAATTAGTTACTAAATTAATATAGTTTAGTTTAGAATTTATCTTTTGTAATTAATAAAATAGTTAAATTATTTATTTTTAGACATGATTAGAGACAAATAAAATTTATTAATTTCAATTTTAAAAATTTATTTCCAATAAAATTATAACAATAAGAATAGTTAATAGTATAGTATAAATTATTCATATATTTGAAAAAATATATAAAATTTGATATTTTAAATGCTATTTTAATTTCTATTTTTATAATATATTTTAAAAGTTTTAATTTTAAAAATAAATTTTGAAATTATTTATTTATTTCATTTTCAATCTTTTTGAATATAATTAATATTTTTTTTTACTCCCCACAAAAGAATTAGGCTAGTCTATACTTAATCAAATTCTATTCCTAACGAATTAAGCTAACAAATGAAATTTTTCTAAGAAATTAATTAATTTTAAATTCATGATATTAATACTATTAATATATATATATATATATATATATATATATATATATTTGATCCATCTTATTTGATATCATAAGATTTTTTTCATCATTTTTTATTTAATTATAACCTATTCTACTTTATTTTAATGTGTCTTAATTTAAATTTATTTATATTTCATTTTAATGTAAGTTTATCTTATTTGATATTTTTTTTAAACTATTCTAATTAATTATTATTTTTAAACTTTCATTAGATTTTGGGAGTTTTTCTATTATTTGTTTTATAAAATCATCTTTGATCAAATAGTGTAAGTACTATGGGAATTTTGGGTTGTTAGATCTAGGGCACTAAATTGTCTTAACTCAATTCACAATCGTTTTCCTTCCCTAACCCTCATATCTCTTGAACCTTGCTACCACTCTAACAGCCTCGATGTGATCTCCTCGCCATCATCGATGACCCTTGTGGCTTCTTCCGTTGAACCATCACCAACAATACAATCTCGAATCTTTCCATGGCGACTACCACCACTAGGTCATCGTAGTGGACAATCTCGATGGCGTGGACACTTTCCAAACCCTCTCTTTTCCAAGCACCAAATGATCGATGACCTTCGTGGGCTTTTTGCAAGTAACAAGTGATTGATTTCTACATTCAAACCCTTGCCAAAGTAATTAATATTTACTTGATTTCTACAAGTGATTAATAAATTGAAACAATTTTTTTTTATACAAACATATATAGTTAAAGTAGATGGAGTATGTAAAAACGCAAATTTTTTACATACTAGGATAATCTCCTTGGTGGTATTTATATTTGCTAAGAACCCTAAAGTTTGAGCACAAATGGTGTATAAAATAAAATTCTCACTTTGTATAGTCTAGCACACATGGGTTAATCTCCTTGGTAGGATTTTTATTCGCACTTTTAATATATTTGGAATGTTTGTAAAATATTTATGGCTTTGTTGAATGTATGTATGTAATTGATGTGTTATTGTTTCTTTTTGGTTTTCCAGATGTGTTTGAGGGAGAAATATTTCTTCAAAACATGCCAAGCATTATTGTTGCTCATGCTTTAGGTACATAAATTAGAGTCACATTTTCTATTTTCTTCCTTTGAAATGATATACATGTAATGTTATTGTTGCATATTAGTTTTCCTTGGTAATAAATATTTTTTTTTTTACTTTATTCCTCTGTAAATACTCCAAATTAAGACACAACTGTGAGAAGTTCATCTCATTTTTTTTTATGAAATAACTTAGAAGTACAAAAGATACACAACAAAGAGAACAAAAGAATGAAGAGTTCTTGTTATATTTTCATATATGAGATGAACTATTTATAGGTAAAAAGTTACAACTCAAAGATTACATACGATTTAATCAAATGCCAATCGAATAGGCACAAAACCAAATTGGCTCAATTAAGAGGAAACACATGAAAGAAGAATGGTTAGCATGGAGCGGAGACACGGTGGAGGTTCAACATCTGCCAAGGGGAACCTAAACACAAGAAAAGATATCACGACTTTCTATGTGTCTAGATTCCCTCAAGCGTTTAAGGAGGAAGACTTATGGAGGATTTTCCAGAGGTACGGAAGGGTTTGGGGGGGTATACATTGCTGGAAGAAAAAACACCACGGGACATTGCTTTGGCTTTGTTCGATTTAAGGGGGTTACAAACGAAAGGAAACTGGAGTTGGAACTGGATAAGATCAGAATCGGTAACATAAAGTTACATGTTAACTTACCAAAATTCTTTAAAGGAGTGGAGAGGTCCATGAAATGAAAACATGGAAAAAGGAGGACGAAGGCCAGAGAATGAAGCTACACAACCAGTCTTTAAACCACGGGGAGGGGACTAGTAAATTCCAACGGGGAACCTTTGCTCAGGTGGTTGGTAGAAAAGGCAATACGATAAGGAGGACTTGGCAAAAAAAAAAATTTGGTGATGATTTGAAGTGGAGTGGTTTTGAGCTCAACATCACGGAGACAAATAACGAGTGGTTGGCAACAAGCTGGGTGGGGCGCCTGAACGATCTAACGATGTTTGATAAACTGCAAGAAACTGCTGTAATGGTGGGCCTAGGTGAAGTAAAACTCAGATACCTTGGGGATGACATGGTGCTAATTACTGGAATAGAAGGAGTGGGTATCAATGAGACTGCGGATAAAAACGAGGGGGGACTATCAACTCTTTTTCATTCCATACGGAAGTGGAGCCCGGAGGAAAGATCTGGAAACAGGCTGGCATGGTTAAGATGCACAGGAATCCCACTCAATGCGTGGAGCAAAGAATGTTTCTCGAAGATGGTAATTACATTTGGAGAGATGATTGCAATTGATAAAGAGACAGAGTTGGCTAATAGACTTGAATATGCACGCATTCTTGTAAAAATATCATCTCCAAATCCGGTGGTGTATATTTCTGATGTAAAAATTAACGGAGTCGTGACAAAGGTTAGAATGATTGAAGAGACGATCATGCAGGTCTGTAATTGCAACTGTAGGCTATGGAACTTCCATGATTCCTCACTTGGAAGTACATCTATGGCAAGTGATGTGGGTATAGATCGTAAGGAAAATTTCTCGATGTGTGATGATGAGGAATGGAACGAGAGGTATGAGCTCGACGGAGAAGAGGCAAACCAAGGTGGAGACGGTGGTGCTGGTAATTAAAAAGGCGAAGACGACACTGTTAACTATTCATTGGCTAATAGTGTAGCCCAACAGTCAATACAAGCTAGTGTTTACACGATGGATCACGTCAGGAATGTCAGAGTAGGCTCTAAAACGTGTTCAGATGGTGAAAGTGACGGGGAGAGGTTGGAACTAATGGACCACGAGAAACTTCTTGAACAAGATGTGAGAAAACATAAGCTGAAAGGGAAAGAGATTGAAGTTGGAGTTGATCCGGGACTATATACTACAGGTAGTTCAAAAAGTATGGAAATACCAACAAAAGGTAACAACGGCTCAATTTCAAAAGTTGAAACTCGAAAGCTGCATTCGAAACAAGACGTGGGAGAGGAAAGTCCAAAAGGAGACAACTGTCAAAAGGCACGTGGGAAAAATGAGGCAGCTGAGTGTGAGAACATGAATGGGCCTCGAAATTTAAGTGAGGCCCAAGTGGATACTATGGAAAATGTGTTAACAGTTTTGGCATTGGACAAGGAGGTCGGGCCTGGAAAAGACGAACATGAACCTACTCAATTAGCATGTGGGCCTAGGCCACAAAGGTCGTTGAGGTGTGACGAAGAAGGCGTTATAAACAAGCTTCACATGGAAGCAACGAGTGCAATACATAGATAAGGGTGACAACAAAAACACTGTTTCAAGTGGCTCTCGTATTGGTAATTCTCAGGCGGAACCAAAAGGAGAAAGTGTAGGGGGCGTTTCGCGAGGACCAATTGAGGCAGTGTGGTCGCAAGCTTCTTCTCCCTTGGGGGACATTATCATTTCAAAGAGTAATGAATCTACTCACCAGAGAAGAATTCTAGAAAGAACAAGGAAACAGGAACTTAGAGCAGCAAACTTATCTTTGAGCAATATCATACCTGACTCAAATATCAGGAATTGCAACAGAATTTACCTGCTCAAAGATAGTGTTAGGTAGGCAAAACATCTCTGGGAGCTAGGGAGATAGTTGGGTGTCTGCTATGAAGGCAATGAAGATGACATGGTTGAAAGATTGGTAAACTTGGAGAAAAGAGATCAGGAGGGCATGCAAAAGAAAAGGGAGGGTTCTCAACATGGTGTACCATAAGACTGATGACATATAATGTAAGAGGTATTGGTGGGAGGCCCAAATGGATGATGTTGAGACAGTTGGTAGTCAAGGAGAAGGTGCAAATTCTGTGTTTGCAAGAAACAAAAAGGGAGGAGGTGAATGATGGAATTTGCAAGGCTATTTGGGGAGATTGTGAAGTACAAAAGCTAGTGTGTGCAGCAAACAATACAAGTGGCGGCTTGCTCTGTTTATGGAGTAAGGAATTTTTTGAGCTCTCGGATTATTGGGTGGGTGGTGGATATATTGGGATGGAAGGAGTATGGAAGGAAAATGGGAGTTATATTAATATAGTCAATGTGTATTTTCCTTGTGATCTTGCGCAAAAGAGAACAATTTGGGGGGAACTGAAAGGAAAAATGGAGGCTAGCAACAATAAAATATGGTGCATCATAGGTGACTTTAATTCGGTCATAAGCTTGGAAGAAAGACAAGGTGAGAGCTATAGTGAATATGGAAGGGAAGAGGTAAGAGAGTTCAATCAATTCATAAGCGATATGAACTTGATAGATATTCCATTAGTGGGTAGAAAGTTCACATGGTATAGGCCAAATGGAAAGGCTAGAAGCAGACTTGATAGAGTTTTGGTGTCGGTGGAATGGCTTCATCTTTGGAGTGAAAGTTCTCAATATGTGTTGGAGAGAAACATCTCCGACCATTGCCCGTTGTTGATAAGAAATGTGTCTTATGATTGGGGTCCTAAACCTTTTAGGACTCTAGATTGTTGGTTGGAGGACGAAAGATTTGCAAAATTTATGGAAGATTCATGGTCATCTTTAGAAGTATATGGAAGGGGTGCATTCATTCTAAAAGAGAAATTAAAGGGCCTTAAAAGCAAGTTGAGAAGTTGGAACAAAGAGTCTTTGGTATTGTGGAAGTAAAGATACAAGATATTGTGGGGAAGATGAATGAGATTGATATTAAAGGGGAAAGTCAAAGTCTTAGTAAGGAGGAAATTAATTTGAGGAGAGAACTACAAGAAAAGTTTTGGGAGGTTTTGAGGCAACAAGAGTCTTTATTGAGGCAAAAAGCAAGATCAAAGTGGATTTTGGAGGGGGATTGTAACTCAAAGTATTTTCACGGGGTGGTTAATTGGAAGAGGAGGAGCAACATGCTTAGGGGTTTGAATATCAATGGGCTTTGGGTGGAGGAACCGGTAAGTGTAAAAGAGGAAGTCAAGAATTTTTTTCAAACAACATTTTTGGAAGAGAAATGGAAAAGACCAAATTTAGATGGCGTCAAATTTTCATCATTAGAGGAAGAAGATATGCTCCTAATATCATCACATTTTGGGGAGGAGGAGGAGAGGAAAGCGGTGTGGGATTGTGGTAATTTGAAGAGTTTGGGACCGGATGGTTACAATTTTAACTTTATCAAGACTTTTTGGAACACCCTCAAGAAGGATATTATGAAGTTCTTAGACAAATTCTATGCTAATGGAATTTTAGGCCAATCTCTTTGGTCGGTTGTATGTATAAGGTGGTGACAAAATTACTTGCAAATAGAATTAAATTGGTGTTGGGAAAAGTAATTGACCAAAGGCAAAGTGCATTCCTAAGTGGAAGGAACCTTCTACATAGTGTGTTGATAGCAAATGAAGTGGTAGATGAGGCTAAAAGGAAGAAGAAGAAATGTTTGGTGTTCAAGGTGGATTATGAAAAAGCATATGATTCAGTGAATTGGGAATTTTTGATATACATGCTTAGAAGGTTGGGCTTCAATGAAAAGTGGGTTATGTGGATCAAAGGGTGCTTGTTCTCTAGTTCGATTTTCGTTATAGTCAATGGAAGCCCTACTAGTGAATTCTCATTGCAAAGGGGTCTCCGCCAAGGGGATCCCCTTGCTCCTTTCCTTTTCAACAATGTGGCGGAGGGCATTAGCGGGCTTATGAGGGTGGCGGTAGAGAAAAATTTGTTCAAAGGCTTCTTGGTGGGAAAAAAGGAGGTGGAAGTTAACCTGTTGCAATAAGCGGATGATACGATCTTTTTTGGTGAATCATCTTTGCAAAATGTGTTAACAATCAAAACCATCCTTAGATGTTTCGAGCTTGTATCCGAGCTTAAGGTTAACTTTTTAAAAGTTGTTTTGGTGCTATAGGGGTGGATGTTGATTGTATGAAGAAATTTGCGGAATGTTTGAATTGTAAAATTTTGAAATTCCCTTTTGTCTAGCTTGGCATGCCAATTGGTGCAAACCCTAGGAGGAAAGACATGTGGGCTCCCATTGTAGATAAATTCTTGAAGAAGCTCTCATCTTGGAAGCAAAGACAATTATCTTTTGCCGGAAGGGTTTGTTTGATCAATTCGGTTCTTTCCTCTTTACCTTTATTCTTCTTGTCTTTCTTTAAAATTCCTTTAGGGGTGGTTAGGAGGCTACTAAGTATCCAAAGAAGGTTCTTATGGGGGGAGAGGAGGATAGAAATAAAATCTCTTGGGTGAGTTGGGAGAGTATGTGTAGACCAAAAAATCAAGGGGGTTTGGGCATTAGGAATATTTCAATGTTTAATGAGGCACTCATGGGAAAGTGGAGGTGGGATTTGTTTCACCAAAATGATGTGCTGTGGGTGGAGATTCTAAACTCTAAATATGGTGGGTGGAGAGGTTTATGTCAAGAGGGAGAATGTAGAGAGGTTGCTACCTCCATTTGGTGGAGGGATGTGAGGAAGGTATGTGGAGGTGCAAGTGTGGAAAAATGGTTTGATAACTTGATTACTTGGAAGCTGAAAGATGGAAAAAAATTTAGATTTTGGGAGGATAAGTGGAATGGTCAAGAGTGTCTAGCACATACCCAGGCTAGACTCTACTTGAATTCACTCCAACAAGAGAAGGTAATTGGAAGCATGGGCACTTGGGAGAATAATGTGTAGAAATGGGATCTAAAGTGGCATAGGTGTTTCTTTGTGTGGGAACAACAATTAATGAAGACCTTGGAAAATCTGTAGACAAAGGGAAAGCTCTGACTCATGGATTTGGGAAGGTGATACAACTGGTACATATACAGTACAATCTGCATATTATGAAATTTTCACCATGAGGAATGGATGTCATCAACAAGATACTTTTTCCTCTCTGTGGAATTTGAAAATTCCACCAAAGGTCTCTTGTTTCCTATGGAGAGTGCTTAAAAATAGGCTGCCCACACTGGATAATTTGAGGAAAAGGAACGTCCAGCTTGCTACATCTGATTTTCTATGCCCGTTTTGTATGACAGTGGAGGAGTCAATAAATCATGTTCTTTTTACCTGCTACAAGGTGGATTCGATGTGGAAGTTAGTGCACAGTTGGTCAAGTATGGCAACGGTACTCCCTGAATCAGCAGCTACTCACTTTTGGCAACATCCATATCCTTTTGGGAACAAATGTGAAAATGATAATTGGTTGGTTATTTGGGCTTCAGTACTGTGGGTTATTTGGAGATGGAGAAACAATGTTATTTTTAGGGGGAAAACATTCGAACAAGAGGAAGTGATGCAGGATATTTTGTTCTTTGCTTGGTCATGGCTGAAATCTAAAAATAAGTCATTCTTATATTCTTTCGTTCAGTGGCAGAGTGCTCCAGCTGCATGTATTTTCAATGTTATTGCTGAATGCAGAAATTCATAACGTTTATGGACGTGTAGGGGTGATGACTGATTTGCAGTCTTAATATTTAATACCGGTATGCAGGGGACATTTTTTCTTTCCAGGACGTGGCACTCTCACTTTGTGTTATGGTATTGGTGCGTTTTAAATATGCTGGTTTGGTGCATTTACGGGGCAACTACACGTGGGGTATTGGTGCGTTTTAAATATGCTGGTTTGGTGCATTTACGGGGCAACTACACGTGGGGTATTGGTGCGTTTTAATATGGTGGTTTTTGACATTTAAGGGGCAACTACATGTGGCTTGCACTGATTTTGGGTGGAATATTATTATGTTTGTATTTGTTTGAGGGTTAATCAGATGGTTATCCTTTATTTATGAAAAATCTGTTCATAAATATAGTCTAACCATTTAAGAGCCCTGTTTCAGTTGGAACTCGTGTTGTATTTGCAGAGGAATGCATATTGAACATAGCTGGGTCATGCAACTAGCTCATTGGTCCATATTTGCTAACAACCACTGAAGGTGACATTTATATGATGCAAGGTATTGTTTCTCATAAAGGTATTGTAATGCAAACTGCATTGGTAGGTTGGGGTATATAAGTATCTTAGGGGATGGTGTGGGATCATTTGTTTGTGACAGTAGGTGGTACACTTTTTGTGGATGGAGGTAATGATCGTAGGTTTTCACTAAGTGTGTGGTTACATAATATTTATGTCACTAATATCATAAATATTACTTAACCACTCTACTGGTGTGGAATTTTTTAGTCAGGGGTGGAGTTGGCCTTAATTATCTGTAGAAGGTGCTCAATATTTGTATCGTTTTTGGTACTTCTGGTACCAGTATATATATATAAAATTCATCTTTTGCTGACAAAAAAAAATGGATAGTGTTTTTTTTGTCAACCATGTGGGTCTTATAATACGACCTTTTAGTGGAGGAAGGGGGTATATGATAGATTTGCAAGGGATTAGAAAGATTTTATAAATCAAATTGCTTTTATTTTGTATAACTTATTTTGCATTAACCTTAAATAAATATAATTTTAAGACATGTGTGCTATACTTGGAGGGAAAATGTCTGCAATTGCAATACTTATGAAGGATGAGAGTTCATTGCAATAGATAGATTTCATAATAAGGTGAGAATTTTAAACTCTAGTAAAAATCTTGCCATTCTTATTTGCTTGTTTGATATATTGTATTGACTAGATGTTGTGGAATCATAACTTTACTTACATTAACATATTGTTCTCTATTTTCTAATTTATTTCAAAGTTCCAATGGTTAGCATCTTTCTATACCCTATTTTTTTTTATACATAAAATATTGGTTTTATATGTTATGATTGTGTTTGAATATTCCAAACTTATGATAATTCAATAGTTTTTTTGTCAAATAAATTAATGGATAGTCTATGTGCTAGAAATTGGTAACTTAAATGGGCTTGAGTTGTATAAAGACATTTAAATTACATTTTCTTAAATTTTTCTGTCAAAGAGATGATTTAATACTTTTACTTATCTATGCTCTAGTAAAGCCAAAAATGATGTGACAAATCAAGTGTTTGATTTGCCAAATTTGTCGGTAGAAAGAATGTCACCCCTTGTTACAAAAGGTTTAAAACCTCAAACTATGGAGGGAACTTATATGCATTTTTTTGTTGAATTCTTCATTTGCACATGATAGAAAACATCATTTGGTCATATACATACATTGAATTAATATTTTTTTAGTTTTAAAGTTTTGTTATCAAGTGTGCCAGAATTATACATTGAGTCACACTCAATATTTAAATTATACATTGAATCACTTTTATTTTTTAACATTTTGTTTTTCATCAATAGTTGTTGGCTAAATGTGAATATCAAAAAAATTATTCTTATATTTTTAAGATGAAAAAAAAGCATTATCTGAAAAGAGAGAACTGTGAATCTTGTTTGTCTAAGTAGCATGCTGTTTTGTTTTTTTTTTTACCCATGGTTTTTTTACTTGCACATTTGTTGTTGGTTTCTTGAAGGTTGACATGTTGCCTCCTCCTTATCAAATTATCATTATTTATCATTGAAAATAATGATGTTAAATGTTGTGCTTATTTAACATTTTGTAAATAGATTCATTGGATGTCTATTGGTTGATTTCTTCTTTGTGATGGTTTGCATCTTCTTTCTTCTTTTATATTTATTATAGAAGTATTTCTCTATCAACAATTTACAAATATATTTTTAAATAATTTAAAGGTAAAGGATAAAAGACAAATGAAACGGCTTATGTTAGCAAAGCTAACATATGGAATAACATGTGAATAATGGGTAAGAAATTAGTGTGTGGATGGTAGGGATGATATAGTTCAAAAGGTTTTTCTCTTGACAATTTTGATAGAGTTCTTCTAGATTCTCCATGTTCTGCCCTTGGTTCAAGGCTTCAATTATTTGTTGGAGAGGTAGAAGTGAATGTTTCTATTGAAATTTATCCTGCATTTACTTGAATTTACACACACACACACACACACACACACACGTGTTTCTTAATTGAGATAAAAGTTCAGGCATACTGAGATATTCAGGGTAAAAAAATTGATGGAACGCATATTGCATAGGGGTTGTGTATGGTATACCAATATACTATCATCAGTCCTAACTTTAGCTCTACATGTTATTTTTTATGAAACATATGCAAATGAAATTTTTGGTTTGTTATTTGGGAAACCAAATGAGGCTTAAGGAAAGATAAATGGAATGAAAATTGACAATAAAAAATAGATGTAATGATACATTTTTAAACTTGTTGGATATCCAATTTATGTTAGGTAAGTAATGTTCATTGCACATCTTTTCTTAGATATATACATGAAATTGGCACAATTGTAATGTCTTATTATGTATTTATGATGTTTAATAGTGACATACTAGGAACCCACAATTTTGATCTTAAGATGCCAGTTCTCCTTGATGGTTTGGTTCTCTATGCTTAGTTACTTAGTAGGTCCAATCGTGACTCTTTTTGTTGATCTTTATAGAGAGGACTAGGTTTGTTTACTTAACTTTAGTTTTTGTGTTTTTTCTAAGAATTCGGCTAACATGAAGTAGTCAATTTACTGGGCCACCGATGGAGCACCATTAGTAACCGTAGGATTTAATAATAAAAAATTGAGTGGATAAGATTTATTACCGACTACTTATTGCTTAAAAACATTGAGAACACGTGGTATCGGGTGTATAATGTTTACTGAGTATTGTTTGGGTGGTTAATTGCAAAACACGATTTGGAGGGTTCGGTCTACCGCGATTTGGGGGCGGCTGAGATGTAGATCTGCGTTTGAGTTCGACATGCATCCACTGGGTATAATGTTTGATCGCAACGACGATGGCTTGTTTTTCGACGACCGCACCAGCTTCTTCTCCGACGACTTTGTTTTAGTTCTACGTTTTGGTTGAAGCCTTGAAGGTGTAGGCGGAGATCTGTGTTTCAGTTCGTCAAGATCCTGGAAAGATTGAGGCCACCACCAGCATCGCTGTGCATGTGAGCGATTCAAGCGAGAGAGAGGAAATGGGAAAAAGTGGGGAACGAGGGAAAAGGAGTGCTACTGCATATGTGTTTTTCCCCCTCTATTTCTTCTATCTTTTTTCACATTGTTATGCTGAGATTTTTGTTGTTGTTGTTGCTGCAGGTCTCTTATTGTCTGTTTAATTGTGAGTTTTTGGGTTTTATCGGTTCTGATTGTATTGTTATTTTGGTTCTCTTGTGTTGGGTATGTTGATGGATTGTCTTTGGCAAGGAGCTGTTGGAAGCCGCTGCAGTGAGGCACTGATGCAAGAGAAACGATTTCGCCAAGGAGTTCACAGACCCGGAGTGTGGTGGGGATGAGTTAACCGAAAGAGAAAAGAGAAAACTTTCAAATGTATAGCGAATTAGAAGTTGTTTTAGAAATTAAAAGATGTTTGAGTGTGTTGTTAAGTGTCTCAGACTTGATATAAAATGGAAGATCATTGACATAGCAAAGGAGTATTGATTAATTAACAAGAAAGAGACGAAGTTCAGGCTTACAATAGATGTAATAAACCATAATTTATTTTAAAATTATTATTAAATTTTTTTTTTTCTGGTAACAAACCTGCTACTGCAGGTCATTTTACTGCCTCACGGATGAGGTAGTTTTTTAGGTACTTCATGTTAGGACGATTCTTTTTCTAAAGTTATGTTCCATAGATATAAATTGATGACTCATTTAACTATACTACAATCTTCAACTTTCTCAAAATGGTTGTATTGGGAGGACAACCCAGGCTAGGTACAGAAACTCTAATGGACAAGGATGCTAACCTGTCAAATCAGCTAAATTCATCCTAGATTTATTGAAGAATGTTGAGAGTAATGCTGAAGTATGCCTTGTATATGTATGATTTGATTTTCCATATGATTATTTTAAGTTAACTATTAAAGTCATTCTACTTTTGATTGCTTTGCCATAAGTGAAAGCTTTGGATGTTGATGCTCTATACATTCCTCGCATTCATGTTTATCAAGCATAAAAGCAAAGTTATCACACCTATGAAGCTCAAGGAAGAATAAATCGTATGTTGCTATTTTTCTTAATATTATTGACTCATTGGATTACTATTACATGCTTATGTTGACAAAGTCTTTTTTGCAGCCAAAATTTCATCTCCTTACCACAAATAGCTAATATTATTTGAGAAGGAAGAGTATGTAAAAAAAGAGGTAATGACTGAACATTTCTCCATAAACATTATTTTGATTTCCTTTTTTTTCTTTTACTTCAATTTCTTATTTATTGTTGTTCTTGTATCATGAAACCTAATTACTCTTTTACATCAAATTCTTTTATTATTTGTTGATCGTTTTCCTTTGTATTTGTTATGGGTAGTTTTTTAAGCTTGAACTGAAGTGGATCAGTTGGTCATTAGAAGTAGGGTTGAATAATGACACTCAACTAACTTTTTGGCCTTTTCTGGACAATAAACACATTGCTTCTGATATATCTCCTTAAGCTAGTTGCTTGGATATCAAAAGTGTATTAGAAGGAGATGCTTCCTTTAAGATATTAAATGATAAATTAAAGTATATTAAATATCTTAAAAGATGTAACTTATCAAAATCTTCATAATCTGTAATTTACTATGAGAAACTGATTTTTTTATTTTAAAACACATACTAATTATGAAGTTAAAAGCTTATTTAAAAGACTTATTTAAGTGAAATAAAGCTAACACATTCTAGATCTAAAGACTTTTTAAAGAATATGATAAAGATGCAGCAATCATATGCATGAGAAGCATAAAAGAAAAGGAAGACAACACATACAAAATTTATACTGGTTCACCCATAACCTAGGGCTTCATCTAGTCCTTACAACTGTAGGAATCCCACTAACACAAGCACAAACAACAAGGTATTCTTTCTCCTTGAGCCTCCTCAGGCTTTCACAATATTCTAAACCTCTGCAAGTTCAACTTAGTAATCTCTAAGTCTCTGTAGGTTTTTCCCATGTATTCTTTTAAAAAGCCTCTCTAGGATTCACCCAAGTATTCTTTCGAAAAGCCTCTCCAAGCTTCACCTCAGTATTCTTTAAGCCTCTACATGCTCTACCCTAGTATTCTTTTGAAAATCTTCTCCGGGCTTCACCCCAAGTAGCAATTGTTACTTGACTCACACAACACCTGTTGTGTTCACTCAAACTCCAGAAGCAACAATCCCCTAATTGCTCTTTTGAGTTTATCCATTTTCCAAAGGGGTTTTGTTTAAGGACAGACTCCTATGACACCTTTGGGATGCTATCTTCAGTAAGGCTCCTCGAGTGAAGGTGTTTACAGACACTCTATGGGTTTGAAGAATTAGGCTTTAATCCTAATCCTAGAGTGTTTTGGCTAAGGAAGACTAGTATCAAAAGTAAAAGACTTTTTTGTACAACTTGGCTTCTTGATCTTACCTTCTTTATCCTAATTTCCTTCCTTGCAATGAACTTTAGCATATCCAAGTCCTTTTATAGGCATAGAAGTTGTCGTTCCTAGCTATTGAGGAATATTGGAGACTAATTAAAGTTGTTGTGAGTTGTCTCTTTCATCTAGCTGGCTGTTTGGCTGTTTTTGTGACTTTCCTCTTGCTTCTAAACTTTATATGCTGACATCTCTGCTTCCTTAGCTAGAATACAACTTGCACAATTTAAATTTGAAATTGTGACAGTTGGTCCTTGTTGTTGTTAGTGGCTCATGACTTCTTTTTCTTCAGCTAATCATAAGATTCTTCTTGAGAAGACTGTTTCTTCTACAAAATATTGTTGTGTTGTGCTTTTGATAATTGCAGTGTTGATGCAACAATCTTCCTTACTTCTGGTTGCTTTGTTTTGGTCAGGACTTGATAATCTTTGTAAGTTTCGTGCTTCTGAAATCCTTGCATGTCTTCTAGAGAACTTGCTGCTTTTGATTCAGTGCCTCAGTACATTGATGCATGACTTTTGTCTTTGTTACTTGCTTTTGAACAGTGTAGACTTTAGTGTCTTCATTCTTATGCTCAATAATGCTTCATCTGATGGTACTCGAGCCATTTGTAGCTTCTGATATCTACCTAGTGGCTAAAGATACCTCTAAATTCTGCTTCTGATCACACACAACTTTTGATTTTGCTGCACTTTGATATGAGAAAGTAGAATAAGTCTTCCATGCTTCTGATCAACTCTCCTTTTGGTAGTCCTGCTTCTGGTCTTTGTAGAATCTATATATAATAATATCTTTTTTTACCTCAAACAAAAGATAGAATAACATATATAGTAACATATTATCTTATTTGCACCAAATATTATACAATATAAGAATTTATCAAGCTTTTATCATATCCTACTCCTATCCAACTTTTATATCCTATCCTATCTTAATCTATCTTTTACCACCAAACAACAACTAAGTGTATTAAATAATAACCAATTTCAAATCATATAGTGGTTCTTAAGCAACTCAATTTACCTCTCTTAAAATCAATTATTGATACATTGAACAAAACATACAAATTTTAATACTTTAATTTTTTTCCTTAGAAAATTGTTATATTTTGTTTATTAATATGTATAATGATTTAAATAATATATCAATTATTCTACTTATTTTCTGAAAATTTAAATAACTATGTTTTTTTATCAAATTTATTTATTTAAAAATAACTTCTTTTTTCAAAACAAACTTTTTTCATAAGAAAAAAACGTTTTGAAACATGTGCTAATACAAATAAAACATCGCAAGCATTACAAATCACGCATCATGACAAGGATATTTATTGTGTATGTGTGTCATTGTAATAAATCATTAGAGTTTTCGTTCTCAGTGGTTATAAATCATTAGTATTAATTAGTTATTCATTTGTTAATCTTTTATTTTCTATTGCTATCATTATCTGACATTTTTCAGAACCAATGATCATGAAGTATAGCTACGTGAATGAAAAGATCCTTTAGTTTTTATTTTTTATTTCCTTTTTAAACTTTTTATAAAACTTGACAACGTAATCTAACATTACTAGTTATTTTCATTTCTCTCTCATTGCTTGTTTCTTACTACAACATGAATTTGACATGTATTTACATAAAACCACCCTTAATTCCTTTCAAGTAGGGCAAAAGTTGGGGAGGGGAGATGTAAGTGATTTAGAATTGACGTTAACCTTTCAAAATCAGCATTTGTAACCTCGATCGAAATAAAATGTCTTGTAAAAAAAATGAGATAATGAAAGTTGTTTTCTTTAATTTTTATCTATATTTTAAAAATATATGTATATACGAAAAAAAAAATTAAAAATAATTATATATAATGTAATTTTTTATCCTGTTAAACAAAATTTTCTATAAATACTTATAGGAAAAAAAATGAAATTTTTTTTTCATAAGCTAAAATTAATCTATATACTTAATTTTATAAAAGTTTTCTCATTTAATTTCTTCAAAAGTTAAAATATATAAGTTAATTTTAATATATGAGAATAATTTAATTTATTTTATCTTTTTATTTTCTTTTCTTGTAAGTATTTACAGGAAAATTTATTCAAACAGAACATAAACAGTGTTAGAATCATCACACAGTATCTACTGTCCTGTAACAAACATCCATTTTGCAGGATTCGCTAGATACGCTCAAAAAACACGCGCAGGGCATATAGTCAAACATTATAATATTTATGCCAATTTTGCACTCATGCATGACATGGGAGACAAAAATTGCCATCAAAAGAAGGTTGAAGTGTCAATTAACAGTTCCATTCCATTTTATATGTTCAATGGTATATATATAGAGAGAGAGAAATTCAGCCATTCCCAAGTTGTGTTTTTAAGCATCACAATCGATATCTGTTTACCATTGTTGGAATGCCACGTGTAAGAATCCCAGCTTCTTGAGAATGACACGTTAACCATGGGGGTAAGGTGGACCACAAACTTGATCTCTCTACTATATATATTCATTCGTTTATAGCACTGATCACAGAAGAAGTTTGTTGACCCTTCATTCTTGTGATATCAAGAGAAAAAAAGTAGGTTGGAACATGATTAGGAAACAAAGCACCCATACATTCAACGTAGTAATAATAAACTTAGCCACTTGCACCCTTGCAGAAAATATCGTATTGTACAGTACCATTACATTTCTATGATTTTGGCTAATTTTCATGTAACATACACTTATAAATAGTAAAATTTGTTTACATGTCATGTTCAAATTAATCAAGACTAAAAGCACACAGTAGTCTTGGACAATCCAATAGTTCCTCCCTCCCTTTCTTTCCCTTAATTTCTCTGCAAATTCTATAAAATGAATTTTGTTTTTCTCATTTTAATTAATTTTATGCTGTAGAACCAAAGTCCCGAATCCTGATCACAGTGAGGAACTTGAGAATGGATTTGAAAATATAATAGAACATTAGGGCAACCTTTGAATCTACACACTGATCTTTTCTGTTTTAAAGTGATGATGTATGATATCAGAAGTTGGTTTTGTCCGCAGAATGGAGTTAAAGTAGTTTCTGATGACATATTTGGACGGTTACCTTTTCATTTAAGGAGTTAAAAGTTACTACTTCAAGGTAGCACATGGATGACCAAAAACCTATGTAAAATCCTGGTGCTTGATGTGCTGTCTCCGTTTTTGTTTCTCTTTCCTTATCCCTTAAGTTAAAAATTGACACTTACAACAAAATAAATAACAATCAAAAGAGAGTGTTTGCTGATTAGTGAGATAAAATAAGAGATAGAAAACAGAAGGAGGGTTGATTAATTTATTCGCATGTTAAAGGCAAGAATATCAGATTTTAATCGAGTTATTAATTAAACAGCATTTGGTTCCAAGATTTCGGGGTATTAGAGTTTCAAGAAACGCGCCTACAAAGTTACAAGCTCAGAAAAAAGCACCAATATATGGCAAAAAAGGTTATTTAACATTAACACATCACATATCACATAATATAAAGGAAAAGGAAAAGAAAAACCTACAAATTAAACCTAGCAGCAAACACCCTCAAAGTAGAGAGCGCTAGCTGAACCTATACATAAGGGAACAAATAAAAACAAAAAAATAGAACCAAAAGACAAGAAAATTACTACTAACACAACACTTGACACACATTACATTAATTTCGTCACGGCCAAGCAAAAGCTTTGATGTGAGAGTTCGCCCATAATTCATTACAGGACACCTTTTCTGCTCCCTTTTTCTTTTTCTTCAAGCATTATTCATGCAATATATAGTTATATATATTAATTAATACTAAATTAAGGAAAGGGGTTTAATCATTATAATTATTAATTTGTCTTAAGGGAAATTCCACAGGCTTGTCTCTTGTTCGGTGTTTTCTGGGCTATTCGGTTCCAAACCAATGTCAAAAGGAGGAGGACTAAGCAGCATTCCCTGAGCCATGTTTACCAGAACATTAGGCATGTCAAAGATCAAATCCTCATCCACAAACTCGTTGCTCATCCCTGTTTGATTCTCTTGCGCCCCAGAAAAATTACAATTCGCAGTTTGTGTTCGCATAGCATCGTTCGCTGCTCCAGCAGCCGCTGCAGCTGCCGCTGCCGCCACCTGAATGTCACGCGCCGAGTGCGAAGCCGGCACGGGAAGCGAAGAAGCGGAGTCAGGAAAGTTGAGCTCAGCATCCCTACCTGTAAAACAAAACAAATACGTGTATCAAATACAATACGTATTTAATATGACAACATTAGTAAAAATAAAATAAAAATTATTCTCATCATAAATTATTTGTTATTGTTTGTAAACAAGAACAGTATCAATTTTATTCTTTTTTTGAGATTATTTTTTTGGTTAATTAAGAAACAATGTTTGTTTGTATGTCTGCAGATATATTAGATTTTCATAATATTTTTTACAAGTCTAGATATTTCACATAAGTAACGGTGAAATATTTAAGAATATCAGTATTAGATATGGATAGTGAAGCAAATTGAATTATCGGTGTTTCGTGAATTCTTACCCTTCAGAGCTAACGCTGCCACGTCGTAGGCCACCGCGGCCATTTCTGGCGTGGGGAACGTGCCTAGCCAAATTCTGTTAGGCTTCTTAGGCTCACGAATCTCCGACACCCATTTGCCGCTGGCCCTGCGCCTCACGCCGCGGTACTTACCGGAACCCGAAGCGCCTCTGCTGCTGCTGCTGCTGCTGGTTGCATTGCCGGAATACATGGTGTCTGTGTGTGTGAGAATTTGTGTTGAGAGTGAAATTGGAAGGCAACTGAGGAAAGCCATTTATTGAGGTGGCTGGAGAAGAAGTTGCGGAAGAAAGTGCAAACCAGTTGTTGCTGAATTGCGGCGTGTGAAGGGGTTTCGGGTGTAAGCCAGCTTGGCGTTGGGAAGGACGGATATCTGGGTTGGAAGAGCGTGTTCTGTTACAAAAGAAAAAAATAAAAAAAGAAAAAAGAAAAAAGAAAAACGAAACTGAATTGAATTTGCTTAACTTCTCCAACGTCAAATTAGTCCAACAGTGGCATTGCACTTTGTCAATATTGTATAACATCACTAAAACCCTGTTTTCCTTTTTCAATTATTTCCAACAAAGATTTTCGAGAACATACAACATGCATTTCGTTTCTTCTTATATATATTGATATAATGAGTAGTAGTGAGTGACATGTGTTCGGGACAGCACAAAGGAATATACAATATTACTGACGTGGGATTCTCTTAGATGGCAAATTTAAATTTTACAAGGACCAGGTTTATTCTTTTCTTTCGTCTCTCATCGTCTTTTCAATCGTCATGTTTTAGTCTCCAACCAATTAATTAGGTAGGGTTTTGTGATGTTGCCGCAACTGATGATCCATGAGCATATTCATTCAGAGACATCATAGTAAAGTGCTAGTTATGTTTCGTCAGCAACTTGGAAAATAGATCAATTGCAAATTATTAGCTGCTTCCCAAATTATTAAGTATAGTATAAGTTTGTCTGCCTCTAAATTAAATCTGAATTATTAACTTAATACTCTCACGAAACTTAATTTATATATATATATATATATGTACCACAGGTTTGTAATTAGCAGAAGGACTGTGTTATTAGGTGTTGGACGACACGGCATTGCGTATGTCTTGATTTTAGGGATTTTCTATGTGTGATTTGATTTTACATCATTACTAATTTTACATCATTACCAATTTTACACTTTGTAAGTTCATATTTTTGTCTTTTTGTGTTTTAGTAACAACAGACATGAAATTTTGTTGTTGAAAGGGATAGGACAAGGAAATTATAATGGAATTAATTGTTAACTATCTTTGAAGAAACAAGTGGATATATAGTGGATACGTTCAATGGACCTCGAGTTAGATCAATAGACCGTTTTTCAAGCTTCAACAAACAAGTCGTCAGTTCTTATTTATAAATTAAGTTTAGCTCCAATTGATCTTACGGAATACTGGTTATGGAAGAAATGGGGAACAATATGGGTTACGTGTTTCTTTTACAACCCTTGTGGGTATATACACTCTTGAAAAATATAGAAATAAGAAGGAAAGAGAAAACACTGATACATATAATGAATAATATAATGAAAAAGAAAAAAAATAGTTAGAATGTGTGCGTTAAAGTGGTGTAACATTGAGTAAAAACTAATTAAGTTTCCGTGTTGAGTTTAAAACAACTGTATATCACTATCAACTTTTTCCGTCTTTTACGCGAGTTTGGAGACTTCACGACTAAGCCAAACATGTCAATATGTGTTAAGTGTTTCTTTTACACCCTTGTTCGTATATACACTCTTGAAAAATATAGAAATAAGAAGGAAAGAGAAAACACTGATACATATAATGAATAATATAATGAAAAAGAAAAAAAATAGTTAGAATGTGTGCGTTAAAGTGGTGTAACGTTGAGTAAAAACTAATTAAGTTTCCGTGTTGAGTTTAAAATAACTGTATATCACTATCAACTTTTTCCGTCTTTTACGCAAGTTTGGAGACTTCACCACTAAGCCAAACATGTCAATATGTGTTAAGTGTTTCTTTTACACCCTAGTTCGTATATACACTCTTGAAAAATATAGAAATAAGAAGGAAAGAGAAAAAACCGATAGATATAATGAAAAAGAAAAAAAAAAGTTAGAATGTGTGCGTTAAAGTAGTGTAGCGTTAAGTAAAAACTAAGTAAGTTTCCGTGTTGAGTTTAAAACAACCATATATAATTATCAACTTTTTCCATCTTTTACGTGAGTTTGGAGACTTTAGCGCTAAGCCAAACGTGTCAATATGTGTTAAGTGTTTCTTTTACACCCTAGTGGGTATACACTCTTGAAAAATATAGAAATAAGAAGGAAAGAGAAAAAAATTGATAGATATAATGAATAATATAATGAAAACGAAAAAAAAAAGTTAGAATGTGTGCGTTAAAGTGGTGTAGCATAAAGTAAAAACTAATTAAGTTTCCGTGTTGAGTTTAAAACAACCGTATATTACTGTCAACTTTTTCGTCTTTTATGCGAGTTTGGAGACTTTAGCGCTAAGCCAAACATGTCAATATGTGTTAAGATTTAAGTGTTTCTTTTACACCCTTGTGAGTATATACACTCTTGAAAAATATAGAAATAAGAAGGAAAGAGAAAAAAAAAACTGATAGATATAATGAATAATATAATGAAAAAGAAAAAAAAAAGTTAGAATGTGTGTGTTAAAGTGGTGATGCGTTAAGTAAAAATTAATTAAGTTTCCGCGTTGAGTTTAAAACAACCGTATATCGTTGTCAATTTTTTCCATCTTTTATGTGAGTTTGGAGACTTCACCGCTAAACCAAACATGTCAAGACAAAAGTGGAAATAAAAATTGGAATACAAACAAGTTAGGATTGTAAATCTTTTTAAAAAAAATAATATTTTTAAACCTTGCCAGAGCACATATATAGCCTTGAAGAAAGAGACATGAAAATAGGGGGAAAAGAGTGGAAATGATAGTTATATAAGATGGGATAATGGAAAGAGAGAAAGATTTAACATGGGTTATCATGATTGATCTTTTTAATAGAAGATATGTATGCAATACACTCATCTAAGTTTCACTAAACATGTGGGTTAGAATACACTCTTGAAAAATATAGTAATAAGAAGGAAAGAGAAGAAAAAAAAAAACTGAGATAAAATGAATAATATAATGAAAAAGGGGGAAAAAGTAAGAATGCCTGTTTAGAGTGAGGATTTTTTTGGGTACATTTTTGCATGTTTTTTTTGGTACATACCTGTTTAGAGTGAGGATGCGTCAAGTGGAAATCAATTACACGAAACTTAATTTATATATATTTATATATATCACCGGTTTGTAGTAGCTAGAACAAGTGAAGGACTGTGTTATTAGGTGTTGGACGACACGGCATTGCGTATGTCTTGATTTTAGGGATTTTCTATGTGTGATTTGATTTTACATCATTACCAATTTTACACTTTGTAAGTTCATTTTTTCTTCTTCTTGTGTTTTAGTAACAACAGACATGAAATTTTGTTGTTGAAAGGGATAGGGCAAGGAAATTATAATGGAATTGTTAACTATCTTTAAAGAAACAAGTGGATATATAGTGTTAATGTGGTGATACATTAAGTAAAAATTAATTAAGTTTCCGTGTTGAGTTTAAAACAACCGTATATTGCTGTCAACTTTTTCCATCTTTTCCCCGAGTTTGGAGACTTCACTGCTAAGCCAAACATGTCAATATGTGTTAAGTGCTAAGAGTTTCTTTTACACCCTCGTGGGTATATACACTCTTTAAAAATATAGAAATAAGAAGGAAAGAGAAAAAACTGATAGATATAACGAATAAAGTGGTGACGTGTTAAGTAAAAATTAATTAAGTTTCCTTGTTGAGTTTAAAACAACCATATATTGCTGTCAACTTTTTCTGTCTTTTATGCGAGTTTGGAAACTTCACCGCTAAACCAAACGTGTCAATATGTGCTAAGTGTTTATTTTACACTCTCATGGGTATATATACTCTTGAAAAATATAGAAATAAGAAGAAAAGAGGAAAAAAAACTAATAGATATAATGAATAATATAATGAAAAAGAGAAAGAAGAAAAAAAGTTCGAATGTGCATGGGAGTTAAAGTCGTGATCGTTAAGTAAAAATTATTTAAGTTTCCGCGTTGAGTTTAAAACAACCGTATATCGCTGTCAACTTTTTCCATCTTTTACATAAATTTGGAGACTTCACCGCTAAACCAAATATGTCAATAATCATTTTGACAAAGGGTTCGAGAATATGCATTGACAATAATCATTTTGTATCTGGTGGAAAGGATGGTAGTATTGAAGGGAGTACTTGCTGGTTTATTTTGTTTCATATAAAGTAGAATTTGTATTTATGGGGGGTCTATTTGCTGCTTGTGTTAGATTTCATCTTAAAACCAATTGGCATTAAGCGAAGTTGTCCAACAGATATATAAGCTGGCACCCCAAGAGTTGAGGATTTCCACTTGACGCAATCTGTTTAGAGTGAGGATGCATCAAGTGGAAATCAATTACACGAAACTTAATTTATATATATTTATATATATCATCGGTTTGTAGTAGCTAGAACGAGTGAAGGACTATGTTATTAGGTGTTGGACGACACGGCATTGCGTATGTCTTGATTTTAGGGATTTTCTATGTGTGATTTGATTTTACATCATTACTAATTTTACATCATTACCAATTTTACACTTTGTAAGTTCATTTTTTCCCCTTTTTGTGTTTTAGTAACAACAGACATGAAATTTTGTTGTTGAAAGCGATAGGGCAAGGAAATTATAATGGAATTGTTAACTATCTTTAAAGAAACAAGTGGATATATAGTGTTAAAGTGGTGATACATTAAGTAAAAATTAATTAAGTTTCCGTGTTGAGTTTAAAACAACTGTATATTGCTGTCAACTTTTTCCATCTTTTCCTCGAGTTTGGAGACCTCACTACTAAGCCAAACATGTCAATATGTGTTCAGTGTTAAGTGTTTCTTTTACAGCCTCATGGGTATATACACTCTTGAAAAATATAGAAATAAGAAGGGAAGAGAAAAAACTTATAGATATAACGAATAAAGTGGTGACGCGTTAAGTGAAAATTAATTAAGTTTCCATGTGGAGTTTAAAACAACCATATATCACTGTCAACTTTTTCCATCTTTTACGCGAGTTTGGAAACTTCACTGCTAAACCAAACATGTCAATATGTGTTAAGTGTTTATTTTACACTCTCATGGGTATATACACTCTTGAAAAATATAGAAATAAGAAGAAAAGAGGGGAAAAAACTGATAGATATAATGAATAATATAATGAAAAAGAGAAGAAAAAAGTTCGAATGTGGGAGTTAAAGTCGTGATCATTAAGTAAAAATTATTTAAATTTCTGCGTTGAGTTTAAAACAACCGTATATCGTTGTCAACTTTTTCCATCTTTTACGTAAATTTGGAGACTTCACCGCTAAACCAAATATGTCAATAATCATTTTGACAAAGGGTTCGAGAATATGCATTGACAATAATCATTTTGTATCTGGCGGAAAGGATGGTAGTATTGAAGGGAGTACTTGCTGGTTTATTTTGTTTCATATAAAGTAGAATTTGTATTTATGGGGGGGTCTATTTGCTGCTTGTGTTAGATTTTATCTTAAAACCAATTGGCATTAAGCAAAGTTGTCCAACAGATATATAAGCTGACACCCCAAGAGTTGAGGCAGGCGATATGGGACTTCCCAACACCCCCTTCCACCAGGGACAGAACTACTCATGCTAGTGAGGGGGCCATGGCCCCCCCTAGATTTTTACCTGTTCAAATTCATAATACCGTATGCAGCCAAAATCATGTAGAATGAATTTGATTCTTATAAAAACATGATTCATATTCATATATATATATATATATGAACACAATGCAGCCAGAATTTTCTGTTAAATTGTTATGCTATTATAATTTTAAAATTATGGTAGTTAATTTTTAATATGTATATTATATCATAGTAACTACTTTTATTTATGGGATCTAATTATGGAAATAATGAAATTTTAAGAGTTATTTATTTCTTTTATATTTTTTTGATAAAATATTCTATTTTCTTTTTATAATTTTTATTGTAAAGATAATTACATAATTCATCTTTTTAGATAAAATATTCCAGTATCATTTATTTTTCTTTTTATTAGTCTTTTCTTTTTATAATATGTATAATATGTAATTGTTATTTTAAAAGTTATAAATGTCTTCTTTTTATATTGATTTGATTATAATCCTCACAGTTTAATGTAGTGTTTATAAGTTTTTCTCATTGGCAAAGATTAATAAGTAATCTTTAACTCTCAAATCAATTTATTTCCCTTTACAAATCTCACACACTTTTTTATCTTTTTATTAGACAACATTTGAGTATCATTTATTATTTTTTAATACTATTTTTTTTCTTTTTATAATCTATTATTACTATTTTAAAGACTATAAATGATTACATTTGCAATTAAATAATATTATTAATCTTCTCTTTATATTGATTTAATTACAATTGATTTGAAAATTAAAAATTATCGATTAACCTTTGTCAATGGGCAAACTTATGAACATTGTATAAATGATTGACAACTTGAATTTTGAAGCAATACTAACAAATATTCTCTTCCTATTACTATTTTTAATAAATATTTTTTGTTTTTGATTTTTTTTCTCTCATTTTTGTTCTTATTGTCGCTGATAAAAAAAAAATCTTTGTTTTCATTGTCATTATTTCTAGGCTGACATTGAGTACATGCTCAAGACATGCCACTGTGTAAATTACAACAAAAAAAAAAAACAAATATTGGAAAGCAAATCTTGGTGCCATGTAAAATTACATTTGTAATATTAGATTTTCATAAAAATGTTTAATTTGTCTTTTATGTAAATGTAAATATTATATTATTTGTTCTTGAATTATTTTAAAAAACACATAATTATAAATATTGTGTATAAAAATAATACTTATATATTTATTAGATAAATCTTAAATTTTGTAATCCCCCCCCCCCCCCTAATATATAATCCTGCGTCCACCCTTGCTCTCCACAAATGTTTGCCAAAACAGGCGAGCCTCGTATAATAGGCTAGTGACCAAGATGGGCCATAGGCTCTGATACAATGTTAGATTTCATCTTAAAATCAATTAGCATTAAACGAAGTTGTCCAATAAATATATAAGTTGGCACTCCAAGAGTTGAGGGAGGCAATGTGGGACTTCCCAACAGCTTGGAGATTCGGTTTGGTACGTGACGTATAATTCATACACAATAGGAATAAGGGACCTTAGATGAGTCTATATTAGTTGGGCAGGATATACAATATTGGTTAATGCGTATTTATTTGGTTCTTTTCCTTTTAAATATGTATTAACGGGTAGTTTGGGTCTGGAGGGATGGTAGCTTCACTTTGTAAGGCTGGTAGTGCACCCCTTTGTTGTTAGGGGATTTGGTTCGTTGTTGTAAAGGGATTTGGTACCCCCGGTACCTTCATATTAATTTTATATATTTAGTAGTTTTGCTGATAAAAGAAAAATAAAAAAACCAAACATGTCAATATGTGTCAAGCGTTTCTTTTACACCCTCATGGGTATATACACTCTTAAAAAATATAGAAATAAGAAGGAAAGAGAAAAAACTGATAGATATAAGGAATAAAGTGGTGACTCGCTAAGTAAAAATTAATTAAGTTTCCGTGTTGAGTTTAAAACAACCATATATCATTGTCAACTTTTTTCATCTTTTACGCGAGTTTGGAGACTTCACCACTAAACCAAAAATGTCAATGAGTTAAGTGTTTAAGTGTTTTTTTTACACCCTCTAGGTATATACACTCTTGAAAAATATAGAAATAAGAAGGAAAGAGAAGAAACTGATAGATATAAAGAATAAAAAAAAGTTGGAATGTGGGAGTTAAAAGTTGTGATCATTAAGTAAAAATTAATTAAGTTTCCGTGTTGAGTTTAAAACAACCGTATATCACTGTCAACTTTTTCCATCTTTTACGCGAGTTTGGAGACTTCAGCGCTAACCTAAACATGTCAATATGTGTTAAGTGTTTCTTTTACACCCTCGTGGGTATATACACTTTTGAAAAATATAGAAATAAGAAGGAAAGAGAAAAAAACTGATAGATATATATAAAGATAATATAATGAAAATGAAAAAAAAAAAGTTGGAATGTGGGAGTTAAAAGTGGTGATCGTTAAGTAAAAATTAATTAAGTTTCCGTGTTGAGTTTCAAACAACCGTATATCACTGTCAACTTTTTTTGTCTTTTACGTGAGTTTGGAGACTTCAACGCTAAGCCAAACATGTCAATATGTATTAAGTGTTTCTCTTACACCCTCGTGGGTACATACACTCTTGGAAAATATAGAAAAAAGAAGGAAAGAGAAAAAAAATTGATAGATATAATGAAAAAGAAAAAAAAGTTAGAATGTGTTAAAGTGGTGATACGTTAAGTAAAAACTAATTAAGTTTATGTGTTGAGCTTAAAACAACCGTATATCATTGTCAACTTTTTCCATCTTTTACACGAGTATGGAGACTTCACCACAAAACCAAACATGTCAATATGTGTTAAGTGTTAAGTGTTTCTTTTACACCCTCGTGAGTATATATACTCTTGAAAAATATAGAAATAAGAAGGAAAGAGAAAAAAAATTGATAGATATAATGAATAATATAATGAAAAAGAAAAAAAAGTTAGAATGTGTGCATTAAAGTGGTGTAGCGTTAAGTAAAAACTAATTAAGTTTTCGTGTTGAGTTTAAAACAATTGTATATCATTGTCAACATTTTCTGTCTTGTACGCGAGTTTGGAGACTTCAGCGCTAAGCCAAACATGTCAATATGTGTTAAGTGTTTCTCTTACACCCTCGTGGGTATATACACTCTTGGAAAATATAGAAAAAAGAAGGAAAGAGAAAAAAATTGATAGATATAATGAAAAAGAAAAAAAAGTTAGAATGTGTTAAAGTGGTGATACGTTAAGTAAAAACTAATTAAGTTTATGTGTTGAGCTTAAAACAACTGTATATCGCTGTCAACTTTTTCCATCTTTTAAACGAGTATGGAGACTTCACCACAAAACCAAACATGTCAATGTGTTAAGTGTTAAGTGTTTCTTTTACACCCTCGTGAGTATATACACTCTTGAAAAATATAGAAATAAGAAGGAAAGAGAAAAAAAAAAAAACTGATAGATATAATGAATAATATAATGAAAAGGAAAAAAAAAGTTAGAATGTGTGCATTAAAGTGGTGTAGCGTTTAGTAAAAACTAATTAAGTTTCCGTGTTGAGTTTAAAACAACCGTATATCACTGTCAACTTTTTCGTCTTTTACGCGAGTTTGGAGACTTCAGCGCTAAGCCAAACATGTCAATATGTGTTAAGTGTTTCTTTTACACCCTCGTGGGTATATACACTCTTGAAAAATATAGAAATAAGGAAGAAAGAGAAAAAACTGATAGATATAATGAATAATATAATGAAAAAGAAAAGAAAAAGTTAGAATGTGTGTGTTAAAGTGGTGATGCGTTAAGTAAAAGCTAATTAAGTTTCTGTGTTGAGCTTAAAACAACCGTATATCACTGTCAACTTTTTCGTCTTTTACGCGAGTTTGGAGACTTCAGCGCTAAGCCAAACATGTCAATATGTGTTAAGTGTTTCTTGTACACCCTCATGAGTATATAATTATTATAACATGAGTATATATAGAGAGAGATGATCCATTTACTTCAAGAGTAAGTTTAAGAGAGTTACTCTTCATCCTCACCGTTCATTTTCATTTTCTTGAAATCCAATGGTTAAGATTAGTTACTCATTATAATAATTAGATTTCAAGAAAATGAACAGTAAAGATAAAGAGTAACTCTCTTAGACTTACTTTTGGAGTAAGTGGATTCTCTCTCTCTCTCTCTCTCTCTCTCTCTCTCTCTCTCTCTCTCTCTCTCTCTCTCTCTCTCTCTCTCTCTCTCTCTCTCTCTCTATATATATATATATATATATATATATATATATATATATATATATATATATATATATATATATATCCTTTGAAGAAAGAGACATAAAAATAGGGGGGAAAGAGTGGAAATGATAGTTATATAAGATGTGATAATGGAAAGAGAGAAAGATTTAACATGAGTTATCATGATTGATCTTTCTAATAGAAGATATGTTAGCAATGCACTCTCTTTATGATATATATATATTATTGAGTGAAATTGATCTAAGTTTCACTAAACATGTGGGTTAGAATACACTCTTGAAAAATATAGTAATAAGAAGAAAAGAGAAAAAAAAAAACTGATAGATAAAATGAATAATATAATGAAAAAGGGAAAATGTAAGAATGTGTGTTTAGAGTGAGGATGTGTCAAGTGGAAATCAATGAAGATTTCGCGTTAATAAGTATAACAATTTATCAATAAAATATAACGCGTTACCTCAATCTCTTACTTGAGTTTGTAACGCAGACGATATAAATAAAAATTGATAGAGAACCTTATCTATCAGTGAATGCAGGAAAAGAGAAATCAAACAAACTTTTGTACTTAAGAAATATATATCAAATTTGTACTCATTTACACACTCTTACAATTGTTTTCTCCTTATGATTCATTTTATGCATACATGCATCTGTCGTAGTTTTGGGCAAGCATCTTAAGTAAAATACTCTACTTAGCCAAATTGTTTGCTATACGTGTTTGATGAATAAAACTTTGATATTTGATTAATCATCACTTAACCTATGAAATATTATCAACAATAATAGAATAAGGGGTTCAGAATATAGGTCTAATTTGAAGTATTTATATGAATATGGGTCCCCCCTCCAGAGTCAAACTCCATATGGTACGTACGTAACAGTTAAGTCCAACGACTTCCATATCATAAATTCATGTGTGTAATTGTTATTCTTATCTATTGATTCTTTTTTTTTTTTTTTTTTTGTGCGGTTGAGATTCTCTTCAGTCGAAAATTTATGTAAATTATATATATATATATATATATATATATATATATATATATATATATATATATATATATATATATAGTCTAGCTATTTTTTTAAATGTGTTTGAAATTTTTTATTGAAAAGATTTTGAAAACATAATTTAACCTTTTTTTTTTGTCTTTACATATACAATCATTAAATATAGGATAAAATACACTTTTGGTCTCTCATCTTATTTTTTTTTATTTCAACTTGGTTTTTTAAGTTTAAAAATTTTCACTTTAATCCTTAAAGTATTTCTATTAGATCAAATTAATCCTTTCATTAATTTTTTGCACTAACAATGTTGACCAAGTTAATTTGGTAAACTAATGAAAGGGTCAACTTAGTCTAACAAAAACACTTTAAGGAATTTAGAATTTTTTATTTTTTTTAAATTTAGAGAACAAAATTATAGAAACTAAAAATAAGATGAGGGACAAAAATATATTTTAGTCTTAAATATACTATTAGTAATAATATATTTTACTATTAATGTAAAGTCATAATGATTACACTAACAGTTTCATTTTTATTAAAAAAAGAAAAAAAAAGATTACACTAACTGAAACTAACCAGATGACAATCCATTAGTTATTGAATATTTTTTGTAATGCAATTTTCCTATCTGTTATAAAGGTTATGAGAAAGATTGTATACAGGATTTTAAAAAAAGGTACACTAACAGGAGACAAACAAAATGACAACCCATTAATAATTGAATCTTTTTTGTAGTGCAATTTTCCTATCTGTTACAATGGTTATGAAAAAGATTGCATATTGGATTTAGCCGTCATTCTTAGGACAAGATAATACATATTAATATAAACAAACTTATATAAAGCTAATATGCAAGTTTGTCTTCGAAAGTGGGAACCTAGCTGTGTTGATTTGATATTCAAAGATTTATATGCATACAATATAATAATGTTGGAATTTGTTAACTTCAATATAAATTAGTTGTGCAATACAAATATATATATAAATCAGTTCTTCACTTAACCTATGAATTTGCTAATTTTTTGGCAGATTTATTCCCTAAATTTGATTAACCACGCCAACTCGCCAAGGAAGAATTATTTTGTCATGAAGCATTCGGGAATTATATTGTATACTCATAAATTTTCAAGAATAAAACCGGCCAACAACACAACACACACACACACACACACACATTTCTACATTTAAATTAAAAAATTGATTTATTCAAAATTTTACAATAATTTTTTTACATTTATTGTATTATTTAAACTTAAATTTCTTTTCAACAGTTTTAATTAAAAGTGTACTACCACTGCAACGATTTAATATATTATAAGATTAATTTTTTAAAATATTCGCTCAATATTAGAATTTAATAACACAACTTTTTACTGCAAAAATGTTCTATCAACTTATCATTAATTAGTCTCTAGTGATATACTATATTGTAAAAAATAAATTGTTAATATAAAAATTACGACTCTACATTAGTGTAATTATATATTATATTAATAGATAATTTTAATGATATAAAAACTGAATATATATTTATATATACTATTAATATGTTTAATATTAATATAATTTATTATATTGTTAATGAAACGTCACAATATTTATACTAACAATTTAATTTCCGTTAAGTAAAAATTATTTCAATCGAAATAATCCTAATTAACTACTAAATATTTATATAACATCTAATAAAAATTTCCTTATCATTACATCATATTATATTAATGAATAAAATATCATGGTAAAATAATTAAATTATATTAAATGTCTGTATAAAAATATTTTATAGTAAAATTATATAAATTAAACCCAGTGTTTATTTGCATTCTTTATGTTTAGTACTCTCTTTCCATTCTAGTAAAAAAAAACATTATCATGTCTTTTCGTCTGAGCCAGAGGAGTCATATTCAATAGGTCCACATATTAGAGAATGGGATGAGGTTTAATTCCAAATCAAAAAATGGGATGAGGTTTAAGTGCATGCACTTAAAAAAATTTGAATTGGCATCATTGCTTCTTGACCTATCATATATGGGGGAGCACACGTACCAACTTGCAGGCGATTAACCCAATTGTATATTCCATGTAATATACTACACAAATATGGATAAAAAGTTAAAAAAAAACAAAAAAAAACATTTCTATGGTGCTATCCAAATTTGGAAAGTTGGGGACTGTAATTGGGATTGACAGGACTTAAATTTTTGTTGGTACAGTTAAATATTTAAATTGTTTTCTAATCAGCAACCAGCTTCAGTAATGCACTTGATAAAAATCAACTGTTAATAAATGCTTATCAAGTGATCATAAGTGCATGATCATCAGGATTCCTTCACAACTTTCCTAATTCGTACTGTATGTCTCATTAAATAGCTTTTAGCCTTTTACTTAAGCTAGGGAATTTGGGGTTCAGCTAAATATTTGCTTGTAAAGCTCATACTTAACTACATGAGTAATTTATTACATGATATATATTCTAAAATAATTTAAATATACTTTTATATTTAAGTAGCATTTGATTTGATTTTTTAGAGTGTAAAATATACTTTAAAGTTAAAGTTTTAAAAATTAAAATTTAAAATTAAAATTGCTTGACAATTATATAAATTTGTAACTTAGTAGTTACTTTTTTTTTTTTTTGGATAATGTACTTTTAATTTTTTTTTTTTGGATAATGTATTGTCGAATCTTAAGATTTGAAATAAAGATTGAAAAGGAAAAGTAGAAGTCAAGTGCTTCAAAAACTAACTTTTGTAAAAATTCCTTCTTCAAAGTTTTCTTCGTAAAAAAGACTAAAAGAGTAACTTTTAAAATAAAATAAAAATTTAATTTCTATTTGCATGAACAATTCCATTTAAGATGTGCCAAAAAATTCCATTTAAGAAGAGGGAAAGCTCAAAATAAATTAAGTTAAACACTACCTCTATTCTTGTCTGATTAAAGCTTTTTAAGCTTTATAATCATTTTTGTGTTTATTAAGAAAAAGTATTTTTATTTAAAAATATGTCCAGATTTTTTAAGAAAAAAATATTTTAATAAAAAAAAACCAATTTTAATACTTTAATCAAAATAAAAAAAGAGTTGTTTTCTGGAAAAAAGAATTATATCATAAAAACATTCCTTTTCTATTCTTATCTCAGTGTACCCTTAAACATGTCACAAATAAAAATTAAAAGAAATAACCAAAGAAAAAAAGGTACGTGGCTGGGTGGCTTCATAAATCCTGGCTGTAAAGACAACTTATAAAAGTGTATTATTAATGTAAAAAATCATATTATTATTCCTACAAGGTATACGTGGCTTTACAAAAATAAATAATTTTTAAGAAAATTATGTGTAGCAAGTTTAGAAAACTTTGGATTTTCTTAACTACAATTTAAGATAATAATATTTAATAGTTAACTGTTAGGTTTATTGGGTGTTGGGTTCATTAACCGAAAATTAGTTCAAGTGATACATGCCTAGCAATGACTATATATATGTTTGGTTCTGTATCCAATGGCCTCTGATTCGCGTTTTTTATGTGAAAAAAGTTGAAGCTACACAGAGTAGCTTATGCCCAGAAGTGGAAAGTTAACACGCGTATGGCTTAACGCAATGCAATACTAAACACACACTATATATAATGATTTTCTATTTATTATTCTCAAAATAATAGTTAGAAAATCAAAAGTGAAAAGTTTTATGTAGAAGTATATATATAACATTTAATGTTACCCATGTATTCTCACGAATCTCACCATAATTTTTAATAGAAACTTTTTATTTACGATTAATCAAACCAAAACTATAATTAAGTATCACGTGTAATTTTTGCCTTATAAGACTTCAAATATGTTTGAACTAGCTTTGCCTTTTCCATTAATTTAAAATGAAAAAAAAAAAAAGCACGAGTGATGTACAATTGTACATTCAACTTTATGATCGGGAATTTTTTGCATAGGACCCTTGTTTAAGTCTTTTGTTTTTGGGCTTTTAAGCCCCAAAGTAAAAAAAAAAAAAAAAAAAAAAAACAACAACAACAATAACAACCTATGATCGATAACATGCATGCTGGAGGGGAGGAGGCATTGGGGTGTATTTTTAAGTGTTACTCCCTCTGGTCTTTTTACAGGACACAAATTCTAATGTATTTTATACTAAAATTTATTTCTTATAAAAAAGACTAGAGGTGGTATTTCATTTTCAGCACCATTACTCAATTATGTATTGTTATATCATTATTTTTTTTTCTTTTTTCACAAAACATAGTTAACAAACATAGACTATACTTTAACTATACGAGTTTATATATAGTTTCTAAATAATGTACTTATGTATTGTTACATGATCATAATGAATAATTTTGTCTTTAATTTTTTTAAATCCATAAATTACCTTGAACTTCAATCAATTTGAGTTGACTCAAGTGAACCTATTTAAAGAAGTAAAGTTCTTCTAATATTTATTTTTTTCATTGACAAAACTCAAACTTTAAACCTTTAATGTAGTGTTTGGTAGAGTGGAATAAAATGGAATGAAAGTGAAATGAGATGAAAGTTTTGAATTAAAGTAGAGTGTAAAAGTGTGGAGTCCCACCCTTTTTTTACTGTTCCTTTTCCGCTCTCTTTCGCCACAAATAAACGGCCCATAAGAAACCAAACACCTTGTCGTTCAAACTAACAACATCTGATTGTATAATTTTTTATATCACCAATAAATCAAAATTAAACACTTAATATTAGAAACATTCTAACTAAAACTATAGTTAGTTTCAAATAGACTACCAATTACTGTCAAGTATGTGAATCAACTGTCGTAGAATTATTTTAGTTTAACCAGTAATTTTGAGTTCGAGTCCTAAGTATACACAGTTGTGTTAAATTAATATTTGAAAAGAGAACCTTATATCGTTAATTCTACAAGGTTGTTGTAAAGGTTAAAAACCCATGGAGTGGCAGTGTATATATCATTTGTGAAGTTACAATATGTACCCAACAAGGCAACAACCCTTGATTTTTACTAATAATGCAATCATGTTAAAAAAGAAAAAACTTGATGCAAAGAAAAGATTATGGACCTATAGTCAACGAAAACTAAACTACACAAATCCGGGGGTTAAGTCTTCACGTCGGTCAGTTAGGAAGTCAGGAACGAGATTAATGAATACAGAAAGGATGTTACTGGTGGAGCTGACCTCAAAACACCCATGGATTTTGTTCAATGCATGTTGCGAATGGAAACGATATATGCCGAATTTTCTAAGACAAGTTGTGCATAGAAAATAGAGGTTTATACGCAGTTTTTATATATGTGGGGTTTGCTTTGCAGTACATCTCACCAAAAACCAACTTTGCTTCACAGTCACACTTGCTGTTGATGGAGACAATGGGTGTAGAGAGGAAAAGGGTTTAATTTCAATTGGTCACTTCTGGTGCAGTAACTTTGGAGCGTACGTACTATATTAGCATAGGGTTATGCCGCGAACCGCGTATTAAACAATATATGTCTCTTTCTCCTCTGTAAATGGAGTGTCGGAGCTGTAAACCTATGGACCAATCTACCCTTTTTTTTCGAAATTATTAAGTAGTCCTGAACCATCATTTAGTCCATAGTTCTGATCAATCTCTATGTGACACATATTTAAGTTTTTTAATCTAAGAAAAAATAATTAATAACACTTAATTACGTATCATGTAAATAGTGATCGAAACCATAGATGGTGATCCAGGATTATCTAATAATTCCTTATATCTAAAATAATTACATACTCGTCTTTCAAAAAAAAAAATACAATTACATACTTAAGATTTGAATTTGAGACCATCAGTCAAGCTGTAACAATTCCAATCTACCCTTATTTGATGCAAGATTTAGACTTTTAGAATCATAAAAAATAATGGTTTTCGATTTAGTTGAGTTGATTAAGGGAGAAAAAAGTCTGAGTGTAATTTATAGGTAGATTTTCATGTTAAACCCGGAAGAAAAATTGAATTGATTTATATTAAAAATTTGATAGAAATCATACTTACAAAATTTTATATTAATGTAAAAATTATTTAATATCTTATTAATATATATCTAAATTGACGTAACATGTGTTTTTAAAACACATGAGAATTTCTGTCAAAAAAAAAAACATATGAGAATAAATACCATTTGATTATATGTTTATGGTTGTTCAATTTTAGTAAAATTTGAAACAAACAATCAAAATAATATATAATTGTATTTTAATAATTAGATTGATAAAAATCACATTTTATATAAATTATTAATTTTATAAGAGTTTATACATATAGTGTAATTAAATTGATCCATTGTGTGTGTACATGTGTGTAAGAGTTAACATAAACAGGTATAAATTGATCTTACGTGTGTGTAATACGAGGTGGTACAACTTATATAAATTTATCTTCTTTTTTTTTGATAAAAAATTTATCTTATATGTATATGTGTTTATGCATTTTTTTTATCATTATATGTGTGCGCATATGCATGCATGTGTAAATTAATATATAATCTCTCGGGTAAATTGCGTGTGCGCTGCTGGCTGCTGCTGCAGATGATCCGTGGTTAATAACATAAATAACTGCACTACTCGTAGTTTTTTAATGTTATTGCTCATAATTTCTAAATTGTGTTTATAATTTTTTCATAAAATAAATATTGTGTATACTGCTGATTATCAGTGGTTAGAAAAATAAATATCTGCACTATGTTTAGTTTTAACTTTTAACTAATATTTCAGTATGTGAATTGTGTAAAAATAATTAAAATTCATAATAAATAAATATTTTTAATATATAAATTATATATTTGGATTTATAATAAATAATTTAAATTGTGATATAAGATTATTTTTGTTAATTGGAGAGATAGCTTGTGAAATATACTTTCAAAAAAGAGAAAAGAGATAATATTGAGAATGTTTAATTGAAAAAATGAAAAGTATAAAAACATTGATTTCAAAGTTATGCACTTTAATTTATAGGGTAAAAAATATTTTTGATCCCTCATTTTATCTTGATTTCTGTTTTTAATCCCTCATAAATTTTTTTACTGTTTTTAGTCCCTCATAAATTGTTCTGTTCTATAAATTGTTCTGTTCTATTTTTAGTCCCTCATAAATTATTTTGTTCTGTTTTTAGTCCTTGACGCTAATTTTAACTGTTAAGTGATGACATGACAGTCATAAATTGTGTGTGAAAAATTCCTAATTAAGTTTCTAGTGACTTTTAACCACTACAAATTTTTTGACGGTAAAAAATGTTTACTTTTGTAACATTTCTTGTGATTTCAGAAAATATGGAGTTCGAGATTTTGATTTTTTTTTTTAACATTTCTGACAGTTTTAGTTTGCTATAAAATTTGCAGTAGTTAAAAATCGTTAGAAACTTAAACATAAATTTTTCAAGCACAAATTATGCTCGTCACGACATCACTTAACAATTAAAATTAATGTCATGGACTAAAAACAAAAGAAAACAATTTTTGAGGGACTAAAAACATAGAAATTTTTTTGAGGGACTAAAAACAAAAATTAGATAAAATGAGGGACAAAAACATATTTTATCCTAATTTATAATATAACAATAGATGTTATGGCTCATAATTTTAAATTTTATTATATAAAAAAAATATTTTTGATAGTCAAGATCGTTATCTGATCCGTAACAACCCACTTGCCCCCCCTGAACTTTTTTTTTTGACGTAAGCCCCCCTGAACTTAAAAACAGCGTAAATACAAATTTGAACTTGGAAAGTTGAAAATTGAATCTTGTATATATGATTTTATTATTTACCTGTATGATTGTTGTTTGAAACACAGAGGCATTTGTTTTACAGAATCCTTTTGCATTTTCAAGAATATGTTAGTGAGATTATTTATTTCAATATTTGTTAGGAAATTATTAAAATATATTTTCAAATATCTTTTAAATATAGAAAAGTTTAATTTTTATATCTACACAGTTTTTATTTTCATAAGAGTGAGAAAGTATTATCATAGAAATATGAGAAGTTATTTTCTAATATCACTATAACTTCCATTTTTGCTTTTATTTTTTAGCCTTAAATGCAATTTTGGTTCCCCTATTTTGCACAATCCGTAATTTTAGTCCCCCTATTTTAAAATAAAGACATTTAGTCCCTCTATTTTGCACAATCCGTAATTTTGGTCCCTCTATTTTAAAATAGAGACATTTAGTCCCCCAATTTTGTAAAATCCACAATTTTGGTCCCTCTATTTTAAAATAGAGACATTTAGTCCCCAATTTTGTAAAATCCGTAATTTTGGTTCTTCTATCAAATTGAAAGCATTGACCGTTAAAAGATTAACGTCAACCTTGATGTGGCCCAAATATAGTGATGTGATACAAATTTATTTGTTTAGTTTTTAATTATTCTAAATACTGAGTAGAATAATTGATGAAAATATATTTTAAAAAAAGATAAAATCATTTATTTTAATGGCCGAGAGTAGTTGTAAGTCCTAATATGAAAGTCACGAGTCTTAATAATTTATTTTAAACAAATTTCACGTCACTGAAGCACATACCACATCGTAGTCAACGTTAATCTCTTAATGATCAACACTTTTAATTTGACGAAAGGACAAAAATCATGGATTTTACAAAATTGAGGGATTAAATGTCTTTATTTTAAAATATGGGGACTAAAATTGTGAATTGTGCAAAATGAAAGGACTAAATGTCTATAATTTAAAATAGGGGGACTAAAATTATGAATTGTACAAAATGAGGGACTAAATGTCTCTATTTTAAAATAGATGGGCCAAAATTGCGGATTGTGCAAAATAGAGGGACTAAATGTCTTTATTTTAAAATAGGGGGACTAAAATTGCGGATTGTGCAAAATAGGGGGACCAAAATTGCATTTAAGCCCATTTTTTATTTTTTATTTTAAAATTTAAAAAGTATTTCTAGGAATATTAAAAGTTAACCAAATATATTTTTAGATATGTTTAGGAATAATATTTTTAGTTACAATATTCTTGAGAATATGATTTCTAAAAATGCAACATCATAACTTGAAACAAATGCATGTATAGAAATAGAAATGTTAATAATATAGTACTTTTTAATAGTATATTCTTTCGAATTTCTTTTTTATTATTAGATAAAATTCACGTAAGATTTTTCTTTCTTTTTTGGTACAAATTCACGTCATGAAGACAGACAACGCACTAATGAAAAGTAAGACATTCAATAAAACTCATGCATTTCTAATTACATCATAGTTGGCAGAGTATGATAAACCAACAACAAAAAGAATGAAAATATCTCGGTCGACACGCTTCTCTTTCGTTTTCTTTCATAAATTCAAAATGTGCATTCACAAGTGCAAAGTGCAGAGATAGTGCAATTGTTAAAAGGAGATTGAGAAAATCCAGGTACACTTGCGCGTATTGCATACACACGGTTAAGTCCCTGAATAGACATGATGATGATTTGAATTACAGATATTTCTTTTTGGGCCCGGGGTGATTACTGATTGAAAACTCAGGACTGCATTTGCAGATCGAAAATTTGGGCTCCTCATTCATCTCATGTTTCGGTTGTGGGCTTGGAGATTGTAAAGTCGTGCTTGCTGGGGCAGTTGCTTCCTGACTCCCATAATTGCTTCCTGCACCTAATCCGGAATGTAAAATTACTTGGCCTTTCCAGAAGCTTAAAAAGGTGCAGGAAGGAACTGCCGCTTGCCAGAGAGTCGTTGAATTTGTCATGTCTTGTTGGGCTTTGTACACTTTTTTGCTAAAGCTTTTGTTATTTACACTTCTTCCATTTACTAAACACACTCCTCTTCCCCCTTTATTTTTTTTTATTTAAAATTACTTAAGTAACCTTCTATCTTTTTCAAAAGATCACCTTCACATGGTTCGCACTCCCTATACCCTTGCTCGCTTACAAACTCCCACCATGTTTTCCACACTCCCCTCTTCTAGTTTCAAGACCCATGCAACACCTTTGTCGACAAGTTTCTTAACAACGACTTTCACCATCTCATACATTTTAGTTACGTTAACATGAAAAAAAATAGTTGTAAAGGGAAGAAAGTAAAAAAAAAAATCAACTCCACAAAATACTTTCTGAAACATAATCACTCTTCCAAAAGTATTTTCTACAATTGAAAAAATAAGATTCATGACATTCATCATTGCGCATAGTGTCGATGTTGTAGGATACGATGAAATTAAATATAGCACATAATGTCGACATTGAAGGATATGATGAAATTGAATATATCACATATGGTATCGAAATTGAAGTATTCTTCTTAAAAAATTGAATATAGGAGTATAATGGAAAAGAAATTAAGATATAATTCTAATACTTTTTATCAATAAAGAAAGGAAAAGTGAGAAAATAAATAAAGATTTAGAAAACAATAGAGATGAGGTATAGAAAATAAGGTTTGCATATTTTTTTATATAAAGGGTAGTTTTGGTATAGAGTATTTATGATAATAAAAATTAAAAAATAAAAGGGGAATGCATTTATTCATAGGGGGTATAAATAGCAAAAGTAATTTGCTAATGTTTTTCGCATATCAGTTGGGGGGTTGGCCCGTTTTATTTTGGGCTTTGAAAGTCATCAAGAAAAGGTATATCACTTGTTCATGTTGATGGCATTCAGGTTCTTGAAGGTTAGTATGAAACATCGACAATTGTTCAAGAAAAATAGAATTCAAGCCAAAAAGTTACATTAGCCACCATAATAAACTGAATCGTGAACACCAAAATTTATTGGCACAAGTAATTCGACGTTTAGATCTCTTAATTAATTGGGGTTCGATTCTATATTAGGCATGGAGTCGCAACTAAGGTACCACTTTACCTCCCAAAATGGACCAATCTGATCAGAGGGGAATTAGTTAGATACCAAATAAGAAATCTCAAATACTTAAATCGTGAATAACATCATATGTAGTTAGCTTTATATTTTGAGTTTAATGGTGATGAACTGACAATGTAAAACAATTTTACACTGTCATCCAATCACATATCACCGTTGATATGACTTGTAAAGTAATTTTGTAAAAGTCAACAAACTTACCATATATGGTGGGTTGTGATTGGATGACAGTGTAAAACTATTTTATACTGTCAGTGCATAGTCATTTCTCTCTTATATTTTACTATCAACTTTGGAGCTTAGAAGATAACATGAAGAGTTAGTAAACTTTCAGATTCAATATAAAGAAAATTTAAAACCTCATTTCTTTTTTCTTAGGTCTTAAAATTAATAATAATAAAGTGTTCAACATTAATTACAAATGATGGTGAAAATTATAAAGAAAAAGTATTTATAAGAAACTCATTCACGACTTTAAAATGTAATAAAAAAAAAGCATAAGTTAAAAAAAAAACATATAATTTAAACGTTTTTAAGTGAGATAAGTAATAAGTGATAGTGTTAGCATTGCCCCACAAAAAGGTATTAGAGAATCTCTAAAATGCAAGACACCCTGTGGGCATTTTGATAAAAATGATACAATGATCAAAATTAAGACTAAAATATATCACTTTGACTCCTGAAAAATTTAGAATCGACTGCATTAATTTTTGAAAAATAAAAATAATCATTTTGTTTTTGAAAGAGAAAAATGTGTATAGATTTAGAAATTTAGGAGTAAAATAATTATTTTTTAATTATTCAGAGACAAAAAAATAATAATTTTAATTTTTCTGAATAAAATGGTACTATTTCACTCCAAAATTAGCAAGGACATTTTGCTGCTAGAAACTAGAAAGCTACTTCCTTTAATTATTTCAGCTTAAAATCAATGCCCCCTCACTTTCTTATTTATCATCATTTAGTTTCTTTATTCCCAATTAATGACTGACAAACCATTCCAATAAACACTATCGGAAATATATACTACTTCGTCCATTTAAAAATAATGATAACTTTAGGGTTACATATAAAAGTAAACAATCATCAAATACTTCTAATTTTATGCATTATAAGTTTATTTATTTATATTAATTTATATTATATTAATATTTTCATTTTACTAAATAAATATATGGAAAGATAAGAATAAAATTAAAAAAAAAGTAATATTTTTTAATATTTTTAATTAAGAAATAATTTAAAACAAACATAATATAATATAGGATTAGTTTTAGAACTCCTTCCTCCTCATTTTTCCGCCACCAATCAAATTCCTCTTTGAATCTTCTTATTCCCATATAGATTCCTCTTTTGCATTACACCAGGAGAAGCTTACTTAGGGTGTATTTGGTTTGACATTTGGACACCCAAACTAAGATTTGACCCTCATTGAAAGCTACACTTGTTTATTTGGAAGTATTTTTTTTTTTCTGGTTGAGTTAAATGTAATTCTTACCCAATTTGAGATTGAGTCCAGAGCTACTCATTTCTTGTTTTTCTTTTGAATGTAAAAAGTTCCAAACATAAATCAAGTTACATTAAATCTACTTTTAACTAAATTTTAATTTATAAAGTTAAGTTCAACTAAACTTCACTTTTTAAACTAAACTATAATTCAAACACACAGTTATTACTAGATAAACAAACTTATTTAGAGAATGATATACTTACTCATAATCAATGGTTTAAGTTTGAACATACATATTTATGACTATAGTAATAATCCAAAGCTTGCTCTTGAGGGTACCAAACCAAAATAAGGGATTGTAATTTGTGATTGAATTGGGTCCGGACGCCATAATGGGACAAAGGCCCCCACATTGGATCTGCTCGATGAAGCACTATATATGTATCTCTTCAGAGTGACCCTTACCCACCAGCAGCAATTTTGAATTTGAGCGTTGCTCATTGGACAAGCTAAGCTTTTTGGTTGATATTGTATCTCAGGTGACCCCATTACAATGATCGGCATCGAATCAAACTATGACACACTCCATTGCAGCCCCTGTCAATCGATCGTACAATCCGTTCTTTTCTAACTTGACAATACATTAAGAAATATGCCCCTAATATCAAATCAAACAATTAATTAATTGTTAATTTGTTGCTATCAATTTCATGACTTTTTTGTAGACTAATCATTGATTCCTCTCCCAACACTCACATGTATAAAAAAAATGATAAAAAGATATTCATTAAATTGAGAATATTGCTTTATTCTGCTTTAGAAATTAAACACATATACATAATAGATAAAAAAAGAAAATGGCTCTGTTGCATGAAGAGAAAGCAAATTGACTTTGATGAATGTTTTTTGTTCCAACCTGACCCCTTTTGGGATTACGCTTTGCAAATTGTGTGATCCGATGCCATGCCTCGAAGAATTGTGTTGTGTGTAAGTGAGTGAGAGAGTGAAATAAAATGTCAAGTTGTCAACTTGTATTGTGATGAATCATCAATGGAATCGTGTCCGTTGATCATAAAACTACGTTAGAGAAGGACAAGGATGAGATAGGAGGGACCCACCCACCGAGGCAGTTTTTAATTGAATTGTGAGAGAGAGAGAGAGAGCCGACAGAAACAGAAACCTCGGGGTTGGGGTTTACGAAAGGTAGAGGCAGAGGAGGGCAGGGCCTTGCTTTGCTTGAAACGAAAGAGCAAAGAGCAAGAGCATCCAATCCAATCATTCACTCTTTGATTTGCCACGTAAGCAGCCTGCAAAGTTGATGCGTAGGGGGGGAGTAGGGGGTGGGTATGGCAGCCTGCAGCACCTGATCAGCTTGCTTCCTGGATATATATGACGTGTTTGATAGAGAGGAGAGAAATAAAGTAGATAGAAATAAAAATAGAGAGCAGAAATATGTGAGAAATAAAGTTAAAAATAGATGTGTTTGATTGAAGTGAAATAGAGAAAATATGAAGAGAAAGAAGAGTAGAAAAAGATGAAAAATAGTACAAGTATGTCCCACCAATTTTAAACTTATTTCTCACTTATATCACTCATATCAAACAACATTCACTCATTTCCATTTTTACAAATTATTTTCATCTTTCAAAACAAACACACCCTAGTGTCATTGACATGCCCACTCCACCCCCGCCGCTACCTCCTGTCCTGCATATATATTCTCTTAACAAAATTTAATTTTGATCAATGTTCTAAAAATTCAGAGCAGTGATCAACTCAACAAGAATTGAATCACTTGGATTAATGAGTTAATAGTTAAAGTACTATAAATAATTATACATAGTATATAAATTAAATTTGTTATTTATAATTAATTAGCTTAGTTTAGTGATACAAATTTATTTGTGTTTTATGTGTGTTGTTGAATTTGATTCTAACATAATAATTTTTGTTTGTAATAGACTTTTTAGAAATATCACAAATTGGGCTTAGTCACACGAGTCAACAGTTTATTCAAAAAAATCAGTCATGTCGAGTTGATGACATACTTGATCAAACAAGAGACTCAGAATAACTAGACTAACGATTCTCAATTCGACAATTCAAACCGATTCTTAAAACAATGATTCACATGATAATTTTTATATTTTCAACATGAGTGAAATATATTTTAGATTTTTCGGTTAAATTTGATTTTAGTTTTTATATTTTTAAATAGATGATTTTATTTTTGTAATTATAAAAATTGGTGAAATTGGCTCTTCTTTTTTGTTAACACTCCTTTTCTCCTCTAGTTATTATCTCCTTTACCTTTACAATCTTATTTTTTATAATTATTAAAAATGTAAGTTAATTATTATAATAATTAAATAATTTAATTTATAATAATAATAATAATAATAATAATAAATAGGATAAAATGTATTTTTTATCCTGTAGACTTAATTAAACTCGATCTTAGTCTTAAAATTTTAAAAATTACAATTTTAATCCTCTAAGAAAATGTTCTAACTTTATTGCTATCATTTATCATCAACAAAATATCATCATTTTATATTAAAGCTTACATATAATTTTTTTTTTTATTAACATACTAAATTTTAGTGTTATTTCCTTTATAATTTGAGTTTTGGTTTTGTGTATCTTGTAAAAAAACAAAAGCGAATATTTTCAATAAAACTAACAACCAACATAATGATATTTTTAAGGCTTAATTACACTTTTGATTTCCAGGTATTGCAATTGTGCGATATTAGTCCCTCAAGTTTCAATTATGTCAATTAGGTCCCCTAGGTATCGCAAAATTTGTAATTTTAGTATCTGAGATTTCAATTGTGTCAATTGAGTACTCTTAGGTATTGTAATTGTGGGATTTTAATCCCTCAATTTAATAGACTAATATCATTCTTGTTAATGTATATAAAATAATATATATAATTTAGGGGACTAAAGTCATACAATACTTTGGAAAGTCCAATTAGCACAATTGAAACTTGAGAGATTAATATTGTACATTTACGATAATTGGAGGATCCAATTAAGACAATTGAAACTCGAAGGACTAAAGTCACACAATTACGATACTTTGGAAACCAAAAATGCAACTAATCGATCACATGTCATATTTTAATTTGGAAAAAAATAAGCAGACATGAATTGAGGAATAATTTCAATCTATTTATAAAACTAACATAAAATAATATAGAAAAAATTATTGCACAACTATATGTCTTGGGCCGTCGCACAGTCCAGCCGGTCCTAAAAATAAATAGTTTAATAATAAAAGTAAAAAATATTATAATAATTAAAAAATATTTAGAATAGTTTTAACTATATTTTTTTCTATTATCCTGATTAAAGAAAAGGAAAAGATAAAAGTGAAATTTTATTAAAATATTAAGTATAAATATGGTAAAAAATTTACTACTGTAAAAATAAAAAAATAAAAATGTCAACTATAAGGTATATGAAGAACTGTATAGCTTAGTATTTTTTTTTTTTGCTGACCATGTTACTGTATAGCTTAGTATAAGTTAATGAAAAAAGCTAGTTGACCAAAAAAATTTAATTGGATCAAATGAGCTTGTAAGTTAGTCAAATAAGCTATAACCCTACTTAAATGTCATGTCAAACACACTCTAATCACAAAATACTTTAAACCATTAATGAATCCTTAAGATATAGGAAGGCAGCCAACCCAAAATAATAAATTTGCATTGTTTATATACTTATATCTTTACCAAAAAATTCTTATATATTAACAAAAGTATTAAATATTATAATGGTCATTATTGCTATATTTTTTAATAAAAAATAAACTTTTAATATAAATGCTGTGAATTTACTCTAAAAATTTGATGTAGGTATTTAGTATGAAAAAAATCACTATATAGTATGAAAGAATTCACTTACGAAATGTTATGAAACATGTTAATATGTCATTGTTTAAATTTTAAATTAAAAAAAAAAAAAAGAGAATTGTGAGGATCGGCAAAAATTACCATGGAACTGTTATTTTGTTTAGCTTTTCATTAACAACCAATTAATACCATTTATCAATTTTCATAATACTAACAGTATTCTGTCAAAAAAAAATACTAACAATATGATTATCTTTTTTTTTAAGTAACAGTATGATTATATATTGTAAATATAAATTAATTTTTTACACCAAAAAAATTGTGTGTTAATCTCCTTATATATATAAATGAAGGGTTTTGCTAACCAGTGTCCATAGGATACTGATTAAGGAGTTATAAGAAGAAATTTTTTATTGAAAATTATATGAGAGCGCAATTAAAAATTATAGGTGAGCACAATTTTTCACATCTCAATAAAAAAGCTTTTTTCTTTTACTTCATTAAACAGTGCCCTGCATTTGCCATAAATGAAAAAGTTTATCTGTGCTCTCATTATTTCACTCTCCCCCACTCTCCCTTACATTCACATTCACTCTCATTTAAATACTCTCTTCTCATTTTTATAACTACCTCTATTTACTTCTTTATCTTATGCTATGTTTTTTTTATCAGTTCTTCTAACTCTATTTTTTAATTCCGAAAATTTATCTCTTTCATCAATAATTTCAAATTCTTAATTCAATTTATTTTTCAATTTTCAAAGTTAATATTTCCTTATAAAGTTTAGGTAGTAGGTACTATATTTTTAGTAGAAGGTTGAGAACAAAAAATATAGTACCTACTACCTACACTATATATAGTACATTGTACCTTTTAAACTGACCGAAATTCTATTAGTGTTATAATCTATATCATTATATAAAGGGGATACCACTTTTAGTAACAGCTTTTTGATTTCCATTTTTTTAAAATCATTTTACCCATGTTAATATTACATATTATGAAATAATAAATCTTTTGTCTTTATTTTTTTATTAGAATCTTTTGTTCCTTCAAGTGTAACCACCCACAAATTTGATATCATAACTTCCTTACCCATAAAAGCATGATCCATTACTCTGTTTCATTAACTTCCTTTATTTTTTTTAAATAAAAAAATATAGAGAAATAATGAGACACGAGGTGTCTCTTTTGTCCCTAGTACAAATAAGATTTGTTCACGTGAGACGAACTCATTTTGTTAACTGAACAATAATTGTAGTTGGGTGGTGTTTATTTTTCTTGCTACTATTATTTCTGCTTATGCATGGATGGAACGATCTGCACTGCACGTTCTGCTATATAATTCAAAAGCAAGCTATCAGTTCTGTGGCTCTGCCAGTCAAGATTCTTTACACCGTTACCCCCGTGTCTTGCCTTTACATTTTTAATTTTCCTCTTTTCCTTGTTATGCCTTACACTCCCCTTTTCCATAATAAAATGATAATTGAAACCAATCATGCAATATAATTTTCAAGTCCATCCCATTTTCGGAGTAAATTGACGTGGAGGAAAGAGAGAGATAGAAAAAGATACTAATAAATGTGATAAGTGATAATACACATAAGAAAGAGAGATAATGAAAGAAAATAAGATGAAAGAAAAAATAATATGTATTTATAATAACTCAATTTTCAAACAATCACATGATAGATATATATTGCACCACAGATAGAGAATGTTTAACAAAATAAAATTATGAGAATCAACTTTCTCCCTTTGTATGATAATGATAAGTAGTTACTGTTCCATGCAAGTGTTGTTGGCAGAGAATAGTGGGGGGTGATCATCGCCCGGTGATGACACTCCAGTAGTGTTGTCGTTGCTTTCTTTTAAATAGTGACATTATTGGATTTAGGATATTATTGGATTGTTACCCGTGTGATTTCTTTCCTTACATTGGCATTGTTGACTGTTAATTATCCTCAACGTTCCTTAAATGTATAATCATAAAACTTAATTATCTTGAAATAGTAGTTTTTTTTTTATAAATATTGTCAATGGAGGTAGGCCACCTTTTTCTTTTTGGTGAAATCATTAGTACTAAATTTCCCAATCTTTTAAGGTTTGTTTAGTTTGGGAAAGAAAAAGAAGAAAAAAAACAGAAAATAAGATGATTTTAAGTTGTTTGATAATAAAAGAAAAGAATGATAAAAAAAATTCTTTTCTCTTATTTAATTGGGTAGAAAGTAGAAGAAAAGAAAAAAAAATATATATATAATGACATATTGTGATAATCATGGATCCCACAAACTTTATGACAATCATTTCTCTCATGACACAATGCCAAACTAACAGAGGAAAAAATATTTAATTTTTTATGTTCTTTTCCCTTCCATTGCCCCGTGTTTCACCGCTTCCAAATGTACGCTGAGTCTTTCGCCTTGTTTGGTAGGAGGAAAATAGGAGGAGAGTGAAAATAGAAAAAGTGAAAATAATATTAGTTATTTGGTAGAGTAAAAATGGAGTATATATAAGGTATGTTCCATTAGTATTTTTTCACTATTTCTATTCATCTTCCTATCTCTCTTAATTTTTATTTCTTCTATGTCTCTCTTCAACTAAACATATTTTATTTTCACTTCTCACTTATTTCTATTCTTCTTTTTTATTTCTATCCATTTTGTTTCTCTCCTCTTCATCACACGGACCCTCTGTGATGGATTTTCAAACCTTTGGTCCTAACTCAAAAATCAAAATACAATATGCTAGCTATAATGAGTCCAAAATACATTGTAAGCTGTCTTTTGAAGGAAACTATGTTGGTCGTTGACTCGTTGGGGAGGGGGAAGAGGGGATGAGAGATTTTTTGGATGGTTAGGGATTGAACCCACCAATTCTGCTGCATGTCCCTGCTAGCTCTCCAATGAGCTTTGCTGCAAGGGAACTGTGTCACAACACAATTTGACTTTATTATAGAAAAAGAAGACAGGTCTAGTTATATACAGGCTCGCTTGAGTGAAAAACCAAATCATTGTACGATTTTCTTTTTCTTTTTTGTTTAAGATCGCTGTATTCTAACATTAATTTAAATATTCAATAATCCCTGATTTATATATATAGTTCGAGTCTAATAATTATTATAAGCTACAAAGTTGTCGTTACCAAATTTTAATGCAATTGCATTGTCAGAGAAGTGAACTAGAGACGATTGGTTAATTTGCTAAACAATTTTGTGTGGGGTGATAGAGGGAATACCAATACAGTAACAAGAACTAAAAAATATAGCAATAAACAGTGTGCTTGGACGCTCGACTGTCTGGTGAGTATGCGAGTTGGACGGTGACTTTTCTTTTCTCTTCTTTCTCTATTTGCTGCTGCATTTTTTAGAATATTGAGCATATTTTAGCCCTAATTTGATCCCTCTCCACTTAATTGAGACAAAGTGAATTTATATACACATTTGGACATATTCTCCACATAGAAAGGGAACTCAAAACTCAACGTCAAGCTGATATATGCACTTGTTGATGGTGTAAGATTTTATTTGAGCAAATTAAATCTTAAGATTTGGGAAACCTCTATGCTCTGCATTCTTTGGAGTTTCAAAATACAAAAAATATTAATATCAGCGACAAAACAATTTATATGTCATTTTTAAAAATTCGTCACTAAAATTATTGTGACGTTAATATTAGTCACGTAAAAACAAATTTTTGTCACTAATTTTGTAATTGTAAGTGATGCTTTAATTTCTTGCTATTTACATTCATATTGTATAATTTAATTTTTCAGAAAAAGTAAATAGAAAACAAAAATGCAGCATAGCACAACATGCAGCATAATTAATGCAGCGGTATTTAATGCAGGAGGTATGAAGTATTACGTACTTGTACATAGCTAGCCACCGGCTGGTGGTGGTCACATGGCCCTTTGGCACATATTTATGATGAATAGAACCTACTTAGCTACCTGACGAAGATTCAAAAGGGTCCTACTCCACAGGTCGCAGACGGGGCCAGTTCCCATTAAAAAAATAAAATAATAATAATACTGAAACTATATATAGTTATATTTAGGATAAAATATGTTTTTGTCCCTTATTTTATCTTAATTTTTATTTTTAGTCCTTTATAAAAAAAATTTCTATTTTTAGTCTCTCATAAATTATTCTGTTATATTTTTAGTCTTTCATAAATTATTTTGTTCTATTTTTAGTCCCTGATGTTAATTTCAACTATTAAGTGATGACATGGCGGACATTAACCGTGTGTGTGAAAATTTCTTTATTAATTTTTTAGTGACTTTTAACCTCTACAATTTTTTGGCGGTCAGAAATGTTTACTTTTGTAACATTTCTTGTGATTTTAGAAAATCTAATGTTCGAAGTTTTGATTTTTTTTATATTATTTTTTTAATATTTCTGACGGTTTTAGTTTGCTAGAAAATTTGCAGCAGTTAAAAACTTAAACATAAATATTTCAAACTCAAATTCTGCTCGCTACGACATAGCTTAACAGTTAAAATTAATGTCATTAACTAAAAACAAAATGAAACAATTTTTTAGGAACTAAAAATAGACAAAAAATTTATGAAGGACTAAAAATAGAAATTAAGATAAAATGAGGGGAAAAAACATATTTTATCCTTATATTTATTTTCAGCTAATAGCTTTTTCTTGGGTAAATTTAATTTCCACTGTTAATTTCTGTTCATCGCCCAGTGTAGCATATATAATGTTCACCTTTTCATATAAATTTTACACTCTCCAAATTACTGTATCAAGTTCAATTCATGAGAATTAATATTAAGGAATAATCCATTCTTAATTCCTATGACTATGACATGTGAAAATGCATTATTAGCTTCATCATCATAAAACTCGCGCATTTGCATATGCTATATGCTATATCTGCTACATTAAAACTCACTCATTCTCTCTCTCACCCTCTCACCCAATGGAGTGTAAGTCTGCTCTTTGAATCCATCATTTTGTTAAATCTATTGATAAAAGTGAGGAAATTAGTAATAGAAAAGATACTGTCTTAAAACTTCACAAATGCATTTCGTTACTTAATTAAATACTCTACCATTAATTAAAAGATTTGCACTCGCAGTCAAAAGTGACGATACTGTAAATTGAAAAATGAAAAGGAAGCAGCCTATAATTACATAAGTGATCGATGAGGATACGACAATCATGGAATGAGTGCAATCAACTTGCCAAAATATTCGTAGTTGTCACTAAACAAACATACATTTGTAAAATCGTATTAATCTGTCATTGTTTTCTATATAATATGAATTTCAGTTTGATAAATTGCAGGTGTAAAAATTTATACTGTTAATCAATTAGAATATATATATATATATATATATATATATATATATATATATATATATATATGATTTTTAAAGTAATTATTATAAAATTTAATAATTTTTATTATATGATCATTTATGATTGGATGATAATAGTATAAAATTTTTACACTATCAATATATTTCAATTAAATTCTTGTAATTTTAACTTAAGTAATAATGACGTTGATGAGAAAGATTTTGGAATATAGAATTAAATTTTGGTGATGGTTCTTGTATCTTCAATGTTAAGAGGGTACCAACACTTTTTTATCCTGAATCGATAAAAAATATTCATCTATACACTAAAATCACATCATATATGATTTAAACTCTATTTTAATGTTGTTTTGAATTTTATAATTGTAAAAAAAAATTGATCAACAGTTATTTCAATTTTTTTAAATATTAAACATGAAAAATATAAAGTGTAAATAGATGAGCAACAAAAGTAACCGTAAAGGTAATTTAACAATTAAAAAAACAACAAAATCCTAAACAATAAACTATATTATCTATTCTATTTTAGTAAAATATTGGCCAATTTTTTATATTTCAACAGGACTGTCAATTTACATATATATTTAGAGTACATTGATACAATATTGATTTCATGTATCAATGTATTTATATTATTTTTGTTGAATCGCATTTATATTTGTAATTTAAAAATACAAAAAATGTAGTAACTTCTTCATATATGATTATGACATCATCGCTGATATTTCAATTTTTTGGTAATTCAGAATAGAAAAAAGAAAAAAAGAGAACAAAGTGAGCAACGCGACGAGATAAAAAAATATTTATATTCAGACTCAGCATGCATCTAGAACTGTATGAAATACTTCAATAATTGAAGCAAAAGCGCATGACGCATATCTTGGATGTATGAAATACTTCAATAATTACGAAAATTAACTCACTCAGTCGGAAAAAAAATGCAATGAAAGTGTTGCCTTTTCCACCATTCAACACAGTATATTGGCCCTTTGGTACATTGAAGATGTCATAATGTAGGAAAATTTACTGGGAGATTAAACTAAAGTAACGTTATGGTCGTACCCTTTTTTCTCAAATGAAAGATATGGTTAAACTTAGTTTAGAAAATTTAACATGGAATGTTGTTCTAAAAAGACTTTTTTTTTTTTCCTCTCTCTTTTGAGCTATTGCTCTATCCATAGTTTTAGTGAATTTACACAGCCAGAGCCACTTTGATTAAAGGAAATATATTTGTTCATGAAATGATTTAATATTTACTATTTTTAATATGTATCTACTGCTAATATGAAAAGGTACGTTTACAAAGTGATATTGTAAAAAATGATTTAATGAGTGTAATAATATATTATTTTACTAAAAAATGAATATTAAAGCTAGTACAAAAGATATGATTAATGTAAAACAATTTTTACAGCAATTGACATAAAAAACATTTTCTAAAGACACACACGCACTCACCATCATTTAATAATTTTTCAAATGATTCGCACACGCACATATCATTTAATAATTTATCAAATCATTAATGTAAAACATTTTTTACAGCAACAAATAGAACAAGAATTGATTGCAGTACTTAGATTATCTTTCAAATATTTGGCCAAAATACAGAATATACTCCATGGATGAAACATTTCATGAGAAATGGAAATTATGTGGAGCATAGGGAGTTCTTGTTGCAATGGTTGTCAAGGTTTATTTTCTTTGATATATCACACAAAGTCATTTTGAATGCTTTCTCTATTACAATACATCAACCTAGAAAAATTAAAATAGCTCTTGCACCTTGCTGTTTAAGCAACCATTTATAGAAACTTCGGTTTACTGAACAATAAAATCAAAATTGCCACAATGATTTATTACTATATTCTCTTATTTATTTTCTTTGTCCATGACTATGCCAATTACTTGGACAACTTTTACTTTCAAAAGCGACAATTTTGAAAGGGTGAGCACAAATGGAGATTCAAGTTGGACTGGAGGGTTTGAAATAGGTGAGTGATTTGAGTGATGGTGCTTGTAGCCGATGCTAATTGCGTTTGCCATGTAAACATTAAATGTAGCGTTGGCCATTGTTTTTTTTTTTTAATCTTGGCTTCGAATTTAACGTTTGTTTGTGATCGACGCTACATAGCATCGACCAAAACATTGGTTCGCAACTATTTAACTTCAAGCTCTGTACTGTTGAATAGGTGGCAAACACAAAGTTAACACTAAAGTTGATTTAGCACTCTCTTTTGGTCGACGCTAAAACATGATTTTTTTATAGTATATTACTATCTCTGGTCCTAATTATAAGCAATAAAGTAACTTTTTTTTTTGTTCTAATTATAAGCAACAATCATTAGTTTTTAAAGTAAATTTCTTTTGTACCCTTACTTTATTGTTTACTCTATTTCCTATGTACTATGATAATCAATTAAAGTAAAGGGTATTTTTGGAATAAAAATTGAACTTTTGGCAGAATTAATTGAAAAAGTTGTAATCATTATTTTCCTTGGTATTGATGATTTGTCCTATGTTGCTTATAATTAGGACCAGAGGTAATATTGTCTAACAAATGCTAAACTAAGGATGAAGTATGTGATTTGATTCCCTAATTTTATTGTCATGCTAAGCTTTCAAAGGATATTTTGTAGAGGTGTCAAAGTGAGCCCGAACCCGATGAGTCAACCCGGCTCACCACAGGTTCGGGCCGGACCAAGTTGGAAAAAAGAATTTTTTTGTGATACTAGCCAAATTGTAACATGGCCCACTTAACCCGCGGGTCAAGTAGATTCGAGCCGAGTTGAGTCGGGTTGGCCCACTTAACCCATTTAAACTAAAAAAAATAGTATAGTAAATAGAATAGTAATTCATTTAATGTTATTGAACTGTGACTAATGTTTGGACAATTGGATGGTTGGATTTTATTTTAAGACTTTGATTTTTTAAGACTTTTGAATGGTATTTATGTATTTGAGTCATTTAAATGGTTAATTAAAAGATAATATTAGATGCTTGAATAGTTATTTGAGACATTTGCCTATTATTTGTATTTGTATTTGAATAATTTGAATTAATAAATGCCTTTGATGGAAAAGTGTCACTTTTAAAAAAAATAGAGAAAAATGTTTTTAATTTTTTTTAATTTTTTTTTGTATTTTTAAAAATTTGGTGAGCCAATCCACCAACCTATGGTGGGCCGGGTCGGATTGGTATTTTCATGGCCCAGCCGGGTTGGCTCGGCTTGTTTAACGCTCAACCCGTGGTGGGTCAACCTGTGATGGGTCGGGTTGGCCCTTTTTGACACCCCTAATATTTTGTCTTTATTTATCGTTTAATGCCTAAAAAGAACAATCTACGGACACCTTTTGAGTTTAGACCTATATCTCTTATTAAATGTATTTATAAAATTATATATATCTAAGCTCCTAGTCACTCAGTTAAAAAATGTTCTAGGGTTTGTAATTTCCCATTGTCAACCAACTTGTTGCCAAATTAATAGATTTTAGATGGTGTATTTTTTTATCAATAAGTTGGTATAATTAGTTCAAAGAAGTCAAAGAAATTACTTTATTTTTAAGTTAGACTTCGAAAAAAGCCTACAATTTTGTGAATTATCCTTTCTTGGATTATATGTTGCGTAGATTAGGATTTTGTGAGAAGTGAATTACTTGGATTTGAGCATGTGTATAAGGCTCTGCTTGTGCTTGTATGGCTGCCCAACAAAGGATATATCTATGCAGGGGTTTAAGGAAAAAGGATATCTTGTCTCCATTCCTTTTTTTTTGTTTTTGTTGGGGGTTTGTATGGTTTGTATGGGTAACGTCCTTTCACTTGGGCAGTTCTATGATTTCTTGGTTAATGAGGAAATCAATATTTCTTTATCATAATATATTATACGAATGATACTCTCTTGGTTGGGGAGGCAACAATCGAAATTTTTTTGTCTTTGAACGCCATTCTAAGATTTGAGCTTATGTATGGGTTAGAGATTAATTTATGTAAAAGCAATTTATTTGGTATTAATATGGAGTACTCTTTCTTGATGGCAATTGCTAATTTCTTGCATTGTGGTACTAACAACCTTTTAAGTTTCTTAGACTGTAGTACGTCCTAATCTAAGGAAAGTGGTCACTTGGAGGCCAATTATGGAGTCAATGAAGCATTGGTTTGGTGACTTTGAAAGGAAAGAAATTAACTATAATTTGTATCTCACAAAATCGTTTTTTTTTTTTTTTTTTTTACAAAGCACAAAATCGTTTAATGGGCCAATATTTTTATAATCACTAGATGTACGACCTCTCATTTAAGTACTAAGTGAGGACTTAACTTATCATAAATTTACTTATAACATAGGTTCAAATAACTAATATTAATCAAATTAAATATCATAAAATTTGTTTTCATAATTGATATATTATAATAATAATTTAATCTAATAATTATACAATGTTAATCCATAAAATTCTAATACGTTTATCATATTTTAAATAGTGGTAAATTAAAAAATATATATAACATATAGGTTTATCAAGTATAAATAAATTCCAGATAAACCATGTTCGAGTGACAATTAATTGAAAATTAAAAAAAAATGTATTACTTATTTTTTTTTTATCGGAAAATGTATTACTTATTGTGTAAACTAACATAGTTGAAATGTAACAAAAAACCAAAACTAACATAGTTGATAAAGATATGTCCACATATATGCTATTTCCCTCTATATTTTCTAAATGATATCAAAATATATATAATCTAATAAGTTTCAGTAATTTCTGGATTAAATTTGATTGATTTTGAGACAAAAGTTACTCTAGTAAACGTATAATTTTCTATATTTTCATATTATCAATTTTATTCTACATGCAAAAATTACTTTATATAATCTAAATTGAATTAAATTGGATATTTTTTTATTTTCTTTAATGGATAGATCTTAATTAACAGAAGCTTACTAGTGGTGGGTAGTAAAATCAAACATAAAAATATGTGAGGTATTAAAATAAATAAAAAATTAAAGATTAGGTACTAAAATTAAAACATCCTATTTTACAGGTACTAAATCATATTTTGAGGGAAGCAAGTCAGGTTGCAAATGATTTGGCTAAGCATATGTTGGAGTCTCAAGTGTCCTATCAAGTTTTTGAGTATGCTCTAGGTTGTATTGTTAATACTTTATTAGCTGATGTAGCGCAAGTTTCCTTTTCTAGAGGCTTCTAAGCCTCTCTTTTTTCTGTAATTCACCCAAAAAAAAAAGATATTTAAGTCTAATTTATTAGTTGAATTTGATAAAAAATCATATTTTATATATACAATTATAATATTTACTTTTGCTAAACCTTATTTACAATTGAATTTCAATGTAAAAATAAATAGAAATATTATATTTACAATATATTTTTCTTATTAATTCTCTATATTAATACTTTATAAAGTAAATATTAAGTTAAAATATATTTAATATCTTTAGTACATAAAAAAAATTAACACTTTAATTATTTAGTACTTGTCAAAATATGTGAGAAATAGTACATGTAGATCTCACGATCTTTAAAAATATTTCCACTCTAATATTCTCTACCAAACCATCAAACTTATTTTCATTTCTCCACCTCCTCATTTCACCTCTAACAAACAGAGGCTAAACTATAAAAGAAAGTTTGGTTTTACATTAGCTTTTTTTAAAGACAAATGTAACTGATTTTTAATATTTTGAAGATTTAAAAAAATTTCTTAAATATATGATCTAATTCGAAGGTAGGAAAAATAATTAACGAATTAAAAAATAATTTCCACAAAATGTTTTTAAAATTAAAAGTAGGGAAAAAGTTAAACAATTATTTAAAAATAAATTGAAAGAAGCAGGGTTTGTGATGGGTTGTAGTGAATCATTACCAAAATTAAAAAAGGTAGCATCCCAGGCACTATACACGCGTCAGCCATTTAAACTGGCTGTCTTGGGCATGGATCCTCTCCCATTAGGTGTCAACTGGAGGTCCAGTTAAAATAATTTCAACCATTGGATCAAATGAATGACTCCGATTCTGCCATGTGTCCTATTCTTTTTTCTTCTCTCTCCCTCGCTCACACTTTACTCTTCCAAAGGCGCCTCCCTTGAAACGATAGATAAAACACCTTTCTCCGACTGAACATGTTGTGCATTTGGATCTGATTGAAGGATCAACATAAAGCTGATAAGACATACGGTGCTTTTTTGATTTGCTTTAAGACCCTATGCCCCTTTCCCATTTGTAAACAATGAACCATTTCATCCTTAATTGATCATTTTTTAAAACAATTATCATGCTTAAAAAAGAATACCACTCTATAACACAATTACAACTAGCCTCCACTTGTAATGTAAAAAAATAAATATAAAAAAAGCAAGAAAAAATGTTGTTATAATGCAAAAAAGCAAGAGAAACAATCTTTGTTGCTGACTTGCACAAGCATTTTGGCTTTGGCAATGTGAAAAAGACCAAAATCGAATGGAAGAACAAGGACGTGGGAGCGTCAAAGTGGTGGTTGAGATCGGAAAAGTTTAAGTAGAAGTTCCAGAGACATGGTGAGAACACGAGAGAGCAAAGGAACTACGAAGAGAGAGAAGAAAAAAAATTGAGGGACACGTGGCGAGATCTCTATCGTTTTTTTAATCTACGGCTCACGGATATTAAACTGGACACTCTCCGGTTTTCTCCGATTGGAGAGGATCCGTGCCCGGCTGTCTTCCATTCATCATCCCACTTTTAGCGGCCTCACCAGTTATCTGTGTGACGTATTTTTTAAAATGATTTATGTATATCATAATTTGTTAAAAAATAAATATTAAATATATATTTGTTATTCAATGACAATAAAAAAATTAAAATATAAATAATTAATAAGAATGAGAAAGCAACAAATGAAGTAATGTTAGAGCAAAAATGATAGAGTAAGAATGATTGATTTAGTTAATGTTATAAAAATTATATTAAAATAGTAACTTGAAACATATTAAAAAACTTAGTCTCACAATAAAAGAGTTAGAGTATTCAAGCAGAGAACATATGTTTAGTTATAGTCCCATAGATATTTCTTATTTCATTTAAAATATTTATAAAATTGTATGAAAAATTATGTTTACAAATTTAGAAATGATTTAACTTATGTTTAATTAAAATAATTTTGTAATGTGAAATGATAAAATAATCCAATTATTTTACAACTATATTGCGAATAAAATATATTATTTTTATAATATTTATAATTTATAAACAATACTTCAAAAAAGTTTAAGTCTAAGAATTTATTAAATTAAATTAAAACTTTTGAAATCAAATATTACTTATCAACATTTCATTGATTTGAGTGAAATTAAGATTAGATCCCTTGAGTAAAGTTTTAGGTTCGAGACTTGTGGTTAAAAGAGATATTGCCAAAGTCAATGGATACTAATAAATTATTATTTTATTATCTAATAGACAAATTATATTTCATTAGTAAGTACTTGTGTAAGATAAGTTGTTATAAATTTTTAGTATTATCTTTGATCCGTGAGAAGAAAATGTACTAAGTTAAAAAAAAATATTTTTATCTAAATATTTCAATCAGTTTTTCATGAAGGATTTATAATTATATTATATGTTGTAACTAATAAGCATGTTAAAAATATATTTAATAAATTTATTATAATATATTTATTAAATATTTAAGTAAAAAAGTTAATATTATTATAAAAATATTAATCAAGAAAATTTTTGTAACTGAAGTTATTAAACATAGAGTCAAAATATTATTTTAGTATAAACAATTTAATCTCATTAAACAAATATTATTCAACAAAATATTTATTTATGAAATTATTTAAAATTATTTTATACAATTTGTAAGTAAAAATGATTTTATAGGATTTAAGAGTAAAAAATAAATTGTTAAGTCTTGAGTATGCAATTGTATTAAATACCCAGAGAAATAAATTTGTTGCTCATAATGTTCTTACCTCACTCAAGCAAGATTGTCTCCCATAAATGATACATGTGGACTCTAACATAAAAAAATAAAAAAAATATTTAATTTATGATACTATTGACGAAGTGATTTAAAATATTTGTTGTAATATAAATATATTATATATATATATAAATTTAACATTATATATATATATATATATATATATATATATATATATATATATGAATCAACAAATTTTTCGTATATCAAGTTATTAAACATAAAGTCAAAATATTATTTTATGTTATTAATAATGAAGAAATTTAAAACCTCAAACTAATTCAATTTATGATATTATTAATGAAGTAATTTAAAACTATTTGATAATGAAAATATATTTAATAAATTAATTATAATATATTTATTATACATTTATGTAATTTTTTTTTTAACATTATTATATAAATATTAATCAATCAAAATTTTCGTATATAAAAACAAAATTATGTATCATTTAATATAAAAAGAAAGAAATAAGTATAAAAAGAAAAAAAAACTAAAAAGAAGAAAGAAAAAATAACAGAAAAAGAAAAAAGAAATGAAAAGTAAAAGGAAAAAGAAAGAAAAAAACATAAAAAGAAAAAAGAAGAAATATATGTTTTAAGAAGAAAAAAACTGAAAAAGAATAAAGAAAAAAATTGAGTAGGATAAATAGTAAAAAAGAATTTATTTTCCTATATAGAATAGATATGTAATAGAATAGAAAAATAAAAAACAAAAAATTTAAAAGAAAAAAGCTAAAAAAAAGGACAAAAAGAAAGAGAGAGAGTTTTTGAAGGAAATTTTTTTTCCCAAATGGTGACACATGTCACCCAAAGATTCTCTTTTCCTATATAGAAATAGATTTCAAGCTTTCATTGGCACATATTTTTAGTTTACACAATCAATTTTTTTATTTTTTTTATTTTTATATTTCATTCTTTCATTTTATTTTTAAGAAATATATGCATAAGAGAATTTTTAATATTAAACTTTAAAACTGAGTTTAAATAACTGAAAGTGTGACAAGATTTTATTGAAAAAATATTTATTATATTATAAGTATAAAAATTGTAATAAATATTTTCTATTTAAAGGTTTTTTTTTTATGCCTAAAAAATTAACTCATATGTATGTGAAGGGGATATATTATATATTTACTCAGAATACCATTTTGATGTTTTCCCATGAGAAATAAATATATTTAACATGTATTTGCGTATATAAATACTTAAAATTAAAATTAAAGATTACATAAAGTTATTTAACATTTTAAAACTATTACATAGCTTTTATATTCTAATTCCAAAACAATTTAATACTAGTTAATTAACATGTATTTTTGTGGCCCTCCAAAATTTCCAATTTGATAGGCCACATAATAATAATGATCTATACATTCTTCTGTTGGTGGCTTAGGGCTTAGACCCTTTTGCTGGCTTCTCCCAAGCACTTGAACCCCACTCCCCCACACTGTTCTGAACAAAGACACAGAAGGAAGCAGCATTGTTCTTCCAAAGGCCAAATAGACAGATAACACTCCCAAACACTCCAACACACTAATATACTATACTATAGTATAAACACTCTCTCTCTCTCTCTTAGTCTCATTCATTCTCATACATTACATACATATAATACACACCATCACAAGCATACACTTGGACATGGGACCATAGTCCTCAGCTTAAATTTTGAGCTTTTTCGTGCACGACAGGATCCGACTCTGCCGCTTCTCTCCTTCACTCTCTCTCTCCTTATTTCCAATTCTTTCTCTCTCAAGTCCCATTCCATATGGAAATGGAAGATTACCATCACCATCACCATCACCACCACCATCAGCATCATCAGAATCACTTCGGCATGAACGATCTAAGGCAAGTGGTTAATGGGCCGAGGCCGGCCCACAACACCTTCCCGGCCTCCGTGCCGCCGCACCCCACGGTGGAGCTTTTCCACGGCCACCACCACCACCGGAATCTCACTCCCTTACCCACTCATCATCCCCAACACCAACAGCAGCAACACTTCGAGGTTATGATGTTTGGTCGTGACATTATGCCACATGGCCTTCACGACTTTGCTGCTTCCACAACAACCCATGATTCTTCTGCTGCCACCATCACCCTACCCACTCCACCCGTTACTAGTAGCGGCTTTGATGCTGAGGGTGCAGGCTGCATCGGTGGAGACCCCTCCACCGGAAGATGGCCCAGACAGGAGACTCTCACTCTCCTTGAGATCAGATCTCGCTTGGACCCTAAATTCAAAGAGGCTAATCACAAAGGACCCTTATGGGATGAAGTCTCTAGGTACAACTTTTATTCCATTTAACTTTATCAGAAACTCTCTCGTTTAACTTCTCTAATTCAACTATCGATGGGTTGTTGGTTGAACAAGATACGTGAGTTATTATAAACCCTCTTATACCTGCCTTTAATTCTTACGAACAAAAAAAAAACTTCTCCAACTCAACTACATAAGTTGATTAGAAACTCTCTTGCTTAATTAACTCCTTTGATTAAACAGCATAAGTTGATTTTAGATTATGATAAAAATTTATTTTATTTTACCTTCTTATCATCTTTTCTCGAAAGTACTCATGGAGTGCATAAGTTAATTATAAATTATAAGAAAATTTTAATTCATTTTATTTTCCTATTTTATAAGTGTTTATAGATAAATTTATCCAAACAGAGCTACGGTATTTTTAATAATTCTTCTTCTTCTTTGATAATACTTGCTTCTCTCTTCAGTTTATGTGTATTCAGGTTGAGAATTTTAAAATGATAATTATGTGTAGTCTGTTTGGATTTTTTTTTTTGAGAAAAAAAATATATAAGGGCAACCTACTAAATTCGATGCACATGTAGTGCTTTCGCGATTCAGTTAATTGTGAGATGACATGGATGGACTTGACGTTAATTTTGTCGTTGGGAGTTTTGGAAAAACTATGACATGTAGCGGTGTGCATTAATTTTTGTTAACCTTCTCTTTCGTTGGAAGTGACTATACAGTGTGCAGAAGCTAGCTAGCTGTTTTATTTATCTATTCAATTTGCGACTATTGATCGTGTCCTTGAGTTCATGTATCTAGTAGTACGGGTTTCTAGCACTGTCTCGTTTTCCATTTTTCAAATTTTGTACGCGTCTTTTAGGTGCAAGATTTTGATCCCTTCGTTTGTTTGTTTATTTGTTTTCGGTGGTTGAGAAATTCATTGACCATTCCAATGCATTTGCACCTGTGTCTTCTGATTCCATCGTATGAAATGACACCAAGCTTTGGCTCTTCCTTCGAAGCCTCACTTCTATGGCAATTGCAGTGTCGCATGCTTTGTTATGCTTGCTACCAACAACCTAAAAACGTCACTGCATGGCATTGCATAAAATTATTAATTAATTCCTAAAACTCATCGTCACATGGGGGGGTGGGGGTCTTTGAGAACTAGGGTTCTATTCAACAATAATGGGTCATCAATTGTTATATAGTCTTTTTTGCTGTTTAATATCTTCCATACCCATTTGGTTTTTTATTGTGTTGGTGATCACCATTGGATGTTAATATTTATAACCGTTGGCTTATGTGTTATTTGATAAGCTTTTGGGTTATGCTATATTTATATCACCATTGGATGTTAATATGGTATAACCTTTGGCTTGGCAGTAGTCTTGTATATCGGACATCACTCTTGTATCGGGTACTTCTGGTACCAATTTTCTTTCTTAATATATCATCTTTTTTGCTGATTTAAAAAAAAAAATTGTGTTGGTGATCTCAGGATCATGTGTGAAGAACATGGATATCAAAGGAGTGGGAAAAAGTGCAGAGAGAAGTTTGAGAATTTGTACAAATATTACAAGAAGACAAAAGAAGGTAAGGCAGGAAGGCATGATGGGAAGCATTACAGATTCTTTCGTCAACTTGAAGCCTTATATGGAGAAAACAGTAACACAGTTTCAGTCCCAGAAACCAATGCTGTTGGCAGCATTCATTTTCAAGGAAGCAGCCATGGCCCCTCCCAAACAAATCAAGACAATAACAAGTTTCAGTCTCACAATACTAAGCATTGTGATAGCCTCAGCCTCACTAACTCCACTAACTTTGACACATCAACATCTGATGATGGTGACAATGATTACAGCATGGAGAATGAGTCCATGGAGAAGAGGAGAAAGAGGAAGAGTGGGAGGAGTTGGAAGGGGAAGATAAAAGACTTCATTGACTCACAGATGATGAAGCTGGTGGAGAAGCAAAAGGAGTGGTTGGATAAGCTTGTGAAGACACTTGAAGAGAAGGAGAAGGAGAGAATGCTGAGAGAGGAAGAGTGGAGGAAACAAGAGGCAAACAGGTTAGAGAGGGAGCAAAAGTTTTGGGCTAAAGAGAGAGCATGGATTGAAGCTAGAGATGCTGCTTTGATGGAGGCTTTGCATAAGCTAACTGGGAGAGAAATAACGAAGGCTGAAACTCCTGAGGGTATAAATGCAATGGCAGCTGAAGTTCAAAACCACAGTGAGAACCAGAATAATGAAGATGAGAGTGAAATCTTGAACAGCAGTAATGTTATCAGAGGTGCTGATAGCTGGCAAGAATCTGAGATCACAAGGCTTCAGCAGTTGAGAGCTGAGATTGAGACAAGGTTTCCATATAGTGAAATTTCAGAAGAGGTTTCATGGGAGGTAGTAGCAACCAAAATGGCTTGTTTTGGCTATGAAAGGAGTGCTTTGATGTGCAAAGAGAAATGGGAAAGTATGAGTAACTATCCAAGGGAGGGTGACAAGGAAGAGAATAACGAGAAGCGCAAGGAAAACTCTAGAAGCTGCTTTTACTTCAAGAACAATGAGGATCAGCAATCTTCTCTATACGATCAAGGAAGTTCCTATTGTGATGATATCAATGATCAAGGGAAAGAGATTGAGAGGCTACAAACAAATAATAATGGTTCTTCACCTTCAAAATCCAATGTTGGAAATGTTGCTCCTTCTGATAGTTGCTTTCCCTTCTTGATGAGTGTTGAGGGTGGAAACTTGTGGGAGAACTATGGCTTAAAGCTCAACAAAGAAAATCAAAACCACTGAGTGAAATGTGGTTAGTGACTCGTATAAGAAGGCACAGAAATTTGACAATCAAGTATCTGAGACGGTCTCACACTATGTAAGCAAGAGCTAACTGAGGGTTTATGTATAGAGATTGATGATGATTAGGTGGATGATGAATCTTATTATATATATACTTAATTATGGGGCATTTAGGAGAAAAATAATGGCTTCAATTTATATTTTAGTGAGGGGATGCGAAGTGACAAAGTTCACTTGCGTGTTGGAATGTGACACCAATTTCAGGTGAGTTTCTTTTTCTTTTTATGCATGCAAGTGGAATCAAAATTGTATTATTACCTGGTATGTTGCAACTTCAGTGATGTTTGCATCAGTTGGTCACTGTTTTTCTCCTTCCTCCCCCGTGCTTCTTTTCTGTGTAGTGTTGGGTTAAATAGTACAGGTTTTTGATGTTTGTTGTGTACTGAAGGTGGGTAATTGGGGTAGTAATTTCTCCCCTTTGATTTTCAGTAAATATTTGTATGAACAAGGAGATTAATGTGCTCGTTTAGGCATCAAACCAGGTCCCTTTTTATTTATTTATTATGAAAGAGCTTTTGAATTAAAAATTAAAGGAAAATCGTATCATTTGTCCACATTGTAGATAATCAATAGTTCATATTATGGGGCTAGTAAATTGTCGTATATGATTTCTTCTTCTCTTTTTTCTCTTTGTAATTCACTTTGCGGATCAAATAACTCAACAATTTAATTTACCATGTTATGTAAAATAGTTGCAAATTTTTAAGTTGTCATTGGTCTGATTAATAAAACCTCCCACATATTTATGCACCACTGGAAGCTGCCGACACCAAACTACTAGTACTAAGTAAATTCTTAATTCCATTTTCGAAAGAATAAACTAGGCTAGCTGAACGAGTTAAAATTGGTGCCAGAACTACGGGATTGTGTTCAATACTCTACAGGTATTTTTAATTTTTTTTTACAAAATTACCTGTTCAAGCCAATTAAACAGCTATAAAGGTCAAAATTTTTCTCTCAAATATTTAATACAGATATATATCCAGACTTCAACTCAAAACCACTAATTAAGATAAAATAATCCTGATCAACGTGGACAATAAATCTTTAATGTGCTAAAAGTGTTAGCAATCAAATTGATGTAATTACAAGGTTGCAGAAATTTATAAATATACAGTATGCAGCAAAATAACGTTGCATTACCGCAGAGTTAGCCGTTTTGGTTTACTAGGAATAAAACCTAGCTAATCATGAGGTCTATCATGCATGTTGCATCTTACTCCCTCCGTTCCAAATTATATGACGTTTAAGGTTTTGACACAGGTATTAAAGAATACAATTAATTTGTTGAATTTCTTAGAAAATATTAGGTAACTTCCTAATATACCCTTTATCTCTCTAATTAATTACTCATAGTACACTACTCCCACTAAGTATTAATTAAGGGTAGTCCTGGAAAAAGACATTTAATGCAGCATTGGTTTTGTAAAACGACATCTATTTTGGAACAAATTTTTTTCTCTAAAACGTCATATAATTTGAAACGGAGGGAGTAATTTACAACTGGATCTGCACCCAAATGCTGGCTGCAATTTGAAGTTTTCTAGGATACTAATATCAAAAGTTATACATCTTCTGTATTGATTAAATATGGATAATTAATTAACAAATTTGTAACTGAGATTTCACTTCTCTTAAGTACAACTGCAACTGAGATTTTTCACACACACACACATAAACATGTATGTGTAATAATACTACCGATCGATCTCCCTTCAGGAATATCGTGTACTGCTCTTGATGCGTGTGCAAATTAATGACCATACAGTTAGCAGGTTTGTGCACAAGGATCAATCAATATCATACAGCAAAACGTTGCAGCATATACCCAAAAAAGCCATACATTGCAGCATAGTAATTCTCCAGCGATACACTCGACAGTTATAATATATTTTTGTGGTCCTTCCTATTTGACTGTGAAATAAATGACCCACAACACGGCGCATGTAATTATTTTATTTTGACCTTCCTGCACTTTACTCTCTTTTGTGACCATATACGTTTAGGGTTACTATGTCTCAATGATGAAAACATGATAAATTGATAGCTAGTATAATGAAATGATTCACTGGTGAGTTGCAAGTCAATAAGCTTTCCTTTGAGGATGTCCATATTGAGTACGAAAAATGTTAAATAGTAATAGTAATAATGAGTTTTTTGTAAACTCGTTAAGTTTACAAATTAAAACAATGTTAATTGCCTATTATGTTAACAATTTATGTAGAAATTAACAGGCAATTACGTACATATATGCGAACATTATATGGGTATATATTTTCTTCTTTTTTATAGACGATTAAAAGTCTCCCAATTCATCTAGCAAGACGTGGCTGACATGTTAGTTTACACCTAAAAAAAGGATGACATGCAACCCAGAGAATTATTGTATAAATCTAAATCCCAAATAATCCAATCACAATTATGTAAGTTCAACAGACATCTAAGTGTCAGGTCTCCTTAAATGTCTACCATGTGAATTTTCTTATAAGGGATTGAAACCTGTGTCTGAAAAAGATGAAAAAATTCCTCTATGGGCAGGACTATTCGTGTCAACTCGTTTTGGCATTATGTAAGTATATTAGATAAGCTAAAAAGAAAGGATTTCAAGATAAATTTGCATAATACTTAATACAGTCTTGTTAATGAAGGTCTTTAGGTGTTGATTAAAAAATATTTAATACATATTAATTTAAAATGTTATTAATTACTTAAAAATTGAAAGTTAAGAAATTTTAATATTATTGATATCATGAATATATTTTTAATAAACACTTTTTACGTTTATTTCTTTAATCGCTATCCTAGATATTAATTAAGGTAGTAGTTAGCCTTTACCTAATTAATAAGAACATGTTTTAGAAAAATTTTCTTGAAAGAATAAGTACTTGTTTGGTAATTAATTTTAAAATTATCTATTTAATTAAAAAAATCTCTCAAAAAATAATAAAAATAAGTAATTGTCTATCTTAAATAAACTAAGTTAAATGTATACTAATTACAAGTGAAGAATAACCTCTACCATATCTTGGCACACAAGTGGGATTCTGACTTCTTATATATATCCAGGATATGCCATAAATATGTGAATCCACCAATGATCCATTACAGAGTGATGAAAGCGAAATCCCTACCTCCACTCACTCCCACCCCCCACCAAAGACCAAGATTGAAAATAAAATAAAATAAAAGATTTTATTTTATTTGAGTATATAGAAAGAAAGATAAGATAAATAAGTAACAGTGCATGACAAAGTGCCTTTTGTGCAGTCCAAACTTTTCTTGTATGATAAGGCTGAGGGTACTACTGGCAGCAGGGCTCTACTATCACTACCACACAAACATATACACATGCATTACAATATATATATATATATCTTACCCTCCTGGACAGCCAGTGTCCGTACCTGGGAAAGAGTAAAGAAGCTTCCTGCAAAAGTGAACCAGCCCACAGGGTTATGGGAGACATATTGGCAGTACTTTCGTCACACCCCTTTCATTTCCCTCTCTCCTTCCTTCCTTCCTTCCTTGTCTCAACGTTAATTACACAGGGAAGTAATTGGACAATCAAAGGAAGCCAAATCACATTTACAATTATGGAAAGATAAAGATATATAGATAAAAAAATATGTATATATGCCATATAATTTATTCAAAAGTATAAACCAATATTCAGTTTGTAACTTTTACACTCTGATTGTTTTGAGAAAAAGAAAAAAAAATAAAGATTAAATAGAGAGAAAGCAGTTAGAAAATAAACATATGAAACATATTTATAAGTTGTTTGTTGATGTACAAGAAAGATATGAAAGATGAAAGAAAACAAAGTCGCCCATTAGACAAGGTTGAATAGATGGATTATACCATGTAATTCTGCTCAGTTTCAATGATACTCCCTCCGATCCTTTTTATAAGAAACAAAATGATGTTCTTTTTTTGTTTTAATTATAAGAAACATAGACTCATTTTAAGATGTATTAATTGCTAGTTTTCTTTTTTACCTTTTATCTTGTAAAATTCATTAATGAGACACCTACTCATTTCTCATGCATTTATTGATCTATTAACAATACAAGTTATACTTATTGGTGGAGGTGCAGTGTCATTAATGTAACTACTACTTAAACCAATCAATTTAAGGGGTACTTTTGGAATAAAATTAAAATTTATGACATTATTAATTATAACTAACTAACTTAACTATTTTTTATTGGTCTTAACGATTTAGTTATTTGTTTCTTATATAAAGGATCGGAGGGAGTATTATTTACCATAATATTCTTTTGATCACTTATTTTAATGTCTTTCTTGATTTTTTCTTCTTTTTTAACATAAATAAAAATCATATAATTAACTACTCTTTTTACTAGTGTCTCTCGAAGTCTTCTTTTTACGTATTTAAACCACATTAATTGATTTTTTTTTTCCAATTAGTTCGACATTATCTCATATACAACTATTTCGTTTCTTAATTTTTTTGTATGGTCACACATTGATCTTAACATTCTCATTTATGTCATTCTAACCTTTTTTCTTTGTCCCTTGAAAGTCCACCATTCACTACTATAGAACATAGAGAGACATATACAAGTACAATAAAATTTGCCTTTGAGTTTGGTAGGTATTTTGCGGTTGCAAATAACCTTTCTTTTTTAAAGTCCTTTACAACATTTCTTTTGACACACAATCTTAAGTTTTTCTCAAGTCAATAAAAATCGTATATAAGTCTCTTTCTTTATTCTGGTACCTTTCTATCAATCTCGTAAAAGATAAATTGTTTCAGTTGTAAACTTTTGCAACATAAAACCAAATTAATTCTCTGCAATCTTTGTCTCTCCACTTAATCTATGCTCCATCACCTTTTTCTCATAGTTTCATAGTGTGACTCATGAGTTTTATATTTTTGTAATTAGCACAATTCCCACTCCTTTGTTATTTATTAAACATAAGAAACAACGTGAAAAATAGAATTATTTGATAGAAAATAAAGACAATTTTTTTTTATTAAATTGTAATTGGTACAATTCTGAATATTTTATTTTTCCTCTAATCATCTGGCATTTTTTTATATCTCAATTATTTGATAGAAAACAAAGACAAAGAAAATAAAATTCTCTGCTCGCTTATTTGATTTGATAAAAAAGTGAAAATAAAATATTTTTTAATAAACAATTATATCCTTAAACAACTGAGTTGTATAATATAACATTAATATTATTTTCATATTTTATTTTTACTATTTTTAGTATTTTGATAAAATTATATAAATATTGTTTTAAAACTATCTAAACATAATATTGTTTTTTTTTTTGGGTACATAGGAATGAAAAATATATATAATGTTGTTTGACGGTATAAATTAAATAAATATATATTACCAGAATGATTAAGGATAAAATTATTATTAGGTAGTACTCCCTTCGTTTTTTTTAAGTGTCGCATTTTTGAAAAAAAATTGTTTCTATTTATCTGTCGTTTGCAAAGTTCAAGATCGCATTAATTACTCTTTTATCAATTATACCCTTACTTCTCTCCTAATCTTTAATGAATTTACACATGCATTTATTGTAGAGTAGAAATGAAAAGATGTTAAAATAGGAAATTCCATAATTACTTAATTAAAATCAAGAAAATTTAATGCATTCCTTGATTTCTACGAATAAACCTTAAACGACATACGGAGGGAGTATAATTTTGGGTACTGAATTTAAGGGGATAATTATTTAATCCTATAAGAAATTTAATGTGTTTGATACTCCCTCCGTTCCAATTTATATGATGTTTAAGGTTTTGGCACATGTATTAAGGAATGCAATTAATTTGTTAAATTTCCTAGAAAATATTAGGTAACTTCCTAATATACCCTTTATCTTTCTAATTAATTCCTCATTATATACTACTCCCACTAAGTATTTATTAAGGATAGTCTTGGAAAAAGATATTTAATGCAACATTGGATTTGTAAAACGTCATATATTTTGGAACAAATTTTTTTCTCTAAAACGTCATATAATCTGGAACGGAGGGAGTATGAAATACGTATTAAATAGAAAAAATGATAAGAAAAACAATGCATGAACAAGTAATTAATAAAGTCATAATGTTGAATTCCACACGTAGTTCGAATGGTTGGGCAAGCTTAAAGCAAGGGTATTAATTAAATTAGAACAATGAACCCGTGCTTTAACTGAAAAAAAAAAAAAAAAAACCCAGCTCAATATTTAAAAAAAAATGCAAAATACAAAAGAGAGAGAGAATACAGGGTAAAAAAATTGTCATAAAATGTTATGGTGACATGTATGTATCTAACTTCTGGACAACTTTTATATATTTATAAATTATAGATTATAGATAAGAAAAAAAATAGAGACACATTTCTTTGTACTTTTTAATTTGTAGCTCTGTTGAGAATAAAAAATAAGTGAGTTTTACTTCATTTCTTCTTTCTTTTTAAATTCTCACTAAAACTAAAGAAGACAAATTTCTCATCTATTTCTTTCTTACCCTATTCACTGATACAAATCAGTGTTAATTTACACTAATCAGTAGGTTATTGTATTACTTTTTTTTATATTAAATCCCTATATTTTAAAAATTTATAATTGAGTTTAAAACTTATAATCCTTTATAATTAAATTATATATATTAGAGTAGGGTTGTCTTATTATAATGTGTTTGGTTTCATATTTCAAATGTGACTTTCACATTTTGGATGTGATTTTCAAAAGTTAATTATTATAGTTTCCACATTCCAAATGTAATTCTTCTATTCTTAAGGTGTTTCTAAACATGCTACTAAATTTAGAAAGAAAAAAACATTTTTTATTCATGTACTATTCAAACTCGACACGCCGCCTGAAAGGGTGGCCAACTGAGTAGATCTCTTCCCCAGCTGATAGATGACTCGACCATGATAAAACAGGAAAAGGAGAAAGTCTATCCTCATCGTTTGCAAGATAAAGATAAGAAAAGATCAAATAAGATCAGATAAGAAAAGATAGATAAAATTTCTATCTTTATCTAATATTAGGAAACTAGGCCCATGGACCTAGAAAAAACTCTATAAAAACAACCTCAATGGAACCAGGTAACCAACTTCACTCTAACCTATTCTTAAAATTTGTCTTCTACTTCTGTGCCTCTAACTTGAGCGTCAGAGTGTTTTTGCAAGTATCTCCACTGTCATTGTCATTCTAGGAGGAGACGTCATCGAAGCAACGCCATCACCACCGCTCCGCCAAATTTGGTAGGAACATCTAGTATTTGTTCTATAACATTTTATATAAAATTCAGAATTTGAAAATAATAGGACACTTATTTTTTGGATCTAACGAATACCAAATGGTGCCCTCAATTTAAAAGTGAAGGTTTATTAAATAGTTTCGCCCGTCATAGTTATTTAAATCAACTATTAACCCGTGTAAGATATGTATTTTTAATATAATCCCGAGATATTACACATAAATGTAATGAATGTGGCTAACAAGATTATTTAAGGTGTTTGAATTATACTATTTTATAATAATAAAAAATTGTTTTTAAAAACAAGTAAATATATACCTTATTAATTTTAATCTAAACGAAACATGTTATTAGCTGAGTTAATGTGTTGGGGGGGGGGGGGGGGGGGGGGGGGGGGGGGTGTTAACTTATCGTATCCAGAATCCAGAAGGGAAATATTCTGGCTTCTGCAAGTAGCTTTAAGTATTTTTTGCCGTAGAAGGCAATGAATTTCCATCACAATTCACACCCAATAATGAAAACCTGAAATCAGGTTCTGAGTGGCAGGGGAGGTGAAAGTGCGAGAGGGACTTATCGTTGTGATAGTATCTACTGTCTAGGAAAAGGTGAATGATTATCTTCGCGAAAACAACTACCCTTAAGAGTTGCCAGTGAAAGTATAGTCCCTACCAATTTCATCAATTGTGCTCAATGAAATGAGGATGTGTTTGGGCCGTGTTATAACAAAGAAGGAGGCCTATTTGGGTCATGGACCCCAAGATCACCCACCAAGTGAACGCTAAAAAGTGTTACTTTGGGCAATTACTTAATCCACCTCCTTTTTTCTTGGTGCACCCCATAGTTTTGAATATTCCCATAATACCCTTATTTATTACTCCCTCCGGTCCTTTTTATAAGAAACAAAAGGGTATTCTTTTTTGGTCCTAATTATAAGAAACATAGACACACTTTAAGATATATTAATTGCTAGTTTTCTTTTTTACCCTTCATCTTATGAAATTCATTAATGAGGCACCTACTCATTTCTCATGTATTTATTAGTCTATTAACAATACAAGCTACACTTATTGGTGGTGGTGCAGTGTCAATAATGTAACCACAACTTAAACCAATCAATTTAAGGGATACTTTTGGAATAAAATTAAAACTTATTATACTATTAAGTATAACAAACTAACTTAACTATTTTTATTGGTCTTGACGATTTAGTTATTTGTTTCTTATAAAAAGGACCGGAGGGAGTATAATGTTATAGTATGTGACCTTATTTATCTCGCTATCTCTCCTAACTTGATGACTCCTTCGCACCCCATTCTTCTTCACTGCGACTCCGAGTAAGGTCTCGTGGTTCCTCCGCATTCTCCTTCTCTTTTTGCCACTCTGCCACCTTCATGGTTGATGTGTTTACTTCCACGAAGCTTCCATTTAAGGTGAAGAAGGTATCATAGGTTCTTCTATCATCCTCCTTCCTCCATAGACAGCGAGGTTTCTGTTTAAATTCGTCATATGGTAAAAAAAAATAATTTATTTTTATGGTATACGGATCAAGCAATCAGTAATTCATTTAATAAGGTTACGGAATGATGGGTCTATAATAGAATGAACATTACCGAATGCTAAATCCGTAATTATACATTACGGATTGATCAATCCGTAATTGTATAAGAATGATTACGGAATGACTAATCCGTAAGCCTTCTAATACATTTACGGATTGAGCATTCTGTAATGTATTCTATTATGGATTACACAATTCGTAATAGAATACATTACGGATTGCTCAATCCGTAAATGTATTAGAAGGCTTACGGATTGTCTGATCCGTAATTATTGTAATAGCAATACGGATTGAACATTCCATAACAGAATATACATTACGGATTGCTCAATCCGTAATTGTATAACGAAAATTACGGATTAGTCATTGCGTAAGTCTTTTAATACAATTACGGATTGAGCAATCCGTAATGTAAATGTTGTTATGGACTGCTCAATCAGTAATATAGTTAGGAATTTTCAAAAAAAAATTCCAGATTTATGATTTTGTTATGATGAAACCTATTTCACTTCAATGAGTTGAAATTGTATTTTTCAATGCATGTTTAGTTAATGGTAATTAAATTATTGTTTGTAACAATGTGGGCAAGTTGTTGGATGAATTTTTGTGTTTATTTAGTTGACTATTATTTTTTTGAAATATTAGATTTTATGGAGGACCATTATATGAGCAAGATGTCGAATGAAGTGGACATGGATGTTGATCAGACAATGGATGAAGATATAAGGATGCAATACGGACTAGACATTAAAAAAGATGATGACTGTACTGATGTATTCACAAATAAGGTAATTGTTTTGTTTAATTATTTAGTGAAATAATTGGAAAGGTGAATAGGCATACTGATGTTGTATGTTTTTTTATGCAGGTGTTTCCTACTCGTGGCGAGTTATTGAAATGGGCTCGAGCGGTTGCATTTGAGATGGATTTTGTCATTGTGATTTTGAGGTCAAACACATCAAATGGGATACTAGGAAGGAAGACATTTGTTTTGTTGGGTTGTGAGAGGGGTGGAAAGTATAGGCGAAACAAAAAAGATGTAGTGGGCACGGTGACTGGGACTAGAAAGTGTGATTGTCCCTTTAGATTGAAAGGAACACCATTTATGAATGGTGAATGATGGACATTGAAGTTATTGTGTGGGTATCATAATCATGATTTAGATGAGACATTGGTTGGCCATCCATATCTGATCGTCTAACATCTAAGGACAAGACAATGCTCGTTGATATGACGAAGAGTATGGTCAAACCAAGAAATATTCTCCTCACATTGAAAGAGCATAATGAAAATAATGTGACTACAATAAAACAAGTATATAATGCAAGGAGTGTGTATCGGAATGGTGAAAGAGGCCCAAGGACACAAATGCAACATTTGATGAAGCTACTTGAGCGTGATATGTATATTTATTGACATAGAATCCATGATACATCGAAAGTTGTGCGTGATATTTTCTGGACACATCCTGATGCAGTGACGTTGATGAATGCACTTAACATAGTTTTTATGATGGATAGTACGTACAAAACAAACAGATATAGACTATCATTACTTGAGATTGTTGGTGTGACGCCTATTGGGTTGACTTTTTCTACAACTTTTGTGTATTTAGGGCTGAACGGCAAGATAACTTTGTTTGGGCACTTGAAAGACTGAGAGGACTTTTTTTTAGACTTGATGGATTGCCTCAAGTGTTTGTGACTGACAGAGATGTAGCTCTCATGAATGCAGTGAAAATTGTCTTTCCTGAGTCTAGTAATCTATTGTGACATTTTCACATTGACAAGAATGTGAAAGCGAAGTGCAAGACATACGTGACTCCCAAAGAGGCATGGGACCAAGTGATGGATGCATGGGGTAGTGTTATGGATTGTCCAACTGAATCTGAGTATGAAAACCGTGTCACAAAGTTTGAACTTGTTTGTTCACCATGGACATTCTTTGTCGACTATGTGAAAAATACATGGTTATTGCCTCACAAGGAAAGATTTGTAAAGGCATGGACAGATAAAGTTATGCACTTTAGGAATACAACAAGCAATGGGTATGTGAATTTGTTATACATAATGTACTTTTCAAACAAATATGAAAGTATAAGATTCTAACGGAAACTTTATTTATTGTTAGAGTTGAGTCTGCGCATTGGAGCCTAAAAAGGTTGCTTCAAACTAACATATAGGACTTGTGCAATTGTTGGGACGCCATGAACAACTTGATCACATTGCAACATACCGAAATAAAAGGCTCATTTGAGAATAACATTAATGTCGTAGGTCATAGTTTCAATGTGGCATTGTATAAGAGAGTGCACGGATTTGTTTCAAGGTATGCGTTGAATCATATTGCAGATGAGTTTGATCGAGTCAGGTTTTTTGGTGTTGATATTGCTCGTTGTGGATGCATAGTAAGAACCACACATGGTCTCCCATGTGCTTATGAACTAGCTAGGTATGTCGTGGGTAGCATTCCATTAAATATGCAGAATTGTCTGTGCAGCAAGAAGTTGATGTCATACTTAAACATTTTAAAGAGGTTGACATTGGTGAGGAAGTGACTATAAAAAGCAAACTTAGCGAAATTTCATACCCTGAGATGACTTCAATGTGTCCGCCTACTAAGAAGGTTAAGACTAAGGCTTCACAAAAGGGGCGTGCAACTAAATTGGAAAGGTCAACTATGCGTGACCCTTCCTACTTTGAGCATGTGGATACATTACATTCTATGCATGACAGCTCATCCAGTTTGAGGTCTTCCAAAAGATCATTTTAGCAAACAAGACGCCAGAGAAAGCCTCCCATGATCGATCAATTTAATGTAATTATGCACCCATATATATTGGATTTTGTTGATGTCAAAGCTAATGAACATTGTGGCTACCATGCAGTTGTGGGACTACTAGGTATGGATGAAGACTCTTGGCCCTTAGTGTGTAATTATTTGCATAAAGAACTTGGGCAGTGGCGTGATGAGTACGCCACTATATTTGGAGGTTATGAGCGTTTTGAGCAACTAAAGCGATCATTGCTTGTTGATGATCTTTCAATGGTTAAATAATAATACTTGCACTTGTGAAATTTAACCTTTATGTCTTATAATTAGTTCCATTTGATTAACTTGACTATGAATGGGCATCTGTGGAAAAATTGATGACTATACCAGACATGGGATGTGATATTGCATCTATGTATAATGTGATACTTGTTTTCTTATCGCAAAAATAAAGCATCACATTCTTTCCTCTTAGAAGTCAACCTCCCATAGACAGCACAGATCATCGTATGATATGTTTAGGCCATGTAAATGGAAATCATTTTGTACAGGTATGCCATTGGGTACATTATCACATTATGTTATAACTATTGTTAAAAAAATACCCATGTTAACTTGCAGGTATTTATTATTATGCAGGTATTTTTGCAAGATCGTTGTCTAATACCAAATGCTGATGTGTTGTGGTCTACATATTGTCATCCTATTGCCAGCATGGGTCTCTCCTTACATTGGATGAATTCAACAATTCACACAATTAATTGGGGTGACACGTGATTATGTGAACATTGCTGAAGATTGATTGGTTATTTGTACTTTATAAAGTTGTGTTGCTTAAAAGACAATAAACTTATCTATGATTGTTACTAAATGACATGTTTGATTACTTATTTGAGTTGCATGATACTTTTCTATCAAAATGTTAACATTTTTCTACCAAAAATTTGGTAGAACCTCTCCTAAAATATGGACATCCTACAACAGTGCATTTACTTGTATCAATGAACATAAGACAGTACTAGTAATAGAACAAATGGCATAGAAGCCTTTAAGTACCAACACATGGCATAGATGCCTTTAAGTACCAACAAATGTCTAAACATGTCAATATATGACAACCATGTCATTTGGATCATAAACTAACAATGGCATAGAAGCCTTAAAGTACCGACATCATTAAGTTCATAAAATAGTCATGTCTTCAAACAACTGTTGTCCAATTTCAACAACTTAATACATTAAACACAAATGAGTAATTCATTGTCTCCCTGCCCGACCTTGTTGGCCACCACGACCTCTCCTACCTCCACAACCTCTCCTGTTATAAACATTTCCTTCCTCGGTGACCCCTTAAGCTAATAATAATGCTGCATGTGTGGCATCCCAGGCATCAGTGCCTTCAGTTACCATCCTTAAATCAATCATATGTTGTAACTGTCTAGCTATCCTACGATATACAACCTATGAACATAGAAACATAACAAACAGATCACATATTATTGTCACAAGTAATTACCAATGTATAATAATAATAACTAAAATAACTACTTATAACAGCAGTGGTATTTGCATGGCTACTAGATTCGGCCTCATCTACCATATGCTCGGGCTCGTGTCTGTTGTTTGTAGTCATCGGTGGGACTATATGATGGCGACTCAACATTAGATGGGTCCACAATTGGGTGGGAGATCCTAAAGTACCACTCTATGTACCCTGGGGCACAATCTGAGGGATCCACCGCCTGCTCTCCCGGCCTGATTAAGTGATTTGCAAAATGCAACCACCTCTCATCAACTTCTTCTGCGGATGGATAAACAGCTGTCAACACATTGGGGTGTCGAGGAATAGTCTGGGTATAACCATATTGGCGCAATACCCTCTATGGAAAATGCAAATGCATGTTAAAGGCCCATCTAATGAATTCGGAGAATAAAGATATCAACTCAAATGCACGAACTACACGATGCTCATCATATGGCCTCCAACAAACTTTATCTGTGGTCAGCTCATCCAACTATGAACGATAATGGCTTATTGATAACAACTTCCCATGCACCCAACGGTTGCATCGTGGTAATGACTCACTATATTTCTTAGCTAGTATCCTCAACCCGATAGTAGGGAAATGCTCGTAGATCCATGCTTGTGTCAAAAACAACGAAGCAAAAATTATGGTAAATACGTTTAGTTTATACACATAAAATATAACATAGGTACCATACTAGTAGTTACCTGTATAAGAGTAACATATTCGCTGACCTGCCTAGTCTTAGCAAAACTGGCATCACCCATATGCTCATACACATGAACCAGTGCAGCTGCACCCAATGCATAACCCCCATACAACTGAAGGTCACAGAAAAGCGGTAAGAATCTCACGCTAACAACGTCGAAACTCTTGTCAGCAAAGATGGTAGACCCCACTAGATGCAACAAGTATGCTCTAACAGCCTGCGTCTATTGCATAGTGGAGCACTTCTTTGCATACACGTCTCGCAAAAAGCTTACACACACATGTCCACCTCTCGTGAATTTGGTCTCTGCATCTGCATCTTCAAATGACACTCCTAATAACTCCATCAACACAGGATTAGCACTCGAAGCATCCAAATGAGGGTAACTGTAAAAGGCTCTAATAACAGGGATATGTAGTAGAGATGACACATCATCAAGTGTGATGGTCATCTCTCCGATGGGCAAATGGAATGTGTTGGTCTCCTTATGCCACCTCTCAACAAAAGCACACAACAATCCCTTATCTGCAGTTTCATAACTACATTTAGTCAATGGGAATAAGCCAGAATCCTTCACCACGTCCTTTATTTGCTCGTGTGGGGGGCCAAAGGCTCTCAATTTACGTCTATGTGATACCACCTTTAACTCACCCCGATCCTACAAGTAAATACAAATGATAAATAATTAAAATATAATGAATCAATAAAAATAACATGTATTATTTATTAAAATAAATTATGGAAAGATGTATACCAATCCATACCACAAATCTCGTGCTACGTGATCAACATATAATGTGAGGACTGATGTGTCCTCAGGCCCGCCACCAAACTCAACAACATCAGCTGCTTCTGGCTCCTCCTGTTGCTCCATCTCCGCATGCTCCTCATGCTGAACAACATCAACAGCTCGTCCACGCCGCCTACATGCAGTGGGTCTCACATGTTGGGACCGATTGGCACTCTTACCTCTAGTGAGTGGCATTTCTGCACAAATATCAAATCAAATATATAACAACCACAACTAATTAATGACTTAATGTATATAAGAACAATGACATAGAAATTTTGTCACACATAAATAATTTAATATTATCTAATGGTTGTATGTTAAGTGTGGAATCCTAATTAAACCTTTGCTCTTTTTTTTTAACATTCATCACACCCCTCGTTAATTTTCTCCTATACAATTACAAATTAAATTATGTTAAATATCATGTTATACAATTAGAAATTAAATTATACAATTTTAATTTCTTACGGATTATCAAATCCGAAATGTTTAGGGTATTCCGGAAATGTATTACGGAATACCCATTCCATAATATATTATTACGGAATGGGTATTCCATAATACATTTCCGAAATACCCTAAACATTCCGGATTGCATAATCCGTAAAAGGGCAGTTGTACTACGGAATAGTCATTCCGTAACATAACAAAATATATTACGGATTACTCATTCCGTAATATATCTTATTTTGTTACGAAATGGCTATTCCGTAGTACAACTTCACATTCCCTTTTACAGATTATGCAATCCGTGAATCCTAAAAAAAAACCACGAACTTTAACCAAACAAACCACTTACCATCATGGCTTCAATGGCAGAGGTTGAGGATGCGGAAGACAGCTCTCTATCGTAGATGATGCTCCAGTGAAGAATGGGGTGCGATGTGCGAAACGAACGAGAGAATCCGGTGCGATGGCGCTAGAAGCAACAAAATTTGGAGGTACAGTAGGGAAGATGGGGTGCGGTGGCGTGGAAGAAATGAAAAGGAGGAGGTGCTAGGGTTATTTGGAGGATGGGGTGTGCTGGAGGTAACAAATAAAGAAAGGGTTCATAATAGAAGGGAAAAATGGCAAAATAGTCTATCTAGGTCCTTTATTATTTCCAATGGGGTGCACCAAGAAAAAAAGAGGTGCATTAAGTAATTGTCGTTACTTTGTCCCTATTGATGTATTTAAACAAAAGAAAAATGCATATAGAAAAGGCAATTGGACTAGAACCTTTTTTTTGTCCAACTCGAACCTAAGAATTAATAAGGCTTCGCACCAAACTGGTCAAAGATTTTTAATTTTAGACCCCCAATTTTCACAACATATCCTCTGTTCTCCACTATAGTAGGTTAAAGCCAACTGGCTACTGATTCGAAATTTTAGAGTCAATATATATTCATTTTAATACCGACAAAAAAAATCATTTTAATCATTTGAATACGTCAAGTATAAATACATTTAGTGGGTGTTTTGTTTAAAGTTGATTTTGAATCATTAAATTAATATGATTAAGATACATACATAAATTAATTTGAACCAATATGTTGATTTGGACTCTATTACTTAGTTATACCCTTTAGGTTCACTTTTAAAGTGTCTCATATCTTCTTAGTAGTTTTATAGTTTATCACTTTATCGTACTCACTTTTGCATAGAGCATACAAAAGAAAGTAATTTGCCTTGAAGTTTAGAAGAAATCTCTGTTTTTCTTCTGAAGTCCATTAAACCTTTGCGACGAATTCTAGCATGGATTACTTTTACAAGTGATTTATGGTGCACCACTTCTACTTACCGTTAGATTGATCTAATCCCCATGGCAATACAATACATCTTTCGCATAGGATTATTTTTCACGACTCCCTTCACAACCCTTCTCCTCCATAGACGGTGGCCATCGCCGCACCACCTTAGGTTTGGAGTGTTTAAGCATGGATTCCACCACCAACAACAACAACACATCGTAACATCAGCAAGGTTGGCGGTTCCGGCGTTGGGGGCGAACAGGCCAACCAAGTTCTCGAAGACCAAAACCAGATCGAGTCTGGTCCTCTCGGCTCCTTCATCGGCATATACGATAGTCGCGAAAGACCAAACAACGGCGGCGCACCACCAAACGCCCAAATCTAGATCTTGGCGGAATCGTCACGTCCACCCACCGTACCGGATCTTGGCGCATAACTGGTTTAGTGGTGTGGAGATCTTGCAACCGGATCCACCACCACCAACAGCGGCGCACCGTAAGAGGCAGTGGAAACAGAAGTTCCCTTGCAGTGGTTGTAGTTCGTCGGAGAAGAGGCCCACGCCTTTCCCATTTCTGATTCGATTGGGTTTGAGGAGAATGAGGATGATGATGAGAATAATGGTTTGAATATCCAGAATCTGAAGGAGAGAAGAAGAAAAGAGGGGGAAAACTGAAACACCGTCGCCAGAAATTGCCTCCGACGGTAGCGCACGGTGGTTACCGGTGAAGGGTGGTTGAAGTGACTCAGATCTGGTGTAGAGGTTGTACCATATCACTGTGAGGAAAAGATTAATCTTAGGACTACAAATTATTGTGCATGGTGGACCACTTATCACAGTGGTCCACCTTAGAAGCCATCAATCTTTGCTTCTTATTCTCCTTGAAAAGTTTTTACAATGGAAATGTAAGAAAATTCTTGGATAATGTTCGACATATTTACGTTCTAGGATTGCACAAAGTACTTCATTTTGTCCTTCTACTAGTAGTAGTAGTAGTTTTTCCCATCAAAGTTTGATGGTCTATTGGTAGACTCTCCTTTTGAAATGAACAATCCAGTAGTTGAGCTGACCATCACTTCTTCCTGAATCTTTTCCTTTCACACTATCAAATGTGTTCAGGTTGAGTTTTGATATCAACTGAAGTGGATCAAATAGTCACTAGAAAAGAGATTGAATAGTAACTCTCAATTTATTAAGTCTTTTTCTACATAAAAATAAACACTTTTTGATTTTTTTATGCTCAAGATACTTCTTGACAATTAGAAGTGGGTTAGAAGAAAGGAAGTGTCTTCTCACACTTGAATAAAATATAAGGAATATAATGCAACTGTTTTGAAGTGACGAGAAGTTAGTTTTGTAATGTTGTTTGAAAAATATTGTTCTATATTAGCAGCAAGTTTCTGATGCAACTTATTGTTTAGTTGCTTCTTAAATATGAAATCAAACTAAATTGATTTGAAACCTTTTAGATTAACTAATATCACACATAAGTTAAAGTCCATGAACTAAAAATATAATTAAGTTAAAATGATATTTTCACATTCCAAAGGTGTGAAATAAATAAAGAGAAGAGGGTGAGAAAAATGGAAGAAAAACTAAAATGAGAAAAGATAATATATGTGAGAAGTAATACGATATAAAAAAGATAGAAAGAAAATGTGAGTGAAACAATAATTATAAGAGAAGGCATATAAAAAATAGAATTGATTAATATACAACTATTCTAAACCTTCTTTTTTTTATACAGAAACACATTAAATTTTCATTTTGTCTCAATTAATTTTTTATATTTTTTAATAAAGATTACATGTATCTTTTATCCTAATGAATAGGACCATGTAGAAAAACATTTCACTCGAGTTTTTATTTTTATTAGAGAAAGGAGTATTAATGATTAACTGACTTTCACATTTTGTCCCAATTTATTCTTAAATTCCTATATATTAATGATTAACGGGAAATTCTACCAAAACAATAGTGTAAATTTCTCCAAACCTCTGCTAATTCAGGCTAGTTGTATACATTAGTGCGTTGAGAAAGATAATTCAGGATAGTTGTATGCTTTTCTCAAAATAAATAAATAAATAAATAAATAAACAAACAAACAGAGACAGAGTTGGTGTTAGATAATTTTTAATCAGTTGATAAAAAAATTGTAATATATTAAAATTAAACTCTTCTTAAAAAAATAAAAATAAGGCAGAGAAAGGGAAGGGATTCGGAGAAACAGTGCATTGAGAAGTAAATTTCTCTTGTTTTTTTTATTACAAAAAAGCAAGTAAGCAGCGTAAAAATTGAATAACAACAAAAAGTGTACAAATAACATAGTCAAAAAGCAAACGCCGATCTTATTCTCACTTTACCTCCTACTACGACCCAGAATTAATGTCAAACAAAAACACAGACTCCATAATAAAAACCTACAAAACAGCACCATTCACAACCTTAACAGTGCAAACAAACAATCCCAAACCTTTCAATCAGTACTTATAATCCTTAACATGAAGAGACTCAGAAGCCCCCTCCCCAAGCTTCGCGTCCCCCTTATAGGTGCCAAGGGTAGCCTCGGAATTCGCCTTGCACCTAACCAGCAACGCCGCCTGCGCCTTGGGAATATTCTCGTCCTTGCCACTCCACGCTTTCAGCGTGCTCTGCTGCAGCGCTCTTCCATAAGAGAAAGTCAACGACCAAGGCTTCTTCCCCTTAAGCTTATTCATCGCGTTCAAATTCACCGTGGCCTCTTCCTCGCTCTGTCCACCCGACAAAAACACAATCGCAGGAACCGCAGGAGGAACTGTCCTCAGCAGCGCCCTCACCGTATGCTCCGCTATGACCTCAGCCCCCACACGTGCGGAATCGGACCCGGGCGTCACCATGTTGGGCTTCAGCAGCGTCCCCTCGAGCAGCACGTGGTGGTCGTTCAAGGCCTTGTAGCACGCGGCCAGCACGCGCTCCGTTACGTCGGCGCACTTCACGATGTCGTGGGGCCCGTCAGAGAGGATCTCGGGCTCCACGATTGGGACCAAGCCGTTTTCCTGGCATATGGCCGCGTAACGGGCCAGGCCGTTGGCGTTTTCGTGGATGGAGAGCGGGGACGGCTCGTTCGGGCCGATTTTTAAGACGGCGCGCCACTTGGCGAACCTCGCGCCGGCTTCGTAGTACTTCTTGCAGCGCTGGCCGAGGTCGTCTAAGCCTTGCGTGGTGGTTTCCCCGTTTGTTCCGGCGAGCTCGACGGTTCCCTTGTCCACCTTGATGCCGGGGAGAACTCCACCTTTCTTTAATATATCCACGAAGGGTACTCCTATAACCAAAGAAGAAAATTCGATATTCAGAATCGATACTTACTCAACCAATTGAATTAGACTCTCTCTCGATATACTATAGTGAAAACTGAAAAGAATTTAATGTTCAGCAATGTTAATACCTGCAGCTGATTTTTGGTAGAGGGTTTCCTCAAACAAGATGACACCACTGAGGCACTCGAGACAGCCAGGGGCGGTGAATAGGAGTTCACGAAGAATGCGCCTGTTTGTTTCAACGTTCTCCACATTGATGCTCGCCAGACGCTTTCCGATTGTGCCGGTTGACTCATCGGCAGCGAGGATACCCTTTCCAGGGGTGCCAATGTAAGTAGCATTGGCAATGAGCTCATCTGCAATTCAAGCCAAATCAAATTCTTTACAAACATTAACTACTAGGACTTTGGATGAAAGAGAGAAATTATTACATGATCTAGAATCATCACGTGATTATAATCTCGATCAATCTTTTTGTGACACATATCACTCATTTTGATTCACAAAGAGAGAATAACAATCAACATGTTTCAATAATTGAACTAATTAATTTTTTCAGTTTTAACTTCTCTGCAAAATTATTGATTTGAAATATTCTTTCAACTTGCATATTGATGTATCTTTTGAACAGGTTTGTGCCACATGGCTACACAACAACACAGATCTGAGTCATGTTACATAGTATTGTTCGTTAGTCCAACAGAGAACAGAATCTTGCTTAAAATAGAGGAAGTTTATCATTTTTTTTTTCTTTTTTGTTACATAGAAAGGTGATCTTGTTCTTTCATACTTTACATAGATAATACCAACCAAACTACCAAAGGGCATAACGTGAATTTAATATCATTGAACGGAAAAAGAAAGAGAAAGTATTCAAGGAGATACACCCATAAAGGAAATATTAAATCGACATGTTTTTTGCATATGAACAAAATTCACAAATAGTTTTCCAATCAAAACATAACTATGAACAAAATTTCAAACTTTCCATTCAAAATTAATTAAAACGAAGATCTGAATCACATCTAAACATTTTTCTCCTTCCATGCGGGATCATCAAAGTAAAATTCTTAAAACCATTTTTTTACGTAGAAACCGCATGCCCAGATGATCCACCAGAACCTAACAACAAAATAGGAGCGCAAAGAAAAACGTTTCCTAGGAAATGAAAATAAATACGATCCAAAAACCATGAACGCAAATCTTATAAGGAGTAAAGGGACAACAATATAACATCTAATGAAGAAGAAGCGAATAGAAAAGAAAACACACTACATAGTGAATACTATTAACCTTGGTATTTGCTCTTGAAGCAAGACATGGTGGCTTTTAGGGGCTTGTGAGATCAAAGAACAAGAAGAAGGCTTTGTTTTGTGTGTTGTTTCGAAAGCAGAGAAGACAAGTGCAAAATGAGATGTGTGAAGGTTTATAAAGCACTTGTTTGAAGATTTATAAATAAAAAAAATGGAAAAGTCAAAATCAATGGGCAAATAAGGACCATAGAAGTGGAAGAAATTAAAAGGGCTAGATTGAAAAAGAAGGGGCAAAACAATCGCTACAAACTGGGGGCTTTGGTTTTGATGTTTGAAGATTTATTTTGAACATTGTAAAGTCCGTAAAATAAGTTGGACCTTTGCATCTCATCTTCCTTCAATTCACGCCCCACCCGTGGGGTTCTCAATCTTCATCACGTTTTCAGTTTGCACTTTTTTATCTTTCTTTTTTTCTTTTCTTAATAAAGGAATAAAATTTGTACTCATATTTTATTCTTGAAATTAGATCATTGGTTAATAGTTGAAGGAATCATAAAAAGGATTAAAAGGGACAAAAGGTGATGAGTTTTAACGTGAAACTCCATCACTCATCAAGTCTTAAAAAGAATAAAAAGAGTAACGTGAATAATATACTCTCTAGCACAATTTTTTTTTATATATTTTTATTATTAATTAGAATTTGTTCAAAATCATAAAATTGTGTTTATTAGAAAAACAATGATATTGTTCTTAGTTCTCGCACAAGGAAAATAGAAGAGGACTGGAGCGTCATTACACTGTTTCTGGTTTTTGGTATTTCCGTGCGAAGCTTCCGTTACCTAAGACCTATACAATAGGGTAGTTATTAGCGTTTACTTTCATAAAAAAAAATAGTGGAATTAGAGAAAAAAAAATGAAATAAATATTAAAAATTATACAGAAAATATATTCATAAATATTAGGAAAAATAAGAATTACGTACAGTAATAGTCTTCATTTTAATCGAGAATAGGATCGGTTCTATAAAACATGAACACGAATGTGATAGTAAAAAGTTAAAGTTAAGCTTAATGGCTGATGGATTTTGAATTTTTATGATGTCTATGATTCAAATCTTCTTTCTGTCAAAAAAAAAAAAATGATTCAAATCTTCCAGAACTGCGGAGAAAGAGAAACGAAGAAAGTCTCAACATTCTAAATATAGACTAGTCTTATACCAAAAAAGATTATAAAAAAAAAAAAACGTTAGACGGTTTAAATTAAATTTTATTTATTTTTTATTAATCTGAGTTTTAGTCTTTATATTTGTATTTATTTAGTTATAGTTCTATTTTCTGACGGAGTTATAGTATCCATATGTTTTGAGTTTTTACTATTAATAATCGATATGACAAGTAAAATATCTCATCATTCTTGTCACTTGTATTATAAATTTGGTCTAGATATAATTTTATTTTATTTGGTGTGTATATAATTTAAATCTTGGTGAAATATATGTTTTTTTTTAATTTTAATTCTTCCAAATATTTTTGTTTGTTTTAGTCTAACTTTTTTTTCTTCTAATATATATGTTTTTAGTTCCTACCATAAACCATTAATGGTAAATGATGATGTGACAAAAAGAATATAATATTACACTCTTGTTAAATTTTTTAAAAACAGAATTTTTAAAAAGTTAAGGACTAAAAATCGAATATTTAAAAAGTTTAGGGACTTTGACCGGTCAAAATTTTGTTCAAGGACTAAAAATTGAATTTTAAAAAAGTTTAGGACCTTAATCAATCAAACTAAAATTTAGAGACTAAAAACTTAATTAACCCTTAATAAAAATCCATTTAACTCAACTGATTTCATTAAAAATCGATGAGTCCTCCAATTGTTTCTAAATTGGACAAGTTGAACCTGTGACTCCATTTTATTTGATGGTATGATAAAGAAAAAAAAACCTCGTCTTTAATCAGTATATCAAAATCCTTAAACCTAAATCATATTCATGCAGTTAGTATGGAATTTAAGATCCTATAACTATATGTCCCTCCAGTACTACAGCTCCAAAAAAATTCCTCACTATTGTTTGATTACATTTAGGGATGGCAATGGGTAGGGTCTGGGTAGGGTCCTATAGTACCCGTCCTCATACCCGCGCGGGTAGCAACTTTAATCCCCATCCCCGTACCCGCTGGGTACCTATATACCCATACCCGCACCCACTACCCGCACTTTATTTATGTATGAAGTTAATAAATCAATAAAAAAATAAACTTAAATTTAAATGTAATTTTGGTCCCCCTATTTTGCATAATCCGTAATTTTAGTCATCCTATTTTAAAATAAAGACATTTAGTCCTCCTATTTTGCACAATCAGCAATCTTGGTCCCTCTATAGAGACATTTAGTCCCCCAATTTTGTAAAATCCGTAATTTTGGTCCTTTCATCAATTGAAAGCATTGACAGTTAAGAGATTAACGTTGACCTTGACGTGACCCAAATATAGTGACGTGACACGAGATTATTTATTTATTTTTTAATTATTTTAAATACTAAGAAATAATTATTTATTTATCTACGTCACTAAAGCACATATTACATTGATTTTAATGGTTGGGTAGTCGTGAGTCCTAAAATAGAAAACACAAGTCTTAATCATTTATTTTAAACTAGTTCTACATTGTTGAAGTACATGGCACATCGTAGTCAAATAAATGATATTACTTTTTTTTAAAATATATTTTTCATCAATTATTCTACTCAATATTTAAAATAATTAAAAACTAAATAAATAATCTCATGTCACGTCACTATATTTGGACCACATTAAGGTTAATGTTAATCTCTTAACAGTCAACGCTTTCAATTTGATGGAAGGACCAAAATTACATATTTTACAAAATTGGGAGACTAAACGTCTCTATTTTAAAATAGGGGGACAAAAATTACGGATTGTGTAAAATAGATGAACCAAAATTGCATTTAAACTATAAAAATATTAATTAAAAAAATTATTACAAATAAATTAAAAATTCACGCTTAAAATAATTCAAACTTAACATTAAAAGCATCCACACATAATATTAAAAATATAAAATTATTGTAAGTTATATCATAAATCTTTTACTATTAGTGTTAGTTTATGGAAAATATAAAATTATTTTTTTTTACAGAAAAGTATATATATAACATAATTATTTATTTAAGTTATTTTAATTATATATATATATATGGTAGGTGCGGGGCGGGTACTATAGTACCCGTACCCGTATCCGCACCCGCAAAAAATTGCGGGTAAATACCCGGCCCCGGCCCCAGTCCCAATAAACGGATATTTATCCGATCCGCTTGTAGATATTTTTACGGGTACCCGTAGGATCCGGGTACACTTTGTCATCCCTAATTACATTGGTCGTTGTCTGTTTGCATCAACGTCATCTATTTGTCTTGCTACACTAGTCATAAGTTCATTTTCTTGTTTTATATCATTTTGCTTGCCAATAGTAACATGAAGAGTAAAGAGTGAAGAAGTAAAGTTGAGAAAGAAGAAAGAAAGAAATTAAAAGTAAAGAGAGAAGAGAATAAGAAATTAAGAAGACAACCAACTAACATATATATTGTACTCTTTACAAGATTAAATATTAGCCAAAATTAGTATTTTCATCCTCTAAATTAAAGTATGGTGTTAGTTTTGTTCTATAACTTTTTTATTCATTTAACTCTTATTTTATATCACTTTTTTCTCTTCTTTATTTCCATCTTGTAATATAACAAAAAATTCTATGTGGATCCTACGTGTCTTTAACATAGTTAATTGAGTGCTAGTTGACAACATCCTACCAAAACGTCATCATTTTACTTAGGGTTGTTTTATTTTCCGTTGTGTTCTTCTCCATCAGCGACCACGCCTTTTGTAATATATATTGTTCTTCTTCGCTGCACAAACATGTTAAGTTGCATCATACTATTGGAGAAAGAGACAAAGGATGACGCCAAGTTTGTCAAATAGTGGCATGCCCCAACAAGTATAAGCCTATAAGGTTTCTAGAATTTCACTACACTAATTAATGTGTACCCATGGGGTGCTTTAATATCTAAAAAGATTCAAGCATGGACAGACTCCAAAGCTGAAATTAAGCTCCAATCCTTTAAAGGTCCAAAGCTTTTGAACTACCCCTATTTGAATCAGGGCTACCAACCTCTTCCTCAAAACATATAACAACACAATATATTCATATCTTAAAAAAAAATTGTTGTGTCTGATTTTCATAATAATAATAAAAAAATCATCATAATACAATAGTCCTCAATCTCCATGTTAATGCAATAAAGTGTGGGATTTAGGTAAACTTGGACAAGTGCATATAATATTGTTAAAAACTTTTCATGTGATTTTAGTGTTCTGCGAATAAAATTTTTCAATTTTATCTTTTTCAGGCTACCAATTATCCATGCAACTATACGACCCACGGTGAAGGTATAGCTGTTTTCACAAGGCCAAATGTTTTTTGCTAGCTATCCAATGGTTTAATTCCATAACAACAATTGAAGTCTGAATGATCACGTTGGAATATAATCAATATATTAACACCGTTCAACACTGTTAAAGCTACCGGGAACAATTTAGTTACTTTAAAAGATGAAGATAATGAAAAAGTACAAGAGTAAGTGTGTGTTTGGATTGACGATGGCAAAATTGATTTTGAATGAAATTGATTTTACAGAATTGATTATGGTCAGAATTGATTATGGAGTAACGTGATTTTTGTTTGGATAACAGATATCAAAAAAGTAATTTTTTAAAAGAACGTTGTTTGGATACTTTGAATCAAAATTGATTTTGAGGATATAATGACCAAAATGGGTTTTAATGTCTATGAAAACTTTTCTATTATAATTAGTTATATATATATATATATATATATATATATATATATATATATATATATATATATATATATAGGAGGGATCAAATTACGTGTAACTCTAAAAGAGTTACACCATTTTAATAACTTGATATAAAATAAATATTTTATCGATCCAACTATTGAATTATATCTACATATTACCAAGATTGTTTGTGTCAAATTTTGTCAAAATTGTACAATAATAAAAAGGTAATCAAATGATCCATATTTTAGTATATTTTAAAAAGTTTATATTACGTCGATTTTAATCTATATGAATGAGATAGCAAATAATTTTAGATTAATTTGAAATTTTGTATACATGATCTATGTGAAAGGAACTTTCAATCCAACGATGGGTTTTAAGAAAATACCACCCAGTTGAAAGTTATTGAATGGTGTCATAGTTGTTTAAGTTACACCAGTGTAATTTGATCCCTCCTCATAGCAAATAATTTTGGATTAATTTGAAATTTTGTATACATGATCTATGTGAAAGGAACTTTCAATCCAACGGTGGGTTTTAAGAAAACACCATCCAGTTGAAAGTTATTGAATGGTGTAATAGTTGTTTAAGTTACACCAGTGTAATTTGATCCCTCCTCATATATATATATATATATATATATATATATATATATATATATATATATATATAATTAAAATTAAGAGAACCACATCCCATATAAAACGTTAAAATTGGATAAAATAGATAATAAAAATATTAAATTAACATAAGCATCAAACATAAATGTATCTAAATTAAAAAAGTACAAATAAGAATGTCCAACTACCCTACTTTTGCTAGTTTGACAATAAATGAAAACCAAAAATGCACGTTTGCTCACAACAATAAATTTGAAACAGCTTATGGGTATGTGAGTGTCACAAAAGAGGATAAACAGTATTTTTTTTCTTTTTTTTTTAATATCATTTATTATACTATTTAGAGTATGAGTGTGAGGATAAATTAGATAAAATGCATTTAAAATTAAATAAATATAGCAAGACTTTTAATTATAATTATATTTTTAGATCAATAAATAATAAACAGTATTTTTTTTTTTTTAATATGATTTATCATACTATATAGGGTATGAGTGTGAGGGTAAATTAGATAAAATGCATTCAAAATTAAATAAATATAGCAAGACTTTGAATAAGGGTATTGATGTGAGGGTAAATTAGACAAAATCCAACTAGAATTGATTTTGGTAGAAGTAGAAGCTATTCCTACTTGCTTCAACTCTACCATGATTTTTTTCACTAAAATTGATTCTACAAAGATAACCAAACATGCAAAATTTTGGTCAAAATCAAGTTTGACCCACTTCACCATGCCCCACCATGATTTTAGAGGGTTTCCAAACAAACACTAAGTTGGCATGAAGTGGTGTAATTTTACTCTCCTAACATGCATCTGGTTCTTCTACTTTTCCTAAAATTTCTCTTATCAATTTTTGTAACTATCCACATTCACAATATTTCTATAACTACCTCCATTCATTTCTTTATCTGATGCTATCCTTTTTTTTAATATTTCTTTTATCAATTTTTCTAACTCTATTTTTCAATTATGAAGATTTATCTTTTTCATCAATATTTTCAAATCCGTAATTCAATTTACTTTTCAATTTTCAAAGTTAATATTAAAAAAATTAAAGTTACATCGTTACATATTCCCTTATATTTTTTTTTAATTTTATAGTTTCTAATTTCTTATATAATTATCTCTTTTTAAAATTTCTTTCGATGTGCTATATAATTCTTTTTTTTTTTCAAATTTTATAAGTAGTCTCTAATCTTTTGGGCTTTTTAAAATATTTCTTTTATCAGTTTTTCTAACTCTATTTTTTAATTTCGAAGATTTCTCTTTTTCATCAATAATTTCAAATCCTCAATTCAATTTTCAAAGTTAATATTAAAAAAAATTAAGTTACATCATTACGTCTCCCCTTATCTTTTTTTTAAAATTTTATAGTTTCTATTTTCTTTTATTATCATCTCTTTTTTAAAATTTAGTTCGATGTGCTATATAATTTTTTTTAATTTCTTTCTATTGGCGATATAAATAAGGTAGTGAAAATTTGAATAAGTCTGTGCAATGCACGGGCTAAAATACTAGTTATACTAATTACGTCTATGAGGTTTCGTAAAATTACATAAATTTTCTCTGTTTTTTTAATATTTACAATAACTTTCTTTATAGGAGATATAATATTTTTCAAACAATTAAGAAATTAATGTAATGTATAAGAAGTGTCAGTGTGATATTTTTCAAACAATTAAGAAATTAATGTAATGTATAAGAGGTGTCAGTGTGATATTTTTCAAACAATCAAGAATGTCATAAAATAGAAAATTTTATATGATTTTACAAAATTTCAGAAATAATTATTATAATTTACTCAAAGTACAAATATTACATAAAAACAAAAGTTAAATGACTAAAATAAATCAAAACGAAATTAGAAGAAGAAATTGAAACCTCAAAACAGACTTAAGAAAGACAAAACTACTAATTTTATTGGAACTTTGTTGATTTATTGCTACTTCTCAATTCTCATAGATTCATTTTCTTATTGATATGAATGGAATTGGACTCGATCCTTTTAAGCAAGATCTTGAGTTCGAACCTTATTGATGAAAGAAATATGGTTGGAAAGGGAAACGTACTAAAGGTGACCCAACTAAATTTTTCGATAAAAATTAATTATCGATTAAGTTGATAGATATTTTGCATCAATGACATAGAATGTATATATTTCAAACGGCGCTATTGTCGCACGCCTCATTGACTATGCCTTTTCATTTTCAGAATAATATGTTTTGAAAATGTAAAAAATTGTTTAACATACCTTTGCATTGGTTATATATTTAAAATATTGTTTTTGTTGCGACGGAGGCCTTAGGCTTTTTCACCAGTATAGTAATAAAAAAAAAGTAATTATCAAACTAAAATTAAAAAAAAAACTATTTACCTATCATGGGTGGTTTTGGACACGTAGATAAACAAGTGTGAAGAAAGAGTCACTACTGTTGACGCTTTACACAATGTCAGCTTTCTCCCATTCTCACGCGTGCATGTGACTGCTTCATGTTCCTTTTGATTGTGGTGTATTCTTCTGGAGGAGTCAACTGCCCTGACGCTTTGAGTAGAACTTCTGGGAAGAGTCAAGGCTGTTGACGCTTTGAATGAAAATTTACTGTTTACGTGCTTCCCCGTAATTGTGCCGTCAAGTCGAACACTGCGCATGGGGAATCAGGAATTGTTGGGAAGAGTCAAGAGACATGACTCTTTGAGCGTAATGGGAAGAGTCAAGAGCCATGATTCTTTGAGCGTAAATTTACTGCTCTCTCGTGAGTAATTTTTTCTCATTTCTAAAATTATCCACTAGTTGTTTAATTTTTTCTAAAATTAAGAAGCATATGTTTTCTGTACGCAATCTAAGTTGTTCCTTTGTTTGATGAAAAGTGACAACACGTTGCAAATACACTCCAATAAGGGACATCTAGATCGTTAATTTTGTCGATGCAATCTTAGTTGTTTCTTTATCTAACGAAAAGGGACAACACGTTGAACAATGCACTGACACATCAATAGTAGTTACACTGCAATCGGAGACATTTGGATCGTTAATTTTGTAGATGCAATCTTAGTCGTTTCTTTATCTGACGAAAAGGGACAACACATTTAACGATGCACTGACACATGAACAGTAAATACACTGCAATCGGGGACATATGGATCGTTAATTTTGTAGATGCAATCTTAGTCGTTCCTTTATCTGATGAAAAATGACAACACATTGATTCATTCAATCACCCGTGAATAGAATGTGGACTTTTATAAGTAGAAGCTCCCACCCTTCACCATTCACCAAGAATATGGATTCCTATCTTGCCGTAGTGTATTACAATGGTCATATTACAATGGTCACGGGGAAGCACGTAAACAGTAAATTTTCATTCAAAGCGTCAACAGCCTTGACTCTTCCCAGAAGTTCTACTCAAAGCGTCAGGACAGTTGACTCCTCCAGAAGAATACACCACAATCAAAAGGAACATGAAGCAATCACATGCACGCGTGAGAATGGGAGAAAGCTGACATTGTGTAAAGCGTCAACAGTAGTGACTCTTTCTTCACACTTGTTTATCTACGTGTCCAAAACCACCCATGATAGGTAAATAGTTTTTTTTTAATTTTAGTTTGGTAATTACTTTTTTTTTTATTACTATACTGGTGAAAAAGCCGAGGCCTTAAGGGCCACTAAACAGGAACACTACAGGAGAACGGGCACCAATCAAATCGTGCTAAACTAGAGAATTACACACAGGCAAAAGATTCTGAACTTTTAAAATAGGCAAAAGGTTAACGATTTTTTGTTTTCTTAAAAGTAATTGAAGTATATTTTAAGTATGAAAATTTTAATCCTTTAATTTATATTAACAATATTTATACCAACACTTGTTGGTACAAGTGGTAGCGACTTGTGTCTTTTAACCAATTTGTCCAAGGTTCTAATCTTGGCCTTGGATATGAAATAGATCTTGTTAGAAGGAAAATACTCACTGCTTTCGACCGTGAATATTCCGTGTCAATGTCATAATTAACAAAAAATAAATTAACAATATTTATTTTATTTCATATATCTAGATGAATCACTGATCCCATCAACTTAGTATTTTAATCCAGTCAATAATTGATCCAAATTTAATATTAGATGAGAGAGTCTTTATCCTTATAAGGATAAAATTAAGAGAAATGTTAGAAAAGTAACAATACGCTTTTTTGAACACATTCTTTATTATTGACTAAAATTTATTAAAAATTATAATTTTTTTTAATTATACTTATTATTTAATGAGTCTCTACTGATTTTATAATTTTTAATAAAGTTTAACCAATAATAAAGTATGTTTAAAAAATGTAGCTCAATTTAGATTACTGTTGTTTTTTATCTCTTAAATTTAAATATATTTTTTTAGTCTCTCAATTTAAAAAAAAAATACTTTTTTCACTAAATGATTTTTATGGTTTGGATGTCCATTTTGCAGTAGTTTTTTTTTTTTACCATTGAAGGGACTAAAAAGAATATTTTTTAAAATGAAAGATTAAAAAGTAAATTTAAATTTAAGGGACAAAAATAACAATGACTTAAATTTAAAGGACTAAAAATATATTTAAGTATAAAAAAAACTAAGGGGAGAGTATTAAGAAAGAAGAGACTAAATAAAAAGTTGAAGAATATCCGGTTACAACAGTTACATAATCCTTTTAAAAATTGTAATGTTCAGTTTGTTCGTAGGCAATCCAATTGAATTGCTCTTTGTTTAGCGAGGACATCTAGATCTTATGCTTGTCCACATATTTTTGAATTCAGTCCTACTTGTATTGTTTCACATATTTTACATGAATTGATATAAATCCTTTTTCTGTAAAAAAAAAAAAAGTTACATGGTAAAATAGGTAAAAAAAAATGTGAAAATTAAATTACATTAAATGACTGTATCACTCTTTTTTTTTTTTTTGAGAGGGTATCACTTTTATTCTAATACATAATGCAACTTTCGAAAAAGTATAACGTCAACCATTGACTTAAAAGATATGTTATTTATTCAGTGCTGATAACGGTCTAAAACACGCCTAATCACCATATTTAACAATCAATGCATCAATGCAGCTTTATAATAGTTTTTGTATACCTTTCATTGGTGACAGCCAAATGCACATATGCATATATATGGAGAAAACAACTATTTCTTCTGTCTAAAGAAGTAAACTAAAGAAGTATATAAAGTCTGACCTATATCCTTAGTTTTTAATATATAGAGAGAGGAGAGAGATGACATTATATTGGTTAACTTTCATTAACTATTATATTATTAAATAATTTTTAATTAAATAATTTTATCTTTAAAACTAATGATGGATTGAAAGTTTATTTCACATCAATTATATATATCAAATTTTATATTAATCCAAAGTTATTTAATATTTCATTTATGCACATCAAAATTAGTGTAATATATACTTTTAAAAATATACTAAAATATAAATTATTTGATTATTTTTTTATTGGTATTCATTTTTTTTATAAAATTTAATACAAGTAATCAACGTAATTAATATGTAATTATAATTCAACAATTAAATCAATGAAATTACATATTATATAAAGTTATTAATAGTATAATAGTTAGTGTAAGTTACACCAATATAATATATATATATATATATATATATATATATATATATATATATTTGTTATCATAATTAATTAATCCACAACCACAGCAAGAAATAAATAGAATTATTCGTTATTAAATAAGAAGTTACAAATAAACTAAAACTAATATGATGTTGATATCATCATTCATCATCATCTGACGCTCCATTCCATGCCATGATACGAACTACTACCTCCGTTTCTAAATATAAGACTCTTTTCTAAAACATATTTGTCCATTTTTATAAGACTCTTTTCAAGTTGTCTATTGCATAATTATTATTTTTACCAAAATACCCTTAATCATTTTACAATAAATGCTATAAATGAATAAGATAAGTACATCCTCTCTCTTATGAGGATTGGAGAAGATGAATAACACTCATTAATTAACTAGGTATAAAGTAATTAAGTGGAAAGAGAGGAATGAGAGTCCCAATAATTGTAAGGATAATTTTGGAAAAAATAATACAAATTGTTAACAAATTTAATACTATTAACTAAATTAACCAATTTTCTTAACAGATGTGAATTAGTTAAAAAAATCTTATATTTAAGGACAGAGGTAGGAGTAAACAGAGGCCGTAACTTCGATGAGTTGTTTTTTAAAAGAAAAATTCATCTAAAATAAATTAAACTTTTTATCATGGGGATTAATCATTTTTGTTTTTATTAGAAAATTAAACCATGAAAATTACAATTAGTTTATTTTCGTTCAATTCAATCGATTTCTGGTCAAGAAATTGGGGGAAAAAACTTGGAATCTTGCGGCAAAACAACAAAATCTTAATAGAATCATCATTAAATACTTCCAATCAAAAATCATTAAATACTTCCAATCAACAAATTTACCTTAAAATTTTCATATAAGCCAAAAAAAAAATGTAATCATCTATGTATACGAATCAACTAATTCTCTTATGCCAAGCAATACAATGCTATGTAAGAATTAATGACAACCTTCACTACCAAGTACGCACACAATTGTGATTCTTAGAGCTTTCTCGCATATCCTTGTTTCTCGCATATCCTTGTGTTTCTCTTAGGGCCTTCTTGAAGCATGTAAGTGGCTCACACAACTTGGTATTAATGATATTATTTTTGAAATTGATTGCAAGGCCTATGGGTCATTCAGAGTTTCATTTTATTCTTTCCAAGTGTAGATCGGGTCTTAATAATTTTCAAAACTCAGTGGTAAGTTTTATTAGGAGGCAAGCAAATTAAGTCGTCCATGTATTAGCAACCATGTTTTTGAGCTAGTACCTTCTTGTATTGCACTTCCTATTATGAATGAAATGAAATAAGTACTTTCCTAAAAAAAAAAAAAAAAAAAAAATGAAGAGCACAGTTATACCACCAAAGCAACCTTCTGCAACTTGCGTAATTACCAACTTAGAAACCAAATCAGACCATAAAGACTTCCATTTATTAAAATACATAACATATTGTTTCTGAAAAATATCAACACATTACAATGTTTAATGATTACAAAATTCATAGATGGGAACAGTGAGCAATCATTCAACAAAAAGAATTAAAGTCAAATGCAATTTTCACAAATCAAGTTCAAGTTATCAAATGCAAAGGATTTCCTTCCACCCTTCTTCAACAGCCGCATGTCATTCATATAACAGAGAGAAGAGAACATCTTCTAAAACAGCCAGCCATATTGGTGTGAATTTGACAAGGTTGGTCATCATCATATAAGTCTATATAATCTCATTTTCACCATTCAATTTTCCACCTTTTCCATTTTCACTCTTACGAAGTAGTATTACTCAAACAGTAATTCAAAGACTGAGGAGTTTGAGTGAATATTATGGGGTCCATCACTTCAAAACTAATTACCAAGCAGACTTCATGATATAACTGCATAAACTATGATAGACCAAAACCAATATGGTAATGCAAAAATCGAACAACATGGCAGTTAGCTTTACTCTTATCATTGGCAAAGATAAAAACTGATCTTAGCATTGCACAATCAAGATCATGCACGGTGATTCATGAACAATACCTGCAATTTACAAACAGATAAATGCGAAACTGTTACTAATTAATTGACACCCCCCTCCCCCAAAAAAAAAGACTCTTACTTTGTTTTCTGGATAGCTGGACCATATTTGATGACTTCACAGATGCCTCACGCTAACCAGTTCAATATCAAATATAAGTGTCCCTAAAGTGGAGCCTTCTCCATTTGCAAGGCGAGTTGGATTAAAAATGGTAGTGAACAGCCTCTGCCTGTCAAAGAACTTTTTTTTTTGGAGGAAGATTGAAGGAATAGAACAAAAAATTAATACTATAAGAATAAAAGAGATAACATTTACATTTTACAGCAACTAGTAATTACTTCATTTATAACATGTATAATTTCGCAATGCAAGGAACAATAATCACAAGATATAACATGACATTTGGTACGTTCCGTAATTTCTGTGTTAGATAAGCTCCTTTTAATATCAGTCTAGTGTCCCTTTTTTTCTTCTGTTTTTTCTGTTTTTCTTTTATAACTCTGACAGCCATGTGGCACACTGTGTGTCCTACATGTTTCAGGGAGGTGTTTTTAGTGCTTACATTCTTCAAGGGGTACAGAAAACATGGTATCATAAAGCAATTACAAAGAAATATTAGAACATAGATTTTTACTAGTGTTCTCTGCAAACCTTGGTCCAACAGCAGAAGAGTGTATAGCGAAAAAACTTGCTTTGAACATATTGTATACAAGAACAAACATGCAATAAGTGTGGAGCAGAAAAAGTTTCTTACATTAGGTGGGATTGGCTCTTGTGATGTGTTTTGATACCCAAGTGCTGGGGGTATGATGACTCTACGAATACCTCCTACTTTCATCGATCTCACTGCCACATCAATTCCAGCAATAACCTAGACATAGCATTGATTCTGATATGATTCAACTCTTCTTAATTAATATGGCATACATAGGAAATAATTTAATAACTGAAAAAGATTCATGTAGAAGTCCTACATTTTGACAATCCATCTACAAAAAACTTGAGTGGCAGTTTCACAAAACATAAAGGACATAATCAAAGTCTTAAAAAGCTGGCCGCGACTGCCATTTCAGCAGCAACATCAAAGTTTTTGGAATTTTTGCTACCATAATTGTTGCTACATCAGCCACATTTGTCTGTAATTTCTCATAATGTCAATGAGCACAATGAAACCATGACCATAACCACAATTTAAAACTTTAGGCAGTGGAAATATTTTCCTTTACATAAGTGCACAAACAGAATGACAGATATATAAAACTGGAATCTACATTAAAAGAATAAATAACAAAACCCATTTTGAAATTTGTACTGAAATTATTTTCTGTTAAGTCTTCTCCCTTCCATACCTTGCCAGAGCCAAGGACAAAGACAAATGGATTGGGATCACCATTGTCATCTTTGTGGTCATAGGTTGAGTCAAAGCGCCATCCTTGTTTTGCTGCCAGCCTGCCATAGTAGTGAATTGCAACCTTCAAAATAAGAACAACATATTTACAATATCAACCGAGTTATAATGAATAAAATATTTATGCATTGAATCATTCTATGTGCAGGGACCAAACGTATTATCAGACAAGATGATTAGGTTTAATTACTCATTTAGTCTTTATAGTTACAAAAATTTTCTCTTTTAGTCCCTATTCTTAAAAACATCTCATTTTAGTCCTTACACATATCATTTTAATACTAAATATTTATCAAACACTACCAACAAAACAAATCCATCGTGGGATAAAACCAGCCATATAAAATAACAAACATAGTATGAGATACTTTGAATCAATTAGAAATCACCTTATACATGACCCTTAAAATAATTATTATAAAAATCAACAACTTACCATACATGACAATTTATATGATAATTTATGAATAATTGATACTATAAAAATTTATAACATTAGTTTATTCGAATTAAATTCATATATTATACAACATTAGATGACAATAGCTATTGCATATATGGAAGATTGGGGAGTGTTAGTATTAAGAGGAGAGAGGAGGAGAAATACCTGGTCCCCATCTGAGGGAACTTCACCTGAACCATCAAGGAGTTCCAAAGCCTTAACTCCACCGGAATTGGGGATCTCAAAGAATTTTGAAGAAGGAGAGGGAGAAGAAGAGGAAGGAGGGGGAGTAAGTGAGAATATGAATGCAGAGAAAGTGGTGGAGATGAGAGAAAGAGATAAAGATCTTCTTGTTAATGAGGATGATGATGTTGAACAAGTTGCAAACATGTTGTTACATGGATACTTTGTGTAAGGCAGAGGGGCACAGACACGTGTGGCACTTGCAGAGACACAGCATTCTATTATCGTCTTCATTTTCTCAGTTGTCGTCAAAACAACAAGTTCCTTAACAACTTGTTCCATAGGAAATCACTTTTCAATAGTACTGTTTCCTTTTCCTTTTTTGCCCCCCTTTTTGGGTTGGAATTTGGAAATGAGACATGCCATTTTAGTTAACTTGAGAAAAAAAATTGGAGAATTATATAATTAAGAAACTGCAAAACAAATGTCTTATTTCATTCAAGATTTCAGTTTTTTTTTACAGAAGATTTCAGTTTTTTTTTTTTAAAAAAACTTTACAAAATATTCGCAATATAATTTTATCATATAAACTTGTTCCACTACCAAAAGTCTCTGGATCCAAATTCAGCATTTATATACACTTATGCTATTCTATCAAAAAATTATGTGTGAAATTGCAAGTTGAGCACGCAAGAATAGATAAAATTGCATTTAATTGCATTTTTTACCTCCAATTTTTTACTTTTTGACAAATTTTATTCCCAACAAATTAATTTGACACATTTTACCTCCAACTTTTCAAAAACCTTACAAATTTTACCTTCTACTGACATAAGCATAAATGGTGGGGCAAAATTCACCAAAAAAATAAAAAATTAGAGGTAAAATTCACCAAAAATTGAAAAAGTTAGAGGTAAAATTCATCAAAAAGTAAAAAGTTGAGGATAAAAAATATAACTATTTTAGCATGTCACGTCAACAAAATGGTAAAAAGTAAAATTTGTAAGTTTTTTTAAAAAATTAGAGATAAAATACATCAAATTAATTTGTTGGGGATAAAATTCGTTAAAAAATAAAAAATTAAAGATAAAAATTACAATTAAACCTTTATTTTTTATGCGTGTCCTGCTTGCAGCTCACATGGGCTCATTCCAGATTCTAATGGACTATGCTGTTTCCATTAGGCCCAAATAATATGTCTTTGGGCCCGGCCCAGGAGTACATTTATGTGGTTTTATATAGGTAACAGGGATCAAGGAACATTAGGTTTTTAGGGTTTACACCGAGGAGCCACACCTTCAGAGAGCAGCCATGGTTCTCAAGTACGTAGACTTTCTTCTTCTTCTTCCATCAACTCCTTTTGTAGGATCTGTGATTCATAAATTCGTCTGAACTCAAAAATCGATTTGCCTTATGTTGTTAGTTCTGTAGAATGGTTATGTTGTTTTTATTTCCCCTTTTTTAAATTGGTATTTTATTGTGTGATTGTAGTTGCGTTCTAGAGCATAATGCTATCTAAATTGAAATTGTATTGAACATTTTCCGATGCGCAGAAAAGTAATTCCACAAGATTTACATTTTGTTGCTTAATGACTTGATTTCAGTTCCACAACGCAGTCTCTGAAATTTTGACCTAATTTGGAGCTGCTTGAGCTTTTTCGATTTGTGGAGACATTAGGAGGTTTTAAAACACGTTAGAGAATGTGTTTTAAGCAGCTTTTTGAGAAATATATCGGAGGCATAATACTTGAAGATTGATGAAAATAATTATTGTTAAACCAACCAGTGTCTTCAGCATTATGTTTGATTATATGAATAATCATTTTTCTTATAGGCCACATAAGTATATTAATATTTGATATTCCTGTATCAGAACCGAATTATGCCGATTCAGCGGTGCCAAGATCTACCCGGGAAAAGGCATCAGATTTGTTCGTGGTGATTCTCAGGTGACATAAAATATGTTTCTTGTCGTATTTTTTGGTTGATGTACTGTGTTATTTCAATTTGGATGTTCTGTTAGCTACGATGCAATTGTTATCAGTATGAGGGTTTTGTTTGTTGTTAGTTATGATACTGATATGAGGGTTTTTGTTTGTTGAATCTACAGGTTTTCCTGTTTGCTAACTCAAAATGTAAGAGGTATTTCCACAACCGGTTGAAGCCATCAAAGCTCACCTGGACTGCAATGTACAGAAAGCAACACAAGAAGGTGATTATTTAATTGAAATGCTTTAAAGATGAAACAATAAACAAATATAAGCATCCTGAACTTGTTAAATCAGAATTACCATTGGCATTTTATGAATATATGGCAAAAAGTGAAAATATTGTTGTTCTCCTACTTGAATTGAATTTGACCATATGATTTTGCCTTGTACTTAGTTATTTCTCATATAAACAGGTGACTGTGCTGTAAGTAATTCTTCAATGGTTGCATGCATTTTAATTGATTGTTTGCGTGCATGTGATGTGTAGGACATTGCTCAAGAAGCTGTGAAGAAGAGAAGACGTGCTGCCAAGAAGCCTTACTCTAGGTCCATTGTTGGTGCCACTTTGGAAGTTATCCAGAAAAAGAGAACCGAGAAGCCAGAAGTTCGAGATGCAGCTAGGGAAGCTGCCCTTCGGTGCGTTTTTGTTTTTTTTTGTCTGTGTACTGTTTGGATTTGGCTCTCACTTTTAATCATCTAAAACCTTATTTCTGTTTCAGAGCCTTATTTTTAATAGCTCTTTTTGCTTTCAAATATGGAATATATATGTATCTGAATCTACGATGTGGTGCAGTGAAATTAAGGAGAGGATCAAGAAAACAAAGGATGAGAAGAAGGCTAAGAAAGCAGAAGTTGCAGCTAAGTCCCAAAAATCACAAGGGAAAAATGTTTCGAAGGGTGCCATGCCCAAAGGTCCCAAACTTGGTGGTGGAGGCGGGAAACGCTGAGCTTTTTTAGTTTTGTTCCCATTTTTGGCTACAATTTTAATAGAGTTGTTTTGAAACTTCTGTACTGATATTTTATTTGCATGATTAATCTTTTATTTTGCTGTTTTGTTAAACCTATGTTTGTAGCTTCTGAAGGTACCTTGTTATTGAATGGATTTCACCATCCGTGCTAGTTTTATATTCTTACTCGAATCATCCTTTACTATTGGTTCGTGTTTGGTTGAGTTTGTCTAAACTAGGAGATGGAGTGCGTTGGCTCATATTTTGCATTTGTTTTTCTGATCATTCGAAGCATTGTCACGTTTTTGTTCCCAAACTTTATTTTGATCTGAAGCAGCACACTCGCGCTTTTACTATGAAAACGCAAAGTATGACTTTGTCTTCAATGGTGATTTTTTGAACCCTATCCATTTGTTTTCTTCCATCCTCTTTTTCTTTCACCAGGGACAATTATTTGCTGCCAGTAGTTACAAAGAAGATAAAGATAAAGCAACCTTACATTAAATAACAAACCTAATGAATAACATGTATACATTAAATAACAAACCTAATGAATAACAACCTTACATGTGTCTAGTAGCACTTTACTTAAGCCTCTTGCTAATTCAAGACATTTACATTCCCGTATGATTGATATCAAAGGCCACGTCTAGGGTGGGGGACCTCAACAAATCCTCCACCATGGGAAACAAATCTGGTACATTAGATTAGGATTATTTTCGAGATAAGTGTATGATTATCGTGTGGATGTCCACATTGGATTAAATTAAAAAAAAAAATTGAAAGATCAATGGTTCCCTCTTCTCGGAAGAAGTCCGCCATGAGGTGCGAATCACGCACCACCTCACTGACCATTGCACAACCTTGTCATGGCTCCACCCAATACTTTCCAAACTCACAATATAAATCCGCAATCCACCTTCATCTTTAAATTAAAAAATAATATTTCAGGTAAAACCAACAACGTAAAAAAAAAGAGAAAACGCGTGAACTCAGCTTCCGCTGCATTTTCGACAAAACCTGCAACCCACCTTCATCTTCTTCTACCATTCATCTTAAAATTAAAAAAAAATGATAATAATAATTTTTCAGGTAAAACGAACAAAAAAATGAGAGAAAACAACAATCAATAAATCCAATAAACAATTAATCGGGAAGAACAACCAAAAACATTGAGCCACAAATTAATAATTCCATATCCAAACAATAATGAATCGAAAACCCCAAAAATCAATCCTCAAGAAACCCCAAAACTAACCCAAAAAAAAAACACCCCCAAACAACCCCACAAGCCAGAGATCCGCACTCCTCTGCTAACCACCGCAACAAAATGACCTTCCTTTGCCCGTCACCGCCTACACGGCTAGAGATTGCAGTGCTGGTACAGTGACAGGAACAGCCTCACACAGTTAGAGATCACCGCTTTAGTTCTTCACACCTCACACGGTTGGCGCTAAGTGAGAAACCAAGTGTTGTTGATGACACAGCCCCGTGAGGATGGAGCAAATGAAGATGGTGGAGATGGCAAGGGAGATCGAGAGGCACACAGTGCTACTTGCTTTCTTTTTCTTTTCTTTTTTTAAATTTACTCCAGTGCAGGCATGCCTACGGTACTCCCGCTCAGATCTCGAAAAAGGCCTGTATCGGACGCACCAGCTTACTTTCGCACGGTGAGAGACTTCTAAAGCTTTCCCACGCTAGACGCGCCCTGATATCAGATGGGTTCCGCCTCAGCCAAGAGAAATTGCTATTAATTGCGATGGGACAGTTTATGAGAATGGAAATAAGTCTGCATGTGGAGCAGGGACGGATCCAAGAGTGTATCCAAGGGGGGCAATTTTTTTTTACACAATTATTTAAATATCTATTTTTAATAAATAATGAGTTTAATAAAATATTTATTATTAATTTTATTTGTAAAACTAGAGATGGAATTCACTGCTAGAAGGAAATTAACCAAATATTAACTCAAAAACCTATTTTTCTTATTCATTTTTCTCTACTAATATTTTATTTTTATTTTTTCTCTCATATAAACATAAAGGGTCTTGAGGGAGGGGGGTCAAGGCCCCTGCTTGCCCTCGTGGATCCGTCCCTAATATGGAGGGGTGCTGCATGACCATAATGGTGCTTTCATCTGCGATTTTGGAATGAATCTTGGTGGTTGCTCGGTTCTAGTTGCAGAATTATGGGCTATTCTATTGGGTCTCAAGCTAGCTTGGTTTAGAGGGTTCAAGAAAGTAAGAGTGGATTCTGATTCTCAGTTGACAGTGAGATTGATAACAAAAGGGTGTTGTTTGATGCATCATTGTTATAAGGCAATTGATATATATACCTCCCTTGCTTACTAACTTACCTCCCTCCTGTATTTATTTTCCAAAAATACCCTCTATATAAACATACCCCCTACATGAATCCAAAGAAACCAAGTAAAATGAGGATGGAAGCCCATGAGAAGTTGAACGTTTAAACGTACACCCCCTACAACTATATTACGCAGTGTAACAATTTATGTTCGTTTTGCAGTCATGGCTGGACTTGCTCTTGAGGGGTCATAGTTTGATGCCATCAAAATGATTCCAAAATGAATGACTTGTAAGAAATTTTTTCTTAATAGCAAATCGCGTATTAATCCACCACTTCGCAATTGAAAACCCACAAATCCTCAAAGAAGGAAGAAGGGGAAGACAAAAGAAAAATAAAAAGAAGATTTGGGGCTTCAGTGATGAAATTTTGGGGCAACTCACAAGTGAGAAATAGCTTCATCAAATGCTCTGAGCAAAGCAACATTCTGACGATGTGCTCACATTCGCCTCCACAAATTTATTGAGTTGAACATGAAACAATGTCCACTACCACGAGAACCTTAAAGACGCGTTCTCAATTTTCGACATCGACGATAGCATGGAGGAACAATAGGGTGAAAGTGAAATCTCAAAACTCATAAATATTGTATTTTCCCCATCCTTATTGTTATTGTTATCTCAATTTTCGACATCGACAGTAGCATTGGAGGGGCGGTGGGTTTGCAGGAGAATTTTCTCAGGAGCATTTACGCATATGGTAACTTGGTTTCTTCAAATTGTTGTAAGGGTGTACATTTACACTGAGGGTATTTCTGGAAAAAAAGTTACAGAAGGGGGGTAAGTTAGTAAGAAAGGGAGGTATATATATCAACTGCCTTGTTATAATCTGATCAGAGAAATTAATGTGGTCAATTCTCATACAGGGAACATTACTTGGAATCATATTTTTAGATAAGCAAATCAAGTTGCAAATGGATTAGCAAAGGATGTCTTGTTGTCAAGTTATGACTATCATGTTTTTGATTTTGCTCCATCTTGTATTTTACATGCTTTATGGGCTGGTCTAGCTTAAGTTTGTTTTCCTAGAGAATTCTAGTATCTTTTGAGATGTATTTCACCAAAAAACAAGATCTTGCTTTAGGGAAATTAAAATATAAACCAACTAATATTATAAATACTATCCTAATATCCTAAAATACTATCCCCATCTAATAAAATCCTACGTCCATTTTATTTTATTTCTATTGGGTCTCCCTAAGCCCATTCTAACATTTCTATTTTGTTGGTTCAATGTATTTTTTTTAATCCTGAAAGGAGAGTTGGGTTAGGAAGTAGTAAGATAAGGTCTTTCTCTCTTTATATATATGTGTGTGTGTGTGTGTGCGCGCGCGCACACGCGCGTATGTGTTTTGAATATTATAGTATATATTATTATGTATTATAAAAATATAAATAGATATATTATAATTTTGTAAAATATATATAAGATTTATATATAATATATAATAATTTATATATAATCATCTATATCTATAGTCTATAGAAAATAATTTGCAAGGAACACCTAAGAAAAGTTAGGACAATTGTCAGCTCCTTGAGCAATGACTTCTCTAATACTCTTAAGAGTTTCTTTATATTTTTAGAAAATTTTCAAATTTGAAAGGCATAATGGTTGCCAACTTATTTCATTTAAAATATTTTTTCTTCATAATTAATTTGTACTTAAGTCATTCTCAGTTACCAAGGATAGTTCTCACTATTCATTTTTAATTCCTATTTGTTATCTCTTCACCCCCTTCATCTTCCTTTATCTATGACTAGTTCCTCCTCTGTCACTTCTTTCTTCTACTCCTACCTCTCTTCAATGGCGGCATCTACGGTGGTCCACTTAATGAAGTGGTTCACAGAGGACCAGTTTTTTAACCCAATATAATATTATTTTACTAATTTCTTGAGTCTTTTATAAAAAAAAGTAGAAATATAATTTTGTAAATATGAAATTTCACTTATGTCCTTCATTAATGAACAGTAGCTGGGGTCCAACCACTGTCCACCGCATCCAATGCTTCCAAAATCCTTTCCCCTCTCACGCTCCCCAACGCATCCTACTGGTTTATCTCCGACGGCCAAATCTTCTTCTGCTGCGTTAGATCCGGTGGTTGCAACCTCCACTGTCGTGACGCCAACGCCCCAAACGTGGCCTAGAGAAGCAGCGACAGTGGATGGTTGAGATTTCACGAAGGTGGGTTTCGAACACAAGTTCACGGTGGTTGTGCGCAACGGCTTCCGTAGTTTTTTATTTTATTTTTTTGCTTTAACAGCGAAACAGAAGCTAGTTACTTCGACCATGGTGATGTTACGGTTGTTTCTGTTAACAGTTTTCATCAATGATTTACGATTCCAGAACCCCTAAATGCAGTGTCACACTAATTGTTTGTGTGCACAGGGGCTGACGCGTGGCTTCGGTGTTGGTTTTGGTGTTTGGGCGACCCGATTTGATGTTTGGGAGAACAGTTTTGGCTCTGTGATGTTGGGTCTATACTAGTTGTGTTAACATATTCAGTCGGCGCTGAAGAGGAGGGAGGAGAGAAGAAAAAAAGGAAAAAATACCTAATCCCACGAAATCTTCCATGGAAATCTTCCAAATGCGAAGAATCCCTAATCCAAATACCAAACACTTGAACTTGAACCCAAATCCAACTTCGACCCAAATACTCTCGTCGAAGAAACACTAATCGAAATATCCCACAAATCTCATATCGAAATTACCCTGATATTGAAGTTCCTAATTTTTTACAGAGGACAATATCGTAAAGTACATATAAAATATAAATATACAACTGCAATTAAAAAATTGGCTTTTAAAAAATTCAACTATTCATCTCAACCTTCGAATATTTAACTCTTATATCCAACGGCCACTAAAAAACTGGCTCTCAGTGAACCACTTGAAGAAGTGGTCCACCTTAGATGTGGTCCTCTTCAATTAGGTTCTTCAAACCCTTTCTTCTCTTACCCAATGTTTTCAAAATTGGATCGGTCATCGATTCGATTGGGATATTGGGTTGATAGGTCATTTGGTTGAACCAATGAGTCATTGGTCGAACTGCATGAACCATTTATTAATATGTGTGTGTGTGTATTTTGAAAATTCACATGTGATATAGTGGTTTAATATTTCTATTTCTTATGCATTTTCCTATGTTTGATCCTCCAAAAAGGCAAAGCCCTTTTTATAGTTTTTTAAATTACATTTAACTCAAAATAAGCTCATCCCCTATTATAAGCCCAATAGGCCCATTTCCTAACCCTAAATCTTTGAATCCCTTCTATGCACAACAAAGTTAGTATAGAGCCGCCGCACAACAACATTAGTATAAAGTTACAACATAACAGTTCCTTTCTCCATAGAAGAGTTTTTATTTTTTTTCTTCATCCATCTTCATCTTTTTTCTCTAATTTTCTCTAGTTTTTCTTCTTCTTCTCTCTACACAGATGTGTCTTTTTTTCTCCTTCTTCTTTGTCCACAATTTGTATGCAGGTTTGTTGGGCATGATATAGTTCTAATTGTAACCAATTTCTAGTGCTTTAAAGCCATTTCTGGTGGTTCAACTCTAAGCCAAGTCATTGAGCTATACCGATTCAATTCGATTTGCACCCCAAGTCGATGACATCAGCGCAGGTTCAAAAGCATATCCAATATGAAGGTAAGTTGATTTTTTTGTGCATATATTATTCTTCAATTTAAAAGCATTATATAGTTGTTTTATGGCTTGACTTCCCCTCTCATCATGTTTTGCAAACACATTATATTTATGTTGATGATCTCAAAAACCAAATTTACACAATTAAGGATTTGCATTTCTCTCTTCAAATTCATATTTTGATATTCAAGGTGAGTTTTATAATTTTTGTCAATAAACTTAGAGCAAATTACAGCAGCACCCCCTGAGATTTCGTGTAATTACACATAACCCCACTCTTTTTTATTTTCCTACACTAACACCCCTTTAAGTATGAAAACATTACACTAACATCCCTTTAAGTTTGAAAACATTACACTAACACCCCCTGATATGTTTGTAAACATTACAGTGGCACCCCCTCAAACCTACACTAACACCCCCTACAGGGGGTGCATGTGTAATGATTAAAAAAGCAGGGGGTGCATGTGTAATTACACGAAACCTTAGGGGGTGTTGCTGTAATTTGCTCATAAACTTAATGTAAATAAGATTTTTTTTCACTTTTTTTTATTTCATAGACCATTTTCTTCAATTTTGTTTATTATTTATATTTTATTTGTGGATTCTATAACATTTCATCATGGTTGGAAGGTTGCATCGATGGTTTTGCACATTTTCCAAAGATTGAATGGAGAATTTGGAATTTGGCTTAATTCTAAGATAAATTTATCATCGATCAATTTTTTTGTTGGTTACATTGTTGATGTAACACCCCATTTTACTATTAAAGATTTTCTTATTAATTAAGAAATTTGTGAAGTAATTCAATATCCAATTATTGAAAATAACCTTTATAATTCAGGAAGATTTGTTTTTCCTTTAAAAAAAATTGTTACTTAAAACTCCAAACAACCATCATCCACAATAACTTATTAATATATAAAAAAATTTCTGTTAATGAAATATCAGTCTTAATAAATCAGACTCATGTTATAAGACATTAACTTAGATGCAAAACCGAAATCTTCTTTAATTAAGAACATCCTCAAATCCACCATTATACTATTCTATTACACATAATACACTTATGCATTTAAAATCTTGGAATATAACACATTATACATTTGAGCCACGTATAAAGAGTTGTACATCAATATTCAAATCTAGTCTACCCTTTTCTATACAAGAAAAGACTGAGACTCAGAGCAGTGACTCAAAGAAAATTTCAAAATACCCAATAAACCCAAGTAGCATCCTAGAAAGATCCTTTTCTTTGTCTTTAAACATCCACTCGTTTTCACAGTGCTTGTCGTAACCTTGCATTCCATCTTTGTTGTTTGCACAAGATCATTTGTCTAAATCTGAAAAATAAAGGCGTATGGAGTGAGTCTCTCTCCTCCTCTAAACCAACAACCAAACGACCTTCCGGTCTCAAACAAACATACAATATCAACCACTTCACAGTGGTGCTCTCACGAGTCTCACTCGAAACCTATTCGTTTCCACAACTATTCTTGTAAATTAGTTCACACTGGCCAGCTGCCACTGGAACTTCCAGAACTCAGTGGTCTTACATATTTTTGAGTTGGATGACTGTTGGGAGTACACCCTTCACCATGGTACAATGGCGGGCTCTCACCAACTGATGATGGCTCGTATTTTTGTCAGGGTGGCCGAGTCAGCTACGTGATCTATCGTCACAACTCAGTGCCTTACCCTCCAAGAACAACCTGCCTTACGATCATCTCCCAGGTACCAACTGTGGTCATCCATTACTCCGAGGACTGACTCCTCAACACTCTCTCACAGAGTTTATTTTCTTTCTTCATCGCATGTGGGTTTCCCGCTGCACATGGTACAGGTACGGACGAATTGACGCCGAGCTAAAGGTACCACCTCTACGCTCACATATGCATATATAAATAAGGACTTTGCCTTTATCGCTACATCGTAACGATCTCATCACCTCAAGTGACGCGTCATTCGCAATCCGACCTTGGTTCACAGATAACTCGCAGCTGAAATATCCCACGCGACCTTTCATAGGTTTGTGTGAGCTTTTCTACCAAAGGTACTCGACGGCGGTCTTCAATCAACATATGTCCCAGACATACAACACGGAGATCAAACTCTCCCACTATCACAGTGGTTAAACATCACGACCCCGTCATCTCACAAGCACAATGCTCACCGTAGATAAAGCCTCCACACGACCTGTCTCGCAATTATCCGTTCAAGCTTTGTCCACGAACAAATCCGTTCAACCGTCTCACACGACTTAGCGTTGGAGGTTCCTTCCTCCTTTCGGTTCTCACCACGATTCGGACAATCACAATTCACAAACTTTCAAAACACATGTGCGTATCGCACTTTACCCAATCATGACCCACATCATGATTCTTAACTGTCTTACTTTGTTTTATGGAAATCCTCACCCACTCTCACATTTTATGCTTACTTCAGTCATTTTGCCCAAATCCATGCAAGGGTCCTAAATTCCTTTCTAAGTCCAAACATCCGGCATCCTCCATGTGCATAGGTAATTCCTAATTACTAATCCATAATGTTATTAAGTTCACACTCTTAATTATAGTTGATTCACTATTGCTCATAGTGAATATTATTGATTACTAGAATAACCTTCTAGTATTCACAAATGTACTCCATTTGGAGTTCATTTGCTCCCACACAAGAATGAAAAATTCTCGTTCCCACAATCAACAAACCATCACAAGCAATTCACATGCACAAACAAATTTCAGCACTCTTTGCCCGAGGATCACATTCCTCCCGGTCTCCAATTCACAGTTAATAATAGAACAATAATTAATAATCAATAATTCAATAACTCAACATAATCCATTAAACAACATCATACACACATTTTCTATAGGAATTTCCCTTTTGAGGTGAAATACCCATTAGCAAGTCCAACGAATGACATTAGGCATAATTATGAAATCACTTAATTAATTTTCATGCATATACTTATAGCTGTACATACATACCAAAAATTATTTGACCTAGCAAATTAACTTATAATTTCGTGAAATTTTACAGGAACATAATACATCACATATATTTCATCATATCAATTTATCTCACGAAAATTTAACCCACAAATATTATTTTTGAATTAAAAACAGTGTCTGTACATGCTCTGTAAAACACAATTCCATATTTTTAGAAAATAGCATATCAAATTCGTTTTATGTGAAATTTTACAGAGAATATCTCCAACATGTGGACCATAACATATAATTTCCTCAGTATCAAAAACCCACCAAAAATATCATTTTTGAATTTTTAAAGCATTTCTGTCTCAGAACAGAGTCTTCCATATAAAAACATAAATAATTACCAAAATTTCATATAAAATTCCGATAAAATTCATAGATATTCTACATAATTCAAATAAGTTTAAAAAGTTTTCTTATAGCCAAATTCGCTCAAAAAGGATATTTTCCCCATTTAAATTCTCCACTGTCCAGTTTTCGTTTTTCACAATAATAATTTTCTAAAATTATTTCCCGACTTTTTCTAACCTTGAAAAAATTCAGAGATAACCCTCATGATACATAAAATTAACGCATGGTTCCAGTTTTCCAAAATCGCGTCCCAAAATTCTTGTAAAAATCAAAACAGTCCCATTCTCAGAATTAACAGTTTTCGAAAATAATTCCGGTAAAAATAGTTACAGTGCTCAAAAAAATCTGAGAAAAATACCACGACATCCAGAGGCATCAAAACATAGGAAAATATATTTACATCATCAAAAACATGCACGAAAACCGAGACGAAAAATCCACACAGTCACAGGACCCAAATCACAAGTAGCTTATTTCGGGTTTTCAAAATTATTTACAGACTATCAACAACAAACACAATCCATATTTAACAAGAAAACAAGAAAATAGCTTAGGGAAAAAAAAAAGAAACCCCTCCATACCTCGACGAAATCGAAATCCAATCGGTGGATATTGAAGCTCTTGAACTCTTCTTTAACATATTCAAAAATGAACGGTGAAAGATGAAAATTGATGCTCCAAAACTTAGAGAGAAGTTAGAGTTTCGTGGAGAGAAAACAGAGACAAACGAAGAAAATGGAATTCTAGAAAGCTTCACGTGGAAGAGGCGGTTATAAATTGGATTTTTACTTTTCGCACCTTCCTTCTTCTAAGAACACCCCCCCCCCTTTTTTTTTTTTTTTTTTTTTTTTTTTTACAACTTACGGAACTCACGAAAAAGTTTCAAAAATCTCACAATAATACTAACTATATTTTAATTACTCAAACATATATTTTCTTATTTAAAAGAAACAAATTCCAATTAAATCATAACTCAATCACACACATATATATTTATTGAGTTGTAATTTTTAGGGTGTTACAGTTGATGCCATTCAACTTTTATTATAAGGTATCTTCAGTTAGTATATATGAATATTTTCTATTTCTTCCATAGTATTGGAAATTTTGGCTAATTAATTTTTCCTTTAGAATCACAAAGACTTACACTTAATCTTTCAGGTTTGGATGTCTTGGAAGGATAGGAACATGGAGTTCAGTGGTTTCATTTTTCAAACATTTTTTTAATGTGTATTTTGGAGGTCGTTATGTGTGTACTACTTTTTTATGTTTTGACTTTTGAATTGAAAAATGTATTTACATGAATGAAAAACTAATGAGCATAGTTTTCTAACTTAGGGATTGGCTTTGCATGAAGATGTGATAGTTTTTAAAAGAATATGAAAAGGTTAGTTTAATCATTGATAGGAGATCAATGTTGGAGACTTAGACAAAAATTTAGTGATGTGGGATAGTTTGAGAAGTAGCGTAAGGTGCTTAATAATAATAATTGATAATGAATGGTAGTAAAGCTTTATCTTTTTTATTCGGAAGTGCACAATACAATCAAAGGCTCCAAGCCATTTATAGGTCGTGTGGCATCGCCTTTATGTGATGGCTTGAGATTATTCTAATATTAAGGACGGTCTAGAATAATATTTTTAGATCTATCAAGATATTGCTTTTTCCACTAGGCATCTCTAGACTTTTCTTTATAGCATTCTAGACATTTCAAACTATTTTTTTCTTTTTCATACAATCTTTCTTTATGCAAATTTCGATAATTTTAAGCATCCTTCATGGCATGTGCAAAAAAAGGGCTACAGTGCTTCTATGTTCATCATGTGATCATTTTAGACATTCAACAAGTAGGAGATTATCATTTTCTTTCATACTTAATCTTACACATTGTACATGGTTTGTGTGAATTTGATGTTGATACAATTCAAGCCTATTTTAGTGGTTGCGATTACTCTTTGATACCTACATACTAGTTTATATATAGTGAAGTTGGGATTTTTTTTTTTTTTTGGATAAGCAAATGATTTCATTAAATAAAAATCTTGCTAAAGCACAAGTAGTGCAAAAACAAGCTGCAGTACAAAGTTTATTCTCAATACAAAGGTGTCCTCCCACATAACCTGCTAAACATTGGATTCCTATAAAATACCTCTTAACATCACATGTCAACCAATGAAGACATATCTTAAACATTATATCCATCCAGCTCTGGCAATTGCAACAATTTCACCCCCATAAACTTTGTTGACCTCTGTTATCGGTGCACCAGCAAAATGATTTTTGAGAAGGGACGTTTGTCTCTACCTGAGTAGCCTTTGAATTTGCAACACCACTTTGCTTATGGCATCGACACTTAGACCACACATTTGAGATTTTCGTTTTCACCCTGCAACTACCATCCAAACCCCTGTCCCCACTTTTTACTGTCTAGTCTTCAAACTATAAACTCCAATACACCAATAATTTCAATACAACCTATTTTTTCCTCCTTGACGCTCCCAGTTAGGATTACATACACTTTGTTTCATTTTTCATGATGGCATGTTGTTATTTTAATATTGAAGGTCACATGCATTGTGATTTATTTTTTTTTTGCTAATTAAAATTTTATAAAATAATTTTTATTCACAACAATCCATTTGCAATATTAATAGATAATTGAATTACATATATGTTGTCTACACCATGATCAAAGTTTGAAAGTCACAAGTGTATTGTAGTTTAATAAGTAGTCTTGCTCATTTATGCTCTCTTTTTTTTTATGTAATCAATAAGACTCGTACTCTACTTTTTGTGGGATGTTCTTATATTTTGTCTTATCTTTTTATTAGTCAACTTGTATCGTATGGGTCTGAGTGGGGACAACTTGTGCTTTAATCATGGCCCCCTTATTCATCAATGAATTATTTTACCTGTTAAAAAAAATTGCACATTGTACATAAATTTTATATATTTATTTTAATATTTTAATCCTTTTTGTCTATGCAGCTGATGGAGTTGAATTTGATTTATCATCTTCTTCAAAGAAAAGGAAGAATAGGGGAGAGATTAAGAGTGTGGAACTTGCTCAAGGATGAGATGAGATGCATATGACCTATAATTAACATTGAAATTTCATATTTCATCCTTAAGCACGTTCCACACTCTTAATGTCTCTTCATCAAGTAAAACATCAACATCTAGAAATGACCATTTGTAAGGAACCAATTCTCCTTATCCTTTGTAAACAATAAGCTTATTAGTCTTTTTACCCGTATTTATCTTTAAAAATTTATTTTTTCTTGATTCTGGATATCGGCGCTATATTCATGAAATTGCTGCCTTCTACACTGAAATTTATCCAATGTTTTCTCTTCCTAATGAAACTATTTGATCTCTTCCTTTTTTTAAAAGGAGTTGAGAATTTTTGTAAACGCACTTTTTGTCTAGCAACTCTTTTTTTCTTGAACAATGGAAATTTTGGTCCAATTTGTTTATCTTCTACTAAACATACACTTGATAAAGATGACACCTTGTGATAGCTTTGCAATGAATTATATTCAATGACTAACTCATTACTAGTAGTTGAAGGATTTTCATTGAATAATTGTCGCTTGCACGAAGGACCCCTTCTCACATAACTTCTTTGTTTTGGAGTTGAAGATTTTGGAGTGCTTCCTTTAGCCTAAGATTTGTTTGTTCTCTTAGATATTTGAGAGATCACTTATCCAATAGCCAAATCTAATTAGCAGGCTTGTCTTTTACATAAAAGAACTGAACAATGTAAGTTTCTAATTAAGTTGTAATACATGTTCTTCCTCCCAAACAAAAAGAGCCCTATTCCACCACCACTCCAAACATTATATGTCTTCTCTCCAAACTCCTATATTCAAGAGAGAAGACTAATTACCCTAAAAAATTGAAATAACCTTGGGAAGGAGTCCTTAAAAGAAAAAGTGTCAGGCCATATGTCACACTAAAAACTAGTATTTTTTCACTCCTTACTTTCTTTTTCAATCCTCTAAAAAATCAACTAGGAGTGATTCCAGTCTCACAATTTATATCGCATCAATCTATCCATCAAAGAGACGCATTAGAACCACCAACCTAAGCAAAGATCACATAATCCAAATGACCATACCCATGCACCAAACTATATCAAACAACATATCTTATTCAAGTATTGCCACTTTCATTGAACTTGGAGGCTAAAATTAAAAAGAACCAAATTTTCAACACTTAAACCATCACAATGCTTAGATTCACATACTTTATCCCACCTTACCCAAATGATCTTATGCCTTACAATAGAGCCACTCGATAGAAAAGATCTTTACATGTATATACCAACAGCAAATTGGCCACTTTATTTTAGCATTTTGAAAAAAGACAAGAAAGAAAGAGGCAAAATTAAAAATTTGTGAAGTAAAAAGACACTATATTTTCTGTTGCTCTTCGCTAGCTAGCTAGCTAGTCTCTTTCTCTGCTTCCTCAACACCTCCCTCCAAGTCGCCTTCCATTGTCGGGTATCCTTGCAACTTGCATTTGGGTTATAATCCTTTTCTATTGTTAACCATCATAAAATAATGGGGTAACCATAGTAACCTCTTTGGGAGTTAGCTACTTTTCATATGATATTCTGCTACTTTCTCTTATGCTCATTAAAAAATATCTTGTTTTCTCTTATTCCTTTATCCATGTACCTTTTATGGAGTGTAAAAAGGTTTAGAATAGAATCGGTGCAACATAATACTGTTGTAATGCTAACACATTTTTCGTTTTAAAAATTACTCATTGTTTTTGGTATTTTTCAAGTGAAGTTTGTGTGGGATTCATAAAGTGGGATGTATATACAATAATTCTGAAAAAAAAGGTTATTAGGGTGTAAGAGTAATACATAGAGTAAAAATGTTTTTATACTGTCATTCAATCACAAATCATCATGTATGATAAGTTTGTTAACTTTTTTCAAAACTACTTTAAAAGTTATATAAACGGTAATTTGTGATTAGACGATAGTTTAAAACTATTTTACACCGTTAGTATATCATCATTAAATTCTTATAAATACATTATTTCTAAAATAACTTTTGGGTTAATAAATTATTACCATCGGACATGATTAAGCATTTGAAATTTGATTTGTGTCTTTTTTTATTCTAAGTTTATTATAATGCATTAACAACGGTAAATGTTTGGGGAAGTAATAGAGACATCACTTATATTTGTCAATGGTGAAAAGCTAGGTGACTATTATACTAACAGACAAAGGAATCAAAATTATGTTTTTGCGAATTGTAGCAATTCTTTTGGGACAGAGCACGAAGTGGCTTCCTAAGAAGTTGTTATGCCAGAAGAATAAAATGAATAAACCATGCACCTAGGAAAGTGCAATAGCTATTCTGAAACTACTTTCCAAAACACTGGTCATTGTTATGTGCAGAAATTAGAGTGGAATAAAAATAATGCAACGAAATATTAGAACCTGGTCAACATGATTCTTTTGACAGCACAAGAAGTAGCTGAAATTAGTGTTGTTTTCCTTCTTAGTGGAATTAGTGCTTTTATTTCTGCTTTGTAGGTTCCTTTCATTGTTCAAGACTCAAGGACTATCCCTCAACTACCTATCTTTTTCTTGAAAGCATTATGCACCACACATCCAAGTATATGGACAGGCAATTTTTCAAGCAGAATATTTTGGTTAAATAGGCTTCTTAGTATTGTGTTGTGTTTAAAAATTAAAATTAAGAATCTTGAGGTATGTGCTCGTACAACTTGTGATTAATCCTTGTATAAGCATGATCTTTCCATTCAAGATGAGTTGAAGATGCTCGAATCAGCTCCTTCTTTCGTTCAGTTGAATAATCTTGTTGTAGATTTAGGTTCTGTTAGCTTTTTTCATGGCTTTTAGTTGAGCTTTTAGCTCTTTGTTCTCTCGAAAAGGAAAAAAAAATGTTATGAGTCTTACGTTGAGGATAATAAAAGACTTAATATTGTACTTAAGTTATAATGTTCTCTTACTTAATGAATTAATTTTTTGGATTGGACTTTTTTCTTGTGCTTAAGTTTTAACACACTGATTTAGCAAAAGACTATAGGATGTATAGTTTGAGTTTGAACTCAACTATAGTCATGAATCAATTAAAGAGATATGCTAGCAATTACTGTTTGATAACTTTATGATTGAGTGATATCCATGTGAATTCCATTAAATAAGAAGTTTGACCGATTAAATAAAGAGTTGAATTCAGGTCATTTAGTTAACCAACATGAATTTTCTTAGAAAGTGGGTTTGGACCTAACTCAATCCTACAAAATCGGCTTATAAGGTGAGGGTTGCCCCCCACTTATATACACTAATTTGGTCATATCACTAGTCAATGTGGGATCTCCAACAAATTTCATCCTTGTCATTAAAAAAATGTCAGAAGAGTATGTGAGAAAATATTTTGCTAGCATTACTTGTGAATAGAATGACCTTTTGGGGTTGCCACAAGTTGCATGACTTTCATGTGGGGCAAGTGGCATCAAATAGCAAAACTTTATTTGTTATAATGTACAAGAATTCATCCTTTTGTAGCAATATTTATTCATGTCTTAAACGCTCAATGTATATAGTTGGATAAGAACATTAAATGGAATAATGTTCGATCCGCATCACTTTAGCTTTGCACTCCTTTACACTCTTTGTAAAATGTTGAATTACTTTAACAGCAAAAAGTAAAGAATGAAAAAATACTTTCTTTTAGTGAATGTAATAAAAGTGATGTAAAAAAATCAGAACTCCTCCAAATAACCGTGTACAGTTTATGCTTTTATTAGTGTGGGGCTGTGGACTCTACCCAGTCTTCCACAATTTTTGTTTTTAAGCTGAGCTTCGGACGACAATAATTGATAACATAGCTATTGAGTTCATATCTGAATGATTGGAGTCAATCAGTTGGTCCCTTTATTGGTTGTTAATAATATTTGTTTATATATTCTTCAATAAACTAACTAGTCTAATCATATGATTCAGTGTATGAAAATCACCTTTTAGACTTAAGAATGATACTCGACATTTAAGCCAGAAAAAAATATTTTTTTTTGCTTGTCCATTAAATGCTAATATAATATTTAGCCAACTAGAATTATTGCGAACATTTCTCTTACATTTCTACACAAACACAAACATTTATAAAATTGTGTAAAAAAATCTAAAATTAATTAAAATTAAATATACAAAAATCTTTGTGCAATGCAACATTGCACATGATGATGCATTTCATCGCAGGTATCACATGATTTTACAGCCCTTTCGATAGATAGGACTAAAGCAAAATTATATAACACTACTTTTATGTGCAGATAAGAATATAACTTTACTAAAGGGAAACACTCTCCCTAATCGAACAATTAATCGGCGGTCCAACATGTCAGCCATATGCTCAGTTTTTCTAACTTACTTTGTCCTCTTCTTACTGCTTGTAGTTTGATCACAAAACTTCACATCATTGGGTAGAGGCTGTCTGATTCCTGCTCAAGACTTGTTTGGGACACTGTAAATAAAAATGTCTTGTATGTTGATCATGACAAGGATTCATTACATGAAGGTTTCTTTTCTTCATAGCACTCTTGAGTATTGATACCATTGGTATATTAATAAAAACAAATCAATGATATGTGTGATTTGTTGGAAATGTTCATATTTCTTCTATACATCTGAGCTTAAATTACAATATTACATTACCCTTTAATTTTTTCTACAAAGAAGTTTAGGTGTATTGGGTTATGGAGAGTTTATTAACGTCGAAACAGGCCTCATGATTTAAAAAGTGCTCATCAACAAAATATTCATATCTTTTAGCAAAATTTGAATTCACGTCTTTGTAAAGTATAAGTGTTATTTTTACCAATTAGATCAGTCTTTGTTGACAAATTACATTACATTTGTTGAAAGAATTTAAGGAGACTAAAATTAAATTAAAAAATTGAAAACTTAATGTTAAAGTACAAGTGTGAATGTGAAGTCCCACATTGGATAAGAATGGATAAATATAAGTGAGAAAAGTCCGCAAATTTAATGCTTTAAGATTTTTGGTTGAAGTGTGGTGTCAAGTTTACTTATGTGATTTGTTAATACACCTAATACCTTAAGATTTTGGGTTGAAATATAGTATCAAGTTCACTTGTGTGTTTTATCCCCCTCACTTTCCAAACACTAAAAAATGTGAAAATGAAAAACAATGGTATATATGAAGAGGGAAACAGCTGTCGGCAGTGCAAGATGGAACATTGGTGCTATCTGAACATCCACTACATGAATAATAAATACGTATTGGTGATATCATCCTTTTCACACTCGGTAGATTTTTCAAATTTCTATTTTGAAGATACGGAGAAAGAGGGTGCAGAACACCGTGTGAGTGTGAGTAACTCATCTTTCATTGTTGACTATGGTGCCACTTTAATTCGTTTTGTTTTGTAGCTCCGGCTATGGACCACTATGAAAATGACAATCCTTATTCTCCTGTGTCTTCATACTGAGATAAACGGTGGTTTCTGTACACGGAAATGATGCGATGCTCCTATCACATGAAGAATGAAGAGGCTACTACGTACATGACCAAGGTTGGTGCCATTGTTGGTTTTTTGAGTTAAAGACAAAGATGGTAAATGGGTAGGGTCCCATGAATGTGCTTCTAATTTGTGGACTATTTGGGGGGGGGGGTCTCCACGTGACTCAAACCCCTCCTTAGACACCTTTATGCAAACCCCTATTGGCTCTCTCTCTTTCATTTATTTATTCCTCTCTTCAAACCTTCTTTGATGCATGCTTGGTTTGGTTTTTTTCTTTTGCTTTGAAGTTTGATCCCTCTCTATTGGTCTCTCATTCCCTTAATATTTGAACCAATGAAGCAACAAATTGTTTTGCTTTTCTTTGTTCTCCTACTCTCCTCTTTCTTAGTTTCTTCCCGTCTTCTTGAACCACTAAAAGATCCAAGACAAGGTAAACTACATGACATGATATTATATTATATATATTTTTCTTATGTATTTGTCTTTGTTCACCTCTGAGGTTGGAACAACTTGATGTAGGTGAGAAGGAAGTGGAGGTCAATGATAAGGCTATTCCTCGGTCATCTGATGAGCTAAAAGATGATATAGAAGAAGTAAGAATGCATATAATGTTTAACCCTTCTCTATTTGCATGTTACTTTCTCACATCCACACAGTTTAAAACCATAATCAAATGTTTGCCCTGACCTGATTGGCTTCTTTATGGCCTGTAAAATATTTTCTGTTTATGTTTTCTATTTTCACTTTTAATTATAAAAATGTCTTGTTTCCTTCTAATTTGTTTTCTGTTTTCAGAAGTTATTACAAGAACTAGTAAAAAGAAATTTTTTCTCTTTTGTTTTCATTTTCTATTTTCACTATTTTCTATAGAAATTTTTTAAAACAGGAGAAAAAATAAAAACAGAAAATGTTTTCCCAAACCAAATGTCCCATTGTTTATTGCTCTCTCTCTCTAATTGGATGTCATTTCATCAGCTAATGGGATCAGAGGAGTGCTATATGAAGGATGAAGAATGCATTAGCAGAAGGATGATGGTGGAGGCTCACTTGGATTACATCTACACCCAACACCATAAGCCTTGAATTAATTGAACGTGCACTTTAGTTCAAAGGCAGAGTATTATGAGTCCCTATATATAAAACCAATAAATCCATGTTCTGTTTTTCCGGGGTTCAAGTTGTGCCTGTCATTAAATATGAAAGGGGGAATTATCAATTACATTAGCTAAGGATAGATGTTGATATCATCACATAAGGTTTTCGAGATATATGTGAACTATGATCTAGGTTTATTCACAAATCACAATCGTGTAATATTATTTATATAATTCCTACATATAACATGAGTGAATGGATTTTCAATGAGGTCCATCTAGTGATGTGTTGTTTATAAGAAATACAAAGATTTTGTCATTCTGAAGCTTGCCAGTTGCTACCTTCATATAACACAACTTGTCACGCAAAAATAGAACATCGTATCTTAATATACGGAGATGAAAATATAACACAATAACTGTTTCCTCTTCATGGAAGATACATAATAATTACGTTAACTTTTCCCTCGCCAAAAAATAAATAAATTAAGAAATTCCTCTTCTTTTTTTGTTGGTGTAATAAGAAATTCCTCTCTAATTGCTTACGGAGTTTGGTGCCCATGAATAATGATTTGACGTTGCATCTAACACATGCAAGCACCACTAGTCAATGTTTTGGGGAACAAGGAGAAAGATGCCGCCCGTAGTTTAAAAAAAAACAGAAAATAACAATAAAATATCAGTTGAAGAGTGTATTTATGACATAAGGCATTATGTTAGGCACTTAGATGACTAATGAATCCTCTGTAATAAACATTTTGATTTGCTTAGTGACTTATTTTCACAAGAAAAATGCTTCTTGCACGTCTACAAGAAACACATCACCTCGCATGCGACCCGAGTACGTCTCAAACTAGAACGTGTGCAGAAAGTAATGCCAAAAAAATAAAAACCCTTCATTTGAACTCTTGCTACAATGATCAGGGAGAAATGTGGCAGTAGCAAAAATAAATGGCAACAAAATCAAAACACAAACTATGCGTTGCAGAAATTTCTTGTACAAACGTTGAGGTGTATCATTCATTAGGGCACGTAATTCTCCAACTAAATGCTAGGAGTGAAACGGCGTACTTACTTAGCAGAATCAACATTAAACAATAATGGCTCAGCATTCAAATAGGAAATGTACATCTTTTTCTTTATTGACCACCAAAAAGGAAAATCTCAGTACTCGGCAAGAAAAACTACAATCAAGATCCATTATTGTTCATAAGACTGAAATTTAGAAATTGGGAAAGCCCCAATTTCCAAAACCCCTTAGCAAAGGAGGGGGGAAAAGGAAAACACATACAAGGGAATCAGAATTGTTGCAATTCCAATGATACAGAGAATGCCATTCAACATTTGCGATAACTATGGCCATAGTGCTTTGCCCCATATTACAACCAGATGCTGTTTAAAAAGAAAAAATCCACTTCATCATGTAAAATGAAGTTATGCAACCACATCAATGAGCAAAAGTTGAGCTGCAAAAACTATCGCATTTATATAATTTGAACACTAAGGAATTTCCTCTTCTTCCTGAGTACAAAAGAAACTAAAGAAAACAAAAACAAAAAAGTGCACAAAATTTGTTTGACAGCTCTAGAAACCAATTAGAGAAATAAATTTAGCATTAAGAGCCATCAGATTTGGTAAATGCAAAGTAAACCTGGGTTCCCTTGGCTTCTAAGTTCTTGCCACAACAGAGCTCCAATGTTCTACAATTGCTCTAATCCTGTTCCTGCAAAATATAACAAGTCCAAATATTGTCAGCAATAAAAGTCCTTCAATTCGAAGTAAGCAAATGGTGGGGGAAAAGGAAGCTAGATGATGAAAAGGAAATAACGAAATACATTTTTTTAACTTGAGAAACATAGGACCTAGGCCCACCATTTGCATTGTTCTGGTAACAGGGCAAGTTTAATTTTTAATGCTCATCTTCCAACCAATAATATCAGAGCCAAGCAACCAAAAATTTAAAACACAAGCACTCTTTCAAATAGATGGAAAGAAGCTTTGACCTTAATCTAGAAAACCCCGTTTCTGTCCAGATACATCAAGTAATAAGCCTTACCATCTTGAGGACACTGGAAATTGAGTTATCTGATAGGCAACTTGCATGAATGATAGGACCCCTTCCAGTACTCACATCTCTAATTCCCATCTCACTATTGCTATCAGAGTTGGCCAGGTAAACAGCCCCTTTGAACATCCACTCGCCATTTTCCTGACAGTAAAAATCTTCAAATAGCTCACCACACAACACACACAAGCATTGGTTTTCATCTGCTGGAACCATAGCATTCTCTTGACTTTTGTCTGTTTCCTTGCCATATGTATCTACAGAATCAGTAAACTCATTCTCAGATGGATATTCAGCCTTGCCAAGAATCCAGTCACTTGACTTCAGATACCATCTCGATGCCCTAATTAAACCATTTTCTTCACTTTCTCTTGTGGCATGCCACTCCAAGTGACTATTGAACTGTTCTTGGAATTTAAGCCTAAGGCCACATATGCTGCAATGATGTGGAAAATCATCAAATAATCCACTAATTACAGATGAATGGAATTCTCGAATTACATCAGGCTTAAACTCGAAGCCAATGAGATTTCTGATTGCTGGGCTGGTTGATTCAGACAAGGATATAGGCGTTCTTGCAGTGTCGTCTACCTCATCTTTGGTAGAAGGGGCTGGGACAGCTGCAGAACCAGACACTGAAGCCACAGGCAAAGAGCTAGTGGTGGTAATGCTATCGCTTTGTTCTTCCAATCGAGTAAGCAACTCTGAAGGCACCTTAGCTGGTGACTCTGTTTCTGCAGATATCAAGCCTTTTGCAACTAAAGAGCTTAAAAGGTTTGCAATTGGATTTAAGGTATTATTGGTATCACTTGATGTCTGGCCTGAGGCATTGCTGACATTAGAGGAAGCTGGTGGTAGAGTAGATGCCCTAGGTGGTTGTCCAGCCTTTCTTAAAGGTATTTTTGGGATAACAGATACATTATCACTGGAAGGACCTAATGAAGATGGTGATACCATTGTGGACACTGAAGAAATTAATGTGGCAGGGGAAGGACCACCTGACCGTGAAGGCCGAACCCCTAACCGAGATGGAAGATTTCCTGTATCCAGGCTACTTTTAGTTTCTCTGGCTAAAGGAACTTTGGACATGGGTGGCTTCTCAGTCTTAACAGTAACTTCATTGTGAGAAGAGCTCAGTTGCTGCTGATGCCTTGCCTGAAAAGTCATTGAAGAGAATGGACCCTGCAAGTTTTTCAGTTGTGATCTCTGTAAGTTACCAACTTGAATATTAGGGGGAGGGGCGGGTGAAGAATCTTTAATATATTGGCTCTGCAGACCTCCCAGAAAATGAGATGCTTTATGAGTCTGGGGAAGGTCTTGCTCAGCCAAATTTTGCAGTGGATGAGAGTGGTGCACACTTACTGGCGGTGACAGAGACCTTTGTCGCAAAGGTGACTGCCCTGAAGAGCTTTCAGCTCCCAAAGAATGAAATTGTCCTGCAATTCCTGGCAATCCTATTGTTGCATTTGACAGGAAAGGCCGATTCACCATCCTGGCAGCAGAAGAATTTGTATTGGCTGGTATGGCACCAAGTGTGGACACAAATCTGTCCGAGTGACCTGCCTTCCGATTCAACTCATCAATAGAGTGCTGCTCCTGCAATTGCCATGATAGTGATGGATGATGCCGAGATGAAGGTAATTGTTTCTTTTCAGTGGCTTGAGATTCAATGGACATTTCTCTATCAGCATTTGCCCCGAAAGGATTTCTGATTTGGAGGCGATCTTCAACTTCCTGCACGAGAAAAATATATACATATATCAATTAATGTGCTACATAATATTAACAATGCAAAATGAGCAGATAAAACCAGGATTATTGTATTAACTGGTGAGTCAGTAATTTAGGGATCTGTGTTTGTAGGGATTTAGGGTTTAACTGTCAGTCATTAGGTAATAGGAAATTAGGGTCAAATTGTTTGGGTCCCAGACTCCCGGGATATGTGATCCCAATTCTAGGTAGGACTTCATTTCTTTTTTCTTCTTTTTATTAGGATTTAAGAGTCTTTTAAGCTTGGGTTGTATAAATTAGGGTGTCCTGGCCACCTACAGTTGGCATATTATTTTATCTCGTAGTAACTCAATTTTATATAGAATTTTTCAACCAAATCTGGTTTCTAATATCGTCCCTTGGTCCCAGTTCTGTTCTGCATCAGTCTGATACCCAAATCACCAAATTCTACCAAGCTTACCAAATTCTCGTCATCAGCAGTCCAACTATCTTTGCTCAAGTTGCTAACAGTGGATGCACCATGACCAGTCAGGCCAGAGTTCATCTCATCCCATGTGTACTCCTCTTCCTCAGAATTTTTCCAGCTATTTGAGATCACACTGCTATGTGTGCTAGTTATGTTTTGTGTAGGCTGATGATGTGCATCCAAAATCATGGACTTTGGTGCTTCAGTATTCAAAAAACTATACTTGAGACTCAAACCATTTCTTTGCCCAGGCATGGTCCCTGCAACAACACCAGATTTGCTGTACCAACTTTTGTCATGTCCTGACTCAGTCACCCTACCACCAGGTCGGCTGATACCCAAGCCCAAATTCCTTGAAAGATTGGAACCATATTCATTGCTTCCATAGGATGCACCAATGCTCTTTTCCGGAACAGAATCATTGAATGCATCTCTATGAGCGCGCTGATCATTCTGCAATGTAGATTATCACATTAAATCATGACAACTGACAGAGTGAATGGAATAAGGGCAAAGAAATTTTACTTCACGTGAATGGATGTTAACAGTAACACTAGGATCCACCCATGATCGTGCAACACCCAAAGTTCTACCGGGCATCTCTGGGTCATCATTTGAGTTTGAAATTGCTCCAGTTATATCATCAACAACTCCTTTAGTCTTCAGGACAGAAAAAGTAGATGCCAAAAGAATTAAGCAATGGAGATGTGAAATAAGAAAGAATATGGCAACCTAAAGTAACATGACAGAATGTCTATTGCTATAACAGTTAAATTATCATTTTTGCAAGGCCGGCATTGTATGGATAATATCTATATAACAGTGACAGGTATAAGAAGTTGGCTCTCTAACAAAATCATCCCAACCGGGGGGAAGAGTTTATGTTTCCAAGTTTATGCCTCCATACTAGAGTTGGTTGACTAGTTGTATAAAATGGAATTGTCTTGGATATCCCACAAGACAAATTGTCAGCCAAAAAAGTGTTTCATGAATGATAAGGAGAATAAACGTGTGTACATTAGTCCGTTGGAAAGGTTCAATACACAATACAGTGTTTGCATTAATACTGTGGTATCCCAACAAGCAACAAACATAATTAAAATATGGTGTCATGTCTCCCAATCCAGTTTCATCATGCAAGGAATGAATTCAAATTCCAATTCATCACAACAAAAATTCTGTATTTGCATCATGTCTTGACCTATCCCAATCAAATCAATGTTTTAAAACTTTGAAGGATAAATTTGAGGTGCAATCATTTCACCTACCCTGCTGGACTGCTGTAGACGCTGTCTTTCTAAATACTTGGGATTCACATGGATACTATGAGGTGGACGTTGTGACTGTGAATCACTCCTGAGTGTAGCAGAAGCAGAAGATGAGCCATTGACTGCAGGAGTGAAGCCCAATTCCTTCTCAATAGCCTGAAGGGTCTGAGGAGGAAAGACACCTTTCCAAGTTCCAAAAAGATGCCTCATGCTTTGATGGACAGAAGGATCAACCTGTCTGTATGCTTTGCAGAATACCTAAAATGTTAAGGAGTAATTAGAAACTACCAACTTAAAATAGATATCTAAAATCAGAAAAGATGTCTTAAGAAAGTCATGCAGGCCATGAGTACATTTTGCATAACATAACAATCTGACAGATTTATCATAGACTATCATAAAAACATGTATAAGGAGATTATAAGAGAGAAGATAAATGAAAATCAATAACAGGCTAAGAGAAGAATAAATATCTAACCTCAGGCAGCCTGGAAGCAAAGTATTTTATATAATCCCGCCCAATATTCTTAACAATACTGTCTAAGAGATACAGTGATGGCAGCTTTTGATCACTAGGAACCTGGAAAGTCATCAACACAATTCATGAAAAAGGACCTTTTTTAGTATAACAAAGATTAATGACCAAAGAGCAAGAAAAAGACAGCCTGACATATGTTATGAAAAGTAACAGAAACCAATAATATACAGCTCGCACTAGGAAAACAGCAGCAAATAAAATCAAAATACAGGAATAGTATATCATTAGCAATTGGATCTAAAATTACATTAAAGTTTCCATAAAATGTCATGCCTGTTCAAAATTGTTAGTTATTCCATTCTTAGTTCTAGCTACCTCTAACAGTCAAGGTCTCGTAGTAAGGAGACAAATAACACAATTAAACAAACATTAAAAACAGGCTAAAACTTTTTATTGGTAATTTGGATCATATGTTGCACTCCATGGAACAAGTACAACATATATGAAAACCATTAACAATGTACAAGATGTATTACAGTAGTATTTGGAAACTCAACAAATATGAAACGACTTAGTCACAATCTCAATTCCTACAAAACAAATGTGGTCCAATCTTCCAGATCATAATAAATACTAACTTGCTCCTTCCGCTATTTGATTCAAATTGATTTTAAAGGGGTATCATAAGTTACATGCTACATGTAACTTCCTCAATCAAAGAAAATCTACTAGTGCTAAAATGAAATGTTAAAAATACAATGTCTTTGTACAACTTGGCTATACAAATTCTCTCTCTAAAATATAACCACCACCACCCCCCAAAAAAAAAAGAAAAAGAAACTGCAGGTAAACTGTATTTTCCCATAACCTAAAAAGAACCATAAACCAGAGAGGTGAGACTTGAAATGATGCATTGGCTTGTGATCTACAAAACAGAAGTACCCTTCACGAGAAGTGCCAAAATACTGTACAATTACAATGTATATTACAAATATAAGACACGAAGACACAGAGAGAGAGAGAGAGAGAGAACATTTATCGAGATTGGCAACAATGTATTGGTAATTTTTTTCCCCATACACTGTATTCACTTAAATTCTTTTAAAGATCTATATCCCCCTTGCATACAAAGTCAAGAAAATACCAGAACAACTGCGGTGTACCACTCTAATGATGCTGCTTGTCAGTTGCCAATGGATTACCAAACTGCCATAATCTTGCAAATTGCAAAATGATAGTTTTTTTACTCCATTTTTATTTTGACTGTAAAGCTATATATTTACCCTTTCTATACGGAGGAGATACAATACAACCCAAAGCCAACTCGTAGATAAAAGCCTTGAGTGTACCGATGAAATGAAATTGGAAAATCATAATAAAGCCCATTTGCAAATATTTGATCTCTTCACATGGCAACTGCAACTCTTCCCACACATCTCCACGCAACTTCCGCAACGGTTACAACACTAAACCACCACATTCCATTAATAGAAAAAATTACAATACACGGAACCCATGTCGCTTTCTCCATGAGATACTGTCACACACCACATAGCATAACAAGAAATGACACCATCTATCACAATATCAGGAACACCAACATTAAAAAAAGGCCCGTTTTCCTTTTCTATTCCAAGTATGTTACAACAATTCAATTTCAATCAGCAATTGGCTACATAACCCTAGAAAGATAACAACAATTGAACAGAGAAACAGCTGCACAATACTGTAAACTAAGTTCACCTCTAGAATGTTAGCACAAACAGTGGCTGCAATGGCCTTCTCCGCAGCTTGGTTCTCCCCTGCAATGATAGTCAAGTTGGTAATTATCGGTTTTGAGTTGAAAGTAAGTTCTGCAAGCGCTGCCTTATACTGACTCACAAGCTCCTGAAATGGCAGTGGCTGTGGCTGATAACCACCACCACCGGCACCGCCCCGGCGACCAAAATCACCACTTTCAAGGTCTCTGTCGTTTGTTCTAAACCTTGCAGACGACAACGTCGTAATACCAGAAGCCGCTTGTCGCTGAGGAAATTGTCGGGCACCCGAAATCGGAGCCCGATCCAGCTCTTCCATCAACCGGGGCTTCTTCGGACCCGGTTCTCGCGATCTATCGAACGGTCTACGCGAATTCTCCATGCCCACAAAATCAAACACCAAAAAAATTCAAAAACCCTAATCCTAACCCTAATTTACATACAATTGTGCAACGAAGATGCAGAAACTAGATTACAAGATGGGAATAGCATCGCTGTTATTGTATTCTTTACATCAAAACTGAACAATCAGAATTAAGTGAAGAAAAATTACAAAATTGAAACAAAAAAGGCCTAATTCTAAATTGTACAATGATAATAGAGATAAAACCCTAATTCCAGTTCGTACAAGCGAAGTAGAAGAGGAAAGAGTGAGAAGAGGGGTAGATTAGAGAGAGAGGGTTGAGAAACCCTAAAAATTTGATCTTGTGTGTGTAAAGAGGAAGAAGGGTTCGAATTCGATAGGGAAGGGATGAAAGAACAGTTGAAGAGTAAAGCTGGTTGTTCAGACAGACTTGTGATTTTTTTCATGTTTCTCAAGGAAGAGAGGCTGTTTTTATATGGGATGGATTTCATTATTAAATTCTGCTGTTGTCTATAGTTTGACTATAAATTCTGCTGTTTTTTATTTTTGCTTTTTCACGATGATGGGACACTTAAGAATAGGTGTCAGACTATCTTCCAAATATGGTAAAAATGGTGGATTTTAACATGATCTATATGAGATATGGTGCATGATATCATACTTTTTGTAAAATTTAAATATGTTTAAGATATTGTTTCTTCAAGAGAAAATTCATGATTAAGAGGACTAGGGCACAAACTAAAAAATATATAAAAAATAAAATAAAATTACTAGTGTATGTCGCATGATATAGATTTTCTCATCAAGTTTTGAAATAAAATACTCTTGCAATAATGCACTAATAGGTTTAGAATGAGCAAGATTAGCAAGGTGATATTGTAGCACTGTTTCCTCTTTTGAGAATGTACGAGATATAGTGTGTTTGGGTAAGCATCAGTATCACACTATGCCCACATCACGTCCAACGAAGAAGCTACTCTTTTCATGTATTTTACACACATATGAAGAGCTAGACGCAAAACCAAACATGTGTACAATTTTTTTGTGTCTTCTTTATCAAGCTTTGTATTCATTGCACCATCTAGGAGACTAGATAGGTTTGATAGTAATTCTTCGATATAAATCCCACTGCTACGAGGGAGTTGTGTTCAATGCAGACTCTTCTAAACCTATCATTCAGAGTTAATAGAAGAGATTATAATATGTGTGCAATGTGGTCAATGTTGTGGTAAGTAAGGTTCTTTTCATTTTGACATAGTTCCAATTAAATTCCATCATAAATAAATGTTTTGAATTCTTATCTTCTTCACTTGAAGCAAAAGGATTCTTTTCCCAAACCCAAAATCCCTAACTAATTTTTTAGAATTATTTCCCTTGTATTATTGACATCATCGATTTCCTTATCATCAATAGACAATTTCCTAAACTAAAACAAATTGTCAGTATTAAACAACTTTTATATTTAATGTCTTTTTTGTGTATCAAAAAGTTTCCAGGAAGAAAATGTCTTACAAGGACACATGTATTGGTGTGGATGAAAAGAAAGCCTCGAATGCGTAAGATGGAGAACACACAAAAGGAAGACATGTAGGATGGAGTAGAACTCGTGTATCCAATGGTGAAGATAACTAGAGAAAAGAGGAAAGGGGGCATATGAAACATGGAGGGGAGTAATCATTGATAAGGTATTGAGGAAAAAATAAGTCTTAAATTTATGTAAGCAAGGCTACAAAAAGATGTGGAAGCCAAATGGAGTTATGCAAGTAATGGACATGGAAAACGATTATTTTTCTTATCTACTTCCAAAATGGAAAAGATATATAGCATGTCTTTGATGGTAGTCCCTGGATGATTGCATGTAGTTATCTATTGGTGTAAATGTGGAGACTAGATTTCTTTCCATTTGAGGATGAGTTTGAAAGGGTGTCGATCTGGATCTAGATCCTTGGCCCACATATTAAGTTTTATGATAAGCATATACTAAACAAAATAGGTAAGTTATTGGTCGAACTATCAAGATAAACGACAATACTCTAGAATATATGGAGATTGAGTGTAGGGATGAAGAGGCATATGCAAGAGCAATTGAATGAGTATATGTAGAGGTGAAATGAGGAAAACCCTAATATTTAAGTTCAAAATCCAAATTGAGTCTATAACATGGAATATGAAGGCCTTGATCTCATTTTTTTTTCAAGCGTGGAAGATATGTACACAATAAGGAAGTGCACTCACTAGATGCAACAACCACTCAACGGGGAATGTTCAACTAAGGACCATGTCAATAAACCCAACAAGGGGTGGTCAACAACTGAGAAGCAATATACATAAGGGATGAAGAGGCATTTAGACCTTAGACAATGGCCCAGCAAAGATTGCGCAAGTGGGAACCAAATTTGTAAGACCAAAATACTACAAGAAATTGTGGAAGTGATCATTATAACACTATAGATTTTTCTACTTAGTAAAAAAACTTGTTTGTATCATTAAACAAGTGGAAACGGTAACAAAATCATAAAACTTAATTAATTGAATTTACTATATTTTTTGGTTGAATTTCAATTATTAATTCAACTGAAACTTAAACTGTATTGCAAATAAACATGTAGAACTATGTTCACTTCTATGAGCAAACAAACCAGATTTCTTGTGACGATAAGTGTGGTTAGTGATAATTAATCATTCTTAAATAGTGGAGTGTTAGTGGAAAATTACTTCTTGTACTTAAAAGGTTGCTTAGCTTAGCATATGAATAGGAACCTCTCGTAAGCAACAAAGGAAGAATTTGAAGATCATTGAAATTTTAGATGTTTCATTATTATGGAGCTTCCTATTTGTTCTTGAGTTAAGAACTCTATAGTGTTGGTACTATCGGCAGGTTGCAATTAGGGTTAAGTTTAGCTTAGTTTTCTTTACCTATTTTCAAGACAATCCTAAGTAAATTCGTATCGTACCATTTTTCTAGTTCCAAACCTCCATAGCCAGTGGAAATCTTAAGTTTTTAGCATGCAAGTTTCTTCATTCTCTTTAAGTTCCCATCAAGGGGTAAGCATATTTTTCTTTTTCTTTTTCCTTCTCCTACAATGTTTGTGTGATGTTTCTTTCTTTCCCTTCCTTATTTTTGTTTCAAATCTTGATGCTTGGTCCATAATGATAGATCCTTGCGGTGTTTGGAGTTTTTGGAGTTAAAAGGGCTCAAGCTAGCAACTTTCTTATATTTCTTTGAGCTAAGGGGATGTGAAGACACAAGTCCATGAAGGCATGGTGGACTTTTTGTTTTGTGTTATTTTTGTGTCTAGTGAACCTTAAATCAAGGATTATGCCTTTGAGTGCTTACTCTTGTCAAAGATTTTTTTTTCTCGTGTTGGAAAAATATTATTTCTTTCATGTTATGAATCTATTACATGGTGATATGTTATTGTTTTATTGGATTATGATGATATGTAACTTCTATGATTTGGTTGATCTTGAATCTTGATGGTTTATGGCTTGATTGATGGCATATAATTTGTTGCGACCTAAGAGTTTGTTGTTTGAACATTTGTTTTAGATTTGTGACAAAGGAGACACTTTGGAACACTTTGAAAATATTCAAATTTAGAAAAATATGTGAATTTAGTCCCTCCTACAATTTTGTGACGGTAAAAAATCATCACTAAATGTTAAGTTTAAACACAGGAGGGACTAAACTCACATATTTTCAAAGTTGGAGGACTAAATTTATCAATTTGAAAGTATAGAGACCAAAATCAAGTTTGACCAAAAGTATAGAGACTGAAAATACATTTTCCTAATTTTATTAATAAAATTAAATAAAATTTATATATCATTTTACATTTATCAATTACTTTAACATATAATTTTACAATTTTCAACCATTACACCCTTCCTTACTCTTTATATTTTTATTGTGAATTATACCATTTTATTTGTTAAAACATAGTTTCAAAAATTACTTTATGGAACAACATAGCCTACTTTTGGATAATTATTCCAGCCCTCTAAAATTACATTTAGTGCAAAAGTAACACATTGGTTACTTCCGTGAACGTACATTGGAGCATGTCTCACGGGAGACCCAAACATGCATATATATCAATTATGAAAAGTAATTTTTGAAACTATGTTTTAACAAAATATACATAATTCCATAAATTATTTTTTGAAATTGATATGTGTTATTCCAAAAAGTAATCTATCCATATATACTATATATAAAGCAATCCCCCATTTAGAGTCCTCATGTGTCACGTGTCAATCAAGCATCCCACCTAAAATTTCCATTTGTCACATGTCAACGTATTAGTGTTTTTCAATCTAAAAATCTTAGGTGTCATGTTCTCCATAATATTTGCATCACTATTAAATTATTTATTTATTCACATCATTCTAAGATTTAAAGGACATATTTCAAATCTTAGATGAATAATTAATTTATAATGGACCATTATTTTATGGAAATAATTCAAAATAGAATTTATTTATGGAAATAATTTTAGTAGCAATTTGATAGACCAAAATTTATTAATTTAAAATAAATGATTATTTAAAAAATAATTTAATATGATATTTATTTATGTATATAATTTAATATGCAAATTATTTTTAGATGCAATTAACCTGCAGAAGTTTACCATTTTTTTTAACATTGCTACTAACTTTGAAAATACAATTCAAGAAGGTTACCATTTTTAAATGAATTGACTTGCAAAAGTTGAAACTTTGTAGAAATCTCTCATAATTGACTCAGTTGTGCTTACAACACACTAAAAAAACACTAATTTACTATTTGCATCTCTAATTAGTTATCTGCGGTTAATTTTTCATAACAATTAGACGAGGGATCCAATTGAAAAAAATAATAATTCAGGGACCCAATTAAAAGAAAAAAAGTTCAGAGACTTAATTGAAAATTTGGTAAAAGTATAGGGTCCTGCAGATTTAACCTATTTGTTTGTACAGATCATTCTTCTACATTTTTTCTATGGTATTGTTTCATTCATCTTACACACGATTGTTTTAATGGATGAAGGGGGAAGAGTTATTCAACTTTGTACTCTAAATAAAGATCGGAGCAAGAATTTTTAGTATGCATACAATTATAGATATATATAAAAAACACATCAAAGATTTCTACTAACTTTGAAAATACATTTGGTAAAAAAAAAACTTTGAAAATACAATTCAAGAAGGTTGCCATTTTTTTTTTACTTTAGATGCATTTTTTTACTTTGAAAATAAATTTCTTTTAGTTATGTTAGTAAATTTGGTCCAAATTTTTTTTCTAAGTTTCAAATTAAATTATTTATTAATATAAAATAAAAGGCCTTAAATATGATGGTTACAAAAAGGGAAAAAAACATTATTTGAAAATTTTTCTACTTTTATATATTGAAATTTCTACTATATATATCAATAAATAAAAATTGATTAAATTAATTAGCACTAGAAGGGAAATTATTATTAATATTATTAGCTAATACTAATAATAATATCCAAGAATAATAGTTATTTCCCTAATTAGGGAATAATAATAATTAGTTTACATATAAGAAGAAAATGAGAGTATTCAAATAAAAGTAAATGTGAGTGAGAGTGGAGCAATGAGAGCATATATAGACTTATCTATCTATCTATCTATTTTATATATTATATATTATATAAAATACAGATTAGGACTGATTGTCCATGTGTCACATTCTGGTGACATTTTGCATGTTTACTCTTTTGTGTTTTTTATCCTTATTTTTTGCTCTTCTAGAAAAGTTCACAATTAATAACAAAAATAGAAAAAACATTTTATGAGTAAGTTGACATTTTTTATTATTATTTCTTCGTCTCATTGTTTATTTTTTTATTAGATACTTTACTTTTTTTTTTCAACCACACCTTACATGTCACATTATTTTAATTTTTATTATCTCATTCAGTGTGTTTAGCAGAGATGAAACATTGACAATAAACACGAGAAAAATTGTGTAATATTCATGCTACTTACTAATTTTTAAAATTCTTTATGCTTTCCCCCTATAAATAGTGTTATACTAATCCATTATTTATATGTAACTTTATATATAATTTTATTGGTTTTTTCTCTGTGGAGATTTTTTACATTTTTTGAATTTTTATTTGTTTTTTGGTTGACTTATTATATTCTTTCTTTTATTTAGCAGGTATTGACATCTCTAAATATTTGGAAGACGTGTGATCATATTTGTTACCTACTTATTTTTGTTTGCTTTATATGTTTTTTATTCAAAAATTTTAATTATGCAGTAAAAATATATTAATTATCAAGCAATAAATATTGTATCATGTGAATGACAATACAGTGGATGATGAAAGTGAACCCTCTACTTTATATATGAGATGAAAGATAATGAAATGAATAATAAGATTAAACCTTCAAATTTGAGTACAATGCCAAAAGTATTTAGAAAATAGTGATATAACATAACAATATATGTATATTTTTTATTTTTTAATTTATAATTTTCCTTAAATTGTAAAATTATACTTTTTAAATTGGTCTTTGACAAATATAGTAATACAAATGTGTCAAATATTCAATATGATAATAAAAAGATAATGATGTGATTACTTTTATCAACCAATCACACCCAACTAATGTGAAACAACTTTAAAATAATTAATGACAAATTTAAAAAGTTAAAATATTTATTATAGCAGAGAATTATGAAAAGAAATTTATTATTATATGAAGAAAAATGAAAATGGAAGCAATTTCAAAATTGTGAGACACTTACAGCAAGAAATTGTAATAACAAGAAATTTGAAATTTTTTAACTACAAAATTACATTCAATTAATCATCTTGCAAACTCGATGATGCATACCTGCCAAATATTCAACTTAGTAATAAAATAAAAGTATGGTGAATATTATTACTAATTAAAATCACACTCGATTAATTTAAAAAATGATTATAATTTTTTATTGCAAAAAAAATTGGTAAGGAAAACATTATTATTGCAAGAAATTTGAAAAGGAAACCAATTTTAAAATAATTATGGCAAAATATTAATATAGATAAGAGTATCTTATTTTGTAAATTTTCATTTTTCTAACATTCTTAAATTACACTTGAGTGTAAAAATACAACAATATAATTTTATGACGTTTAATATAAATGAATGTGATATATGACATTGCGCTTATATGTAATCATTTAAATATGTGTTCTTAAACTTATATTGTTTCATTCATTCGCTTAATTTTGTTCCCAATATTTTTAAAGGATGTTAAATTAATGAATTCCATAAAAAAAATTAATGGAACAATATGTTAGTTCTTTTAGTTAAAATTAATTTTCTTATTATTTTCATCTTATTTTTGTCATATAGTTTTATTTGTCTATAGTCTATATATAGAAAATTTGTTTACTTCAAGAAAGTGGCATTGTGAAATTTAAATTTATAGTTGTATTATAATTTTTTCCGAAATGAGTTGTATTATAAAATAAACACATCTAATTATCTTTTTTTTTATAGTTGTATTATAATTTTTTTGAAATGAGTTGTATTATAAAATAAACACATCTAGTTATCTTTTTTTTTATATAAGTTTCTTATTGCAAAAATTTGAATTAGTTTTAGATTTTTTTAAAGTAATATAACAAATTAACAACATTGTCAACATACTTTAGACATACAAAAAATTTATTCTTTCCTCAATAAACTCATGCATCGCACGGATACTATCTAGTACTTTTTATATATAAAGAGATTATTCATGAAGTTTTGTAAAATTATATAAACTCTCCTTATTTTTTCTACCGCTATATAAATCTTCCTTAATTGTTTGAAAAGTTTTCAAGTAAGCTAATGTTAGATGTCATAAATATATTTATTCAGTTTTGTTTCCAATTTTTTTTTTCTTTATTACAACTTTACAGTAATTATTATTATTGCTTCTCAATTAATAATGATAATTAACCTTTTACATGAAAATACATTAATATTTAAGTCTTCAAAATAAACATGAATATACCAAGGGGGTCTAACTCAGTTGGTTGAGTAAGTGCCTGAGTGTTGTAAACTCCTTGGTACTGTCTTCGATTCTTCCTACAAATAAAGAAAATAAACATGAATATAAAAAATAACCTAAAATAAAAATATACCACTCAAAAATGAATATTTTACATCAAAACTTATTGATATTTGCATAAAAATTTACTAATATTTAAATTATAAATTAACAAAAGAGTTTAATGGTTATACACGAACAGTTTGACAATATCATTTAATCACAAATCATCATTAATATGACTCTTTTAGGGTAATTATGATAAGAGTTTAATAGTGATGCACTGACAATGTAAAATTTTACACTGTCATCCAATTGCAAATCACCGTTTGAATGACTTTTAAGATATTTTTTGTAAAAGTCAACAAACTTACCAAAAATGGTGGGTTATTATTTGATGACAGTGTAAAACATTTTACACTGTCAGTGCATGACCCTTTTTCTCTTATGATAAAAGTCAACAAACTTTAAGATTGTTATTGGATGACTGTGTAAAATTGTTTTACACTGTCAGTGCATAACTTATTTTCTCTTAACAAAATATCATATAGGTATTAAGTATTTTATATAAAAACATATTAATATCAAAATTATTGTAATAAAAATTACAATTTAGTTAAACATTTTTTAATATAAGTTTATTTAGATTATAAACTTTTTACTTATTTTGTTTTGTTTTCGGTTATAGCAATTTAAAAAAATAGCTCCTTTAAAATAAAAAGTAATAATAATAATAATAATAAATAAAGTTTAATGATGATACAGTAAAAAAGTTTCATACTGTTATCTAATCACAATCCACCATGTATATTAAGTTTGTTAACTTTTATAAAATTATCTTAAAAATCATAATAATACATAGTCATTTTTCTCTAATAATAAATATTACTATTATTATTTATTATTATTATTACAACCCATGCGACTCATGGGTCACTACATAGTACATATTAGTTTTTATAGTCATAAACAAAATCAAATACGGAATATCACATAATAGACAATAGTATATTTATCATTCAGTTAAAAATTATCACATTATATATGATAAGTTTATTAATTTTATAAAAATTATCTTTAAATTCATATCGATAATAATTTATGATCGATTAAAAGTATTTCTACACTGATAGATATTAAACTGTAAATTATATTTATTATCAAGTATTTATATTATACATAATTAAAATCCTTTCGCGAATCTCACTAAATACACACTGAAAAAAATTACAAAATAAAAGACTGGAGAAATATATATAAAAAATAAAAAAAGGTGGGAATTTAATTGAAGAGAAACAAAGGAAAACAAAACAAAACCCTCCGTCCGCTCCAAAACCCTAAAACCTGATAGCATAGTAGACAAACAGCATACGCTGCTTGTGTCTGTGTTTTGCGTCTTGTTGCGATGATGGAAATCAAAACCGCCAAGACCCGCAAGGGCAAGCGAGAGCTCGAGAAACGCGCCCCCAAGCTCGTGAGTACCCATCCCCTTTTTCCTCTCTCTGTTTGTTTTCCCAGAAAATCGTTACATTTTCCGGGAAAATCTCTCTCTTTTTTTTCGCAGGTGGAATCGGGGAAGAAGACGCTGATCCTGCACGGAACGAAGACCAGCGGCGTGCTGAACGCCGTGCTCGCGCAGATTTATCACCTGAAGAAGAACAGCGCCGTCAGGTACAGCCGCAAGAACGAGAACGTTAAGCCCTTCGAGGCCGGCGGCGAGACTTCCCTCGAGTTCTTCTCTCTCAAAACCGATTGCAGCATCTTTGTGGTAAGTGCTCTCTGTTCTGCTAGGGTTACGAATGTGTAATAGCTTGGGTTTTAGTTATGGAGATCATGGCGATGATTAGTGAGGTAATAGTAGTGTGTCTGAGTTTCGTGTTGTGCTAATACAAGGCTTTTTTATTAAAAAAAAAATGTTTCTATGTAATTATTATGTGGTAGTAATGGAGAGTCTTGATATGTTGTATGCGAAATCATGGCTTTAGGTAGTGTTTGGATTAGGGATTTCAAAAAATTTCAAAGGAATTTAGAGTGCATGGGATTTTTTTTTTTTTTTTGGTAAAGATCGCATGTATGCTCCACTAATCCTGCTCGGGCTAAATATGATTACTATGGGCAGCAAAACTCTCTCACTGAGTGTTTAATGCAGTTGTGTATCCAGGATTAGAACTCAAGACCGAGTGCTTGGGAATTTAACTAGTCTAATTGAATTCCTTTCATTTTTAAAATATTTTGTTTGGATAAGGCACTTTAAAATTTCTCATGTTTCAAATTCTTTGTTTAGTACTCAATTTTTTTGTTTCTGACATAATTTGCAACTATGAAAATATTGTTTAACAAAAAAAGAAGCAAATGTTAATAGTTTATATAATTCATAGAAGTGTAAATTGAGAAAAAAGGAGACAGAGAGAGGTGCACAAGAGAAAGAGAATGCATCAGTTTCGGGATGAGAGTGTTCACATTGAGATCATGAAAAATATGAAGAATTTCTTTTGGTTTATTGTCAACTAAGTGTAGATCCACGTCAAGACCAACACAATACACTGTAGCTTCTGCATAAACTTGGGATTTGACATGAAAATACTGAGAAACACACTTTTCAAACATGCAAGCAAACACCCACTAAATTATTTCATTTTAGGTGTTATTTGAATTTCCTTCATTTTGCTTGGAAAAAAATCCTTATAAAATTTCTATCATTTTTAAAATTATTTGGATTTGATATCCAAACAAGTCATTTTGATGTATGGGATTTTAAATTTACTTAAAAATTGAATTCCTCTTAAAATTCTCCATTCAAACACACCATTAAGGATTTTTGGTTTTGGTGTTTGTATTTTTGCAGTATGGATCTCACTCAAAGAAGCGGCCTGATAACCTTGTTATAGGGAGAACTTATGATCATCATATCTATGATTTAGTGGAGGTTGGAGTTGAAAATTTTAAACCCATGGAGTCTTTTAGTTATGATAAGAAGTTGGCTCCTAAGGAAGGATCAAAGCCTTTTATTGTTTTTATTGGAGAAGGATTTGAGGCTGTGGAAGAGCTAAAGCATTTGAAGGAAGTTTTGCTTGATCTTCTTCGTGGTGAGGTGCGTTGCCATTGTTTTTTGTGGTCTTACAGTGTCCTTTTTGCTTTTGGCTGGGATTATATTAACAGAAGTGATGTCATGGATTGTGCAGGTTGTGGAGAATCTAAATCTTGCTGGAGTGGACCGTGCATATGTTTGTGCTGCCCTTTCTCCGAATCGGGTGTTTTTTACACATTGTGCATTGCGGCTGAAAAAGTCAGGCACTGTTGTGCCAAGGATGGAATTGGAAGAAGTTGGCCCTTCCATGGATTTTGTTGTTCGTAGGCATCGTCCTCCTAATGAAGGTTTGAGGAAGGAAGCAATGAAAACGTCGAGGGAGAAGCCGAAGAAAAAGGTTGGCAACATGTCTAAATCTCTTTGGTTTATCTGATAATGTAAAGTGAAATTGTATGTCTGAATTGTGTGCTTGCTCTGTTGCTCACAGGAGAAGAATGTTAAAAAGGATGAATTAAAGGGAAAGATTGGAAGTATTTATATTCCAGATCAGAAGGTAAGACTAACTATTTTCCTTGCATCAACTGTTTTGAATTAGCTCCTTTTGGTAAAACCAAAAGAACATGGCCATTGCATGTTACTTTTCTTTTTTTGGTCCTCTGAAGGATATCTAACCAGCTACAACAATTTGTGATTTAGGTTGGAGAAATGGCTTTACCTAACAAAGCAAAAGGAGTGAAGAGGGAGCGCCGAGAAGCCAAGCGGAAAAATGAGAGTGATGGAAGTGCTTCAAAACGGAAGAAGGAAGATGATTCTTAATACTTACAAATTACACCTGTTGTCTTTCCCTGGCATCTGATTATAAAATGATCACTTGTAGATCATATTATGTTAAACTGCATGTTGTTTAGGTGTCATGAATATTCATGATTTCCCCTATATGGGGGGCTTTGTCATCATTTTATTCAGTGTATTTTTTACCTTCATATTTTGCCAAATTGAAATGCAGTCCTTTGAATCATGAGTCTTAGCTTCTACTGTTAGTATATTAGTTCAAAATTCAGATGGATGTATTCCATTTCTAATTAGGTAGTGTTAGATGATAGCATTTTATTGTTTGCAGTGCCTATTTGCAAGTGATCTACTGTTATTTTTAAATGGTCGTGACCCAGTTTTGCAAACTGATCGATATACTGGATCTTAATTACAAATTCTCCCACTGTTCTACCTAGTGGAAAGTTTCCCACTTGACGTTCAAATATATTTTTCTGAAAATTTATGATGGACGTAGGCTTCTGATTCCTCTGGGGGACCATCTATGTTTTGGGTTAAATCGAATGTGTAAGGAAAATAGGCAAGGTTGAAGAAAAAAAATGCCAGGTTGTAAAAAAGGGGATATAGTTAAGTAATGAACCTCAGATCAGTATCACTTCATAAATCACCATTCAGGATTGCTGTATGTTTGGAGAGAATTTCCTTCTTTTATGTTATTTAAATATTTAAATCGGATTAAGGCATATCTTTTTTACCACATTACTTAGGATTTGGGACTTGAATCCGCGTGAGCAAATTAATAAGATTATTAGGTACCAAAGATTCATTGGCCTCTTAGGCAAAGGAACGGTCCTAGGAAGGACGCCACACATGAAAAAATGGCACCATATGCCTAATAGCATAGAACGTTACTGCATCTCTTGCATAGTATATACTCTCTAGAAACGTAAAAATTGTATTTAGGATAAGTATTCCAAACACTACATAATATCTACCGAACATTTGACAGACACATGCCACGAGAAATGCTATACAACAGATAGCATAAATAAGATGGAATGGCAAAGAAATGACAGCATATATAGTGATTATATGGTTATGATGATTCCAGAGACAGAACCTCATCAAGAAGGCATTGCATATAGAGGGACATCTTTTAATTTTGAAGGAGAAATTGCAAAAGAAAGAGTCTTCTATTAGGAACAGTATCTCAGCACGGATACTAACAGAAGCTATAATTGCAGTAGATAAAATTGATTTTGAGAAAAAGTATATTTTTTTGGTTAAGTAAAAATTAATTTTAGGTGTGAAATTATGAATCTGTCTATTAGGTAGGCAAACTGAATTTTGTCGTAGCAATTTTTTTTTATCATCATTGGATTTGTTAGTAATTCGTGTAGTTGATATTTTACATCATTCTCAATTTCTCATTCCTTTTATTTAATTGGGGGGGGGGGGCGTCAATTTTTTTACTTCAATTTATTCTTGTATAATAAATTTGAATCCTTGAATGAATGAAAATGATTTTAAGAATTGTTCTCACTCTTATTAAATCACATGACTTGTTTTATCTAATGTATTCAACATTTAATTTTTTTATTATAAATTTTAATTTAATTTTAAATTTAAATCTTAATATATTGTATCAAATCAAAAATATTTTTCTTGCAATAAGAATTATTACATTATGAAAATATATTTAAAATAAGTTCACATATTTTTTTATCCTTGAAATATAGTCGTATAATACTTTTGGTCCCTAAAAAATTTTTGCTTAACTTTTGGTCTTTGTAAATTATTTTGTCCTTGTTATTTTGTTATAGTCATTCTAATATAGGTTCAAACCTCAGTTCGACTATTATACACCCAAAAAAAGTCATTCTAATATTTCTATTTTTTAATCATTTGTTTTTTAGTCCCTATCAAATATTTTTCTTAAATAAGGAGTTGTTATCACTCTTATATATTTAATTTTCTTAATTGTTTATCTCTTTCAATCTATCCTTTTCATTTTCATTTCTAAATTGAATTTTAATATTTTTTAAAAGAAATTATCATATAGTTAAAAATAACATGGTATCACAATATAAATATTTATTGTAAATCTAAAATATAAATTTATGTATTCAATTTTTTTATTATAAATTTTAGTTATATAAAAATAAATATGTTTTATGCATTGCACGGACTAAAGTACTAGATATAATATAATTTATATATTACAAATATTTTATTTATTATACATTTTACTTATATAAAATTAAATATTTATCATATGGGGTAAAATACTAATTTTATCAAAAACTAAACTAAACATATTTATATAATCGTGTGCAGAATATTAATATAATAAAGTAAGAAAAAAAAAAGTAAGTAAAATGACAAATTGAGAAGAAGCATAAAATCAATGATCTTAATAGAGCATATAAGTAGAAAAGGGTGAGAAAACGAGAAATTAACCAATTCATTTAAATAGCATACCTTACCACTCATATCAGGAATTCAGGATTATTTGCAACAGGCAGGGCATAAGCATTGCAGAGAAAATAAGTCCCAAAGAGGGGATTGATGATACCTGCCTTATGTGGTATAGACCTGTGAATGTTTACTTATATCATTCATCAGGTGAAAGGAGCAGTATGATTTACTTGAATGGAAGTTGTCAAAAATTACACAATTAGAATTTACAAAGAAAAATATGCACAATTAAAGAATTAATCTAAAAGAATAAAAAATTCAAAGTAAATAAGGAATGAAAGCAAGTGACTGAATAATGTTTATAGATCAAATGATTCAATAATATGACCTTAGGAACCATAAATATAGCAAGTAGCCAAAGGGCAACAAGTGCACAAGCATATGAAGCCCTATGGATCAACATTCTTAGACCAATCTTCTTTTGGCTAACCAGCTTGACCATCTGTTTCACCAAGAGAAGGTTCATCAATTGGCCACTTATCAATTCCCGAACTTCCTAAGCCAATATCCCAGATGTCTGAGTCAGACATACCAGTTGTGACTCCAAATTCTGGAACATCTTCATAGTTGATAGGATTGCCCCATAGCTCATTCCCAGAGCTTGAAGCAGCACCACTAACATTGAGGCCCGAGTCCCATATATCTTCTAGCTTGATAATGCCTTCAGTTCCAAGAGCAGAAAAATCTAGAAAGCCTTCAGCAGAAAGCCTTTCTTCTGGGAAGGAAGCAAAATTCTCTGGAGGAACTTCTAGATTTGGGCTCATAACACTTTTCCCTTTGAAAAGGGGGTCTTCAGCTCCAAAGCTAGATGATCCTTCTCCAATCATCATTTCTTGAGACGGCATGATCCCGTGCATTGCAGCCAAATCATCTGATACAATATTCTCAATTTGAGCAATAAGATCTTCTGCCCCTACACTCATTTCTCCTGCCAAACCCTGTGAAAGGTAATGAGGAGACTGTTCAACGGAAACTGGACTTAGTTTTGGAGTTTCAGAAGACATGCCTATATTTCTCCAATCAGGTTGGTACCTCACTATCTGCCCTTCTTGGAGAGTTTCTGCCGTTCCAGTTTCATGTTGGTGCTGCTTGACAAACTTCCTTACAACTCTTGGAGAATCTATTTCTCTTTGTTCCTTCTTATGCCTAAGGCGGGCTAAAAAGGCCGGGTTCTGGATCAACTTGGCCAGGAAAGAAACCATTTGTTTCTGCCTTTGTTCTGCAGATTGGAGCCTTTGATTCACTTCTCCTGCGCGGTGAGCCGTTCTTCGTTGCTCTTGTTGCAAATCAGCCATCTCTTCCATCAACATAGTCCTTTCTTTCTTAAGCTTTTCTAGCTCAATCTCAACCTCAGACCTCCCTGCCTCAGTAGAAGATCCAATTCCAATATAGCTGCCAACCTGCTGGGATTGAGGTGCCCTGCGCCTTTGGATGTTCTTCAGCAAGTGCTTCTTCCCTCGCTGGAATGCTTCGTTGAAAAACTCCCACTTGTCCGTGTCAATCTTGCGGAATCCCTGGAGACAAACACCAAGTTACCTGAGAATGAATGGAGCAAAAGCAGAAGGCCCCAAGACAAGAATGAGGAGGGGGAAATGGAACAATCATTAGCAAAGCAAAACAAAGATATATGGTTTAGGTGCACCAAACTTAGGCACTATGAGCTGATAGAGAGAGCAAGCTTGTATTTGATAATGCAATCTGTGAATCCAAAGCAAGCTTTTCACAGACATAAGGAAAAGTCAAAATGACACAAACACCCCACAGAACCCTGAGTACTACCTGTGGAAGATGAAATCCCTTCTACAGGAGCAGGAAAATATTTCTCCTGTTGCCACTTCCAGTAGTAGTAGTAGTCTCTCAAGTCTCAATCCTAACTACAATGCAATCATTAAACATCCTATGCAATTCCATTAGTAATTGTAATAAGCATAACCCAAAAAACCACACAGATTCAAACCTCAAGATAGCAATTACAATGAGCAGATTCAACAGACCATAATATTAGAGTAGTGATATGCGAACACTTCATCATTTCAAACATCTCATTAACATCTACCATTTCTCTCTATCTCTCTTTTCCTATCATATCATATTACCTATTATTTTTACATTTCTCTCTTTATCTCTCTAGGTGTCAACTAGAGTTGAGGTTTCCTACAATCTTTATTTAAATATTAAAACAACTCTGCCTTTAACAACTGAGAAAACACAAGCCAAGAAACTTAGGGCTTGTTTGATTCTCTTCTCACTTTTTGTTTTAAAAACACCCAAAGAAAACATTACATAGAGACCCAAAAAACAGTTACACAGTGAGAAACAAGAGGAGGCATGAGTGGCTTTATGAAAGCAGAGCAATGAATGATACCCACATAAGTATTGAGCTGGCGAACGAAGCTGGAGAAGTTGCTGTGCTTGAAATGGCGCGGCAAGACGATTCTGGCGAACTCCAGAGGGTCCCACACCACGAAGCTGAAGCCGGTGGAGCCCCACGAGATAATCGGGTCGAGAGTCGGGTCATCGACGAGGTCGAAGGTCTTGGACAGAAACGGCGGAACCGGGTTCGTTTGCAGAATCTCCAACGGCTTTGGAGAGTTGGCATCGTTCGAGTTCATTCTGAAAAAATGTGAAGAGTGAGCAATAATAAGAGCGGTTTGGTGTGGAGTTGAAGGGGTGTGAGGTGGGGATATTAAAAGGGTGTGAGGGCGGTGGAGGGTGGAGAGATGATGGCGGTGGAAGAGAAAGGCCATTGCACAGTGAGAGTGCCGACTTTGATTATTATTTGAAACGAGGTTGAGGTGAGGTTTGGTTTGGTTTTTTTCCTGGCAGTTACGTTGGTTAGTTGCAACTGGGGGGTGGGGGGTACACTACAGTGTGTTTGTGTGTTGGGGGGACCGTGTGTTGGGGGAGATATTTTTTTGTCACACGTAGGACTGTTTGGTTGGGTTGGATTTTGTGGTCACTGAGAGCGACTTGTTTGTCGTTAGTGGTCTGGTCAAATGCTTAGTGCCCAAGCGACCTCTACCGCCCAATCGTTTTTGTTTTCTTTTTCATAGACAGGTTGTCTTTTTCTGGGGATTTTTCCTGGGCCCGCGGGGTTTTATTTTATTGGAAAGTAATAATTGTGGTGACAAAAAAAACCAACTAGAAAGTGGCAAGTTTTATTGTTTTGTTGCTTTTTTGGACTGAAAATTAATCTTATGCAGTTTATTTTTTTGTGGTTTTTGTAATACTCGTTGTTGGTGGCTTTTTATCTTACATCAGTTGATTGAGGAAAGGAGTTTATTAAAGTATGGCTGTAAATAAAATGACAATAAATAAAATTTGCCAACGGGAAATTTGCTACCACGGATTCCTCGTTGCTTTGGTAGAGCAAAATTTAGAACTTTTCCTTATTCTATCTCGCTGAAACAGGAAGAGATTCCGATTCTTTTGAAAAAATTTGCTATTAGCTTAATTTTGATCATAAAATGCCAATTAACTACGTCGATTTTTATAATTTTGTTTGATTTAAGTGAATGCGAGCTTATTAAAAGAGTAATTATAAACGTCCACCCCATTTTGATAATCTAACGAAAGAAGGATGTACTTTTTCCTCTATTTTATCTTCAATGTATCTACTATTTCGACATTTTTATTTTGATAATCGTTTATTTTTTATGTTAAATAGTATTTCTGTGCCCCACCTTCGAATACGTTACTTAACGGGTGAGAGTAATCAGAGTTTGGTTTGAAAAGAAGCACCTCCGACTCAGAGGCTCTATGCCACCTTCTAGCTGTTCCTGATCCCCTTTCGCTTCTATCTGTTCAATCAAAGTTGTTTTTTTGTTGTTTGAACTTCCTAACATTTCTTATGCCCAAATGATAAAATATATAAGAACTAGCCGTGTACATTAAACATGTATTTCTTTTATGCTTCAATTTAGTGTAAAACAAATACATTTTAGATATATCCTTTTATCATTCTCTTTATGGATTGTTTTTCCAAAATTCTAAAATAACAAACCCTGGAAAAAGTGGCATAAGTACAATGAGTCGTGTGTGATGGAAGACAACCGGTGCTCGTCCCTGTACGAGGAGCAGAAAAACAAAATACCAAAATACTGAAATAGCGTACATGTCAGATGGGATGATGGAGGGACCATTTGGTTTAGAAGTACTCCCACCATGAAATTGATCCAAGACGGTGGCTAGCGTGTCACAATTAAGAAACTTTGTTACCATAGCAAAGTTAATAGTAGTCATCCAGATATAGCTTTTATAATCATACAGTGAGAAATCACACTATTTTTTATTATACCAAAAAGTTTTATTTACTCTATGTATAGATATTCTTTAAAATTTGTTGGTAACTTAAATTTTATAATAAATTTTACAACATTTATTATTTAATCTTTAAATAGAAAATTTTTCCCAATTTAATAATAAATTGCTATGAAAAAAGCATTATTATCTATCATAAACATAGACAAATAGAAGAAAATAAAAGAAAGCTGAAGGAAGAGAAATTCACGCCTAGTTCCAACTTCTTATTTAAATGCACAACACTATTTTAATACTAAAGAGGATTTTCTTCTTTTTAAGAAAAAAAAAAAAGTGTTTCTAACGGATTTGTAATCAATTAAAAGGAAAATAAAATTAACGGTTATTTTAAAAATTCTCAACCATTATAAAATCCTCATAAACTCAAAAAGTATGAACTGTAGGATTTAAAGGACTATATCTGAAAGGCTGTTATTAACTTTACCACGGTGCCAAAGTTTTTCAAATGGGAATGTTTTTTTACAATGGCAAAGCTGCTTATCATTAACTGAATGTACAACGCTGGCAAAGCTGCTTATCATTAACTGAATGTAATTACAATGGGAATGTTTTTTTACATACAAAATTATGAAAGAAGAAAAATAAAACATTTCTCGGTAAAATTACAAGATCACCTAATCAAACAATTTTGTTTGGAACAACAAAGGGGAAGTATCCATGCTCTGCGTTGGAAATCAGTATTCTTAAACCTGAATTAAAGAAATATACAATTGACTCTGCAACCAAAAAGACATGAACAAGCATTAGTTTGACCACGAGGTTAGACACATGATCAACAGGGACAAAAAAATTTAGAAATTTTTTTTGAGTTGTAAATGCACTTCAGCATGATTTATAAATAATTTTAACAAAAAATTGTGTACGCTCCAACCTCCAATTATAATAATGAGGTCATATCTCCACTAGAAAATCAATGACCATTCCCCTTACCCACAGCACAACCAAAAATTGAGAAATACTGTGCTGGCAAGAAGACCATTGTGGAATTTGGCACGTACCTAGGGACAACTAAAGCAGTGTAATCTTGTTAGACATCAAAGACCAATAAAATCCTGTCATATGTGCACGAAAAGCAACTTGGCGTTCCAACCATTCAGGTCAGTAATGGCATGCTTGGACGACCAGGTTGAGGTGTAGGGGGTTTGAGCAATGGCCTCAAAGAATCCATAATACTCGCAAAAGAAGGACGTTTCCAAGGCTCACTGCAGTAAACCAAGTATATCAATAAAAATTTTAAGACAGAATATTGAAGTGGAATTACATAAAGGTAGATGCATCTGAACTCACTTTGCCCAGCAAGCCTCAATTAGTGCAGCTACTTGGGGATTCACGTCATGTGGGATCTCAAGCCTTTTTCCCTTAAAGCCAACAGCTGCCACAACCTATAGGCCAATATGCGTTTGTGAGCATTGAAGCAAAATAAATATGCAGTAGAAAACTATAGTATGTGAAGAGAGAATGTGGAGTCTAGCTCCTTACAACAGAGCTAACCCTATTGGCTATTGATTAATGATTACACTGAGTGTAGAAGGAAAATTTTCCCACAGATGCAGCAGGTATGCAGAACCCTTCACCCAAACCCCCTCCCTCCCTAAACCTCGAGTGTCTCTCTCTCCTCCCCATCCATCACTTTTATCTTTCCCCTTCCTTGCATTTTGGTGTGATACCAGAATTCCATTCTCTTATTCACTCCTAGTATACCAGCTTGGCCTGGTTGTTATTAACAACTTTTTCTCTAACAGATTCTGCCCCTTATTCCTTCCTTCATACACCTGCAGCCCATTAGGCCCACTCCTCTTCCATTTAGAATAAACTTGGGCCAAAGGTCTACCTATGAGCATGCAAATGCAACCAAAGCAAGCATGATATAACAAAGATTGACCACCGTGAAACGGGATATATAACACTCAAAAGTAAAAAAATACTTCAGACACAACCTTACACCTTGAAACCTTCAACCATACACCCATCAATATTGGCTTGTGCAATACATGCTTCAACCAATATACATCTTGCAATCATCTTCAGATCTTCTATTCCCAGCCACATGCTATTTCAATTTCATATATTCTTATGGTCATTCATTTCACATCACAAGCTTCATAAATGCTGAAACAATATAATAATAATAGAACTATTAAGCATAAACATGCTGCAATATCTTGTATCAGAGCTATACAACAAACCTGTGCTGGATTTAAATTAATCCATGGCTGTTGCAATGTTGCAAGCTCCCATAAGATTACACCAAAGCTGTAAACATCGGACTTCTCATTTGATGGCTCATCACGAAGAACCTCTGGAGCCATCCACTCAGGCTAAGGGAGGAAAAGGAGAAACATTAAATATGTAGTTATAAAACTTACTTCCGAAACATAAGATGTACAAAACAGATATATCTGCAGTCAATGTGAACTTACAGTCCCAGCAGCTGACTTGGATGAGAGAAACGTATTGGCCTTCAGACGTGAAAGCCCAAAATCACAAACCTACAAAAATAAGGCATTATTATTTAGTGGGGTGGAAAACCTCCATTAATGTCCAACAAAACAGATCAACCCCTCCCCAATGAAAAAACATCCACAAAATTTTTTTACCAATACACTGCACATATTGTTTTCATATTAAATGGCTTTTCAAATTTCGACAACATTCCAAATTTGCATCAAAACAAGCACAACAAATTAGCAGAAGGCTGAAACTTCTATCATCCACCAGTTCATAAAAGATCCAGATCAAATCAAAATATCAAATTATTACTAGAATGTACCAGGAAAAAGTATCAATTACTATTTAAAGAAAAAAATTTCAAATCAATATATTCATAATATAGCTCTATCTCTCCAGACAATCCAGAAAGGGCGTCATATGCTATGTGGAAACCAGAAGTGACATTTTCCTTTTGGGATGAAGTACAAATTCCAAGGGACGGGTGGGGTAAGAAGGTTGCTCCCTCCCCAAATGAAACATGGAAGGCGTCCTGACCACTTGAGCATATATTACATCTTACTACATTCAAGCTATGCTAGAACAAAAAATATGTGAGCATTGGTGACTAATTTAGGCTTGTATCGGTGCAAGGCTATCAGCAAAAGAAATGGAATCCTACTGCCATGGGTGGCAAATAATTTATATGAAACTCTTAAGACTATTTGTATTTTTTATACTAGAGAAAACTTCATCCTTACCTTCACCGTATATTTCTTGTCAGCAAGAAGGTTTGGAGATTTCAGATCTCTATGAACAATGGGGGGATTACGTTTATGAAGATAATTCATCCCCTTTGCCTGCAAATGATAAAATAACACATGGTTAATCAAAGAATACAAAGATTATGACATTACAAATTCAAAAAATACTAAAAAGCAGAATCAGTAGAGTTTATTTTTTAAATACAATACATACCACGTCATAAGCCATACCAAGCCTACGCCTCTCATCCAACACCTCTTTGGCACCGGATCTATGCAACAGCCTATATAAGCTACCCCTGCACTTAGGTAAAGAACTCTTAGAATCTCAAGGTCAAAATATCCTATAATCTATAGCCTTGAAAAACTCCCCTCTTTTAGGGAAAAGGATGAGGAACAGGTAGAGGAGTACAACCTTGATAAATATTCTGTGACAATTGATAAGTTAGGAGGCTGAGTGACTGCCCCCATAAACAAAACAATGTTTGGATGCCGTAAACGTTTCATTATTGCAACCTACCAAGAGAAGGGAAAACACAGCTCAAATAAACAGCAAGCAAATATAAAAAAAGCACATAAAGCAGGGTTAGGACTTTCAACTTTCAAGCATACCTCCCTTAGGAATTCCTGGAAGCGCTCAGCATGAAAATCCTGTTCCATCAAAATTTTCACAGCAACATCCTGCAATTGATTATGTGTTTTGAAGGATGTAAGAACAGAAAAACTAAAGCAGGGTTGAGAGGAAGAGGGAAGCATAAGAAAATTATATATTTATAATTCTGTGTGTGTACACACACACACACACACACACACATATATATATATACATGTGAAACACTTTCTGTTTCAAACTTGAATGAAGCAAGCCTGGAAAGTGCACAGTCCTCTAGGAGGATATATAACCCCCAAAGCCCCAATATATACGCATTCCAAATGATGACAGAAATTGAGCTTAAAAAAATACGCGACTTTGGCAACATTATTTAAGGATCCATTTATTTGCAGAAAAAAAAAATGTTAGATGGAAATAGCTCCATGAGCAAAACATCTAATTCTCTTGGCGGATGAAAATTTTTCAAATAAACTCCTGGTCTTTTGATGTGCAACTCAATTAGAAAACATAAAATACATTGTTGCTGATGGTTGGTCTTGTACTGCAAAAGCCAGTGTAACAATTGCCAGGCTTGTACTAGATGTACATTGAGCTGGGCCTATTAGGATTATTAATAATGCTATGTTAGGGGTAACATTGGGCTGGACTTGTCTGCTTGTATTAGTTTTACTATACTTGTCTTTGGCATAGATATTAGCATAAATAGGAGTAAAGGGCCAGTATTTCATATCACAATATATCAATTATTCAGCATCTTATTACTTTCTCTATTCACTTTTTTATTTATTCCCTAAAATTTTAACAGAAACAATTCAAACAACCATATGCTGACCAATTTATACAGCATCAATTTAAGAGAGAGAAATTGGCTTACCGAGCCATTCCACTCAGCACGATGTACAGTTCCAAAAGAACCTGAAATACAACAGGCAACTTTCAATTTAATGACTACTGATTCTAATTACACAAATCATGCCACTAGAAGAAGCAAGTTATGTTACTAATTTCATTATACGGTGCTCATTTAAGTTAGGATCAGATCTTGATGATTAACTTTAGAAGGTTTGGCAGAAGCAAGGAAAAATTTTATGGTGGTGTGGTATATGTGATTGCATGTGATATTTTGAATGGTTTTATGTAGTGATCTAACCATGACTTCTTCAATGAAAGCCCCTGGTCAAATATGCATATGGATTGGGGAGCTTTGATGCACTAATGAGCAGGCTTACTTTTTTTGTTTTCTTCTTTTCTACTATCATTACTAAGGACAATATCCATTTCACATTCAGATTGTCTTTTCTCTCTACAATAGTATGTCTCTTTTTGTCCCCAAGACTTTTAAAAAAAAATGCAAGTTATAGATGAGGAGATATACCTGACCCTATTTTCTCTCTTAAAACAAGATCACTCCATGGTATGTCCAAATCCTCCATGTCAAGGGTAAGCTCTCGAGAAGGTTTGCTAGGCATCAGTTGACTTCCTTCAACAAACCTCTTGCCCTCAATCATGTCATCATTAGTATTTGTAAGTGCTAACGGGGTTGGTATACCAACAGGACGCTTATGCTTTACTGGTGGTGGATACTTTCCCACAGTCAAGTCTACAATGTTCTGAGAAGGGTTACATGATTGATATGTTTCAGAACCTTGTTCACGTGTGCTTGGATGAGAATCTTGGGGATGTAGAGGAAGGTGAGAACTTCTATTGCTGTCAGTTGAAATTGGCCTGGGGTTATTCCTGTCTTTGCACTTCCCATCAAAATGTTCTGAAATGGAGAATCCAGAATCTCCATTAGCAACAGCTCATGTGATATAAAATTTAGGGTATCCTATACTGGCACCTAGTTAAAGTTTAAATAATTATCATACATACATAATTGCAAACCAGATTACAGGATGACAAGCAAAACTACAACTAATGTCCAACAAGCAACATGAACATTTATTCAAAAGACGTGCTTTTTGGCACTATTCCAGATGTTGATTTACTTGCAAATTTACCACACGTTAAATTAAATATATAGTCACTCGAACTTCATTCTGTAGACAGACTAAATGATGTTAACCCCTGTTCATCACAATAAATCAAGAATTTGATAATGATATTCAATAAACTTCCAAGTCCAAATCAGAGGGCCTCCTTGGGTCCAAGTCCAATACCTGGCCATAGTGCTGGTCTGGGCCCTCAACCCAATCAGAGGGTAACTAGCTTAAAGCAAATGATTTCATCATTCATTAAAAATATGGAAATTAAAAAGAGAAATATCAGGGACACCTGGATCTTAAATTCTTAATAAATGCAACAATAGGCCCTTAGTAGATCTTTCACACTCCCAGATTTAGAATATCATAAATTAATAGGAAATATGAATATCACCTGCAGAACTGCTGTCGAAGACAAGCTCAAGAGACACACAGTCCGAGAAATACTGTTTGGCCAGTGACCTGAAATCAATGGTAGGTTCAGCTGGTTTAAGTCGTGGAAAGCGCAAGGGTGAAGAAAATGAGATGGAAGATGGACCATTGAGCAAGGAATCAGGCTCGGATAAGTTTCCTGGCTTTCCAATTAAATCAACAAGATACTCCCTGTATTTAGATTATGTAAGATGAGAGGTGTCAAGAATATTACTATTAATAAACATATATTTAAAAATAAACAGAATGTTCACAGAATGTTAACCACTTATATAAGATCCTTTTCGATGGTCATCATAACTCATGGAAACTATTTTTTACATTGCAGCTCTACTTATTAACAGAAAAGTATGTGCTTGCAATAAAGCACATACCTCTCAAGCCCAAATCGAACAAGACAAGATGTAGCATCATCCCTTTTGCAATATTTACAGCCCTTAGCAATTCGACATGGTAAATCAATGGCGTCAGCTAGTACCTGAAAATATTGAACATAAAGCAAGTCATTTAAAAAACAACTTACAATTGCATGTACTAAACCAGCAAACAAAAACAAGTCAACTTAGTCAACATGCATATTCATAGCATTAAAAAGCAAAAGAAAAATAGAGCCTTACTTTGAATAAAATAGCACGATGCCTGCAGAGGCCAACAGATAGACTACCTATGGGAATAACAACAGATCCTAAGCAATCTTTCAGATCATTACTGCAATCCCTCCAGATGGGAAAAAAGTTATCTTCCCCAACAGAAGCTGAACCCCTTGTTATAGCAATAAAACACAGTTAGACTGATATGACCAGACCAAAAGTTAAATAGGTCAAGCCATGAATTCCAAGGAGGCTCACCCCATACGGTTGCAAACCAGCTTGGAAAGCTTATCTACAACATCTGTTGTTGTTATGCTAGTACAAGAAATGCTATGAACACTATTTTGCAGATCTCTTAAGCTGGGGTCACTGCGTCGATCCACCAAAACTACTTCGAGTGAAGAAACGATGCAGGGATTCACCGACTTCAGCATATCAACTGATGGAATTCGGCCATTTTCATGCAGATCAGTGCACACAGTCCAGACAAAGGAATCCATCCCGTGAATTAGGTAAAAGCCATCTGGAATTTTGTTGGAGTATGATAGGCAGCCATTAACCTAGTGCACATTATTAACAGAACACAAAAATCAACAATTGCATATCTTATCAAAATGAAACAACTTCCAGTTTCCTCACTCAACTTTCCAGGGAAAACTAAAGAAAAAATTTAAAAAGAAAAATGGATTAGAATAAAGTGTGGAGGGATATTTTTTCCTCTTAAACATAATTCATGCAACAACTCAAGAATCAGGTTTCAACTTCATCTGTTCAGAAATTATGACTATACTTCTTGGTGGCAATTTCCTCTAGTATGACCAAGTACACTCTGCGCCCCGCAAAAAACACCAAAATATAAATTTAACATTTTGAAGCTCCTTAAAATATTATATTTTCCAATATTAAATTTTTATGCAGTGCAACAATGAGAGAAAAAAAAATCAAGATAAGCATGAGCAATATGGTAAGCACACAGTAAGAGGATACCCTGCCCATAGTACTGCCCAGAATTCACAGCAAATGGCAAACAGTTTTCCCAAGGAACAGTCGTCATGGGGGAGGGGGTAGAAGAGAAAAGCAAAAAGTAGCATGACACCCATTAGACTTCAACACTGTAATTCAAAATCCAACCCTGTCCTTTCAGACAAACAAAACACAACTTCTTAAGAGGATTTTTGTTAGGAATTAAATGGAATGGAAAGAACAGAAAATAGGAGAGAGATCCCTCAGCCAAGGGTTTCCCCTTAACAAAGGATTTCTCCACTCACAAAGAGCATAAGCTCAACCTACAGATGATACAAGAGAGAATCCTCCTTTGGGTCCTTTCCTCTTAATCATCCCTATTTATATCTATCTAACTCCTATAACTGACTAATTTACTCTAACTGTCAGTAACTAATTTTCCTTTCCCTTCTATCTAACTCCACACAGTTTTGTACTAATGCAATTCCTCCAATCACTCACAGCAAAGGACCAACCAACCAGTCTGAATGAACTTCTAAAAGTTTGCCACCATCAACCACAATTTGATTGATCTCCCGTTGGCGCAGACTACAAAACCTATATAATACAAATTCAACAGTTTACAAATCATAGAACCACTGCAGCTTTACCTCATGCAACATTACATTGCACTTAATCAAGCTAACCAAAGTCAAACTACACCTATGTCCACTCACACACTTCCAAATTATTTTTCACTAGCAATTCATCAACACACGATTCAAAAACACCTCACAGCGAAATCCATCTCCGGAATTCGCAATCACAATCCAATCCAAGCCGCGTAAACAGAGAGGCACAGCGATCAACGTACCCAAAACCTATGCGAAACCGCCTCGGCCGACGACGAGAGCCGTAGCGCGGCGTCGTCCGGCATCGGATCGAGGAAATTGGGATCATCGGCGCACGTGGCGTCCGACGAGAGGCGCAGCGCGAGCGCGAGCTGCAGCTGGTAGCTCTCCTCCGTCTGCTGCGCCCAGCTCTTCCCGAAGGAGCCGGCGATCCTCGCCGGAGCCTCCGAGAACTTGCTCCGCTCGTCGTGGAGGTAGCCGAAGGCGTCGACGTCGCTGGCCGCCGCAGTGGAGAGCGTCGGAGCGTAGAAGTCGCCGCCGCCGGAGAGCGAGCTCTCGCCGTAGCTGCTCCCGCTGGACTGGCGCTGCAGGCCGATCGAGGAGTAGATGTTTCCGATCCGGTTGGCGGCCTGCTGCGCCGCCCGGTGATCGGCGACGAGGTCCCAGTCGAAGGCGCGGTCGGACTTTCCGGCGCGGCCGCCCTTGCCGTCGCCGGAGGAGGAGGGTGCGGCGGCGGCGGCGGAGAACTGGTCGTCGGGAATTTGGCTGAGGAGCGAGTAGTTGGATCTTCTGGCAGGCATTTCCATCATCGCAGTGTGTTCACAAAACCCTAAAACTCGCCATTGGTTTTTAGCGCGGTTTTCTGTTTTGGTATTTCTTCTTCTCTCTTTCTTTTACTCTTTCTGTTTTTCTTTTTCTCTCTCTCTCTCTCTCTCACTAGAACTACAACCAGGTGTGACTGTGTATCAGAGGGAATGGTTGAATGAATCTCTCTCTCTCTCTCTCTCTCTCTCTCTCTGGAATTGGGTTGTCGGAGAGAGAGAAATCAACGAGGCCAGCCTTCTTTTTTTTTTTTCTAATCGGTGGCCCTGTCGTAATTATTTTCCTTAAACTTGTTTTTTAGCTTAATTAATCTTACAAAAATAGTAGTAATCACTTATTTCTTAAATATTCTTTCACAAAATTAATAAACAGAGTAGTACTTAGTATTAAAGTTTTGATTGAATAAAGTTGTTCATATATAATTATAGAAAAAAATAAGAAGAAAAATAAATATTTTTATTCATTTTTAGAAATTATCTCGTTTTAGTTTGTAAAAAAATATTTTAACTTGTGCGTAAATTAATTTTAACTTATGAAATAAATCTATTTTAATTTTTCTTTTATTTTTATAAGTGTTTATAAAAAAATTATTCAAACAAAACCTAATTTTTTATATATTTTTAATGTAATTTTATATTATTAATTAACTAAAACTATTTATTGATACGATTTTTGAATTTGTTTTATAGTAAGATTTTACATTATAAATTCATATACGATTTACTCTAGTAAGTTGAAAAAAGAAATCAAAACTCAATTCACATGTTAATCACGAGTTGTTACATATATTTTTTATGTTATTTAATTCATATAAATATTTCTTTTATAATGTTTTGATAACTTTTTATCAAGTAGAGTTAGTTAGCATGTGAAATATTTGTATGAATTTTTCATTGACTCATAAGGTAAAAAAAAAATGTAAAAAGTCTCTATAGCATTTACTCAAATACTAAAAACAAAAGTATTTAATACAGTATTTATCTCTAGACTAATTTTTCTAATGAATAAGTCATACAAAATTATCTCTTCAAAAAAAAAAGTCATACAAAATTATAGTTAAAATGTAACAACTAAATTAGTTTATGCGTAAATACTATATAGTAATAGAGAAATTTTGAAACTTTTACTTGCTATAGGTTCTAAAAGACATCCTTTAAGACAACATTAATAGTGGTGTTCAAAGCTATCCATTTTTTTTTATCATGTATTAAGATTTTTAACTTTTGTTTGCTTTGAATTCTAGAAAGTGTCACATATAATTGACCATGACTAAATAGTTGTTTAGGCAAATATAATTCAACACTAGCTAATAGATGTAAATTAGGTAGTTTAAATATTTTAATTTAAAAAATGTCCTAATATTATTGTATAGTATGTAAAAAGTTGTGGTAAATAAAATAGTAAATCAATGTTTAAAAATAATCTTTAATTTTTTGGTTCAGTATACTTTAAGTTCAAATCTAGCTCAGTTGGTTGAGTGTGTGAGTTTTGTAAATCTGCTGGTACTGTATTTGATTCCTACGGATAAAAAAAATAAATGACTATATAATAGATGAAATAATTTTTTATTAATTCAATTGAATTTTATAATTTTAAGGGTAAAGAATTTTTTTTTGTATTAGATGACAAAATAATTACAGTATAACTTTTAGTTCATGAAACTTTATATCTAAAATCATTATAGAATAAAATAATTATTATAGTGAAAAATAAACTATTAATGAGTAACCTTCATCCTAACCAAATAACCGTATTAATTACTTTTTTTTATAGATATCTATTTTATGTCCAAAATTATTATAGAATAAAATAATTATTTTTGTGTAAAATAATAGATGATCTAAATATTTATATATATTTTCTAATTTATATATTTAACAAAATTACCATTGCAGTGCAAAAGATATTTATTATTTTAAATTCAACATTCAAAGGAAAAAAAATGTAAGAACTATATAAAACAAATCATTGCTAAAATAATTTTTATTAATTAAATTAAACTTCGCAATTTTTATTAATTGCTAAAATGATTTGTAGAAAATATAGAATAGATTTGATACTACAAAAAGAGGGAGGAAGGAACGCACAAGGAGTAGGAAAGATAGAAAAAAAAATCATTTGTTTGAATTATTTAATGCTACATTTTGAATGAATGAAACTGGGAGAAAAAAAAATACAGATAATGATGTCTTTTTCTTTGTTTAGTCAGAGAAAAGTGAAAGAAAAATAAGAAAAAAAAATCTAAAGACAAAAATTTAATCATTTTTTCCTTTCACTTCTCCTTTGATTTAAATTCCAATTTTTTCTCTTCTTCACTTTATTTCCTCTTAACCAAAACAAGGTAAAAGTATGGAGGAATGATTAAAAAACATGTGAGTAAAACATGTGAAACTCATGTGTTTAATTCTCCTCTCAAAATGAGAAAAAAATAGAAACATTATCTTATATATTAATAGACTAAAATAGTTTTATTCATGTCTATTTTTTTTTTAAGTAGATTATCTCATTGATAAGTGCCAATTATGCTTACTTTTAATAGGCATGATGAAGCACTTATCTTATATTTTCCTTTCTTTTTAGTCTTGTTTTATCCTTATTGGTTTAAGTTATGAGTAATTAAAGATTTATAGCTAACTAAACTTTTTTTTGACAAATCATATAACTTTTGTTAACCTTTAGTGTAGGATTTGGAGGAAGAATATTGGAATTATGTTTAGAGGCCATGAGGAAGCATTTGGAAGCTATTTTGAAGTTGAAGAAAACCAAGGCTCGCTCAATGGATTTTCTCTGTCACTTAGCTAGAAGACCTCTGGAGGAAAGCATCTTCCTCTTCCCAAACTCACTCAACGAGCCATCATAGTCGCTTGGAGAGTTTGATTATAAAGATTTCTCAAAGCCAGCTCGCTTAGCGAGCACACCCTATTGCTTAGTGAGAGTTTATTAAAAAAAACTCCCTTTTTGTGCTTGAAAACAAATGACATAAAATGGGACTATTTGCCAAAAAAGGGATCAACTTATATTTTCATGGCAGAGCAGAAGCAGGGTGAAGAGACACACTCCCATGGCTCCATTCCTTATCTCCATCATTTCTCTATGCACTCTGATGCTACACATGACAATGAGCAGTTAAATCCTCCATTATTAAGGTTAGATGTAGCCAAACTAAAATTTGAAAAACATTTTAAAGTAAATAAGTAATAAGTTTAAATTAAATTTAAATACATTGTCCTTTTTATTAAGTAATTTAATAAATACATCTTTATTTGTGTATTTTGAATAAGTTTGCCCTAAAAAATTATTATTTGTTTGTTTTGTATCCAATATTTAATTTATAGTATATTTGCATTTTCTCCCTCTATTAAATAATCACATATGAAGTTTATATAATTTTTGTTTATATGTTACTTGGCTTCTCGTAATAAATGGAAATGGACTTAGTCATTGACTTTCCCTTATGTTAGTTTACTAGATTAATTTAATTGTTTAGATTTTGTCATTTATTTTATAAATATGTTTAGTTTAATTATTAATTCAATTTTTATATTTTTAGTTCAATTATTAACAAACGGTCTGGTGTTACACAAACATGGCAGAAAATCAAAACTATCTTGGAAGAGCCCATATGTGGTAGGAACAAGAAAAAAAAAACACAAGTTGCACCTTTGATGCCATATAAAGGATGCAATTTACTTAAATTGAGTAGTGATCATTCGAAATAACTATTCATTTTGACAAAAGACTTTTGAACAAAGTATTTTATGAACATTCCAATCATTTCCATAAAATAATGCTATGGACTTATTTGGAAATGTCATAACTCAATATTTTGACTTATACAACAAAACATTTTTATGAATTTATCATAATAAAGTATAATGAGTTAATATGCTCAATTCATTGCATTTCATGGCATTTTACCCGTTACTTTTCACTTCCTATGATTATGTAAAACTACAAATACAAATTTTATGTTGACCTTGTCTTGTGGGACATAATAATAGGCCTAATATTAACAGAGTATTTTCAAATTCTATAAATACACAAATTTACCTTTCTTTATGAATGAACAATTGATCTAATTCTATAAAAATACCAAAATAATTAACCATCACACTTGATAGTACTTGACAATAATTAATATTAGAATATTTCTAATAATTCTTATGCGCTTCAATCTATTGTAGCTTTTGGGTTTGCGAAAAAAAGGGCTAATGATTTGATCTATTAGATGATCACGTTTGATGTGGACAACAATGTAGTTTTAGACACATAATATTGATTTGTGTGGACAACAATGTAGATTTAGGCCCATGACGAGAGGTGCCTAAAGTTAATATATACTTATGGCTAGGTTTCTTCTGTTGTCATTGTAATTTGATTCGTCTAATCAATAACTGAGATTGGGAGTGTTATCAGGCGAAGGAGAGCTTTGCTAATGATGTGCACTTTTCAGGTGATTTGTTGCACAACAAATATTGATGATCACGACTTCAACAAGTAAGCAATGCAAAGTATATGTCATGTTTTCATGTAATATTATAATTGTTATGTGCTCGTTTTTCTTATACTTGGTATCAGGGTTAATGTTACATGGCTTATGACCTAATTTTTATATTATCATCTTCCTTTTCTGTTTAAAACAATTGTTTAGGTTCCAAATTTTTATTATTTTTGTAGGTTATTAGTGTGTTTTTTTTAATAATGATTTTCAAAAATTTGGAACACAAAACCATAATTTTTTTTTTGTAGAGTAAGATTGTATGAACTTATAAGGACCGATTCTATGAATTTTTGTTAAGTATAAAGGGAATTTCGAAAAATACAATGTATATGGAGTATGTATGAATTGCAATTTTTTTTTTTTTTTGCAGACCATAGATATCCTCCACTAGAGACAATCTTGTTCGATCCAGATAGAATCACTGTGAGCGACAAAACTCTCCCTCTAAGTATTTTAACACAATTGCATATACAAGGCTCAAACTTAAGAGCATTGGTTAAGCTAGAAGAACCACATGCTAGTTGATCTATGCGTTCGGTGGTATGAACTACTAATTTTGAAGCTTAAAATTCTATGCTTTTATCAATAAATCCATTAGGACTTTTATCATAGATCCATTTGAAATCTATTCCTAAACAAAACCTATGAAGAATTGCATTAAACGAAGCTAGAATTAAGCTAAAATATGTTGATAAATGTATATGTGTGGTATGATATGAACCAAAATTATTTGATGACAATGCATTGAAAGGTTTTGCAATGTTGAGTGAATGATTCTCATAGATTGATAAGCATTTGGAATAAACCATAATTGGAACATCAATGTACCCTTGATATTATTCATTGAGGATGAAACATGGTGAGATTAACAGTGTATTACATGTAAAGATTAGTGTGTTGTCTAATGAATATATCTAAAAAAATATGTAGGGGGCATGATAACAGTGTCATATCTACTATCCCTTTTGAAACTTACATTTCGATTGAGGTTGAGGATGTGAGTAATTCACGAGATCAAAATGTGGTTAATCCTTATATCGTGGTTGAGGTTCCACAACCTATTAATCTAGTTAAGTAAACTCCTATATAAGGTTAATTAGACAAATGTGACATGTTATTTATGATGTTTTCATGGTTTATCTTAATGAGGATGCTTCTGACATTGAAAGCATTATGGTTAGAAAAATTATCATGAAATTGTTTATTGTCCTTAGCTTGAGACATAAATGCTGCAATGAATGAAGAAATGCAATTTATGGGCAATAATGGTGTATAGAAGCTTGTTGAGTTACTTGGAAATTGTAAAACAAATAGTTATGAGTGGATTTTTCAATATTAAGAAAGTCTTGAAAGGTAAAAATGGACTTTAATTAAAGCCTGATTGATAGCTAAGGGTTTCACTCAAAAGGAGGAAATTAACTTTAATTAGATTTTTTCACCTATATTAACTAAGGATTACTTGATGATTGTAATGACACTTATGGCTCATCTTCATTTAGAACTACATCAAATGGATGTTAGACTAACTTTTATAAATGGTAATTTGAGTGAAGAGGTACATGTAGCAACTTGATGGATTTTATATTGGTGGTATTGAGCACTTGGTTTGTAAAATGAAAATATCTATTTATGGGTTGAAGCAAGCTTCTAGACAATGGTGCTTGAAGTCTGATGGTAACCTCCTTTGGTTTTGAAGAAATTAAGATTGATCAATGTTTATACCTTTAAGTTAATAGGATTTTTTTTTTCCTTATGTTGCATGTGAATGATGTGACATATTATTTGTTTATAATGACTCGAGTATGATCTGTAAGACAAAGCAAATGCTGACTAAGTCCTTTGACATGAAGGATCTAGGTAAGGCTTATTTTGTATTGTGAATCTAAATTCACAAAGATAGGTCACTTTGTGTGCTTGGATTGTCTCAGAAGGCTTACATTGTAAAGCCTTTGGGATATTTAATATGCATACTTGTAAATCTGGGAATGTCCCAGTCATTAAAGATTTGGGAATGTCTTAGTCATTAAATGTAACAAATAATTAAGGATCAATGTCCTAAGAATGAGATTGGGCGAGTAGAAATGAATGATAAACTTTTTGCAAGTGCCCTAGGTGGCCTTATGTATGTTTTAGTATGCATTAGACTTGATACTGCTTTCATAGTTGTGTTCTAAGGAGATACCATTATAACTCTAGGAATGATTATTGGATGACTGCTAAGAAAGTCACGAGGTACTTGGAATACATGCTGGTGTATACAAGAATGGATAATTTGGAGATGATACGATAAAAAAGTCAATGATATTTGTAATCATGAAGATGTTACATTAACGAGGAATGCAGTTATTGTCGTGATTCAATTTTATATGACTTTTGTTGGATAGAGTCTTAATTAGGTGTTGTATCTTAAGATCATGTATTTTTGTGGCCATAATGTTATTAGTGTGAAAGTCATTTTCGAAAATGTTTTTTACAAATTAATAAATTTACACAATTGATTTTGCCCAAATGAGAGAATGTTAGAATATTTCTAATAATTCTCATGGGTTTTGATCAATTGTAACTTTTGGATTTGCAAAAAATGGGCTAATGTCGTGATCATTTAGATGCGAATCTGAAAAACAATATTAAATCTTCTAACAAAGCTTGTAGTTAGTTGATAATTATATCCTTTAAACATATAAAAACATTCCTAAGAAAAATATGGAGTTGCTTGTGACTACTTGAATTGATAAATGACATTTTAGAGAGAAAAAAGCAACCTAGAAAAGTGCAGGAACCTAAAGTGAAATTGTAGTTTGGTAGGATTTAGGATAGATGTGCTCTATTCATAAAAAAAAGAAAAAGAAAAGGATAGATGTGCTCTAAGAAGAGGGTCGTGCCTCCTAAAATGGAAAAGAGACAAAAACCAATAAAAATAGAGATTGAAAGTTTTAGGGATATAAAGTCAACATAACCTAATCCGTAACTTTCTCATACGCACACTAAAAAATAAAAAAAATAACACCTAACCTTGTTTTTTTTGCAAAACACGATTTATACTAAAATAAGTCTTTAAACACAAAAATTTACTTCTCAATTTCTTTACTTTTGTAGCTTAAGTGATAATCGTCTTATAACATGGTGTGATGGTGCCTCTTAAAGGTGTGCCTCACACAACTTTTGCTGTCCCACAAGATAACTTTTCGTTGTCACTCACTTAATATTTTTGTCTTAATTTGAACTTTTAAGGATATAAATATAAGATTAGGCAGTGATTTAGAATCTACACAGGGACCACGAGAACGCTTTCTTTCTCCATTGATCATTCATTTAGGCAAATTATTACCTTAAAAAAATTCATTTAGGCAAAGAGGAATATAAATAACAAGTTAATACACTTTTTCTAGCACATTTATGATTTAACTATAAAATTTATTGTAAATCACACAATCACTTAGGTCTTACTATATGTTTAATGAATTTTATTAGTTATGTCATAATTTTTAATAAATTTTAACTAATAAAAAAGTGTGTTAGAAGAGATAAATTGTATAAGAAAGTGTGTCGAGGAAAATTGTCTCATATCTATCCGTTCTCCGTAAGAGCCATATGCAAGTGTCCACCCTTCCTACTTTATACGTCTCATTAAGTTTTACAAATTCAGAATCCAAAGTTCTGCAGATAAGACAAGATCTAAAATACAATTTAATACAAATTTGACTCTTAAACGTATATATGGAAAATATTTTATCAGAAAAAAAACAAAACTTATTTCGATAATCAGTGTATTTTCAAGGGACTCGTCTCGAATTATCAGTCGAAACACCCTTAACATACACTACACTAAACAACCACACAAGATTGATTACAATTAAATAATAAAAATTGATACGTGTGTAATCATTACGTATGTAAATATCCTGCATGACAAAGTATTAGTTTTAAAAAGAACAGAAATGGGGTCGGGTTCCATGAATCTGAACCTGAAGTTGTCATGGATGTGATTATTTTTTTAATGCTCACTCTTTATTATTATTTTAAGTCAATGTGGATTGCGTTTCAGTATAATAAAAACAAAAAAAGTAAAGATTAGACCGAAGCCTCCGGTCCGCAACGGTAACCATGCTTTGATTGGAAATGGAAATGAAATGAAGTGACGAATGACGAGTCGGCCAACCCCAATGGCGGAAAAATCTTCAATTATTGAAATTGAATTAAAAAAAAGGTTATATTTTATGAGATTATAATTATAATTTTTCACAGGTTTTAATCTCCAAAGTCCAAAGACAGAAGCTGTATTCGTTTGTTCTTCTTCTTATTATCTTATAGTATATCCAAATTCATATACCCAGCTATATTTATCAGCTCATCAGTTTCAGAAAATAATCAACCAAAAGAAAAAAAAATGATTTTATACAACTACTGAAATTGAAATTTTAGTTATGAAAAAAGAAATTGAAATTTTACGCGGAGAGTTTTTGAGGATCATAAATTTCCGTCCCATAAAATTATACTACTATATAATAATGTACCTGCAATTTCAACATTTTATTTTTATTAATGATCACATGTTTTGACTATCATAGAAAAGCATTTTGCTTCTAAAATCAAAAAGTTCAACAAAGTAACTTCATTCATGGCTTTTTTTTAATCAACCATTCTTACACATGTTTCATTCACCAGTTCCATGAAGAGGTTTTGGGCTTAGGCTTTGACCCAAAAGTACAAAAAAGAAGAAACCAGCCCAACCCAATTACAACTAAACCGCCAAGGGGAAAGAATTAAAATAGGTGGAGGGAAGAAACACATATGAAATTGGCGCTAAGGCGGCCAAAAGCTATAATCTGCGCGCACCTCACCGACGCCGCACCCTCTCTTTCATTTTATCTTCACTTGATGTTCGTTTGCTTTGATTCGATGCGATTCTCGCTGCGCGCCAAAAAATCTTCAAGGTACCATTTCTAGTTCGAAACCTCTACTCTATATTAATCGTTTCCTTGTTCGAAACCTTTACTCTCTGCTAATTCACTGTTCCTCACTGCAAACCTTTACTCTATGTTAAATCACTGTTCCTCACTTACTGCAATGTTTGAGTTGAAATTGGTTTTTTCCTATTCAATGTTTGTGTTGATTATTGGTTACTTGTGTTCATGTTTTTAGAGGAATTATTCATTTGTTAGGTTTTTATGAGATTTTTAGGCCATAGGAAATTTGTGGACGGTGCAAGTTTTCTTCCAATTGTTTTAAGACTATTTTCTGTTGCTAATTTTTCTGAGTTTTGAATTGTTTCTGAGCGAGATAGGATTCGTTTTTGTTGATATTAGAATCAGAATTTGGACTAGTGAGTTAATCCAGAGATGACAGTATTCATTTTACTTTTTGTTATACAGCCTTTAAATTTTTAAATCATCACGAGGAAGTGGCGTAATATGCCTTAAGTTCGATTTTTAATCGTGTCAAATAATGTCGTGTGATTCATGTAGATATCACCTAGTGAGATAAAACTTTGTTGTTGTTATATCATGAATTCATGATGATAATGGAACTCAAAAGTAAAAATCAGATTAAATGTGCAAGCGGTGTTGGTGAAGTGAGGGGGCATAGTATATAAATCTAGAATATTCCAAAAGTGTATCTCAGCAGGAGTTGGGGGAAAAAGTACTTTGCTGTTATGCAAGTAGCCCCAATTCCTCTCATATGGCATTACATGGCTCACACTCCCCTTCACGTAATTTTCTTTTTGGAAACAAGAAACTAAAGCCTAAGTGCTACCAATAGTACATTATTGGGGTCCTAATCTGGAATAACTGCTCAGTCTCTGAGCATGATAAAAGAACTCAAAGTTAAATTAAAAAATGACTTTGTCATTATATACATGCAACTGGGCAACACAGCATGGGATGAAAAATGCTGATTTGTCTTCAGTCTTTTCCCGTCTGTTGAAGGTTGCTACTGTTGGAAATCAATTCCGGCTGTTCTGGATTTGGTTTCAATCCTTGTGATTTTGCCGAACTCGACTCCTTTTTTGTCTTCTCTTTGGTCTTGGGCAACTTGCTAGCTGGGAAATGTAGTCTAGCCATCAGAGGACGGGGTGCTCGTGTTTCCCTGTCAAACCCCCGCACACAGACATACCCTGCAAAACATTTTTTTATTCATTTATTTAGATAGGTTGTGTTTTCTGGATACCTGCTTTTCTATTCAGCTATGACATGGCTCCCCCCCAATTAGGGTAGAATGGTTCACAATAATTTATTTCATTTCCTTTTCAAATTAATAGTAATACACTATCTATATTTTATATTAGAATACACAATTTGAATAGTGATGCTTTCACTTTTTTTACTTTCTCAATTAGAGATTCATAATATTCCCTCTCTTTTTCCTTTTCAGATGTCCATTTCACATACTATCCCACAACTAGTTAAAAAAATTCTGTCAACCATCTCAAACTACTAGTCTTTGTCTTTATTTGTATACTTAATCTACTTATCTTTTATCTATATCTCTAAATTGAATTTTAATAATTTTTTTAAAAGAAATTGTTAATAATTAAAAGTAACATTAAAATTTAAATTATTCATTATAAATCTAAAAATATAATTCATATATTTAAAAATATCTATTTTTTATGAATTTTAATTATAATATAACTTATATATTAAAAAATATTTATTATAAATTTTAATAATATAAAAATAAACATTTATTTTGTTCAATGTACATACTAATAGTAATGATAATAATAAAAAACCAGCAAGGCAGCGAGTTAAAAAATTGTTTAGTACAACTATGCTATAAATTTTGAAGTTCTTAGCGTGTGCTTGTAATTTGTATTTCAAAGTAGTATTTCGTATTTATATAGAAGTGTTCATGATGCAGCTCAAGGTCAGAAAAACATGGAACCAGTATAGTGTCATATACAGAAGGGTATGGAAATAAGATGACCGAGTGTTTGTCAAAAATCTATGAAAAGGTAAACACACATTGAAAGTATTTTAATACGTCTGAGTATGCATGCTATAGTGCGCATGAATCTTCCGCTAGGAGAAGAGATGGATAATAGAAGTCTGACAATGAAATGACTGAGAAAATAAGGACACAAGGTTGCTAGAATTATTAGATGAAGTGGGTTTTAGAATGGACTGCGATGGCACAAGGGAATTGCTATCAAGGGTTTCAGTTACCGTTTGAGGAGTTTTGATAACACAAGTACATTGTACTGGTAAATAGTGCAAGTTGTCAATTAGACCTCATTAGGTCGCAAAATGCTTGTGGACGAGATGAAGACAAGAAACAAGTAAGTCACTCTTTGTTACACCAATAATTTACTCTACTTAGTAGGTTCTTTCATATCTTTCTCTTTGCTTATGAAAGTAATTAGTTATGTTTGCTAGTTATCTTTGATTTTGTTAGCACACTGTTGTTAACTTAAGTCAACGAAGCAAGCTTTAGTAGCACTTACAAATTATAGAAGCATGTGCATATATAATGGTTAAATGCTCGCAAAATTAACCTAAAAGCTATATATATAGATCATGTGAGGTGGCATATTATGGTGGCATATTATGGTGGCATCCATAGTGTTTTAACAAATGAGGTGGTAGAAGTGCGTTTATTTAGTCCTTTGATCCTGTAGTGTGTCTAAAAAATGCAAATTAGTGATGTTAATCACACCAATAAAAACTGGCTAAAGTAGGATATTCAATTAACAAAGCAGGATTACATTCTGTGAATTAAATCTTACCTCTCCAAAAGCATTGTTGAATTTCTTGTGTTGTTAAACCTGATTGACAAAATTCATATATTCAACTTCATTGTTTAATGTATAGTAATTTATATCTTAATATTACTATGAGTTCTTCAGTCTTTACCTTTAAATATTGTTGGTACAGAGGTTCCAAAATATACTGTTCGCCTATTGAGGTTCCAGATCCAACTTCGGGGCACACTAATTGGGTTAAGACTTGAGTCATGGTCAGCAAATACCTGGTTCAAATGATACAAGTTGGTACTGCTTAAATTTCAATAAACAAGTATAAGAGGAAAAGAGATTAGAAATAAACAAATTTCACATTATTTTACCTCATTGACTTGGAAATAGGTGCCATTCAGTGGAAAGCTCCCCCGCATAGCTGTTCGACATGGTATCTGTTCATATTTATCATGAATTGATGTCAGTCTATTATAATGCTTGAATTCCTATGCAGATGTGTTCCCTCCCCTGCCCCCATAATGTATAAGAATTAGTAAGCAACATATGGTTAAAATAATGATTTTGGTAAGCATTCAGACCAGGAGTGTCCCTCTAACTATCTGTGAATTTGCTTCACGAAAACTGTTGCACGAGAAACATTCCTTCTCATTACAGAGTTGGCCACATTCTTCTTGAGAGCTGCATTTGCTTTCTGGTGGCTGTATAGAATTTGCTGTCTCACCTAATGTAATAATTTATTTGGAAAAGTGAGTTAGGAAACACCAGAAAGCTGAAAGAAAACATGTATTTTAAAATTTCCCAACTTATTGTGCTGCTGCATGGAGCAGACAAAGACTAGCAGCGTATCTAAATTCATCTGGAAGGAGGCAAGGTAGTGAAATTGTTATTTTTGTCTACCTGGAGTCCATATAGCAAGAAGGTATTTGCCTGGATCATCAGGCTCTCGTGTGTCCCACTGTAATGCACAAATAGTTAATAAAAGGACATAAGAGTAAAACATAGCTTTGATTAACAGATGCCAGCAATAACTAACCCCTTGCAGAAGAGGATGTGTATCTGGGAGTTCATAACTGTATAAAAGTAAACACAATCAGCATAAATTGTTAGAAATTTTCCCTACTGTATCATGGCGATTGTGATGCCTGCTAAACTCTATGAATGTATTACATGCAAGATTCTTTTACACTCATCTTTGAATATTGCTGGATTTATAATTTGGGACATGTAATTACTGATTGCTGGTCTTGCTTTTGTGGTAATTATTATGAAATTTCGATAGTGCACACAATGTTATGTAGTTGGAGACGAGTTAGTTATTTTACTTACACACAGTGCTCTGTTCGTAATCGGCTCACATTCTTTAGCTTGGGCATAGGAATGGAAGCAGCTTCTGGATTCAAAGCAACCAATGCTTTTGACATTTCACCTTCTTGAAGTTCCATATTTTCATGCATGTAATTTTGTAAATTCAGAGTAAACTCTTCTATGTTAAGCTTGATGGTTGGAATTTCACATGAATCCTCATAGAAAGCATCCTCTATATCAGTTTGTGATACTTGCGAGCATTCTGGTTCTGGAGTTGTTGGCTCTTCAATGATAGGTTGGCAAATATTTATTTCAGATTTTGGTTCCAATTGTCTGCTCAGTTCTGTTAGTTGAATTTCTTCTGCTTGGGCTGTGTTCTCAGGGGGAGGCAAGTGCAACTGACTGATAATTTTAGATGGGTTCTGGTCAATCACACTATTTCCAGCTGTGCTAACTATACTCTTCTGCTCTGGTTCAGGCAGTGCAAGCCTTGCACTGCATACAATATTGCTTATTTGTAATTGATCTATCATAACTTGCAATACATGCATATTATTGGGTTCAGTGTGGTATTGAGATCATTTCCAGCTGTCACTTAAGTAAACATTTCTTAATTAAACCATTGTGATAAGGATAGAATGCAATAGTACTGTCATTATTATGAGGTAGCAAGTATTATAATTCTGGATATATGAACTTCCTAGTATTCTGTCCGTCAAGTTCCTTACCTATATTGCCCAACTATAATGCTTGCAGTGCCTTCTAGAGTTCAAATTTTTGCAAAGAATTTTAGTATAATAGTATTTCATTTCATATACATACCTGGCAAATGCACTAGCAAAGTGTCTACATTCTCCTCTCATTGGGCATGCATTACAATTTGGTTTGCTTTTTGTACAGAAGACCTGCATTCAATGTAGTTTTTGTCCCAATCATAAACAGGTTTTGGTTAAGTAAGGTCAGTCTCTTGACTCTTGAGAAAATGCAATTTACCTTTCCAAATGTAATCATCTGGTAATGTAGCTCATATCTGCAATATATTGCAATATAACATAAAAAAAGCAAAAAGCAAGAATCAATATCTAAACCCTCACTAAACTTGCTGAAACAAAGAATTTATTTGTATGTTATTTTGCCACAGTAAATTGAAAAGAAAAACTTTACAGTGTTTTTTGATCTAGCTTGCACAGTCGAGGCCAGAGATATTTTTGTATCGACTCCAACACCGGGTACCTGCATAAGACAATGATATTAGTTCTTCTTATCAACAGAACTAATGCCTCATATCATTTATGTAGTACTCACAATTCTAGGAGATGTAACTGCAGTGACTCAGGTAGTGGCTGCAGAGGGACCCATCCCAGTCGTACTGCTATACGTCCAACATTTGTGTCTACCTGTTATATGTCAATAATTTATCAGATTTATTCCATATTCCTGTAATTGCATACCACTTCTTTCAACTTACCGGGAAGGCAAGATGGTGCAGTGTTAAAAGCCGCACGCATTCCACACTTTTCAATCCCAATCCTCTTATGCTGAGCAAGTATTCTCTGTATGTATGAAATCAATTTTTATTATGGATATATTGCCTACTTGAAATAGGTCTCCTCACTTGTGTGAGTGTGCTACTAGTGAATTGAGAGAGTTCAGGATGTTGGTTTCTCCAATCAGAGTCAAGAAGTGCTCACATTATTGCGTGTATGAGAAATAGTACTTCATTAAGTAGTTTAATTAACCACTGGACTTACTTTGCTTTGTCAGGTGGAACGTCTCTCAGCCATTCAAGGTCAATGCGTTCATGTTCTTCAACCAGTCGATTCAGGAAATTCTGCATAGTGTATCATGTAATATAAGCTGCATTGATAGGCTGTCTATCTCCAGAAAGTTACAAGTAATATTTCATGGAATTTGATTGTACCTTAATACGTTCTGCAAGCCTGTTGTTCATGCCCCGTTCTTTGATGGTCTCAGCGATTTCACTGACATCTGCACATCTCACAGCATCCCAGTCCAAAGAATCCATGGTGTTTTCTGTCTTTTCTCTTGTCCCAGCTTTAGCTTGTGCTTCAATTCTTAAACTATCCCAGTTAAAATCATCCTTTTTTTCTTTTCCTTGTTCCTTGCTCTTAAATTTTATTGGGGCAGAACTTATCTCATTGGTTCCGTTCCTCATGGCATTTTTGTGCTCACCAAGATCTGACCCCCTTTCTTTCTGCGTAAGATCTTGAGTTTGTCCAGAAATGTTGAAAAAGCTTTGCTGCTGGTGATTGCTTTGTTCCTGAGGATGGACTTGAGATACAATACTTTGAGAATGGGTAATTGCAACTTGGCCTGCAGGTTCTGTTGTTTGAAAACTAGATCTGTTCATGCCATTTTCATCCTTTTTCTTCAAGAAGTCACCTGTTGAGGCTTCTGTTTTGAAAGGATCAAAGCAGTTAACTTCAAGCATTCCTGAGTTGGGGGCGAGTTTCAAAGTATATTCATGGGATAGGGTGATGGATGCTTCTGAAGAGCCTTGAGTAACACTTGGTTTTTTCAAGCTCTCTATTGGGTTGTTATGCTGCCTGTGTATAGGTTGATCACATGCATCTTGTGAGTTCTCAATTGATTTGCTTTTTTGACTGTTATCTTCATAAAACTTCGTTGAACTAACCATTTCGAGGAGTTTGCTGAAGGAAGTGTTGCTATCGAAATGGTTGTACTTTGCTGTGCTGGACAGAACTTCTACTTCTGAGTTGCTATCTGAGCATGATCCTATTTTCTCAGGATTTTGATCGTTTGAAAAATCTCCAGATATTTGAGATGAAATGACAGAGCCTTGGGATGAAACTATGTCATTTAACTCTTTCCTATCACCATCATAACATGATTTTTCTTCTCCCTCAATTGTAGCACTAAGTTGTCCACTCCTCATTGGACTACAGTGTTCCTTAATATTCCTTTGAGGTAATTCTGACAATCTAGAGTTTGATTCATCTGTCAAGCTAATTACACTGCTGGTAGTTCCACAGGATCCATTGCTGTTGATGGCTTCTTTTTCTCCAGAATGCTCAACTATATCTATTGTCGGAGAACTCTGGTCATAAACAGATTGATTCAATAATTTTACATCCCATTCTGTGCTCTCTTCTGGTTCCACTATATGCACCTGTGGTTCGTTGACTACCAGCCTTGTGTCTTCCGCTTGGTGTGTTTTGCACATGCTGCTTGAATTTTTGGGAAATCGAGCAGCAAGGGACATGAATGCAGAGCTGTCGACATAGAATAGAAAATGTTGCTGTGGCATGTCATCAAATTATAAATTTGCCAAAATTAAGCTTGTAGAGTTTATACCTGGAAAGATGGTCAGAGACATTTTGGGTGAGGAAAACTCCAACTACTGAATCCACAACTGATCCTTTCCATCGAGAAAATCGTCTGTCTCCTGTTGAATATGATTTATATTAATATATGAACTCTGTTACTAATGCTTGTGAATGCAATGCAAGAAGCTCTTATTGTCTTCTGAAGTTTTTGATTGTTCACGGAGTAGAGATTTTCTGCACATTGTTGCTTTTTTTTTTTTTCAAAATAAAATTGCAATTATTTTATTCTCTTCTAAGCTGTAACAACATCCTGAGGACATGGTTTCATTACACTATTTCATTAGTCAAATTAGATTGAGTCACTGAAGTTTATGTACACTACACCTTAAAAAATATTTAAGCTACTTATCTTTAAATTACTATAATAAATCAGCAGTTATTGTCTTCTTTGATGATTTGTTTCTTATAAGAGATGCTGAAGTTTATCTATGAATTGATGAGATATAGGATTCTATTATATCTGTCTTGCCTTAGCAATTTCTAGAAAAACCCCAATAGATGACCACCAAAGTGGAGGTACTTAAATTTTCTAAACATTGAGAGTGGCCCTTGCATTGTTCTTGTAATATTATCACTGACCTAGGTAGTTCAAATAATTTCATAAGGTGGTCTACTCTAGGGGGACCTATTTTTTTATAGTTGTTGGAGGGTGGGGACGTGGGGTTTACCATCAACTTTTGGTTCACGTTATGGGAAGTAGGTAGACACATAATATTTGCTACTCTTTTAAAATGTAGTTTTGTCTTGCATCTTCTTTCCTGTTCTCATTTCTTCCACTTCATTCATCACATGTGAGTTGGTGCCTTGCTAGAGGTGTGTGTCAAAGGTGAATAATGTCAAACATGATACCTTGTACAAGATGCATTCGTGCAATAAAAGAGTCTGCTCGTCCTCGGAACACATTTCGTTCTTCTTCCCACCACTTGGCCTTATCTTCATCTGTTCCATCAATCCCATGACTGTTTATATCTAACATCAAAAGCTTCCACACTCTATCAGTCTCATCATCAAGGTCAACCTTTGGTCGTAGATGCTGTTTCTTGATGTGAAAGGGAACGATGACCCCATCTCCATAAGGGACAAGTGCATTCTGCTCATGAAATGCAAGGTCTCTGGCTTCTGTGTTTATGTTTAGTCGTCTAAATTGCAATGCTAATGCATCAATATTGTTCATGGTGTTCCATAGTACTTCAGGAACAATGTCTGCAATGCAAAAAATTTCATGGTGGAATTATTTGTCCATTGAGATGTATATAATGTTATTGACACAAAAATAAGGATTCAGTTCAAATACCTGACGACTTTCCCATTGGCAGAGGGTAATTTCCCAATGTAAAATTATGGTGCTGTAGCATCTCATTTGTGGTAGAATGTGCTGAATTGGAAAGAACACTTTTCTTTCTATTCCGCTTTTTTTTTGTGGGTGGTGTGCGTGTCTCTGCAACTAAAGCACCAATGCATGTTTGTGGTCTTTTTGCATCCCCAAATGTTTCTCTGCCAGAGACGCCTACTTGTTTTGCAGTGTAATTTGGTTCATTATCACAGTTTCTAATTCTGGTTAGAGAACCACGATCACAAGTAGAGGTTTGAGATCTTTCTGCCAGCCTTTTCAATGACAAGATGAACTCGTCGAATGTTTGAGTATTATCAATAAAATTTTCTGTCAATCCACTTGTGCCTGGGACTCCAACTGTATTATATCCAGAACCATAAATCCAGCAGCTGGAGCTTGATGCACACGGATGTCCTAGAGCATCTTCCTGAGGGCATGTCTGTTGGACTTCTTTTGTTGCAGTCGCAGATGTATCGTAAGCGTTGAAAGTTTTCCCCTTTTCAGTTCTCCTTTTCTTCTGTATGTTTGGAAACTGAAGGCAAAAGCTAGTTTGGTATGAGGGCAGTCCATTATAGTGTGCTCCAATCAGGTTCATGCTGCTGTCATCTGCACGATTAAAGGTACCAGAATGTTTTCTCTTTGAACCAACCATTTGTAACCTTATTGTTGCACTTTGACTATTCCTGATGTTTCCATCCTGAGCAGTTGCCTGGCCTTTTTTGTTTTTGTTCTCTACAGAGTTGGCATTCAGCTTTGCCCCAAGAGGAATGCATTTTGAAATAGACGTACTTGGGTGTTGTGTTTCCTCAGGTAATGGCATGCAATTATTTAGTGCCTCATTCATCCAAGTGTCTTGATTATAGGTGAGACCTACTTCTGTTTCCTCTAACACCATATTTTCCTTTCCAATGTGCAAATCTAAATTTTCTCTGCCTACATAACTTCCATCTCCAGTTCCCATATCAAAATTTAAGGATCTTCTCCACGACATGTTGTTAGATTCAAGCATCATTGCTTCAGTCAATTCTGTCATTTCTGTTGGAGGAATAGGAGACGGATTCAATCCTTTTTTCCTCGCATTCTTCCTCTTGCCAGTCAGGTTTTCTTTTGTCTTTGTCCCAGGGAGATTGATTTTTGAAGATGAATTTGGGGCTTGTGCGTCCTTAGGTAATGTCATATCTTCATTTAATGCCTGCTTCATGGAAGTGTTTAAATCATAGGCAAGGCCTGCGTTCATTTCCTTCATGACTACACCAATTTCACTGCCTGGATGTCCAGTTCTTGCTCTTTCATCAAAATTTATGGACCCTGTGCATGATGTTTGGGCAGATGCAGGCATTGTTTGTTTAGTCAATTCTCCAGGCACTTCTATTGGAGGAGCAGAAGTCTTGTTCACTCCTTGCCTTCTCACATACTTCCTCTTGGGAGGTGGGTTTTCCTCTGGCTTTGTCCCAGAGCTTTTTCTTCTTGAAGATGTATTTCGGGCTTGTGTGTCTTGTGGTAATGACATGTAACTGTTTGATGCATGCTTCATGGCAGTGTTTAGATCATAGGCAAATCCCACATTTATATCCTGCATGACTACACCAATTTCACTGCCCGGATGTACAATTGGATTCCCTTGGACTGCATAACTTTGATCTCTTGCTCTTTCATCAAAATTTACAGATCCTGTACATGACATTTGGGCGGATTCAGGCATATTTTCTTTAGTCATTTCTCCAGTCACTTCTGTTGGAGATGTCTTACTCACTCTTTTATTTCTTGTATACTTCCTCTTGGGAGGTGGGTTTTCCTCTGGCTTTGTCCCAGAGCTTTTTCTTCTTGAAGGAGATGTATTCAGGGCTTGTGTGTCTTCTGGTAGTGGCATGCAACTGTTTGATGCCTGCTTCATGGAAGTGTTTAGATCAAATGCAAGACCTACATTTGTTTCTTGTACGAGAACACCATTTTCTTTTCCCAATAGCGCAGTTGTATTTTCTATGCCAGCAGAACTTTCATCTATTGTTCCTATGTCAAAATTTAAGGACCTTTTGACTGATCCAGACATTTCTTTAGTCAATTCCCTAGTCTCTTCTGTTGGAGGAGTAGAAGTCTTGTTCAATCCCTTCTTTCTCACATATTTCCTCTTGACAGGTGGGTTTTCTTTTGATTGAACAGGCTTTGGGGTAACAGGCTTCCGAGTTCTTTTGGGTTTGTCTTCTTTGATGACCTTGGGACGGTGCTTTCTTCTCCTTGATTTTTGTTGTGGTGTTTTATTAAGATCAGTATCATGACTGCTTCCCGTGTCTGGATTGTGATTCTCCTTGAATGGTGAAGAAACAGCAGCAAATTCCATGGCAGGATCACAGAGTTCTTTGCTGTTTGGCAGTACATTATTGTCAAGCTTATTGGCAGGGACATCTCTCTCTTCCCCTCCTGGATCCTTTTCTTCCATATTGACTTCCATTGATGCTATTTGTCTGGTTTTTTCTTTGTTGGCATTGTCAAGTGTACATGGGGTATCCTGTGAAGTTTTCTTGCTACAGCAAGCAATGTATGTTTCTGTGTCAAAAGAGTATGCAGACAAGTGTAAGAGCAATATGATCCTAGATAGACCAAGTCTGGAAATTAAAGCAGAAGCTTATTGATAAGAAAATGGTGGATATAGTGCTTGTGGTGCAGAAGGTTTTATGAATGCTATAGAGCAACATGGTCTCAAGGTTGATAAGTTTCATGGAAAAAAATGCATGTAAACATGCAAATAAAATTATTTTAGTCACAAACTAGTTCTTTGAATGTAAGCTTAGAAATTATAAACAGACTTCCCATTCAGATTCTCCTCATTTCGATACAAAATGGATGATAATGGGAAAAAAAATATAGTATGCCTAATATCTCATTCAAATTTATCTGGTATCCTCTCACTCTAGCTGTTGCTAGCTCTATTTTTTTATACATCATCAGTGTTCACTGTAAATTCTTAATTTACGTACGACTGTTGCTAGTGCTCAGAGTTCCAGTGAGATGTGGAGGGGAAAATTTAATAAAATGTCACATACCAACTTACCAAGAGTAGCAAGGACAAAAAATAGGACTTACCCTGAGGGTCTCGGACATTGTCAAGGATGAATGAAGGAGCAAACGGATTCATCAATCCATCATTACTCCCTTGTGTCACACTAGAGTTCCTCGATTCAGCCTCAACTGCGAACAATTGTTCACAAAACCCGAGTTTGCTGTAGCCGGAAACAGCATCCGAAGCTGTCTGTTCACAAGTTTTGCCACTGTCATCGGCAACATTTGACCCATCACCTGACCCACAAATTTTCTCTTGGCCAAGTGAAAATTCAGCACATGCAACTGCTCCATTTGCATGATGATCCATTTGGTTTCTCTCCCCAGGCATGTAGATCGGCACTGGTTTTAGAGGAACGGGCTTAACAGGGGTGCCGGGGCTCCAAGGAACCTCAATTTGTGGCTCCTTTCTGTCCATTTCCCCAACCTCCATTCACTCCCCCCCTTCAATTCTCAGTGAAAAGGGTCAAGAAATTGGGAAAAGAATCAAAATTGCTGACTGGGACTATCTCAGGGTGCTCTCAGAAGTTCAATTTCCTGATAAAGGTCACAACTTTGTTCAATCTCGACCTTTTCCTCACTGGAAGGAGCATCTTCACGGTTGAACCTAAAATAAAAATAACTAAATAAATGGGAAATAAATGTGAATAAATAAATATCAGAAATTGAAGAACAGAATCAGAGATACAGTTCCCAGTTAATGCAATAAAGCAACATTGACAAAGGTGGGTTTTATGTAATTACCTCTCCCGGAGTAACCGCTGGGTGATGAAGCACGTAACAACTCAGTAATTGCAGAGGGGATCGAAGAATTTATTTTTGCCCAATTAATATTAAAAAAAAAAAAACCAAAACTGGTAGACTATGGAAAGCAACAAAGCAGAAGCAAAATACTGGTTGATTGATTATTCTCTTTGGAATCTCCGCTTCCTGCTCGGCGTGACCAGAATTTCTTCCATGCGGCAAACAAAAACCGAAATTCAAACTAAAAAATAGGAGAAATTCATGGGGAAGGTGGTTACATAGAGTCAATGCTGGAGATCTAGATATATCATGTATGTGGGGCTAACTGCTAAGCACTAAGTCGTGAGTCTCTCACGAAGTGAGCAGGGAAAGAAAAGGAACACAAAATTCTATCTGGGTGGATGTGCATTCAGAGCTAGGTTAATCTCATTTCTATGTTGCATTAGGTTGAAGAAATCAACATTTAAAGTACGATCGAATAAATGTATTTTAATTTTAACTTTCATATTTAAGTCATTGCTGACCGAGAAGTTTGCAATTGCCAAAGGACGTAAAAAGAATAATGTTATCCACACATATACAACTTTTTCATACGTAACGCATGCATGCAATTTTATTTTAGAATTTAATTTCGATACACTGACAGTTGTTTGTTTTAACTTTTATATGAATATGAATATAAAAGTCGTTACTAACTAACAAGTTGTATAAAAAGACGTGTAAAAGAATAATATTATTCACACATAATTTTTTATACGTAATGCATGCATATATTTTATTTTAGAATTTAATTTTTATACACTGTATCGTCATATGAACCGGTGAATAATTTTATTAAACTTTTAAAAGTTGTTTTAAATTTATATTTATGCCCATGATTTTAAAGATTTTATAAAATACGCACTCATTAAATGTTTATTTTTTGTTTTTTTATGTTTCTCATAAATAATAAATGTGTTATTTATTTTGAAAGTTTCTCTTCTCCATCGTGTAAAATAGAATATTTTGCAAGTTAGGTTGTGTTTCCAAAAGTTATTTTATATTTTAAAATATTGCATCAAGATTTTACAAATTAAAAAAATCTGTTTGAAAAATTTATTTTTCAAAATTAATTTAATTCGATTGTCTTTAAAATTGAAACATTTCTACTTTTTTAATTTTTGAAACAAAAACATATGTGAACAAGAAAATAAATACTATGTTTTAAACATAATACTTGATAAATAGTTTTTTTTTTCTTATTTTGTTTTACGAAATAGTTTTTAAGACTATTTTACAAAATATTATTAAAAATTATAAATAAAATCAAACACAATTAAACATGTTAGTAATCTCTTTAATAAAAATGACTTAATTTTACTTTGGTTCCTGTAATGCAGTGATCAAGCAATTCAGCTTTCCAAAATTTTAATTGTTTAATTTTAGTTCTCATATTTTTCAAATTATACAATTTTGATTTATCTATTAACTTAATACTTAATATTTGATTGGGACTCTAACATGATTGTAGAGTGCTAAGAATGCTAAGAAGGTGTTGATGGGACCTCAATTTTTAATTGCTCGATTTTGGTTTTCATATTTTTCAAAATATTAAAATAGTATGTCATTTAACAGAATGAAAATGATTAAAATTTCAGATTAAATAAGGGAAAATAGATGCATTAGGTGAATAAATTATTTATTTTCATTTTTGTGAATTTTTTTCTCTTATGAATATGAACCTTAAGAAAGACATGCTCTCTTTGTATCTTGAATTAGTTTTACCTTAAATTGAAGTGTGATTCTAATGATCTACAAGTCTTTCTAACAGTAAACGCTCACAATAATAAGTGATCGTTCGAATTTTATAAGTAGGTAAAATACTAAACGTGGGGTGGGATATCTATGAAAGAGCACATTATAGATGGTGTTCTTGTAATAACAAAAAAGAGAGTATATCTAAAATAGTAATTACCAACAATTTTTGACCTATTTTAAGCTTCAGTCAAATCTATGTATAAGGTTCCACTTATGTGTGTGATTAGTATAAAAATGTAGTATACGTGGAACAATGTTTTGATTACTATTATTCTACTGTACATCTTGTACAGGAGCAATGTTTTTTTATCTCTGATACTACATTTATATAAATATATATACTTTGCCTTCAAAAAAAAAATGTGTGATTAGTATAAAAATATAGTATACGTGGAAGGAGTATACAAACTTAAACAAGTATAAAAATATGGTCAAGGGGATAATTATATTTTGAAATGTAAATAATAAAGTTTTAATAAATATTATCTCCTCCTTTTTAAGTGAATCATAAGAATTTATTACGACCATTTTAGTTTCGATAAGATATCTCTTTTTATTTAAAACATGTGATTCAGATTTGAATATATTATGTTTCTATGTTTTAATAGAATCATTCTTCTTTAAAAAAAAAATAGAATCATTCTAGGATAGGCGATATGCACATGTGTCGTACATGAATCGTTTAATTATTAAAACAATTAATTTTATTGCCAATTTTTTGTAAAAAAAATCAAGAACACTAGGCAGCAGTAGAGTCAAAGTGTTTTGACATCTTTACCAAAAAAAAGAAGTTTTTTGACATAATTAATTAATTAATAAAAGTAACGTTTGGTACTAATTATCCCTTTAATTATTAGATAAGATATTTGATTTGAACTAGATAAGTTTTTTAAGAAACATTTTGGTCTAGCTTATTGTTAGTACTTTAATTTTATAAAACTTGTTATGATTAAGAAGTATTTAATTTTAAATCAGCTTAATTTTTAATTCTTGCATAAATTTTTGTGATGGAGAAATATTTGATTTTAGTTAGATAATTTATTCACTTATTGTTGTAGTTATAAAAAAATATTAATTTATGACATTTGTAAAAATAAAATAAAACAATGAGTTTAAACAAATATTTTATTCCCTTAAAAAACATATATTTGTTATGAATAATCTATTTGTAGCTGTCCATATCTTTTTGTATTATCTTTTATGATCTTTTCTTATTTCTATTTATCTTTTGTAACTTCTCAGTTATCTTTTGTATCTATAAATAGGCTGCTACTCCTCTTGGAAATAATATATACAATTATCATTCTCTCTAGACTCTGGTCTCCTCTTCTTCTCTATTTTTCTGCTCCAAGTTATATTTTATTTAACACGTTATCAGCACGATTGTCTTTCTTCCACGGGTCATTCACAATTGGTATTGCAACATGCAAGAAAAGGTCTTGTAAATAATTTTATTGGAAAAAGTTGTTATTTCAAATTCATATTTCAAGGTCGGGTTTTCTCTTTCTCTAATTTCATTATCCATACTATGTGTTTGGTAGAATATTTGTGTTCTATTTAGGTAATTGTGAAATTGATCATTTGAAAGTCCTAAAGACTCTATCAAAGAAAGGAATTATTTGAGAGTCCTGAAGACTTTAGCAAAGAAGAAAATTATTTGAGAGTCCTGAAGACTCTATCAAAGAAGAAAATTATTTGAGAGTCCTGAAGACTTTATCAAAGAATGAAATTATTTAAGAGTCCTGAAGACTCTGTCAAAGAAGAAAATTATTTGAAAGTCCTGAAAACTCTGAACTTGTTATATTTCTCTATAAAAATAATTTCTCACCAGAAGTGAGAAAATAATACAAAAGTGGAAATAATTTCTCTCACCAGAAGTGGGAAAATAATGCAAAAGTGAAAATAATTTCTCTCACCAGAAGTGAGAAAATAATGTAAAAGTGAGAATAATTTTTCTCATCAGAAGTGAGAAGGTAGTGCGAATAATTTTTCTTCTTGATTTTCTTGATTATTTGTCCCTTGATGTTGCACCTCCTGAAGTTTAGGTATACTACTTAACATTTGGTCAATATATTTTGAAACTAATTTATCTATCTGTTTTGTCTTTTACTTTAAAAATTAATCTATTTACTAATATTGTTGATATCATCAGCACCTCTTTAAAATTTCGTATATTTATACGCAGTACATTTTACAACCATTATAAATAATGGATTTAGCTTCGTACATTCCTTTAATAAATAATGGATTAAAATTTTGACCTGTTATATACGTTGCATTTATCTAAAGAATTCAGCCATTTTTTTTTGCCTTTTATATTATTTTAATAAGCAAAATGTGTGCTACAATGTTTATAAGTGCATTTGGTGGTTTATAATTGATTTTCAGGTTTATATGAAAATATTGCTTTATAAACACGTATATGTTATGCGGTGATTTAAAGAGGATCGTGAATCTATATACAGTGCTTTATATGTTATGAACAATACGGTCAGATCAATATCGGGGATATATATTACATTGTTTTATATTAATTTAAAGAAATTACTGGTATTGATTATATGTTTATTCTGGAAAATTGCAAGCTACTAAATATTTATTTTAATTTTTATGATAGTCTTTAAACATGTCAAATCTTGTAAAACTTGAATTTGTGGCTCTTGATATTACGGGAAAGAATTATTTATCTTGAATATTAGATTCAGAAGCATTTAGCTGCAATGGGTCTTTAAGACTTTATTAAAAAAAAAGGGAAATAAAACATCTAATCAAAACTCTGTTAGATGTGAAAATACATTTAACTGCAATGAGTCTTGAATATGTTTTTAATACATAAATTACATATTATATGTGAAAGTTTTATTTGTTGTTTTTGTAAGTTCCAATAAAGAAAGCAGACAAAAGTTTTTTCCATATACTGTACGTGAGACTTTCATTTGAGACATTTTTTGATATGGCCATGGTTTATATATTTTGTTTAGAATATAATTGAAAAAATCTATTGTGAATGAAGTGGACCTTTACACTTTAGCCATGTGCTCCCCTTCTCGACAGATATATATATATATATATATATATATATATATATATATATATATATATATATATATATATATATATATATATATATAATTTCTTGCCTCCTTGCGACTAAGTAAAACAATGAGTTTTCAATGAAAAATCATGAGGCCCGCCTGATCGGTTCTACTCTATTCCCAGAAGTGAATGCAACAATATCTTATTATTATGCTTATGGACAATCTTGTGGGCTGGGGCCATATCGTGATCATGGTCATGAAAGAAGTTAATGATAGTACTATGATAGTTTCTATCAAGAATAATAAATTTTTCTCTTGTTTAATAATGCGAGAAGTTAATAATAGTACTATTTTTGGTACTACAAATATAATTGAAAGCTCCAGAAGAGCTAATGTATTGTTACCTGGAGGAACAAGGTTGCACATTAAGTTTCAAGGATATCCATCTAAATGGATACCATATTAAAACAAATAATGAAGGAAGTGTGAAATATCTTTATATCACGAGACTTAATTGTGTATTGAAAAAAAAAAATTACATGCCTTTTCTTATAGTTTGTACTACGCGAATATTTGTACAATGGAAAAGCATAATGTCGTAAATAAGAAGTTTACGAATCAAAATAAATTTGTTGTTTGGCATGACTGGTTGGGCCATACCGTGTTTATTATGATGCAAAAAATATTTGAAAATTCATGTCGACAGACATTGAAGAGCTAGTAGATTCTTCAGTCCAATGATTTCTCATGTACTATTTGTTTCCAAGGGAAGTTGATAATTAGACCATCACCAGGAAAATTGGGAATGAATTCATTTCATTTTTAGAATGGATTCAGGGTGATATTTGTGGACCAATACACCGACCATATGGACCATTTAGATATTTTATGATTGTAATTGATGCATCAACTGGATGGTCACATGTTTGTTTGTTGTCAACTCACAACCAGGCGTTTGTGAGATTATTAGCTCAATTAATTCGACTAAGAGCTCATTTTCCTAATTATCCAATTAAGGAAATCCGTCTTGATAATGCTGTTGAGTTTACATCTCATGTTTTTAATGAGTATTGTATGTCTATTGGAATTGATATTGAACATCCTGTAGCACATGTTCGTACATAAGATGGACTTGTAGAATCACTTAGTAAATATCTAAAGTTGATTGCAAGACCATTATTCATGAGATCAAAACTTCCAATGTTTTATTGGGGACATGCAATCTTGCATGTTGTAGTATTGATTTGCATCACGCCAACAAGTTATAATTAGTTCTCCCATTTGAAATTAATTTTTGGTGAGCAACCTAATATTTTCCATTCGAGAATTTATGGATGTGTTGTATATTCCATTTGTTATACCACAACACACTAAGATGAGTCCTAAAAGAAGGATGGAAATATATGTTGGATATGAATCTCTATATGTAATAAAATATGTTGAATCATCAACAATAAATGACTTGATGTGTTTGAATTAGTTTTCCTAACATGAGGGGGAAATAGTAAGCAATTGGAAAAAGGAGATTAGTTGAATGAATTATCATCTTGATCCTCAAACAAAACAATGTGAACCAGAAGTTCAAAAGATAATTCATTTACAAAGTTTAGCCAAAAGAGTGGCTTAATCATATGTACCAATTGCTAATGCTCCAATAAAATTTAATGCCCCTGTTGGACAATATAATATTACAAAACGAGTTTCATACATGCATGAAGCGTGGTACACATGAAGTGTGGTAGACTCGTTGGTTTTAAAGATGAAAATCCTCAATTAAGAAAAGGAACTGAAAAGTTAAATGGCCAAATTGAGGTTATGAAAACTTTAAAAGATGCTTATGACATAATTAATATTTTAGTTCTAGAAGAACTCAGGTACTTGAAATTAGTGAAAATAAAGAGATCTCAAATTATGTCATGAGAGGAATACAATGGAACCAAAATGAAGTCAATGTTGACGAAGTGTTTGCATATAATATAGTGCTAAATGAAATAAATGATATTGAGGATCAAGTACCAAAGTTCATTAGTGATTGCCGACAAAGAAATGATTAGCCAAAATGGATAGATGCTATTGAAGCTGAATTAGACTCGCTGGCTAAGTGAATCATTTTTGGACCTGTAGTCCATACACCTTGAAAGTGTAAAACTAATTGGATACATATGGATTTTTGTGCAAAAACAAAATGAGAATGGTGAAATTGTGAGATACAAACCACGACTAGTTGCTTAAGGATTTTCACAATGACCTAGTATTGAATTTAAAGAGACATATTCACCTGTAGTGGATGTAAGTATTTTTATATTTAATGGTTGCTCATGAAGGACTCAATTTACATATAATGGATGTTGTTACAGCCAATTTATATGGCTTTCTAGAAAATGACATTTATATGAAACTCCCCGAAGGATTTAATTTGCCCAGCAGTGCAAGTTTTAGAGAAGATTACTCAATCAAATTGAATATGTCTCTTTATGGATTAAAGCAATCAGGACGCATGTGGTACAATTGTCTTAGTGAGTATTTGCTTAAGGAAGGATATAAAAATGATCCTATTTGTCCATGTATTTTCAAGAAAAAAAATCTGAAAATGGATTTGCCATAATTGCTGTTTATGTATACGACATACATATCATTGGAACTCCTAAAGAGCTTCCAAAAGTCATATATTGCTTAGAGAAAGAGTTTCAAATGAAGGACTTGGGAAAGACAAAATTTTGCTTAGGATTACAAATTGAATATTCAAAAGGAGGATTTTTGTGCATCAAGAAACTTATATAACAAAGGTGCTTAAAAGGTTCTATATGGACAAATCACATTCATTGTGTACTCCAATGGTTGTAAGGTCTTTAGATGTGAACAATGACCCTTTCAGACCTAAAGAAAAGGATGAAGTACTACTTGGTCCTAAAGTACCATATCTTAGTGCTATAGGAGCATTAATGTATCTTGCTAATTATATATATCATTTGTAATTAATTTATTAGCAAGATATAGTTCTTCACCTACACAAAGACATTCGAATGGAGTGAAGCACATACTTCATTATCTTAGAGGCACTATGGACATGGGCTTGTTTTATTCAAATGTTTCAAAGTCAGATCTAATTGGTTATGCAGATGCAGGTTATTTATCAAATCCTCATAATGGTAGATCACAGACAGAATATTTATTTACATGTGGTGGTACAGTCATTTCATGGCGGTCTGTGAAACAAACCATAGCAACAACATCATCTAATCATGCAGAAATTTTAACATTACACGAGACAAGTCGTGAATGTGTTTGGTTGAGATCTATAATTCAACATGTGCGAGAAACTTGCGGTTTATCCTTAGGAAAAATGGCATCGACGATCATATGTGAAAACAATGTTGCATGTATCGCTCAGTTGAAATAAGGATACATTAAAGGAGATAGAACAAAGCATATTCTACCAAAATTCTTTTTCACTCATGATCTCCAAAAGAATGGTGACATAAATGTTCATCAAGTTCGTTTGTGTGAAAATCTAGCAGATCTCTTTACAAAGTCAATGCAAAGGAAGACTTTTGAGCAACTAGCTGACAAGATTGGACTTCGTCGTCTTAAAGATGATTGTCTGCATGAGAGGGAGAAATAAATACGTTCTGCACTCTTTTTCCCTTCGCCATGGTTTTGTCTCATTGGGTTTTCCTGGCAAGATTTTTAATGAGGCAGGTGATAACGTATTGAAGGATGATATACTCTTTTTCTTTCACTAGGTTTTTATCCCACAGGGTTTTTCCTAGTAAGGTTTTAATGAGACATATTCTTAAATAATGGACATCCAAGGAGGAGTGTTATGAATAATCTATTTGTAGCTGTCCATATCTTTTTGTATTATCTTTTATGATCTTTTCTTATTTCTATTTATCTTTTGTAACTTTTCAGTTATCTCTTGTATCTATAAATAGGCTGCTACTCCTCTTGGAAAGAATACATACAATTATCATTCTCTCTAGACTTTGGTCTCTTCTTCTTCTCTACTTTTCTGCTTCGAGTTATATTTTATTTAACAATATTTTATTTTTATCAGATCATTCTCAATTTCTGCATTTATTTTGAATTTAAACTAAAACATACAAATTGTCTAAATATAAACTAATATACTGCTCAAGTTTTTTTTCTTCTGAATATATACTGCTCAAGTTAGAACATGACTAACTAAACATATAAATAAATTAGAGGTGAAAATATATATGTATATGAATTATTTATATTTATTAATTTATTAATTTTTAGGGTCTTGTAAGGACAATGGTTAAAGAATTAAAAGAAGAAATATTTTATTGGAAATTATATGAGAGTGTATTTAAAATTATAGAAAAATGTATTTTTAAGCATCTCACTAAAAACTTTTAGCTTTTTACTTCTTTAACCAACGCCCTTAGGGCATTGATTATCATTTGCGTAATTTTAATTGTATCGCTTCACGATTCTAAAATTGGACTCATGCAAGCTATTAGTATCATACCAAAAATCCCACGAAAGAAAAAAAAACCTAGCTGGCCCAAATAATTGAGTCTTTTAGAGGGCTTTGCTATTCTCACCCAGTATTTTGTTCTTTTCACCCTACATTGTGTTTGTTAATTTTTATTATGAAATTATTCATGATATAAAACATTTTTCCATTATATTAGGTGTATTGTGTTTATCGCACAACGGTAACATGTTTCTATTGTGTCTATTGCATGACAAAATTGCGTTTTCGTTGTACAATAGACACAATAACCCCTAATACAATGGAAATGTGTTTTCGTTGTATATTTTGATATAAACAATATTGTTTTTGACAGAGAGACTCTGCTGTTGAAATAAACATACCAAATGAAACAATAGGAATAGGACAAAACCAGTATCCATAATATCAAATAGAAATCAAGAACATTACATTAGTCATCATAGTTCTAAATTAGTCTAACAATAATGAGCATATAATTAAAATGAGTCTCTAGTAATATCTACTACATATTCATCTCCTTTAGTTGTATTGAATTGTTGTATGTGGTCCAAGTATGGTATTTGCCATGAATGAGCTTCTTCATTGCAGTGTTTATGCCATTGTGGTGCAATAGGGGGTAGGGAGTTCCATCATTTAAATAAACCTATAAAAGGACACAAATAAATAAAGTTATAAATAAAGTTAGTGGACAAATTGACATACTACAATGCTAAATAACATAATAATTGGAAAATATATACCTACACAAAGTGACATTTGTTAATAAATCCAATAGCAATAAGATATTGGTGTGCAGTAAATGAGGGTGGACTCCTAAGCAGAAAAATGTCTAGCTTTGTAGCCTGGTTAAGTGTACCAACACAACATTATATTGACTAGCAATAACATAATTGATGTTGGGAATGAACATCCACTTATCACAACTTGTTGTTGTGCTATTGTCAACATACAAAAAGGAGATTAATTGAACCAGTTGTTCTTCTATGCCAAAGAGATGAACATATTGAATGTTCCATCACTGAAGTTCCTGAATCAAATCCTGACGAATTAGAAGCCAAGATTCCTCACCTTGACCTAGCAAAGTTGCAATTGCCCAGTAAACGCAAATTTTGTCTAATCTGACATCAATAATACAAACAATAGATTCATGCAACTTGTTAGGAAATCATCTATAAATGGCACAACTTTTTTGCATTTAGGGTTTTGGACAACTTTGCGAGGCACATTAGGAGGTGACAAACTATCTATAATTGTGTGCATTGCATCAACTAGCTCCTAAATTGAAGGGTGGCGTTTAGCAGATTTCTCAGATTTTGATGCTCCCTTCGTTTTTAACTAAATAATTCAATAATTAAATAAACAAAAAAAAATACACAAATACACAATAAAATCACAATTTCGTTATATATTCAAATCTAGGTGCTTAACGAAATCGCGATTTCGTTATGTATCTGAATCTAACAGAACCACCATAAAATATATTAGTTGTTACTTAATATGACACATAATTTAATTTTATTCACTAATTTATAAAGTATTTATGAATTGAATATAACTAATTACAATGCATCACTTTATTAAGAAAGTGTGAAATACACACTCATATTTTCTTAAAAGAAAGAACAAATATTACATATATAAAAAATTGACGAGTTTTTTTTAATACGAGAGAAAAAATTTATTAGGTGTTTCATTTTAAAGATTGGGGGACACAAAAATATATAATATAGATCAATAGATGCTAATTAGTGTTTAAAGAATGATTAAGGTATTAAAGGTAATTTTTTAATTAAAACACATACCATTAAATTTTGTGTGTGTTTGGTTTCACATTTGGAACCATCAAACATGGGTCTTATTAATCTATATCAACACAATTTTAGTATTTTAAAGATGTTTGGAAGTCAATTTCAAATGTGAGTAAGAAAGAGAAACACAAGTTCAAGTTGAAGTCACTAAGAGTAACTTCTGCATCAACCTAAAATCCATTTTATCTTTTAAGTGAGTTTTTGCCCTTTCCTTCTCAACGTGCAAGAATGGTTTGTTGAAGAAAATCTTCTGGCTATCTGTGCCATGTGAATGTGCAAGAATGGAGTAGCTGTTGTAATTTTCCAACACACAACCCATGATCCAATTAACTTCAAAATTCCCTGATAGAAATAGAACAATTTCACTACTTTCGTTCACAAGATAGCAAAAGTTTCCAACATTAAAAAATGGATTAGGAAAATTCACTTGGAGAAGGTTAATAGAAAGGTGAGATTTTGGATTGAAAAATGCATGCAAAACTAATAAGGATAATTTGAAGTGTTTCCCTCTGGTTGTTCGTCAACCAACACAACTGCTACCATGTTAGTCTCTCCTTCACTAAATCATGGGCAGCAATGCTAACTCTCTCTCGATTGTTGGATGTATGCCAAGTGTGTCTAATCAATATTAAAACCCCACTTGTTAGTTGTGGTTACAATGGGCATTGAGAAAAATGGAGAAAGGTTAAAAGTAGTCAGATGGTATGCATTTTATTTTAAGACTATGCATTTTATTTCAAAACCTAGTTTAGTAATTAAGCACTAAAAAAACATTTTTTATTGCAAAATTTCAAATAACATTATGAGTCAAAATCAATTTTTTAACACATGTTATTTAAACAAAAAGTACATTAGCAGAAATCCAAGTTTACTTAAAATCAATTATATAAAATCATTTAATTTAATATCAATTCTACTAACATATATCCAAACATGCACTACATTCAAGTAAAATTGAACTCGAACTACAATAGACTTCAATATGGTAACCAAAAAATACCATTAAGGTAATTCTACCATAACTTTTAATATATTTCTAACAAAGGTTCTAATAAAATATTTTATTTATTAGTATTATTTTTATCAATAGGACAATTGTTAATAAAATAAAAAAAGAGTGCTAGCAACACACTCTTTAATACTCTTTTTTTTCTAACACATACTTTATTAGTGGTTAAAATTTATTGAAAATTACAAAATTATGAGAGAGTCATTAAATAAGATGTGTCTATAATTTTTTATAATTTTTAATAAATTTTAATCAATAAAAAATAGTGTGTTTAAAAGAGTATTTTAAAGAGTGTATTGCTATTTACTAGTTAAGGACGTGCATATATCTACCATGGAAGTAAGGACGGTAGTTGGGAGTCACTATCATCATGTGCATGTGTAGGTCGAATCTGCCAAATTGCATGTACATTTCTCGAAATTTTTTATATTTACAAATGGGTACGGTTTTGTTTCAGAAATGAAGAAATTTATTAAATTCATTAAAGTTGTTTAATTTGTTTTTTTATATGCTTTTTGTCGTGATATATTATTTTTATTTTATATAATTTAAACAACTTTTTTTTAATAATCTAATTTTTATAAAATGTATTAAATGAATTCTCTAATTTATTTGACATCTTTAATTTTTTTAACTAAAATTTTAACTCATCAATTTTATTTTTATTTTAGAATAATAAATTATTTTTCTACATTATTCCCTCAGTTTTTTCTTCTCCTCCCCTTTTTCTTTCTTCTCTTCTTTCTCCTCACACCACCCCTTTCTTTTTTCTTCTTCACCTCCCCCTTCTCCTACCTTTCTTCTGGATTCTGTGGTTTCTTTCGGTGGTCTCTATGTCTCTATGTTCAAGCTCTCACGAGAGTTGTTGTTGGCTGCAATGCATCCTCCGAATTTATGCATACGGGTATTTTATTATTATTATTATTTTATTGATTAATGTTAGATGTTAGTTTGTTAGTTTTTGTTAGTGAGAAAGATTCAAGCCCACAACTTTTCCTTCCTCCTTCTCCATTCAACCACTAAGTCAACCACAAACACTAGGACCATAGAAGATGCATGTTTTTGGAACATTCTTCCTCGTAAGAGATAATTGCTTGTCCATTTTGTCAAATAATACAATTCTAAAGGTCCGTTTGATTTGTTAAAATGATGGTACTGGACAGTAGAGTACAAAACAAATATTGAAGTTACTGGACAACTTTTTATCATGTACATTGTTTAATGAACAATGGACAACACATGCAAAATAATATAAAATTTATTAAAATACATTTTTTAATATTAATTATCTTAATATAATTTATATTATTATATATTATGTGAATTCAAAATACAAAATATATACAAGTAAGCTAGCTAGTAAATAATGTGAATTCAAAATATATGACATGATAAGGTTGTTGTAGTTAGTAGATAATGTAAATTCAAAATACATGGCATGATAAGGATTGTTGTAGCTAGCAGATATTGAAAATTTAAATACAGTGATTCAAATTCAAATACAGATAATGAGCATATGTATCTTTTAAATACTTTGTACCTTATGAGTAACAAAAAAAATTGAGTTTTTGCCCTGTCCTCAACTGTTTAATTTGTATTGTTCTATAATCCTTTTTTCAAATCAAACATGGAACAACAATATTTGTTTTGTTCAATACCATAATTTTTAGCAAATCAAACTAAACATAGGTGTGGAATAGTTACAAGAACTGGTTGCTTAAGTTAAGAAATAAGATCAACAATTACGTTAGTTCCTTCCATTTTGACTACGTGTCTTACATGTGATCTTTAATTTGTTGGAGAACAACTTCAGCTCTCTCTCTCTCTTTTTTCTTCTTCAACAAAGATGTTTGTGAACCTTTGCACCTCCCTCCTGTACTGGGCAAAGATAAATTTGTATTTACTCCATTTATTGTTCACTTAAAAAAGTAATGCATAATTAAGATATAATTAATATATTGATTTGTATTGAAATTATGACAAATGATTTACTTTAAGATTTTTTTTCATCACCATGATGTGGAATATCCACTAGTTTTGTTAATGATTAATTTTCATTAGAGAACTTAATTGATTACATTTTTTTAATGCACAAAAGGATTTATTTAGTGAACATGATATAAAAGATAGAAATTTTCGGTAAACCTAGATATTCATTTATTGGGAGTTAAGGACTAATCTTTCAAGATTATCCATCAATTATGTCATATCATGTTGCTATATGAAAGATAGAATATGATAAGTTATAATATTTTGTGTGTGTGTGTTAAAAACATAATATTCTATGATGCAATAAGGCAACTCTTATTATTTGATGAGTAAATATGATGCAATAAGACAAAAAAAAAAAGTAGTTAAAATTTGATGCAATAATATCATTCTATTCAATCTTATTTATTAGTTAAAATTTTTCTAAGTGGTGAAAAATGAATTAAAAATTAATAGGATAGGATTAAGAAATATTTTCTTCACTCACGCTTGACTCGGGCTCTCCACCCTTTCTCCCTTACCGATTTGCACTTTCACCAGCAACCCTTGCACTCCTGGGAATGCATCCCTGTTTTTTAACAGCAACGTTTTCCACTTGTAATTTGCAATTCAGGTTATTATTGCATTCCACAAGATAAAATTCTTTTCAAATGATCTTTTTACAATATCTCACATTTTGCGCCATCATTATAATGCTTACTCTTTTTTAAGAGGAGACAAAATTGTATGTATAAAAACTAAATCTTTAGGGGTTTGTTTGGTTTGAGAAAATGTTTTATATTTTTATTTTCTACTTTTGTTTTTGAAAATATTTTCCATTTTCAAATTTTTTAAGATTTAGAAAATATATTTATTTCGATTTCTTGTTTCTCATTCTCAAAATAATAAATAAATAAATAAATACAGCATCGCCTCCTTGCTGCGGTGGTTCCTGAATGAACCATTATGGCTACGTATAAGTATAACATCCCCCACAAGCTGCCACACCATTATTTAATTCTGATAGGTCATACCTGCTTCTTCTTATATCTTCAGCTAACCATTGAAGAGGTACAATTTTTTCTTCTTCTTATATTTTATTAATTTTGTAAGGGTTGGAAAAATAAAATTAAGAATAAAGATTAAGCTTGCCTTCTCTCTCTAAGTGTAGACAATCCACATGGTACAAAAGTCATGCTCGTGCCAAGAAGTAATATGTTACCCCTCGTAGTACAAATGTTAGGCAATTTAATAAATATAACATTATTATGATTGTGACAAACGAGAGGAAATGATTCATATGTACGAATTAAAATTAAAATATAGATTTTTTATGTAAGAAATAAAAATTATATAGCGTTAAATATAAGGATCAATTTTTTAATTTATTATAATATAATACTGTCTCTGTTCCTTTTTATCTATCTTTTAAAGCTTCTATGTAAAATAAAAAAATGCAATAATTTTTTTCTACTCTAATAAAATAGTTGTAGAGTTTTCTATTTTATCCTTTTCCATTTCTACTATATAGTAAATGCATGTGTAAATTAATTAAGGATTAGGTAAAAGTAAGGATATAGTAATTGACAGAAGAGTAATTAATGTTATTTTGAACTTTGAAAACAACAAATAAATAGAAATAATTTTTTTCAAAGATTCGGCAATTAAAAATGAACGGAGGCAGTAATTAAGAACAATTTAGTGAACAGATTTTACAAAATTTCAAGTCATTTTTCCTCTTCTCGAAATCTTATCGATGTTAAAAAGGAGAAACAAAATACGGAGAAAAGGAATTTTAACTATACTCATTTTCTCTCTGGTCATGCTAAACTCCAACAACATATCAAATCTTACCGTTGCTTGGACTACTGGTGCTCACAAATGGTTGAGCACGATCATAGGATACTTATAAAGGTATTCTAATGTTCAAGATAGTTTATAGTTTCTGCCAGAATAACAACAAAGGATGAGATGCATACATGGATGTAGGTTTGAGTTTATGTAATATGTGAATATCACAATAATGTGAAAGGAGCTGACATCCATTACCATCTCTGCCTAAGACAAATTTTAGTCACTTACAAACAAAACAAACACTCAAGTAGAATATTCTAAAAGTTAGTACGAGAGATGTGAGGAAACAATAAATGCAATTCCGGATTAGACTTTTCCGGAATGTAAATACAATGGGGTGCAGGAAGCAATAAAGGTAGGTGCAGGAAGTTTTAGCGGAGATGTGAGTCTTGGGGGTTGCTATTCTCACCACCCATGTGGGTGGTTTTTTTTTATTCCAAAGTTAGTATGAGAGATGTGACTGAGGGAATCAAGTCTTTTGAATGAAGCTGGCCCATTTGTGCATAACAGAACAAAACCCAATTGTAATCAAGATCTCTTGGAGCCTATCTTCAATTGGGCCAGTCTAAAACACTAAATATTTTTATTAAATATTTTTTCTATTTTTTCTTCTCTTTTATTTCCTTATAACTTGACAAATGTTTCTCTTAAAATTAAACACTAAGTTATCAATTTCATTAACAAGACGAGGGTGAAAAATGTTTCTCTTAAAATTAGTTTTACCACTTGTAATTGACGAAAGTCTTTCACTATTTTCTCTTAGTATCTCCTATCATGATCTATGACTACCTAATAATTTCTCCCACCTATTGATGCTGCCCATTAGCCCTATTTTCCTCCGCGAAGTTGCATGTGCCATTAGTTCTAAAACTCTTCTATAACTTTACAATCATTTTATACAGATAATAAAACTCTCTAAAAAAAAATCTTAGTTCTAAAACTCTTCTGTAACTTTACAATCATTCTATACAGATAGGGGTGGAAATAAGCCAGGCGGCCCATTGGGGGCCTATGGCCTGACCTGTCAAAGGCCTGGCTTTGCCTAGCATGTTTATTAAAAAGGTCAAGCTTAAGCTTTTTAAAAAGCCTTTTTAATTAAAAAGGTCAAGCTTTAGGCTTTAAAAAAAGTCTATTAAGCCTGACAGACTAATCTGTTTATATAATATATATATATAATACTATATATTTATATATATTACATGAATATAATATATATTCATTAGAAAACATTGAATATTTTACATGATGAATAAGGCTTGTTGGCCTAGTTAGGCTTATAGGCTTGTTGGCTTGTTTATAGGCCCTTATATAGAATAAGTCATGTAAACAGGCTTTCAGGCCAGACTAAACTTTTAAACAGGATAGGCTAAGGCTTAAAAAAATGTTTGTGACAGGTAAATAGGTTAGGTCCATGCTTAATAATGATGATGTAGGCCAAGTTCAGACCTGCCAAAACCTAACCTGATCTGACTTTCCATCCTTATATACCGATAATAAAACTCTTTCTTATTCTCTCTCTCTTCTCTCTCCTTTTAGATCTTCTATGAATTCTTTACTATGACCATAAACACCACGATGAAAACAAAGTCCTTCAAATATAATTCACCTTATAGACCTTATTTGTTAAGTTCAAACTCGGAAATAAGAACCTTCCGTGGTGAAAATGGTGTTGAAAACTATAATTGTATAACTTAATAAATTACAATTTAATTGTAATATTTAAATGTTATTGTATATTTAACTTCTCCAGAAATTGAAATGTATAAATTAATTTTAATTTATAGGATAAACTCAATTTATTTTACTTTTTTATTTTTTTCTCTTATAAAAACTATTGCTTTGTTATACTGCCAAGGAGATGGGAAGAACTGCTGGGAAGGCTGAACATAAATCTTGATTCTTGTCACGGTTCCAATTCCACAAAATTAAAAAGTAAAATCTCCCAAATGAATTTTTCTCTGGTAGAACTTGCTACTTGCCCGTAGGAATAGCAAAAAAACCTCGTATCCATAGATATCTACAAGTAACAAAATCCGCTGTAGGTTGAAAATAGATAACTTAATGGGTATAGATAAATAATAAGGTATCCATATCTGTTGGTACCTACAATTTAAAATTACTTAAATATCTTATTATATACATAGTTACTATAATTTATTTTTAGTATTAATTAATATATATTTGAAAATTATTTACTTTTAATATAAATATATATTTCAAAAATGTATTTTTACTTTTATTATATTTTTACTTCTTTAAAAATTTATATTTTAATAAATATTCATGGATATATGTAAATACCCATGAATACTCATAAAATTCATGAATACTAGTTTAACAAATACTCGTGCAAATACAGGCAGGATACAGAAAACTACTAACCCTCTGCCCGATTGCCATCGCTAATTGCTGGCCATGACATAGCTGGCCTACTTATTTTCATCATAGGTTAAGATGTTTACCAAGATGGATTCTTAATTCTCAAATTTAGGGTCACATGTGGAGTGATTCTTAAATATCAAATTTGGTCCATTGTTTTATCTCAACTTTTTGGATAAATCATAGAAGGTTCTCTTTATTGATTTTTAATCAATTTCATTTCTACTAGGGAGGAGGATGGTGCACGTGCAACAATGTCAGCACTTGCCTTTCCTGCAAGAACAATCGTTTAGGTTCATCTAAACAAATGGCCAAGCAAATTGTCTTCTCAGGAATTTTCAGTAATAGGCGACAGTTTAACATTAACCCAGGTCTTCCCTACTAGTCAACAGCTCTTGTTTTTTTTTCTCTTGAATCCAACATTCTCTCTAACTTTCTATTGAATGTTGTGATGGTTCATGATTTACTGGTGAGGTGGAAGCAGTCAATCCAGTATGTTTAGCAAAATCCAAAGGAATTTCGAAATCTAAATTTAAGGAAAACATTAGTCATTTGAAATCAATATAATTCTGGCCTACTCAAGACAACTGACCTCCAGGATTCAAATGAAAAACAAGAACACTTATAGAGCAAAGTCAAAAAGTGTTGGCCATTAAAAAAGAAGGCCATAATCAATAATACACAAATAGAGATGGTGAGATAAAAGCCCTCAAGACTCTCTCCTGCAGCTACAAGATCCAAGATTGGGACTACAAGAACCAATTTACATTAAAGTGGTTAATACCATGGGCAAGATGAAGCCCTTTTTTTAATCCTAATAAACATAAGGCAATATTCTCCATGGAACAAGTTTACGATACTCTGCCCATATCTCTCTATACTTCTCTGCACAACGAGCTTCATCCCTTCTCTCTCTCCAGATTAACAGAATAAGAAGATAAATTGGATAGAAGTATGGAATTGGTGAACTGCAAAAAATGAGCCAAATACAAATGTTTGACATTGTTTTCTTTTTGAAAAATAACAAATTTCCCCTAACTTTATATCAACATAATAAAGCAATGAGTAAAAGAGATCACCTTATCCCACATGGTAAGCTAAAGGAGAGAGCAAGCATCAAATCCCCTAGGTAATTACAGTGTCTAGCAATACCCCTTCAACATAACAATAATAAGAATAAGAAAGATTAATGGCTTCAATGAGAAACAGAATCAAGGATATGGACGTTGCTCTCATAAGCTCTAGGATGACTAATGATGAAGACAGTATTAAATATTAATTCTTGTAAGAACCTTGTCACATATTATGAGCTAGATGATGGGTGAAAAAATAAACCACATGCGTATGTATTCCATATAAAATATGACTATCTTCTTTTCCTTTTACTCAATTAATCTACATATGGAAAGATGATAAGAACAAGAAAAAAAGATATCAAATGAAATTATATTATAAGAAAAATATCCGGTAGTATCTTGATTATATCTTGGAATATTTTAGAGCATCTTAAATTCTCTTAAGGAATAGTTTTCCTATTTTCTTGGTTTCCATATTTCCTTGTATTTCATGATAAGTGTTTATGTTTTGTATGACATTGTAAAACATCATATTGAATATCAATTTCAGAGTGATACTCTATTCTCTCCTTTCCCTCTATACCTAAGACACTATAATTTCAACATAAATTAAATCTTACCAATAACCAGAAGCAAGTAGCTTTCCGCCAATAACTTTTGGAGGCTTACCCCAAATAGGAGCCTTTGGATTCTTTTTGAACACATGTTTTTGCTTGTTCGCTCCTCGAAATACCATGTATCTGCACAGTTATATTCCACAAATTACAGTTTTATAAGGTTTACAGAATACAGATACAAATGTATGTGCTTATTAGATCAATTTCAGTCTTAAAATTGTCTTTTATGTCTCAGGAGCGTATGCATTTCAGAATTCACTTTTACATGTTATAGGTAAGTTACCCAATCAGGAAGACAAAGCAATTAGCTACAATGGCAGCCGTTGTTAACTCCACATTGTTCTTCAAGAGCCACCACCCCTAACAGCAATTGCAGATTGTCAATACATGAAAGACTTTAATGTGGAAGAGATGAATAAAAATTAAAAATAGAGCTAACAAAATCAGTAGCAAGTTTCATTTCCCACAGGTGAATTATATGTTTAAAGCGTGCATCTAAAGCACATACATATCTTTGTTGGTCAATCTCAAGCCTTTGACCATTGCTCATACATACATACACACACAAACAAAATACACAAAATGGATTCAGCATATGGGAAATTTCCCTTCCTGAAAATATGAAAAAATGCATGAGCAAGAGAGAAAGAGAGTCTCTTGGAAAGTGATTTGGAAGTTCCCCACATTTAATAACTTATCTGCCTTCTTAGAATTCTGAAATGTCTGAGACAGTAATCAAAGCAAACTAAGAACTTAGGAAGACATAAATAACACATGCTTCATATTAATAAGTTATAATGGTAAATTATGCACACACAAAGGAAATTATAAGTCAGAGGCTGCTATTTGAAAAAGAAGCATTATTCTAAGTGGGATACAACCTCAAATTCTCCCTCAGTCTTTGTCTTGGCCTCTTGGGTATTATTTTCTAGCTTGTGTTTTTTCTTAGTTCAGTATGGTTTATCTTCTTCAACTGATTTGGTCACTGATAACTAATACACCAAGTATTTAGTTACCGAATTAACTGTATATGGCCGATGTTCTTGTGCTTCCTTTTGTACAGAGAAAGAGGAAAGAAAAGAAACATATGATTTAAAGCATTTAAAAGCACTACAATTTACATGTATGTGCAAACATCCAGGCATCATATCATGAATATCATTTTGTCCATAATTGACCATGTATTCAGAATCATAACAAGTTCAGAAGGCTGAGATCAAATCAACCTACTAAAATCCTCAGAGTTACCTAAGCATCTATTCCTAATAAATCACTTTCAAGTTGATCCACAATCAAGATGACAAACAAAATGGAGTATTCAATGCCAACACAAAGGCTCAAACACCTTTGAGAGATGAAACAAAAATTCCATAAATAGCAAAGTTCAGTTTACAACTGTATGTAGACTATGCACAAAACAGGTAACATCTCCCATGCCTACGCAAATAAATTGCAAGTTTGAATATTTTTATTTCTCATCCAAACTCATAATTATGACAAATACCTGTATGCTAAAAGTGAAAGGAATCCAGACTAAATCTCCAAAGACCAACATGAAGCCAAGTCTCTCTGCAATTATGTCCCAGCTGCAAAAGACAAAACAAAGATAAGGTTAGAAAAGAGAATTAGATCATATGTGAATGATCAAGTGGATATCCTGATCATAATTTAGTGAAAATTTCAGGAGGAATGATGTGCAGTTAAATCTTTGTAGATTTTAAGATGAAAATTTATGTATATATTGTGCTGAGCCTAGATCCTAGATTTTTAGAAATTGTTGTATCCCCATACTGTATTTTGCACACAGTACTCATACCTGTACTTTCACAACCTAGATTTTACTACCTAATGCCTTGAAGGGAATTTTAAAAATCATATGTTCCACCAAATAAACTTTCAACTCTGATTCATTCCAAACTGGGTCCTATCCGACAGGAACTTGTGCAGATGATACATCTACTAATCCACCTAATACAACTATGACATACAAATTCAATTGTGTCGACTTATTATCACGAAAATTCTACAATGGGTAGTACTTGTACAGTGTGGATTAGTAGATGTATCATCTGCACAATAAGTACACTGTATGTGATACATACAGTGTACTTATTGTGCAGATGATACATACAGTGTGGCTACAAACTTGATCACAGCCAATAAGTACCGAGGCATTTTACAGCCAAATAAATTAGCATGAGTGTCCCAACACCCCACCCCCTACCTTCTCTAAAAAAACTGCTAATGTCTTTAGGACTTAGAGGTGTGATTGTTTGAGTTTGATTCTCCACTAGGCCATGTATACTTCTTCCCCATCCAGGTGCTTGCACTTCCAATGTCACCCCCCACCACCACCACAACCACCACCACCACCGAAATCATAAAAAGAAAAAAGCATGAAAACCTACCACTTTCAAGCCTGTTTCTTATTACCAACTTGTTGATGTTTTTGTTTATTTGAAAAGTATACTATAACTTAATTTAAGACATTTCAATTGCGTGCAAAACAATCTTGAATTAATGTGAAATTTTATAAGAAAAATGTGGATGATACAAACTTCCAATCCAAAGATAGATTTTATTAAAAACTCATCATATGAAAGTGTCTCATTGGTGTAAGAATTTTAACTTGAATGAGTGTTATCATCTTAAAACTTAAAACATGACATGTAACCCATGATTTATAGAACCCAAGTCTTCTAGTGGAACAGATGTAACTCACTTACGTGGATGTCATGTACTCTTCATGTACAAAATAGTCCAGGATGTATAGCTGGAACAAACATGTAGAAATTCACAAATCAGGCGCACAAAATAATTCATTTTTAATCTACAACAGACATGCAAGTTTTCGAGATTACTGCACAGAATAGCTGGTAGAGAATCATTGACTGGCTCAAAGTACCATCTTGAATGCTCTTCATAAGAATAGATAAATTGATAAGTAGCCACCCCATCATTCCAGCTCTAACAAAGAAAAATCTGCAATTCGACAATTACATTAAATCTATAGCAACACGCCAGATTGATTTCAGTCATCATTCACGCCTCATTAAATATGCTGATAATGTTTATATAGTCTTATTTGCAAAAATCAGTTAAGATGCGCATGTGAGCTATATGTACAAATGACATCAAAGAAATATATTACCAAAATAAGGACAAGAATACTATCCATAAATTTAGTCAAATGATGCAATACAGGCTACAGCACAAAACATTGAAAGATATAAATTTTAGAATTTGGACATGACACTAGGGAGCAGAAGGGCACAAATAACATAAAATTGTTATTCATGTGTTAAGATCCATTTGAAACCTGCTTGCCATTCTAGTTATGGACTTATGGTAAATGGTTACATAGATATCACAGTCTTTTTAAGGTTCAACTTACAAACACAATACAAACATTTCTTACCCATGCTTGCTCTATAATATGATTACTAGTATCCAGTACAAGAATGCCAATTTGATTCTTTCAAACACATATATGATTTTTACTTTTTAATGAAGACCCAGTCTGTATGGCTGCAGTGTTACACAAATAGGATGTGAAAAGTGAAAACATCTGATATACAGGTTGTCAATAAACCTTGCAGGGCAAACACAGAGATAGGTTTTACAAGGAGAGGAAAAGAACAATCTACAGATGATATAACAACCACAGTTTGGTATTCAGAATAATCATGAAGGTATTCCTAGATGAGATACACCTTTCATTGGCAAGTTGGGGGAAGATATATCATTCATTATAAGTTCATAAATCACGATTAAAACACGGTCAAGTTAAATGAGAAGAAAAGATACATCTTTCGATGGCAGGGATGGGGGAAGATAATATATTTTTATCATGGCTCACAATTAATATACCATGTCAAATGAGAACAAATAAGAAAATGATGGAAAAATCACATACTTGAGGTCAATACCCATGAACTGAGGATTTAGTTGTATTCCAAACCACCTATTTAAATTAAAAAAGAAAACAAAAATCAACAAGATTAATCATAGAAAAGCAATTCCTTCAGGGGAGTAAGTTGACCATGTTACCAGTAATTGCAGAAGTCAGTACTTACCATAGACAGAAAGATAGAATATGGAAAATGCAAACACAGTATTTTGCCACTAAATGCAAACACACAGCTATTTACATATTTAACATGTCTCAAATATGCTATCTAACAATTAATATAACCTCTCAGTGGCGGATCCAGAAAAAAAATTTAGTGGGGGCAAAAAAAATTATAATATTTTCATAGAAGAAAAATATTACAATTTTTTTTAAAATATATAATGTCATGACAAAAAAAAAAATCCAAAATACTTATATTTTTACAAATTATAATTGCTTTCTACACATTTTTATATTTTAAAAATGTTGTATAACTTTTTCATTGTCAATATTATCAAAAAATTTAAAAAGAAAGTGATAAAATTAATATCAATTTATTTACTCTTTTTTTTTTTTTTTTTAACTTTTTACATTCATTTTAAAAAAAATTGTCTTATGGGGGCAACATTATTTTTTTTATGGGGGCAAAAATATTTTCTTTTAAATATATTAAAGTAAAAAAAAAAAACTTGTGGGGGCAATTGCCCCCACACCATCAAACGTGGATCCGCCACTGTAACCTCTTGAAGAAAATAAAATTTTGCAGTGGAGCAAAGTGCCAGGGAAATGCAAAAGAAGAGGATATGGGTCACAGAATAACCCATTGCATATGCATGTTCTTTCTGCTATCTCCCTGTTGGTTAAGGAGTTGACAAGTAATAGAGACACTTTCAACATCCAAATTATGACCCCTTTAAACTTTTTAATTAAAATAGCCATCAGTTAAAGTAATCATAATTTAGAACATACCAATCATGTATCAGGTTTCCACTGATATGAGGTTTTAGTGATGAACTTTTACTTTGCAACTTGCAACCAAAAAAATACAGTACCAGGGTCACCTGCCATTTATATGCAAGAGATGAAAAAACTGACAACCAAAAGGGAAGATAATTATCATGCTGTGCAAAATAATAAGAATAACACAGATTATAATTCAAATGAACCATCTTATGTCAAAATTGTAAGAGAATAACATAAACCGCAGTTAGATGGTGTTGAAGTAACACAAACTGCAAGAAGATGGTATTGAAGTACAAAAGGTAGTCATATAATTTTTTTTTCTTCAATCAAGTTTAAAAATGGATCAAATGAAATAGTCAATTAAAAGGGGTAAAGGAATGTCAAACAAAAGTTTAGACAATCCATTTAAAAAGACCTCATTCTAACCAGTTTTGCAGAAAATTAGGTTTCAGATAGAGCCCAATGGTGAATTGGTCCATGTAGCCAAGCCAACCTAATAGGATAAGACTACATTGTTGATTAAGTTAAAAAATGGGATATTTGTTCATATTTTCAATTCTAGTATATCTGTACGATGGAATTGAAAACTAATCTACCTATACCATATTGGTATTTGTAAGTATAACTTAGTTCTTCAGTATTGAAGAAAACCTTTGATATGAAAAACAAACAAATTAACATTCAACATATGCTAGTTTTGCAAGTAAAAACATAACAGTTAAAATATGCAGTGCCATGAAGAAAATGCTAATCTCAACGAGAGATATTAATCCAAGGAATACATGTCACCCTGAAGTGTATAAACAGACAAGCATAACCAGTAAATAAATTATCAGACACCATAACTTTAACACATTGCAAATATAAACTCTAAGCTTACATACAAGAAAACTGAAGGCAAAAGTTGTGGACAGCAGCTCAGGTCCTCTGTCTGATATGGCCTGCAAGAGTTGCCACAAAACCGCATTAAACACCTTAAGTTCTGCATAACCTCAATCTTCATGAAAGAGGCAGCTCAATCTAGGCTTTGTTTGAATAAACTTTTCCATAAACACTTATAAGTTATAAGAGAAAAAAGTAAGAAGAAAAAATAGATTAAGCTTCATTCATAAGTTAAAATCAACTTATCACCTCTGCTTTTCGAAAAGTGAAATAGGAGAGCTTTTATAACAGTTAAAATACATAAGTTGATTTTAACTTACGGGCAAAGTTCAATTCATTTTACCTTCTTATTTCTTTTCCAGTAAGTCCACACGGATAAGTTTATCCAAACATGAACCTAATCCCGACTTACATTGCATGAGTTCACACAAATGCATAAAATAAAATTAGATAAAAATATCCATAGACAAATTCAGGGAACACATACAGTGGGAGACACAAAATCCATCTTGGCACCGATCCCAAGAAGTGCAACCAACAGAAGAAGCGAGAGCAGACCTGAGAAAATGCAAACAATGTTAAACCCCCCAACACATTTTTCTTATTCATATATAAGAAAAGAACTACATTGTCGTGCATAATATATTATAACTTACCATTGCAGCGATAGCGAAGACGAGTTCCATCGGGTAGAGCAACCCCAGGAACAAGTTTTCCAGGGAGAATGGATCCAGCAATGGCCAAGTAAGTGAAGAACCCCACAAGAAAAGGAACCTGACCCAGATTTTGAAAAGGGGAAAAGATTGCAAATTGATCGTTATTTTCATATAATCGGTGAATTCATGAAAAGGGGTTGAGTATTGAGGACTAACGGAGTTCCAAGAGGGAGTGAGAGCGTGAAGGAGAAAACCCAGATCCACGTGTGACTCCATCACTTCGAGTGAGCTCAAAGTTGAGACTTCAATAAAAGATTGAGGCTTTAGATGATGATGCTATGTTGCTAAACACATACTCAGCCGCCGATGAAAAATGACAGAATAATGCGATCTCCAAAGTCCCAAGTCCAAAGTTTTACTGTTTAAAATTAAAATTTTCATTTGTTTTTCCTTGTCTTCTTCAATCAACTGCACATTTTAGACTTTTTGGTAACAACACTCTTCAAGTGGGTTTTATATGGTCGCACTGCCCTAGAGTGTATAACAGGGTGCAAAAAATGGAATATTACATGCAAATGGTTTTCTCATGATTATTATATCATGTAAAAGTTTTGTGTTTATCCTTATTTTCTTAAAAATTAAAGAGAAAATAAGTTATGTGTTAATAATGTAAAATAATTTTACATTATTATTTAATAACATATCATCATGTTTGGTAAATTTGTTAACTTTTGTAATAAATACTTTAAAAATCATACATATTATAATTTATGATTGATTGATAGTATAAATTTGTTATATTCTCAATTAATCATCATTAAACTCAAAACTAAATAGATGCAATGATATTAAAATTTGAGTATATTTATGAAGAGAGAGATAAACACAATTTTTTCATATATGATAATGTGAAACTTCAATACGAGAGATTTTTTTTATTATTATTATCTTTATCTTTATATATATATATATATATATATATAAAAGTAACAGTCATGGATAAAATTATAATTTTAATTTTTCCGCTCTTTTTAAGGTTAAATTAGTAATTATATAAATTATTTTTATTAATTATAAAAAGATATATTACCTCAAATATTTTATAGTAATTAATTTATAGCATTAATTTAATAGTTATAAATGTTTGCACTAATTATGCAGTCTGAGTTATTACTTTTCATCTTTGGTTTCTCTCTCCTATGCATTAATTAGTTAATTGGATTCAAATTTCAAATATTTCAAATTTTTTATTAAATTCTCTTTCTATCATTTTTTTTTTTTTGCTGAATTGGTCTCTTCATGTTATCTTCTATGTATTATAAAAAAATTATTAAATTTTTTATTAATGTGTCTAATATCATGAAGAACATTAAAAAAAATTAAAAGGTGAGACGAGCTTGAATAGATTAAGACAAAATAAGAGTGAGAAAAGTTATTTTTATAACCTACGGATATATATATATATATATATATATATATATATATATATATATTTCTTTTTTTTTTCTTTGTCATCAAAAGGTATGTTTGACTTAACTATCTTTTTTTTAGTTTAAAGTATTTTTAAGCTAAAACTCAAAATAAGAAATAAAGTAAAATAGAAATTATTTTACAATCTTAATTTTTTTTAACTTAAAAAAGATAAAATAAGAAATAAAGTAAAATAGAAATTATTTGACAATCTTAATTTTTTTTAACTTAAAAGAGATTACTTGAGAAAAAGAAATGGGGGATAGATGCAACAGAGTGAAAATCTTCATTTTCTTAAAAGTTTATAAAATTTGAAAAAATGGTTAGTTATTAACAAAAATGAATTTTATAACATTTGCTTTAAAAAATATTTTTATTTTAAATTGATAGATTTTTAAAATTCAACAAAATTGTCAAATATTAACAAAGATCAAGCTTAAAACTATCGTTTACAAAAAAAAATTATTTATTATTAATTAGTCGTTAGTATTTTAAAATTTGAAAAAAAATATGGGTAGTTATTAAGAAAGATCAATGTTACAATACTCTTTTTTTTTAAAAATGATTTATTGTTAATTTTTAAAATTGAAAATTGAAATTAATTATCAATATTAATTGTTATTTTATTAAATGGATACCTAAAAGTATTCGGGCATATTAGAGTTAAGAGATATGAATAAAAAGTTAATTATGTATATTGAACCCAATTTGATAAATAAAAAAACAGAAAAAAAAAACTACAATTTTTAAAAAACTGAAAAAATTCAATAAATGAAAACAATTATAAGAGTCGTTGACTAGATAATAGAAATATTAGTGTAACATACTCATCAAAAAAATATATTAGTGTAACATAATATATTATCAATATATTAGTAAAAAAAATATTATCAATACAGACAAACAAAATTGAACAAAATTAAAATAGAAATAAAAGTTATAACAATTATTTAAAAAAAATTGATAGAAAAAGTTTTGTTTATTTTTATTCATTAGATTTTAAAAATTTAAATTTAAAATTAATTATCTTTGTTACTCTTTATTTGGTTAAATGGTGACCTAAAGGCAAAACGACATATTGGTGTTAAGAGATATGAAAAGAAAAACTAAGTGTATATTAAACTCAATTTGAGAAATAAATAACTATATAAATTTGTTTAAAAAACTTTAAAATATTCGATGAATTAAAACAATTGCAATGCAATTTTACGATCTTATTATTTGTATATCATGATACTATTACTATTTAATAAATTTTTTTTATCAGCTAATAATAAATATTTTATTCACATTTCTATTAGGATTCATTATAATAAATTAATTACATTAATCGATTTTTTTCCATTTTTAATTCATAAAAGTATATAATTTTATGTTGTGCTAATTCATATTTATATCTAGGGACAGAGGCAAAACTTAATATCAGGGGAGGTCAAATTAAAAATTAAGAATTATCTTTATAACATATAATAAATTTATAAGAAATATAGAAGTATTAATTTATACAAAATATTTATAATTATATGTTTTTAAAATAATTTAAGAACATATAATCTAAAATATATTTACACAGAAAAAATTAAACATCTTTTCTTTTTATAAAAACTCAATATTATTACACATGCTAATAAGGTTTGCTTTCCAATATCTAATTTATTTTTCCAAAGTTTACACATTAATCTGTAGTGCGTTCAAGGTTAGAAATATGTTGAAACCTCACAAATAATAATAATAAAAGGAAAAAAATATTTGTTAATGTAGTTCATTGGCAAATGTTAATAAATAGTTTTTAATTATCAAATCAATTATAATCAAATTAATATAAAAGAAAGACTAATAATATTATTTGATTACAAATACTATTATTTATATCCTTTAAAATAGTAATAATAAATTATAAAAGGAAACAACTACTAAAAAAATGATACTAAAATATTTTGTCTAAAGAAGAAAAAAATATAATATCTCTACAATAAAAATTATAAAAGAATATAATATTAGCCTAAGAAAAATAAATCATTATCTTCATAAAGATATTATAAAAAAGATAATTAATTATTTTATTAAAAATGAAAACTAAATAATACATAATATTATTATTTTTACAATCAAACTTTCAAATAAAAAAAATCATATTTTTTAAAATATCATATATATTAAAAAATAAGACTCAAAAAATCAGGGGGGGCCAAGGCCCCCCTTAAGCATATATGTACATCTGTCCCTGTTTATATCCATATGCTGCACGAGTAATTATACAAGGACAAATTCATTGGGATGATTGATTTTTTTTTTTTTTATGTTAAGAGTCTCATAGTTTTTTATGTTTAAAATTAATATATACAACTTTTATATGAATGATGTTTAAATTTCTTTTATATCAAAATATCCTTCATTTTTTTTTAATTTGAAAGTATAAAAAATATATTTTAAAACTATTATATATTCTATTTATGTTGCGTTAATCCATATTTATATCCATCTATCACAAAGGTATCGATATTAGGGGCAAATCCTTTTGGGTGACTTTTTTTTTTTATAATCATTGGTTTATTATGTCAAGAGACTCTTATATATTTATATTTAATTTTAATGTATACAACTTTTATATGAATGATGTTTAAATTTCTTTTTATATCAAAACATTCTTCATTTTTTCAATTTGAAAGTATAAAAATTATATTTATAAACAATTATATATTATATTTATGTTGCGCTAATCCATATTTATATTCATCTGTCGCACGGGTATCTATACTATGACAAATCCATTTGGGTGATTTTTTTATATATAATCATTGGTTTTTTCAATTCAAGAAACTCTTATATATTTATATTTAAATTTAAGGTATGCAACTTTTATATGAATGATGTTTATATTTTTTTTATATCAAAACATCTTTTTTTTTTAATTTGAATGTATAAAACATTATATTTTTTTAAACTATTATATATTCTATGTTGCGCTAATCCATATTTATATCCACCCATCACACGAGTAATCATACTAGACAAATCCATTAGGATGGTTTTTTGTTTTAATGAATTATTTTTTATGTTAAGAGATTCTTAGATATTTATATTTGAATTGAATGTATACAACTTTTATATGAATGATGTTTAAATTTCTTTTTATATCAAAATACCCTTCATTTTTATAATTTGAAAGTATAAACATTATATTTTTTAAACTATTATATATTATATTTATGTTACGCTAATCCATATTCATATCCATTTGTTGTACATGTATCCATATTAGGACAAATCCATTTGGGTGATTTTTTTTTTGTTTTACAATCATTAATGGATTTTTTTTATATCAAGAGACTCTTAGATATTTATATTTAAGTTTCATGTACACCACTTTTATATGGATGATGTTTATATTTCTTTTTATATCAAAACATTCTTCATTTTTTTTTAATTTGCAAGTATAAAAATTATATTTTTTAAACTATGATATTCTATTTATGTTGCATCAATCCATATTTATATTCACCCGTCACACGGGTAACTATACTAGGACAAATTCATTAGGATGATTAATTTTCTTCTTTTTTTATAATCATAGGTTTTTTTAATGTTAAAAGACCATTAGATATTTATATTTAAATTTAATGTATACAACTTTTATACCGTCAATGTTTAAATATTCTTTTTATATCAAAATATTCTTCATTCTTGTGTCACATTGTTGGCAAGAAGTCTATGTCTATTTTCATGATTGGTTAAATCACATTAGATACTAAAAAATTTCAAAATAAACATACTCAAACATTTTGTTTATCCCGTATTGTTATATTAGAGAGATTTTTTATTTTTATTTTTTGTCATACTCTTTGGCAGTTGTCTATGCCTAATTTTACACTTAGGCAAATCATACTTCTATAGCAAAGGTTAAATATTACACTTCAATTTTATTATGTATTAATCCTATTGTGGTTTTGCATATTTCAAACAAATTCTTAGTAAATGTTACTCAATTGTTCATTTCCATCAATCAAAGACAATAACATTCAAGATAAAATTGTGACGTTAGTTGGATACAAAAAATAAAATTAAAGTAAATTTTGTCACAATCTTTGACAATTGTCTATGCCTATTTTCACACTTGGATAAATCACATTGGATGAATAACACGGGTTAAATAATACGCTTGATATATTAATCCTGTTGTGATTTTGCATATTTCAAACATATTCTTAGTAAACGTTGCTCAATAGTTCATTTTCATTAAATAAAGACAATCACATTTAAGATAAAATTGTGGTGTTAATTGGATACAAAAAATAAAATTCAAGTAAAATTTGTCACACTATTTGACAATTATTTATGCCTATTTTCATACTTTGGTAATCACATTAAGTGAATAACACATGTTAAATAAACAATTAGATTTTATTATGTATGTTTATGCACATGTTAAATACTACACTTACTGTATTAATTCTATGGTGATTTTGCATATTTCAAATATTTTCTTAGTAAATATTGTTCAATTGGTCCGTTCCATTAAATAAAAGTAAATACATTTAGGATAAAATTGTGACATTAGTTAGATACAAAAAATAAACAAGTAAAAGTTATCATATTCTTTGATAAACATCTATACCCATTTTTATAGTTAAATAAAAAAATAAAATTTAAATAAAAAACACTCAAACTCTCTATTTATCCTGTGCATTACATGAGTCAAAAAACTAGTGTTATAAGTACGAAGTATCCAATAGTTTTGTTAATATCTAATACTTGTTGAGAAACTTAATTGGTCAACTTAAGTAGTGAGGTTTCCTTTGTCAACTAGGTTTTTCTCATCTACAAAACTTGAATTGGATATCAAACCCGATTTCACTTAGACCAACATAATATTGGTAAAAAAATATAAAGAATTGTAAAAGAATGTTTATAAATAAATTATTTAAAATTATAAGAAATGTCTCTTTCAAAAAAATAATATAAGAAATGTGTATGATTAATTTCGATAAAATCTTAACAATATACGTTAAAAATATTTAAAACTATAAAACATATATTGTTTATTTAAAATAATTTGAATTTAAAATTTTAAAAGAATAAGAAGAAATATTTTTAAGAAAAACAAATTAAGAATCTAAACCATCTTTAACCAGCAAGTATCCCCTTTGTTGAATCACTTATGAAATTAAAAAACTTATTTAAATTTTTGCTAATAAGAGAATAAACCGGTAATAAACAATTGCGACAAAACCTTCAAATTTTTCTATCCCAACATTACTACGGTCAATCTTGTATATAAATATATTTGGAAGCAAAAGGCTTTCAAACAAGCAGGTTTGCCCGAGTGGTTAAGGGGGAAGACTTAAGATCTTCTGCACATAAGTGCGCGTGGGTTCGAACCCCACAGCCTGCAGCCTTTTTACCTTACCACTTTTAAAAGTAGTGTTTCTTCGCAGAAGTTGTTAAATAAAAGATTGAGTAAAATATTACAGAATAAAAACAAAACAGAATAATATGGATAAAATATGTTTTTTTTATCTTTCATGTGAAGTTTTGTTAAATATTCATTTAATTTAATTTTTGAAACCTTTCAAAAAAAAAAAAACTTTTGAAAAAAAATTTCTTTCCAGGTTTGCCCCTTGTCCAATTGTCATGCACTATTGAAGAAACCAAACTGTCTCTCATGGATGAATATGACAGTTGTTGTTTAGTTTTTTTTATTTTTATTCCTGTTCCTTTTGTGCGGTGCTGCAACCTAACTGTGATTATGATATCACATTTAAGTTTTAATTTCATTATTTTCTTTATCATCGCCATTGAAAAAAATTACCACCATAGCAAGTTCATCAAGAGAAAAAGTAGCAATTTTAAGAATGTCAACTCCATCAAGTGAATCTCATCTCTTAATTTATAACTTACTCTTTCTAAAGAGGAGATAAAGATTTGTATGTATAAAAATTGAATCTTCATCTATTGAACCTATCTCTTTTCATATAATGAATAAAGAAATATGTGCTATAATTTCTCTTACAACAGACAAACTTAGGTATGAGCTTGATACATATCCAAAAAATATCCATATATATCCAAATTAAGTATCCAATTTATATTTTTTGAAAAATAATATGCGATACATACTCATGAGTACTGGATACAGGTAAGTACTAGATATATGTACACCATAATTTTAGAAGTACCCATGTTCTAAAGCTTGAAAATCAGTGTAAAAAAAGCAAAACTATAATAGCACTTCAACACATTCTAATAAAATTTATAATAGGCTTAATTGCAGATTTTACCATCCAACTTTCATAATTTTGCAAATTTTACCATTCAAGTTTTTTTTTTGCGAATTTTACCACTCAACTTTCATAATTTTGCGAATTTTACCATCCAAGTTTTTTTTTTACGAATTTTACCACCCAACTTTCATCATTTTACGAATTTTACCACATAAGTTTTCAATTTTTGCGTATTTTATCACCCTAATGTTTTACAATTTTTTTTTTAATTCTTTAACTTTTTTTTTGGTAAAATATCAGAGTGGTAAAATGTGCAAAAATTGAAAACTTGGATGGTAAAATTTGTAAAATTAAAACTTGGGTGATAAAATTTACAAAATTATGAAAGTTGGATGGTAAAATTTGTAATTAAACCTTTATAATAACTTGAGAAGTACACAACTGTTAAATATGGTTAAAGGAACTAAACTTGAGTTGAATAGTAAAAGATGTTAAAACTCATGTTCCATAACCTGTAAGCCATGCTATGTTGACTGTTTGTAAATGCTAATTTTTGTACTTAGAAACTGATGAAAACAAAGAAAAACTAGTTACGTGTACTTAAAAACATGCTATATATATATATATTCATAAAAATATTATAATATATATATTTTTTTTACATTATCATTTAATTATAATTCACCATATATAATGTGTTGACTTTAATAATTATTTAAAAAAATTATACTAACAATAATTTCTAATTATATTAATAATAATCCGAGGATGCATGTCCGTTTCTGTTCCTTTCTTCCTTTCCAACAGCGAAAGAAACTCTTTTTCAAATGGGACCCGCATGATTCTGTTCTTTCCATCGTGTCATTTTCACAGCAAACAAACGATGCGTAAATTTTGTTTTCTTCAACCCAACAGAACATACAAACGAGATTAACCTATCTCTGAATGCACATCCAGTTGTGTTCCTTCTCTTTTACTGCTCTCACTCTGTGAGAGAGCTTACAGCGTTAGTACTTAGCCGCCAGTTAGCCCCACATACAACGTGAGTAGTATGCCTCGTTACTCACCAGGTAATTACAATGTTGCTACTTGCTTTGTGGCATCAACTGAGAACTGTATCTCTGATTCTGCTCTTGAAGTTCACAAATTTATCAACATTTATTTATTTCCCAATTTTTTTATTTTATTTTAAGTTCAACCGTGAAGAAGATGCTCCTTCCAGTGAGGAAAAGGTCGAGATTGAACAAAGTTGTGACCTTTATGGGGAAAGTGACATTCTGAGAGCATCCTGAGATAGTCCCAGTTAGCAAGTTTGATTCTTTTCTCTTTTTGAGGAGAGGGAGTGAATGGACAGAAAGGAGCCACAAGTTGAGGTTCCTTGGATCCCCACCATGCTTTTTGAGCCCGTTTCTCTAAAACCAGTGCCTATCTACATGCTTGGGGAGAGAAACCAAAAGGGTCATCATCATCAAGCAAATCGAGCAGTTGCATGTATTGAGTCCTCACTTGGCAATGAGAAAATTTGCGGGTCAAACGCTGCTGCTGACAGTGGCAAAGCTCGTGAACAAACAGCTTCTGATGCTGTTTCCAGCTACAGCAAACTCGGCTTTCGGGAACACTTGTTCGCGGTGGAGGATGAATCGAGGAACTCTAGTGTGACACAACAAGGGAATAATGATAGATTGACGAAGAAACCGTTTGTTCCTTCATTCATCTTTGACAATGCCAGTGATCAAGGTAAGTCCTGCTATTTTTGGCCCTTGCTACTATTTTATGTTGGAATTTTATAAAATAACTAGTTTTTGACATTCATAAAGCTTTCTGCACCATAGGCACAATATCCACCATTTTCTTATCAATAATTTTCTGTTTTAATTTCCTTTTAATACTTGACAAATCTGGGACTATATTGCTCTTACACTGGTTTGCATACTCTCTTTTTACACAGAAACATACATTGCTTGCTGTGGCAAGAGAACTTCTCAGGATAGCCCATTTACGCTTGACAATGCCGACAAAGAAAAAAGCAGACAAATAACATCAATGCAAATCAATAGGGAAGAGAATGATCCAGGAGGGGAAGAGAGAAATGTCCCTGCCAATAAGTTTGACAATAATGTACCGCTAATCAGCAAAGAACTCTGTGACCCTGTCATAGAATTTGCTGCTGTTTCTTCACCATTCAAGGAAGATCACAACCCAGATAAGGGAAGCAGCTGTGATATTGATCTTAATAAATCACCGCAACAAAAGCCAAGGAGAAGAAAGAAGCGTCCCAAGGTCGTCAAAAAGGACAAACGGCAAAGAACTCAAAAGCCTGTTACACCAAAGCCTGTTCAATCAGAAGAAAACCCAGCTGCCAAGAGGAAGTATGTGAGAAGGAAACAAGTGAACAAGACTTCTCCAAGACAAGTGACTGGAGAACTGAGTAAAGAAAAGATGCCTGAATCTGCCCAAATGTCATGTACAAGGTCTCTAAATTTTGATGAAAGAGCAAGAGATCAAAGTTATGCAGTTAGAGAGAATCCAACTGTACATCCGGGCAGTGAAATTGGTGCAGTCATGCAGGAAATGAATGTAGGCCTTGACTGTGATCTAATTACTTTCCATGAAGCCAAAGGAAAACCCAACTGGCAAGAGGAAGTATGTGAGATGGAAAGGAGTGAACAAGACTTCTGCTCCTCCAACAAAAATGATTGGAACTAAAGAAAAGATGCCTGGATCCACCCAAATGTCATGTACAGGGTCCGTAAATTTTGATGAAAGAGCAAGATATCAAAGTTATGCAGTCAAAGAGAATCCAACTGTATGTTTGGGCAGTGAAATTGGTGTAGTCATGCGGGAAATGAATGTAGGCCTTGCCTGTGATCTTATTACTTCCATGACGCTAGAGGAAAACCCAACTGCCAAGAGGAAGTACGTGATAAGGAAACGAGGGAACAAGACTTCTGCTCCTCCAACAGAAGTGACTGGAGAACTGACTAAAGAAAAGTTGTCTGACTCCGCCCAAGTGTCATGTACAGGGTTTCTAAAATTTGATGAAAGAGCAAGAGATCAAAGTTATATGCAGTCAAAGACAATTCATGTGTATGTTTGAGCAGTGAAATTGGTGTAGTCATGCAGGAAATGAATGTAAGCCTTGCCTGTGATCTAATTACTTCCTTGAAACTAGAGGAAAACCGAACTGCCAAGAGGAAGTATGTGAGAAGGAATGGAGTGAACAAGACTTCTGCTCCTCCGAGACAAGTGACTGGAGAACTTAGTAAAGAAAAGATGCCTGAATCTACCCAAATGTCATGTACAAGGTCTCTAAATTTTTATGAAAGAGAAAGAGATGTGATGTAATTTTTTTTGAACCAGTCGGTTTTTGAAAAAACCGGTGATCCGGTGGATCTTTAGTTGAACCGAGTTGTGATGTAATTTTTTTTTTTGAAAAAAAAAGTGTTGAAACGACGTGTTTCAATTTTTTTTTTTAATTTTGTTTGTATATAAAACTTATTTATGGACTTGTATTGTCATGACTATTGGTTGTTATTTCTTATTTGGAATATTAGGTACTTTATAATGACAATAATTTAAAATTTGAAGTGTTAAATGATTAAATTATGTTAGCTATATTATATTTTTAAAATTTGTTAATATATCGAGTCAAATCGGTCTGACTAGTGACCCACCGATCTGACCAATGATCCATTAATCCAATACCGCAGCCACTTCGATGACTGGTCCGATTCTTAAAACACTGATCAAAATAGTGTCAGGTTCCTGTTTAGATTAATATTTGATGTTGGAATGGAATGTTAACTTTAAACTATTTGGCATTTTCCTATTGGAATCAATTTTTTTTTGGTATAATTAGGAAGTATTCCCCCTCTCACCGGGTCGGCCCATTTTTGGGGTAAAGTGGTACTTCCAGTTGCGACTTGGAATCAATTTTAAGTTACATGATTTTGAAAGGAAAAATAGTAGCACTTAAGTTTAAGCCCAATAACGTTCTTGCTTTTCATTTGCATCCTGGAGGTCAGTTGTCTTGAGCAGGCCTGAATTATATAGGTTTCAAGTGGCTAATATTTTCCTTAAATTTAGATTTCGAAATTCCTTTGAATTTTGCTAAACATACTGGATTGAGTCGATTGACTGCTTCCACATCACCAGTAAATGATGAACCATCACAATAACTAACCATCACAACATTCATTAGAAATTTGAAGATGAAGAAAATGTTGGATTCACGAGGGGAAACAAAATTGTTGACTATTTGGAAAGACCTGGATTAAACTGTGGCCTGTTACTCAATTCCTGAAAAAGCAATTTGCTTATATGAACCTAAACGATTGTTCTTGGGAGAAAGGAAACCAATAAAAAAACCTTCTATGGTTTGTCCAAAAAGGTTAGATAACAATGAACCAAATATGATATTTAAGAGAATATTTACAATTTCCACAGAGAATCACATGAACTGCATAATATTTTCAATTTCCCCATTACCATGGAAAATTTTAAGCATGAGATTAAGAGCACAGTTAATATGGATCACTATGAGAATACACAGCAAAAATTCCTAACAGGCTGGCTCCTTTTGTTACCCTCGTTCTGAACATAAGTGATTGGCACATAAGAAGCTTCTGCTATCAGCAATAGCAGTGCACACACCAGATAAATCCAACAAATAGAAAACGATAAACCTACTCATAGAGGAGAATCCTTTGTGCTTTTGATGGTTACAATGATAGTGCAAAAGTGTCTGATACCGAGGATGATGAGGAGAGGAAGAAATATTTTCCAATCCCAGTAGCGAAAGTCAGAATGACAAGTCAAATTATCAGAAGTGAGAAAAAAAAGTAGAAAGTCTGTTTAAGGTGAGAATCATTACAGTGTCTATATCCAAGTATCTGACTAGCATTTTAATTCTTGCATGAGATAAACTTTTTATACATGCAATCGTAATAAATTAAAATTAGTTTATTATATTTTTATTAAATTAAATTAATATAAAAATTACAGTAAATTTAACTTAAATTTGAAAATAATAATATAATTATAACAATGATGTTCTGAATATAATACGATTTGTTAAAGAAGTTAGAATTCATCTTTTTTAATTCGATAAAAATAAAAAAAAACACAAAGAAATGAGCGAAAACTCCTCTCTATCGGACAACCAGGAATTTTCACAATGTTGTGTGTACAAAAATATCCAATAAGGTAATAATTTTATAGTAAAGATCTCTCATTCAGACAACAAGTAAAATTCACAGGTTTAGGTTAGCATTTTTTTAAAACACCAGCTTCTATTTTTTTTTTTTATATTTATTTCCTTTTTGTCCTTATAATATTTATTAAATTTGTATTTTATCCTTTTTAAATAAGGTAGATTTTATTATATTTTAACCATTATACAAATCAACATAATGAAAGTATGACGTTTACTTATGTGTGTTATTTTTATTCTAAATTTGATTGAAAATATTTTAAGATATTGTATAAGATTAATAGTAGAATATACAATATGAAAAAAATAATAATAATCGAAACTAAACAATATAATTAAAATAATTGATCTATAAATAAAAATTACAAGAGTTTAAAATTAATTAAAAAATTAAATTATAAATACCCAAACTATATTTTATCAATTAAATTAAACTAAATTAAATTAAATTTGATATAAAAATATCATTTAAATGTATCCATTTTTATCATTTTACATTTATCAGCTAATGCAACAAATAATTTTACCAAAACTTATTATTCAATAAATTAGCTTAACAACTTTCAGTTACGAGCTACTAGTTACTAATTTTCAACTATCTGCTAACTTTTTAGTTTCCAATTAATTTTTCAAATTTTAGTTAGCTTTCCAACTTGTTTTTGCCAAAAATAATCTCAACACACACAAATAATTAATATTCTCCTTTTAATTGAAATAACATAATATCTATTATTATGTTTGATATTATTTAATAGTGTAGAAATTAATCTAATAATTAAACAAAGTTAATCTACAAATTCCAACATTTGCAACTTTATCTTCAAAAGCTATTGGCTGAGAATTGATAATTTTATCCGACAAATTTGTAACATAAACAGTGAAAGATGATTTACAACATACATTAGCATGTTTGGTCCACCATCAAATCATATAAAACGCATATCTTTTTGGAAACACTTTTAAAAAATGAACGCGATTTTATTTGTCTCGAAGTGTGTACAAAGACACGTTTAAATGGTTTAATTTTATCTTTACACTTTACAAAAGGTTGTGTTGGGAGAGATTTTGTAGCTTTCTTGTTCAAAGTTGCATTGTGCTATAGTCAAAAGTAAATTTAATTAATTTCTTCTCATTGGTGAAGCACGTTAAAACTTTGTTGTTTGTGTATGATGTTTTCTTGAGTTGTCAATATTTATTTATTTATGTAAGTACATGTAGAAGAAGAAGATGTCACATTGGCAAAATGGTGCGTGTGACCATATAACCATTAATTGAAGTGTTATAGGTCTCCACAGTGGGTGGGGGAAACATCCCCTTCACCAGCCTTTATACTTGGTCCACCTTCCTTGTTTGGCACAGATCAGAACATGTAAAAATCAGGTTATTGAAATTTGAAAGTGATACAACTAGCCTTCAGCCCACGTTGCATTTGTTCACTTGTCAATGTCATGAATATTTCCATTTACATCATATCTGGCTTGGAATCATTACATTGTATATAAGTTTGACCAAAATCTCCTTAGCTTTTTCATTTTTCCTTGATATGCATTCAACATTTTTCATTCTCATACCTTGAATGGTGTGTGGGTTTTGAATAAAATTAATTTTAGAAATTTAATTTTGATTAAAATTGATTTTGAAATGAAGTGATTTATATTTAAATATTTTAATTATAAAAGCTAATAGTAAAATATAATTTTTTTTATCTAATATAAAAATTATTTAAATTTCTTTTTAATCCAAAATCAATTTTGACTCCAAAATTAATTTCTCAACATAGAATTAAATATGTGAATATTTACTTAAAATTATGTTAATCGATATTTTATCATAATTTTGAATGGTTCAATGTAAATCTAAACATGTATTAAAAAGGAAAAGAGGGGAAATATTTTTTGAAGTGTCTTTGAACTTTTTTCCCTTTTTTAAAATTATCTTCAGAGGTATTTCACATCCTTTAAAAGTGTGAACTAAAAATTTGATGAATATTTAGTGATAGGTGTAATTAATCAAATGAAATATAATAAAATAGAATAATTTACGATACTACTATCGGAGTATTTTACGATGGAGTTGAGTAAAATTTTTATGCCATTTCTAAGAGTAAAGCAAATTGCATTGAATAGAACAAAATAAAAATCTTTTGTAAATTTCATTTCATTTTATATAATTACTCTAAACAATGACAGTGATTACTTCATTAATTTTTTCTTGATTAGTTTTGTTTTTAATAATTAATTTTATTTTTTATTAATACAGACATAACTTATAAGTCTCAAGCTCAACCACTAAATTTAAACATACTTACTATTTAAGTCACCCCTCATAAATTTGGAGAGTTCCTCTAGAACCAACACTTATTAATTAATTTGCACTAGAAAATGTTGTATTTTTTTAGAGCTAGTAGTAGTATTAATTAATGTGATTATGAATTCCGGTGGACTGCTATTGTTGTATTTCCCTGGCACAGGCTCGTCCATTATTGCAAGAAAGAGACAAATGGTTTGTCGTCCTAACCGCCAACGGTGGTGACAACTGACAAGACGATATGATATATATTTATCTTTTTTTTTTTTTTTACTTAATTTGAAATTTTAGTAAATTATTAATTTTTATTTAAATTTTATTTAATTAAGATTTGATAATGTATGCGATAAAATTATGTTCGCATGATTTATTGATATAGTATATTAATTTTAATATTACATATAATCAAATAATAAAATAAAAGAAATATATATAATTTAAATTAAGATATATTTTATAATATATAATTCAAAACAAATAATATTAATATAAATATAATATTATACTATGTAAAATATTATTTATTAAGTCGAAATTTTTTGTTATAAATATATATTACTTTTGTTTCTTTTTATCTATTCACTTAGAAGGATAAGACACAGATTAAAAAAATTAACTAATATCCTCATTTGTATTTTTTTTAATTTCTTAATATGATCTCCACTACACTATTATTTCTATCTTATTTGTGATAAGTGAACAAAGTATTTAAGAATTAAGTAGACATAAGGATTAAGTGAAAAGACAATAATTAACATTGTCTAATATCATAAATGAATAGATAAATGAAAATGGAATTTTTCTTTATAAATAAAAAATGGATGGAGTAATTATTCAAAAATATAAATTTTAAAAGAATATAAGACACAAGTTGGGGCAACATGATATGAAATATAACTTACTGTAAAAAAAGATATGAAATATAACTTAAACTCGTCTTTAAAATATATCATGCCTAATTTCTAAATTTTAAACTCCTTAGAATTAGCTTTTTATGGGACGAAACGAGCTATAAAATTTTTACTCTCCTAATGTTGTGAGGTTATTTTTTATTTTTTGCTCAAAGAGAAAGCTTATAACTCATCTTATAAGGAGGACAGGAGAAGGTCTAACTAAATTGAATTGAAGAAACAAATTTAATCTTGATTATTTTGCGAGGAATTATGTTAATTGTAAGTCAAGTAATTCATATGAAGTGAGATGACCATTAATTTAAATGAACAAAATGTTGGAGTGACAAATGTGAATAAAACTTATTAGGGTTGACCTAATAATGAAAGGTTGACATAGATACATAAGGTCTTAAAAGGTTGACATAGATATATAAGGTTCTAAGTTCAATTTCAATCCTCATTATTATCATTGTATAAAAAAAAGCAAATAAAAAAATTACACATTGGATAAAAAAAACCAAATTAAGGGGAGAATAAACCATATATCTAACATATTCATAAATAAAATTCAGGCTTAATTACCAATTTGGTCCCTAAATTTCTAAAAGATTCAATTAAGTCCACCAATTTTTATAAATGGTTCTTACTGTCAAATTGACACTGATACCGTTAAATGTAAATTCTAGCGGTTTTCAATAATGAATAGTGGTGGCTAAAAAGCTGCCACTATATTTATTATTATTTTAAAATAAGCCTGAGTCATGGCCGACCTTCTCCCCTCTGTCGTTGACCGAAAACACCTTGGAGATGGCCTCGAGCACGAATTTCGCCGGATCGACGCATTCCGTGAGCGCCACCGTGAGCACGAATCTCGACGCGTACAAAGGTGAAGAACCCGAACGCGTCAATGCGGAGGCAGAAGGACTTGAGTTTGAGGACGAGGCTGGTGGTGTCGTCGACCTCGTCGTCGGGAGAGCTGTTGTTGTCACCGCCATCATTGAGGAGGGCGAAGAGGGCAACGGTGCGGCACGTGTTGAGCGTGCGGAGGTAGATCTGGAGCGTGACGTCGAGGGAGGTTTTGCGGTGGTCAAGGACGCGGAGGGACTCAGAAGTAGCTCAGCGCTATTGAGTGTGCAAATCTTGCATTTTAGCACTTTGGATTTCTACTTGAGGTCTTGTTCAAGGGAAGAAAAGTGGTTGGAGAGCTCCTTCCAGAGGAGGGTGCAGCTGGTCATAAGGAAGGTTTGGCGCAGCAACTCATCTGGAACGGAACGGGAATGGAACCTAATTATTATTATTTTAAAATAATAATAAATAAAGCTGCGGCTAAAAGCCGCCACTATACGTTGTTGAAAACCGCCAGAATTCTCATTTAACGGTGTAATTTGACAGTAAGGACCTAATTGAAGCATTTTTAAAAATTGAAGGACCTAATTGAATCTTTTAGAAATTTAGGAATCAAATTGAATCATTTTAAATAATTTAGGGACCAAATTGATAATTAAGCCTAAAATTTATCTATTATAATAACAACAACAATAATAATAATAATAATAATGAGTTATACATATAATTAATTATATACATATTTTTTAAGGCTAATTCAAACACATTAAATGTAAGTAACATTTACATTTTGATTTTCTTTTTTTAAAAAATTGTCTTCTAAGAATCCAACGCGTATCTAGCGATTGTGACAACAGCAAATTCGGTGACCTCATATTTCCTTCTTTGAATAGACTGATGAAAAATTGACTTGGGTTCAGATATGGTTGTTGGATTATTAATGGAAGAGAAACATAGAGCAGACAGTTATAAATGCTTTTGACCTGTTTTTACCCTTCTCAGGATTCATGGAAATGGACTGATTTAGTTTACTTATGTTTCTGTTGCCAAAGTAATTAAACTCTTTTCTGGTGCCAACAGGAATTAGGCCTTAGCAATAGCAAATGCAAAGAAAGGGAAACTAGAAACAACTTCTAACAAGAAACCTCAAATAGTTATTTAACTTCCTTTTCTCAGTTTCCTTCGCGATGCATACCAAGGTTGGTGGTTGGAACTTGTAATACCTTTAGCCATAGATCAAGTCAATTAAAATTTTCACTTTCCTTGTTTATATATATATTAATTCAAAAGGAAGAGTCGAACTCTAGTGTCAAGATATTTACAACAATTCATACACACTATTCAATCAACTAAGTTAAACTTTCTTAATCCTTATTAATTTTTTTTTGTGAATAGAGATGCAACACAATAACTTTCCAGGAGGTCACCTATCCTCGTATTACTCTAGTGCAAGCACATTTAACTGCAGAGTTTTTATGGAATCCGGTGCATTAGTGGTAGTATGATCACATCTATTTAGTCTTTATTAATATTAAGGAATGAGTGTCATGCACTCTACTGTAATTTTTTAGTATGTTTGATTTCACATTTTAAATGTAATTTTTCACTTTTACTAAGAAGTTAATAGTTATAGTTTAAACATCTCATATGTAATTTTTTACTTCTCAACGGGTCCAAACACACTATTAGTATAATTTTGACTAAAAGACAGAGCGAGTAAGAGAAGGGGATTCAACATGAAACTCTGTAATCTACCCCATTTATTGAAGACGTTTATTATTTCTTCAAACAAATTCAAGTAAAGAAAGGCAAAAGAAGGAAATAATTAATAATAAAAAAAAACTACAAAATCTTATAAACCAAGTGTCCAATCAAAGATGTTTGCCCAGGGAAGATTGATGCCTGTAGAATGCTGTATTCATTTTCTGTATGCTTCATTTCCAAGAGAATAACTTCTGTAATTTCCTTATGTATCTTTGTTGAATATTCACAAAAAAACTGTTTGGAGCCACCGACTCTGAATATGCAGAACCTTGAAGAATGACCACCCATTCATTTATACTAACACAAGCTTTAATTTAATGTCACACAGATTATACTGTGATCATTATTACAATATGTAGATATCTGAATGAAGCGCTTTCAAGTCCTAGGAGTTGGTGGGAACGAAAGTGCCAATACATCCAAATGCCATGATGAAGAAAGCAATTGATTGGATATATAGGAATATGTAGTAGCGGTTTTTCCCGAACATAATATCATAGCAGCCACAGAAGAAGAGGTAGAATCCAACAAGAAGTTCCAACATGTGAATCCTAATGATATTAATCACAAAGACAACAAATACAGATAGGTAAGCACTTAGATATCATCTAAAAAATTGAATTGAATTAGTGAATGTTATTGTTATCTGATTAATGAAACCAAGAATAGCAATACTTCATTGTACCTTTCTCCAATCCTGAACCGAATCTTCTTGGGTGCTTTATCCCCACCTTTACCCTTTAGAGCAGGTCCAGGTTTGTGAGTGACAATCCATTCTTTCACTCGATCTCCAAGTTTATCTGTGACAATCCATTCATTCACTCGACTAGCATCTAGTAGACCAATAATTGTTGCCTTTGTTCTATGCAGAGACATGGTATTCTCAAAGAGAATCCAAAAGACCAGTAAGTGGAGTGACCTGAAAAATAGTTAAACACCTTGAGTCAACAAGGTTATACTTGTAAAACATGTTCAGTGTCTTTTACACCAGTTGGGAATGTCTCATGCAACCAGGGTGTGCTTGCTCATTCCTAGGAACTCCTCATTACATTTACATGGTTTAAAGCCATTCATATATGCCATGACTAAGGAATCATATTTGATGTGTTTTAATATGCGCTCCATGGATCATCTAAATAAGGGGTTTAATTTTTATGCACTGTTAGTACAATTTTTTTTACATTGTCAATCAATCAGAAATCCTAGCATAACTTTTGAGATAATTATTATGAAAGTCAACAAATTTACCATACATATCAAAAAACGATTTATACTGTTAGTGCATGAACTATTTTCTCTTAGGTTAATCCTACTTTTGTTTGAGATTTGATAGTGGAGGCAAAATGGATTATAGACCAAAAGAAGGAAAATTTGAGAAAAATGAAGACCTAGGAGTTCCAACAGCATTTAGGAGTGTGATGATGGAAGGGATATACACAGCACCCCACTTGGGGACCGCCACCTCAGGCACCACAACTGTTGCAGGCAACACAATGCAATAGAACAAAAAAGTGTTGATGTGGGCCACCACCTTCCGGACAAAGAAGAAGCTGTAAATCACATACAACTTCTTCCACAAGGACACTTTCTGCAATGGACACACATAAGAATTTTGGTCATTAATAGCCAATACTTCTTGTCCTGCCAATTCAAGGGAGCAACCTTACCTTGTTTCCCATAATCTCCATGAGCATTTTCTTGAAAAGATTGGCTGGTCCACAAGACCACCTGTGCTGTTGGAAGCGGTAGGCCTTCAAAGTACTTGGCAATTCATTTTTAACCTATAGTCCAATTAATAAACTCATGTAATTCATCTCATGTCAACAAAACCATATAATAAATGAGTTTAATTGTCATATACACTGTCATATGTACATTGTCAACTAATTAAAAATTATCGTTAGTATGAATTTTAATTATCACATCACCATATAACATACACACATTAAATTTTGGTCATATGTAAAAAAATGAACAACATTGGCTTAAGCAAATGGAACCTTCAAATTGGCCAGGTACAAGAATTTCCATCCTTTGAGACTGGCTCGGACAGCCAGGTCCATATCTTCCACTGTGGTCCTATCTATCCACCCCCCAGCATCATTCAGCGCCGAAATTCTCCATACACCAGCAGTTCCTGTGAGTACAAAAATTGGTTGTAAATTCATCATTCCACAACCACAATAAAACATTTCCATTTCCACTATTGCACTTAAAATCAATTATTCTTTTCTAAAAAGGAAAATGGATGAAGTTGTTTTCATTAGATGATTACCGTTGAAGCCAAAGAAGGCGTAAGTGGAAGACCCCACTTCTTGTTCCACAGTGAAATGGTAATCCAGTGACATCTCTTGCATCCTGGTCATCAAACATTCATTGGCATTCACTGAAAAAGAGAGAAAAAAAATGCATTGTTAATTCACCAACATTGCTACAATGAAATTAGAAATTAAAAATTAAAAATTTCAACGTGTAATTAGGAATGATTTATCAGGAGAGTGCGATATCAATTCAGCTGTCTTTTAGTAATAGATATAGACAGTGACTGGGAAATGAGGGTCCACCATTAAAATTGCACATGCAGCTGCCGGATGCAACAGTAGTAGAAGATTTTCTTTTTCCAGTGTGTATTTTCTAAGATTAAAAACAAAATGAAAATGTGTGCAGAAATAGTATAGTACTAGAGAAAAAATAATAACAATAAAGGAAGAAAGGAGATGAAAAATAAACATCTTATGAACAATCATGGCATCAACAACCACAATTATACCCACAACGGTGTTGTGCCCTTGTAAAACAGGGGTACCCCATGAAATACGCATGCAGATTAATTTCAAGTATTGCCCTCTTTTGCGGTCACAACAATCCACAATTATTATGTTTCGGACTTTAAGAATAGTTGAACCAAAATTGCAACTTCCTTGATTGAAAAAAAATAAAAACTTCTAAAGGTATGAGCCGAAAAATTCTGGTAAAGTGGTAATGCACATGCTCGAGTCTATTCTTGGATTAGTACTATGTCCTTCTCGTTTAATTGGCATGCTTAAAAGTCACTCAGATAGCACAATGCACAGCATCCTTCAATATTATCATGTGTTCCTTTGTTATGTAGTAATCATGTTGTTGGAATACGAATTCCTTATGCTTTTTAAATATGTATGTAACAAAGTGTAATTGAATGCGTGAGTGCTATGCAATTTTTGTTTTGTACATCATCATTTCTTTAATCTCATAGAAATTTTGTAAAATAATAAAGAATAGTACTACCCAAATAATTAGAAGTAATGAAAAGGCTTACAGAACATAATAATTGACTACGCAGATAGCTAGATGAATGATAGCCACTTACAATTGAAATTTTCCTTTTGTTTTCATTTTTATTTTATGCAAGCAACTTTACATAATTATTTAGATAAGTAAATGATTAGATATACATACCACAATTACATTTTTTTTTATCAGAGTGTTTCATCCATACGTGACATTTATTAATATAATAAACTAATTACATATATATAGAAATTGAAAAATATACCACTCGAGCAAAGATAATCATATTTAGTCTCTTTATTTAGATATTCGTATGGCTGATATAAATATATTTTTTATGTACTAATGACAATGTGACATATCAATAACACTTCATCCTCCCGAAAATCATGCTTACTAATTCAGGTACACGCTTCAAATTAAGGATTAAAATCATGCATCTGCCTCATAATTCTTTTTCGTTCAAAGTCGAAACATGAAACAAGTACTTGACCTTAATACGTAGTAATCAAGAAAATACTTTTCTAGGTAGCTATTATAATGACCTAATAATTATTAGGTGGAAGATATAAATGACTTTAAATTATATCTCTAACATAAAGTTACCTGATCTTTTAAATAAAATAATAGACGAACCACCGTATTATCTAATGACTCCAAAGACAATTTATGAAGTTTTTGCGTATCAATTCCCCTCTATTCATTGAGTTGCTGGGCCTATTAAACTCCCATACTAATTTTTTTGCCCTACTACTGTGGTCCAACTGTGTTATGTTATCTCACTTTTCGGCCACAGAAAACTAACCCCATTCCTGCATTAAATGAACCCTTAGGAACTCATAATCCCCGGGAACCATTATTGTTGTATCATGTTTAATCATCTATCAGTTCATTTATGATGGTGACTTCTCATGACAGACTGTATTCAAAATAGAAAAGAAGAGATTTTTCTATGTAGCCACTCACTCTCTTACTTTTTTTCCATAACTATGAAGATTGAAGACAACTGAACCCAAACAACACAACATTGGTGAACACGGTAAGAGGCTTGTACACGTGGCCTATGTAGAGGGCCATTCTAGCACAAAGTGGGACCCACCTTAGCCCTAGCAAACAGAAACATTTCCAAAACAAACAAAACCTACCGACAGTTTTTTATTAGCAAGGGTGTGTTTTCAGAACCATGACCCCGGATTAAGGTTAAAAATGGTTAATCCAAGAAAAAGAAAGCCAAGCCGCCAAAGGCCTGGAACCAAAACGAAAGACAATGCTGGACTCTTTTTTTTTTTATTAATATAATAATTAAAAATTATTAAGACTTCTAAATTTATGAATTAAAAAGTGCGACTTACGTTATCTCTCGTTTGTCTCAATAAAATATATATAATTACTGATAAAAAATACTGTCAACCAATTAAAAATATGATAAATATGTAAAAATTAATAAATTTATTATATATGACAATTTCAGATACCAATAAGTCGTTAGTCCGAATAATATTGGACTCGAACCTTTTGTAAGGTTTTAAGTTCGAACTTGTAGATGGAAAAAACACGTGATTAGGAGAAGAAACCTCATTAAAAGTGGTAAATCAGATTTTCCGACAAAGATTAAAAAATGGGTAAGAAATAAGAGAAAAATGGCTATGCACCGACAATGTAAACTAGTTTTATACTGTCATCCAATCACAATTCATCATGTATGATAAGTTTGTTGACTTTTACAAAATTATCATAAAAGTCATCAACGGTGATTTGTGATTGGATGACAGTGTAAAATCATTTTACACTGTCATTACATCACCATTAAACTCAAGAAAAAAGATTGAAATAAGGTTTAGATGAAGCAAAATTAAGGGTGTTGAGTGAAAGAGAATATACCAAACTTCCAGCGTGCCTGAACAAGACCAAGTTCAGGGTTGTTGGCAAGGAATGGGACAGTTCGCCAGAGGAAATCAGGCTCTGGTTGAAAATCCGCGTCAAAGATGGCAACATAGTCACATTGCTTCACGTAGCTGTGTTTCATGCCTTCTTTTAGAGCCCCAGCTTTGTACCCTTTTCTGTTGTCCCTTACCTCGTACTTTATGTTCACTCCTTTGCTTGCCCATCTGCTACATTCCATTTGCACCATCTCCTGCATTATTTTGTTCATTCACACAATCAATCCCTCACAACTCACACCCCCCCCCTTTATTTTACTCATATCTTGAATCCCACATGGACTAGAAATATGATTAATGTAGTCCTTATAAGTTGATTAATTTTTGTGGAGTTGAGTTAAACCTTAAACCCAAACCCAAATTCTAATAACATGCATACCCTGATTGTGTTATCAGTAGAATCATCAAGAACTTGTATGATGATTCTATTTGAAGGCCAAGAAAGGCCACAAGCGGCACCAATTGATAGTTGAAAAACCTGCCACATTCATTTAGAAATATGTTAAAATATGTAAAAAATAAGTGATGAATAAAAAGAGGTGTGGCTTTGTTTTGCTTAGAAAGGTTGTTGATGGAAATGGAAAAATGACCTCTCTTTCGTTGTACATTGGGACTTGGACCAAGACCATGGGATAACTAGAGTTTCCCAACTCAACATCGTCCTTCATAGGCTCCCACTTGTAACGCTTCTCGGGTCTTCGACCAAACAGCTTAACCAAGCAAATGACGAAGAACATGTACACCCTCTCGACCAGCATCATCACTGACATGCCCAGGCACAGAAACACTGCCACTCTCAGCAGTGGCACGATCACTGGCTCCTTCAATTGGCTCCAAACCAAACCCATTTTTTGGTAGGAAATGTTATCCTTGGCACCTTGAAACGACTCCATCTGAACACAAACAAACACACCCCACCAAATGGGTTTCAAAAAAATGAACCAACTTGTTTTCTTTTGGGTAGTTGCTATATTTATGTTTTACTTCAGGGTCACGCAGAAAAAGGAAGCTAGCTAGAGAAACAAACCTTGCTCCTCTCTCTGGATCTTAGAACACTGAACTTTTTTTGAAGGAAATGAGAGAGCAGAAAATTGATGAGGGAAGAGTGGTGTTGTGGTGGTGCTAGTTTGCTAATTGCATGACACTTTTTTCTCCACACTGATCGTGTTAAGTTATTATTATGAGAGAGCCAAAGCAAATAAAGGGTTGAAATAAGAAAGGTAAAAAAAGAGAGAATGATGAAGAGCAAGAGAGGGAGAGACAGAGAGAGAGAATGTTCTTTGTTTTTTTTTTTTTTGTTAAGAGCAATGGCCTCTCTGAGGATGCTGCTCTGTCTTCTCTCTCTGTCTTTCTCTCTCTCTCTGTTGTTGGCCTTTTATAATGGGTTTTGCACCCACACTGGCTCAAGACCTCTAACTCTTGCTGCCACCAAGTGTGAACGTTAGGCTTATATAAAATCTAATGTCAATGAGAAGAGCTTCTCCAACCTGTGCATTGATATTTTGATATTAAAATGTTAATATCAAAGAATTCCTAATCAGCATTTAATGATTTCATTAGTACATTTATTTAACTTAATTAAATACACCATTTTAATTCATTAATATGAGTATTAAATAAGTCTTATATTTTGATAAATACAATACATGTTTTAGTTAATTTTTTTTTCTTTTTTAACGAGTGCCGTATAAAATATACATTAATTTTAATAAGGTAACATGATAGTATTTAAAAATAATACATAAACCCAGCCTGGTGGGGAGCAGAGCAGGAACTGATGTACATGTATATTTGGGGGCCTTGGCCATAATTTTTTTTTTTAATAAATGTGATATTTTAAAATTAAGATAATTATTTCTACTTAAAGGTTTGATTTTGTAGAAATAATGACATATAACTGTTATTTTTTTTTTGGATAAAATATACAATTATCTTTTTATAGGCTCATTGTGAAGATAATGATATTATTTCTTTATTTTAGAGAAACATTCTGTTTTTTTTTATAGTTTTTCTTTTTTAATCAATTTTCTTTTTATAATTCATTATTACTATTTTAAAGATTATAAATGATTGCATTTTCAACCAAATGACATTATTAATCTTCTCTTTATATTAATTTCAGAATTATATGTTTTTTATTGACCTTTGTCAATGGAACAAGTTTATGAACATTATATAAGGGATTGATAGCTTGAATTTTGAAATGCACCGGTAAATATTCTCTCTATCTATTATTATTTTTTGCATCTATTTTTTTTGTTTTTCTCTTCTCATCTTTGTTTTTATTTTCATTGTTTACAAGACTTTTACATGCTTCTCACCTTGAGTGCACAGTCTAGACACATTATTATGTAAACCTTAGAAAAACAAATTGGATATATATAGGAAGGCAAATCTTGGTGGTATGTGAAATGAAATTTGTAATTTTGGGTCTTACAAAATTATAAATATATTTTCTATTATATGTTCTTGAATCGTTTTAGAAAATACACAATTATAAATGTTTTACATGAAAATAATACTTATACATTTGTTTGGTGAATTTGTAAGTAGAATAATGTTTGCTTTTAGTTTTTAAAAAATAAATTGTCTTCTTATGGCCCTTTATTTGTTGAAATGTTTCATATATGATCCTGATTTTTATAAACGATGGATAAAAAGAGACGTTTATTTTTGTAAAAAATAAGGATCACATTGTCACATTTTCATAAATAAAGAATTAAAAGGAAACAATTTATTTTTGAGAGACTAGAAACAAACATTATTCTATTTACATAGATAAAAATATATATTTAACCATTTTTTCAAATAAGGCTTTATACTTTAAAAAATTGTAGTTAAATCCTTAAACTTATAAATAATTTTGAATTAGGTTCCTAATCACATTTTTGCTAGAGTTCTATTAAGTATTTAATTAAAAATTTAAATAGTTTGAAAACCTATAGAACAATCAAACTAACAATCTAATTTCTAAACTACTTAAAATTTTTAATTAACTTAATGGGATCCTAACAAAAATGCATCCAACACTCAATTATAAATAATTTAAAAATTTAGGGACTCAATCATAAACTTTCAAAATATAAACACTTACTTAAAAACCTCCATATAATATAGGAATTTGTAGATTAATTTAGCCTTTTTTATATTTCTTTCTTTTACCTTCATTTTATACATATTATTATCTTTTTTTTCCCTTTTTTATTATATATAGCTCATCATATCTCTTATATTTTTTCTTTCTTTTATTATCTCTCTTCGCTATCCTAATTTTACATACTTTTTAAGGGTGTGAAAAAATACTAATATAATGTACATTTTCTAATACATTTTTAATATATATTCATTATTATTAGGCGTGGCAAATTAAACATTTAAAGCTCTAGTTAGTCTTGCATAAAAGTTATGTTTGTTTAAGCTTGTACTTCTTTATTTAAATTATTTAAATGATTCATATTTAAAGCTTTGACTTGTTTTGCTGAAAAAAATATGAAATTTAAATTTAACTGATTTATAATTTGATTATTTACTTTTTGCAGTAAAAAAAAATGATTTTTTTTTTCAATTTATTAGTTTAGATTAATTAACGTTTTAATTTTAAAACATGAGATGAAAGTAAGAAGAAAAAAAAGAAAAAAAGGAATATTTGAGCATAAAAAATGTAATAATATTTTTATAAAATTATAATTTCCTAAATATATCTCTTTATTTAAAATTAATATTTTTCATCATTGTATATGTACACGTACAAGTTATTTAAAAGTCTTTATTGTCATCGTTATAAAATTTGAATCTATTTTATTTATATAAGCCAGGTCAAATTCAAATCTGACCTTTTTTTTATTAAAAAAATAATAATTTCATCAATTGTTGAACATGGTAAATTTGAATAGTTCACAAATAATTTAACTAATTCATATTATTAATTATTAAGTAAAACTTGTGTAAGTTCATTAAAATTTATGCAATAATGTCAAAGACTCATTAGAAAAGGAGCGGGACTTACTTATAAGAGAAAAAAAGTTATGCATTGACAATATAAAATACTTTTACACTATCATTAAATCACAACCTATTATGTATTGTAAATTTGTTGACTTTTACAAAATTATCTTAAAAGTTATATCAACAGTGATTTGTGATTGGATGACATTGTAAAATTGTTTTACATGCATCACCATTAAACTCTATTTATAATCTTGTGGGTCTCAATTAATTTTAATTAATAATAAAAATTATATTAAAATGTATGTTATAAATTTTTTTTTATATCTAAAATTTAAAAGTTCTCAAAGTATCAACAAGAGTGTACGTTTGTGTTTTTTCCTTCAGTTATTTTTTCAAGATAAGATAACAGAGGTATACAAAGAACAAAATATTCAATTAGTTCAAAGCAATTTTTTTTTTACTGTATAATTTTAATTCTAGTTCTGGTATCTGTGTTGATTTTTCTTTGGCTGAATGAGGGTCAAATAGCTTGAGACAAAATGCTTTTCTTCTGGGGTACAGAGACAAAATGCTTTTATTGTTGATGTATCAGCATCAAATGGAATTGTGGCATAAGAAAATGACACAGGCTGTTATTGACTGGACTAAAATGCCACGAATGAAAAATAGTTACTTTTGTATTTTTAACGACAGGGTACTAAATCATTGGTTGAAATATTTTTGCACGCGTAATTAACCATAAAAAAAAAATTTCACCCATTTTAAATTTATCATCCCCAATTTCACCAAGTCATATAGCTAGTATTTAAATTACTTTTAATTTCAACGAGCATGTGATATATTCAATAAATAAAAATTAAAAAAACAGAAATGAAAAAGTTAAAATTTCTTTAATTTTTTAAAATAATTTAAATTTCTGTCCAATGGTAGATCAACTTGATTTTACATTATTTCATCTATTTTCTGTTGTCTTGATTTGCATTCCCTTAGCATCTTAGCATGATTCGATGTTGTTGATCTCAATTAATATATATTATCAGCACATAAAATATTAATATAATATGTTACTGTAAAAGTAGACTCATAAAATCTATAATAATAATATAAGTTTCACTAATTTTTCTTAACCATAGGAATAAAAAACAGTACCAAGAGATTTATAACGCTCACGCATCATGCTCAACAAACTGAACTAGACTCCATTGATATATAAGTTTCACTAAATAAAATTGATAGAGTCAATTTTAACGTTTGACAATTTTAATTTCTATCCGTTAATAATTGACATTTTTTAGTATTGTCAAAATAAAGTAATTTTTTTTAATAAACAAAGTAAAACGGTACTTCAATTATGGCACGTGATTAATGAAAATTCTAGTGACATCTATCTTGCGCAAGATAATAATTGTTCATAAAATAGATTCTGAATAGTTATTTAGTTAGTCTTCAATTATAATTAATTTTCTATCCAGTTGTTACTCTTGCATAGCCAGTTTGCAACATAAAGTTCTTTTTTTTTTTTTTTACAATTATTCAAATATAATTAAAAGGAAACAAAGTACACCCAAAAAAAAAATGCTTTAGTTACTTTTCTGGTGCAAATTAAAGAAGCGTTTGAAGCCACTGAGCCGTACATCAGGGTGGGTTTGGTTCCCTGCGAGTCCGCGACCCACTCTCCATCCACATTAGAAATATTCATTTCTAGCTAGGAGCAGGTATTTAATAAATTAAATTGAAATTTTAAAATAATCTAAAACTATAATTCCTAAATTAAATTTTTGCTTACAAATTAAAAAATATAAAAAATTACATAAACTTATCCTTTTATATCATTTTATACTTATTAACTCTTTTTTTTAGAACTATAAATATTCTTCATAGGAGATAATCTTACTCAAGTCAGGTAGGATTACTATGGATGGAAAAACTTTTCTTCTAAATGTTTATATCAACTATATACACAGAACTCAAACTCAATTGAAATGGTTAAGCTAAAACAACCTTACATTAATTGGTCTCACGAGTTCAATGTTATTATAAACTGTTTTAATAACTAAATTATTAAATAGTTATATATAATGCTACTTTAAAATGCTTTAATTTCTTTTCATTTTATATAGAAATATTTCAAATATTCCTTCTCTTTATTCTTTTTCTATTGTGTATCCATTTTTCTCCTATATATTATTAAAAAGTTATAATATCATTGTTATACCTCAACATGTTTTATTATGAATTTTTGTTAGCTAGTTTTATTTTTACAATGTTGTAATGGTATAGAGCAAGTTAAGTTTTGGCGGGTGAATATGGAATGTACCTTTTGTAATGAATACACTACTATGATAAGTAAGATTGGAAGGAATAATCGTTATCAATAGTCACAAATCTTTCTAAATCTCCACCTAAAACTCTAGCCCTTAGTCAAATGGTACATAAATGGAATTCTTAATTAGCATGTTAATACCAATTATTAACTTAAACTTAAATTTCAAATAGTGACTAATCTCCACTTAGACATCATTATTATTCATTACAGACTTAGACTTTATACCATCAATATTATCTATTAGTTTTATGTCTTTATCGCACAGGCAAACGAAGGATAAATATTAATTAATACTTGGTTTTAACATTAATCAGTGATATTATCTTGGCTTAAAACTAGATTCTGTCAAGGAGAAGTGAAATTTGCCCACTAATCCTCCAAGTGGTTTGAAGTAACTTCAAATTTGCTTCATTCAATGGATATAGTGATATATTAATTATGATGTTGTAGCTATGCAATGTATATATAGTTTGTGTGCAATACGCTTGGGTTTTGGGGAGAGGGGATATTATTCAACATCAAATTTATAATCCATTTCACAATCATTGGTATAATAACACAAAATATTATTATTATAATTAAACTAAAAAATTTGAATGCGAGTCATCTTAACTTTTACTTACTATTATTTTACCTTGGATTATCCTTAGCATTATCATCATGATTCTAGTTTCATGTCTTTGTCTTAACAGCCAATGAGAGAGTGGGCATTTGTTTTGGCTACTACAATACACAAAACACATGCATGTGTATTTTGGTTTAAGTTTCTAATTAAAGTGTGAAAAAAACTGAATAAGGGTCATTCAACAACTGTTAGGTTGAAGGTAGTGTCTTTAACTTTCGTTTTCAAAGGCAGGTTAAGAAAGATTCCCGCACCACTTCGATCTCTAACCTACACTCTATTAATTGTTTTAAATGGAATCATTAATAAAATCAGTGACCCATTTAATCATCAGTATATGTGTAATTATTTTCCGATTCACCAATGTATTTTGAGTTTAGAAGGGTAAAGAAAATCTCATCCTCTCTATAGTCTCTAATGACAAAATCATCGCAGTCAGTACGACATAGTGCAATTTTGGCATGAGTAGTTGAGTACAGTAGATACAAAGCACATGCAATTAGTCAAAAACTGAAAAAGTAAAAAAAAAAAAATAATATTACCGGCACAACATTAATTTAGTCCTAAAGCAAATTGCTTAAAATAAGGGTTTGGAACGCCTTATACTTAGACTGGCCTTGATGATATATCATATTAAAATCATTATAATATTATTTTTACTTTTATTAATTATATTTTTAAAAACTATAGTTTGCCTATTAGGATAAGCCAAATAGTAAAAGATTTGGATATAAATTCACCTGAGATTCTACTTCAAACTTTATTGTTGATATTGAAAAGAAAAAAAAAAAAAAAAAGCTATATGCACGTACGTAAAAGTTAGTACGTACTTTATCGTACTCAGTTCATTTTTTAAAATTCGCAGCAAAAGTTGGCTTGTGGGCACGTACTAATACCATCCGCAAGAAAACAGCATAAATTATACTCCATCAATTCTTTTTTATTGATCGTTGGAATTACTAGTAGATGCATAGGAATTGTAAAAATTATTAATCATAGGTACAAAAATTACTACATTTAATTAAATCATTTTCTACCAAATATTCAAATTATTATTATTATTATTATTATTATTATTATTATTATTATTATTATTATACCTCTAAATTGTTAAAATAAAGTTAGAAAAATAAATAAATTTTTTATATAAAATGAATAAATTTTATTAATCTTTGAAAATTAAAAATAAAATAAAATATAATAAGTAACTTTTATAATTAAAAACAACAAATAAAATGAAATGATATATATGGAATCATTCATGTGACTTCACTCAGATGAATGAAAGGCATGATTGAATTTATTTTAGTTATAGTAATTTTGGTATTATATTGATGATTAATTTATACTGAAATTTACTGATCAATTGAAGTATTGAACGAACTTGTTAGTAAATTGATAATTTTGAGAACAATTTATGTAAATAAAAACTCTCAAAAATCAAAATATTATATATTAGAACTATATCGAATAATATATAATTCACAAAAAAGAAAATGAATAATATATTCAATCCTTAATGCATGTTTATTTTAATTTAAATTTAGAGAAATAATTGCTTTTTATTTTTCTCAAAAAGCTATAAAACGTACAATTGGTTGTTTCAAAATAAAATCAAACCAGACACATTCAGTTTCTAATCAATATGACATATTAACCATTTCTTGATACAATTATAACAATCCCCTAATTAAACCTCAGAACGAGGATCTTTCCTCATTCTCATTTTATTCCAACGACCAAACATATATGTACCAAGTTTCTAATCAATATGACATACTAACCATTTTTCGATCAAGCTCATGACTTAGATAAAATTCAAGAAAACTGACTAATAGCTACGTAAATCTTTGATTTAAAAGAAATAGTTAATATTACATCACCCAATAGATCGATTGGAATGAAGTTGTTCCTCCAAGTTCGAGTCTTAATAAACATGTAATTGCGTTACAGACTCAGAGAGAAAGTTTTATCGTCCATAATAATTTTGAATAATGATACACATACATCTCACTATTTTAAACACCCCCTACAACATCTCTTATTTCTCTCTATCTCTCCCTTTCTAACACATCATAAACCCTATTATATCTATATTTTTCTTTTTTTTTCCTCTCTCACTAGGTGTTGCATAACATTGTAGGTGTACACCAAACATTTTTCAATAATTTTACTCGGCTAGATACGATTGTCTCCCGTTGAGAATACACCTAGTCTATAAAAAAAAAATTACTGATAAGTTTTGTGATTTTTCTTTGTTCTTTTCGTTAATTTTATTTAAGTTGACTTCAATGAATCTACTTCCAATCAACTTGAGATCACCAATCCAGATTTGAATTTAGAACTTGGAAGAAGTAAGAAGTACTTAAGGGTTGAATTTGATATAGACCCACCCGAATTGGGTGGGGAACAGAGTGGCAAAGCTCATTTTTTCATCAGAAATATGAATGTGAAGTGCGTGTCTTAGGTTAGACTAGACAGTGCACCTTCCTTTCTTTCTTGCACCAATTCGATCTCCTCCACGTAACTTAGAGACTTCAATACTGAGGTTGTCAACACGTCCTCGTCTTTCTTCTGATCTGCACTCACCGCCATTACTACAACGTGAATATAATGTTTTTGTAAAGCATAAATTTTCAAATGTTTAAAATAATGATAAAGTTTGTAATAAAATTTGCTCGAGGGTAGCGAGGTAATATCCTACTGACGTCTTCACTTCAAGATCTTCCGTAGATGTCCGAATCCTTCTATACGAATGATGTGGAGGGGTACCTGCAAAAGGCACTCCAACGCTCAAGTCAGGTTTCGGATCAAAGCATTTAATGTGAGTAATAAATGAGGGTCAACAACGGTTTACCTTTAGGGGTGCACCCCTTTTTATACTTATTTTACTGGGCCTGGACCCTTATGGACCCTGACCACTTCTTAATATTTAGTCCACATTAATTAAGGTTGCTTAATTATCTCCTAATCTTCAGTTTACCTTGGTAAGGGCCTTTTAATCGGATCTTATTAGCCTAATACTATCCCCAGTATTCGGCCGTAGTGGCACCGAATGCTCCTGTGATGGTATTTAGCGTAAGGAGAGTGTTCGACCATATTTAAGCCGAACACTCACCTCTTTACGGGGTGTGCTTGGTTGTTTGTGATGGAGGGTATTCGGCTATAGATAACCGAATACCCCACCGGTATACATGCCCCCCAGCCTCGAGGAATTAGTTGTGGCGAGGAGGCTTCGATTCGAACTGGGCTCCTTGTTGTATCGTTTTAGATTCTACCATAATAGCTAAAAAAGCCGTTTAGGTGAAGGGATCGAGGCGTCGCGTTTTTATGAACCGTTAGATCTGGATTAATCTAGCGGTTGACAGCGTTTGAACCTTTTGGACCGTTGTGGGCTTGGGCCCTATAAATAGGGTGAAGGATGTCGTCTTTGCATCCCTTATTTACAATCCTACAAATTCTCTGTATTTTGCTCTATCCCGAATACTTCTTTCTAGCTTCTTCTTTTTCGTCTTAGCCAAGGTACGAGAGTTCGGTTTTTTCTCTTTCATTTATCGTTACCATGAGTTCGTCTGGTCGTAAGCTTTCCGGGGGAACTGAGGTGGTTGATCTTCGTTCACCAGCCTCGGATAGTGGGGAGTCTTCGACTTCTTCGTCTTCGTCTTCTTGTCCTTCGACGTCCCCCTCTTCGTCTCCTGCCCGAGAGGGGGTGGGTGAGAACATGGTATCCCATTTGGCTGGAAATGATAATTCTAGCCAAAAGCTGAAGCGTAAGCCTCGGGTTACACAAGGAAAACGAGTGTTCCCGTCGATTACCCTGGATGGATACACGGGGAGGTCGGGTCCTATTGGTCTCGGTATGATGATAAGCGTAGTGTGTTCAATTTTGTAAATTATGTAGATGTGTCTTCCATCCTTGAGAACGAGTTGTGTCCTATAGCGTTACAGTATTGTCGGCGTGAAACTAATGCCGAATTCGTTTTCATGGGAAAGGATCAGTCTCTGAGGGACTTCTTTTACATGTATGATTGTGTGTTCCGTGACCTACATGTAACGGTTTCCTTTGATGATTTTATGATGGGGTGCTTCGGGTTTTGAACGTGGCACCCTCTCAATTGCATCCGAATGGGTGGGCCGCAATCCAAGCATTCTGTGCCCTTTGTATTTTCAATTTTATAGAGCCTTCGGTGAGTGTATTTTTGTACTATTTTAGTACTCGACCCAATAGTGGTTTATGGGTATCCTTAATAAGGAAACCGAAAAGGCCCTTATTCCAATCTTTTACTACTTCTTACAAAAACTTCAAAACCGGCTTCTTTAAAGTGGTAGTGAAGCCGAATATAGGGGCTAACCATTTCTATGATAGGGGTGGGAAGCCCTTATTTCCTTTTTATTGGGAGAGAACCCCTCGACGTTATGATAAATTTCTGAAGTCTATGATGACCGAAAGGGAACGTAAGGACCTCCTCTTTCTTGAGTCCCTCCCCCAAAAGCTTCTGGCTAGGCAGCTCGTGACCTTATATAGTTCTTCAACTGTTTTAGCCGATATGTGTGGTAAGGTCTCGGTTCTTTCTTTTCGGTTATTTTTGTACTTAGTTCTCATGGCTGACTAAGTGTTTTGTGGGGTGTATGTATTATTGCCGATGCTAGTGGTGATGTCCTTTCTTTCCGGAATGCTAGGAAGAATAGGGCTCAAGCTGCGGGGAATACCTCGGGTGTTGCTTCCGTGTCTCCTATTGTGAAGCAACCAACGCCGAGGCCATATCCGGTAGATACCGTACCCCCTCCAGCAGGAGAGAAGAAAAACAAGGAGAAGGATCACAAGAAAAGGCACCGAAGCCGTGAGGCCTCAGAGGAGGAAAAGGCAAAGAAGCTGAAAGAACAGACTTTGGACTTTTCTACTTCGGGGTCTTTGGCTTCCATCACTACCTTGACTACCGAGGGTTTCTTTTCGAAGGATTTTCAACCAAAGAAAATGGTCAGTTCCAGTGACATTACCGAGACTGGAAAGAATATCTTGAATAAGGCTGACTCTGCCTCCAACTGATACGCCTACTGTAAGTTTCAGGCAAGGGCTTCGGCCATTGCTTATCACATGTTCACAAATCTGCTAAAGGAGACCGAGAAGCTAAAGAAGAGTTTGAAGGAATCACAAGCTTCTAACCACCAGGCTCTGGAAGCCAACATAGTTTTAGTGGACGATAACACTCGTTTGAAGGACGAGGTGAAGCACCTTTCGGTTGACCTTGGTGACTTGAACACCAAAGTTCTAATGGCCGAGAAGGATGCTAAACTTCAAGCTGACGAGATCGAGAACTTGAAGGTGCTACTGGCTCAGGCCATAGAGGAGAGGGATGTCGAACGCTCTGCCAAGGAACAGATTATTGCCTCAGCGCAGGATAAAATTTTTGCCGAACATGAAGCCGGGTTCCTTCATGTTGTTTGACAAATGCTGTTCTTCTATGACGTCCGTAACCCTACCATTTTTGACATGGATAAGGACATCTACCAAGGCCGCTTGCTACCTCTTGATGATATTCCTAAGGATGCGGTTCTTGAGAATCCTCTTCAGCAGTCGGCTCTGGATGGTGATGGTGATGATGGGACCAATGAGGAGAACGAAGAAGATGTTGCCAATGTCGTGGCCCAAGAGGATCCGGCTGAATGAAATATTTGTAACTTGGGCCGTTAGAGCCCCTTTTTTGTTTTTAAGATGAATTTTGTAAATCTCTTTTTGTGATTAATGAAATATAGTTTTTACCTTTCGGCATCCGTTTCTCATTCTATACTTAGAATAATTTCGCAAGTTTACTTACAATCGATAACTTTGTAAGACATGTTTTCCTCCTTTTATTAGCCACTGATTCTTTTGAAGAAATTAACACTTGAGTTTTTGCAAAGAGATTCCGAATAATGCATCTTTAGCTGAGTAAAAGTACTCGGAAGGGACCAATTTGTGAAGAAATTCCGAATGGTGCATCCTTAGCTGAGTAGGAGTACTCGGGAGGGAAACCATTTATGAAGAAATTTCGAATGCGTCCTTAGCCGAGTAGGAGTACTCGGGAGGAAAACCATTTATGAAGAAATTCCGAATGGTGCGTCCTTAGCCGAGTAGGAGTACTCGGGAGGGAAACCATTTATGAAGAAATTCCAAAGGTGCTGAAAAAACAATCATATTATAGGTAGGAAAGATAACCTTCATTGATTTCAATTGGAAAGGTGTGTCTCGTTAAAACCTTCTCGGTAAAAAACTCTTTCACATTCTTTTAGGGATAAAAAACCAAGTAAGGAAAAAGAGTACAACACCCATTTACATAATCAGCTAAAATAATACTTAAGATGGATCGAGTTCCATGTTCTCGGCACCACCCTTCCTGAAAGCTCTTCTAACTTATATGCTCCATTGTTGAGGGTTTGCCGGATTCTAAATGGGGCATCCCAATTAGCTGCTAGCTTCCCTTCCTGGGTATCACTTCTTGCATCACCTTGCATCCTTAGGACTAGGTCTCCTTTTTTGAAGTCTCTTGGCTTCAGCTTTGAGTTGAACCTCCTGGTTATTCTTTGCTTGCATGCTTCAGCAACGATGCGTGCTCAGTTGCGAACCTCTTCAATCAAATCAAGTTCACATCTGATGGAGCTTTCGTTTTCGGATACTTCGAAGTTTTGTCTCCGAAAGGTAGGTTCCCCTACCTCTACCAGAATCATGGCTTCGGTTCTGTATACCATTCGAAAGGGTGTTTCTTTGATAGTTGATCGTGGGGTGCATCTATATGCCCACAAAATTTCAGGTATCTCGTCTGCCCATGCACCTTTAGCTGCACCTAATCTCTTCTTTAATTCCCCCAAGATGACCTTGTTGGCGGACTCTGCTGGACCGTTTGTCTGTGGGTGTTCGACCAAGGTTACCTTGTGTTTTATTCCCAAGCCTTCCAAAAAAGCATTTAACTTTTTGTCCATAAACTGCAGTCCGTTGTCGGTGATGATCACATATGGAATATCGAAGCGTGTGATTACATTCCTCCATAGAAATTTTTGTACGTTTTGAGCTGAAATGGTTGCCAGAGGTTCGGCCTCTATCCATTTTATGAAGTAATCGACGGCCACTATCAGAAATTTGACCTGCCCCCTTGCTACGGGAAAGGGTCCCAGGATATCGGTCCCCCAGATAGCGAAGGGCCATGGTGACGAAATAGCATGCAGCTCGTCGGCAGGCTGGTGAATAAGGGTACCATGTCTTTGGCATTTGTCACACTTTTTAACATACACGACGCAGTCAGTCTTAAGGGTTGGCTAATAATACCCAGCTCTTAGTATGAGAGTGGCCATTGTTCGGCCACTGGAGTGCATGCCACATATTCCCTCATGCAGCTCTCTTGTAACATACTCGGCCTGATCTTTGTCAAGGCATTTAAGTAGGGGTGGAAAACCCTCTTCTGTACAACTCCCCGACGATCAGAATGTACCTTGCGACACTCGTTCGCAATCTTTTGGCCTTGTTCCTATCCTCCTGAAGGGTGCCTTGTGACAAGTATTGTTGGATTTCGGTTATCCAAAGGTCCTTAGGTGTCGAAACTTGTATGCATTCCTCAGTAGTTACACTTGGTTCTGGTAGCGTTTCCTGAATGAATGTTCTTAGTTGCCCAGGCTTCTGAGTACTAGCCAGCTTAGCAAGCTGGTCAGCTCTATCATTCTGTTCTCGGGCTAAGTGTTTTACTCGGACCTCGTCGAACTCTTCCTTCAGTTGCATGAAAGTATGATAATACTTCAATAACTGCGGGTCTTTAACTTGAAAAACACCGTTGATCTGTTCGGCTGCAATTTGGAAATCGCTCCAACACTCTACTTTCCGAGCTCCCATCTCTTTTGCTAACCAGAGTCCGGCCAACAAGGCTTCATATTCGGCCTGATTGTTAGATGCTTTGAAACCGAATCGCAAAGACTGTTCTAGCTGTATCTGGTTCGGTCCTTGCAGTATGACACCTGCTCCGCTTCCCCTTTGGTTGGACGAACCATCGACGTGTACAATCCACCATTCGACGTCGAGTTTCTCGGCCGGGTGCAGCTCATTGATGAAGTCTGCTAAACATTGCTCCTTGATGGGACCTCTCGACTCGTATCTTATATCAAATTCCGACAGTTCTATTGACCAAGCCATCATCCGTCCGGCTAGTTCTGGCTTTTTCAATACCTTTGCAATGGGACAGTCGGTTCTGGCAACCACTCGGTGCCCTTGGAAGTATTGTCTTAGGTGCCTTGCGGCGTTGACTAGTGCTAGGGTCACCTTCTCTATTGTTTGGTATCTGGTCTCGGACCCCTAGAGCACTCGGCTGACAAAATATACAGGTGCTTGACCCTCTTCGTGCTCCTGGGCTAACACCGCACTTATGGTTTCTTAGGAGACCGAGATGTATAGAACTAGATCTTTGTGAGGGTCCGGTTTTTTGAGTATAGGCGGGGCCGAAAGGGTCTTCTTCAGCTCCTAAAAGGCTTCTTCACATTGTTGGTTCCATGAAAAATTCTTAGTAACCTTCAACAATTTCATGATGGGTTTTGCCTTTTCAGCTATCCTTGGTAGAAATCGCAATAGAGAGGCGATTCTCCCTGTCAGTCTATGGACTTCCTTTGGGGTTTTCGGGCTTCTCATACAAATAACAGCTTTGCATTTGTCAAGGTTCGCCTCTATGCCTCGGCATGTTAACATGAAACCCAAAAATTTTCCTCCTTGAACACCGAAAACACACTTTTCGGGGTTCAAGCGCATATTGTGCTTTCTGAGCTCGACAAAGATTTCTTCCAGGTCCCTCGTGTGCATGTCGACCTTGGACGATTTGACGACCATATCATCAACGTATACCTCCAGGTTTCGTCCAAGTTGTCTTTGAAAGACTTTGTCCATTAGCCTTTGGTAGGTGGCTCCGGCGTTCTTAAGGCCGAAAGGCATGACTCTGTAGCAGTAGTTAGTTGACTTAGTTATGAACGCTATCTTGTCTTCGTCATGAGGGTACATTCGGATTTGATTATACCCCGAGTATGCATCCAAGAAACTGAGGAAATAGTGCCCAGCTGCCCTATTGACTAGTCGGTTGATGTTTGGTAGTGGATACTCATCCTTCGGGCATGCTTTGTTCAGGTCCGTGTAGTCTGTACACATGCTCCATTTGCCATTCGCCTTCTTTACCATAACCACATTGGCTAACCAGGTGGTGTATTTGACCTCTCGGATGAAATTGGCCGTCATCAACTTAGATACTTCCTCTTCTACGGCTTTCTGCCTCTCTTCCCCCATCTTTCTCTTCTTTTGAGAGATTGGCTTTGCTTCTCGGCATATTGCCAATTTGTGACAGTGGAATTTTGGGTCGATGCCTGGTATGTCCGAGGCTTTCCAGGCAAACAGGTCGGCTTTCCGCCTCAACATTTTGGATTTGAAGCCTATCCCTTTCTGACAGGTTGCTACCGAGATACACAATTTGGGATTTTGTCCCACCAATTTGAAATGCACAGATTTCCTCGTTTGGTTCGGCCCGCTTGTCTTCGTCGGTCCAGGGATCAAGATCCAAAGGTTCAGCTATAAAGACCATGTGTACCGACTCGTACTCTTCTTCTTTTAACCGAGTGACCTTGAGACTGGCTAGGTAGCACTCCTTAGCCGCCTTTTGATCGGCATGAATTATAATTATTGTGCCTTGGCTTGACGGGAACTTCATGGTGAGATGAGGAGTGGACACTATAGCTGAGAAAGTATTCAAGGATGGGCGTCCGAATAGTATATTATATGAAGTGTTAGCGTGCACTACTATGTACCTAACTTTTATAGTTGTGTACTCCCTTTTCCCATATCCGAAGGTTGTGTCTACCTCTATACATCCCCTGGTGTTAACCCTTTCGTCTGCGAATCCGACCAGGGGTTCATCATAAGGCATGAGCTTCCCTTCTGGTATATCTAACTGCTTGAAGGTACTCCTGTATAGGATGTCGGTCGAACTTCCTTGATCCACCAGTGTTTTCCAGATTGTGCAGTCAGCTATGTCTACGCTGATGACCATGGGATCATCCTGCAAAGGGTCGGATCCCTGAAAGTCAGCGTCGGTGAATGTAACGGGCGACATTTTTAGCTTGCTCACGGCCAATGTCATGTTGACTGATCGGACTAATCGGAGATGCTTCTTCCTGGCCGAAGATGTACTTCCTCCTCCTGCAAATCCTCCCGCAATTGTATTTATGACCTTTCTGGGGTTAGGTGGTTTTGCCTCCCGTCGCTCCCGAGACCTGCTTCTTGGTCTTTCGGCCCTTTGGTCATGTTCTTGGTCGTAATTAAAGTCCCTCCTGTAAGTTTTGTCATCGTCTTTGTGCTTTGAGAACTGGGGCCTTTCAGCTCTAGGATCGCGGACGAAATCTTTGAGATGCCCCATCTTAATGAGGTCCTCGATCTTTCTTTGAGTGCTGCGCATTCTTCGGTGGAATGACCTCTATTGCGGTGGTATCGACATTGCTTGTTGTAGTCGGCTTTTGGGGGGGTGTTAGCTCTCTTTGGTACTGCCAATACCTCTGTTGCCAGGGCCTGTTCGAGTATCCAGGAGCGGCTAGTCTTGAGGGGGGTGTAGGTCGTGTATCGGGAGCCACGGTACTCCCGTTCTTTGTGAAACTTTTCCTTTCCCCTTCCCTGATTATCTTTTTCATGTTCCTTCCTTCCTGTGTTGGCTTCCGCTCGGACTTGGTCTCGGTACTCTAACAACTCTTCCATCTGCATGTATTTTGCTGCTCTTCAGCGGAGGTCGTCCATGTCAAATGCTAGTTTTTTGCATAGACTATTAACGAAAGCCCTCGGCTTAAGGGCCGTCATGAGATGATGCATGGCTACAGTTGGATCTAGGTTTCGGATGTTCAAGGCAACTTTTCCGAACCTTTCCATGAACGTTCTAAGGGATTCCTTCTTTTCTTGCCGAATATTCAGCAGTGCAACTGAAGTCAAGTGATGAGGTCTGATTGTCGAATTTATTCGCAAGTGTTTCAAAACTGTCGATGGAGCTGGATGGGAGCCGTGTGGACCAGTTTAGAGCTTGTCCCTTCAAGGACGTGGGGAATACTCTGCATAGGATGGCGTCTTCAGCTGTGTAAAGGCTAACTTGGCTGACGTAGACGTCAATGTGCTCATCCAGGTCAGTGCTACCATCGTATCGGTCCAGGCTGAGGCTTTTCCAATTTGGGGGAAGAGGGGTTTCCATAATTCTGGATATGAAAGGATGCCTGCAAGGACGTGACTGAGTGTTGGCGGTAATGGTTGATGGTCGATTAGTTGCCCCATGTATGCTAAGATTGGCCGCAGACTCACCCTCATGTTGCTTGTCTGGTGCCTGATCCTCGGGTTTCCAAGATCGGTTTAGATTTCTTAGTTCGGCGTTCTCCTGTCGAAGGGCCGATATCTCCTGCGCATGCTGCCTTCTCATCGTCGATATATCGGCTCTTAGCTGTCTTAACTCCGACAACAAATTCGCTTGATCTTCCACATGCTCCATGTTCTCGCCGACGAGGTGCTGCCCTTGTACGTGTTGTTGTCGATGGTTCAGGTATGTCCATGTGTGCGTGACTTCAGGTAGTAACCATTCCTTGAAGGACTATGGGGTAAGTTTTACCGGGCCCCACGGTGGGCGCCAAAATGTTCCTGCTCGGGGGTAGCGAGGTAATCTCCTACTGACGTCTTCACTTCAAGATCTTTCGTAGATGTCTGAATCCTTCTATACGAATGATGTGGGGGGTACCTACAAAAGGAAATCCAACGCTCAAGTCAGGTTTCGGCTCAGAACGTTTAATGTGAGTAATAAATGAGGGTCAACAATGGTTTACCTCGAGGGGTGCACCCCTTTTTATACTTATTTTACTGGGCCTGGACCCTTATGGGCCCTGACCACTTCTTAATATTTAGTCCACATTAATTAAGGTTGTTTAATTATCTCCTAATCTTCAGTTTACCTTGGTAAGGGCCTTTTAATTGGATCTTATTAGCCAAATACTATCCCCAGTATTCGGCCGTAGTGGCACCGAATGCTCCTGTGATGGTATTTAGCGTAAGGAGAGTGTTCGGCCATATTTAAGCCGAACACTCACCTCTTTACGGGGTGTGCTTGGTTGTTTGTGATAGAGGGTATTCGGCTATAGATAGCCGAATACCCCACTGGTATAGTTATTTTAATTTTTTAATGCAATTAAACATTTTTATATAATATTTCAAATGTTTAATTTTTTATATAATTAAACATTTTAAATATTATACTTGAATTTTATTGTTTTTAATATTGATTAGACATTGAACATTTCCTTACCTTTCTCTAACTCTTTGTTTCAAATGCGTGAAAGAGTGAGGATAAATAGAAAGAAAAAAAAAAAAAAAGCAAGTTATCTATTATATCATTTGGAGTCTTCTAAAAAGTGAAAGAGTAGAAAAAATATGAGACCCACTAATATTTATATTTCTTTAGGCTTTGACATAAATGAGAGGGAAAATGGTTTATATAATATTAAACATTTAAATATTTTACTTATATTTTATTGTTTAAATGAATTAGACATTAAACATTGCTTATCTTTTATTAATGCTCTGTTTGAAACACGTGAAAGAGGAATTAGATGTCAGAAAGTGGGTTTCGGGCCTAATTTAACCCTACAAAACCGGCTTGTAAGGTGAGGATTGTTCCCCACTTATATACTTTATCTCGGCATTATCTCTAACCAATGCGGGACTTCAACATGTCCCTTTTTGCACACGGCTACTTGTCACACTATATGAGACTTTCAACACATCCCCTCTTCTGCCCATGGCTACCTGCCACAACTAAGGTGGGCTAAGGGTGACCACCATCAAGGTGGGTTTCCAAAGGTCTCATAGCTTCTGAGTTGAAAGTGGTGTCAGGTTCACTTGTGTGGTGTACTCGCGGCTCATTGGTGAAGATCTCCCTGGTGTTAACCCCCCTCGCTGCACAACAATTGGTATCAGAGCCGATGGTTCGACCAGGTGACCGGCTCAGACGAGTATAATGGATTGACGATGGATCCAGGCATGGACACAGGGATCCCTTGTATCGAAAGTCTTCCTGACGATGGGTCCATAACAACATGTCCCGTGGCCGTGAAACGGTGGAGGCAGCGGTGCAAGGTACTAGAGCATGTTGGCTCTAAAGGCGCCATCATTGGATACTCGTGATGAAAATAGCTTCCGCTTGAGGGGGAGCTACCATGTGGAAGAGACTCACACTTGAGGGGGAGATTGTTGGAATCCAAGTGAGAAGGTGAAGTCTCACATTAGGTAGGAATGGGCTAGTTGAGCAACATATAAGTGAGAAAGACCTACAAACCTAAAGCCTTAAGGTTTTGGGTTAAAGGTGGTGTTAAGTTCACTTATGTGGTGTGCTCATGGTCCATTAGTGAAGATCTCCCCGATGTTAACCCCTCTCGCTGCACAACAAAAGATAGATAAATTTGAAATGCATGAAAGAGAAAGGAACATATAATGATCAACAGATAAAAATAAATTTATATTCCTTCTATCGTTTGGAGTCTTCTAAAAAAATGAAAGAATAGGAACCAAAAAATGTGAAACCTATTAATTTATAATTCTTCATGTTTTGAGATAAATGAGAAGGAAAATGGTTTATCAAAAATAGCAGCTCCAAGTATGCAACGAGCCCAATGAGTCTGTGAACTCAGCAACTCACGGCCCAATCTGACTACTTCATACTGACGCATAGAGGAGGCAAGAAAGAAACTCAAATACAATTCGAGTATTTGCCAAAAACAAAACAAGAAACCAAGCATTATGAGCAGAAAACTCCACCTTCTCGCACTTTGAAAATAAAATACTATTAGAACGCAGTTTTATAAACTTGTTGGATTATATTTAATTTTCAATACAATCAAATAGTAGTATCAAATTAAGATATCAAATTCTAATGAATATTCATAAAAAAAAAAAAAATCCATTGTGCCTCTTGCAGACTCAACGAAAGTTTAAACACATTCTAGGACAACCCCTTATACACTTCAATCGTTCTTTTTATTCAATTTTTTTTCTTTTTTCTTTTTTTTTTTTTTGTCAAAGTGGTTATTTGGGGAGAGGGAGGAAACACATCAATTTTAGGGTGATCCAATTTAAATTAAAAGCCAATTCACTTCAATAATTTGAATAATCGTTTAATGCATACTATTATTACGCGAAGTAAAACTTACATTAAAAAAAACACCAACCACATCTAAATCTAAAGAACTATATATATCTAAGTTTTATCCTGCATATACAATCTACAATATAAAATGTCATACATTTCTTCTGTTTGAAACGCGTGAAAGGAGAAAAGAGGATGCAGAAGCGATAAAAAAAAAAAGAGTAAGTTATTCATTCCTTTTCTCATCTAGAGTATTCTACTGATAAAAAAAAATCTACAGTATTCTAAAAAGTAAAAAGTTATTAAAAAATTATACTTAAATTTTATTCTTTTTTATATTAATTTGTCACTAAACATTGAATTACCTTTCTTTAAAACTTTGTTTGAAACGTGTGTGAAAGAAGAAGGAAGAAAGTAAGCTTGAAATATGTAAAAGAGGAAGAATAGATAAGGACCTATAGATAAAAGTAAATTATACGTTCCTTTCATCTTCTAAAGTCTTCTAAAATGTAAAAGAACAGGAAAATAAAATGTGAAATCCACTAATATTTACAAAGGTTTTGACATAAATGAGAGGAAAAATGGTTTAGATAATTAAACATTTTAAATTTTATACTTAGATTTTAGGCTAAATTATTCATATAGTCCCTTATCTTTATTTTATGTTACAATTTGGTCCTTTATTTTTTAAAAATTATAAAATAGTCCCTTATCTTTATTTTAAATTGCAATTTTGTCCTTTATTTTTTAAAAGTTGTAAAATTGTCCCTTAAGTAATTTTTTATAGCATGTTTATCCCAAAAAAAATTAAAAAATACATTACTTTAGGGGTAAACATGCTATAAAAAATTACTTAAGGGACCATTTTGTAATTTTTAAAAAAATAAAGGACCAAATTGTAACTTAAAATAAAGATAAGGGACTATTTTACAATTTTTAAAAAATAAAGGACCAAATTACAACCTAAAATAAAGATAAGGGACCAACAAACCCTAGATTTTATTGTCTTTTATATTAATTAGACATTGAATATTGTCTTAACTTTCTCTATCGCTCTATTTGAAACGCATGAAAGAGGGAGGACTAACAAAAAAAACAATATTTGTTATGTCATTTGGAGTCTTTTAAAAAGTGAAAGAACAAAAGAGAAAAAAAAAGTGAGACCCACTAATATTTATAATCATTCTAATGTTGACGTAAATGACAAGGAAAATGATTTATACAATTAAACATTTTAAATATTATACTTAATTTTGTTTTGTTTTTAATATTAGTTAGACAATGAACAATTTCTTACCTTTCATTAACGCTATGTTTGAAATGCAAGAAAGAGGAAAGATAGATAAGTTTGAAATGTGTGAAAGAGGAATGACAGATAAAGATTGACGAATAAAAATAAATTATATGTTCCTTTGATCATTTGGAGTATTTTGTTTAATATTAATTATATATATATTGAATATTTTCTTACTTTTCTTTAACGTTACGATTAAAACATATGAAAAAGGAAGAAAAATGAAAAGGAATTTAATGACTCCACTATGCATTATATTATTTAATTTCTATAAAGTTGAGTTTAAATATTAAAATGTGTCAAGGCTCTCTTGTAATCTATGAGGATAATCACCACATACTAGTGTCCTATACCCAAATTGTCCCCCATGACCGCCACAAGAGATTTTTAGGTCCATTTGTTTTTTTTTTTTTTTTTTTTGCATAATTAAAATCTTATTTCATAAAGCAGTGTATCTTCAAATGTTAATTTTTATTGTAAAATTTATAATTAAATTTTATTTTTAATACTAATTATATATTTAATTTTTTTAATCTTTTTAACGTTACATTTTGAAAGCGTGAAATAAGAAAGACAAATTAAGAAGCGACAAAAATTTGAGTTATCATTTCTCTTATTATCCGAAGTCTCGTAAAAAGTGAAGATTTTAATAAATATACTTAAATTTATTGTTTTTAATATTAATTATACATTAAATATTTTTTCACATCTCTTTAACGTCACGTTTGAAACCGTGAAAAGAGGAAGACAAATGAAGAAGCATAAAAAAAAGTGAGTTATTGCTTTCTATTGTCATCTAGAGTCTTTGAAAAAATGAAGATTTTAAAAAATATATACGTAAATTTTATTTTTTTATATTAATTATCCATTGAATATTTTCTTACCCTTGTTTAACATTATGTCTGAAATCGTGAAAAGAAGAAAAATGAAGCAACGACAAAAAAAAGTGAGTTATTCATTTCTCTTATCATCTGAAGTTTTCTAACAAGTGAAGTTTTAAAAAATTGCTTAAATTTTATTCTTTTTAGTATTAATTATAGGCTAAAATATATTTTTAGTCCTTTATCTTTTTAATAAAATTCGTTTTACCTCTATCATTCAAAAGATCTATTTTGTTCCTTTATCTCTCAGATTTGAGTCAATGTTTTCCTTTTAAAATAATTATTGTTTTCAATTTTTGGACACGATTTTAAACCATTTTTTAACATATTCAAAACATGAAATTTGTCCCATTAGATTCACCTACATGAAAATTATGAATTCAACTTATGTTCGAACAAAAAAAGGATATAAACATAGTGAAAATTGCGTGAAAAGTGAGTCCCACGAGCAATTAGAAAAGAATATGATATTGGAGTTTTCAGTTTTCTAGTTGCTCATGGGTCTCACATTTCAAATGATTTTCACCATGTTTATGGCCCTAGCTAGTTTATTTAAACATTAGTCGGATTTCATAGTTTTCATATAGATGAATCTAATGAGACAATTTTCACATCTTAAATTAGTCAAAAAATTGTTCAAAATCGTGTCCCAAAAAAAAATTATCATTGTTTCTAAAGGGCAATATTGACCCAAACTTGAGAGATAAAAGATCAAAATGAATCTTTTAAAAGATAAAGGACCAAAACAAATTTTAATAAAAAGAGAAAGGACCAAAAATATATTTTAGCCTTAATTATACATTGAATATTTTCTTACCTTTCTTTTATGTTACATTTGAAATGCGTGAAAGGAGGAAGAAAAATGAGTAACAAAAAAAAATGAGTTGCTTGTTTCTCTTGCTAGTTGCAGTTTTCTAAAAAGTGAATATTTTAAAAAGTATACTTAAATTTTATTCTTTTTAATAGTTATTATACATTGAATATTTTCTTACCTTTCTTTAACGTGATGTTTGAAACGCGTGAAAGGAAGAAGAAAAATGTAGAAGCAACAAAAAAAGTGAGTTATTCATTTCTCGTTACCTGAAGTCTTTTAAAAAGTGGAGATTTTAAAAAATATACTTAAATTTTATTCTTTTTAAAAATTATTAGACATTGAACAATGAATTATCATTCTTTAACGATTTGCATAAAACGCTTGAAAGAGAGAAGATAAATAAGTTTGAAACTTGTAAGAGGTAGAACAAATAAGGACCTACAAACAAAAGTAAATTATATGTTCCTTCCATCGTCTAGAATCTTCTAAAAAGTGAAAGAATAGAAAATAATGTGAAATATACTAATATTTACAATATGTCATGTTTTGACATAAATAAGAAGGAAAATGGTTTATATAATTAAACATTTTAATATACTTGAATTTTATTGTTTTTTATATTAGGTAAACATTGATACTTGTCTTACCTTTCTGTAAAACTCTGTTTGAAACCTGTGAAAGAAGGAAGATAAATAAATTTGAAATGTGTCAAAGAGGGATGGTATGTAAGGATCGACATATATAAAAGTAAATTACATGTTCCTTCCTTCATCCGGAATCTTCTAAAAAGTTAAAGAAGGGGGAAAATGTGAGACCTACTAATATTTATAATCCTTCAAATTTTGACATAAATGATAGGAAAAGTGGTTTATATAGTTAAACATTTTAAATATTATACTTAAATGTTATTGTTTTTAATATTAATTAGATATTGAACATTGTCTTACCTTTCTCTAACGCTATGTTTGAAATATGTGTGAAAGAAGGAAGAAAGATAAGTTTGAAATGTGTGAAAGAGGGTGGACAGAAAAGGACTAATAGATAAAAGTAAATTATATGTTTCTTCCATCCTCTAAAGTCTTCTAAAAAGTGAAAGAATAGGAAAAAAAATGTGAAATCCACTAATATTTATAAGAGTTTAATGGTCATGCACCGTCATTCAATCACAAATCATTGTTGGTATGACTTTTAAGATAATTATTATAAAAGTCAACAAACTTACAATACATTATGGTTTGTGATTGGATGACAATGTAAAACTGTTTTATACTGTCAGTGTTTTTTCTCTATTTATAATTTGTCATGTTTTGACATAAACAAAAGGAAAAATGGTTTATATAATTAAACATTTTAAATATTATACTTAAATTTTATTGTTTTACTATTAATTAGACATTGAATATTTTCATAACTTTCTCTAACGCTCTATTTGAAATGCTTGAAAGAGAGAAGAAAAATAAGTTTGAAATGCATGAAAGAGAGAGACAAATAAGGATCAACGAATAAAAGTAAATTACATATTCCTTCCATCATCTTGAATCTTCTAAAAAGAGAAAGAACAAGAGAAAATGTGAAATCTACTAATATTTACAATCTGTGAGATTTTGACCTACACGAGAGGAAAAATTATTTATATTGATAGAAATTTTTATATTCTCATCCAATCATAAAATATTCTGAATTGTAAGTTTCTTGACTTGTATATCATATCAACAATGATTTCTCATTAGTTCACGTGTGTAATATAATTTTATACCAAAGATGTTTAGAATTAAGCTCAACTTGTGTTTTTTACATGCCGGAATTCTAATGCAGCCTTCCTTTGATTCCTGCGCCATTCTCTAGAATCTTATGGATACTCCTCACTTCCCCTTGCAGCTATGGGCAGTTTATCCCCCGAACACAAAGCATCGAAGAGGTGTGCATGACCGTTTTCCACTTCATCATCAAATGCAGCTTTCCCTTGTCCATTTCTCACGTCTTTGTTGCCACCATCCTGTTGGAGTTACAGCTTAACCATGTTCTCAATTTCTCATTTCCTATTGTTGATGCCACATGCAAAGGGGTGTCACCTTCTCTTGCATTCGTAACATCTGTTCTGTCACGGTTTCCTAGGAGTCTAGCACGGTCTCTTCTGTGCTCTTCAACTGCAAGGTGCAATGCTTTACTGGCCAAGTGGGCCAAAATAGCTCAAGTGCTCAACAATTAAGGCATTGGGCCTGAACGGTCAAAATCTGGCCCAATCCGACTACTTCATACTCACGCATGGAAGAATACAAGCAAGAAAGAGATTCACAAACTATTCGAGAGTTTAATGATAATATACTAATAGTGTAAAATAATTTTACATTATCATCTAATAACAAATTACCGTTGTTATAACTTTTAAAATAATTTTGTAAAAATTAATAAACTTACCATTCATTATAGTTTGTGATTGGATGGGTATAAAACTATTTTACACCATACTCTCGGTGTATAGCCCATTTTCTCAAACCATTATGAGCAGAAAACTCCACCTTCTCGCACTATGTAAATAAAATACTATTAGAATGCAGTTTTATAAACTTGTTGGATTATATTTGATATTCAATACAGTCAAACATCAAATTAAGATATCAAATTCTGATGAATATACACACACACAAAAATCAATTGTGCCTCTTGAAAATTCAATGAAAGTTTAAGGTTTAAACACATTTTAGGACAATCCCTTGCATACTTCAATCATTCATTTTATTCGAAACTTTTTTGTCATATTGGTTATTATTGAACAATCCTTGGGGGGAAAAGGGAAAGTAGCAAACACATCAATTTTAGTCCGATCCAATTTAAATTATAAGCCTATCGACCAACACCCGCCAATATCAGTTTCAAGGAAGGTATTAGAAGTAACTTTAATGTTATATAGTTCTCGGATCCATGATAATGTGAAAAACTCTTAGAAGTTTCCCAAATGTGCAAAAGTTAAAAATTACAAATAATTTGACCGAACAATCCCAACAGAATAATAAATAGCCTACGAAGTCTTTGATCATCTCATCCACCTCTCAAGAGGAAAAGAAAGAAAACTTATAACTGTTCAACAGAAACTGTAAGATGGAAAAATAATGAGGCCTTAATAATAATCCTTTCTAATTTCTGACAACTGTACATCATGTCATATAACCTAGTAGTTGTCATGACAAAGTTCCGGTGTTAGTTTCATTCAGTTACCATGTCAGCCTCTGCATCACCTGAAAAAACAGAAGAAGAAAAAAAAGTTACAACATGATGAAACATTATTGACCTCAAAGTGAAACATCATATCATAAGACAAAAGTCACAAAACAGTACCATAACCTTTCTATTCATCTGGCAGAGATATGTTGATGTCCGGGGATGTCCTCTGGTCTGAAAATTCCTCAGAACCATTCCAAGTAGCAGCATCAGGTGTAGCATCTAGGTTCTGTTGTTTATCACTTGTAACACTGATAGATTCTCTCTGGTTTTGATCTGGTATCTGAGACATAGGTATCAGAAAGCTTTCACCATCAGCATTTGCTTGTGAGATAGGTCTTGCTGCTGTCACTATTTCTGGACCAGCTGAAGTAAGGGAGGCCACTGTCTGTTGTTCACGTTGATACTTCCTCTTTTGGGTCTTGTAACCATTTTGCATGAAGCTTCCTACTACAATCTGAAATCATTGCAAATAAATTTCCAATGCACTCTTCATAATGCCCAAAACTATCATTTGAGAAAAATATAGAGGACTAGAATGTATTAAGGGGGGGTGTATTGGATTGGGATTGGGATTTTAAAAGACTATTTTGGCATAAAAAAGTCTTGTGGATTTTAAAAGACTAGAATGTTATGACTTATTAGATTTTTTTTAAAAGACATTTATGATTAAGATTTTATAGTTTAAATTTTAATGGATTTATATCGAAAGAATTTAAACCATCTAATGACTTACATCTTTATTTCAACCATTCAAATGTAAACAGTACAGATTCAAAGATCTTGGTCATGCAACCTAGAAGAGAGAGTATACTAAAAATGTTTTGACTTTGAATGCAATCATTTGCCAAATATTCCATAGATGCAGATTTTTAATCAGCTCTCTCTATGTTTTGAGATAGCTTGTGCAAGTTATAATGTCAATCTCATTATAGTAGTTTCAATTCAAAACAGTCAGGACAAAATTTTCAGTTTAGGGTCAGTTTGGTATATAGGATAAAAAATAAGGTTAAAAATTGAGTAAGATATGTTTTAGGTTGCTCAAGATTTGGTCAAAATTGGTTTCAGTCCCAACATTTGAAAAACAGTGGTTTTAGTCCTTGTATTTCTGAAATGTGGTGAATTTCATTCTGGTCAAGTCAAAATGAAGTATAGGTCAAGGACAAAATCCACCACATTTTAGAAAAACAAGAACCAAAACTATTGTTTTTCAAATGTAGAGACTAAGATCAATTTTGACCAAATCTAGAGGGACTTAAAAGTTAAAACACATGTGACCCTTAAAAATTAATGAATCACTTTCATTGGTACCACATTTGATATACCAAACCTCTCCTTACAAGCAAAATCTTTTATAAAGCAGCTAAGAAAATAACATACCTGGATGGGGCCAGCAGCTGTTAAAAGTCCAGCAACACCACCACCTATCACCCGACCATCAGGGCCAGCAAGTGAGACACTCAATCCACCAGTTCGGCTTTTCATGCCACTGTTGTCAGCAACTGTGAATGATCCAGACAAAGATAAAATCTCAAACCGACCCTGAAAGTAAATGGTGAACTAAATTATTTAAGAATTTCCAAAATCAATTAAGCATAGTTGTATGTATATCAAAAGAGTTATGCCAATAACAGGAGAAAATGCAAAACAGCAGAAAATAACAGGTGACATTGACCTCAAACGGACAACCAAGTTAAATAATGTTCAAATAGTTAATGTAAAGATAAAGATATGTATTTGCAGATAAATACTGCATTAAATAAATGATTCACATCATCATCGTGTACTAAATCTATGCGTTGTCTTTATGCATTTCTCCATTGCAAGACAAGGAAAGCTCAACTTGAAGCCTATAACTTTTTAGTTGTCACTTATCATATTGTAATACCTAAAGCTATAAAAACTCTACTTCAATAGCTTATCATAGTATTTTTGTTAGAAAATTATGACTTAGTTTAGATATACTTTTCAATAAGGACCCACAGAAGAAGAAAACAAGGTAAAATGAATCACAATTTTTTCACAAGTTAAAATCAATTTATGCATAACTTTTTTAAAAACTCCTTCATTTAACTTCAAAAAACTGAGGTAAATAAGTTGATTTTAACTTATAAAAGAATTTTTATTTATTTTACCTCCTATTTTTTTACCATATAAGTGTTTGTTGAAAAGTTTATCCAATCTGGCCCTATATCTCCTCCAACAACTGTAACTCAACTTCTGGATTAAGATAGCCAACAAAATTATGACTTTGGCATTAGTTGAAAGGCTTCGTTAGATTTAAAATGATTTTGACACACTAGTAAAGAGGACACCGCTAGAAGCGTGTGCCTATCTTCTCTAGCTAATGAATCGTGTCTCTGGTATGCATCTTAGTAATTAACTTATTTCCCATTTCCAGTGTTAGATCTGACACTGGAACACTGATGAAATGAAAGGATAAACCAATTTTTTAGCATACACCAATTTTGAGCATATATCCAATACATAAGGCAGAGATACTTTGTCCAACCCCACAAGAAGAGACAAACAGAGATCACCTGACATAAATGCACCCAATGCTGTCCTATATGGCATCCATATTCTATATTGGCAGAATAAGCTAGCCCATGAAATTATTTCAGAGATGATTCAAATTTCAATCAAAGAAGAAATCATAATATCATGGAATTGGAAATACAATCAAAACCTTTAGAGGAAAAAAATGAAAAAAGATAGATAAAATAATTATTTAATCAAAAAGCATTTAGATCTAAGAGACCATGCCTCATAAGTCAATATGCCACCAGAAGAACCGGGTTGGCGTATGGTGACATTGGAGATAGCTCCATTGGCAGAGAGAATGCATATTCCTCTTGGACCCTTCTGGGCAAATGACATGATCTTTCCAGCAACATCCTGCAAAGTAATAAAGTGAGCAACAAGATCCTTATCCAAATCTCCAAACACAAAAGATCTGTCAAAATTGCTCAAGAAAATACAGCCAAAAGCTACACTGTTACATAAATCTGCAAAAGGACAACAATCCACACTGGCTTCTGCATTACCTCTCCAGTATAAACAGTCACCACATGCGGTATAAAATCCCCAGCAGCTGTGCTTGCAAACACCTCACCTTCAAAAAATCACAGACAGAAAAACAATCAACACATTTGCCATATAATGATTTAACTAATTCTCACCACCAAAATTAGAAAGCCCAGAAAAATAACAACTTTTTTTGGTGTGAGACAATAATCTTGCTCGATGCCAATCGATCCACACGAAAAGAACAAATTTTTTTAGACATAAAATTCAAAGGAATGTACACACCAACCTTAGATAACTAGCCACAAAAAGGAAAGTTCACATTTTTTTAACCGATCAAAATCCTTAACTTGCTGTTTGGCCATTACCAGAAAGAAAGAAAGAAATAAAAAGGAAAACTCATCGTTGGTATCAATCAAGGCACCCTTTAACAAATGGAGCTTGAATCTCGATCCCAACCCCACGAACCCAAAACAAGAAAAAAGAAGTCTGAAACACAACACAACCCCAGAGACAGTGGAGCTACAAAAACCATTGACAACAAGTACGAGGCTTTGAATTAAGAGAATGAAGGGAGAGAAGAAAAAAAAAAAAAAAAAAGGTTGAGGTAGGAACAGGGATTTTTGTTTGGCGGGTAAGTCAAACAGTAGTAGTACATGAGTGAGGTCAGCACTCAGCAGCAGCAAAATCACAACACAACACCTGAGAGAAACAGAAAACAAAACAACTTTGTTACCGTACTAACACCACTCACCAAAAGAAGAAAAGAGTTGGTAGTTGGCAAAAGCTGTGTGTTTGCCACGCCCCCTTTTGGAAGAAGAAGAAGAAGAGAACTCAACAGAAGGTGTGGACAGAGTGAAACCCGGTGGTGGTGTTGGTGTTGGTGTTGCACTCACTCTCAGGTTCCCATCTGCATCATACTTTCTAGGCCTCCCTCTCTTCTTCTTCCCAAACAAATCAAAACTCCCTGGTGTTGTTGTTGGTGTTGTTGTTGCTAATGTTGTTGTTGTTGGAGCTGGCACTGGAGGAGGAACCATTGTTGTTGGTGCTGGTGCTGGTGTTGGAGTTGGTATTGTTCCTTCGGTTTTTACCATGTTAACATTCATGTTCATTGGCTGAGGCACTGAGGGTGGTGGTGGTGGTGGGGGTGAAACGGTGTTGTTGCCGTTGTTGTGGTTGTTGTTGTTGAGTGTTGTTGCTGCTGCTGCTTCCATGAGGGTGTTTCCAGAAACGGAAGGAGAGAAGAGATGGAGTTTGAAGCTGCAAATGGCGCCAGAAGTAGAAGGAATAGAGAGGGTGAGTAGGCTTTTTTTTTTTTCTCTTTTTAATCTTTGGAGGTAGAAAAGAAATTGTGAATACTGAATACAACTCACTCAGTTACTCTTTCTTTCTCTCTTTCTCTCTCTGTGTCTGTGCATTGGCATTAATGGAGGAGAATGAGGCTGAGATGGGAAACTGCTATTTCCTTGTCGGGACTCCACTCTGCATTATATTATTTAATTTGTATAAAGTTGGGTTTAAATATTAATATGTGTCAAGGCTCTCTTGTAATATATGAGGATAATCACCACATACTAGTGTCCTATACCCAAATTGTCCCCCATGACCGCCCCAAGAGATTTTTAGCTCCATTTCTTTTAAAAAAAATTTGTATAATTAAAATCTTGTTTTAGAAAGTAGTGTATCTTCAAATGTTAATTTTTATTGTAAAATTTATAATTAAATTTTATTTTTTTATTTTAATTTTGTATTGAATATTTTTTTTAATCTTTTTTAACGTTACAGTTTGAACGCGTGAAATAAGGAAGACGAATGAAGAAGCGACAAAAACCTGAGTTATCGTTTCTCTTATTATCCGGAGTCTGGTAAAAAGTAAAGACTTTAATAAATATACTTAAATTTATTATTTTTAATATTAATTATACATTAAATATTTTTTCACATCTCTTTAACGTTACGTTTGAAACCGTGAAAAGAGGAAGACAAATGAAGAAATAACAAAAAAAAATGAGTTATCGCTTTCTCTTGTCATCTAGAGTCTTCTAAAAAGTGAATATTTTAATAAATATATGTACATTTTTCTTAATTATATTAATTATTCATTAAATATTTTCTTACCATTGTTTAATGTTATGTCTGAAACCCGTAAAAAGAGGAAGACAAATCAAGAAGCGACAAAAAAAAATGAGTTATTCATTTCTATTGTCATATGAGTCTTCTGAAAAGTGAAGATTTTAAAAAATATATACTTGTATTTTATTTTTTAATATTAATTATACATTGAATATTTTCTTATCTTTCTTTAACGTTGCATATGAAACGCGTGAAAGAAGAAAGATAGATGAAGAAGCAACAAAAATAGTGAATTATTCATTTTTTTTTTGTCATTCGGAGTCTTTTTAATATTAATTATATATTGAATATTTTCTTACCTTTCTTTAACATTATGTTTGAAACCCCGTGAAAGGAGAAATACAAATGAAGAAGCAACAAAAAAAAAGTGAGTAATTCATTTCACTTGTCATCCGGAATCTTCTAAAAAGAGAGGATTTTAAAAAATAAATAAATTTTATTCTTTTTAATATTAATTATACATGAATATTGTTTACCTTTCTTTAACGTTATGTTTGAAACCTATGAAAACAGGTAGACAAATGAAGAAGCGGGAAAAAATGTGATTTATTCATTTCTCTAGTCATATGGAGTCTTTTAGCAAGTGAATATTTTAAAATATACTTAAATTTTATTCTTTTTAATATTAATTATACATTGAATATTTTCTTACCTTTATTTAACGTTGCGTTTGAAACGTGTGAAAAGAGGAAGACAAATCAATAAGCAACAAAAAAAAGTGAGTTATTCATTTTTTTTCTCCTTAGGAGTCTTTAATACTAACTATACTTTGAATATTTTTTTTATCTTTGTTTAACATTATGTCAAAAACCCGTGAAAGGAGGAAGAAGCGGAAAAAAAAAATGAGTTATCTATTTCTCTTATCATCTAGAGTCTTCTAAATAGTGAAGATTTTTTAAAAATACTAAAATTTTATTATTTTTAATATTAATTATACATTGAATATATTTGTTTACCTTTCTTTAACATTACGTCTAAAACCAGGGATAAAAAGGAAGACAACTGAAGAAGCAACAAAAAAAAGTGAGATTCATTTCTCTGGTTATCTAGAGTCTTCTGGCAAGTGAATATTTTAAAAATATACTTAAATTTTATTATTTTTAATATTAATTATACATTGAATATTTTCTTACCATTCTTTAACATTGCGTCTGAAACGTGTGAAAGGAGGAAGATAAATGAAGAAGCAATAGAAAAAAAAACGAGTTATTCATTTCTTTGTATTTTTTTACCTCTCTTGTTATCTGGAGTCTTCTAAAAAGTGAAATAACGAAAAGAAAATGTGAGATCCACTGATATTTGCAATCCTTTAAGTTCTGACACAAACGATAGGGTTTTATTATTTTTAATATTAATTAGACATTGAACATTGTCTTACCTTTCTCTGAGGCTTTGTTTGAAATGCATGAAAAAAGGAGGATAAATAAGGACCAACAAATAAAAGTTATATATTTTTTCATTGTGTGGATTCTTGTAAAAAGTGAAAAAACAAGAAAAAAAATGTGAAATTTACATCCATTAATATTTACAATTTGTTAGGTTTTGACATAAATGAGAGGAAAAATGGTTTAAATAATCAAACATTTAAGTACTATACTTAAATTTTATTATTTTTAATATTAAATAGATATCGAACATTGTCTTATCTTTCTCTAACACTATCCTTAAAACGCGTGAAAGAGGGAAGACAAATAAATTTAAATGCGTGAAAGACAAAAGACAGATAAATATTGACAGATAAAAGTAAAGTATATGTTCTTTTTATTGTCTCGAGAATTCTAAAAAGTGAAAGAACATGAAAAAAATGTGAAATTTACTAATATTTACCATCTAATAGGTTTTGACATAAATGCAAAGGAGAATGACTTATATAATTAAACATTTTAAATATTATACTTAAATTTTATTATTTTTAATATTAGTTCAACATCGAGCATTGTCTTACATTTCTCTAATGCTATGCTTAGAAAAACAAGTTTTATGTTTTGTCACTTGGAGTCCTCTAAAAAGTGAAAGAACAAAATAAAAGTGAAACCCATTAATATATATTTATAATGTGTCAGGTTTTGGACGAAAATAAAATTAAAAGACTAAAATATCATTAATTTTACATATGTCTTTCTTTTACTAAGGATATTTATGTCATTTTATATACATGTTTATTTTATTTTACTTTCTATATAATCAAACAAGAGAAAAGAAAAATTTAAGTTTATTGTTATTTTATTTTCTTTCTTACTAAACAATATACAAAATTATCTCACTTTTTATACATTTTATTTTCTTTTATTTTTTTTCCTTTCACTCTCTTCCTTGCTCTAAATGTAAAGTGAAAGCTAAAGGAGACAAAAAAGAAAAATAAAAAATTTATTTACTTTAAATTGTAATATCTATTTTGATAAATCATCATTGAAAAAGTCATTTAAATAAAAATAATGATACTTTTATAAATTATATAGTGAACATAGAAAATAAAAATAAATAAAATATTTTTCAAAACAAACAAACTCTCAATATAAATTATATTATTTAAATAAATAAACAAAATAAAAATAATTAATATTCTTTCTTCTTATTTGATTAGAAATTATGAGAGGTGAGAAAAAAGATTTATACGGCAAACAGAGACAAACACAAGCACGTGACATAAATGTCCAAAATAAAATACTACAATTTATTGAAATTAATTTTATTTAATTAAAAATAACATATAAATATTTTAAAAATTATACTTATTTTTTTCTTTTTGACGTTAATTATTCATTGAATATTGCCATGGTTTTTTTAACGCTCTGTTTAAATGTATGAAAGAGAGAAAACATATAAGTTTGAAATACGTAAATGAATAAAGAAAGTTTAAAATACATAAAAGACGGAGAAGGAGTGACAGAAAAAGTAAATTATTTTCCATCATTTAGAGTTTTCTAAAAAGTGAAAAAATGAAAGGAAAAAAAGAAGTGTAATCTACTAATATTTATAATTCGTTAAATTTTGGAAGGAAACGAGAGGAAAAGGTGGTTTATATACTAAAATAACCTTATTCATGCTTACTTTTCCATGTTTTTTCTTTTATTAGAAATATTTATGTCATTATTTTATATATATATATATTATTTTTTTACTTTTTACTAAATGAAACAAGTGAAAAATATAATTTTCTTTTCTTCTATTTTTTTTAAATAAACAACCTACAAAATTATCTCACTTTTTTTTTCCTTTGCCTTTCTTTTATTTCACTTTCTTGCACACGTTTAAAAGTAAAGTGAAAACTAAAGAGAAAAAAAAGTAAATTTTATTGATTGAAATTGCATTTTCTATTTTGATAAATAATTATTAAAAATTCATTTAAATAAAAAATATACTTTTATATATTACAGTGAACATAGAAAATTAAAATTAAAAACAAAATATTTTTTTCAAATCAAACAAAATCTATTTATAATTTATATTATTTAAATTAATAAAAAAATATAATTAATATTCTTTCTTTTTACTTGATTAGGAAAATGAGAGGTGGGAAAATATAACTATATACAAATAAATTTATTTTCTTTTATTTTCGTGATGAATATTTTAGTAAATAGGTTAGTTTTTTTTTGTTATAAATAGGTTAGTTTATTATTTTAATAATTATTTTCCTTTTCCATTTTCTTTCCATTTATGAAGAGAATTGTTTTTTTCATAAGACTCGCGGGCATTAAAACTTTTTTACCTCCTTTATTTCTTCTCTCATATTTTAAATAAGATAAGATCAATTTCTTCTTCATTTTTATTATCAAATGTTGTTATTTTACTAAATAAAATAAAAAATAATATTAATAAAATTAAATAGTAATTTAATAAAATATAATTAAAATTTTAAATTAAAAGTATTCAATCATCTTTAATTTTTTATTAAGAAACTTTAAACGATTAATATTTAAAAAAATGAGTGTATATATAGCATCCCATGACCATGAAAAATCAAAAGCGCAGAGTGGAATATCTACTTTTCATTTTATTCAAAAGTAAGTTTTATGGGAATTGATAAAATATTTACTTATGTAGTTATTAGCAAGTGAACGAACGTAAAATAAAAATCCTGATGACAAGGATAATGAAACTCGGAAAGTAATACATGAACATTATTGTAGTGTTGGGGCTAATACACTTAATTAATAAATAGAAGTTGTGCTCTTAATGTAAAAAAAAAAAAAAAAAGTTATGCTCTTAGGCTCTTCCACTAGTTTTAATTATTTGAAAAGTTAGTATATAAAAAAAAAAAAGGTAGAGCATACAAAAAAAAAAAAAGTGAAAGTGAACTGAAGTTGAATTAGTATTACTATTACAAATGATATATGCACTTATTGTGGCAGTGATTCTCTCCAGGTGACATTTTTACTCGATGAAATCTTAATCTTTCGGTCTTTTTAAAAAAAAAAAGACCTAAATTAGAGGTTTAATTTTTTTTTTTTAAGATTCAATCTATAATATCTGTTATATAATTATATTAATTATTTTTCAAAAAATATTCTTAATTACGAATATTTTTCTAAGTTTAATAAATAATAAATAAAATATATTAATGTTTTTTACTTTTTAGGAATCTAATTTTATCTTGTATAATGAGCATTTTGGAAATCTTAATTTAATTTTTTATATGCATAGCCAATGAAATTAAAGTAATAAATATATTATTGATAAGAGAGATTAAAAAAATTAAAACTAGTAAAAATATTTGAAAAAAGAATTAAAATATGCTTCATTAATGTTAGGAGTAATTTTAGAAAAATATATAAATTTAAAGCAAGGTTAATGTTACTAATTAAATTAACTATTTTTTTAATTTGAATTAGTTAATTGAGTTTTATAAAAAGAATCAAAAGAAATATATTTTATTATAAAGTGAAAGTTTTATAAATAAATGATGAGATAATCCATAGGATTGACACAGTGTGTGAGGCTCCGCTATATTTACATGTGAGAAACAATCTATTTAGTAGGAAAATCTGTGTTTCATTCCTTTATTTCGTGTGCAAAATTTTCTTGGGTCCGCGACAGTCACGCATCGCAAGCGGAATTAGTCTCTGACCTAATGGACTGAAAGACATCAGTAATATCTGACCAAAAAAAATAAAATGGTAGGATGATCACGATCATCAAATTAATATCGTGATGACAGAAATAATGAAACTGGATTAACATATGCTTACACATTTTCTTCCTTACATTCTTTTTACACATATTTTATATAGTTTTATTATTTAAATATTAAATTATATATATATATATATATATATATATATATATATAACTACTTTTATCTCTTATTTTTATATTTCTGTATATGTATTTCAAAAATATTTTCAAATTAAAAGAGATAATAAAAACTGTCTCATTGTTATTATGAAATAATATTTTTATAGTATTTTACAATTATTAATTATTTGTTGTTTCTAAAGTGAACAATTTAAATTAATAATTAGAAAATAAGTGTAAAAAATTAATAAAAGTAAAGGTGTATTTGATTGTAGTTTTGTTTTATAAAAACTATTTTATAAAATAATTTTCAAAACCTAGATATAAAACGATGTGAATGTAAAAAAAAAGAGTAATAAAAAATTAAAATAAAATATCAAAACAACTTAAATAAGGTTTTTTTATTTCAAAAATTAAAAAAGAAATATTAGTTTTTAAAAACATTATCTTAAAATTATTCTTATCAAATAATATTTTATTATTTTATTTGCTATTTTTAAAATAGAGAAAAATAATTTTTAAAATTAAGAAATGAACATATCCTAATAATTTCATTTTTCGCTTCCAAAGTAATATATCAACTCTACTACGTTGAGGCCACTGCACATAATTGCTAATTAAAAAAAAAAAAGTTGTGCATGTAAGATAAGTTTAATTTTTTTTTTAAAAAATAAAGTTGAATTAGTGTTACAGTTAAATATATAATTTTAAAATTCATATCTATATATTATGAGAAATATTTTTTTGTTTTGAATAGCAAAACAGGATGATTTTGTTAAATTTAATTATCTTTTAAAAAATATTAACATTTTGTAAAATTAAAAATATTTACTACTATTTTTTTATTCGAGTCTGAAAACTTTAAAGGGCATTATAGTAATTGAATGGGAATGCAGCTGTCTTTGATTAAAATAAATAAAAAGCAGTAATTGTAAGGAGTTTCAAAGTTTCGGGAATTCTTGGAGACGAAACCTGCCGATATTAAAAAAATCCAGTCAAACTGGTGCTCTTCTGTTAAAGACATAAATTAATACCTTTTTGGTTAATTTTATCTGAACAAAATAAAAAGTCTGTGCCCCTATCTTACGTTTCCGAACTTACATAAATTTGGAATCCAAATTATAGTTATAATTTGTTGTTTCCATAATAATTCCAAAAGTTTGGTAAATGGTGATATAAGATATGATATGAGCACCTTCACGTTTTGATATATACAACAATATTCCAGGTTTTCTTGCACAGTATACGATTTTGTCCACGAGGCTTTTCCTCCTTATTTAGCACAAAAAGTTAACTTCGTTTTATCAATTGTTCTTATTAGCCCATAAAAATAAATTAATCACTTTTTTATTCGATCTCACTTATGTTGTAGGAAATCTGAAAAATCAATTTTATTTAAATTCTATTATCAAATATCTTTAAAATTGTATTTTTTGTAAAACTATCTTTAATTAAAATGTTTCAAGTTTATGTGGCTCAATTATCAATAGTCAATAGGAGTAGTATGTATTTGCCTTTAATGTTACTACATTAGTTATTCATAGTTATAAGATCCTGTATTACTGTCGTGATATTAAAATATAGTAGTTAATAAATAATATGTGCGTGTGTATAAAGACAATTGATATATGAGAATTGAAAACATTTATTTTAAAAGATATCAATAATTAAGTTTAAATAATTGATATTGAAAATATTTTAACAGATCTAAAGTTTCAAATTATCAGTAAAAAAAAGAATAAATATTTCTGGTTTTGTAGCCTCAATTCAACATGATAAATAATAAATAAAGGAAGAAAACTCAAACTAATATTTTTCCTACATAGTTCTTAAAATAATAAAATTGTTTAAGTATTTTTTAAAATATTGAATATCTATCTGTTTAATTTCTAAATTAATATATTATATTTCAGTAAATTTTAAAGACTAATTTAATGTATTTTCCAATATTTAAGGAATTATTTAAGGAATTATTTATATAATTTTTAATAATTCTAAAATTATTTAAAAAATCCCTTAAAAATCATCTACGAGAGAAAATAATACAGTAGTTTACTCTTTATTTTATTTTCAGTTTTCGAAATAAGCGCTTATTGTTGTGAATCCCCAATAAATAATAATGACAGGCGTGTAACGTGCCACTCTATTTACGACTTTAACCAGATTTCTTGCCTTACGTTTTGATAGAGAAGCTGATGGAAGTTGAAGCTTTAATAAAAATGGGTGCCCGAATCAATTATACTGTAGCTTTAATTATAAATTAAAAAATAAAACAAAAGAAAAAGAATGCAGATAAATCCATTTTTAGGTCTGAAAAAGCAAACAGAGAAATAAAAGCTGTCGGTAAGACCGTTGACTCCCCTGACACAACACGCAATCCATTACAATCAATTTAAATTAATAATCAAATCATGACAAAAATTATTAATTAAAGGCTAACCAATAGGATTTTTCCCCTTTTACACGTTTGCTTTTTTCTTCCCTGTAGTAATTTTTACTTACAATTTTCATCCCTGGAGTAATTTTTTTTTTCTTCTCTTTTTGTGTGTGTATAAATTAAGAATGGTCTAGAATTGAATACTTTTGAAAGGGAAATTTTAAATAGGTATAGTATTTTAAATAAATTGTTTTTTTATTAGACTATAGGCATAGTTTTTTTCTTTTTTGGAGGGTGACTATACGCATAGTTTTTTTTTTTTTGACTAAAGACTATACGCATAGTTAAGAATCACATTATCAATATTTTTTAAGTGACGCAACTATTTGTATCGAGTTTTGTTAGTTCACATGACTAATTTTTATTGGGTGAATAATAAGTTTTTTTCTTGTATACCTATAGATAATGATAAAAAATTAAAATATTTTTTAACTAAAGAAAAAATTATTATATTAAAAATATAAAATCATTCCATATATTAAAATCATTTAAATATTCAATAAAATATATTTAATATTTTTACATTATGCATGAACAAAAATTATAAAAAAGAAAATACATAAAAAATATAACAATAACTTTTTAAAAATAAGAGATTAGATAACATTACAATATTTAAAAAAATTAAAATATATTTAAGTCTAATAACTTCTTGTACTTTGAGATTTACCTTCACTACACCGCAGCTATATTTTATGCAATGGTTATGAAAACATGTGTGATAAGTTCATGGTTGACTGGCTTAGCTGAATGGGTAGTGGGTACTATGGACATTTGATAGAGGTTGACCCTTGGTTGCTAGCATTGTGTTTTGGTTACATTTTGGAGCACTAAAGACATGGTGATGCATAATATATAGAATAATATTATATGTGTTATTATTAATCTACAGATTTGATGATATATTAATTATATTATTTAATAACTGCATATATTTCTTCTTTTATAGAGATTTTATCTTAGATAAAATATTTATTTTAGGGAGATTTATATTGATTAATATGACTATCTAATTAAGATTTATCTAAGATTTTTGTTATATTTGAATTGTCTATATTAGTGTTAAGTTATCTTGTGTTATTTACTTTTGCATAACAATAACCGTGTCCAAGGAAAGTGTTCTTAGCTACCGTTTTATATCACAGGGATTGCAAGGTGGTGGTGGTGCAATAATGTTGGAGGACTAGTGTTAGTTGAAAACACACGGGCTGAGCCAATTAGGGTTGTAGTTTTAGTCTATTTATTTTAAAATAAAGATATTTAGTCTTTCTATTTTGCACAATCTACAATTTTAGTTCTCATATTTTAAAATAGAGATATTTAGTTCCTCAGTTTTGTAAAATCTATAATTTTCGTTATTCCGTCAAATTAGAAGTGTTGACAGTTAAGAGATTAAGGTTGACTACGACGTAACATGTGCTTCAATGATATGAAACTAGTTAAAAATAAATGATTAAGACTCGTCATTTTCATATTAGGACTCACGACTACCCTCGCCATTAACATAAATGATTTTATTTTATTTTTAAAATATATTTTTCATCAATTATTCTACTTAATATTTAAGATAATTTAAAATAAATAAATAATCTTGTATCACGTCACTATATTTGAGTCACATCATTGTCAACGTTAATCTCTTAATAGTCAACACTTTCGATTTGATGGAATGACTAAAATTACGAATTTTACAAGATTGGATAACTAAATATCTCTATTTTAAAATAAGGGATCAAAATTATAAATTTTATAAAATTGAGATACTAAATATCTCTATTTTAAAATAGGGAGACAAAAATTATGAATTATGCAAAATTGGGGATTAAAATTATATTTAAACCTTTATGTTATTGTATGAATTATGATATTGTTGTCATTGCTAGTACTATTTGTTAGGATCGGAGTTTCACGTGACTGAATGATGTGCATCTTGGGATTTGATGCGAGTTCCTTGAGAATTTGATTAAGAATGTGAGTTAGTTCATGGCAAATATATTTTTCTTATAAAATTTCAATGTTTGTTGGATGTGGGGTGCAAGGTAATCATTAGCAAGTAGATTAAGTCCCTAGTCGTGTTGCCTTAAATAATTATTGTACTTTTCAACTAAAAACACGTTTTAAACTAAATTTATAGTTAAAATTTAGTTAAACACTATTTTAATCACATTTAACAGTTTAAAATTAAAAAAAATAATTTATGCACAATTTTATACAGAAATCTAGTAACAAATTATTATTATATATATATATATATATATATATATATATTAAATTTATTTATTTTTATAATAATTACCTTAAAAGTCATATTAACAATAATTTTTTTTATTAATTAACAATGTAAGAGTTTTTATACTCATAGTCTATGGCAATTAAACTCATAAAATTAATGTTATTAAAATTAATTCTATTTAATCTTAAAACAAATGAGTCTTAAATGTTGAGATTTTGGTGTTGTTTTGTATATAAATTTAACATATTTAGAAATGAACTTTTTTAAGGGAAAAGGTTGAGAGAGCATTTTTTATTTTGAAATATAAAAAAATTAGAGATTAAATTTAGAAAAAAAAGACTATGCACTGATAATGTAGTTTTATACTACCATGCAATCACAAATTATCATGTATGGTAAGTTTGTTGACTTTTACAATAACTATCTTAAAAGTCATACAAATGATGATTTGTGATTGGATGATAGTGTAAAATTATTTTACACTATCAGTGCATGGTCATTAATCTCTTAAATTTATATTAATATATTATTGTACTATATATTTCATTTTAAAAGTTGTCAAATGACTGAAATTAGAGAATAATTATTAAAAATAATAAATTTATCCCCCTCTACTAAAAGCACTTCTATTGTAACATAAACAATAATAGAAAAGCAATTGAGACAACGATGAAAATTAAAAGAATAAAAATATAATTAAGTACAAATTTAATTAAGTACTTATTTATTAAGATTTTATTATATGAGAATGTATGTTATAAAATTTATTAAATAAATTAAAAATATTTTAATATATTTATTAAAATAAATTTAAAAGTTTTAAGAATAAAATTATTTTTATAAAGTATAAATAAAATTTATATAAACTCTTTAGACATTCCTAAATTTCAGAGAGAAAAACAAATACTTTGATCTCTGTCTTTTTTTTATGTTTTCATGTTAGTTTCAAAATAATCAAAGGAGTCACGTGATCATCAATTGTGTCATGTACGGAGGTTTGTTAATTCTGGTAATAGAGATGACGATATTTTGCTTAACTGTTTTTTTTTTTTAATCATGGTATTGGTGAAAAAAATTACGGGACCAAGTTATAAATAAAAAATAAAGTAATGGATAAAATCATTTTTAACTTTTTCATTATTACTTTTATTCTTTTCCATTTCTCCAAATTAATACTTCTCTATTAAAAAAGTTTATACTGTCCAACATCAATATGTGTAATCATTTACCAATATAAAAAATGAAAGCTAAATTACGTATTACACGCTTCAACTTTAAGCTATTAACGCATTATTTTGCTACAGATTTTGTTTTAACAAATTATTCGTTCGGACTTTAATAATACGATATATTAATTAATTCATATTTTTACATTAATCTCTCTCTCTCTCTCTCTCTCTCTCTCACACACACACACACACACACACACACACACACATATATATATATATATATATATATATATATATATATATTATGGGTGTTTGTTTCATGAAATTATCTTGCATTCTTGAGAATCACAACTTCAGGAATATTGTAGCTATAAATGTTATTTCTTGATATATATAAAAATGTGTTTGATTAACTTTTAACATTTCTAGGAATATTTTTAAAGTCTTAAAATAATAAATGAAAAATAAAAGTAAAAAAGGAAGTTATAGTGGAGTTAGAAAATAACTTCTCACATTCTCATGAGAATATAACTTTCTCACCCTCATTAACATGACTATAGACATGAAAATGCAACTTTCCTGAAAATAAAAGATACTCGGGAATATTTTCTAATAATCTTCTTCTAACATGCATGAGAATAAACATTCTCATCTTCATATTCTCAAAAATGCAAGATTATTCCGTGAAACAAACATCCCTTATGTTTTGTTTTTTATTCTCATTCAATACTTCCTAATATAATGAAATGTAAAAGTTATTAGAACTTAGGTATAATTTTATAAAATAAATCATAATTTGTTACTTCCTCTTATTGTTTTTGTAATATCCAAATTAAAAGTTGTGCTTTATTGTTTTTATAAAAATTAATCTTAAATATCTTTTACATTAATTATTTTTTATAAAATTATCCTTAATTATGAGTTATTTCTATGAGCTCAATAAATATTAGGTGAAATATAGTAATATTTTAGTTTCTTTAAGAGTCTAATTTTGCTTTAGATGTGTAACCAACATGGTTCTAAATTGCGGTTGCGGTGATAGAGGAGTGTTTGCTACAATTATAATCACAAAAGTTGAAAGCAATTGTGCATGGTATTAAAGAACAATTGAAATGAGAAGGTATTTTAGAGAAGAATAAGGTGGAGTTGAAGTCTTTTCCTAATCATTTGAAGTATGTCTTTCTAAGGGAAGAAAATAATCTACCAATCATAATCAGCTGTGAGCTATCAAATTGTGAAGAAAAAATGCTTATCAAAGTGCTTAAAGAACACAAAGATTGTGATCCAACCACAAAGAATATTGAACCCAACAATTAAAGAACTGATGAGAAAATAAGCATTAAAATTGCTTGAAGCTTGAATAATTTACTCAATTTATGATATTGCATGAGTGAGTCTAGTTCAAGTGGTGCCTAAACAGGAAGGATTGGCAATAATTATCAATAAAAAGGAAGATTAAATGCATACAAAAATTGTTATGAGTTGGATAATGTCTATCAAATACAGGAAACTAAATCAAGCAACCTGGAAAGATCAATTTACACTTCCATTCATGGATCAAATGTTAGAAAGGTTGGCTAGACATAAATATTATCATTTTCTTGATGGTTATCAAGGTTATAAACAAATAGTGATCAATATAGGAGATAACAAAAATACAATATTCACATCTACTTTTGTTATATGTGCCTATAAAAGAATGTCATTCGAATTATGCAATGCATTTTCAAAGGTGTATGCTTCTCATCTTTGTTGATATGATAGAAAAGTCAATTGAATTTATGGATGATTGTTTTGTTTTGACACTTCCTTTAGCTTATGCAAATGTAACCTTATTATTGTACTTCTTAGATGCATTGAGATAATTTTGGTGTTTAATTAGGAGAAGTGTCATTTCATGGCAAATGAAGAAATTGTCCTTGGCCATAAAATCTGTACAAAGGGAATTGAAGTGGACAATGTCAAGGTTGATTGAAAAATTGCCATTGTTTTGTAATGTAAAATGAGTGAGTTGTTTCCTTAGTCATGCTAGATTTTATAGAAGATTCGTAAAGGATTTCTCTAAGATTGTCGAGTTTAGTTTTTTTTTTGTTGCAATTTGCTTATTTAAGATTTTTTTTTCCAACTTTATTGATTATTGTTTTGAAACTTTTGAGTTGTTGAAGAGAAATTGACCTTTGCTCAAATAATAGTTACTTCCAATTAGGAGTTTCAGCTTATGTATGATGCAAGTGATATGCAGTTGGTGCTATTTTAAGGAAGAGGTATGAGAAGATTTTTTATACAATTTACTATAATAGTAAGGTCCTTAATGAGAATTGAGTGAATATGCAATAGCTTATATTTGTGAAAATCTTTTTTTGAAAACTTTGGTACTTTTATAATATCTTGATAGGCATATAATTGATAAGTATTCTCTGACTATCCATCAAGTAATAAATTACTTTCTGGTGGTTGTTCATAGCTAAATTAATCAATTACTTAGGAAGTAAACAAATACTCTAGAGTACTGATTTTTTTAGTAGTAATTAATTACTTGAAAGAGTAGTTGATTACCATATTTGATTACCTCAAATACTTGATATTTCTAAAAACATGTGATAGGTATTTGATTACCTTGCCAAGTAATCGATTACTTTAAGAAGTAATCAATCACATCACAAAGTAAATGATTACTTTATTACAATGATCGATTTTGAAGCCCATCATTTATTATAAAAGAAAATTACATTTTTCTTCGATTTTATTATGATTTTACAAGTAAAAAAGAAGAAGGAAAAACTCTGCCTATTTGTATTCTCATTTGCTTTCATTGACTTCTTGAAATACTGGTTCAAGGTTGCAAAGGCTTGTGTGTTTTTTATTCTTACTAAGATTGAGGAAGATTGTGAAGTCTTAAAGGTGAATTCAAGCACCTAGGGTGAGACTATCTCTAGGGTTTTGCTAGGGGTTTTGGGTGAGGTATCCCAAAGTCTTCAAATTGAGATATCATTAATTATACACTTGATTGAGAGCTACATCTAGTCGCCAATCAAATCTCTTGGAGTGTGCAGTGCTAGAGTGTTAAGGGATCTAATGGTCCTAATGCCTTAGATCTAATGGCCTATATACATTAAGTCCTTGCATCACTTCACAAAAAAAAAAAAAGTCCTTGCATCATTGGATCAATAATAATTCTGAGAAGAATTTGGATAATACTTTGTGTGGGGAGTGTTATCTATTGTTTTTTAATTCATACATAATCAAATAACACTTATTTGAATAACCACTATCTAAGAATGAGTATGAGATAATGCTTATTAAATAAGCGTTATCTACAAGTTATGTGTCTTATTAGATAATGCTTTTGCCTAAAAACACTATATAAATGTTGTAATTTGAGGATGCTTTTTGGCGTACTGTATCTTTAAATAGGCCAATCGACTAATAGGTTAATGGGAAAAACCTATGCAAAACAAACCATAAATTATGAAGATTAAAACCATTACTACTTAAGACATGACATAAGAGCGAAAATCAATGGGTTAATCTTTATAAGAGTCGAGTCTAATTTATTTATATGATATAAGCTTAATTTTAAGTTCTAATACGACCTTCATGATTACTTATTTTAAAGTCTATTTTGCAATAAGTCCTCTAAATAGGACTTAAGTTTATTTTTCAATAAGCCTATAGGCTTGGCTTTTTATACATGTTAACATGCTTAATATTTAAAAACATAAATAAATATATGATTTTAATACACTAAAAAATATTAATATTAAAAAATATTATATTTACTTAAGAAGGTTGACTTGTTAGGCTTAAAATGCTTGTTGAATAGTCTAAAGTCTTATCTTTTTAATTAAATAGACTTTTATAAAAGTATTTTCCTAATTTGTTCCTTAAAAATGTTTGGCCCAACTCTATCTAGTATAGGCTAGGTTATAGGCTCTTGTCATGGACAACCTGGCCTATTTCCTTCTTTATGTACGCATGAGTACGTGTGTGCATACACAAACAAATAAGATTTATGTCATATATATTTATAAAAAACTTTGACATATAAAATTAAAATATATCATTAATTAGATTTTAAAAATTAATTAACTATTGTTCATTTTTTTAGAAATTATAAAAATAATATTAGAGATAGCAAAAATTATAAATATTATACTAAAATAAAAAAGTATATAAATTATTTAAGGCATATTATAACTTTTTTTATTGATATTATAACATGTTTTAAACATTCATCATATGTTTCTTTGGTATTCTTTTCTTTACTATTTATTATAAAAAATCATGTTATTTGTGTTATTGATCTTTTCGTTAATTTTCATTTAATTTTTACAGTTTAGAAAATCAAATAACGCATGAATTCAAAAAGGAATGTTAAAGATTTTTTATATAGTTCTTATAATTTAAAAAAAGAAATAATGTATAAAAAGTTACAACTATATTAAAAATTAATTTTAGAAAAATATTATGCAATTCTAATAAAATAGTAATATTATCACACACACATATATAATCATATCTGAATATTATCTAATATACCTTAAACATAAGATAACATATATATTATCTAAAAAATTATCTAATACACATCAAATATATTAAATAATATAAAGACTTATCATACTTTTATTATATTTTACACCTATCTAACTTTTATATCATAATATCACCAAAAAGAGCCAAAAATATAATTTAACTATAATATATAACCAGTACAAGTATATAATCTCAGGGTGGGGCATGGCCTGTGGCCTTGCCTCGATATTACTTTGGCCGTGGACCAGTGTATCTGGCCATCATCAAATTACAAAATTAAAATGTGCAGCTCTCATAACTCTACCATTCAAGCTTTATTTCCATAAATAAGCTTCTTAATTTATAGTGACCGAAAAAGAATTGAATTTCTCTGCCGCAATCAAGTAGAAGAACAAAAATAAAAAGAAATGTCCCTTCCCTTGTAGTATATCTTTTTCTTTACCCAAGCACGCGTATGGAAAACGAAACTCTTTTAACCACAAACTATTTTTTTTAAAAATAAGGGAAAAAGCAGTTCATGAAAGTGAGATTCCCAAGTAATAATCATGTGGGAGCTATGAAGTTTCAAACTTTCAAGGTTAGCTTTTTTTTTTATTAATTATTTTATTTATTATATTATGTGATTGTATAATCTTTACTTTCATAGAACAGATCAAAGTGGGTTACCGAAAATTATTTTGAAAATCTACAACTTTGTTCAATTGATCTCCATCGGTGCCTTCAACGGAAGGATAACTCAAATGCCATGACTAAATATATATTCCTTCCAACTAGGAGAAAAATTAGAGAAATTAAAAATGCCAACCTTGTCGTGACTTAATATTGATAAGCGTGAATATTTCGGGACCACAAGTTAGAGGAAATAAAATGTAACTTAGTTTATAAATTAAGAACACAAATAAAGCTGAAAAAGTTACAACTCCATGTGAAATTCTTCTCTGCTAGATGTTGTTTATATAAGTTATACCGTAATTAAACTTAACCTAATTAATCCATCAACAAACTTGTATGAAAATTTACCAGTCCCTGTTGACCATTGCCTGGCATGGCCCACCAGTTTTTCATATATTTAGAATAACATCTTACACATCGATAGGTTTTATGATTAGATTTTATAACCCACAAAATGAATCCATTGGAATTTTAGAACTATCATTCACATAGATTGAACGATAGATAGTACATACCCTGTTGGAAACATTTTGTGATTAAAGCTATGTCATTGGAGACAAAAGCCCAGAATTAATCTCACACCTTAAAAAGTACACAATAGAACTTGAAAATGACTCGGGCACTACTGCAACATGGTGCCTACGCAGGAATGCTTCTATATATTTTGAGGTATCACAACATGTATCAAAGTATGTTTGTGAATTTCAATATAAAATTATGTGTTTTAATGTATAAAATGAGAAAAAAAATTGTTATTTTGAGAATAAAAATATTTTTAAATTCTCTTAATTTTAATTTAAACATGCACTATATTTTAAATCATACATTATTTTTCATTTTTCTTTTCATTAATTATAATGTATCGTATTATTGACTTTTTTTTATCTATAGATTTACAATAATTCACATACCTTTTTGAACTAGTTGAATTAGACCCCCTCGTACGTATGCATGCAATGCGAATCTCAATACCTCAACTGAATATGTTCAAATATTTTTGGGGTCGTTACTTCTCTCAATTTTGCTGGAAGATGTCTGCATTGCAAGATAAATATGCACAAGCCTATTTATCTAGTATATATCTCGATGATTAGCCACTACGTATTTGTAATCATCCATTAGCCATTAATGGGGGCTTATCAGAGTGGGTGTCACTGTTTAACTTTGGCCAATAGTTAATAATAGAATGATTTTATTTATTTATTTAGTTGGAGGTGTGGGGGTGCGAATAAAAAGGAAATGCTAGATTACTTGCTTGCCTGGCCTTTATAGGGGCAAGGCTAATAGTGGGATTGGGCTATTTTTGGTGCCAATGTGCAAGACCTAAATCTTAGGTACAAAATCGCATTTTAGTCACTCATAAGGCCTGGTTGTTTGTAAGTAAAAAGTGTTTTGTAAACACTTTTCAAACAAGGCCTAGTTGTTTTGGAGAAAAAACAAAGGCCTGGTTGTTTGTATATTTTAAAAGTAAAATGTGTTTTCTTAATTAAAAAATATATCTGAAAAGTTTGTGATAACTAAATAATTTTTTTAAACAAAATTATAAATAAAAAAGAAGTTTCATTATTTTAAAAAATAAAACTTCTATTTGCAAAACTGTTGTACCAAAACAAAACCAGTTTAAACTTGCGGTTATCACTCAGAATAGTTCATACCTTTGCATAGAGGGGAACTATTCAGACAGACAAGATTTTTGTTGAAGTAGGACTGGTTCCTACTGATAGTCCTGGTAAAGATTCATTAGATGAATGTATCTTGAACAAGAACTTTTGTATAATCAGGAATTTTGGGAGAACAAATTCCAACACCAGACAACTAGAACAAATAGTTGACATAAATACAAATGTTGAAATAGGATCCAATTCTAGGATAGACTCTAAAAATGCTCTAAGAGTTTTAATGTCTTCCATTTTATCAGGGAATTGTAAAATTTTGCTAGCTATGTGAGGCTGCAATTTTATTTTACCATTTCCTATTTCTGTTCCTAGGAATGATATATGTGTCTTACAGATTTCAATTTTTGATTTTGAAATAATAAGACCAAATATTTCAAAGAGGTGAAGGTTCTTCACCTCTTTGAAATATTTGGTCTTATTATTTCAAAATCAAAAATTGAAATCTGTAAGACACATATATCATTCCTAGGAACAGAAATAGGAAATGGTAAAATAAAATTGCAGCCTCCCTTACTGGCCAAAGAAATTTCAATTCTGAAGATATAAATTTGGTAAGAAAAATAAAAGAAATGGTAAAACATTTACCCCATTTAGCTTTACCCCTAGATACAGATTATCTAGTAATAGAAAGCGATGGATGTGAACAAGGTTGGGGAGCAATCCTCAAGAAAAAGAAAAATAAATATGAGAATATTTCTCAGGAGTTGGTATGTAGATACGCATCAGGAAAGTATCATACAAAACCCGACATATACAAAACCTCCCCCTTTTCACAGTGCATACAAACATTTCGTTTGTATTATTTGTTTTTGGAATGTTCCAAATATTATCTGCAATACAGCAGAATTTATCATTTGTATTTTCTCCTATTCTTAGTCAACAAAAAGGAAATTACTATTAGAACAGATTGCGAAGCAATAGTAGCTTATAGTAATTCTCAAATAAATTCTGATAAAAAACCTCATAAAAGGTGGCTTTTATTCAAATACCTATTCAGAAGAGCTAGGATAGACATAGAAATTTTTAAACCCATAAAGTTTGAAGATTTTCTTATAAATCCAAGCACCCTGTTTTCTTTTGGCTGCTTAGAACTAGTGGTGATTCCGCCATCTGAAAAATTTGGTAGTTTCAGTCCACCCATAAATGAGTCAGTAAACCATATCCAAGCTTCGATGATGTGTTTTCTGTCCATAAAAATCACAACCTGCCCCATGAATTTTTCATCAGAAAGTCATTATTTTAAAAAATAAAAATAAATTTTAAAAGAAAACTTTCCAAAATGATATAAAAAGTACATATTTTTTACTCTTATTTGAATAATTTTTCAAAATGAAGCCTATTTTATTATCATACTTTTATTATATTATACTCTTATCTAACATGTTGGGAAAAAAATATGTTAAAAATGATTTTTACACATGTGCGCCCAGAGAGAGAGAGAGAGATCTTTTTAAAAAGATAGATAAATAGATAGATAGATAGATATAGTTAGGCTAATTTAAAAAAGTATATAATAAAGTTTTTAATGTATATTTTAGTGTGTGTATATATATATATATATATATATATATATATATATATTTATATATTAATTATTAAGTTTAATAATAATTAATATTTATTTAGTAATAGATTTTTAATATATATATATATAGATCTATTTGAAAAATCATATATTTAATAAGCATATATTACATTTATTCAATTTAATATATATATATATATATATATATATTATATTTAATAAAAATATTAATGTTAATTATTTATTATATTTAATAAATATGGTCAATAATACTATAATATTTACATATATTACATTAATATCATTAAATACATATATTATTACATATATTATATTTCAAAATATTATAATTCTTTGTCCGTGATATCGATAATGAGGTTAGAACGTAAAACCTTGTAAAAGTTACACAAACCAACCTTTCACCACTAGGTCAACTCCAATGAGTTTATATAGTTTTTTAAAAGCTAATAAAATAACAAAATTTTAATGTATATTTTAGTATTTTTTTAATCTATTTTTAGTATTTGTAATCATTATTTTTATTTAATAATAGATTTTTTGACCATATTTAATAACAGATTTTTAATTTATATAGAATCATATGAAAAGACATATTTATTAAGCATATAATCTATTTATTAAATTAAATTAATATATTATATTTAATAAATACAATTAATAATTCTATTTAATATTTATATAAATACTACTCCCTCCGTCCCAAAATAAGTGTTGTATTTGAAAAAAAAAAGTGTCTAAAAATAAGAGTCAGGTTAACTTTTCAATGCAATATTAATTACTTTTTTCCACCAATATCCCTAATAAGTGTCACTTTAACTTTTCAATACAATATTAATAATAATGTCAGTTTTGTAAAATTACAGCTCTCTTTCATCTATTTATTAACTTTTCTTAGTCTACATAAAAAAACTTAAGACAACACTTAATTTGGGACAGAAGGAGTACATAATAACATTAAATAGATACATTATTACACTTCTTTATATATATATAAATAGATAGATATAAATAATATTGTTTATTGTTTATATAAATATTGCATTAACTACTGAACATATAAATTAATTAGTATAATATTATTCAAACTTGACCAATAAACTTATTAATTGCCCATATCATATCAATCACTGTCCTCAATTCATTGTGAACTAAAGAGTGATATTTAGACACCTCAAATTTACAAACATCCCATCAACGTCTCTCCTTTCTTTCTTTCTCTCTTCTTATCATATCATATCATCAATAATTTATCTCTCATCTCTTCTTATCTCTTTCAAGATGTCTACCCTATTTGAGTGTCCAAGCATCATTTTTCATCTCTATAGGTGTAAACGACTATGGTATGAGTAATGATAGATAAATAACTCTTTATTTTAAACACCTAACCAACACTTGTTATTTCTCTCTATCTCTATTTTTCTATCATATCATAAACCTTATCGTACCTACAATTTTTTTTTTCTCTTTCTTTCTACGTGTTGGATAACAGATGTCTATCAAACATTTTTGGGTATCAAATGGGATTGCTATGTGGCCAATTCCTTGCAAAGTTGCATACATTAAATCCAAAACACTTCTCCAATCCGAGGTTTAGCATACACCAACCGATTGATCCAACACAGCATATACTCCTTAAAATTCCCCTACTGTCCCAGGTACAATGAAACGACGACAACAAAACGTGCTCATAATAACTACTGCTAGCCGCGTTGAACAAAAATTCTTAATGTTGACGAAGTTTTTCACTACAATCCAAAGCACTCGAACAGCCTAACGCAAACTGAAGGGATCACAAGGCAGTGACATCTTGGCATCACACTCACAGAAAAACACTATTTTGAACTAGCAATTACCAGAAGCAATTAACCACTGAATTGTCACAGTAACATCCACGTTTCCCAAAAGCATAAATAAACAACATGGAGACCCTTATTCTTACCTCAGTCTGACCGGTTTTGTACTCTCTCTCTCTCTCTTTCTTTGTCTTTTTGTCACACTTTGTTCTTTGTCTATTTCCTTATCCTTTTCTCATATCACTTGCATCATCCGTTCATTATGGTTTCAGCTGCGAGGTTCCTACGCTCAGCTTAGTATGTTCTACTTTTCTCTTTGAAGAGGTTCAGTTTCTTCTCATTCAGCTAAATGCTGCTTCAGATTTGTGAAGGGTATGCTTCTAATCTCTCTCATTACTCGTGTTTTGAGTCTTAGGTTGAGTTTTGGGAGCTGTTAGAAATCCCACATTTTGATATAGTGAAAATAGTGTATATAAGTAGGGACAATCCTTATTTCAATTTCAAGAGTTAGCTTTTACAGTTGAGTTAGACTCAAACTTAAATTCTAACATGGTATCAGAGTTTATTATAATGGATTAGTGGTTATTGTTGGGCCTATTTGATCACTCGTTATTGTGTGATTATTGGACAATCATCAAATGTTCAGTTTTGCAAACTTCATGTTCGAGGTTTCCTGTTCTCGACAGGGTTTTTTATTGTCCAGTCTTTCATTTTCATAATGCTGCAACTTTGGTGGCTTTAAGGGTTTTTGAGTTTCTAATTTGTGTTTTTGTATTTGATAATGTACATACAGGATAGGGGGTATCTGTTGACTGTTGAGAGTGCTAATTAGGATAACGTACCAATTGAACTATGGTGGGTGAAACGGTGAATGGGAAATGGCTCAGTGCTCTGTGGCCAGTCTCACGCAAGAGTACATCAGATGGCAAGGAAGTGATTGGAGTTTTGGCATTTGAAGTTGTGGGTTTGATGTCTAAGGTGGTTAATTTATGGCGTTCTTTGAGTGACAGGGAGATAATGAGTACCAAGGAATGGATAATGAAGTCGGTTGGGGTCAAAATGCTAGTGTCTGATGATCATTATTTCTTGATGGATCTTGCATTGAGTGAGATACTCAATAACTTTGAGTCTCTAGCATGGTCTGTGGCCAGGTTGGGTAAGAAGTGCAAGGATCCAGTGTATCATGGTTATGAACATTTTGTTCATAACCCTGCTCAAAACTATCTTCAATGGTCTGGGTGGGAATATGCATGGAAAAAGATGGAGAGGAAGGTGAAGAAAATGGATAGATTTGTTGCTGCTGTGTCACTGTTGTCTCAAGAGCTTGAGGTACTGGCTGAGAGAGAACAAACTTTCAGGAGAATGAAGGCGAATCGCGAGCTTCATGGAGTGAAATTGCTCGAGTTTCACAAGAAGGTCATGTGGCAGCGCCAGCAAGTGAAGAATTTGAGAGACATGTCTCCGTGGATCAGAAATTATGACTATGTTGTCCGGTTATTGGCAAGATCATTGTTCACAATTCTGGAGAGAATCATTATTGTCTTTGGAAATAGTCATATACCTATTGAAAACCAACAAAATGATTCTCTTTCTCCATCCATGAATACCAATAATAATCATCTTACTCGCAGTCAATCCTTCTCTACTCTTATGCATTCTTCAGTTCGTCCTTCGAAGACTAATTCATATGGATTCTGTTCACCACCTATTGAGAGCAAGCCAATGTTAAACTCAGGGTTTGTAGTTGACAAGAGCAAGAGCAAGAGAAAGAAGAAAGAGCAACAAGTGCTTCATTCAGAAAGCAAGCAGTTCAAAAATATTGTTCCATTCACAGGATGCATGCCAGTTGGAAATAATTCTCCTGTTGTACAAACTTGTGTGCCAACTAAAGGTGGTTCTATGAGGTTGGTTGATTGTCATGTGAAGAACAATGGTAACATGAAAACAGTAGATAAACTATCTCTCATATGCAGAGCTAGAATTTATTTAAAACTATCTGTGAAGGGTCGGTTAAAGCCAGGTCCATCTACCCTTGGTGATGCAGCTTTAGCTCTACATTATGCAAATGTGATTGTACTAATAGAGAAGATGGTGTCAGCACCTCACCTCATTGATCTTGAAACAAGGGATGATTTGTATAACATGTTACCAACCACCATAAGAACCGCTCTGAGGGGCAAGCTTAAGTGGTATGCCAAGAGCAAGCGCGCCACCACGGTCCACGAAGCTAGCCTTGCAGTGGAATGGAGCATGGTACTCGCACAGATATTGGAATGGTTGGCTCCACTGGCACACAACATGATAAAGTGGCATTCTGAGAGGAATTTTGAGAGGGAGCAATCTGCTTCCAAAGCAAATGTTTTGCTTGTTGAGACTCTTTACTTTGCAGACCAAGCAAAAGCTGAAGCTGCAATTGTTGAGCTCCTTGTTGGTCTTCACCATGTGTGCAGGGTTGATAGAGAGGCTCGCATGAGAGAGGCACATGAGATTGCAGGGTCTAGAGCTTTTAATGGTGTTCGTTTAAGAAAGAATGAGTTGTGCAATGAATATCTATAGGCTACATGAATGTCACCAATGTTGTACAGTTATCATTTTCTAATGTAGCCTTTTTCCAAATAGTACCATAATACTTTTAATATCAATACGCTGGGAATCACATTACGCTGATTCTGAGCTTTGGTTTCATTTTGGTTAATTGATTTTGCAGATTAGAAGTATTAGATGATTTTGTTCAAGATCTGCAAATTGCTATTTTATTAACACTGTTCTGGACTGGGCTCTTACGGCCCAATCTATTGCAACAAACTATCTTGGCCTAAAGACCCTAATCAGCTTAAACCACAAGCTGGTGTGTTGACTGAAGTCAACCGTGGCCAATTTAAGTGGAGGGCAACTTCAATATAATATAGATAATCTAGCCTTCTTGAGTACCATGTCAATACAACTAATTATTAACAAGATAAATACAACGGAGCTCAACTATTCATATTTTAGAGAACTTATACAAGTATGGAACGAAAATAGAAAAATATTTAAAATTATAAATAAAAATAATATGAATATATAATTTTCGTAAAGTTTAAACTATAATACAATATTAAATAGTACAAAAATACAATATTAAATATAAATAGTTAAGCTTTGAATAAAGACATAAAGAATTTTGATTTATAATTAATTAAATTTTAGTCATCATAACAATTAATTTTAATATATATATATATATATTTATAAACCACAGATATCCTCCACTAGAGGCATACCCAAGACTCAAACCCGATACCTCTGGAACAATCCCACGCTAGTTGATCTCTTTTTTCTTTTTTTATTGAAGAGTCTATTGATATATACCTAATCCAAAGATAACAAGGAAATCTAGCTCAGTTTGTTATAAACTAGACTTAGTACCCGTGCCACGCACGGGTAAAAATATGCTTATATTGGATTAATCGTATGTTTTATCATTCAATTATTATTATTTTTCGAACTTTATCATCCAATTTTTTTTTCCAAAATTTTATCACCAAAGTTTTCAATTTTCACGCATTTTACTGATGTTGGCATGCTACTAAAAAAAAGTTATAGAAAAAATAAAACAACGTCGTTATGTTACCGATTTTTCCAAAACGATGTCGTTTTGTTACTAACATGATGTAAAATGTGCAAAAATTGAAAAACATGATAATAAAATGCGTGAATAAAAAACTTGGATAGTAAAAATTTGTAAAATGATAATAGTTGGATGGTAAAGTGTTTGCATAACTTTTTACTATTTTTTTATAATTTACCTTTATGTTAATATTGACAATATATAGTATATATAGATATAACTTGTTTTTATATTAATATTAACAATACATAATATGGAAAAATGTTAACAGATACATATTATTTATTTTTATTAATTTCTTGAAATAATTTTCAAAAAATCAGTATTTATTTGACAACGTGGTATTTTTAATTTTATAATATGTAAAGTTTGTGTGTGATCTTTCTTTTATTTTTAAGAGTATTCTTTTATTTAAAATGTAAAAGAATGGTTTTTTTTATAAGAGAAAATATACTATATATTGATGATATAAAACAGTTTTACACTATCGTCTAATCACAAACTACCAATGAGTTTGTTGACTTTCACAATAATTATCTCAAAATCATACCAATTATGATTTCTACTACTTTGGTTGACAATGTAAATTTTTTTAACATTGACAATGCATATATAACCATTAACATATTTATTATTTAAGTAATTAAAAATATATAAAAATATTAAAATATTTTTGTTTTTTTACTAAAGTATTCTTATAAATGACTTATATATAAATGTATGCTATCGTAAGTTTAAACAAAATATCTACATATTTATTATTATTTTTATATTAATAATATTGATAATTTATAGGATATATAAATATAATTGATTGTTATGCTCATATTAATAATAGATAGTATAATACAATTATTAATTTTTATAATAACTATCTTTACTATTATTTCCATTATTATAAATTTTATAAATAATGAAAATATGTATGACTGATGAAAATAAAGATAACTTATTTAAATTATTTTTATCATTTAGTTAAATAATTTTTTTATTTATTTCTTGAAATAGTTTTCAAAAAAATAAGTATTTGTATGACAACGTGGTATTTTTAATTTTATGATATGTAAAGTATGTGTTTTAAGAGTTGTTTTATTTAAAATGTAAAAGAATAGTTTTTTATAAGAGAAAATAGATTATATATTGATAGTGTAAAATAATTTTAGACTGTCATATAATAATAGATTGTCATTGATTTTGTCGACTTTTAGGGGACGTTTGTTTCACGGATTTGATTATATTTGAGGGAATAATATTCTTGAGAATGGTATTACTGGGAATGTTATTCCCATCAAAGATATTTGGTAAATACTTATAATTCCTGGAAATGTTTTTAAATTTATTTTAGTTAATAAATAAATAAATAAATGAGGTAGAATAAGAGGGAAGTGGGAAATTATTTTAAACATTCCCATGAAAATATAAGATTCTCACCCCCTTTGCATGGGAATAGGAAGATGGAGAAACATGTGTAATATGAATTCCTAGGAATGAATTATGTCTAGGAATATTTTTTGATTACCTTCTAACAAATTTGGGAATATATATTCTCATCTCCACATTTCTGGGAATCCAGTAAGATTTCGTGAAATAAATGCCCCTTATAATAACTATCTCAAAATCATACAAATGATGATTTCTAATTGGTTGACAGTATAAATTTTTTTCACATTGACAATGCATAGCCATTAACATATTAATTATTTGAAAAATTAAAAATATATAAAATATTAAAGTATTTTTGTTTTTGACTAAAATACTCTTATAAATGACTTATATGTAAATGTATGCTATTGTAAGTTTATTCAAAATATCTACATAATTTTTATTATTTATATATTAATATTGATAATTTATAGTAAATATAAATATAATTTATTGTTATGTTTATATTGATAATAGATAGTATAATAAAATTATTAATTTTTTTAATAATTATCTTTATTATTTTTTTCATTATTATAAATTTTAATTATTTACAATAGTGAAAATATCTATGAATGGTGAAAATAATGATAACTTATTTAAGTTATTTTTATCATTCGATCAAATAATTACACGATTATCATATATTATAATATAATTGTGTTTATTATAATATATTATAATAATTACACTGTTCTCATATATTATAATTTAATAATTGGTATTGATATTTATTTAGTATCCATTTTATAATAAATTATTTTATCTGTTTTATAATTAATGATATTAATAATTTAATATTAATGAATTTTTTATTACTTTATTATAATATTTTTTCAATGTAAATATTATACTAACATTTTTTAGTGTAAATCTGGTGTATGTTAACTTTTTTCATTATAATAATATTTTATTTAATTATTGTATAATAACATTATTGTTTTACATAAAATAATTACTATAGATGGATTTGACATGCTACAGTAAAAGTGGACAGTTTTATATATAGTACAGATTATAGAGTGGTTGAAAACTTCTTCAATACTTCAAAAATACTCCCACAAAATAATATAATAATAACATGTGTGAATATTATCTCATAAGATCCTCAATTGTATTGTTTATTGATGATTGATTGATTTTCTGGTTTTGAGTTCAATTTCTATAGATAAAAAAAGAAGAAAAAAAAAAAAACCAATCCAAAGATACATTGAGCGGCCCACCAGAAAAAGGCCCACTTGAATTGTAATTGGGGGCGACAGACCCATATGGATGTGGTGGTCTTTGGGCTCGGGCTTGCAGTGTGCTCTAGTGGAGTAGCAGAAGGTTGAAGAAGAAGAAAAAGAAGAGGAAGAAGAATGGCATGAACGAGAAGGATGAAGAAGGGGTTGGTGGTGTACAAGCTATACAGAGCCCTAAGCCACGGCCTCTCGCCGTTAATCCGCCTCCACCTGCGGTGGCGGCGGTTCCTCGGCCTGGAGCACCCTCTCCGGTGGCCGGAGCGCCTCGGCCACCCCTCTCAGCCTCGCCGGCCGGGCCCACTCCTCTGGTTCCACGCCGTTTCTTTAGGCGAAGGAATGATCGCAATTCCCGTCATCAAACACTGCATTCGGAGAATGCCTCACTTGAACGTGCTCATGACCATCACCACTATGTCCGCTTTGTAAGAACCTCACACTCACATTCTTGCTCCCAATTTTGGAACATTAGAAAGTGTAGTTTAAACGGTTGAGATGTTTATCTGCGACGAGAAATAGACACTGTTGAACTCATTTTATGAGGTTATTGTTATAATTTTTTTTTGGTGTAACGCAGTGAAGTATTAAGCAAGTCGCTTCCGAGTGGAATCATTTTACAGGTACGATGTTGGGGAATGCTAACATGGATTTTGAGTTTTCTTTTATCTGCATGCATCTTTTCTCAAATTAAGTTGAGAAATGCCTATAATAAAGTTTCTCTAATATACTCTTTACTTTGCTGACACTAGTTAAATAAGAAGTGATACTCGTGTGATTTTGTAACTTGCAATAAATTAGTGTATTAGAAAATATGTTATTAGCATTCCTCAATTAATTTTATTGCCTTGGCCATCTTCATGATGTGTTCACGCAGGGAGCGATTGCAGAGAACTGTTGCCTATGCTGAATCTCATCATTCATGTTCATGTTCTTGTTTCTTATAATGGGACATTACTGATTTTTCATTAATCGATCAGGATACAACCTAGAAGGATGCTGGACTGTCATTTCTTAATTTTTGAAAACACGGATTAGCAATAATCATGCATTTTTCCAAAATAAGTTTATTTCTGATAAAAGTAGAAAAATAGAAATGTGTTTGTTTCTTAAGGAAATTTATTTCTGCAATAGTTGTTTAAAGCTCAATTTTTTGTCATGTTTTAACTGGTTTCTAGGATCTTAGGGACGTAAATCTGGCTTCAGGACTAACAAACGATCAAACAAACCCTTGAAATGACATTCCTGGGTTGACTTTTCTATTCTGGCTTGCTTATTATTTACCATTTCTTTATCAGTTTGAAAGAGACTCTTAGAATAGTTTTGAAGTTATAATTTGGTCTACAGCTTTTGAATTTTCAGATTAGGCTTAACATAATTATTTTGATTTGCTGAAACTTTCAAATGTGTCAGTTTTCACCAGTTGACACCCCTACTTCCATCCATTCTTTCCTTGATTACTGGAAACCAAATGCTATTGTGCTAATGGAAAGTGAACTCTGGCCAAATCTTATCATGGATGCTTCCAGAAATGGTGTAAGTCATTCTTTCTCATTAGTTTGTGGACTACATCTATAGAGCATGTATAGGAGAGAAAAATAGGTGAATGTTCAATCCATGCATCTGAAGTGGAACTAGATAACCTAGTACATAAATTAACAGTAGTTGTGTCTGACTTTTTAAATTAAAATGGTAGACCAATTAATTTCTTTGTTCATACATCTGCTTCATTTGTGTGTGTTGCATGTGCATCATATCAATTAGTTATACTGATTCTGGCATATTATAACCCATTTTACTCTCATCAGATAACACTGGCACTTTTAAATGCTCGGATGTCTGAGAAGTCCTTTAAACTTTGGTCAGGACCAGTGCTTCTACCATTAATTTCATTAATGTTATCCAAGTTTTCGTTGATTATCCCGTTGGTATGTTCTCCTTGATCTTTTTACCTTCACAGTAATTCATGTCTCTTATCATGCCATCATTGAACATGTTGAATGTCATAGAGTACAGAGCAGGGTATCAGGTTTCAGCTACTGCAAGCCCCTCCTTATATCATTAACTTTTCTGGTGATTTAAAATATGGTATGTCATTAATTTGATTACTTTTTATTCAAAGTAAATGAAATTGAACATAAAAATTTGATAACCATCTGTTCTGATATACAACATCATTGTGTTCTTTTTCTCTGAGTTGGTTTATTGACTTATAAAACAAAACTAGTTGCCTAGTTGACGTCCATGTTCTTGCTGATATGGTTACAAATACAATTCTAGAAACTGAAAATTATTGTTGTTGGTTCCTCTTGGAATGTTGATTTTTTTGAAGTGATAAAGTGGTCTGTACTAATCTTGTCTTATAACTCTTTTCATTCAGTAATAGAAGATTTTGGTGTCAATGAAAGAGGCAGAAATAATATAGACAATCTGAGACTACAGCTTACTCAAAAGCAGGTTTGGATGGCTTCTTCCATTCATAGGGGAGAAGAAGAAAGTTAGTTCCATCTTCTATACCTCTGTCATTATGTTTCAAATACTTGTTTGTTCCTCAGAGTCTATTCAAACACTGATTAGTTTGCTTAACATAAAAAAATTAGAGGGAAGCCAATAATATGGGAAAAGTGACATAATATAGGTGGTTTGATTGTTCTGAGATTTATTTTGCAGTTAGTATAGATGTTAACATTTTAACTGTCTGTACACATTTTTGTTATGTTTTATCAACTCTGGCCTTGAGTTGCAAAATCTTTTCGTAATGTAGCAAATTCTATTTTCCTTTTTCTTCCATAAATTAGCAATAAAAAGAAACATGCTATGTTATTGTTTTGGCCTCCTTTTGTGTGATTTAGATTCATGCAATGGATATTTTTAAAATATTTATAGTGTTAGAATGTATGTTTCTTCTGTCTTTTACATATTGTCCTACTTATTAGTTTTAAGACTACTTTACAATTAGGTGGAATTAGTTTGCCACCCTCCTTATTTGGTATTCGTTTGTTTTCTCTATCCTTTAATATGTTTAGATTTGATTGCTTTCTCTGCAGTAATATTAGGTGTTCACTTTGCCCTTATGCAGCAACAACCTAATATAATGACTATTATTGTCCCTCGACATCCACAGCAAGGACAAGAGATTGCCAGAGTAAGCTTTATCCCATATCCTTTCAAAACATGTTTTTATGGTTTCCCATGGTTATCTTCTATAGGAAGAATTCGTACTCGAGACAGTCTGATACTGTTAGGAAACCACCTATTAATAAGGTCTATATTAGGAAACAACAGAGGGGGAATTGAATGATTAATGCAACAAATTGCATGTGCAGCAATCAAGGGGAGTTGAATGATTTATATAAGGAAACAATAGAATGATTTTTGTAAGGCTATAAAAAAGAATCAAGGGAGGAAGTTGACCCATATAGCTATAGGAAAGGAATTAATTGTAGAATAATACAGCTTTGCAGGGGACTAAATGTTAGCGCCTCTCTTAGAAGAAACTCAAACTGTAGTTCACTACTTCACAGGGGACTAGTTCCTTCCGCTAGACCAAACACCTGTTAGTGTTTTTTGGTCTTTTGTTCATTAAAAAATGTTACTTTATTTTTAAGAGCTTTTCTAAAATTGTTTGCTTTGGGTTGTAAGTGAAGAGAAGCTTAAAAAAAGTTTGGTTAGACATTACCTAAATTATTGTGTTTATGTATGGATGTGCTCATACATTCATAAATGATGTTCATTCAAAAATTAATCTTCTTATTTCTTAACACTTTCTTTTCCTACCATCTCTGAAATTCATGGTGCTTCTATTTGATATAGTGCAGAAATTAGAGAAAGAAGGACAAAATGTAGTTTTGAGGTCTCAATATGAGCAGTTAAAGCCAGGAACTAACATTTATGTGGTGGACACTTTGGGTACAAGTTCTTTTCTTTTCACTGACATGAAATGCTGTCATACATGAAAATCCACTTTTGCTGAGAATTGAGACCATGGGATTTCTAGAGCTGCCGAGTTTGCACCTCATTCTTTGCAATAGTTCACCATCTTCCTCATCACTTGTCATTTTACATTTGTCAAAAACATATTTAACTCAGGTTTACTTGAGGGAGGATTGGTGAAGTATCCCGACCTTAGTAGTTTTATTTGCAATTTCACGTTGAAGTTTATGTAAATATAGAACTATCCTTCCAAGGCTTTTACCACGTACAGTATTAGACAAATGGTACCTTGGAGGATTGGAATTATTAGGCTTATTCGGGATATCGTCATGAAATTCACTGCCATCCATCTTCTTTGGCAGGTGAATTAAGACAGCTGTACACATTAACACCAATAGCTGTGATTGGGGGTTCATTACTCCCTGGTTTATCTGGCCATAATATCTCAGAAGCTGCTGCAGTTGGATGTGCTGTTCTAACAGGTGCATGTTAAATAATGCAATTCTCAAATCTCAGCATATTATGTGGTTGGAACTTTGAACTCATAACTGATTTCAGGTTTTCACGTTGGGCATTTCTCCCACATGGTACTGGAAATGCAACGATCAAATCCTTTGTCAGTTCTTCAGGTGGGGTGACAACTCATTTGCCAATCAACATTGTTCTTCAGCATGAATATTCTTATACAGTTCTCTGTGGTTGCTTACTTGTAGGTTTCTGGAAAACTGGATCTTGAAAAAGCTGTCATCGAGCTCTTCACCAATGCAACACTTCTGGAAGCACGCCGTAGAGCTGCTAAGGAAGCGTTTTGCAGTTTGTCCCATGGCATTGTTGAGAATATATGGAGTTTGCTAAATTTTCATATTTTTAGTAGATTGTCTGCAGAGGAATCCAAGGGTCTAAGACTGAATGAGAAATGAAGTTTCATGTTGTCACAACAAATTTTCATTTGGACTTGACCCATTCAGGGATACACATTCCAATGTACGTTTTGTGAAAAGTAGGAATTCGGAACTTTTGCTTCAACGGCTGTTTAGGGGTCTCTTAATGGAAAACCAAACATACACTTATTGGTTTCATTTACCCTGTGATAGAAGGCAGAAGCACACCCAAATTGAAACCCAATTTCACATTAATGGTGGTTTGAATCTCGGTAACAAATTTGATAAAAAAAAGATCAAGTATCATCATTTTTTTAATGGAATACCGTCAAATCTTTTGTGTATTAGTTTAACAGCCTGCCGTCAATCTACTAACTCCAAAGTTTGTTGCTTTCTAATATTCCCGGATATTGCCTAACATCAATCTTGTTAGTTTCCTATTATTGTCTTTTAAAGCTTGAAAAGTGTAGATGCCATATGCTTCTTTTATTCAAGACTGTTGTCATAAACATTTACTTTGGTGCCGACTTTGGTAAATCTGTGCTTCAAAACGTTGAGTTTATGAGCTCAAGAACAATCATCTCCCAGCCATACGATAGGCTCTTATAGGGAGAATTGCTATTTGCATGATCATCTATGACGTCAAATCTTTCGTGGTGGGTGGCAACATAAAAATATATTTTATTGTTCGATTTAAATAATAATTATGGACCTCAACAAAACAGACATACAAGACACAAGTCTAATTTTTTTTTTCCAAAAAAATATTTTTGATTTTTATAAAAGTTATTTTTAAAAATTTTAAAGTACATGGTACGAGTATTATACAATATAATTTTGGCCAATTTTGAAATATTCATATTTCAATATTGCCTGGCGAGCAATTTGTGCTACAACTAACAACTGTACCTCTGGAGTAAGGAGTCAACTGTTGATTAGTTAATTATTTCGGTCCAAAAACATGTTTTCGGCCCTTGTCGGCTATGAACTGTTCAAATGCTTGTCTTTTTCCTCCTTTTTCCTTTTTCAGCTTAAAGACTTCATTAATTCTACTATATCGAACCATAATGTAGTTGTATTTATGCATAGTCGAAGATCATACATATCATATTCTTTTTTAAAAAAAAAAAAACAAGAAATATAAACACGTGCATCATAACGTAATAAGTACTTGGAAAAGTTGCCAACAAAAATTAGTTTAATTAGTAAAGATAAAATTCATCTTAAGTTGTTATGAAGACTTTGTTTTAAGTAACTTGTAAATACTTTTTGTAAGTATTCTTTGAATCACAAGACCTACTTTGACTTTAATGAGTTCTTCGGATCCAATCTACCTATATCTTTTGTACTAAAAAAAGTATGTGGAGAAATCATAGATAAATATCAATAACTCATCTAGCATATAAGGCAATGATTGGAGAACATTTGAAATCAATTGTGAATCATCTAAGATGGTTGTTGAGAACTGAAAAGGAAGGCAATAATATATATATAATATGCTATGCTTAACGAATGCATTTTAGTTGGTGCTCCTCCTTTTGCCATCAAAGCCATCAGCTTGAAGTAATGGCATAGAGTCCTTGGACAAGTCTAGCTTCTTGAGAGGCACATGGCTAGAGGAGGATGAGGATGATGTTCCATCTCTGAGGGCCTGAATAATATCTTCAAAAAGGTACTCATCACAAGGTATAGCCAGAGGTCCACTCTTGTTGAAGCCAAAATTGCCTTCATATTGGTCCAGCAGTTGTTGGAGCAAGGGATGGTTAAGGTAATCAGCCCTTATCACAAACCTCCTCTTTGCCTCTCCCACCATCACAGCCAAGTGGCCACGTGGCACGTCTGCCGGCGGCGGCGGCTTCTTGTTCCCACTGCCACCACCACAGGCATTCTTGAGCCACATGCAAGCCATGCTTTGTTTTTCAGTGTTAAGGTTTTTTGAGGTTCTTGGTGTGTGGTGGACTATATAAGGTTATATAATATATATAAGCATGTGTGTATTGGCGTGCAAGGTGAGACACTTCTAGTGTCATATATTGTGCTCTTTTACTTTCCATCTTAACGACAAACTGAAACACGTTGTGTGCTTTGGAAAACGACTGAACCAATATCCGAAGTGTGATGACAAATGACAAAGGTTGGGTATGGTAGTTTGGTGTAGTCATTGTTGTCCCACTGCTTGCTGCATTGCATTTACTGTTTTTTTTAATTATTTATTTTTAGTATGCCTCTAACTTGTCATGAACAAAAATAGAGAAGGATCTGGTTGCCTTTAATGATGTTGGAGCAAGATTGTCTCTGTGCATGCTTCTTCGGATTCTCTTAATTACTAATAATGCTTAATTAGCGCTATAAGCAGTTTTCATTTCCTCACCTCTACAAGTACTAGATGAAGGTAAATTTAATGGAAACCTTCCAGAACTTAACGTTGGCCTTGCATCAAGGAACAAAAAACTTAGTATATTTTCAATGTTATGCGAGTATCATAATAGGCCAATTGGTCCTTTATTTTGGTATAGCTTAGATAACCAACAAGAGACTTTGGTCGTACATGAGTGAGAAGTGGACATCTCGAAGACATTGTTTTCAGCTCTTATATTCAATAGAGACACCACAATGTATATCATAGCCTCAGAGTTATTCTATAGAAAAACAATGAACTAAAATGCAAAAGTAATGAAAGATATTTTTAAATAGCTTAAATATGCTTTTAGTCTCTTAAGCAAGCTTTTACCACAATGTCTTTGCTTCTTATTATGCACAAAAAAGTATGACAAAGGCTATACTAATTAAAATAAGTCAGAGCAATCCAATGTAACAAATAGGTATAGTGAACTGGGCAATTCATCATGATATAAGCAAGCCACAATATGCAAATATGCAGGCATGCAACTGTAGTATGCATTAAATATGTAGTGTAAAGACTTAAGTAATGCACAATGTATCATTGTAAATAAGCTGTGTGAAGACTTATGTAAAGCACAATGTATCATTGTAAATATCTAACAGGAAACTCAATCTTCTTAACCTTATGTTAGGTCCAAGACAATTCAAAACTCTTATGTGTTTTAATGATAACAAATAAAATATTAGGTTATGTTATGGAGTAACAAAGACTAACCCTTATTGTATTATTCATAGCGGTTAATATGATTTCTAGTACAAAAAGTTCGTCTATCCAAGTATTTTTCTAGTTTAGTCCTAAGGAGGATAAGTCCTAAAAATATTGATAACTTATTTATTTGATACAAGTTTAGAAACTTAATTATCCGAGAAGATTCAATACTTCATCCTTCAATAGAATAAGACAAATATAAAATATTTCTCCCTCCAACATCAAAAGGCATGCAAAGAAAAAAAAAACATGGGACAAGATAGCATGACAATTCGCTACAAAGTACTTGATTTAGAAAGAAGAGAAAATTATATCTGTTACACGATGTTTATATGAAGAAGAGAGATAAGTAGGGTGTTTTATCAGCTCCTATGTGACAAGTTGGTGAAAGCATTTATTGTTGCATTAAATGCACCAACTTTCATAATGTATGAAGAATGAAAAAGAGCTCTAACCGATATAAACAAGCACTCTATAAAAGCTCAATAGAAGATAAGCACCATAGAGAAGTGATTAAAGTGAATGTATAACTTTAAATTCTTTGTGAAAAACATCTTTGTAACTTAGATTATTCTTTGAGCACTTAGGTTATTTATTTGTACATCAGTCTTATAGGATGATAACCTATGATTTTCTTAAATCCTAAAGAGGCTTGGTTAAGAAAGAATACTTGTCATAATTGCCCAAAGAAACAAGAAAGAAAGGATATTCCGGGTGAGCTTGAAAAGGACTAGTGAAAGAATACTTATAACCATTTGTAACTATGTTTCTTGCAATTCCATTTATAGTGAAATTCTTGGAGGTGTTTCAAGGTTAGACTGTAATCTTTGGGTGAGACAAGCCAATATAAATTATGTTTGCTTTTCTCTATCTGTTATATCTTTTATTATTGGCTAACAAAAGTAGTTGATAAAAGTCTTTTATAAGCAATGTTAGGCAATGATACTAGTATAAGCAACGTCGTGTCATATACTTCCATGGGAAGAAAAGTTAGGCAATGTTTCTTAGAGTTAGGCAACTCATATAAACACCTGCATTGTAGATAATCTTACAGGAAACATGTATTAATTAATTATCTTAATGGAATTGATTTTTTTTATATGTAGGAATCGAACTCAAGTATTAGGGCTTTACAACAATTTATGCACACTGCTCAACCAACTGAATTAGACCCCTTGGTCTTAATGGAATTGATTGTCAATTGAAAATGATTTAAGATCAATCACAACATTTATGAAATTAAATTCTTTCTATAACTTTATTTGATTGTTTTTATAACTCTTACTTTTCTTAGGGGGAGTTTGTTTCATGGATAACCTTTTTAATCTCGGAAATATTTTTTTCTGGAAATATAACATGAGAATGTTATTTCCGGGTATAATTAAACAAATGTGTTTGGTTAACTATTAAAATAGGTTGGGAATATTTTTTATATTCCCAAGCATAATTAAAACATGTGTTTGGTTTAATTGTTTTTTCCTGGAAATATATATTATAATTACAAAAATATTCTTGTTGTGTTAAAGATGATTTTTTAATAGAGTGATACATCACCCATTTTCGCAGAGGAGTTGCATTCAAATTGCCCATATATAATTAATCTGCCGAAACTACAACTCTGCAAATCCATAACATGTAATCAAAAAACCTATATAGTAAAATAACCCCTTCATTTATATGTAACATTCATTTCCTATATTGCCTATCCCAATCAATAATATCTATCATAAATTTAAATTTGGTACCAACCACCCCCCCCCCCCCCCCCGGCCGCTCGAATGAAGAAATAATAACATTGAGAGATAGTGGGGTAGTGGGTACAAAGAGAGTATATTTGGATTTTTACTCATAAAGACGGTTCCTGTCCTATGAGAATAAATTTTCCATATCCCGTCGGGACTAAATATTGGTTGAAGGCGGGATTATAGTTTACCCAGGAATAAAATATGTTCGGGATTAAATAATTTATTACTTCATAACAAACGTAGGATAATTTTTTCCCCTTTTGTATTCTCGGATTAAAAAAGTTATCCATGAAATAAACGCTCCCTTATATTTTTGTTATTTATGTAGTATGCATCTAGTCTTAAAATTGTTAACTATTCATGATTGCTTTTTATAAAAAAAATGTTCAGTCCAATTCCATCTTTAAATTATATTATTATTTTATAAGATTTCCTTTATTTATTAATAAGTTATCTTTTATGCAAAAAATGTTAGGAGAAATTTAGAAATCAATACAAATGATTCCTAGTATATATTTACGTGTCACCAAGTTATTAAAAAGTTTCTTGAATTACTTGATGCTTTCTGGTCCTGGTCCAGGTCCAGCGAAATATAACAAGAGTTATTTAACACTACATGGTTCTGCCAACTAATAGTAACAATGTAAACGTGAATTGTGATATGCAACAACAATCACATGTGGTGGCAGTAATGACGATCTTTTCAAAAATTAGCATAAATATATCTTAAGACACTGTTCAGATCACAAAGATTTGCCCATAAATGTGGTGGAAACTATACGGAAACAGCACCATTCCAGGAAAACACACCCTTAATCAGTGTTAATTAGTTCAGAGTTGGTTTGCCTCTATCTCTGTGACTCTGTGTATCATGTGTCATCACATGTTAATGTGATTGCTCCTAAAATAAGACCGACAATCTAACCCCGCCTCATGTTCCCTAAGAATCCCTAAAGATCAATTTTTTAGGCCGATATCACAGCAGGTAAGTATTTTTTACGAAAGACAATTATATTTAAATTAAATTAAATTATTACAAACGAATTTTTTTTTCAAATATTTAATGTAATTAAGACTTGAACTTAAAATTAATAATTAAGTTAGAATAATTACGTGTCAGTTTATCCAGACACTTGATGGTATGATTGATGATCAATTTGTTTATGAGTTTAGATTTGATCACACTTTCTATGCTTATGAAATTTCATTTGTGGGGGCTAGTGGCTACTTTACCACGGGGGTAACTTGAGTGGCCAGACATGCAATGATGATGCCTTTGTCCTTTATAGAGAAACCTCAAAAGAAAGAAGGGTGGGGGGTGTAAACATTCTTGTAGAGTTGTCTGGACCAGTAAAGACTGAAGGATTCTTCCACCGTTTCTTTCTTGAAAGCGAAGTAACAGAGCCTAAATCGAAACTGAAAGTGATCCATAATTATTGGTGACGGGAAAAACCTCATCATTTGTTTTTAAGTATTTTGGAACTTGGAAAAAAAAAATTGAGAGATTAATATATAGAAAAATAGCCATTAAAAGTCATTAATGAGATGCTTATAATCAATTTGAAATTCTTAAACAATCTAATCTACTACTACATACCTCTCTGGTCTTAATTATAAGCAATAAATTGACTTTTTTCTTTGGTCCTAATTATAAGCAACCATAATTAGTTTTTAAAGTAATTTTTTTTGTATCCTTACTTTATTGTTTACTTTATTCCCTATGCATTATGACAATCACTTAAAGCAAATAGTATTTTTGGAATAAAAATTAAATTTATGACAGAATTAATTAAAAAAAGTTATAACAATTACTTTCCTTGGTATTGATGATTTGTCCTATGTTTCTTATAATTAAGACTAGAGGTAGTATTAGATTTATTTGAAATTTTTTTTGGTACATAGATTTATTTGAAATTTAAAATAACTCACTGAAACAAAAAATGAAAGATAAAATTGTAACAATAACAAATTAAATCACAACCTAAAACTTATTCAAAAATCAAATTTCAAATAAAGCAAAATTTCATAACTTTGACACTCCTCCTTGAAATTTGTCATGGAAATGACAAGCTTTAACTCCATGAATTACAAACTGGATATGAAAAGCACTTTAATCATTATTCTAGCAAATTGCCTATCAATTTCTTAGCCTAAATCATTGTCATCATAGCCAATAAGTTTAACTCATCTTGTCTTTAAACACCACATACCAAAGATTGGGTCATCTAAAGTTCATTTTGTATGAACTTTAATGACTTCAAATTGATGTGACCAAATCTCCTACAACAAACATCACTCTCATCAATCTTGACAATAAAATCATGACCTTTAATTAAATCAAACTTCCAATAAAAATTATTTCCAATCATTTCAATCTTTGCAATCTCAAGTATGTGCTCACTGTTCATCAATGATAAAGCAATAATATATTTTCTTTGAAAGAAACTTCAAATTCATTTCTTAGCATTTGTGCAACACTAATTAAGAAGATTTTGATAAAGTTCTAGAATGTAAAGAACATCTTTGACAATTATCGTACCTTTTCTTGGTGGATATAGAACTTACCCCATTTCCTTGGGATTGCACAATACCACAATTTCCTAACTTGACTTTTGGTTGAAGTTGCTTGAAAGGCACCTTCAATAGCTTCATCCTTCCTCATTGAGACTCTTTGTTCTTGTGTTTGAAACTTGCTGGTTAGCTCTATAATTGTGAGAGTTTGCAAATCACATAACTCTTCAATTACTGAGATCTTGGCTTCAAATTTTTCAAGCATTGAAACCATAATTTTTTCTACAACCTTTTGATCTGTGAATGATGCCTCACCAAGATGTCGCATTTGATTCACAACATCCATTAACTTGCTAGAATAATCTTTGACAGATTCATTGTCCTTCATCTTCATCGATTCAAATTTTCTCTTCAATGTGAGAAACCTAACAGATTTGACCTTGTTACTATCCTCAAGTTCATCTTGGATCATGTCCCACACCTGTTTAGGTGTTTCCAAGTTTATGATTTTGGTGAAAATGTGATCTGCAAATCTTAAATGCAAGCAAGCGATGATTTTATCTTCCTCCAGCTTCTCCTCCTTATAAGTTTTCATATGAGCAATAGTAGGATTTTCTCTCAATGGTAGTAGATCAATCAACTTCAGAGATCACAACGTTCCATAAATCTTTAGACCTTAAAAAAACTTCATCTTCACAGCCCAAATGATAGTTTTCACTATTAATTAAACATTGGGATTACAGATGAAACATTGTTGGAGGTAGACATATTTTTACCACAATTGCTTGAAAAATAAATTACTTAATAGTGTTTGCACTCAACTTCACTATGTTTAGCGCTCAATGAAAATTTGCCTCACAATTCATAAGAAACAAGCTCTTGATATCACTATTGGAAATATTTTGTAAAATAAAATATAGAAATATTGGAACTTGTAGGGAAAAGTGAGAGATTAAAATTGAAGAAAAATAGTAATTGAAATTCATAAATGAGAAAGCCCATGTATAAACTTACAATCAATTTAAAATTTCTAAACAATCTAATCTACTATCAGATTTATTTAAAATTTAAAATAACTAACTGAAACAAATCATAAATGATAAAATTTGCAACAATAACAAGATTACTACCTAAAACTTATTCAAAAATCAAATTTCAAATAAGATAAGATCTGATAAATCTAACACATTTTACGAGGCAGGCATGACCTTGGAGGGTCTTCATCTCTTGCAATGCCTTTAAATATGTTCGCTTCACCTTTATTCATGTAGTAATATAATAACATATATAGGGAAATTGCATGTGTTACCTCAAAAGATTTAATTATTTCTATATTAACAATTGAGCGATTGTAGAGTAAATGTGAATATGTACAAAAGCGCCAAACTTTTGGGCTACATGATGTATCAAACTTTACAATTCAAATTAATGTGGTTTTTTTTTTTTTTTTTGAGAGGAATTAATGTGGTTAATACAACACAACATGGGATAATAATATTCATCACGTTTGCAGCATATTGAAGCATAGAAATCGTTGAATGTTTTGCAATTGCATCCCCCCAGAATCAATTTGTGTGTGCTAGATTTTGATATAAAAAGCAAACGACATACATAGAAAACCATGTACAGGAATATTTGCTCCTATCAAATGTGACGAGGCTAGGAAGAGTTGAAAAAAAGGGGCCCCGTTAAGTGGCAACCCTCTTAGCCATATTGGTACCAATTACCATGTGAATATTTATTAACCATCTTCACTTTTAGGTTAGGCAGGTCTTCATGGAGCAGATTAGATATATACCAGAAAATGTGAGCGGCATTCACAATATGAATTAACTTCTTCTTTGTTGCTCTTTCCGGATTAAAATATAACAAACAAAAAAAAACTTTATGTGATGGACTAAAGTATAAATAAATTTTAACTAAATTTTTTCTATTTAATTATACTATCTCTAAAATACTATTCATTTAATTGGAGTTTTATTTTTAACAATCTTTTCTTTTTTTTCATCCTATACAATAAATGTCAGAGGAATGATAGCGAAACTTTCTTTAACACTCTCTATGTGATTTGTTGAAATTCGTTAGAAATCATCAATTTTGATAGGTCTACCTACCATCTAATGATTCTATCTCCTAATCTAGAAGTGAGACCTAACAAAATTAATTTTCTAACAAATTATAGGGAGAGGGAGAGTGTTATAAAAAGAGAGTATTAGAGTAAGTACCGTTAGCATTCCTCTTAAATGTAAATAGTATTTAATCCATAGGGTTGACACAGTGATGTAAGGATATGTCGCGTTCATATGTGGAGAACAATATATTTATTTCCCTCCGCGTCAACCATGCATCGCAAGTAGGATTAGTCTCTAATTCAATGGGTTGAAAGACATCGTAGTCTCTGATCCAAGACAAAAAAATATGTAAATAGTATTTTAGAAAATGAACTAATTTTTTTTATTGAGAATATCAAAATTAAATAATGTTAACTTATTTTCTTAATTAGTATGAATCACTGATTTTTTTTCTTATATTTCAGTCCATATTTATTTACGAGAACTTCGTCGGTAGTCGGTACCATTACCTTTTGCCATTTTCATGATCAATAATAATAAGCACAAGTGAGGAGGGATGCAGAAAAACACTCAGGTACATATGTACCCGAAGCACTTGCCATATACTCCCTCCGTTCCAAATTATATGACGTTTTAGAGAAAAAAATTTGTTCCAAAATAGATGTCGTTTTACAAAACCAATGCTGCATTAAATGTCTTTTTCCAGGACTACCCTTAATTAATACTTAGTGGGAGTAGTGTACTATGAGTAATTAATTAGAGAGATAAAGGGTATATTAGGAAGTTATCTAATATTTTCTAGGAAATTCAACAAATTAATTGCATTTCTTAATACCTGTGCCAAAACCACAAACGTCATATAATTTGGAACAGAGGGAGTATGTGTTTTCTTTTTCTCGTCCTAATTTTGTTTGTTTTTGTTGGATTTTCTCCAAAGCATTTACTACAAGTGGACCAATTAATTAATGGGGAATTATGATAATCGACACAGGTTTGGAACTTGTGGCTGAAGATGATTTTATTTTATTTTCTCATGTCTTCAGCAAATCTTGAAAAAAAAAATAATGACGTCAGTCTTTAGGACTGATTTTAATCATTTTAAACTTAAAAGTCGTAAATTTTTATTATTATTTATTATATTTTTGTAGTTTTATGTAGTAAATGCTTTTTCTAATAAAAAAATATCATTTTTTAAAAAAAATTATCATTTCTTTATTTAAAAATTATCATTTTCAAATGTTTAAAATAAACTTTTTAAGGAATGACATGCTTTTAACATGCAAATGATAAATAACATTTGCAGCATTTAGTGACAACTTTGGGATAGCAATATAGCTTTCTTGTCTTGTTCTCCTCTTGATCCCAGGCAATCCATTAAGATTTCACGTGGAATTGGCATTCATTTTATTGTTATTTTAATTTAATATCCTTTAATTTACATTGATTACTCTACCAGATCGCCATAATGTAACTTGCAAGAAATATGACCATATCCTAACTTCTTGGTCCACTAACGCTAATAGCTACAGATAATAGATTGGCTCACATTAGTGCTACATTAATCACTATTATTTTAACATGTGCATTTTATAAGATAAATATTTATTTTTATATAATCAAAGTTTATAATAAATAAATATTTTTAATATATAAATTATATTATAATAAAATTTTATAATAAAAAAATATATTTGAATATATAAATTATATTTTAGATTTATAATGAATAATTTTAATTGTGATATAAAGTTATTTTTAATTATTGATAATTTTTCAAGAAATTTATTAAAATTTAATTTAAAAATAGGGATAAAAAATAGTAGATTAAAAGAGATAGACGATTGAGAATATCAAAATATATAAAAGATAATTTGAGAAGATTTAGAGAAATTTCTTTTACTAGTTTTAGAGGTAGTATATAAAATGAACCCTCAAAGGAGGGAAGAAAGATAATATTGAGAATGTATAATTGAGAAAATGAGACAAGTGAAAATCTTACTTTCTAATTGTGTATTCTAATTTATAATGTAGTTGTATATTTACAAACCTTCCTCGAGTCTTTTTCGAATATTTATTAGTTTGATTGTCCATATAATCAAGTAATTAAAAATTCTTGATTTTTGTGGCCTTGATCATACACATGTAATCAACTCGTCATGATCATATTCATACACATATAGTTGGCTAAGGAGATCATACATTGTTGAGATCTCATATTGACTAGTAATATGGTCAAAGTTATATAAATGGAGGGTAACCTCACTTTATAAGCTAAATTTTGAAGTTGTGTTAGGTTCAAACCTAAATTCTATATGGTATTAGAGTCGAACTTAGTGGTTGTTGTTGAACAAATTAGGCCACTTGATATTGAGTTGTTATTAGACCACCTACAGATGTTACTAGTTCTAAGCATGAAGGAGTGTATTAGAGATGTAATTGGTTAGGAATTAATTAAGAATTTGTTAGTAGTTTGTTACTTTCTTACTCTTTATATAATTCATATAGATGGATTGATGTAATAACTCTTCTCATTTTTCAACACAATTCTATTTTCATCTTTGTGTATTTTCTCTCCCTCCTTTTGCTCAGCCATGTTTTGTAACATACCACCCACCATGAAAGGAAAAATCGAAGGTAGAAAAATATAATAAAGGCTACAATCCTAATCCTAACCTGACCAAAGGTAGAAAAAAAAGTTTTTTGCTGTATCCACTTCCCTTTTTTATTAAGTACACTCCCATTTCCTTATTTTAAAAAAAAATTAAATTACTTAAATAACCTTCTCTTTTCAAACCTTATTCTCTCCCTCACACACTTCCTTTTTCAGCGCAACAACACACTCCCTCTTTTATAGCAACAACATATTCCTCCTCTCTATCATCACACTCCCTTCATCCCCCTTCGATCTCCTGCTCTGGCCTTCTTTTAGTCCTCCCTTGCTTGATCTCTTGCTCTAATGTTTTTTATCTTTCAAACTCCAATGCAGTATATTTACGCTCCCAACTACTTTTCTTCCTTGCTTTATTTTTGTTCACTAACACAACACCATTGATGTCTCTCATTTTATATATGCAGCAATGTATGACTAGATCTTAAATTTGTTCAAGTTGTTGCAGCGAAGTGCCTCTCGGAGTTGCCCAGATTAAAGGACTAATATCAATTATATGTTTTCTCCACTTCAACTGCTTCACTATTGTACAATTTTTCCTTTATATGGAATTTTTAATGGTCCTAGTGCCGTCCTTGAATTTTTCTAAATGTTTTTCTTAACATTCTGAAAAGTACTTTCCAAAATACAAAATAGTATTCCGAAAAGTACTTTCCAGTATGTTCAAATAAACAAAATTGTTTTACTTTTTAGAACACAAAATTCTATTCCGGGAAGTACTTTATGAAATGTTAAAAAATAAAATTGTGTTTTGGAAAGTACTTTCGAATGTTAAAAACAAAACATTGTTCCGGAAAGTATATTCTAAAATAATAATTATGTATCAATGTTATAGGTATAAATGGTATATATGATAAAAAAAATTAGAAGAAGAAAAAAAATGGAAGTATACTTAGCAAAAAAAAAAGACGTGGATATAGCAAAAGGCCAAAAAAAAAAAAAATTGATTGGGTCCATTCAAAAGTATGGATTAAACTAGTGAAAATAAGTAAAACAACGCATCCATTCTTATTTCGGGCCTAAGCCAACCAATTTAAAACTGTCTAATACAATTCCAATGTAACATCCTTAAATTTTAAAAATATGATTGGTTTAAATGTAATTTTTGTTCCTATAATTTATGCATTATTTTAGTCCTTGTAAAAAAAATTTAAAAGGTCTATGGAATTTGTTATTTTTTTTCGCATTAGTCCTTGCCATTAAAAAATACTAATGACAACTAACGTGACTAACGGTTGCTGATCAACAAGTACCACATAGGGATGACAATGGGTAGGGTCTGGGTAGGATCCTATAGTACCCGTCCCCATACTCGCATTTAAAAAAAATACCCATACTCGGCCCCATACCCGCGCGGGTAGCAACTTTAATCCCATCCCCGTACCCGCTGGCTACCTATATACCCATACCCGAACCCACTACCCGCACTTTACTTATGTATGAAGTTAATAAATCAATAAAAAATAGGCTTAAATGTAATTTTGGTCCCCCTATTTTGCACAATCCGCAATTTTAGTCATCCTATTTTAAAATAGAGACATTTAGTCATCCTATTTTGCACAGTCAGCAATCTTGGTCCCTCTATAGAGACATTTAGTCCCCCAATTTTGCAAAATCCATAATTTTGGTCATTTCATCAAATTGAAAGCATTAACAATTAAGAGATTAACGTTGACCTTGACGTGGCCCAAAGATAGTGATGTGACACGAGATTATTTATTTATTTTTTAATTATTTTAAATACTGAGTAATAATTATTTGTTTATCTACGTCACTAAAGCACATGTCACGTCGATTTTAATGGTTGGGGTAGTCGTGAATCCTAAAATAGAAATCACAAGTCTTAATCATTTATTTTAAACTAGTTCTACACTGTTGAAGTACATGGCACATCTTAATCAAATAAATGATATTACATTTTTTTAAAATATATTTTTCATCAATTATTCTACTCAGTATTTAAAATAATTAAAAACTAAATAAATAATCTCATGTCACGTCACTATATTTGGACCACGTTAAGGTTAACGTTACTCTCTTAACAGTCAACGTTTTCAATTTGATGGAAGGACCAAAATTACATATTTTACAAAATTGGGAGACTAAACGTCTCTATTTTAAAATAGGGGGACCAAAATTGCAGATTGTGCAAAATAGATGAACCAAAATTGCATTTAAGCTATAAAAATATTAATTAAAAAAATTATTACAAATAAATTAAAAATTCACGCTTAAATAATTCAAACTTAACATTAAAAGCATCCACACATAATATTAAAAATATAAAATATAAAATTATTGTAAGTTATAACATAAATCTTTTACTATTAGTGTTAGTTTATGGACAATATAAAATTATTTTTTTTTTACAGAAAAGTATATATATAACATAATTATTTATTTAAGTTATTTTAATTATATATATATGGTAGGTGCGGGGCGGGGCGGGGCGGGTACTATAGTACCCATACCCGCAAAAAATTGCGGGTAAATACCCGGCCCCAATTAGCGGGTATTTACTCGATCCGCTTGCGGATATTTTTACGGATACTCGTAGGATCCAGGTACACTTTGCCATCCCTAGTACGACGTTAGCAAATGATGGCATCAACAAGTGTCATATTAGCAAAAAAAAATGTCATGTCATGTCATAGGTGTCACATCAATAGAGATTAAAAACAAAAAAAAATTACAGAGACTAAAAACAAAAAGAAAATTACAAAGACTAAGACTAAAAATAAAAATGATATAATTTAAAGGGACTAAAAGCAAAAATTAATATAATTTATAGGGACTAAAAAAAGTAACATATTACAGGGATGAAAAAGGTATTTAATTAGTTTTATATTAAGGTTTGGCCTAACCTGTTTGATGGTCTGCCTAGATTAAAAGCCTATTTATGTGGCTTGTCCTACTTAAAGGTTTGACCCTTGGCATATTATTTGATAAACTAAGCTAGGCTTTGAAAATGATCAGGTCAAGCCTAAAAAGTAACCTATGACAGATACTAGATTGTCTTTGGTATTAAACTTTTTAAACAAGTCAGACTTATTTAAGCTAAGCGTGGCTCGATGAAGAGCAATATGGTCTTGGCAATATGATTTTTTGGATGATATTCATAGGTGATGATGTGACAATGGTTTAAGGATTACACCATGGATTAGCTCTACAATGGGAATTCGGAGAAACAACAAATCATTGTGCCATCATCACAGAGCCTTCAAACCAAGCAGATCATGTAAGTAGACTTTTAAGCCAAGTCAAACCTTTAAAACAATTTCTCCTTATCAGTGCAATTGTGACTCAACATTGTGGTTCTATAAAACGTGTCCTTATTCATATCCTTGTAAAACCCACTAGAATAAGCAAGACCTTCAAATAAGGCAGACTAGACCTTAAAAATTAGTCTATAGCAAGAAAACGGACCAAACTAAAGTTTTGTAATTATGAAAATATGTTATTACATATTTAAGTATTTATTTTATATTAATATTTAATTTAATATTTAAATTTATTTTTGTCTTGTAAATATGTCACTATTTTGCTTTTAGTCCCTATAAATTATATTTTTGTTTTTAATCCCTATAAATTATTTTTATTTTTAGTCCTTATAAATTATTTTTTTGTTTTTAGCCCCATTGACATGGCACTCGTGATATGATATTTTTATGTTGATGTGGCACTTGCTGACATTTGTGATTTGCTGATATCAGTAAATGTTAGTCATGTCATCCGTCATTAGTAATTTTTAATAGTAAGGACTAGATGTAAAAAAATAACAAATTCTAGAGACATTTAAAAAAAATAATTATAAGGACTAAAATAAACAAAAAAAACAAGTAAATTATAAGGATGAGAAATACATTTAAGCCTAATTTGTTCCTTTCACAACCATACTCAACACTTAGATTTATAGTGCCAATTGCAAATATAAGCGAAAATTAATGATAGTCTTTGAAGCTTGACACTTTTTTTTTTTTTAAGAGGAATGTTAGTAATTCTTTGACACATTTTTATTATTATTAGTTAAAATTTATTAAAAAACTATAAAATTATGAAAAAATTCATTAAATAAGATGTGAGATCTATAAAATTTTATGATTTTAAAAATTAGAATTAGTTATAAAATAATAATAACAATAATTAATAAGAAAATACTTATTTAAAAGAACGTGTTTAAGAATGTGTTGCTAATATTTTTTTTTCTCTCTAGCTATTTGATTATTCTTTGTCCGGACATGAAGCACATCTCATGCATCAACTAAATAAAGTTACAGAGTAACATAAAATGAAAAACCAAAGTTACATTGACACATGTGGTTGGTCACAGGCTTGGTACCCCTAATATGTAGCCAAATAGACAATTTGGAGACTAAAATCCACTGCTATAGCTTTTACCTAAGTAGAATGTTCTTAAACTAAAACTGTGTTCTTTGCCCATTTTCCAATATGATAAAAGCAATTGAAAGAAACAAACACCTATTTTGATTCCCTACTGCCACTGCATGCAGTACCGTGGTGCTTTTTCAAGTCTTGCTGACTCAGTGAGTGAGTGATTGGCAAATGTTTTAGATTTGGAGAGCCAATTTCGCCTTCAATCTCTCCTGCTTTATTTTTCTTTTGCTAGCTTTTGTAAGTTCAATGGGCCAAAGCATGGTGTCATTGTAATGTAACAACTAACAATAACAAAAAAAAAAAAAGCTGAAACATTTCCCTCACTTTTTGAGGCATGCATTAGTGCATGACCTCATACTGGTGGAACTATAGTTAGTTTGAGTGACACAGATTCTTTAAATAAAATCTTGATTCGAGTTTTATAAATGAAAAAAAAATAGTTAGAATAGGAAAAATTTTACTACAAATAATTAGTCAAATGTTTTAATAGATACTTTATACTAATGTCATGATAAAAAAAAAAATAATGATGGATGCTTCATGGAAGGATGCAGTGGTGTAACTGTAGCAACCATCGCCCCCTCCAATGTGGTATTACTCACCACTTCTGTCCAAATGATTTTATCCATAGAACTACAGAAGCAAAAGAGGAAAAGAGAAAGGGGCTAAACGTACAAGTTGACACACATGTAGTATATTTGGTATTTTTTTTTTAATCACAGGTATCTTTCGCTACAGTTTATCCTGTTCGAGCCGGGTATACATGTGACAGAAAAAAAAAATACTCAATTTGGTTTTTGAAAAAAATAATCACTCAATTTAGTTCTTGAGTCACTAAATAGTTTTTTAAGATTACAAATGCTTGTAGAGCATTTTTATTCTTCTATCCATTCAAATTAACATTTTTAAGAATCAAATTGAATCACTAATAATGTTAAAAGCTCAAGCGGTATATGATTTATTTTTTAGTAACTAATTATGCATTGAAAATGAAAGAAAAATAACTGAAGAATTAAAGTATCCCACATTTTATTTTATTTTTTTGACAAAATCCCACATAATAATTTAGAGAGATTATTTTATTACTTTTTTTCATAAACCAAATTAGATCGTGAGTGATCATTTTCAGGAAATAAAACACAATACAAATAAAGGATAAATACTCAATTTAGCTATTGACAAAAATATAAATATAGAACATTTTTGTTCTTCTATCCGTTCAAATTTTGAGTATGTTTTTTATTTATTTATTATTCTGTCTCTATCCGTTCAAATTAACATTTTAAGAGATCAATTTGAATTTGAATTATTAATAATTTTGTTAAGGGCTAAATTGACATACGAATCATTTTTTAAGAATTAATTATATAATGAAAATGAAAGGAAAATGACTAAAAGATTAAAGTATCCCGAATATATAATTTTTTAAGAGATTATGTAGTCACTTTTTCTTCATATTAAGACTAAACTAGGTCCGGTGGTTATTTTCAAGAGTTGGGTGTTTATTCAAAAATAAAAGACGACCTTCGTTTGAAATACTAAACCACTATAAAATATTATATCAATTCTTTTGGGGCAAATTCAAATACTAGTTTGACTGTAGTATATTTGGTTTTGGTGCGTTTGAATTAAATGGCCATGACAATTTTGGTCATTATGTTTAAAATTCAGTCATGTTACTTGCTTGTATTAGCATGCATGTATTGAATTAGATCACTTCAAAGGGTTGTTGCGAGAAAAACTTTGCTTGCTCTTGACATAAAGTGGAGAACTCTTTTTCTTCCACGACATAGAAAAGAGGATCAGCAAGCAAATCAAATAATGAACCACTCTCTTTTGTTGAAAGCCTCAAAACTCAAAAGTTTGCCAGCTAAAATAAATCATTTTCATCCGGGGGTTAAATATATGAGCAGTAAAAGTTGCATAAATTAATTACATCGACACAGTCCATGCCTTAGTGGTCCACAGCTCAACAACACAAAGGATTGTTACAATTGTGGACCATTGGATTTCAAATGTTGTTTCTTTTTCTCCACCAGAATATTTTTAAAAAATTAATGCTTGCAGATAATTAAAGATGATAAGAGCAACTTTAACAGTGCCTTTAAAAGCACCGAAGCTGCTGAAGCAACATACCATAGAAGCAATTTTCCGTTGCAGCCTTATATGAATTTCAGCCAAAGAAGCACCAATTGCTTGCTGAAGCACCGGTGCTTTAGCATTAAAAATTAAAAAAAAAACTTTTAATTATTTAAATAGTATATTTGAAATGTATGGGTCTGTTGATTTTCTTTTTTTGCAATTATATTTTTTAATCACTGTGTATGAATGTTGTATATAAATAAGGGGTACTTCATATTTTTTTTTTTACACAACTAAAATCTCTCAAATTTCTATCATTCTTACTCTCAAAATATTTTCAACTACCTCTTTGATTTGTTTTCATTCAATGGAATCAAACCAAAATTGATTTAATATCAATCCTTATTTTAATTTCATGTCAAATTATCAATTTCCTACAAATCCAAATTTTCAAAATTCTCCACATTTACCAAACTCACAAAATAGTTCAAATATGACAAATTATCAATTTCCTACATATAATTTATATTATTTTAATTATTGTCTTTTATGTCGTGATATTTTTGAGGTTAGCTATTTTCATCATTTTAAATAAAATATAATTTAATTATGTTTTTATTTTTATTATAAAAAATAATTTACATAATAATAGTCTAAAAAATTTCTTAATTTTTAAAATTTAATTATTTTGTAATAAAATAATTATAACATAATAAAAAAAAGTTATTAATAAAATGTAATGATGTAAGTTTTTTTGTGGGATCCATTGGAAGTACTCAAGGAGAGTTGTTCCATTGGAAGAAATTAAGTACTTAGAGGTGCTTATATTAGAAAGAGTAAAAATAAATGATATGTACAAGTGAGTCTCATTGAAAGTACTCAAAGAGGGTTGTTCCATTAAAGATACTCTAAGAAGAGCTACGAGCCTAGCTATGACCACTAAAATGTTGCATGCACCCAATTTTAATTTTCAGTTTTCTTATCCAAAAAATATTGTTCTTGTAAAAAAAAAAACAATAGTATATCACTGTGGTTACGTGTGGTCCTCGTGTCTTGAAGAGTTGGTTTTGCATGCATTTATTATTGAGGAAAATATTTTTTTGAGAAGGGGCAGCAACATTATGAACGTCTCGAGAAATAAATAAGTAATAAATAAAACAAAAGTCAACCTTACATTATTTATGATGAATTATTTCTAGCTAGGTGATTGTCAACAGTCAACCTCCTTTACACTTGCATAATGACGAAAAATTTGACATTTGGGTAGCTAGGCACCAAGAGTTGGTATATTCATATTTATTAGAATCTTATCAAAAGCATCATTGCAAGCATATGTATACGTACTAAGGATTTATTTGCTCACACAATTCTGGGTCATAAGAAGAGAAGATCTCAAGATCATGAAATTATATGAAGGAAATAATGTTCGCTGAGCCTTTGGTTATAGCTCCGATTTATTACCTCCATCATGTTTACTTAAAATGGCACCAAGATTGAGAAATGTAATTAATATCCTCATTATATTAAAATTATGGTTCAATTGTATTTTGGGTTTCTTTGATTTAGACTTTGTGTAACAAAATCATGTTAACTGTGCGATATTTCACTCAAACAATTTCTACTTATTCTGAAAAGCAACTCACCCAAATGATACTTCCTTTGGATTAATCTCACCACCAATTTGAATTTTTCCCTAAAAATGTATATTTAGCTATTATTATCAATTAAAAGTGAAATGATAATGATTCCAAGTTGGCTCATTATTTTTTATTAATGAATAGATGTTAATGTGCACCTAACCTGCAAGCCTCTTTTTTCTTTTGGAGAAATTTAAAGAGTAAAAGGCTAGACATATGGATTTTAATTAAGACTTGTGACAAAGAAAAAATGAGGAATTAAATCTTATATGACATATATAGCAAAACATACAATGTGGCAACAATTCCACTTTTATATATTACTAGTGGAAAGACACATAATGTGTGTCTGTCTGACCACATTTTTTTTAAATATTAAATTTTTTCATGAGAGTATAAAAGAAATAATTGGTATAGTGAGTAATTTAGAGAATGATTAAAAGATAAAGTAATAGATAATTTAGAGAATAATAAAAAAATAAAATAAAAGAAATATTCCTTTTATTATAATTATAGATTATAGATAAATAGATTACTTCCCTCTTAATAAATAAATAAATAAATGGATTACTTTTTTTTTACAGAAATAAATGGATTACTTGAGAACTGAGTAGGGTGCAGTTATAATGTATTATGGAAATAAATTATCCTAATTGTCATTTAATTGATTTTTTTATTATGTATCCTTCAATTTTGGAGTTCAAATTCAATAGTCATCCAACATCAAGTTGTGTATATTAATTAATGTACATAAATTATAATCGTATTGCATGACAAATTGATATAATGTACAGCCATTGTACTCTTTATAATTATAGCTACAATTCGTTCATACCTACCAATTTATATTTTAAGTTTATTCTTGCGCATGCTATTGCCTCATTGATATATTTCATTTAAAAGTCAAAGTGAAAATACGGTTTGAGATCTCTTAACATATGTGAAGAGTGAAGACACGTAATGCTGTCGGATAGAACAGAGCAGTAGCCTCCCTTTTGCTGAAAACCAGCATATCCTGAAAATCATTTTCAAATTAGCACATAAAAGGGTTCGATCAAACCATCAATTTGATCTTGAAAGTATTATTATCTTTACTTAAGTAATTTTAGAAATATTAAAAATCATGTTAACTAGTATTTTAAATATTAAAAAATCTTTTAAATTAATTTCTGAAATTTACTTAAATACATAAAGTTAGGGAATAAACCAATAGATATCCAATATTTCAAGAATTATTTGAACAATTTTATTACTTTAAAAATTATTTAAGAAAGAGAGTAATAGATTGAGGAGGAAATTGGTATTTTATTCAGAAAGGCTCCAAGTTCGGGACCTAGGCTATGGAATCTCACCATATTACACCACAATAACACAGCAAAAGTACATCATTTTTGTATAACTAAAGGTAATAAAGTACCACTGGTGGCACATTAAAATAATCAATAAAGGAAGAAAGTATACAACAAATTCATTCATATTATAACATCATTCTGTTACTAAATTCGTCCTATAACATTGAAGCAGATTAACATTGGGGCCATTCTTCCTTTCTATAATCTATAGTACTATAAAGATGCAGCAGGGACAATATTTTCAGATCAGAAGGATCAAGAAGCCCAACAACACATTTCTCTTCTTTTGCCCTTTTGCAGAACAGACCAAGAAAAAGAAAAAGCAAATAAAAGACAGGTTGCTTATGAGTCTCTTTTTCTTTAGAGCAATGGACAACAGCAATCATTCACACAACCATTCCCTACCTTTAATCATCATATATATTCCCCCTGTCCTAATCACCCCAACATATAGTAATAATAAAACCTATAATAATAAAACCATACACATATTCTCTCTCTATCTCTCTCTAATCATGTAACATGAAAATCCTTCCAAATTTTGTCCTAGAGTACTATTACTATCACTCACTCACTCTCCCTATCAACAACAACCTTCATTGAATTTTTAAAAACACTAACATTGTTGTTTGTTTCAATTTGTTTGCACTTCCCGCCTCATAGACAACAAAGGACAAACAAACATGAACGAGGTTCAAGTTCATGTTCATGTTCATGTTCATCCCATGATGAAGCATTACCATGTCTTGTTCATGTTTTTGTTTTTCTTACCTTTTCCCACGTTGAGTCTCCACCACCACAACAATGACACTCATGCACTCACCCTCTTCCGTCGCCAGAGCGACCTCCACGGCTACCTCCTCCAGAACTGGACCGGCGGCGACGCCTGCGCCGCCGCGTGGCGCGGCGTTCATTGCTCTCCGAACGGCCGCGTCACCGTCCTCTCCCTCCCTTCCCTCAACCTCCGTGGCCCCATAGACCCTCTCACTCCCCTCACCCACCTCCGCCTCCTCAACCTCCACGACAACCGCTTAAACGGCACCGTTTCGTCTCTCTTCTCCAACTGCACCAACCTCCAGCTTCTATACCTCAGCAGCAACGACTTCTCCGGCGAGATTCCGCCGGAGATATCCTCCTTAAAATCCCTCCTCCGCCTCGACCTCTCCGACAACAACCTTCGCGGCAAGGTTGATTTCATATCCAACCTAACACAACTCATAACGTTAAGACTCCAGAACAACCTTCTCTCTGGCAAAATCCCCGACCTCTCTTCCTCCATGAAGAACCTCAGAGAACTCAACATGACAAACAACGAGTTCTACGGTAGCTTACCAAACCCCATGCTGAAGAAGTTCGGTGCCACAACCTTCTCCGGTAACGAAGGTTTATGTGGTGCAACTCCGTTACCGGTTTGTTCCTTCACCACAACCCCTCCTAATGATAATGATAATAATAATAATGAACCGTCTGATGATAAGACGGTTCCTTCAAACCCTAGCTCCTTTCCCGAGACAAGCGTGATAGCTCGTCCGGGGAAGGAGCCTCGCAAGGGTTTGAGCCCTGGTGCCATTGTGGCCATTGTGGTTGCAAACTGCGTGGCGTTGCTCGTGGTGATGTCGTTCGCGGTGGCGCATTGTTGTGCTAGAGGGAGAGGTTCGAGTTTGGTGGGGAGTGGGGAGAGTTATGGGAAGAGGAAGAGTGGGAGCAGCTACAATGGGAGTGAGAAGAAGGTGTCTGCGAGTGGGGGTGGTGAGAGTGATGGAACCACTGGGACTGATAGGAGTAGGCTTGTGTTTTTTGATCGGAGGAGTGAGTTTGAGTTGGAGGATTTGCTGCGTGCTTCGGCGGAGATGCTTGGGAAGGGGAGTTTGGGGACGGTTTATAGGGCGGTGCTTGATGATGGATGCACCGTGGCGGTGAAGAGGCTCAAGGATGCGAACCCTTGCGTGAGGCATGAGTTTGAGCAGTATATGGATGTGATTGGGAAGCTTAAGCATCCTAATGTTGTGAGGCTCAAAGCCTATTACTATGCCAAGGAGGAAAAGCTTCTTGTCTATGATTATCTCTCCAATGGAAGCTTGCATGCTCTTCTTCATGGTTAGTTACTCTTCTTAATTACTCTCTTAGTCCGTGTTTTTTTTTTATCCGTAAGAATAGAAGACAGATACCAGATAATTTACAACAGCTCTCATACCATGTTAAATCAACTGAGCTAGACCCCTTTAATTTCTTAGTCCATGTTTAAATTTACATTAGATGATCTGAATTTGAGGTTGAAATAACAGCTTAAGTGATTTAGTTAAATGATTGGATCTGCATTTTGAAACAAACATTCTGCAATTGGCCACAAGTTATACTCAACATGTTTGCTTTCACCTTCAGTTGAAAATTAAAACTGATTCACGTCCATAAGAAGTTACTTCTACGGGTACACTTCTGCTTATTTAGATGTTCGACGTGGTGAGAGAGCACCTGATCTACCTTATTAAATCCATTCCAAACACGCACTCTGTGTAGCTAGTACATTTTTCTGCATTTGACATGAAAAGAACCTAATGTAGATAGTTTCTTGGGTACTTTTTGTACCATTATTTCATAGAATTGGACTATTAATGGAGTTTTATCTTAATAATTTGGCTTGATCTTTAATACAAACATTTACTATTAAGATTACCGAAATTTTAATTTCGATTAGAGAATAACTCCAAAAACAGTAAAGAATTCCATTTAAATTTTGTCCAGACATGAGTTCAAAAGGTGTGACCAAATACACTACACATATTTAGTCCCACTTTAAGACCAAAACAGATGTCCAAACACACTATACATATTTGGTCCCACTTTGAGACCAAAACTGATATTCCCATTTTGAGAGTTAAAGAACAAATAAGTGTAGACCTTTGCATTGCATAGAAAAACTTATATTGGATTTTCCTTACCTTAACATCACTTTTAACTACAATTAATTTCACTCAAAATCAACTTTTAAGACGTTGAAACACGTATTACTAATTTACTACATGTTTGGATCACAACCTAAACCATTGGTTGACAATGCAAAGTTTGCTGATTTAGTTTTCATTTTTTGATAGGGAACCGTGGTCCGGGAAGAATTCCACTGGATTGGACTACAAGAATAAGCCTGGTGCTAGGCGCAGCAAGAGGACTCGCCAAGATTCACGCAGAGTACAGCTCCGCCAAAGTCCCTCACGGGAACGTGAAATCCTCCAACGTGCTTCTAGACAAGAACGGCGTTGCATGCATCTCCGACTTCGGCCTATCACTCCTCCTAAACCCCGTTCACGCCATTGCACGGTTGGGAGGGTACAGGGCCCCGGAACAGGAACACAACAAGAGACTATCCCAGCATGCTGACGTGTACAGCTTCGGCGTGTTGCTCTTGGAGGTTCTCACGGGAAGAGCGCCTTCGTCGCAGTACCCTTCACCGGCCCGGCCCAGAATGGAGGAAGAGCTGCAGGAACAGGCCGTTGTGGACCTTCCCAAGTGGGTCCGCTCGGTGGTGAGGGAAGAGTGGACCGCGGAGGTGTTTGACCAGGAGCTGCTGCGCTACAAGAACATTGAGGAGGAGCTTGTGTCGATGCTGCACGTGGGGTTGGCTTGCGTGGCGGCGCAGCCTGAGAAGAGGCCAACTATGGAGGAGGTTGTGAAGATGATTGAGGAGATTAGGGTGGAGCAGTCGCCTCTTGGGGAGGACTATGATGAATCGCGCAATTCGCTCTCGCCTTCCATTCCCACCACTGAAGATGGTCTACCTTAGGAGGGAGTAATGTTCAATATTAATTAATTATTGTCTGGTATATATAAGATTAATTCATGTCATGTTGTAGTTACTTCTGGTCTCCTCTTCTAGTTGCATTGTCCCAATGCACATTACTTATTGGCGTTGTTCAGTGTTCTTTGTAAAATTTGTGAGTTTTGTGGAATTTCATTGTTGAACGTAGCACAAATTTGAATGATGGATGATCTTGAGCTTGGAATAAGTACTACTGTGTAGTTGAATTGTATAATGTACATTGATCATGGCATTGTCATAAAAGTACTATACAATTGGGAATTATAAGGTTAACTTAGTAGTTGAAGGGAGAGGAAAAGATCGTAGATTCGAATTCCTTTCATTAATAAAAATTAACAACTGTGAATTGTGGGTTCGAATTTCTTCTACTAACAATGATAGATAAAAAAAAACTGTGAATCCGCAATGATGAATTAGGTAACACTTCAATTGCATTGTCATGAAATTAACCATCATATGCGACCCTGAAATCAGGGAATCGTGTTAGGAGCATCAATATGCTTAAAATTGCTGTCAAAAGCTAGGCACGCGACATATGATTTCGATGGAAGTTCATGATGAATTAACCGAACCGCGTGCCAGAAATAGCTTGCGACTCACAACTAATGAGTACCTTGAGACAAAAGATTTCACGTTCCGTATTGAGATGAAATATAAAACTTTAGGCAAGAAATAGCCTTGGACTATTTCTTGAAAATCTCATTTTAATTATAAAATTAAATAGCTCACTTAGTACTAGTAGAGCCATTAGACATGCTATGGAAGTGCGAAAATTCAAATTTTGCAATGCACCTTGTTTCATGAGTTTTTCCTTAGGTCCAAGTAGGTTCTCCTTGAACCAAAATAAAAGTTACTTTTTTTTTTTTTCTATCTCCTTATTTTTCATCTCTGAACTAAGGGGAAATGACAAGTACAGTTGCAATAATAAATAAAGTTGAATTACTCTGTATCTGTTTACATTTACTAACAAAGGATGACTACTGCTAATACATAACTATGCTACAATTCATCTAGGAATAATATACAAAAGCATTCTTTTTTTTTTTTTTCTTTTTACAGAAACTTAAAAAAAGTACAACCACCACCTAAAATTAGTGATAGGGAATTTGTGATTACAGTTCCAAAGTACAATTTCCACTAACTAGGCCACCCACGCTGAATCTGTCTAGATTTGATATTTTATTCTTCCAAGAATCTCAGTCATGGCAAATATCCCACTCAACTTGATGGCTCCGGTGTGACTAATAATAATTGAATTGGCTGAATTAACTGTTAACTTATTGCTCCAGTTTGGTCAATTAGTGTGCCAACTTGTTCTCCACACAAGGCTTTTGAGATGTTCCCAGGCTCCAGTAGATTAAAAACCACAACTGTACAAGTAAATGGCCAAATAAATTCATCAAATAAAAATATGTAATAAAAATGTCCTTTTTGTCGGTTACTTCAATATCAGTTTATGAAAATAATGTTGAATACTCAAACCTCAACATAAAGCAAAACTAACTCTAGGAAAACCACGACTAAGCACCGAAGATTTTTCTTGCATAGACAGTGCCTGGCGGTTTAAGTATGCAATAGGGACTATTTGGGATCCACTGTAAGGCACATATCATAACAGCTGTGCATTTGTATTGTCTATGCAAGAATACCTAAATCACTAAAACTAGAACCTGAAACACACTCATAATAGGACCAAATGCAACAACTTACTAACCAGGAATAGCATTTTCCTCACAGAATGTTAGCGCTGACATATCCATAGAGGTGACGCCTCTTGAACCCAGCTCTCTGAAGGATATGTGCTCAAATGTGAAATTGTTGTCTCGTGAGTTGCAGTCATATACACCATCTACGTTAGTACCCTTGAGGACTGCTTCAGCATTAACTGCAAGGTACAAGGAGATATATGCTGATGCTTGAAAAAACGAAAGCCCAAAAAAAAGATACATGTGTTGCCCCTTCGTATAAACTACAGATAATGTGGGCGGAAAAAGATAATTAGAAATTTGTTTTAAAAAAAAACAAAATAATAAAATAGGACAGCAGCATACGCTCTGAAGCACGAAGAGCTGCAGCTATGTCAGTTGAGAAAAGAGGATTGCCAGAACCAAAACCAATGCCACCAAATATAACAACCCTTCCTTTCTCAAGATGTCTGATGGCCCGCTGCCTATTGTATGGTTCAGCAAACTCCTGCATGGCAACTGAAGTTTGTACACGAGTCTGAACACCCATCTTCTCTAGAGTCGATTGGAGCAATATTGAATTCATCACAGTTGCCATCATGCTGGAATATTCAAGTTGAAGAAAACAGTACTTATTTAGGTCAATATTTTAAAGAAAAGTAGAAATGAAAGTAAATCACTTTGAAAGATAATATATTAACCAGAAAGATTAAAAAGATCTTATGGCAACATAGGTACATAAGCAATGAAGTAATTCACTAGTGTCGGCATAGTAGTAGCGGGTTAGGGTAGATGCATGAGGACTTAGGTTCGATCTTCATTGTCATCATTATACACTAAAAAAAAAAGCAATGAAGTAATGTCCATGAAAGCACCTGCCCCAAGATTACCCATGTGCGAGGCATCAAGAAGATACTTGCCAGAGCACAATAGGATGTCTCAAAGTTAAAGCATCAAAAGACATTAATGTCTTCCAAGAAAAAGAAACACAGAAATCAAATATAAAAATAACATAAGTTGACAGCTTAAACTGTTGCAAAAGAAATAATTGTTATACATATTTCAATATAAATTTATTCATCATAGATCAAAACTTCCCCAAATTTGAATATGCAACTAAATGAAAGGTCAGAAGTGCAACTCTAGAAAGGGGAAGAATGGGTTTATGCAAATTATCAGCAGAGGCACATACAGTTGGAAGAAAAAAATAGTATAGACATTAAACAGAACACAAGACAAATAAATTCTCCTGGTGATTCTAGCCACACCCCATTTTACAGCCCCACCCAGATATTCAAATATCACATTTCCATTTTAGTTTTTTAAAGTGAGGAGAATCTATGTCCTCTTAGTAGTCTTAAGACCCGGACAAGGTAAGTGCTCTACAATGCCACTACAAATATCCCATACTACTCAAGTCAGAGTTCACTCCCCAGCCGTGGCCTTCTCCAGCACTACCACCAAGGTACTTTCTATCCCACTTCACAACTTCAATATATCTTCATTGTTTCGGATTATCCATTTGTGATCAGGATTTAAATGGTTGCACTGATACGTAAATCTATTTTTCCATTTATTTTCTTCGTGATTGATCTCTAGTAAAATTACAATGGTGTAGATAGAACTTGCATAGAAATTCTAGTGATTAACCATACCCAACTTGGTATGCAGTACATCTTTCTAAACCTGTCGCAGTTACCCATGCATCTCCAGAGAAGAAATTACGACCTCCAACAACAATCGCCACCTGAAATATCACAAGATGCTTCAGCTAAACTGAAAAGGGTAGTAGAATAACAGACTCCAGAGAACAATCAAGAGAAGTGATACCTCCACACCAAGGCGGGAAGCTATGGCAACTTCTCTTGAAACTAACATGGCCACCTGATAATTAATTAAACAAACAAATGGAATAAGTGTTGTCACAACATCCAGATAATGATTAGGAACTTGATATAAAGAGTTCATGACTCAAATTTTTTTATCAAACTTCACACATATGTATAACCAAACCACAAACCTTAGGGTCAATATTGCAGGTATCAGATCCAGTAAGAGCTGCTCCACTAATTTTGAGGACTACCCTTCGCCATCTAAGGTTTGACAATGCTTTGGACTTCATGCTATTTGCTTGACCTCCAGTGCTGGGTGTTGCCACTCCATATCTATACATAGAACAGGGAATGCTCAACATTCACATGTCAGGAAAAGGAAAGAGAAAAAACACTTCATATTTAATGTGATTCAACATAAAATACTCCAAATAATGACAACACAATCAATTTGCTACATCATCTTAGTAACACCACCTGCCATTACAAATTAGAATTGTCATATCCATGTGATTTGTGATCTAGAATCGTGCTAGTGAAGATAGCATTAGCTTATTTGCAATGACACTAAAGAGAACTTCAAATTTTCAGCACCAGTCAAACCCATAGACCCATATTTATTTCCAAAATCCTATTCTAAACCCCAAACTTATGCATAAATACCATGACAAAAAGCCAATACCATTTAATACTAAGACTCTACAAACTATAACGTGCACACCGGTACTAATAAAAAGTAATAAAGTTTTTCATCATTCCAAGTTGCAACCATCTACATAAATTAAGTACAAGGATAAGCAAGGTACTCTCAGATCACAAACAAAATGGACAAATCCTGTGGACATAAAGCACAGTCAAACGTAACGTAACAATACACAAATTAATTTACTAATGGATGCTACACCAAGATAATAACGCACTACAGATAACGACTAAAGTAACACCATAACCGTTTTAAGTTCCCATGTGATTTGTATAAACTAGAAGTGTGCCACTGAAGACAGCATGACAAGTACAAGGATAAGCAAGGTACTCGGATCACAAACAAAATGGACAAATCATCTGTGGACATAAAGCACAGTGAAACAACACACAAATTAATTTACCGATGGATCCTACATCAAGATAATAACACACTACAGATAACGACTAAAGTAATGCCATAACCGTTTTAACTTTTAAGTTCCCATGTTATATGTAAACTAGAAGTGTGACAGTGAAGGCAGCACGACTTGTTAAAATGCAGCAATACCTCCAGAGAAAACAAGTTTTGAGATTCAGTCAAAACCATAGATCCCTTATTTATTCCAAGAACGGATTCTAAAGTCTAAACTTGTCCACAGATAACATGACAAAAGCCTACCATCACATAAAAAAAAAAAAGCAAACATTCTACTGATCATAACATGCTGCACAGTTGTACTACAAAGCAATGTCATAAAGCTTTACAATATTCCACAATCTTCAAGCGTCTCGAGTAAATTAAGTATTTAAGATGCAGCAAATGAACAGATTCAGGGACTAGGAAGATTAGGCAAGAAATATACCAAACCAAAATCAGAAAACAATAAACAATTCCTCTGAGAAATATAATAACGCAACAATTATTAAATAAATCACCAAAATGTCAAGTGTGAAGTGTGAACTACTAGCACTTGCATGCAAATGCAACAACACAATTATTAAATATTACGGTGCTGAGTGCTGAATACCTCTTCGATTGCCTGGGCGAAGTTCCGGCAGAAACAACCGCTTTATCCTCGTCGGAGAACTTCGCCGGGAGAGAATTTCCGATGATCTGTTCCAATTGCTTGAACCAAGGCCAGTGACTGGTGGAAATGCAGCCACTGCTCATTCTATGTCGCTCCAATTTGTACCTCTTCTTTAGGTTATCGACCTTGTTCTTACACTGTTCCACGCTCTTCGATTGGTTATCGCACCGTTCGCTCACCACCGCCGCAACCTCCTCCCAATCCCTTCCCCTCAGGTTTCCCCGATTCAGCTGCGTGAACTTCTCCGTGTACGCCTCGAGGAGGCACACAATCGCGGTGTCGCTCCACTCCTCGCGGTCCTTGCGGTACTCGGCGGCGCCGTTGCCGGTGCCGCTCGACGGCGGAGCCTTAGATCTCTTGCTGAATCCGTACGAGGAGGCTCCCTCGCCGATCTCGTCGCGGTCCTTGCGCTTCTCGCTGGCGCCGTCGTCGTCGAAGGGGTTGGCGTAGTCCTCGGCGTCGTCGGCTGCGACGGGCTTGGGCGGGACGGGGGCGGCGACGGCGACGGCGGAGGGGGAGAAGTGGTGGTGCGGCGCGTAGGGTTGGTGGAGGTGGTGGTTGTCGTCACGGAGGAGAGAGAAATCGTCGTCGTCGTCGCAAGAGGCCATAAGGGAGGACGTTACGGCGTCGTCGGGGACGTTAGGGAAAGAGAAACGGGGCGTTGAGAGAAGGTGTGTGTGGGAGGCTCGTTTGACGGAGCGTGCCTTCCGTGAGATGGTCTCGTATCTGCCGTCACGCGTAGTGACGGTCCCGTTAAGTGCCAAGAGCGAGTGCATTGTACGCGCTTTTGCTAGTCCTGGGGTGGGGGGTGATTTGGACCTGCCGGTGACGGGCCATGCTCATTCAACTTGAATGGGCCAACGTTTCTTGAGTTTGATATATAAAAAAAAAAAAATTAAATAAATAATGTACATGTGTATTCTCTTCATAATTTTTTAATAATCTTTTTTATTACTTGAAGATTAAAAATATTTCACATGGTTCGTCATGTTTTTTTTTCTTCTAAGATTGTAAGATACTAAAATTATTGTTTTTATCTTATGTTTTTTACGGTGTTGAATTGTTTAGATTAACACTAAATTTAAAATTTTGAATTATCAAATAATAATTAATAATTATTGTTCCATACTAAACTTGAGGCTCAATGTGTAAAAGGTCACATCAATCCAATTTATATAATCTCATTTTAAATATTGAAACAAATTGTCATAAAATTTCTAAAATGAGAATATGATAGGAGAATATTGTCTTAGAAAGACTTTGGATCAATACCAAGGAATCCGGTCTATTGCAGAATCCTATAAATAACAACCAACATCATTGAATGAAGTATGCAATTTTTTTACATACCATCACTATGGTGGAGTATTTATTAACTTGAACATGAAAGTGTCTTTTACAAGTACTCATTCATTTTCCGTGGAGTTTTACCCTTACAAGAGGGTTCATTACCACTAGGAGACTTGAATTTTTGCCAAGACATCAACTTAGTCTACTTTGGTCAAAACATTAGCTTATTCCATTTCAAACAAAACATCAACTTAGTCCGTTTCGGGACCATTTTGTCACTTATACTTGTCATTAGTTAGTTGTCAGAGGAAAAGTTATGATAAAATCAACTGCTTTGACATCTCTTTCTATATTGACCTTTTTTCTTAATTAAAAAAATTATTATCTCCACATGTACAACCTTGCTTTTATTTGAAGAAAGAATATTAGTCATTTGTTTTCCTTCTTCAAATTCTTTAACTCACCCTTCAATTAAGGTATATAACTAAAATATCCTTATAAATTTGTTTTCCTTTTTTATATTTCTTATTACTAAAATATCCTTTATAGAAAAATAATATAAACCTTATTTTTATCCCCTCATTCATCTTGTTTATTCTTTAAACCATATTACCCCATCTTTATCATGATTCTTTAAACTCTATTACCCCCCATATTTATCATTCTTTAATCTTGTTTTTGCATCTCATCTTCATTAATCTTTAAACCCTTTTGCATCTATTTTTCCTTTCTCTTTTTTCTCTATAAAAAAATACTAGAAATTTACTATTGAATACAATGTTTTGCTATCAAACTTGATACATAATATTGTACGTCTTCCATCAAATTAATACTTTGTGATTTATATACGAGTTTATAGTAGAGATTTAATATTATTTTTTTTGTTTTTAGGACTTAACTTCTCTCAGAACGTGTGGACGTTGTGACGTTTTCATGTTTTGAGTTTTTCAAATGTGATTTAATCAAGTTGTTTAGGATTCGAATTCTAACATTGGCTATAGAATGGACTGTATTGAGGGGGGAATACTCACCTTATGTGTGTTCACAATTCGCAATGGAGATTAGTTACTACTTTCAATGATGGATACTTCATACCATATCATGGTAAGAAATACTTTGTGATTTATATACGAGTTTATAGTAGAGATTTAATATTATTTTTTTTGTTTTTAGGACTTAACTTCTCTCAGAACGTGTGGACGTTGTGACGTTTTCATGTTTTGAGTTTTTCAAATGTGATTTAATCAAGTTGTTTAGGATTCGAATTCTAACATTGGCTATAGAATGGACTGTATTGAGGGGGGAATACTCACCTTATGTGTGTTCACAATTCGCAATGGAGATTAGTTACTACTTTCAATGATGGATACTTCATACCATATCATGGTAAGAAATACTTTGTGATTTATATACGAGTTTATAGTAGAGATTTAATATTATTTTTTTTGTTTTTAGGACTTAACTTCTCTCAGAACGTGTGGACGTTGTGACGTTTTCATGTTTTGAGTTTTTCAAATGTGATTTAATCAAGTTGTTTAGGATTCGAATTCTAACATTGGCTATAGAATGGACTGTATTGAGGGGGGAATACTCACCTTATGTGTGTTCACAATTCGCAATGGAGATTAGTTACTACTTTCAATGATGGATACTTCATACCATATCATGGTAAGAAAAAAAAAAAAGTTTTCCAAATGTGACTTCTAATGATACTAGACATCTTCTAAAAATTGTTGGGTGGTGAGAATTAAAAATTACCTTCACCCCTTTTATTTTGAATGAAGTTTTGCTCCCAGCTTTGTACAACGCAACAAAGGGAACAAAATGCACAGGACGGTGGTTTGGAGGGGAATAGTCATGCGTAGTACAACCTATGAAAGAGAAAGAGACATGGTTGCAAATCAGCCTCGTGAAGTGAATCAGGACCAAAGAGTAAGAATGTGGCTTGAAGCTTCTCTTTGAGGCTATCACATTTATAGATATTTATTTCCTCCAAGATTATTCTCTATTTGTAAAGCTTTATCACACCGTTTTTTTGCATCTGATATCACAATTATTCATTGTTTCTTTCCCCAATATAAGATGCAACCCTCTAGTTTGGGCTCAACATATTGGAATGAATAACATGTTTTATAGCTTCTACACAACATAAGACTCACCAAATTTTGAAGTAAAAAAAAAAAAAAAAGACTTTCCAAATTTTTCTTTTTTTCCTTATTTAATTATATGTCAACCAATCAAGGAAAATCACTTTTTTTCTTTATTTTTGTTGTTGTTGTAAAATGATGACACCGACGATCATTCTTTATAAAAAAAATAAACTAATTCCCTTACCTCGCACGCACGCACGCACGCACGCTTCACCACCATGCGTTCCACGCCGCCCTCACTACTCACTAAAGTCACGTCACGTCACCTAACTCCTCTCCACCACCACGATGTCACGTGCCTTCTCATTAGCAACAGAGGAACCACGTGCCCGACCAACTGACCAAGTAACCAATAAGCAATAACCATTGCTTTCACCTAATAGCCCTCATTCCCCTTCTAGAAACAAAATTTCGCATCCACACTTGCCCTTGTTTGAGAAAAACAAATAAACCTAAGACCGTAGTCGTCGTACTACTTTTTGGTTAAGTGTCCATCACGAGAAAAAGGCACGGCTCACAGAATCCAACGGCTGCCTTCTCGCCACGTGTTAGTCTCCATATTCTCTCTCTCTCTCTTTCTTTTTAGTTTTTACCACCACACATCAAAAGCAAACGAAAAAAAGAACACCCCTGACACACCCTACAAAAGTTGAAAATCAAACAAACAAAAACACAACACTGTGACGAGAGAGAGAGAGAGCAAAATATAATAGTATTAAAGAGAGAGAGCAAAAGCATATTCGTCCAAGGTATTCAATTTCTTTTTCTAGAACAGCGTTTACGTTTGGTCTTAGCCGCAGCACGCCGCCACCACCACCACTGTTCAATCCTCGAACTCTCTTCTTCGTTTTTGTTCCGTTTGAAGCAATATTTTCATCGATCGATCGCCAAACATGCCTTCCAGTCACTTGCTTCTCGAGGAACCTATTAGGATGGTCTCCATCCTTGAGCCATCCAAACCTGTTAGTTTTCCTTTTCAATCCATGGATCTATTTTTGTTTTTATAATTATTGTTATGATTATGATTTGTTATTTATTTTTTATTTTTGTAGAGTTTTTTCTCTGCAATGACAAAGATTGTTGGTACCCTGGGGCCTAAATCTAGATCGGTTCAAACTATTTCTGGTTGTCTCAAAGCCGGCATGTCTGGTATGTCACACTTTTTTCACTTTTTTTTCCCCTTAAATTCTTAAATTGTAAAGCTATAGAGTTTTATTGGTGAAGGGTTATGTTTATGTGATGTATTGTTATGGATTTTCTGATGTTTTTGTTGTTGTTGTGTGTAGTGGCTCGTTTTGACTTTTCATGGCATGACCCTGAGTATCACCAGGAGACTTTGGAGAATTTGAAGGCTGCTATCAAGAGTACTAAGAAACTCTGTGCTGTGAGTTTTCTTCCTTCTCTGTTTTTTCTCATGATATCTATCTTTTGTTACCTTGGTGCTGGAGAGTAGATAGAGGGTCTAGTTTGTTTCATGAGGAAAATGACAAAATGTGGCTGAAAGAGGGCCATGCCAAGATAACAGTTTTCCTTTTTTGCCTTTTGAAAGTTGGTTGCTTTGGTTAGAACTAATAGAAATTGAAACCTACTGTCTGTTTTGTCAAGGTGAAGTGAAGCTCTTTTAGCAACTGCTTGAGGAATCTTTGGTTTCTGTGTTCTTGTATTTTTCCAGTTTCCACTACTCTTGGGATTTATGTTGAAGATAGACAATGGGAATGGAGCTCAGAGTTTGTTATTTGATTTTGACAGGTTATGCTGGACACGGTGGGTGCAGAGATGCAGGTTGTTAACAAAAGTGAGAAAGCGATCTCGCTTGAGGCAAATGGTCAGGTTGTTCTAACTCCTGATCAGGGACAAGAAGCCTCTTCAGAGTTATTGCCTATCAATTTTGATGGGCTGGCTAAGGTTTGTTGATATTTTCCGTCTTGTCATAATATGAGGCGACTTTCTTGCATTTACATTGTTTCCACAGAATATTAACTCAAATGACTTCTTCTAATTAACTTTTTACACATTTACTGCCTATGCAGTGCATGCTTGGAGTCAATTGCTTTTTCCCTTCTAAGTTGCCTGGCTTGAATTAGCTATAAATTTTATCTCTGTATGATTTAAATCTTGCTTAGGTCTTAGTAGCAGTTTAGTCTGATTTTACTTGATTCCTACATGGAAATTTTCTATTTGTGACCCAAAATATCTTTAGATATCTTCTGCTTGAATTGTAATTTGTTGCTTGCATGATTTGTAAAATTTTCGTTTCTAAGCAATATTTTGTGTTGGTTTTGAACCTCAATATTTATCTTTATTCTTATTGTTTATAGGCAGTGAAGAAGGGAGACACCATTTTTATTGGTCAATACTTGTTCACAGGAAGTGAAACTACTTCTGTATGGCTAGAGGTAATATTTTTGAACCCAGAATGCAAATTTTACTGCAATAGGTCCCTTTTTATTATTATTTCAGTGTTCCTCAGTATCTTTTCAAATGATTTATATTGGCCCTTTTCATTTGGGTTATGAGTTTGTATTTATTTATTTTTAATGTGCGTCATCCATTTATTTTAGTCTATACTGTGATCTCCTGTAGTTGAAATTAAAATTTGTTGAGTTGATATGCTCTAAACCTAAGTGTCCTATGCATAAAAAGGAATATTCAACCTTCTACTTGCATGATGAGTTGTGCAGGTATCTGAAGTCAAAGGGCAAGATGTTGTTTGTATTATAAAGAACACGGCTACATTGGCTGGGTCATTGTTCACTTTGCATGCCTCCCAAATTCATATTGATTTGCCTACTCTCACTGAGAAAGACAAGGAGGTAAGTTCTGTTTTTTATTAGCATGTTTGAATGATTTACCTTTCACTGCACATGTAATGTTTGTCTGTGCCTAGAAAATAGGATTCCTTAGTTTTGGGTTTATTTTACTTTATTTGTTTGTTTCAGGTTATAAGCACCTGGGGTGTTAAAAACAAAATTGATTTTCTGTCATTGTCCTATACTCGACACGCTGAAGACGTTCGCCAGGTAATTTGAGATCCAAATCCTTTACTTTGATTTGTCATCTCAGACTCATTCATAATTGGTATTTAAATGTAATCTTCTATCAATGTTTTAGGTTTTCTATTAACAAACCTTTATATGTTTGTAATGCAGGCTCGTGAATTTCTTTCAAAGTTAGGTGATCTCAGCCAAACTCAAATTTTTGCAAAGATTGAAAATGTTGAGGTGAGTTTGCATATCTTCATAATGTACTGTGACGACTTCATTTTTATATAAATTATATTATATTCTTATTGGCTATGGCTATTCATTTATATATGTACATCTGTCTTGTTTCATAGGGATTGACCCATTTTGATGAGATTCTACAAGAAGCTGACGGTATTATCCTTTCCCGTGGGAATTTGGGTATTGATCTTCCACCAGAGAAGGTAAATTTCCTTGTTAAAATTTATTTTGTAGTTTGTAGTTGTTGTCATGCAGTCTCATGACCAAATAAGATTAGCTTTGGTCTAACTTATTCTTTGTATTTGCACAATTATTCCAGAATCCAGATGTCTATGTTGGAACTTGAAAATTTAATATGAGCATGCTGTGAGGAAAAATATAATATGTTTTAGCTGAATCAGCTTAATGAATTGCTGCATATGCTATGAAGCACCGATACTTTAATTTGCTTCACGTATCCGTATCTGATACCGATACTCTTGGATACTTCACCGATACGTATCGGTGAAGTATCCAAATCTATGAAGCACCGATAACTCAATTTGCTTCACGTATCCCATACCGATACACTTTGGATACTTCACCGATACATGTATCGGTGAAGTATCCAAGCTTTTAAAACATTTTATGAAAATCCAATACAACTACATGAATCATGTAAGTATGTCTAATATAGAAACACTGTCCCTTAATGAACCAAAAATGGAAATTGTTCTCTTTATATGAATGATTTCAAGAAAGGATGGGATTGATAGTACTGTTCCTATATGTAATTAATAGAAAATAATTTATGATGACAATGATTTATAATTTTATTTTTAGTAATGTCAAAGAAGTATGTTTTTAATTAAGATTTGCAGAATTACAATTATATATATTTACCATGTTTTATGAATTTATATATATTTTTAAATATTTATCTTACACGTATCGTATCTTATATATTTTTAAAATAATCGTATCGCCGTATCGGATACGTATCGTATCCGATACACGTATCATATCTGTGCATCATAGTGCATATGCCATTGTCCCTTATGACAAATTTATGTTTGTGACTGTCCCTTTTAAGTGAATGCTGAATATTTCTAAGACTGACTGTTGCATAGATATTACTATTAATCATTTTCCATTTGCTTTTGTAGGTGTTTTTATTTCAAAAATCTGCCCTTTACAAGTGTAATATGGCTGGGAAACCTGCTGTGCTCACACGTGTTGTGGATAGCATGACTGACAACTTGAGACCAACTCGTGCTGAAGCCACTGATGTTGCCAATGCTGTTTTAGATGGAAGTGATGCCATACTTCTGGGTGCTGAGACTTTACGTGGGTTGTACCCTGTTGAGACTATTTCTACTGTAGGCAGAATTTGTTCAGAGGTAATTTCATTTCGTAGCTCATTAATTTTGTTCAATACATTGGATTTGTTCTGATGTGTTGATGCAGGTTTTATGGTTTCTGACCAAAATCTTTTCTCTTTATGTTGGACCTCTGTTGCCTAAATGAATCTGAAGTCTTATAGTTTTGATGTTTGATAGCTTTCTTGTAAACTGATAGTGATTGACTCCTGCAACTGTCAAAGGTGTATTTTGGGAAAAAGGTTTAGGAGAAGTGGGGGATCTGAGTCCATGGCTGCATGGGACATGTTGTGACTTAACTAATTGCCTAGGTGGCAGGGAGTGCTGATTGGGGGGATGGAATTTGATTAGATCAGAGGGTATATAGAGAATAGAGAGGAGAATGTAAGGTGTATGGAAAATGTGAGTAAGGACTAAGGATTAGAAAAAAAGAGAAAGAGAATTAGGCACTCTCGAAAATGCCTGAGCTATCTTTATTTTTCTTTTCTTATTCATTTACTTTGCATATTTTAGCCGCACTATCACTGGTATTTCTCTGATATCCGTACATTAGACAAGATATACTCAATTTGTTTCTTCTTCACTTTTAATTGTGGTTCAGTTTGTTATCATTAACACTTAATAATACAAACTTGAGTTAATATGTGTGCCATCATGGTGTTACTGAATATCTTTCTGTTTTTTAATATGTGAATTTATTCATTTTCCATGTTAAGCAAGCCAAACAAGACTTGATGAAGTCTTTGTATAATTTGCTTAATGTGAACTTATAGAATAGTAGTCTAGATTCATCAACATTTTTAGCTAATGTTAACATACAAGTTAACTATAGATATGGTTAATAGTTTAATCAGTCCTTGATTAGATCACGTACTTAGTGCACTCATAGTATGAATAAGATGGACTCCGGGCACACAATACACAATTTCTATCAAGCATTCTGTTTCAACAAGAATTGGTTGTGTATATTGCAGTGTTATCAAATAGCGGTTATGGTGGTGCTATGGCGCCATGGCGTGGCAGTTTTTTGATAAAACGCCATTGTATGGCGGTGGCGTTGCGGGTTTCATATGGCGGCGCCATGGCGCCCATGACGGAAAAAGCGGATTTTTTTAATTAAAAAACCAAAAAAAGGGAAACGGGCCTGTAGCCCGACCCAACCCAATTGAAATAAAGGGTCTTAAACCCTATAAAGAGAACCTAACAGAGACGGTTCTCTCTTGTGCGACGCTGAGTTCTCTCTTGTGCGATGCTGCTGCTACGTCCTCTCCCTCCGACGGCAACTTCTACACCGGCGGCGCTTCTGCATTGATGGCGACTTCACCGGAGACCTTTTCCGGCTCTGGCGACTTCCATCTCCGATGAGTTACATTTTCTCTGTTTTTTTAGTTATGTTTTTATTTTAATTTTTTTTTTATTTGATTCTTCTTCTTAATACGGATCAACATCTCTTCTTCCTTCCTGTTTCTCTATTTTTTTAATTTCTTTTGTTTTGTTATTGTATAACTTATGTTGTCAGATTTTCTCTGCTTTCTTCCTCTGCAGAGATTGCTTCCTCTTTCTTTAACTCTCTGCAATCCATTGTCATTGGTATCTACTGTTTTTTAGTTTGTTTTATTTATATCTACTGTTTTGTTAGTGTGTGTGTGTGTGTGTATATATATATATATATATATATATTTTGGTCCATCCGCCATAAACAACACTGGTATATTGTTAAAATCCATTCATTTCAGGTTCTAATTTGAATTTTAAGATGCTTTCATATCAAATATTGAATTAAAACAGGAAAAGTATGTTATTCTCTTTTCGTCAGTTAGAGATTCCCAAATATCAATAGTTAGTTAGAGAGGGTGGAAGGACAGGGGTAAAGCTTAAATAGGAGGGGTAGAATGGAGGGACATTCTGTTTTTATATCAATTGAGAACTGAGCATTAGCTCTGTTGTAGAAAAGGGAAACTATCGCGAAGGGGTGACCCTTGGAGGAGCGATCTTTATACTTGTTTTGTTCATTTTCAATTAAGAAATAAAATCATTATCTTTTCTGTTTTCTATTCTGGGTTCCTAACTTCCCTTTTCTTTTTCTCATTTTTACTTTTTTCTATCTTATGGTGGTTTATCTCAGTGTGGCATTTCTTCTGCAAATCATTTGTTGGGAATTCCTTTGAATCATATGAAATGTTCTCCTATTTGAAATGTCTCTCAAAATGTTGGCTGAAGTCTCTGCCTTCCATTTCATGTCCTTGTAGGCTGAGAAAGTTTTCAATCAAGACCTTTATTTTAAAAAGACAGTCAAGTATGTTGGAGAACCCATGACCCATTTGGAATCTATTGCATCCTCTGCGGTAATTTACATTTTTCTCTTAAATTTTTAATAGTATTTTCTTGTGCATGCCTTTCGTTTTTTAGAGATAGAGGGGGTGTCTGGGGGGGAGCTTTTACTTTATTGGCATAGTGGTTGATTCTATTTCATCTTTAAAAGTGTGCTTATTACATGCTAATCTTTACTTGTTAGGTACGAGCTGCAATTAAAGTGAAGGCATCTATTATAATTTGTTTCACTTCATCTGGAAGGGCTGCGAGGTACTTTCTTTATGAGTAATTAGATATCGATGTTTTCATACTTAGTATCTTGGAAAAATGAACCAGTTGCTCTCAAAATAGGTTTGACTGTGATAACAATCACTATCCTTCAATCACTATCTTTCTATCCTGCATCTTCATTTCATCTATATCCTTAAAACTTTCTGTCTAAAGATGTTATATGTACTTGTCTACTTGCCAGATTGATTGCAAAGTATAGGCCAACAATGCCAGTACTATCTGTTGTGATCCCCCGACTTAAGACAAATCAGCTAAAGTGGAGCTTTAGTGGAGCTTTTGAGGTTGAATTTTAAATTTTGATTTAGCTGCTTATTTTCTGTTAACTATCTGTGGCTGTTATTGATTCCCCCTAAGAGATTAGGTTGAATAGACTGACTGCCAACTTTCATTCTTGGGAAGGCTTACATCTAATGCAATTAATATACAACCATAGTGAATATTTTATAAATAATATTAATTATAATACAATTTAATTTTACTGTTAAGTATTCTCGGCATGTCATAATTATCATATTTTATATCCTGTGTAAAGTAAATACATACAGCGATGAATTATATTGATCTTTGGAAGATGCTACTGTACTTTCTTGAATATGGACACCCCTAATTCCATCTAACAATTATAAAATTTTATTTACCAGGATGTGTTGTGTTTACATTGGCTTACACCTTGCTTACCAAACTTACTAAGAAATTCAATTTGTGACACAGGCAAGACAATCACTTATCGTGAGAGGTCTCTTTCCTATGCTTGCAGATCCTCGACATCCTGTAAGTTTTTCTTTTTGTAATTCTGCTCAGTTATAATTGTTTCTCAAGTTGATAGGCATTGTTCTGTTGAGATAGTTCTTTGGGGGTATAGACATTAGATGCTGAAAACAGATCAAGGTGAGCTGGACATGGGGTTATTTACTGACAGTGACAGCTTCAATGCATATTCTGGCTCTAGAGTTCCTTGTCCCTCTGTGTAGATCTAGAGGCAGGATTATTCTGGATCCAAACATTATTTATTTATTTTTAATTATGATCAGCTTCATGGCTAGCACTTATGATACCACCTCTGGTTACATTGTTGGAACACATAATCTTCATTCTGCATGAGACGTATATTGCTGATGCTTTGTGCTATAGTGGCTGTATAAAATGTCCAATAATGTTATGCATCTTACTTCACAGTTTACATGCACCCCTTTACTTAATGATCCCAGGCTTACCATATATTGATGTCATGCTCTATGCTTGCAGGCTGAGTCAACAAGTGCAACAAATGAATCTATTCTTAAGGTTGCCCTTGATCATGGAAAAGCATTGGGAGTTATAAAGTCACATGACCGAGTAGTTGTTTGCCAGAAACTTGGTGATGCATCTGTGGTTAAGATTATCGAGCTTGAAGATTGAAGCGCATTCATCCAACTACAGTTTTAGTGCTATTTATTTATTTTACAACTTTGCCTAGTTATTTAAAGATGCAGGTCATCCTGCCTCAAGTAGAAGTTATCTCTACTTGGTTTTTGAGGAAACGAATTTTGATGCAAATTATTACCTGGCTAAAACATAAATCAAGTGAATGTGCCCTTGATGCCAATTTTTTGGGTTTAGTATTCATAGTAGAACACAGTTCGAAAATGTGATTATTGAAACCGATTGCAAAACTAATTATGATAGCTTGTTATTTCAGACGCCAATTGTTTATAAGCACATTTTTATTGTCTGGTCATTGTGGTCATATGAACAAGAGGTAGAATAAAGTGTGGATCAGAATGATTTACCTATGAAGTGCCTAAACTGCCATGATTCATTCAGGTTTGGGAAGTATCGTTTTATCTATTTGGAGGAAAGTTTAGTGAATTACTAGAGCCGTAGTTGATTTGATTTGAGTGGTACTCTATTTTATATTGTTGAAAGAAACGGACCTATGTTATGCGTTGTGCACATGGTAAACTTTTATTTTTTTTTATTTTTTTATGGAATTAAATGAAAATATGATTGATCAAGCTCCCACCACATAAACTTTGGTAAAAGCATTAGGCCTACGTTGAGGAATTCAATACCATTAAGGAATGTTGGCTGTGAAGCAGTAAACAAACTGAATCAGCGATGTGATGCAATCGAGTGATAAAAATAAGAAGGGGGACTAGCAACAGTTACAATTTCGAATGTACATAATTTTGTCAAGAGTCCGAAGACCAAGTGTGCCACTCGATAACTCGAGGAAATTGAGTGTCCTATAATCAAGAATAAGGCTGTGTTTGAAACTTTGAATTTCAGTTGAATCACGTTGGGTTGAACGTGTATTGAAAAGTGGGAAAGCAAAGCACTAATATCTAGCATGAGGTCGACGAAGTCATATAGCGGCTTTGAAAGATTTATATTTATAATAAGATTGATTAAAATATGTAGTGCCTGTGGCCTCATGGATAAGGCGCCTAACTTCTAATCAGGCGATTGTGGGTTCGAGTCCCACTGGGCGTGAGATTAATTAACCTTTAGTTAAGTTAATTGAAATGAAATTATGTTATTCCTTTTTATTTTTAATAAAATAAAAAGTGGGGAGTGGTGGAGAGGTGAGGAGAGTGAAATCGCGAGTCACCGTTATACAACAGTGTAGGCAACCACTACCTACAAACCTCTCCGTGGATATATCGTGGATGTCAACACATGTAAGGCATCAATGTTTCTTTGTTAACCACACGGGGGAAACATCGGATAAAGACCCCGCCCTAGCCATAGAGGTTTAGGGTTTAATAAGACCATGTGTTGCATCCCTCCAAACACACCCCTAAATTTATCATTAGCTTTCAAGAAGGATCATATAAACCTTGAAAACAATGTGTCATTTTCCGATGTGGGACTTGTACTTGGGTGAAAATGTTTCATGAAAAACCAGTTTCAAAGCCTAGAAGACTAAATTCAAAACCTCAGGTGATAATCTGACTGCAATGAAAAATCAGGTCAGTTGATAAGTCACTATTGAATCCATGATAATCTAATAGAGTGATTGTGGGTTTGAGTCTCACTGGACGTGGGCAAAACATTTTTAACCTTCAGTTTATGATATAATCTGTTATGGCACTTGTGACAACATATTTTGCAGCCCCCTAGTATGCATCTGCTTGAAATGAATTTGAAAACTGAGTTGTACAGTTAGCCATATATTATTATATATATAAATCCTCCTAAATTTTATATAAATTTAATTTAAAGCTGCCAAAAAGACACGTTTTTACAGTTTATATTTTGTTTTTATTCCACAAATATAATGCGCGTTGATCCCGGGTCAAGTGGCTTTACTTTTTATCCAACTTGAAGGAGGAAGTGACAGATTAAACTTAGTTTAAAACAAAAACAATAATAACCAAAGCATGTTTAAATAAACAAAGGGTATCTAGATGGTAGATACAGACATTTACTATTTTCGTTTTCTTCAATAACAACCAACTTAACAAGTACCCCAAAAAGAGAACAACCACTTTCCTCTATTTGGCCTAATCGATCTACATCTTTTCTATACCTTAGTTTCATCTATCATACAAATTAACCCCAGCAAAATCATCTCCCCTAGATCTAGGTGGAAGAATGTTGTTGTTGATGCTGCTGCTGCTGCTGTTGTTGGTGTTGAATATTCATCAATTCAAGCTCCTTCTGGCGAATGAGCAAAACCATTCTCTCATTCTCAAGCCTCCTGCGTTCATTTTCAAGTTTGGCCCTCTCCATTTCCCTCTCCTTCTTGCTGCTAAACCTTGCCCATTTCAGCCTTTGTTTCTCCAACTCAAATGCTTGAGTTTGGTAGCTTATTTGCTGCTCCTCCAACTGCATTATCCTGTTCCTCATCCATTGCTTTTTGTCCCAAGCACTCCTACCCCCATCTTGGAACACACCACTCACCTCAGCACTCAGTTGCTGCATCATCTGTGGTGACATAGAAACCCCCCCTACTTTCCTTGCCCTCTTCCTCATTGACCTTCCATCATTCTCATCCTCAATATCTTCATGTCCATGCCCCACATGACCCCTTGAACCACCTTCTCCTGAATCATCTTCATCCTCATCTGAATCATCCTCAGAATCATCATCCTCATCCTCATCATCATCATCCTCTTCCCCATTTCCCACTTTCAACATCCTCAAACCCTCCACCCCTGAACCCCCCAAATTCCCCACCTCTGATGAATGAAAACATCGTTGTTGCTGCTGTTGTTGCTGCTGCTGATGTGGTTGAGCCTGAGCCTGAGACACTTCACCCCCAGACTCTCCTTGCTGTGGACCATTGTTATTCCCATGGCCACAACTATTATGGTAAGCACACATTTCCCTGAAGAACAAGTGCTTGGAATTGAGCAACTTCTTAACCTCCTCTTTCATCTTTGGAGACAAGTCCATTGTGTCCAACAAGTTCTGATTCTCCACGACCCTGCAAGCAGTTCCCTTGCCAAGAATATCATTCACCCTCTTATACCTCTTGTTCAAGTCATTGAACTTATCCTCACACTGCTGAGGAGAAACATAGGACCCCTTCTCCATCATAGCCCTTGACACCGACTTCCACTTCCCTTTCTTCTGCATCAAACCAGAGGACTTCTTCTTATCAGCAGTCCCTTCAGAGCCAGCCTCATCACCAATGTAATAAACCGCCATTATCAAGAGCCTCACCATGGTGTCAGTCCACTTCATTCTCTGCCATGGTGAGACCTTCCTCTTGGGGTCATCATCAGCAGGGAACCCTGGCTCATCATCATCACTGAGAGGGGAATGTTGTTGCTGCTGCTGTTGTTGTTGTTGCTTGGTCTTGGCTGAAAAGGGAGGGTACCCTTGTTTGATTGATTGGTGAAGGTGTGGATGATGTGGGTCAGTGTCATGGTGTGTGGCATAAGGAAGCATTTGGGAGTGGTGTTGTTGCAAACGGTGAGGGTTTTGTTGTTGTTGCTGCTGCTGTTGTAAAGGGTTTTCAACTCCTACCAACCCAGAGAACATTCCACTACCTAGTCCATTGGGTTCCATCAACAAACACCCAAATTTTCAAAACTAAGCAAAAAGCAACAAACTTTGGATGAAAGGCGCTTACCCTTAATCGAAAGTGCAAAAAGGGTGCACAAGAACAACATGAATCAATGAAGGAAGATTGGTTGAGAGAGAAGAAAGTGTGGCAGTGGCATGACACCGTTGAGTGAGGGAAGAAATGGCAGAGTGAGTTTAATATGGGATTACATAGGAGTTGGTGATAGGATTGGGTTGTCGGGGAAAGAGAAGGGTAAAGGTATAATAATACTACTATAACAGAGAGATGAGAGAGAGAGAGAGTGCGCGTGTGTTTATGATGTGTTTGGTTTTTAAAGCAACTGGTTTTGTTTTGGAGCAGACAGAAACTGCCCATGGTTTTGTGTTTGAGTGAGTCTTTGAGAGAATAGAATGGGATAACCAAACCAACCCACAGGTTTTGTTCAAAACTGGGGAGCCACGGCGACTGTGTGCCGTTTCAAAACGCCAACAAGGATGCTGCTTTTTGTATACGTGGTGGATATTTTCGTTAACTAAAACCGTAAACCTTACCGTGTGCGCGCTATCTTTCTCTCTCTCTTTATACATATCTTTCACCTTATTTTTTTTTTTTTTTTTTTACATTACCTAACTTTTTTCTTTTCTTTTCGATACATCAATTTATATCTAACTTGTATATTATCTTCGTTCCTATTTATAAGACGTTGTTAACTAAATTACGTTTATTAAGAAAGTTAATTAACCTAGGTATTAATAATAAATTTGTGTATAAGTGTAATATTTTTCCTTGAGATTAATAATGAAAGTCTATTCATCTTTTCTAATTTTCATAGGAGAGAGAAAGAGACATTAAGAGTAACATTCAGTTAATGTATTATAATAAATAAGGGTATTTTAGACAAAATAATTAATGCATAAGATAGTCAAAATGAAATCTTATAAAAAGGGACAAGGAATTTTCAAAACAATGTCTTATAAATAGGGACGGAGGTAGTATAAGTCATACAACATATATACATTAATAATAGGCTTAATTGTAATTTTTACACCCAACTTTTTAATTTTTGGTGAATTTTATCCCCAACAAATTAATTTGGTGCATTTTACCTCCAACTTTTTAAAAAAATTGCAAATTTTACCTTCTACTATTGTGTTGATATGGTATGCTGACATAAGCGTAAAAAGTGTGATAAAATTTACCAAAAAGTAAAAAGTTAGGGATAAAATTCGCCAAAAAATAAAAAGTTGGGAATAAAAAGTATAATTATTTTAGCATGTCACGTCAACAAAACGGTGGAAGGTAAAATTTGTAACTTTTTAAAAAAGTTGGAGGTAAAATGTGCCAAATTAATTTATTGAGGACAAAATTTACCAAAAAGTAAAAAGTTGGGGTAAAAATTGTAATTAATCCTTAATAATATAACTATTTTTTCTATATATGTATGTATGTTGTTTTGTGATGTGGTTTTGTTAAATATTACTTTTTTATATATAAAAATAAATATCTAATTTATTAAAATCAATAAAAATAATTAAAATGGTTATTTTTAATTAATAATATTATAAATTTAAATTTTATCCTAAAAATATCCATAAAAGGGAGGTAGTATTTATTTATTTTTGTATGAATTAGATTTATAATTTTTATTCTCCATGATACCTAAAAATTATCACCTAAAAAATTCATTTAATATGGTGATATATATATATATATATATATATATATATATATATATATATATATATATATATCACCATATTAAATGAATTTTTTTATTATGAAAATTGAAAATTAAAAGTTAATTGTATACAAATATTAAAATTCAAAGTTAATTAGTGATCACCTAATCATTTTTTTTACCATGTTATTGGTGTGGTAAATATATCATCTTTGGTAGAATTTTTCCTTTCAATAACTTTTTTTTTTCCATCGACAAGATTCAAAATCAACACCTTATTTTGAAGAATCTGAATTCAATTTCACTCAAACCCAACGTATCAACATAATGGTATCACATGACCATTTAAAAAATTAAGTATATTTTTCTTTTAATCTTCACTGTATATATATCCTCACAAGAATTAATATATATTAAAAGGAATTATATTTTTTTATTACTTAATTTTACTAATTGTAAATCTCAAGATTTGATTTAAAAATGTAACGCTCATTTTTTTTAAAATTAGAATTTATTTAGAAATTAAGGTTTCTAGTTGCAATTTTTTTTAAAAAAAAAATCAAAAGCAACGAGATATAAGTTAAATGGAGATTCTAATCTTAAAAGTTTTATATTCTTTTTTTCTTATCCGTAGGAATTGAAGACAGTACCAGGGAGTTTACAACACTCACGCACCCTGTTCAACCAACTGAATTTTTTTAACTTTGAAAATTTATCTTGTCATACATAAATTTTATTACATTTTGACAATGCCCAACTCGCTTTAAAATGGCAGGACGGGGGCAAGTTGTTCAGTCCACCAATTCGTCCCAACCTGCACCCGCCTAGCTTGTCAACCTGTCGAGCCACTGGCAGGGCGGGGTGGGTTGGCCCGCTGACCCTTTGTGTAATTTTTTATATGTAAATGTTAGGTGTTATTGTGATTACTATTTAGGCTTAAGGTTTCCAAAATTAAAATTTTATTCGCAAGTTACAAATGTTATGTGCATGAGGCTTACTAATATAATTAAACTAAAATTATTAAGGATTTGATCATGACTTTGTTCAAGTAAGAATTGTACTTGATGTAGCTTAGATGCTATGGCTACACTACAACTTAGAAAATTGCCATGAAACAATTACCACATGATTGTTCACGTATGATTATTCAACCTAAGTCCTCCTTCCATCATAAATCATAGTGGGCCATGTCTTGAATCTGGCATAACATGAGGCCTTGTTTCTTTCCCCCCCCCCCCCCCCCCCCTTTTTTTCATTTCTAACGGGTCAGCCTACCAACTCGACAACCCACCCTTATGTAGGACGGGCCATGATTTTGAGCACAAATCAGTAGATTGGCCAATCCGCCTCATCCCCTTTTTGGTAGGTTGGTGGTGGGGCAAGCCAAAACAAGCAGGGCCAGCCTACATTGCCACCCCTAGTCTTTATTACCAACTTTGACACATCATTGTCATTCTATTTGGTAGTGTTGATTTGTTCTACCAATCTTTCTCAATGAAAAAAAAAATATTTACCAATGAGTTTTGAATAATAAAAATATATTTATATATTTATATCTTTATTATTGAATAATTCATCAATAAATAAATCTATAAAATATATATACACACTCGATAATATTAAATTTGTTATATGTTAATTACAAAAAAAAAATATTAATTATTATCAAATATTGAAAATGGTTATAAAATAGAAATAGAAATATGATACAAGCAAGAAGCATTTTTACTTTCAAAAAATAAAAAGGCAAGAAGCATTTTTGTAAGAAAGCTTAGTCACGAAATCCATCATAAGTAGTCACTTGACCATTATTTCTTTGCCAAGAAGCATTACTCCAAATGAAAGAATTTGCGATATGGGTTTACTTGTTATGGAGGGCTGCGAGAGAGAGATAATGAAGCGGTTATGGGTGAAAGAAAGAGTAGTGCACTATTGAGAAATCAATTAAACGTTATTATATTTAGGGTAAAATATGTTTTTGATCCCTGTACTTTCAGAAAAACTTGATTTTAGTCTCTGTACTTTCAAATCAATCATTTTAGTCCTCAAACTTTGAAAAACACTTGCTTTTAGTCCCTCCCTTCTAATGGTGTTAATACTGTTAACAGAAATACAGTTTTCGGCAGCTTTAAACCGCCACAAAATACACATTCCTCATATATTTAAACTCAACATCATTGGCGGCTAAAAACCGCTACAAAGATTATTAAAAAAAATAGACATATAATGTGTCATTAGTAATGGAAGAGATGTGCTTCTCGTTAAGTTTGAGTCTATTTTTTTTCATAATCTTTGTGGTGATTTTTAGCCAATGATGTTGAGTTTAAATACACGAGGAATGTGTATTTTGTGGAGATTTATAGCCGTCGGAAACTGTAACACTGTGATTTTTCATAATGTATTAAGTGTTTGATTAACACTGCAAGAGGAATTAAATTTAAATTTATGTTATTTAAATTTATGTTATTTAATGAGCTAGTTAATAAAATAGCATAAATTTCTATGTATTTGGTGTGCTTTAGTGACCTTTTATACTTGTCGGGCCTTATTAGCGGGCTTTAGTAAGAAGAAGGGGGTGTGGTTAGAGGAAACATAGGGAAGATTAGTAAAAGCCCAGAACCCAATTCTAAAACCTCCTCCTCCCCAAATGTCTTATGTGTTGAAGATCCTCCTCCCTCTCTCATTTTCTCACTACTCCTTCTTCCTCTCCAAGTTCCCCTTCTCTCTTGAGTTTGGAGTGTGACCTTCTACGCCATGGATGGTTTGTTTCCTTCTTCCCTAGAGCACCTTTGATTGTTATCGAGTGGGTAAGTTCTCCTCCTTCCTCCTTTGATCTCTTTGCTCCATTTATTTTCTCTTTTCATTTCCTTGGAGTGACCCATAATAAGTTTTGATGTAGAACCCTTTATTGAGTGTTATTTTTGGTTTATATTCCATGAGTATGATGTGGTGGTGTTGAGGATTTAAGGAAGCCCTTTTGATTGAGTTCAAGATCTTCTTCTTCTTCTCAAGAAGCTAGCTTGGAGGTGTTCGTGGTAAGGGAAGCTCACCCTCTCTCTTTGTTTTATATTGGAATTTGAGTTGTTTGGCTTGAATCTTGGGTTCTTGTGTTGGGGTTTAGTGTTTAGAAGCTTAAGGGTTGATTATTGATGTGTTTATTGTGAGTTTGGATGCTTGGGTAGCTATTAATGGGGTTGAAAGCTCAGATTTTTGAAGATATTTTGTTGCAGAATTCGTAGTTTTAGCTTAAGCTAAAATTTGTAGCTCAAGTTAAATTTCGATAGAATTGGGTCTACGCGAATTTAGCTAAAGCTAAAATTTTGAGCTCAAGCTAAACTTCGATAGAATTGAGACTGCACAAATTTAGCTCAAGCTAAATTTTTTAGCTTAAGGTAACTTTTTGGCTTAAGCTAAATTAAGGCAGAATGTTTTATTTTACCCTAAATGTTTTCTTGAGATTTTCCAAAACAATTCCAAGTGCATATAAAATGGTATTATGAGTTTTTATAATTATGTTAAAGTTGATTATAAGTTGAGATGATGTAATTCATATTAATATGCGGTTTTGGTGAGATGATTATAAGAATTCAAGGTGTGGAAAGTCTTACTTTGCTTAGGGAACTGGGGATGGGTTCATAAATGTGATCAGTACATGATTAGTGAATCAATGATATGATGGATGTTATGTAATTTTTTGAGATATGATTATCGAAATAGGAATGTAGATACTATTAATCTTATAAATGTTTAAGCAAATGTAGTAAGTTTTTCTTAGAGAGAATGCCTTTATTGTTGAGATTATACTATTATTGATTGAGATATATATGTTTTAATGAGATGATGATGATGAATGATATTCTTATATTGTAAATGTCCTATATGTTGGAGGGTTAACTATGTTCTTTGGGAAGGTTTTTATTAGAAAATGGTATACTTGGGAGGGTGAGTTACACGCTAGAACTTCGGTCCACTAAAGCGACCCGGGGGTCTCGCCTAGTGGGATATCTTTCTGAGTACAACCCCTATGTTTTGACTCCGAATGGCTTGTCGGAGTGTTGAGAACTACTTTCCAAGAGGTTTAGTGACCTTTCTAGTGTATAAGGGATGAATTATTGTTGTGATTGTGGTTTGTTGAGATGTATTTGGACCCTTAAGTTAGGCCATTGGAGATAGCGGGTATGGAGGTGGCGTATCTAAGACTATAAGGGACTCCAAATATGTTTTACCGCTGGAATGCGGTGGGTGCACAGTTGGTGCATAGGTGTGCACAGTTGGTGCACAAGCATATGAGTAGGCACGTAAGTTGAGGGTGCTTGGTGGGATCTCAACCTAATGCTAGGGGTTTTCGTGGTGGCTAACGGGAATGGGCCTATAGAATAGACGAGTGGGCGAATCCCTATAGATGTAAGGTCTTGCAAACCTACAGAGATAAGCCATTACCCACACTTGTCTATTTTTGATAAAATCACACTTCCCCCATAGGGTCAGCCCAAGAGACTCCCTGAATGGTCAGAGAGTGAGACTATGTTAAGGGATGGGGCTTATGGGAGATCGCTCATATGATGTTGAAACTCCATGGAGTAGAGTCAGTATTTGATGGTTGAGGTTGTCTAGTGGTTATGATGTACATTAGTTATGCTTGTTTTGTGATGAGGATTGTGATAGTAAATGTTCACATGTGATATATAATGTTGATGGTTCATGATGAGCAGTGCTGATGGATCTATGATGATAATGTTAGCTGAGGATTTATCCTATGATTTTGATGTATATATATATATCTATTGAGATGGTTGAGCTTTGATGTTGTGGTCTGATGGTGTCTATTGATGAACAATGTGAGATAACTTTTATATAAACTGAGTTTTGGATAAAGATTACTAGCTATTATGTAATATATTTTCAAAGTATGTAAAGTTTAGTTTTCTTCCTTTTTCCTTATTTGGAATCTATTGATTTGTATATATATGGTTTTGTTTTGGTGAGCTTACCCTTGCGTGTGGCACATATGTTGTGACTGTGATGATCTTGAACTACGTGTTCGGGGGAGCAGACTTCTAGGAGGCTGCATTCTCTTGAGAAGCATTAGAGTTGGATCATCCCTTTCGGAAGCATATTGGATAGACTTGCATGGACGCGGAGATATTTGTTCTCTATTTATGATGTTTTACTTCTTTATCTAGGTATAAAGATGACCAGCTTAGGTTTACCTTATATGTAGCTTTCAAGAGTTTTATGTTTTTAAGGATATATATATCTTCTTTTACACTGTTGGAGTGTCATGAGGCACCAAGTTTCGATTTAGTTATGTCTTGTAAATGCATGGTTTATATCGTAAGTTTTGAAATTTTATTTGTAACTCTAGAATCGTGTAAATTTCTTACATTATTTTCATAAATAAATTTATTGAAGGGTTTTAAAAGAAATAAAATAAAATCTCTAGCTTGGTTAGTTATATAACGAAGATGGGTCATTACAGAAACTGTATTTTCATTAACAGTATTAACACCATTAGAGGGGAGGAACTAAAAACAAGTGTTTTTCAAAGTTTGAGGAGTAAAATGGTTGATTCGAAAGTACAAGGACTAAAACCAAGATTTTTTTGAAAGCACAGGGACTAAAAACATATTTTACCTTGATATTGACATTAGTGCCATTGTGTTTTCGCCTTTCTGTTTTTAAATAGATTAATTTTAAAAGAAAACGCTGAAAGCGACTAATTTTCATTTTCAATTTTAAGACGCATTCTAAAAATATTTTCATGCAGAATATTTTCTAAAATACAACTAAACACATTTTCTCAATCATTTTATGTTTTTAATGAAAATGAAAATAGAAAACGAGGAAAGTAAACATGCCATCTTAAAATTGAATTATTTTCGTGTTTTCCATTGGTAGTTTCATGTGATGTCAGTAAAACATTGTAGTCTAGTCCTTCAAAGTTGACTTGAGGTGGACAACGTCTCAAACTCTACACTTACCTCTAAATATACACACCTAAATTGTGCACCTTCAATGAATTGTGAGAGAATAGGTCTCTCACTTCCTTAATCTTCCTCATCTGTGCTAACAAAAGTCCTAAAGCTCGTTCAAAGGTAATTTTGAAATTCTACATCACTATCCATTGCTTGCATGATGCATATTCTTACCTCCACTATGTTATACTCCATGGTCCACAAACTGTTCGCTAATATTATCATCATTAGAGGAAGTCTCATCCTCAATAGGGGTTGTAAACTTCTTGTTGGTCCTCACTGTTGAGAACTTCCTCGAGCCCTTTGACCCTCGTCTTCAAATCCCTGTACCAATGCCTACTCCTGCTCCCATAGCAGTACCTAGCAGTTATGTTCTAGTTCAGGTAAGAGTGGCTGAAAATATGAATAGTGCTTTAATTTCACTTGATTTCCCCATCAATGATTATATCATTACTTCTTGTCTTTCAATGTTGAAGTAACTTGTTTACTGTTGGTGTCATGAATAGCTTAAGTCATTCTACAACTATTTTATCTGATTAATTTGTAAATTTTAATGTTTTTATGTTATTGTGTATTGATAGAAAATTTACACTTGTTTTAGCTTTCTTTCATCTTTTTAGTATTCATTCTAACCTATGCATTAACAGTTTAGTCGCAAGAACTGATGGCAAGCATGTATACTTGCAGTGCGTATGTGTAAATTGAATTGATGCAAGCATGTGTGTGTGTGTGTCCAGTGTTTTGATGGTTTATATTATCAAACAGTACAAGCAGATGGAGAACGGAAAACTGAGCAACAAAATGGTTCGGCTTCCAAAGAGACTGCATCTTCCAAAAAGATTGTGTCAGCTACCCCAACTATTATTGCAAGAACATTAGTTGGACCTGTAGTTTCTTCAAGTATGACCATAGCACTGGAGCTGAGGAACCCTTCAACTGTTCATTCTAAGGCAAATACCAGAAGTGCCCCACAACCTTGTGCAGTTGTGCCTAATGAAGCTTGGTTACAGGTATAATGGTTAGATAATGGTTCGTTGTAATGTTTCAGATCATGTCTAGTACATTAGAACAATTATGCAATACCCTCCATCTTTTACTGACAGTAAGTTAATTCCTTAATGGATTTATATGTACCTATTCAGATTTTCATGACTTTTTTTTTAGTGAGCATGCTGATGTGCATTTTTTTTGTAAATTTATTTAGTACTATCGAACTAAAAACTAGTTTAGGCATTTCTCTAATATGGAATATACTAAAAACTAAAAAGTTTTTTTTTTCCTTTGCTAATCCTTTAATATAGCAGATGTTATATATGTCTTGTGGAGTATAAGGATGGAGACAGCATGCGAGTTTTGCCTTGTCATCATGAATTTCATACAACATGTATAGACAAGTGGCTGAAGGAGATTCACAGGTATGTGGGTATAGGGAGTTGGGTGTCCTTTTTTGGTTAGCTATATGGCTAAAAACTTCAAATTTATATAAAATTGTCTATTGCTATATATTCCTGCCAATTTACTATTGTTGTGTATCTATGCATATCTGGGATTGTGGAACTTATCTAGTAAATAGCACAGAAGAATAAAGAACATATATGAGTGAATTTTGTGTTTATTTTTAAATTAGAAGCACTTTAATAGGTAAACTGTAGAGCGATTTTTATAGTCTTGGAGGCCACCAATCTTTCATGGAAAAAATATTATTAGACAGGTATGGTTTGGTAACTTTGGTTTCTCTTTCTGAAATTTGTCATTTGATCAAGCTAGAGGGTAAAAGTTGTGTGTAAAAGTTGCAATGCAGTGGATAATTCTATTTCTATAATTTTATTTGCACATTTGTTAGACAAAAACCCAAATGAAAAAAAAATTGCCTTTATTTTTGCTGCTTCATATTACACTTTTCATTCATACAGTCATGAGTTTCTTAATTAATTACACTTTTCATGCACAAATGTATTATTCTATTTCTCTTTAATGTATTTATTCTTTTAACAAAGTAAAATATTGTTAAACTGAAAAAGTGAAAGTAAGAAACTGATGGTCCAAATAGCAATGGTTGCTCTAAGTTGATTTTCTTGTCTTTTTTTTTATTATTTTATTTTACCGAATCCTTCTCTCTTTTTAACGTTGTGTTTCTTACTTTAAGATATACAAGTTCCTCATTTGTATTGTTTTTGATAACCTCAGTTTTGAGTTTTTCTTTTGTTTTCATTATTATTGTTATTATTATTATTTTGAGGGAAATTATTATTATTTGTGTATCAAATTCTCTAGACTTGTTTTAATGGTCATTTTTATATCTTGATATGAAAGGTCTACTATGGTTCAGTTATTGATAAGAAGTGGTCGAAGTCCTGAGGAAGCTACTATAATTTGTATGTCACAGGCTTGTCCACAAGGATATTTTATTTAGTAAAGAGGGAAAGGTATCGTTCCTGTCTATTGTTTTGTTGAACTTATGGCAGTGTAGTGATGCGTGCATTCTTTTATTTAACATGATTTTAGTCCCAAATGTGATTAAGGTCGTGGAAGTTGCCAGGCAGCGTGGGATTCTCATAGTTTGGGTAATAACACTCTTTGTCATGAGTTATCTAGGGACTTCTAGTTTTCATAACTCCATAGATTCTTGATTTTTAGTTTTTATTTATAAATAACTTGATGTGCTCTGCATTTTGGATCATAGGTTTGTTTTTTATTTGTCTTTTTTAGAGGGTGGCTTCAGGTATATCTTAAAAAATCTGTTCCAATAATTGACTATAAGCAAATAGAAAAAATGACCAATAATTTTCAAGAAAGTAACATCTTGGGGTTTTGGATGTGTTTACAAGGCTCGCTTGGATCATAACTTGGATGTTGCAGTAAAAAAACTACACTGTGAGACTCAAAATGCTGAGAGAAAATTCAAGGTAATGATCACATATTATTACTTATTCATTGTTGGTTCTCTGTTTTCAATTTTCTTTTTGTCTCTCTCTCCTTTCTATCTTGTATTGAATGGTGTGATGAATTTGCAGAAAGTGGTGAATTTGTTAAGCAAAATTCAACATCCGAATATAATTTCTTTACTGGGTTGTAGCATTGATGGTGACACGAGGTTTATTGTCTACGAGCTGATGCAAAATGGATAATTGGAAACCCAATTACAAGGTAAAATACTGCATCTCATGCTTTATTTGCATAGTAGAGACACTTGGGACTTGATTTTTTTTTATCTAAAATCTATTAAATTTTGAAAATCCTTTCTAAAATATTTGTTTTGAAAACAAAAAATCAGAAAAGGTTAGGAGATGTTTTCCTATTTTTCTTCTTCTAAAGATTCAAAGGATAGTATTTAGAAAACACAAACGTGTTCTTGAAGCAAACACTCTCAAATATGTTCAAAAGACAAATAAAATTTAGAAAACAGATATGTAACAGTAAACAAATTAACAACGCCTTAATATCAATTACTAAATTCTTATAGTGTCATTCTTTTCCAAAATCTTATGCTGAAAAACCTTCTCATGGCTCGGCATTCACTTGGCACATGAGGATGAAGATTGCTCTTCTTGACACAGCAAGGTGAGTTTCCTTAATAAGGTTTTTTTTTTTTTTTTATCTTTCTGATGTGTTCTGCTGCAATTATATTAACATTCTTCTTGTATGCTGACCAGAGGATTAGAATATCTGCATGAGCACTGTTACCCTGCAGTGATCTATAGAGATATGAAATCTTCTAATATTCTCTTGGATGCAAACTTCAATGCCAAGGTAAGAAAATCATATTAGATTTGCTACAAAAGTTATCTCCCTTTTTCCATTACCAATTGTTTTCATCTTTTAATGTATTCACCTAAGCTCCACGTACTTATTGGTGGTGGATTCAGCTGTCTAATTTTGGTCTTGTCATAACTGATGGGTCCTAAAACTGATTCAGCTAAAAGACAAAAATATGTTAATTATTGACTCTCCAATTGATATACTTCATATTCAGATATTTGTATGTAGCACAAAATAAAATTCTCTTAATTAACACAGTGAGAGCTAACTTTGAGTTTATATGGTGTCGATTTTTGGTGCTTCCACTACAAGGATATAGCCCCTGATGGAAAAACTCTTAAGGTGAGTCAATCTTTAAGTTTCTTCCCTTAATTGCAATTCTTAGAGAGGATCAAAGTGTGAGATGCAGTGGCATATGCTTACTCATTTTTTATATCTGGAATATTCAATTATGATCATTGTTGGTGGAATGTGCTTTCTTGATTAATACTCTGCTGCCACATTTTATAAATCTGCTTTCTGAGCTATTGGATTGCAAGTGTTGTCTTTATCACAAAGCATACCACAACAACACTAGTCCTTGCAAATCACTACGTGTACTTTGCTTTTTTTTTTTTTTTTTCTGCCAACTAATTCTCCAGTAGTTCTAGTTAACCTCATTTCATTGAATAACTTGTCTAACTTGAACTCATGAAGCCAATTGCAGATAACATGTAGCTGCCAAAAACCAAATGATGATGCCAGCCTAAAGCACACAAGTTTGGCATTGCATATAGGAGCACTCTTGGTCTTGGTGAGATTCTTGTACATAGAAATTCAATTCTTTACTCTTCTTGCGAATGAGTACCCCAAAGATCCTAGTTAAATAATCAATAAATAGATAGTTTTTATTGAAAGTTACAATATGAGTGTATTGGTAACATTAAACACTAGTTTGTCTTTCTTGAACTTCCGTTTTTATATTTTTGGTATGTTACAACAACTAAAACTTATATTGGTATTGAAATTGAGTACCTATACTAAAAAAATTAGCATATATTTTTTTTTTAAAAAAAATAACTTTTTACATCGGTTCTAATTAGAACCAATGTAGAAAGCACCTATACAACATCGGTGCTTTTAGTTGTTGTAATTAGAACCAATGTTGTATAGGTACTTTTTATATCGATTGTGGCCAGAACCGATGTAGAAAGTTGTCAGATTTACACATTTTGGCACACTTACGACATCGGTTCAAGCCACAACCGATGTTAAAAGGTGTTTTTCACATCGTTTGAAAATCGATGTTGAAAGTGTAACACCCCTTCTATTCATTTTTTAATAATCCTATTTGAAAGCTTGGATTAATTTTAATACAATTATTTAATTAGTTACTTATGAAAAACTGTGTAAATTTTTCGCATGATAAACATCAATAATAAAAGGTGGGATTAATTTAAACACCAACAACAAGAACATAACATTAATCATAATCACCATAAGGTTTTAGTACATCAAATGATTACACTGAAATAGAAATACATCGGAAAAGAAAATACATCATAAGAAAGACGCCATTATACCTCGACTCAAAAACCCCTAACAGAGCAGTATCGACACACTAGTCCCCTCCCTCGTCATTGAGTTCGATAGGATGTCGTTCATCGCTCCCAGGTATGAGAGGTGACGGAGGCGGACACATATACTCGTCGTTGATCCTAGGGTTGATAGTAGACTACTCCCAGTCAAGTGCAGAGAATAATCCTACAGGAAAAGTGAGCTCAGCTGACACCATAGGTTCACCTAATAATGGTAGGTTGCGAATGATGAGGCCTCCACTGCACTCGTCCTCGTCGGAAAGCCATTGCCTTATCGGTCCAAATGTCACTTCCAAGTTCCATGCTGCTGGGTCCATCTTCACAGAATAGAACATACAAGGAAACAGAAAAAGTATGGAGTGAGGTTGTATTCTTTCGATGTCGTTTCCATGGAAAGAGTCGAGACGTTTTCTCACTCCAACACAAAATCAATCAAGCACACATATTTTACGGGGGACCTATCATATACTTGTTAGTTGTTGTTATTACTTACTTTTCAAGTGGTTTTTTAAGGCAGTTATCTATCTTTTTCTCTTATTTGGGGTGTTGTTTTACTCAATTTCTGTTAATTTCGTAGTTTAGTTAGAATTTCTTTAATTTTCTAGTTTTATGGTTATATCTTAGTGTTTTGCCCCACTTTTTGTAGGAATTGGAAATTGAAGCTGAAGAACTCATTTTGGAGCTGCATTCTAATGTTTTGGATGTTATGAAGGGTCTTTTGTAGCAGCAATCTGCTGAAGTGCAGAAATTGCCAATCAGCCAAGCCAAAATTCCAGGCTGAGCGAAATGTCACTTTGAAGAAATTTTGCACATGTATATAAATAGCTGACTCTCATTTATGAAGGGGCTTGGAACATTTTCAAAGACCTTCTGTAGCTCGTTTTGTACTGTTTATTTGGAGAGAAAAACTCTCTCTTTAGTTCTTAGTGTTCTTCTTCTTCTTCTTCTTCCCTTCCATGTGTATTTTCCAGCTGCTCATGCCCATGAGTGGCTAATTTCTTTAGTTGTAAGGGGTTGGATGTAACCATTCTCAAAACTCTCTTGTATCTTTTGATATTATCTATATATATTCTGCATATTTGTGTTTAAATTTAGTATTTTGCTTCTTTTCTTAAAGCTTGTTGTGGCTTGATCACCCATAGCATGATCCATGGACATGACTGTTGTTGGGAAACACTTTCGTTGTCTAGATCTGAAGCAATATACCTCATGAACTTTGTGTCTAGGAATGGAGCTTTGTTCATGGGTTATCTTGTGGTCACTAGACTTAAAGCTAGTTGCTTCGTTAAGTTGTTGAGGAATCAAGACTTGGGGGAGTAGTCTAAGACTCTCTGCACCTAAGGAATTAGGGCTGAGAATGTTTTTATTGACTGATTTTAACATTTAAATGCAAATAGAATGTATATTATGCATGCATGCAAGAAGGGAGTAGAGAGTGGTTAGATCAAACCCCTGCAACATCTTCATTTATTTGTTTTAATATCTTTCTACTGCTGTGTTTTATCTTAAAAACCACAAAAATATCTTCTTTATTTCTGTCCTGTACTTAATTTGTTCTAAAATCCTACAAACCAACCAAAGTTTGTGTTTTTATACCTTTCTTGTGAAAACCAGTTCAGTCTAGCTAGTATTTATGTGAACATTGCCTATATTAAGCAAATCCCTTGGGAAAACGATACTTGGACTTATCCATTTACTACTTGTTCAACTGGTGCACTTGCCAAAATCTGTCTAACAATACTGCTAAATTATATCTAATCCTTATTACTAACATCGTCATCATCATCATCATCGTCGTCGTATGGATCCATACTCTCGGTTGATCAAGCACAAATCACAATTCATCCTTCGAGAAGCGATGGGGAGTAAGTATATCTCTAATCCTCAGTCCTTGGTACAATGACACGTATCACGGCACGTCAGTTATCAATATCCATATTTATCTTCTTACGCGTAATCCTTCGGGCGAAACCCCCCAAGAGATATACCCTCCGCTCCATCACAGATAGCCCGACATTTATCGAGGTGTGCGAGTTGGCAATTGCTCATCCCGGCTCGTGGGTTGCAAGCCTACCCCTAGGATTCCACGCACTCGCGCCATTCACCCCTTAGAACCACCAAAGGCCACACCCTAAGCCATCTACAGTGTACCACGCTGTAGCTTCCCGCACCACGCCCAAGCGTACCTTTCGTCTAGCTTGGCTAATCCAAGCCCTCAAAGCTCTAAGGTACTTATCCTTGGAATAATTCTAAGAGGTCTATTCATTACAAGGGTTGTTCTCACCCTTCACATCATTATCATTATATCTCAATCATACATATCAATAAACATTCACAAGGGTCGTTCTCACCCTTCACATGATAATGATTTATAATCCAATCGTAAATACCAATCACAAGGACATAGCGCAAGAAGCAATCATATGCGCTTAGTGGTACACCTTCAAATTTAATTATCCACCACTTAAATTAATTCTTAGTCAAGCATACTTGGACAATTATATCATAACCTTGTCATCAAATATTTATTTAAGCCTTATACCATCATATTAAAGAATATATTTAACTTTTGAAATATAAATTCTCATAAGGAAAACATAATACGCATTCTTTATAAAAGTGACAATGTCATCATAATTAAATTTCTTTTCTTATTATTTCTTCAAAATAAGACTATCCATAAGAAAATAAATATTTTACATAAAATAACAACTTTTTCCTCACGGAATATTCCTTAAAAAAAATCCATACATAAGATAATAATTATTTTCTCATGAAATGATAACTTTTACTTCATAGAATATTATCCATAATTATTCTTTTGCATAAGATTTTATTTATATGAAACAATACTTCACTATTTAATTTCATTAATCAAAAACTCATTATAATAACTCACAAAGCTTTTCACATAAGATGATATATCTTTCACATAAAATATTATTCATAATAATTTATTTACATTTTATCTATGTCTCACAAAATAGTACTTATTATCTAACTTTAAGTAAATCCATTCTCATAAAAAAATTTTCAAAAGTTTATTATATTACTCCACATAAGATAATAGCTTCTTCACATAAATTTTTATTTCCTTCACATAACATAATAACTTTTTAGGAAATATTTGTTATTTAACAAAGTAAAATATCATGTCAAAATCAATTAATCATGTAAGAGATAAAAATAGAATTTTCCTCCTATTTGTACAAAATGCGGTCTTAAGACTAATAAGATTTAGAAATTTGATTCTTCATGTATAATTAAAATCATAGGTTCCCAAATAACTTTTGAAACCATTTATTTAATTCTAAAACAATACTACCTTTGGTCCTAATTATAAGCAACATAGGACAAATCATCAAGACCAAGGAGAGTAGTTAAAAGTAGTTATTTTTAATTAATTCTACAATGAATTCAAATTGTATTCCAAAAGTACCCTTTGCTTTATTGATGTGAATGCATAGAAAATAGAGTTAACAATAAAGTAGGGGTATAAAAGAAAATTTACCCTGAGTAACTTTACAAAAAGGTGATTGTTGCTTATATTTAGGACCAAATGAAAATCCAATTTGTTGCTTATAATTAGGACCAGAGGTAGTAGTATAATATAAGTATAAAAATTTATTTTATCACTTAATACTCTTTTAACTACTTTAAATAAATTTACTAACACACTCCCCATCCCCACAAACACTCACGTCACACACACACACACCCCTTCCTCACATTTAAAACAAATTGCTAAGACACCCCCTCCCTTCCTTTTTCTCACGTCAAACACACACACACTTCCATTTAATTAATCACAATTTCTACTCACACCCCCTCCCTTTCTTTTTCTCACGTCACCTCACCAGCACACACACACACGTGGCCATTTTTTTTTTGTCTCTTTCCAACACAAACATTATCTTTTCAAGTTGCAATAAAATGGCAACAGCCCAATAGTCCTCAACATCACATTTTCATGCATTTCATGCATCAACCATTAATATTGCATATTTACAAGAACATGGCAGCCACTATACAACATTAAAACATCAAGAGTATGAGCATTTTATGGATTCTATATAGCATTTTATCAAGAACATGAAGCAAGAGGTTCATCAAGAACCATCACTACCCAAACCATGGAAAAACATCACCATGAAAGAATAAACCCCACTCCCCCCATACCTTAATTTCGTGTAGCCTAGGGAGCAAGGTGGTTGAATCTTTTTCTCCTCCTCCTAGGCTTGGCTGAAACTTCCTAGAGATAGAAGCTAGCTCCTAAGCTTTTCTCCTACACTCAAAACCTAACTACAACCTCACAAAGTCACTCAAAATTTGCTCCACTTTGCACTAGGATGCTTTGTGGCTTTGGTGTGGAAATGAACTCACTTTGGGGTCTATTTATAGTTGAGGGAGAACAGTCTAGAAATCTTGAGTAGAATGGTGGTCAAGGGAGGGTGGCAATGGAGACAAATGGATGACTTTTCTTGGAGCAAAATAAGGCTTGACCAAATTATGAAGATTTGGAGTGTTGGAGAAGGTTGAAATGACTTATGCATGAGTGAATAATGATTTTGATTTCAGAAATCTTTCCCTCTCTCTCTCCCTCTCTCATATTCTTTTTTTTTTATTATTTGTATTTTGAGTAGGTTTTGGTGTTGTAGCAACAAAAATGCTCAATTTTTTAAGTGTTATGGGCTCAAAATTAGATGATAGCCAAATCTAGCACCCTCCTGATTTGCTTTCTGGCCCTAAAGTGTAATAGGCCAGTTTTACTGGCCGCACCCCTATTTCGCTAACTGCACCCCTGGTAGATTTTTGTTTTCTAAATCTTAGGTCCAATTTCTTATGTTATTTTTTTTCTAGGACCATAATTATATATACCAAAACATATCTATTTAATTTACATACTAAATCAAATAATTAAATTCATAGCGTCATCACAATCACATCAACATATGCTAATTTAATTAATTTCAAACACCACACTAGAAAAATCACCAAGTATTTCATTCAAATAAAAATCCAACCAAGGCTTGGAACATTTTAATCACACATAAGAAAACATGTTTCATGACAAAAGAATTATTAAAACCCCAATACAAATTTACTTAAGGAATTAACTGCAATTTACCGCGCATCAAATTCCTTTAAATCAATCAATTATATTTTAGGAAATAATTAAATTCCTTAAAATATATCAAACAATTTAACTCCCTAAATGGGAAAATTTGGATTGTTATAGAAAGTGTCGCACTTTCAACATTGTTCGATACAACATTGGTTCTAAACCGATGTTAAAAGGCTTATTTAACCAATGTTAAAAGCCTTTTTTGTAGTAGTGGACTCATCTTCATATCCAGTAAGAGGTGACCTATACATGTTATCTTTTGCACTCTCGTAATCTTTTAATTCTTTTTCTCAGTCTCTATAACCATTTGTTATTTATGTATCACCTCCTTGCTCTCCATCACCAGTGTCTTCATTTCTTTGTCTTTGTCTCCATTTGCATCATTAATGTCTTTAATTGTCACCTATGTTTGGCCTCCTTGTCCAATTCTATGATGTTTATTTCTTCCTCAAGTGGCATAGATTCACTAGTTCTGCAAATAATTTCTAACTGCTCATTTATTATATTTTCATAATAAATGCAAATCTCATAATTATTACGACAAGCACATATGCAATGGTCAAGTACATCTTCATCACTTACACTGTGTTTGGTTCATATGAGAGAAATAGGGTAGATGGAAATAGAAGAGAAATAATTTGAAAAAGAAGAAATAGAATAGAAATAAAGTTGTATGTTGTGTTGTTTGTTTTAAGAGAAATGGGTGAGAAGTAGAGTAGAAATAATATTGTAAAGTTGTTTGGTGTAGATGAAATAGAGAGAAGAGAATTAAATAGACACAAAAAATGATTATGATGCACAAATAATAGATTAAAATGCTCATATAATCGATTATTATACATAAATAATTGATTTTTTTTATGCTGTAACCCTTAAAATCGATTATTATGTACAAATAATCGATTAAATTGGTCAAAAAAATCGATTATTTAAGTGAAATGATCGATTTTTACTGTTTGAAATGATTTTTGAGAGGATAGAAATTTGTAACTTAACTCTCTTCAAACTCTTTGGTAACAAACACTCACATCGCATTTTCGTCTGCGGTATTTTATTTCCGTCTCCAAAACCGAACAGAGCCTTAATGTCTCCCTTAATCCATCCTCTAATCCTTTCTCATGCACCAATCATGATATATGATCAATCTTATAATAACCTTTGCATCCTTTCACCAAGTTTGCAAGGACAAATATGTTCATGTAGTCAGTCTCCATTTCTTTTCACACATAAATTTCACCACCATTATACTCAACATTTTCCCTCTCATTCCTCTTAAACCTCTCGTCGTGGTGCAGAACCAATCTAATTTAAAAAACTATCTTTGCACAAACAATGCCAAAAACATATACCTATGTCTAGATAAGATATAAAAAAGGCTTAATTAGTGTTTTAGTCCTTGAATTTGGGGGTTGTGCTTTTTTTAGTTCCTGAAATTTAAAAATGCTTTTTTTAGTCCCTGAAATTTTGAAAATTGATCTTTTTAGTCCTTGAACATGATAAATTGGCAATTTGTGACAGTTTTTAGCTATTTGTGGCGGTTTTTAGCTGTCAAAATTAAATTCTGATAGCTAAAAATCATCACAAATTGTCAATTTATCATGTTCAAGGACTAAAAAAAGTAATTTTCAAAATTTCAAGGACTAAAAAGAACATTTTTAAATTTTAGGGTCTAAAAAAAGCACAATTTCCAAATTCAAGGACTAAAACAGTAATTAAGCCTATAAAAATTGAAACCAAAACACCTTATTTTGATGTTAAACCCAAACAACCACAAAAACATTCTAAACCATACAAAAATAACAACTACAATCATAAGTTCAAGACAAAAAAAGGGGAACAAACAAGAAAAAAAAATCGTAAATTATGTACCAAAAAGGGAAGCTATGCAAAAAGGAAACAACATATGATATTACTTCATAAAGGGACCACCATTTCACAAGTAACCCAAATGAATTCTAATGACAATATCAATAGAGGGAAATGACATAATTGACCAACAAAACAATAAACATCTTATAATCCACACCCAACTTAATCAAAATAGTTTTCCACAAGTTCTGGTGAAGAATGTCTAACGTGCTAGGAACAAAAATGACACACAGAGGTTGCATGGCTCACACTTAACATGTGAGAAAATAGAAGTCAATTAAGGTTGGGTGAAAAACAGGAGAAATGGTTTTGACCAAGGTGACTTCAACTTCCATAAAATTAAGCTTCATTTTAGTATATGTTGACATGGAATCGATGTGATAGGATAATTGGGACACTATGTGAGATTTGTCATGTGACATCTACATTGTTAAAAATATTAACTAACAAACATCATGTTTTAGACTAATATAAATAACGAAACAGTAATGCTATTTGGTACGAGGCTTTCCTCCACGAAGGAATACGAAATCCACTTGTTAAAATGTTATTGGATAAATATCAAATTAGAAATAATAAAAAGTAGGATAATTGACACAATTCACGGTGGGTTGCCATATATATGAATTCGTACTACACGAATTCGCACTCCCCAGCATTTTCCATAACGAAATGTAGTTTCATTTTTTTTTAATTCTCTTAATTCCAAGAATTAATTTGATAGCATCTATAAATTTAGATACTAAAATGATAGATTAGTTTAATGTAAATATATATAATGATATAAGGTAAAATTAGCAAGAATAAAATGAAAAAATTACATGAAAATAAAGTACAAAAAGTTAAACTATTTATTTGGCCCTATATTTATCTTTATTTTAAATTTTATTCCCTGCAAAAAAATGTAAATTTTAATTCCTACACATATATAAAAGTTTTGATTCCTATTGTTAACATCGGAGAAAATTCTGTGCAAAAAAAACATCGGAGAAAATTTTGTAACAATGTATAACTACTACAAATTTTTTTATAACAATAAATTGCCATAATAAATTGTATAGATAGAAGCTAAAATTTACAATTGTAGCACTAAAATATAAAATGAAAACAACTATAAAAATAAAATAAATAATTTAATTGATACAAAATAATTTTTTTTGAAAAAAAATTATATCTACATCACCCTAGTCACCACTTGCAACAGTTAGTTAGGAATAAAGTGAGGTCGAGAATACATAAACATAAACCATTCATAACTTTTTCTTATAAATACTTAAACTTAAAATGAAAATAACTATAAAAATTAAATGAATATTTTAATTAAATTTAAATATATTTTTTTAATTAAATTTAAATATATTTTTTGTGCTTTAAATTTGAAACACTTTTATTTTTGGTATCCTAAATATAAATTTGTTTTTTTAGTTTCTTAATTTCAACAAATACTTCTTTTAATTCCTCTTCATAAAAAAAAAATAAACATCACATTCACCCCAAAATCAATTTGATTTTTTTCTATTGAAAGAGACTAAATAAAATATTTTTTAAAATTGAGGGATTAAAAAAATTTAAAATTGTGAGACCAAAAATAAAAGTACTCTAAATTTAAGAGACAATAATATATTTAAGCTTTTTTAATTAATATAAATTAATATTAAATATGTTTCGGGTATTTGATAAATTAGCGAATTTTGCGTTGGGTCCCTATTAAATTTTTACTTTCTGTTGAGTCCCCAATAAAATTTTTATTTTATTTTTGTCCCTAAAACATTTTAGATAGCGCTTTAAATTATTTTAAAAAGTGGTTTACATAATGTTTTAAGGGAAAAAATAAAATAAAAAATTTATTGGGGATCTAACAGAAAGCAAAAATTTAATAGAAACTCAACGTAAAATTTGCTAATATATCTGAAACATGCCTACAAAATAAATTTTATTTTTTGAAGAAATACAAAATAATATCTACATCACCTGGACACCACTTACAAGAGTTGGTTAGGAATAAAGTGAGGTTGAGAATACATAAACAGAAAAGAAACCATGAACAGTTTTTTCTTCTAAATACTTAAAATGAAAAGAACTATAAAACTAAATAAATAATTTAATTAATACAAAATACTACCTCTGGTCCTAATTATAAGTAACAAATTGACTTTTTCTTTGATATTAATTATAAGCAATAATTACTATTTTTTAAAGTAATTTTCTTTTATACTCTTACTTTACTATTTATTCTATTTCCTATACACTATGATAACTACTTAAAACAAAGAATATTTTTAAAATAAAAATTAAATTTATGATAGAATTAATTAAAAAAATTGTAATAATTACTTGTAACAGTTAGTTAGGAATAAAGTGAGGTTGATAATACATTGTTGATTGACCATTTTGGGTGATTTTTATGAACAAAATATCAATATGGGTCTGTTCTATAACTAATTACTGACATAGGTCTATTTTAACCGTTGACCGATCAAACTTGACACGTATCATGTTCTCCTTAAATTTATCGGTCAAACTTGTAAGTTTAACCAATCAATGATTAAAATAGATCCATACCAATAATTAATTTTAGAACATACCCATATTGATATTTTGTTTATAAAAATGACTCAAAATAGTGAATCAGCCGATAATACATAGCCCGAAACCAAGCACGTGCCCTAGTAGCAGCCTTTTCCTTGTCCTTTCCTCCACAGGCCGCCACGTGGTAAAAAATTCACCGCGAATCCCTGCTCCTCCACTGTAGACCTCCCTACAGCGAATCCCCGCTGTCTAATCCAACACGACATTCAAAACTGGGACCCACTTGAGCCTCCCTCACGGTCACGGCCCACAATTTAAATATTTTATTTATACGCCCAAACCGAAATTCCAAATTCAAAATCCCACGCAAACACTACCCAACAACAACAAACAACAAACAACAAATCCTCTTACATGCAATAGTTATAGCAGCAACAACAACAAGATAATTAGTGCAATTTCAATTTCAGTATTTTCACTCCCACACTCACGCGCTTGCTGCTTCCGTTCCTGCGCGTGCCATGGGCGCGTCGCTGTCGAGCCTCGGCGCGAACGGCTCGAGCATCGGGCCGGGCCTCGGGGACATACCGGAGAGCTGCGTGGCGTGCGTGTTCCTCTACCTGACGCCGCCGGAGATTTGCAACCTCGCGCGGCTCAACCGCGCGTTCCGCGGCGCCGCCTCGTCGGACTCCGTCTGGGAGGCGAAGCTGCCGCGCAACTACCAGGATCTGCTGGATCTGGTGCCGCCGGAGCGCCGCCGGAGCCTCTCCAAGAAGGACATCTTCGCGCTCCTCTCGCGGCCCGTGCCATTCGACCGCGGCCATAAGGTGGGTGGTGCAATTCAGGTTAGTTGTTATGGTTTTTGAGGTTTGTTAGGGGTTTGTGGAACTTAGGGTTTTTGTTGATGGTTTAGGGTTTTACAGGAAGTGTGGCTGGACAGGGTCACCGGGAGGGTTTGCATGTCCATTTCGGCGAGGGCGATGGCGATTACCGGAATTGATGACCGGAGATACTGGAATTGGATTCCTACTGAAGAGTCTAGGTTAGACTTACTTTAATTGGCTTTAGTTGTTTGCTTTAAGATTAGAGGCTGAATATGGATGCCAAAACTGTATCGCAAAAAAAAGAAGAAAAAATTAGAGAAGAAAGGAAATACCGGTGATAATGCATTGTTTTTATTTGCCTAAATAGATTATGTACTGGTAATGTAGAGCGTTTTTGCATTACTTATCTAATCACAGGTCATATGTACAGTTTGTGTTGACTTTTACTATAATTATTAAAAGTCAAATCAACAACGATTTGTGATTGGTTGACAGAATAAAGGATTTTGCATTTATATTGTCTAAAATTGAACTCTATTTGTTAATTTTCTTTGTTTTCTCTTTAATTTAAATTTTAAGAAGTAATTGGTTTTCTTCCATTTGCTTGGATGTTTAAATCCTCTGAAATGTGGAGACTTTTTGGAGATTATCTCTCATTTTCACTCATTTTAAAAAAAGAATCCCAATCAAGTGGAAGCTCTGTTAGAAGTTCTAACCTTGCCTTTCCAATCATTCCCCTCCCTTTTCCTCATTTGTCCTTGTAAAACTTAGTGTTCATAGAGAATAGAGAGAGAGAATCATGTATCGAATTAAGAGGAACTAAAACTGATTTCATTGATTCATTACAAACCATTAGACAGAGGAGGGAGTAACTACCCTTAACTGATTTTCCTATGAAGAAATTATGTTTTTTATGATATTCGAAGTTAAAATGTTTATGCACGCACTCACTCCCCTAGTTTCTTTAATTAAGAACATTGTAATGTAGTAAAATATAATTGGTTGCAAGCTTTTTTGTACTTGGTGTTAAACTTATTGTGGATTGGAAGGGCATGATTCATTTTGGTTCTTAGTTGACATCTTCTTTAGGATAATTATTGAAATAATCTTATTCTTTGTATATTTATGTGGGGCTTCAATCATGATATATAATAAATGGGAGATGTTTTAGTTTGTGCATGATTACTGGAACAGATTCCTAGAAAAAGGATAGAGTATCTGGTATGGAATGATATAATGGAAGGGGTTTTGGGCTAGTAGATAGATGAGCTTTAGGGAATCAAAGCTGCTGAGTACTGCATGAATCCTCTGTTATATTATAGGCATTCCTTGTGCTCATGCAAATATTATATTTCATTTGTTGTTTTGATGCTGGAAATGCCACTTTATGAAGGGTACGGTGCAAATGGACCCTTGATGGGCATTGGTGTGCTGAACTTGAATTATGAGTCTGGGACCTAAGGTTTTTTTTTTTTTTTTAATCAATGTTAGTATGTAGGTTTACTCATGGCTATTAGCAAATATGCAAGATGATAAACTGTTCTTAGAATCATAGATAATTAAAGTTTAAGAATTTCATGTCAGTTTTCCAAGTGTACTTAAATTTGGTGTAAGAGGATGTTCATCAGGTTTATCCTTCAGTGAGGCTGTAGATCAACTCTGTTTTATAAATATATAGTGAAGGAGATGCAATAGTAACTTACTTGTGCTTGGAGTAGAAAAATAGAAATTTTGCGATTTCCTGCCACTTCACTAGGCAAAGAAAGTCTTTAGCAGCCCATGCAATCATAAATGATATTGTAGATCACTCCATGATGTTAAATTAATTCCCTTTAAAATCAATGTGGTTGCAAACTGGCCCAAAACTTTGTTTTCCTGGTAATAATTTATTGTCAGTGCTTGACACAACTCGTCAACTACCTGATTGACTAATTGAAGGATATGAGCTTTTGATTGCCATATTCCTTAAATAGTACTGTTGAATATTGTAAAGATATCATAAGATGTTTGACCTTTCTTGGCATTCTCTCCATATGATCTGACTATCATTTTTATCTTATTATCTAAGCATTGATTGGGAATCCTAGATCATTGTCATAGAGTCCAATATGCCAAGCATGACAATTCAAGTAAAACAATCAAATATGCTGATTGTTGCTTTTTATAGGCTTACTAAACTTGAGGTTTGTTTCTTATATTAAAGTTACTTTTGTTTCACCTTGAGGCTTGAGCTTAACTGCATGTAGTAACAGTTCATGTTATTCTGACAAGAGCTTGTCTTATGTTAATTTGTAGTTCTGCATTTGAGTTGGAGTAATGTAATTATTCACGGGTGGCAGCTTGTATTCCTTGGGGAAGATCCTTCTCAAATTTTGTATAATTCTTATTTTTCACTGCAAATTTTAAATTTGGCCCCCTATCCATTTTAATCAAGCTCTGCCCTGATCATATATTGTAACATACTCATTTTGCTGGAGCCTTTTCCTGGATGAGCTTTGTATGTATGAATGGATGAAATCATTTTTTTCCATGTTAAACACTTAGTGAGATTGATATTTGACAGTTTGACTTGTAAAGCTACCTATTTGTTGAATATTCCGTAATCCCAGTTTAAGATCCAAATGCACAGATTTGCTTGTTAGTTTCATTGTTGTCTCATGCTGGATTGGTTTGTCTTGTATGTTTTAATTGCTTTATGGTTGTCTCATACTGGGGATTGGTTTGCACAAAACCTAGGTTAATATACAGACACTTGTAATTCTCATTGTCACAAAACTTACCACTTATATTCTGTTTGCATTTCTTTTTGCAAATTGTAGCACTGTTGCAAATCTTGATGTTGAAGCTGTTTTGTTCTCCATTTGTTCTTGGAACCTGTCAGCATTCTGTTACACCTTAGATGATTTTCAGGTTTCACACTGTGGCATATTTGCAGCAAATATGGTGGTTTGAAGTGGATGGGGAGGTAACGTTTCCATTTCCTGCTGATATTTATACTCTCTCCTTTAGGCTTCACCTTGGACGGTTTTCCAAAAGGCTTGGGCGGCGTGTTTGCAATTATGAACACACCCATGGTTGGGATATAAAACCTGTGAAATTTGAGTTGTCTACTTCAGATGGCCAGCAAGCATCATGTGAATGCTGTTTGGATGAAACTGAGATTGATGATGCATATGGCAATCATAAGCGTGGATACTGGGTAGATTACAAGGTGGGTGAGTTTATTGTCAGTGGATCAGAGCCTACAACTCAAGTTAGATTTTCCATGAAGCAAATTGATTGTACACATTCCAAAGGTGGGCTTTGTGTAGATTCTGTATTTATTATACCTAGTGACTTGAGAGAGCGCAAGAGAAGAGGCATTTTGAAATAGCCATGTGCAGAATAGGAAGCTTGTTTTTTTTTAGTGATGTCAGAAATCCCAGAATGCTCTATTTGGGATCTATCACACAGCTTATACTTACTGAAAAAAGTTTACAATTTGGAGAATGTAATTTTTCTGGTTTTTTAGAATTTTTTTGTCAGTAGGTGTGTATCCTCTATAGCTGTGTAATAATCATTTCTATTCAATGTAATTAAGAACTTTCTCCATGCCTGCCTCGTTCTTTATGCATTCTGAAACTTGGTTGCAAAATTAGATTTCCGTCATCATGCTTTCAGGTCATATACAACATTTTGGAAAACCCGTGTTATATAGGATAATGTGGGTATACACCATTTGCTTAAGGCATTATTTGATTACAAGTATATTTAAGCCAAATACCACCAGTCTTCCTTGCTCCGTCACAACAATGGTGGCAGTGAGAATAGGCGGATATTAGAATTTTGTACCAAAAAATAAGGGGTAGAATTTACTTGGAACATTTTGAAATGCTCTAGTTAACGGGGGATTATGAAGTAAGTACCTAATTTTCTTATAAAAAAGCATTGTTTAAAAAACTGAACCGGCCAGTTGTAAATCGGTCCAGTTCTTCTAAATTCACTTAAACTGTTCCGCCAGAGAACCAGTAAAACCGGTAAAAGAACACATAAACTGGTGAGAACCAGCAGTTCGACAAGTCAACACTGTTTATTAAAGAATAAATAAAAATATTAAATAAAATTTAAACAAATTGCAGTATACCATGCCACATAGCACGACGCCTTTTAGGTTGGTAAGAAATTGTCTACTTAATATATGAGATAAGAGAATAATCAAATCTGAGTACTCAACCTCTGTGAGGTCCTTACTGTGCTGATTGCGATAGACGGAACCAACCAATTGGTTTTATAAAGGTAAGAAATGCATTTTACTTTGCAACTCTGCGATGTGAGACTCATGTTGTATGGAAATAACACTCTGAGACTCAACAATGCAGAACCATTTGTGCCAGACTAACGATGTGGGACTGTGGAGTGACAATTTTGATGTGGGACTGTGGAGTGACAATTTTGATGTGGGACTCAGCCTTCCAATGAGACTCTGTGCCTGCCTACTTGAAATGAATCGAAGTTTACCAATTAGTTGCTATTTTAAATTATGAGTGTTAATCTACACCCTTTCTACACCATACATAATTTAATTCTACACCTTTTCTACAATCCTAAATACTAGATGAAAATGAATACAACCCAAACATGTTACTGGTTCAAGAAAGGCAACTACTACCACATTGAATCAATCTTTTAGCCACACACTGTTAATAACTAAAGCACATCTTTAAGTAGTTAAGGTAACACATAATATATGTATCTTATACACATAAACTTTAGTTCTCTGTCTAAAATATTGATTTAACTTAATAATTAAATTTAGTATTGGTACAACTTAATTCAAACATATTCAAAAACATAAATATAATATTATGTTATAAAATAAATATCATATTGTTAATTAATATATTATATTAAAATTTTAAAAATATTATGTTTTTATTATCGGTTCAACCATTGAACCCATACTATTATCGGTTCAATGACTGTCCAATTTTAAAATTTTGGAGAATAGTATTGTGGATATAGATAGTACTAATCCTGCAAGAATTTTTATAAAAAGCTCAAGTGCTGTTAGTGTAAAGATTGTACTCACAGTTAGTGACTGCCTTATATAAATCTATTCTTGAACATATGTATTGTATTCATCACTCAATTTGCAAATCATTCTTTTATAAGGAAAACTTTAAGGCACAAACTTCATTTGATCCATTACTTATCTATGGTTATTATTTTTTTTAAATGTTTAAATTGATGAATGATCTTTAGCCTAGTAATATGGCCCCGTTTTACCATCAGACGTGTAGAAGCAAAGATTGTTCAGTTTTACCTTGATGGAGTGTTTCGCGGGAGGAGTTAAGATGATTATGGTTTCTTGTGAGGGTCATATTGGATGGTGACAAGCATATAGGAGGAGGGCTGGCTTTGGATTGTTTTGGATATGAGAATTTGTGCAGGTCGAAGTTTGAGAATTTATTCAGGAGGGTCAAATTTCATTTTGTAATATTTTCTTTGTTTGTAAGGGAGGTCTTGGTATACGCTGATAGGTTTGTAAGTATGTAGTCATGGCATCTACTAGGTGTGGTCACCTTGTGATTCATCATTTATATTTTATAATAAAATGCTTTGTCTTTCAAAGAAAAAAAAAATGGCCTCGTTTTAATATATTGTCCCCTACTCTATGCAATGCTGTTTGTGGAAAAGTGCAACTCAAACAAGTTCCTCAGCACCTTCTGTGTGTGCTCCAAGGCCAAGGTCCTAAAAGTGGCCCATGACAATTGCACACCTCTTAAATGTGTTTAATTTGACTTAATTTTAGAAAAATAATATCACATTTTAAAAAAAGATAAATCCTAAAAAAAAAAATTGATAGAAATAGAAATTGTTTTTTAAGGGTAAGTTAAATTAAGTATGAACATGTCAATTAAATATGAAAGTCCTTTTTTTTTTTTGCTGTTTCTACATGAGCAAATGTAGAATGGTTAGATTTAAATTTTGTTTATGACGTTAAGAAAAAATGAAAAATTAATGTTTATTCCAGTCATTTCAAACTTATTTACTTAATGAACTTTGATTGAGTTATTCTAAAATGTTCTTATCAAAATTTGAAACTGAGGTAATTTAATAATATATTATTTTTCTTTTAATGTATTTAATTTTACTATGATTTAAGATATTTTATTTTAAAATTTAATTTAATTTTAATGTATGCTACTTTTTAAGTTATTTAATAAATTAATATGATCCAAATTATTAAATTTAACATATTAGTCACATTGCATAGCATTTATTTTCTACAATAATTTTATAAAATAACATTGTGAGACAAAAAGTAAATAATTAATAATCTAAGTAATATTTTTTAAATTTTATTTTATTTTATTATTTTTAATTTCCTATATTTTAAAAATAAAACAAAAAAAAGTTAGTCAATTTTACATTGTAATTTCATGAGTAAAAAGAAAATCAAATATAAAGAACTTAATTTGTAATTAAGAAAATTAAAGAAATTCAACTATTAAAAATATTGTATAAAAAAAAGTGTTCTAAAAATATAAATATATTTTCTCTTTCAAGTTAAATTTCATTTTTTTTATGACTATGTTTTTATACTTTAAAAATAAAGACAAAAATAACTCACGCATCGCGGGGTAAGAATACTAGTTAATAACTAAAGCGCATCTTTAAGTAGATAAGGTAACACATAATATATGTATCTTATACACATAAATTTTAGTTCTCTGTCTAAAATATTGATTTAACTTAATAATAAAATTTAGTATTGGTACAACTTAATTCAAACATATTCACAAACATAAATATAATATTATGTTATAAAATAAATATCATATTATTTTTCAATATTGTTAATTAATATATTATATTAAAAATTTAAAATATTATATTATTATTATTGGTTCAACCACGGTTCAGCCATTGAACCCATACTATTATTGGTTCAATGACTGTCCGGTTTTAAAAACATTGATAAATGGTAGCTTAGAAAAATGTTATTTTCTAAGAAAGCATTGGTTATTAGTTGGTTAACAGTCTTATCCGTTAATTAATAATTGACTCAACATTAACTAGTTAGCATGGTTTTGAGCTCTAGATTGGAGCGACCAGTTTGATTAGTTGGTCACAAAAATGAGATTCAAATCCCAAACCTCATATAAACATAAGCAAACATCTTTAATAGTATTTGATTACACTTAACTATTGCACTGCAGCTTTCTTATTGCTTCTTTGATCTACTGTTTAGTTATATTTTGTTTGACATGGCTAAATAAATAAACATGAGATTTTTGGGAGAAAAATAAGAAGTGCCTTATTCAAATGTGTTATCGAAAGAGCCTTGTAAATTGTTTGAATTTTTTCTTACGGCTGTAACTAATCCCTAAGATTTCTACAGCTTGGTTAATTTTTTAACGCAGATATTTTTAACACAGACTAAAAAAATAATATGAAGCATTCAGTCATTGACATACGAGCAAAAAATGAGAATATGAAAGATGACTTTATTTGTCTGAATATATGTGAAGTTTTTGGTGTAAATAACAGCATCCAATTTAAAAATCGTGGTTCTAATAGTAGTAGCTATATTCATTTTGGCATGATCGCCTAACAATTTTTGTGAAGGAATATCGATGGTTTGACATTTGATTGTTTACGTTATCTGATGTCCATCCCTCACACTCAGTTATTTGAGCTGAAAGAGGAATGAACAGAAAGGGGGAGAAATGAAAGCTTTTAATTTTTTTTTTATCAGCATTTTAAAATTTGTTACTTTCCTCCGTTTGTTTTGTAAAAAAAGCGAGGAAAGATTAAAAAAGAGGGTGAGTTCACATCTAAATGCTTCCACCCAAAATGAAGGGAAAGGAGGAGAAATATTATTTTTATACACAAATGACTGAAATATTTTTTCTATTTTTTAATCCAGAATATTTATATATTTTTATATATATATTCAATTTTTTTTCGCTTTCTTACCAAATAACTTAAAAATTATCTCATTTTCAACTCTTTTTTCTTCCTCTCTCTTTTCTTTTTATTTTTTTTCCTAAACTAAACAAATCATTAAGGTGTGACCATACTACTCAGTAGATTGACGTCATTACTATATTTGGGATTCGGCTCCTCTCTAGTAACTAGAGGGGTGCAGTAGGAGAGAGAAAAACTCATGGGTCTTGTGGGATCCACCTGGGCAGGTGGGTCCCACAAGACCCATGAGTCTTTCTCTCTCCTACTGCACCCCTCCAGTAAATGGAGAGGATATTTTTTCCTATATTTGAGAGTGTTTTCAACTGCACAGAGGATCCATTCAAAACTCATGATGATCTTATATCATTCATTCATTCTTCACTATTTTGAGTGAATTTGAGTGATACCGACCAACACTCATAAAAAAAGATGAAAGAGAAAAAATGATAAATATAATAAATGATGTAATATATATATATATATATATATATATATATAAAGACAAATAGTGAGAAAGTGAGATCAAAGAGAAAGTGAATATATATATTTATAATAACCTCTAATTAATTAAATAAAAACAAATAATTGACAAGACTTCTTATTTAACTGGTATGTTTAGTTTAAAGAATAAAGTAAAATTAAAAAAAAGAGAAAAAAATAAAGGAAAAAGAAAGAATTGGAAAAAAAAAGTGAAATATTTTATAGTTGTTTTGAAGAAAAAAGTTATTTTTTTTCTTGTTTGATTATGTAAAAAAGAAAAAAAATATATAAAATGATATAAAATTCTTAATAAAAGAAAGAAATATATAAAATATAAAAATATTTTAATCTTTTTATTACATAAAATAGTTTTCCCTTTTTTTCTTTCAAAACTAGACAGATTATAAGTGAATGTAGTTTCTACTTCTTTTTTTTTTTATGCTTCCTTTCCTTTTAAAAAGGCACCACTTTTTCTGCCCACTTTTAAAATGGGTAGAAAATGAATGTAGCATTTCAAAATGTTCAAGTAAATTTTCTACATTCAATTGTCTTTCCCTTTTATACCCAATTTGTATCATTTTCTTATCCACTTTTCTACACATTCGCATACTGTTTTTTTTTCTTTTCTAAATTGTAATTCTAGTTCTCTTTTAATTTCTGATCTACGATTTTTGTTTCCCTATTTTTTCTCTCATGATTTTGGTTCCCTTATTTTAAAAAATTTATAATTTTGATTTAATTCTTAATTTGCATATGTTTATTTCTTTTTATTTTTTATATTTTAATTAATTAAATTATTTTTTGATGATATCTTAAGTGAATATGTTTGATTTAGAGTACAATTGGGTCAAAATAGAAGAAATAAAATATATGCAAAATTGAGGATTGAACAAAAAATATGAATTTTCTAAAATACAAGGACCGAAATCGCGAAAAAAAAGAGAACCAAAATCGCAGATCAAGAATTAAAAAGGGATCAAAATTACAATTTAGCCTTTTTTTCTGCTCATTTCAATGATTTTTCCTCCAAGTTTCTCACCCATTTACATGAATTTTTTTTCATTCATTTTCTTGCTCATTTGAATGAATTTTTTTTACTCATAATTTTTTTGCTTCTATTTTTTATGCCTATTTTTCTTGGCTATTTGCATGATATTTTCTCTCCCAACATGTGTAACCATTTTATATGAAAATTTTATTTTGATCATAATTTTGTATATATATAAAAGGTTTAAATATCTTTTTAGTCCTTGCAATTTAATTTTTTTTTTGTTTTTCGTCCTTGTAAAAAAAATTTGATTTTAGCCATTGTAAATTATTTTTGTTTTGTTTTTCGTTCTTAAAGTGATTTAGATAATGCTTTTTTCACTTTTCAAAGCACTATCTAAACTATTTTAAGAACGAAAAATAAAATAAACATAATTTACAATGACTGAAAAAAAAAATTACAATGAAGAAAAATAAAAAAATACTAAATTATAAGAATTAAAAAGGTATTTAAGTCTATATAAAATTTAGAATGTTAAATTGGGGTTATATATGTATTTAGTTAATGTTATTTTTAAAGATTTTTTATAAAAAAATTATTTTCTGCTTTTCATAGAGGATCCAAATCCAAGCTTACTAGTTACTAGGCCTTGGAATGTAGTGGGGCTAGGGAACTCCTCACCCATCTCATCATTGCAATTACCCCACACATGAACAAGAGACATGAGAATGAGACCACAGTCCATGCTAGACACAACATTGGTGTCAATCCGTTTACTTTTTCAGTCAAATTGGAAGATGCTTTTTTTGACCCAAACTTCCCTTGGCGCAGATGGTTAGGTAAAGTGGTCACCCCAAAATAGTTCGTTAAAGCCCAAGAATCTTTGACCAAAGTGGCAAAAATTTGGACTCCTCACTGTTGCAACCTAGCTAAGCCTAAACCATTCTATGGCTAAAATGATGCGATTGAGCTCAAGCAGTCCTAGCTAGAAGAAAACAGTGCATGAGCAAATGTCAGAATTCAGAAATCTTGGGCCTAGACTTGAATGCAATCGACCTAAGAGCTGTAACTTTGGATTACTTTACTTACCAACCCTAAAAACATAGCCTCTAACGACCCAACCCTAAGATCTATTTAACGACACAATGGTACCAATTCAAAGCACCGTATTTATTGAACCCAAAGGCACATTTATCACAAATTTTAGAGCTTGGGTAAGATATTTTTCATATGAATGATGTTATACTTGTTTAAGGGTCAGTCTTTTAAATAAATCTTATTATCTTAAAGAATTAGTCATTGATTATCGACTAAGGATGTGTTTGCATAGGAGTTACATTCAATGCAACCAGCTTTCAGGCCAAAGCTTTCATACACTTGTTTTAATTTTTTTGCTTTAAAAAGTGTAATTTTTCAGTTGAATGTAGATATAACGTATATCCAAACATACACTAAAGATATCCTAAATCCACTAAAGAAATACTTATAATAAATTTTCACAACATTTATTTTTATCTTTATCATTTTATTGATCTTATCACATACATCTCTCATCTTTTATCATCTTTCTCTTACATTGTAAGAATTAATGTAAAAAAATAATAATAATATAACAACCGCTATATAAGCTCAAAATATTATTCACCTGGTTTTAACAACTTCATAATAATTTATTTTATATATATAATCACAATTTCAATGATTAACTTTTTAATTAATGACTGTATTCTATAACTACTGTTTATCTTCTATTTGCTTTTCTTGGACCGTAAGCGCACACCAATGTGAGTATTTTTCTCTTAACATGATTTATTCCATACTCAAAGTGGCATCACCAGAATTCGAATCCTGGACCAATTGATTAAGGGATACAAGTCGCTACCACTTGTGTCAACTAATGTTAGTGCTAAGCAACCTCAATCTATTGTCCAACATTTTAGCTATTTTGAATATTGATACCTTTGTGTGTGTGTTTCCGTGAGTATTCACAAAATTGAATTTGAAACAAATTGATTATGCAAAATTAATTTTGAAGTGTACTGATTTATGTTTGAATGTTATTCTCTATTCAATATAATTTTTTTAATTCAATATAAAAATTATTTAAAATTGTTTCAACTCAAAATTAATTCTAAATCTATAGTCAATTTCTTAACATGAAATCAAACATATACCACCGAACGCATGGATCAACGGATAGAAGTCTCAAGTTTGAGTCCTATGTATGCATTTGTGTTAAATAATCGGAGGGAGAATTTGTTGCCCACAGTAATCCTACAAGGCTCAAAACAATATTGTCTCCTATGAATATACATGTGGTATAGAAAAAAAAACATAAAAATTTATCTAAAATGCTATTTTGAATAATTCAATGTAAATCCAAACATACATTTCATACATGTTTTTGGTTGCATCAAAGTAGATCCACATTTTGAAAAAGTCATTGCAAGTAGCTTCTTCGTAAATTCAATACTGGACGAAGAGAAAGAATATAAGATCCACGTTTATAACTCTATTCCAAACACTCACTTCATTTCAACAATGTTATATGTTGTCGGAAGTTCTCGATCAAAACTTTCCATTACAGTAAAAAGAAGGCAACATTTATGAGACTTCACAAACCTAGCCTATAATCGAATTCAGTCCAAGACATTAGACAGCTCAAGAAGATTGAAGTTCTTGACACATTTCCCTACTAGCTAGCTGGTTTGGCCAACCATACAAAGACACCACAGCATGCATTAATTAACATGAAACAAGAAAAGGAATGAGAACGTCACACGTTTGAATTGGAAAAGCACTTTAGATGAAAGAAGAACCTTAGTGAAAAGGTAGCTCTGTGCTATGCATGCTATGACGAAAGGTCTACCATTAGAACCTTTTGCCATGTCCTTGCCCAAAAAGGCCCCGTGGATGTTGACAACTTAAAACAAAGCCTGGGCACCGATGTAAATATGGAGGAGGAAATCACCCCAATCAAGAACCAAGTTGCGAAACCCACCAAAACCAGAAAAAAAATAAAAATAAAGATTCAATGGACTTGTTAAATGCGTGTTTGGTTTCACGTCCAGATCCATATTTAGAGCAAAATCACATCAAAAGTGGTACAAAAACAATTATTAGTTGCATTGCGGATCCACCTTTAGCCATTTATGATGTGTTTCCAAACACACTATAATTAATGGGAGATTTTTAAACTTATACACCTCTAAATTAGGCCCATTTGATATTTTAATTAAAAAGATATGTTTAAAAAGATATATTTTTAATTAACTTAGGGCCAAGTAAAAATACTTTTAATTAAAAAATGTACTTAAAAAGTTATATAAGTTTTTTTAGAAAAGCCTAGATTTTGGGACTACTTGACATATATATGCTAATATAAATGTTTTTACCTTCTACAATCCTGTAAGGATGGAGAAGAACATGTTTCAGGCTGGTCTAAGAGTAAAGTAACTCAAACTTAAGTTTTAGGTCTACTAACAAAAAATCATTTGTTATTAATTTTTATAAAGTAAAAATGGTTACATATGTTGTAAAATCGTAATTTTTTTTATAGAGACTAAAAGCATAAAACAAGTATATTATAAAGACTAAAACATATTTAAGCCTAAATTAATTTTAGTCTTTTCCTATGATGTGAGAAAGTGCTAGATACTACATTAATGAAAGGTTAAACTTATAAAGTTTTTAATGATTTTTATCTCTTAAAGTGATGTATGATTTGTATCATACATGTGATGAAATAATCTATGAGTGTAAACTAGGGTTGCTTGTAAGAGATCATGACTAGATCTCTAGAGCACTCATGAATACCAAACGTGCATGGCTTAGTAGTGCAAAATAGTGATAACAACAAGAATTGTGGGAGTATAATGTGATTGATAAATTGCTAACACACATGAAGTGTTTTTGGTTCATGTAGCTTCTTACACTAACTATTGTTATGTCTTATCAGTTTAGGTTTGGTTCATATAACTTGTTACATCAAGTCTAACACATTACTTCCAAAATGAGAACCCAAGAATTAATTTCTTTCTTTCTTAAATGTGTTTTTAACCTTGTATAATGTGGGAGATTGTTGTAATTTGTCAAGTATTTCTAAAGGTTCTATGTCCCTTGTTGCTTAATTTAAACTATCTTACAAAGGGCTAAAACAAGATACAAATAGAATTGGGCCATGTGGACATGATGTAGTGTAAATTCCCCTTGCACACAAAATAATGGGACTTTTGGATTTTTTTTTTTATCCGTAGGAATCGAGGACAGTATTAAGAGATTTACAATATTCATGCATCTTGTTCAACCAACTGAGCTAGACCCCTTTGGTGGAATTTTTTTATTATGTTTTAATTAAATATTTTTAGAGATTATTTTTTTTTTAATTTGAATTGAAAGCTTAAATGAAAATGTGCAATTTCTAAGATACCATTTTTAACTTGGAGATAATTTCCTATTTTAGCGAAATCACATTGATATCATATTTTAATTTAACGTTAATCTGGTTTCAAATTAGCATTAATATACAGATTTATATATACACTTGTCCGAAATAAATACAACCTTTTCGAATTTTAAAACCGCTTTCTCCCTTCTCCTTTGTATCATCGTTTTTTTTTTTTAACTCCCTGGGTTTCTAAAAAAATTTCAGCTTCCGAGTTCTAATACCCCAGTTCTATAGTGGGAAAGAACTTGTTATATCTTGAGTTTTTACATCACACAGATAAATTCTTAAGGACAGTATAATTATTACACATCTCAGATTTCTATTCTAGTTTGACGATTCATGACTCTTTGCCTTCAGAAACAACAAATACGACTATGAGAATCATTAAAGAAATAAAGTTATATTCTTGCTAACAACTATAACTTTTAGTCTGGTTTTTTTTTTTTTTAACTGCATAAGTTTTAGTCTAGTAATAAGTATTAGATCCACAAGTCTATTTCACTTTATTCTCTAAATATAATATTTAGTTTTTATATATGATCCCCAACTTGTTAAAACACTCATAACATTAATCTCTGATGTTAGGTTTTTTTTTTTTTTTAACTTTTATACAGAATCTCTGATGTCAGTTATTATTAACAAAACTATCCACATAGCATGTTAATAAAATGTCAACATTAACTGATAAAAAAAATTGTCAACATTAAGTGCCACATAAGCAGTCACAACTCAAATAACATCTTTTTTTTTTTTTTTTGCTGACTTCAAATAACATCATCTTAACATGGCCAGGTTCTATCAAAAAAAAAAAAAAAAAACATGGCAAGGGAAATTTATAGTGAAATTAAATTTTAGAAATCTTAATCCTTTTTAAAAAACCTAATAACAATTCACTCATCTCAAATCCTCACACAAAATCGATATTTCTGTTAATCTTCCAATTTATGTTTATTGTTTTATGTGTGATTGTGATTTGTACTCTCTTCCCGAAGTCTGTGGACTGTGTGACCAAATTGGGTGGAAAATGAATGGAACATTATATCTAAATGCAGAAAATGTTTTACTACAAGGAAAGAACCAAACTGGACTATTATATAACTTTTCAAGGACTTAGTAAGTAAATATATAGTTACATAGTGTTTTAGAAATCAAATTAAATAATTTGAATCTAATTAAGATGTATCCATTCATATATTTTAGAGAAAATAGTACATATTTTGACAGTGTAAAGTCAACCAATTAGATATTGTACTGTATAGTTATCTCATTAATTTTTACAATAATTAACCTAAAAATCATCTCTAACATAATTTGTTATTGGTTAACAATATAACATTGTTTTACATTGTTAGAATATAAAGGTTTTAAACAATTTTTTTATCTAGACTATATGTATCGTCTACTGAAAATATTTTATGTTTGGTAAGATTACTAATTTTTATAATAATTATTTTTAAAATTAGAGTTTAATGGTTATGCATTAGCAGTGTAAAATTTTATACTGTCATCTAATAACAAATTATTGTTGGTATGATGTTTAATTAGATAATAGTATAAAATTTTTACACTAATAGTATATAGAAATTAAACTTAATTCATTTTTATTATATGTTGAGGGATTAATGTACATGTACTGATATTTTGGTTATAAGAATTAATATCTACTCTTCAAGTTTGCAAAATAATCAATGATGCAGATACTGCTACAAATGTTCAGGGATGCAAGAAGTGATGCAGATGATGATTTACTCATTTAATTTCTCTCTGTTTTCTTCTCGCCTCTTCAACGCTGGACGACATAAATGAGTTTCATTGAAACTCAATGCATAGACGACGTTCGATTAATTTCCTACGCCATTATCTGAACGTTGCGTCTGATTCTTGCTACCAACCAACTATCCCTGCACGCACGCACAGCACGTCACGCGTTTTTTTTTTTTTTTTTTTTTTTTTTTTTTTTTTTTTTTTTAAAGCAAAAGAATAATTTATTAATGATAATAGCCATGTTGAAGCACAAGTGTGCAAAACCTGATGATGCCATGCTTTTGAGAAAGGATTCATCATTATCAACATGGGAAATGTGACGTTGAAAACACCTAATTTGCATTTTTATATTACTAGTATTATATTAGACTCTTTTCAATTCAATTAAAAGATTTAGCTTAATTATATGAAATTTTTACTCTCTATCTATCTAATTATTTAAATATATTTTCACTCTATTTTTTTAGTCATCTAATTTAAATTTAGAGCATTTTAATCTAAGTCTTCTATTTTAATCTAACGGTTGATATTAGTTATTCTCATTCTCACATAAGAAAATCATACATCCCATATATCCCATATATATATATATATATATATATATATAAAATTGAAGAAGTGTATTTTTTATGAGTCTGTCTATCTTTTAGATAATGCAATTATGCCAGAGTCAAGTATGACTATCATAAATAATGTTTTTTGTTTTTTTTTTCAAATATTTTACGTAATCACATCTTTAAAGTTTAAATTTAAGATTATTGGTTAACCTAAAATAACCTTATATATATCATTTCATCGATGTGCTCAGTAGTATTGAAGAAGTGTACATGTTTTGTTTTGTTTAATATATAAGCATCCAAAATTCCAAATACGAAATATGATTCCAAATGCCAAATAGGATATAAGATCTTGTTTTGGTTTACAATTACTAAACACAAAACTTAAAACAATGATACCCCGTTTCATTCTGTTCAATTTGGTTCATTCTATTTTATTTCATTCTATTTATGTCATATCTAATTAAGAGTCATTCCTAAGAATATATAGTGTGTTTGGATAACACACAAAAATCAATTTTATTCCATAAAATCATAGAATTATTGTGAAGAAATAGAAATAATTATTTGTTATTTTACCTTCACTATGAAAAATTGATTATTTCTCAATATATGCATGAAACTAATTCAAACCAATTAATTATATTAGTAATGGCTTTGGAATGGCTGCTCGATTTTACAATCTTAATTTTGGTGGGGGTTCACTAGGATCAAAATCATTTGGTGACTATAGGCAAGGCAACTAGCTAGCTAGAATAAAGGCTTTAGCTTTTTTACCCATTGCTGCTTGGTTTTAGTGTTTTTCAGGGATGTGGTACCAGTGCTGATCACACTCTCTCTCCTCTGATGATAATGGTTCTGATGCGTCACAAATTGTTGATGCAGTTAGTAACATTTTCTGGTAATATGGAGTTGATCTTTGATGATGCATATTGATAGAGTTTTTCAGAAGTTTGAAAAAGATAACTTTCAGTAACATTACATCAGCACTATAAGAACAAAAATTGCCATGTATTAATGGTTAAGCGTTGAATTTGTCTTTGTTAGAGTAAGTTTTATCTAACCAAAATTAAATTATTAAACATTACGAGTTTATACTGATAGTACAATGTATCATATTTTATATAATCATTCTTTTAACAAATTTTATATAATCATTTTATTCTCATAGAAAATTGACATATGTCATCGGTACATCATACTATTTATATATATTATTTTAATTTTTGTTATATAAAAGTTGTGTTAACGAAACAGTTCATAGGCTCATAACATTTTTTTAGTGAAAAATATAAATAAATCAATAGATTATATTATAACTTACAAATATTCATAAACAGATAATATTAAAGGACCACCTTGCACCATAAAAGCTACCCACCTTTTTCCATTGGTTAACTATACTTTTTTCTATCACTCGTATCTAAGTTACCATTTAACCCATTCTCAACGGTCAACACTTAAAAGGAGTGCTTTCACTACAATTATACATTGAAGAAGCTCGTTTATTTTCCCACTGAGCATACTCAAACACTCAGAATTCTTTCATTTAAGACTATTGACCTTTATGAAACGTTTAAACATGCATCGATCAGGGTAAAAGGACCAATGCATTTGTTTGTTTTTATCAGAATTCTGACTCTACTTGTGGCCTATATACGTGACAGCGTTTGATTTTTAGTACATTAATTCTAAACCCACTTGAACTTTTACTTTATGGATCAAATTTTACACCATATGTCATTTTTCTTTCCCTAAGCATTATAAAAAATAAGAGTAACTAGTTTTTTTCTTTATCTTAACCTTTGTATATGGGGTTGGAATCTTGCACTCTTTTATTATTTCTTTCTTTGAATTTAAAAAAAAAACAAACAAACAAGAGCAAAGACAAAAATGGCATAGAGCTATAGAAGAATTACTTACAAGTCGAATATTGATGGAGTAGTCCTTCCTTAATTATCTTCACTCGACTCGAGTACTCAGTCTTCTTATCAGAATTTTCACAAGTTTGATATCTTTTTGACCGAATGGTTAAGCTATTAATGATTGACATTCTAGTGCTTGAATTGATCGAGTTCTCATTTATATGGAGGTCCATGTTCATGTTTTTTGGATTATTTATTGATATGATCTCTTGATGATTATTAGAGTTTTACTTAATTTATTGATCAAAATTCCACACCTTAACTATGTCATTTATTTTCCATAAGCATATATAAAGTAACTAACAAAATCATGTAGAAAGTTTGTGGGTACTGCATTAATTTGTTGGTTACGGTGTGTATCGGGATCAATTTGTGGGTACTGCATTAACTGGTTATACTACATTTATGATGATTTGCATATAAATGCCTCTTAACCAATTGGGTAGAAAGTTTATTTTTTGTGGTCGGTGGTGTCTTTTGGACATTTCATATGTATGTATCTTGGTACTACTGGTACCTATATATATTATTCTAAATTTGTTTGCTGATTAAAAAAAAAGACAAAATCATGTAGAACTGTAGAAAAATTGCTTATACCCATTATACCAAAAAGAAATATATCATATATATATACACTAATTAAGGGGGAAAAAAGTTAGTTATTAGACTTGTCTTTGTGAGTATAGACTTTACCTAACAAAAATTGAAATATTAATATAGACATTGTAGGTCTATATTAAAAGTGTGCATTGCTGAAGAGTATATTCAACTTAATTTTGTGTCATCACTTAAAGAAAATATTGGTTGGGTTGAGAAGAGAAAAGAGTCATTTTTTTTTTAGAATTACAAGAAATTCCTATTTTAATAAACAGTGTTTTATAAAACAGATCATTGGGTGGTAAATCTTCTTAATTTGTTTAATTTGATCTGAATTTTTTTACTGGAAAATCGTCACTAATTGTTCAAGTTATAGACAATGTGCTTCTAGGAATGGTCCTCACGTGGGTCATTCTCCTCTCCATGTTTTCATGTCTCTAATTTTCCTCAGTTTCCGCCCCCATTTCTTGTCACGTAGTAATTTTTTTTATCCTATCATCATTTCCTCATTCCTTACAAGTCCTCGTGATGATGCCCTAACATTGAAAGAATAACAATAATAATAAATTATTAAAAAATTCAAATAATAAAAGTAAAAGTATTTAATAAATTTAAACCTCTTTTAATAAATTTAAAATTATAAAAACAAATTAACAACTTAAATTATATTAAAAAATTAAAAAATCATATATATATATATATATATATATATATATAATTTTATTATTTTAAATTAATATTCAATAATCTCGCGTGGGGAAAATCGTATGACCTCCCTATCATCAAATGTGTTTCGTGGGATCGATTTTGTTTGTCCTCATGCCCATCTCCATGAGATAAATAAAAATTACCAAACACGGGCTCAAATGAAATAGTCCCCACGGGGACCAACAAATGACAAGAAACTGGTCATCCCTTTGTACTTAACATTTCAAGCTTTGTAGAATTTTCAAAAGAAATTTGTTAATTATTATGCAAACTATTTTCATCATTTTTCACACTAACGGTGATTTCTGTTAAACCACGTTTTATATTTTTCCTAAATTTTTAATCAATACTTGTTTAAAGAATATGTGAGCTTTCCATATATTTTAGTAGGGTGGCAAAACGGGTTGGACCAGTCAGGCCAACCCATTTTGGCCCATTTTTTGGCGGACCAGGTTCAACCTGCCAACCCGTTTTGGCCCGCCAAAAAATGGATTGAGGGCGGGGCGGGCAGGTCAACCCGGAAACCCATTTTTTTATAAAAAAAAAATAAATTTAATATTTATTTTTATATTTTATACATATATTATTAATATTTATTTAATATATTTTTTGTCTAAATAAATTATTATTCAAAATTTAAGATAATATATTTAATTTTTTAATAAGTATTTATTATTTAATATTTATAAAAGATAAAATTAATTAAAATATATTTATTATATTTTTTTTTCATTTTTTTGTTTTTTGGCGGGTTGGCAGGCCAATCTGCCAACCCGTCATAAACGGGACAGGCTTAGATTTTCGACCCACTTTCCTTATGCGAGGCAGGGCGGCCCGATTTTTACAGGTTGAGGCGGGTCGGCCCATTTTGTCATCCTTATATTTTAGCTTTCATCTGAATTCGCGTCGACTCCCTTCATACGAAATAACAATGCTGTTTTTAAAATTCGTAAACAATTTTTTTTTTCTGAGGACATCTTTAACTCTTTTAGATTATTTTCATCGTGACTTTGTAAAAAATTTAAACGTGTTTTTGGTAGGAAAAACTTATTAGACGTGTATTTAGCATATGAGAGTAGAAAGACTCTTTTGTTAAAAAAAATGGTAAAAGTGAAATGTTTACCATATTTTGGTGCCTTTGATATATGATTTATATGCTTTATGTTTATATATATATAACAAATTTTACAATTAAGAGAAAGAAAAGGAGAAAATTATGAAATATAATAAATTATGTAATGGAAAGAAATATAGGCAAGTAAGTTCAACTCAAGAACCAAAGAAAAACATGCTTAATTCACACTCTTAACAATGAGCTTAATCTCATTTTTCATTCAAAGTTATCAAAAAGAGTGTTTATAAGGCTGTTTATTCACTAATGAACCTAAGGTAAGGTGGCTAAACACAAACAAGTAGCGCAAACCACGACCCAAGAAAACCCAGCGTCATACGATTTCACAGCTGTGAATGTGGTTGTGTATAAATTGTCATGTGAGTTGTTATATGAATAACAAGCTGTGAATCAATTAACGCGCGCCTAGTTGTTTAAACTTGACTTGTAATCTCGAATTCAATTAAGTCTTAGATATATACATGCATTAAATTCTTTGATTTACTGAATTACTTGTTAGTTTGGTTCTTCTCACATAAGCATAAGCGAGTCATAATTCTGATATAGGATAGGAAGATTTATTATTAGTTGCACATATTATGAGGGTTTCTTCCGACATCACGCTAAGAAGTATGTGATGTTGTTATCATGGGACATGAGAAACAACTTCGAAAGATGCACAAGTGGAACTTGGATTCTACAATGACCTTTGTCTCACCTATCTCTGTCACCATTTTGGGGCCGAAAGAAAGGCCTTCCTTATCGCTCCAACCTCTGCTAGCAAAGGTACACTCAAACACGCAGTCCAATCTGTCAAACTTAGCCCTACCACCACACCACACCACACACAATGAATGAATGAATGAATGGCATTTGCAATATTTGTTTTGTTTGTTTGTTTGCATATATATATATATATATATATATATATATATATATATATATATATATATATATTTTGGGTTTAGACTACATGTATCTTCCACTAGAAACAATTATGTTCAAAACCAGGTAAGATTATTATGGTCGGCAAAGTTCTCCTTCCAAGTATTTAACACAGCTGCATAAGACTCGAACTTGAGACCCCTGGTTAAGGTCATGCCAATTGATAATTGTTTGCATATATACCACTATGGGTGGCAAAGCTTTCCCCCCTAGTATTGAATGCAGCTGCATATCCAAAACTCAAATTCAAGACCTCTGATTAAGTTGGAACAACCATATGTCAATTGATCCATGTGCTTGGTTGTTGTTTGCATATATACTAACTATATATGTAAGCAAATTTCAAAAAAATTAAGAGGCAAACCCAGATCCCGATTTCATGCAAGGAACAGATAGATCTAGAGACAGGAGAGGTGAAAGTGAGATTGTCTCAGCCTTCTTCACTGTGACACTGCAAAGTTATAATTAAGGTGAAAGGGAGAGGAGGAGGTTGAAAGAAACAGAGGTGAGGCTAAGTGTGTTTCTGTTTTATTTACCTTCCTTTATTTGTCTCATATGAGGGCAGCAGTGGTGGCAGTGGCAGGTCACGTACCCTCTTTTGAGGCCAAAGGAGTTCTCCTATGTTGCTATTAAATTGCCTTTTTGGAACCCATTTTACCCATTTTGCAAATGTGCCCACGAGAGAGAGAAAAAGAAAAGAAAACCATCAGTTTTGGGTGATTGTGGCACAATGGAAAAGGCAAAACTGAAAGAGTGGATTCATAGGTCTATGATCAAATATGGTCCCCGTTGAAGGCTGCCTGGGGGGCCAACTGACATATGCCTTCCCTTTTTCACGCCTTGTCCTTCCTTTGCTGCTGCTCCTCTCTCTTCTTCCTCTTCTTCCATTGTGTGTACGGTCTCTGCATTAAACACAAGACTTTGTTGCGCCCCAAAAGTGAAGTAGGATGGATTGATAGCAAGAAACCTCACCAAATTCACAACCCTTCTCTCTTACTTACCCTTCCCACCCAAAAAGACAGGAAGGAATAGAACCTTTCCCCTCTCACAACTCTAGTGCCACCCCCCTCCCTAGCTACCTTACTCTAACACTAATTTAAATCTTCTAAAAGGAGTACTAGTGCACTTTAAATATAAAGTCATAAAGTTATAACTATTCAACATAATAAATTTTGATATCTTCAAAATATATATCATATCAGTTTAATAGACATGTTCTCACATTGGCCAACAGGATTGATACATCTTGTTAAATATTCTGTTCATACTAGTTGTAATTTAGGTTTGACTTTTAGATTTTTTTTCTATCAGTAGGTGATATGTAATTATAAATCTTCATTGATGTTAGTGATTTCCTTGATCTTGTAAGAATGTGTATTTTCTCCAAATGTAACTTTCTGTAACAAGAAAAAAAGATATGTTCTTACTGTATTTTAAACTACCAATCAATCAGAAATTATTATTGTAAAAATAAATAATTTTAACATATATAAGGATTAATTGAATGAAAGGTCCATATATTATATATTTATACGTATTTTATTAAGGATTAATTGAATGACAGGTGCATATATTATATATGTATATGTATTTTATTACAATGGTAATTTCAATAATGCTGATAATTTTGCCTTTTTTTCCTTTAAAGTTTATGTATATCTTTACTTTTAGTGGAACCGAATCCCATAAGCTCTATTTAAACTTGCTGCAGACACCTATGACCTCTCTCTATCTTCTCCTCACTGCCTTTGTGGTCCATGCATTTTCCCAACCGAGTGAGGCCCATATAAACACAGATAAAGATTGGAGCTGGAGTTGAAGTTGAAGGGAAGAGAGACAAGAAAACAAAACCAGACATGGAGTGGAATGGGAGCACAAGACGTTATGTTCCCCGAGCAGATTCTTCCTTGAGCTTCCTTTACAACTACAACTACACCCCATATCCAGGTAAAAAATTATCAAAACACTATCTACTCTTGTTCTAAAGCATTCACCCTTTTCCTAATGTCATCAAGTTCCTTTCTTCTTCTTCTTTTTTTTTTTTTTTTTTTTTTCACTCTTCTTAGTTTATTACCTACCCATTTGAAGCACTAACTTCTAGCATGCAATTTAGTAACTCCTTTACGTTTGTGGACTACTTTCAGAGTCCATTTTTGTAAATTTTCGCATGAATAGTAACTTGAAGGCCAAGCTATTGCCCCACCATAATTATTGCTTTTCTTGAAGAAGTGATACAAAATAGGTTTTCCTTGTTAAAGCAAGCAAGTTTGGCAACCCCATCTGACATTTCAGCTTGGTTGTCAACATTAAAAATGCATAGTCCATTTGAGAAAAATTAAAACTCTTCACTAAACCCTCTCTCTATGTGTTAATTAAGGAATGGAAGTGAAGCAACAAACACTGGCAGAGACAAGTAATTCATCCATGGAAAAAATGAACTGCGGGAACCAGGAGAAGAAGAAGAGATTAACAAGTGACCAGTTGGACTCGTTGGAGAGTAGTTTTCAGAAGGAGATAAAGCTAGATCCTGATAGGAAGATGAAGCTTTCCAAGGAGTTAGGGCTTCAACCTCGCCAAATTGCTGTTTGGTTCCAGAATAGGCGTGCAAGGTGGAAGAACAAGCAACTTGAACACTTGTACGATTCGCTTAAACAGGAATTTGATGTCATATCCAAGGAAAAACAGAAGCTCGAGGAAGAGGTAGGTTACACTCACTCATACACTCATGTACATTGTACACTCCATCAACACATTATTCTTCTCTATTTCTCTCTTTTTATAACATTATATCATCTATATATTCTCTCTGTTCTCTTTTTTTCTCACTCTAAGTGTCATTTGGTGTTGAGTGTCCATGGATTATGTTCTTATACAATATGTATATCAATCTCAATTTTTGGACACATGATAAGGGCAAACACCCATTTGTCACTCTTCACTTCTACCTTTTTATTTATTTATTATTATATCATATATATATTAACATTATGGATCCCATCTATCATTTTTTTTCTTCTATTTCTTTCTTTCTCAATGTAAACACTCCAATATTTTGTGGACACCTATTGGGATGTCTACACCTAGAAAGAAAAGTAATAAATCTGATAAATAATATAATAATATAATAAAAAGAGAAAAATAGAGTAAAGTGATGATGAATGTCAAAGTGAGTATTTGCCTTGTTGGGATGTCCACAAATCGGAGTTGTATGTATATTTTATATTTATATTCTCTCTTTCTCTCCATGCAGCTCTTGCAAGTTGCACACACTTAGACACACTTTGCCTTAGTTTTTGCTTTTATATGCATGTTTCTGTTTTCAAAATCCACACAACAACACTGTTTTCTTTTTGCTTGTGTTGACGTAATGATTGATGTTTGAGGTGAAGTATGAATAAGTAGACATTCATTCTTTTGAACTGGTCATTTTCCTTTATCTGTTTTGCGCGTGTGCACAGGTGATGAAGTTGAAGACTATGCTGAGAGAGCAAGCTTCTAGAACCCAAGTGTCAACAGGATACACAGAAATCTCTGGGGAAGAAACAGTGGAAAGCACGTCAGAGGCACTGCGTTGCTCCAAACTCGGAACACTGCACCAGCAGCAGAATAATATTGGAGAGGGAAACTGTTCTTATACTTTGCAAGATCATTACAACACAGTTCCAGTACTACCCTATTGGCCTGGGGTCCCTTATTTTCCCTAATGAATACTATTGTGTTTGAACAACAATAATGTGAGTGAGCTTAGTTAATTAACTTAAATTGATCATTGGTAGATGGATGGAAAACCCTTTTTCTTTCCATAGGAACTGACATTAGGATCAAAGCCAGCAGACCTGCATGATAGTAATGGTTGGAACGGTAATTATGACTAAAATAGCTGTCCTACCTGCAGACATCACTTTATTAGTCGCTTCCAAATTGCATGAAGTCTTTAATTGTTACGTACTGTTATTATATTATATTATATTATATTATATATATAATCCTTGTTTATTAGTAAAACTTCTACTCTTTGTATATATAGTTTTTACGTTTTTAATTAATGTTCCTTACGTCATGAAGCGTCTACGTATACGCAAGGAGATTCTTTTTCATTTTGGGCTGAGAAGCACTCTATTATATTTGAATGAAATTTTAGTAGTAAAGGAAATACGAGAATAGAGAGATTAGAAATTTTTGAAGAAAGATGTTACTTGTATAATTGATCACTTATATTTTTGGCTTGATACAAACACTAGGACATCACACCTATTTATACTAGTGGCTCCTCCTAATCCAATGGTTAGGATTTTGCCAACACAAATTTAATCTAATGGCTACAAATGACTTTCTAGAACTTTCTTGATAGATACATACCTACTCACACATTCTAGATAATTCTATATGCTACACTAGAATTATCTTCTAAAGAGATTCTTCTAGAACATACTTCTAGAATTTTAGTTTATGATGTTTCTAGAAATTGGACTTTTATTTAGACAAATAAGGCCCAAAATCAAGTTTATATTTCAACATCTCCTCTTAAACTTGATTTTGTTACTACGATCAAACTTCTCAACCTGGTGAAGTCTTCTTTCTTAAGTGGTTTGGTGAAGATATCGACTACTTGATCATGAGTCTTCATGTACTCCAGATGCACATCCTTTCTCGTGATGCACTCTCTAATGTAGTGGTAGCGTGTATCAATGTGCTTACTTCGGTCATGGAAAACTGGGTTCTTAGCCAAAGCTATTGCTGACTTGTTGTCCACGAAAATCTTAGTCGGCTCTTCTTGTGACAAATCCAACTCCTTTAGTAGATTCTGTAACCAAATTGCATGGCAATCACACGAGGTATCAGCTACATACTCTGCTTCACATGTAGAAAGAGTAACAATCGGTTGCTTCTTTGACATCCATGTGAAGGCAGTGTCTCCCATGTAGAACACAAAGCCAGTTGTGCTTTTGCAGTCATCCACATCTCCACTCCAATCACTATCACTATATCCAACAAGCTTGTAATCATCGGAAACAGAATAGTACAAGCCAAAATTTGTTGTACCTTTGATGTATCGAAGAATTCTCTTTGCCGCCTTCAAATGAGTGGTTGTTGGATTCTCCATGTAGCGACTAACAACTCCAACCGCATAGAGAATATCAGGCCTTGTGCATGTTAAATAGCGCAAACTTCCAACCAAACTTTTAAAGAGTGTTGGATCCACTCTTTCTCCTTCCTCATGCTTTGGTAGTTTGATTCCACATTCCATTGGTGTGTTAACCGGATTAGAGTCATCCATCTTGAAATTCTTAATCACCTCCATAGCATAGCCTTCTTGAGTAATGAAGATGCATTTTTCTTCTTGTTTTACTTCAATGCCGAGGTAGTAATACATGAGACTAATGTCGGTCATCTTGAACTCTTTCGTCATCTCTTTCTTAAACTCATCGAACATGCTTGGATTGCTACCTGTAAAGATCAAGTCATCTACATACAAGCACACAATCAAAACATCATTATTTTGGGATTTGATGTAAAGTGCATGCTCATATGGACACTTGATGAAATTTCTCTCTTGTAGGTACTTGTCTATTCGAGCATTCCAAGCTCTTGGAGCTTGCTTCAACCCATAAAGCGCCTTTTTTAACTTTAAAACCATGTCTTCTTTTCCTTTGACTTCATAGCCTTAAGGTTGTTCAATATAGACTTCTTCTTCAAGGACTCCATTAAGGAAGGCAGATTTCACGTCCATTTGATGTATCCTCCAATTATTTTGAGTTGTTAATGAAATGATTAGTCTAACAGTTTCTAGTCGAGCAACGGGAGCAAATACCTCGTCATAGTCGATGCCAGCTCTTTGACTATAGCCTTTTGCCACCAATCTTGCCTTGTATCTTTCGATTTCTCCTTTAGCATTCTTTTTGGCTTTGTACACCCACTTCACACCAATCGCCTTGTTCCCTTTTGGAAGTGAAACTAGCTCCCATGTGTCGTTCTTCTTGATCGCTTTGATTTCTTCATCCATAGCGTTTTTCCAATTACTGTTTTCTACGGCTTCTTGGAAGTTCATGGGCTCACAATCAGTAAATAGACAAAAGAGAGTAAGATTATCTTGATTTTCAGTTATCTCATAAAGTTCTTGTATGCTTTTGAAGCGTGGAACTCTTTCACTTGAGCTTTCGTCTTCTTGACTATTTGCAGTTGGTGAAGTTGGTGGGGTAGTAGGCTCCTCTCTTACTTGGTCTATCCTTGAATGCTCTATGCTATCTTCTTCGAAACACGGAAAGAAGTTGTAGTCTTCATCATGTGGTCCCCAATCCCATTCTCCTTCTTCATTGAAAATGACGTCTCAACTAATGATTGTCTTCCTCGTATTTGGATTGTAAAGCTGGTAGCCTTTGGAATTGGAGTCATAATCGATGAAGATATATTTCTCACTTTTGTTATCCAATTTGCTTCTTTTCTCATCCGGTACGTGCACATAACCAATGCTTCCAAAGACTCTTAGATGGGAAATTCCAGGCTTCCTTCCACTCCATGCTTCTTGTGGTGTTTTTCCCAATACATTTCTTGTTGGAGACCATTGGAAAGATAAACTGCACAAGTCACTGCTTCTGCCCAAAACTCCTTTGGGAGTTTCTTGCTCTTAAGCATGCTCCTCGCCATGTCTAGGATTGTTCTATTCTTCCTTTCTGCCACTCCATTTTGTTGAGGGGATCTCGGCACTGTTAACGGTTGTCGAATTCCATGATCTTCACAATACTTTTGGAATTCATTTGATGTGAACTCTCCTCCACGATTGGATCTCATGGCTTTGATCTCAAGACCACTTTCCTTTTCAACAAGGGCTTTGAACTTCTTGAAATTCTTGAACACCTCTGATTTATGCTTCAAAAAATACACCCATGTTTTTCTTGAAAAATCATCAATGAAGAAAAGGAAATAATTACTCTTACCAAGTGAGCTTGGCTTGATCGGACCACACACATTTGTATGTATGAGTTCCAACGACTTTTTGGCTCTTGGGTTAGACTCCTTTGGAAAGCTTTTCTTGAATTGCTTTCCAAGTAGACATCCTTCGCACACTTGATCGGGGTGATTAATGCAAGGTAATCCTCTCACCATTTCCTTCTTGGAGAGCAACTCTAATCCTCCAAAATTGAGATGCCCAAATCGAAGATGCCAAAGCCAAGATGCATCCTTGTAGCATATCTTAAGACATTTTGCGAAATCATTTTGAATGTTAAGCACGAACATTCTATTTCTTGACATTGGCACCTTAGCAATCAATTTACTTGCAGTGTCTCTTATAGAAATGTTGTTGTCTTTTAAGCAAATACCATAACCTTTCTCTAGGAGTTGCCCCAGGCTCAAGATATTACTTTTCATATTCGGCACATAATAAACATTTGAGATGAATTGATGCTCACCATTCTTCAAACAGATGAGAATATTACCTTTTCCTTTCACTTCTACCTTGGATTCATCTCCAAAGGCTACATTGCCTCTCACCGATTCATCAAGCTCCATGAACATGCTCCTTTTTCCGCACATATGATTGCTTGTGCCGGTGTCTAAGTACCATCTATTGTCTTCACTTCTTACATTATCCGTGCAAGCCATTAGTAAGGTGCCACCTTCTTTACTTCTTTCTTCAACATAATTTGCCTTCTCTTCAACTCTATTTTTTCTAGGAGCTCTACATTCATAAGCGTAATGACCAAACTTCTCACAATTGTAACATTTCACATTTGACTTGTCATACCTTGATCTTGAGTTGCCTTGCCCACGACCTCTTGTTGAGCTTCCTCCTCTTTGAAAGTTGTTGTTGTCGTCACAGGGCCTCCAACCTCGTCCTTGTCCATGACCTCGTCCTCTTCCTCGATCTCCACCACGACCTCGTCCTCGTTGGCTTCTATTACTGTGACTACTTTCTTCATTGGTCGAATCAACTTGCGTCTTAAGTAGTTGCTCCGGGATCCCTTCCTTTTTCTTTTTCTTTTCTTCATAAGCTTGTAACGAACCCAAAAGTTGCTCAATGGTCATAGCCTCCAAGTCTTTTGTTTCTTCAATGATGGCGACAATATGTTCAAACTTTGGATCTAACGATCTAAGAATTTTCTCCATAATTTTTACATCGTCAAGTTTTTCACCATTTCTCTTAAGTTGATTAGTGACTGTTAAGACTCTAGAGAAATAGTCGGAGATAACTTCGCCTTCTTTCATATGCAAAGTTTCAAACTCAGCTCTTAAAGTTTGAAGACGTACCTTCTTGACCGGATCCGCTCCTTTGTACGAGGTTTGAAGCTTCTCCCATGCTTCTTTCGCTAACTTTGCTTCCGAAATCTTCTCAAAAGCATCATCATCTAATCCTTGATAGATTAGATAGAGAGCCTTCTTGTCTCTCTTTCTTGAGTCTCTCAAACTATCCCTTTGAGTTTGAGAAAGACTATCCTCATTCTCCGGCTCGGTGTGACCTTTCTCTACTATCTCCCATACATCTTGCGCGCTAAGGAGAGCCTTCATCTTGATGCTCCAATTATCATAGTTGCTCTTGTTGAGCGTTGGGACTTGGAATGGAACCATGCTGTTACTCGCCATCTCTTTAGAAGGATCTTTAAGCTCTGATGCCAATTTGTTGGAATGAAATTTTAGTAGTGAAGGAAATATGAGAATGGAGAGACTAGAAATTTTTGAAGGAAGAGGCTACTTGTATAATTGATCACTTCTTGTATTTTTGGCTTGATACAAACTCTAGGACATCACACCTATTTATACTAGTGGCTCCTCCTAATCCAATGGTTAGGATTTTGCCAACACAAATTTAATCTAATGGCTACAAATGACTTTCTAGAACTTTCTTGATAGATACATACATACTCACACATTCTAGATAATTCTATATGCTACACTAGAATTATCTTCTAAAGAGATTCTTCTAGAACATACTTCTAGAATTTTAGCTTAGGATGTTTCTAGAAATTGGGCTTTTATTTAGACAAATAAGGCCCAAAATCAAGTTTATATTTCAACATATTATACTTAGTTTGTTTTTTTGTATGCAATGGATCTAGACTATACATTAAGTGATTAAAATTTTAAATTAGTTGAGAGTTGATTGATTTGAATAATGAAAATATCTTTAGGATTGTGTTTGATTTTCTTAAGATATTAAACCATGATGTTGGTAATTCTTAACCTATTTGGAAGACACAAAATACAAGATTTGTGATTCGCTCAATGTGACCTACATTCACTTGAGAGAACAATTTCGCTATTAATCAAAAGATGCAGATCAAGATACAATAGCATGAGGTATCCTTGATTCTTCCCTTCCTATGTCTGAGATGAACAACAACAGAGAACTCAAATTTTCCCCTCTATTTTCCCAAACCCTTGATCTCATCCCTCTCTTAATTTTTTCTTAGTTCTCTCTCTCTCTCTCTTTTCCCACTCTATTATATATTCAGTAAGGAGAAGAAAAAGACACTTAGAACCTTTTTCCCCTATCTCTCACGGTCCTAATACAAGGGGTAGGTCTAAAAAAAATACTCCCTCGAGGGAGTTGCTATTCTCACCTCCACATGTTTAAAAAACTTTTTTATTTCCAAAATACTCTATTCACAGAAATACAAGATTACATAGTTCCGTCAATATGACCTTCATTTATCGGAGAGAATAATTTCACTATTAATCAAAAGATGCTAATCAAGATGCAATAGGTAGAGGTACCTTTGATTCTTCTCTTCCTATGTCTCAGATGAGCAACAACAAAAAAATTCTAGTTAAATTCTAGTTTTTGTTGGAAAACAATTCAAATTTGTAATTTCAAATCTCTAGGAAGGGAGAGAGGGGGGTCATATGAAGGGAGGGTTTACAAGTTTGTTATTGATGTACAAGTTTGTCTTGTGAAGGGAGGATTTACAAGTTTGTTCAGAAAACTTGTTGTAGATGTAGGGATGAGGGCACGAACCACATTAAACAAAGTTGTGTCGTGGATGTGTAGGGATGAGGGCCCGAACCACGTCAAACAAATTCGAGATCGTGGATGTAGGGATAAAGGCCTGAACCACGTTAACAAAATAAACTGTGTAAATGTAAGCATGAGGGGATGAATCATGTTAAACAAATTTGTGATCTTTTTTATTTTCTTTATGGTGTTGCTTTTTTTTTTTTTTTTCCAGTTGTATGTTTTTCTCATTATGATTAATAAAGTGATATGTTTTTTCCTCAACAGTTTTTCCCTCTATTTTCCCAAATCCTTGATCTCACCCTTCTCTTAATTTTTTCTTAGTTCTCTCCTTTTTTTTCCCACTCTATTATATATTCAGTAAGGAGAAGAAAATAGACATTTAAACTTTTTTCCCTATCTCTCACGGGTTTTAATGGCAGATCTGAAAAAGAATGACTCATAGACAAGCAAAAGGAGAAATGGCCAGAAAAGAACAGGCCCAAAAATTGATTTTGATATATTTATTTACTATAAATTATAAATTTTAGTTGTATAAAATAAATATTTACTTTGTTTAATGCATAGGCTAAAATATTAGTAAATAAATACTTCTAAATATATAAATTATATTATAATTAATTAAAATTTGTAATAAATAAATATTTTTGACCATATATATTTTTATTTATGATAAATAATTTATGTGATATATTATTATTTTTAATTATTGATGATTTCTTTTAAAAAAATATTAAAATTGAAGTTAGAAATAAATATATTGAAAATGATAAATTGAAAGAAATAAAAAAATTAAGTTGATATTAAAAGCATAAGAGGATAAATCATATGCATACTAGGAGTACTGTATTTGAATTTTTAAGATAAAAATATATAATATTTGAAATCGATTTTTGATATTTAGTTATAATTTGTTAAATTGTTTAGTTGATATTAAAAACATAAAGGATAGAAGAGTGAAATGAAATCCACCAATTCATGAAAGGAGAATATTAAAATGAAAAAACTTAATTACACTTTTGGTCCCTCAAGTATTGTAATTGTGTGATTTTAGATTCTTATGTTTCAATTGTGCCAGTTGAGTTTTCTAAGCATTGCAAATGTGTGATTTTAGTCTTTCAAGTCAAGTTCTAATAATTATGCCAATTAGGTCTCCAAAATATTGTAATTGTGCGATTTTAATTCTCCATTTAATAGACCAACACCATTCTTATTAATATATATGAATTAATATATATACTTAAAGGTATTAAAATCATGTATAAAAAAAAAGGTATTAAAATCGCACAATTATTAGTGGACTCAATTGACGTAACTGAAACTTAAAAGACTAAAATTGCATATCTACGATATTTAAGGGATCTAATTAATATAATTGAAATCCTCTAAAAAATTAACAAAATTAAAATATATAAGACTAAAATCGTATAATTGTGAATTTATGATATAAAAATTAAAAATACAATTCAACCAAATAAAAGTAAATGTAAGGAAAAATAAGGAGAGCATATATATGAAAAAGCAGGAAATCTTTGCAAGTTTATATATATAGAGAGAGATTCTTAAAAAGTAATAAGGCGGTGGCCGGTGAATTAGTTTTACCAAACCAAATCAGGATCAATGATTGATTAGATTTGCCGAGGACTATTAGCTGCATGATTGAATATTTGGTATTCATTTTTTTACTGTTTAAAATAAATGAAGCAACTAAATCATAAATCACATTAGATAACATCAAATCACTACAAGCAAAAGAAAAAAGTGATTAGTTAAATGTCATGCTTTTTCTGGCCAGATCATTAACTTGGGAAGATATTTTACGCGTGAATATTTCGTTAACTTAATATACTTAATTAAACTGATTAAACTAATTTTATTCAACAATTCCTTCATTTTGGCTTTGAACAGTGTAAGCACTTTTTTTGCATAGCCCAATCACTTTGTACCACAATTAAACCTCCACAGAAGTATTTTTCAGTTTTCCACGTGAATGATACGCTGCCACCCCATCATGGCATTCTAAAAAACATTGGTGCCATTATCTTATCTCTTATATATTTATATATATTATATTATATTATTATATTATATCATATCATACACCATATGATACTCCACTTAAACACTCATCATTACCGGACGATGTTTACTTGTAACTTCAGCACCAAAGTTTACTTTAGAGGACGTTAACGTCTTTGGACTTTGTCTTTACAAGAGGCTTATTTATGTAGCTGTTGACTATGGATGAATTTGACATCAACCGATTTGATTTGGTTCAGCACATGGGAAATATTGACACTCATTTTACATTAAACTTAAAATGTATGAATTTCTGGGTTTGAATCTTCAAATCACCGCTATTGAAGTTATTTAACATTTTAACCATTATCATGTCTGAAATTATGTGAGTGATTATATTTATAGAATTCTACACATAATTTTTTTTTATGCATGAAATACCGTAACAAGTTGAAGGGATATACCCAAGTTTAATCTTTGGGCTAATCGATCCTTAGAAAAATTAAGTCTTCAATTGTTTAAGAGTGTGTGCAAAACGCCTTGCAAGTTTCTTGAGAAAACGAAGGGCTGTGAATGCAACACAAATCTCAGTTTCGTTTTTTAAAAAGGAAAAGGAAAAGGAAAAAAAAAACCCACTTTCATTTAATGTTTGTTGGCATTAAATGCAAACAAAGCCCAATTTATTTAATACTAGCAGTAGTAGCAGTGGACTATACAGGAAGTGTGTCATAAAAAATGTTTAGGAAAAAACTTGCAAAGCTGACAATAATATTTACTAGAGTTTAATTTTTGTGTATTATTAATATAAAGTGTTAATATTATTAATTAATTAAAAAATTACTTTAAAAGGTTTCTTAAAGTAATTATAATGAAAGACAATAATTTTATTATATATGTTAATTAATATATAATTAGATGATAGTATGAAATGTAAAAAGTTTTATATTATTAATATATTCTAATTAAATTCTATTAAGTTACATATTATTTCAATTAAAATTGATTGAGAATGTAAATTTTTTTTACATGATCATCTAATAATAAATGATCATATATATATATATATATATATATATATATATATATATATATATATATATATATATATAGTAAGACTCTTAAATTTTGTAATAATTACATTAAAAATTATAATTAGTTAATTAGTCAATATGATAATACATAAAAAATAGACTTATAGTATAATCCTAAATTTGTGTTTATTTGAAGGTATTAAAAACTATTTCCAAAAAATAAAATTTAGGAATATTATATTCTTATATTTATCACAAGTTTTGAAAAAAATATTCTCAAATATTATTAATTCTAAAAATATAAAATAGTTATATTTGTCTTATTTCTTATTCTTACAGTGACAAAAGAGTACCTTTCATTCTCATAAAAATAAAAATTATTTTCTACAACATCTCTACTGATCCTTACTTCATTCTTTCACATTTTTTTTCCACTTTCATATAAATTTTAACTTTTTTTGTTGCTAAAATTACTAAATCAACCAAACTTATTCATGAAAATAACATTCATAAACACAATATTTATAAAATAAAATTTCAAAAATGGAATTATTATATCTTAAGACAAAACAGCACCTAATAAACATGTCAAATTATTAATTATTATATGAATATAAAAAATCAAACAATGACAAAAAATAAAAGCCAAAAGAAAAGCTAATAATTTATTTTAATAGTGTATATCTTTATATTGAAAGTGGTAGGACACATGAGGAGGTAGTAGTGGGATGCAATGAAAAGGGAAGAGGTGGAATGAGTATCCATGTTGTTGTTGTATGGGTGAAGACGACACCTCACTGAATTAAATTAACCGGGAAGTGGAGAAACAAACCCACTCTTCCGTATTTCCTTTTTCTTCTTTTTCTCAAAACACCAAACCAAACCAAACCCCTCTTTCTTTCTTTCTTTTTCTCAAACACAGTGCGTGCGTGCGTGCGTGCGTAATCGTTGTGTTTCGGTGTGTGTATGAATGAATGAAATGGGGGACAAGCACCACCACCAAGACGACAGCAGCGATTTCACCTCCGAGGACGAAGGCACCGAGGATTACCGCCGCGGCGGCTACCACGCAGTCCGAATCGGCGACACCTTCAACGCCGGCCGCTACGTCGTTCAGAGTAAACTCGGTTGGGGCCATTTCTCCACTGTCTGGCTCGCTTGGGACACCAAACATTCTGTCTGTTCCTCTCTCTCTCTCTCTCTTAAACCTTTTTCTTTCGATCTTTTTTCCCCCTAATTCGTTGTTTTAGGTTTATGCATGAAATGCTTTTGTTTTTGTCTTTTTGAGTTCAGTTGCGTGTTAGTCTGATTAATTTCCAATCTAGAAAGAATACGAGGAATTATTGGCATTTAGCAATGGTTTGACACTGAAATAGGAGCAGTTTTTGTTTTTCGAATTTTGTTGACTTGTTTTGTCTTTGTTTTAAGTCTGATGATTAATTTCTAATCCAGAGACAATACAAGAGATTGTTGGCATTTAGCTACGGTTTGACACTAAAATAGGAGCAATTTTTGTGTTTCGAATTTTGTTGACTTGTTTTGTTTTTGTTGGTTTTTGTGTGTGTGGAGATCTGCAGAGATATGTGGCTTTGAAAGTTCAGAAGAGTGCTCAGCACTACACCGAGGCGGCCATGGACGAGATAACGATTTTGCAACAGATTGCGGAGGGAGACCCTGATGATAAGAAATGTGTGGTGAAGCTTTTGGACCATTTCAAGCATTCTGGTCCCAATGGGCAGCATGTTTGCATGGTGTTTGAGTACCTTGGGGACAATCTTTTGACTCTTATTAAGTACTCTGATTATCGCGGGTTGCCTACTGCCATGGTCAAGGAGATTTGCTTTCATATTCTGGTTGGATTGGATTACTTGCACAAGCAGCTTTCTATCATACATACTGACTTGAAGCCTGAGAACATCCTGCTCTTGTCAATGATTGATCCGTCTAAGGATCCTAGGAAGTCTGGGACACCACTTATTCTTCCTAATAGTAAAGATAAGACAGCACTGGAGTCGGCAGGGGTGAAAGATACGAAGACATTGAATGGGGATTTGGTTAAGAATCATAAGAAGAAGATTAAGAGAAAAGCTAAGCAAGCAGCCCATGGATGTGTTGAGAAGGAAGCTTCTGAAGGAGTTGAGGGTAATGCTGAAACCTCTGGGGCTGTGGAATCGTCTCCAAATGCGAGTTCTGCAAGAGAGCAGGCTTCTAGTTCTGCAGGAACTAGTAGGTTATCGGATGCTGATGGAACAAAGTTGAAAGAGCAGGGTAACAAAAGAGGAAGCCGCTCTATGAGACAGAAGCTGTTGGCATCGGCTGATCTCAAGTGCAAGTTAGTGGACTTCGGTAATGCCTGCTGGACATATAAACAGTTTACTAATGATATCCAGACAAGACAGTATCGGTGCCCAGAGGTGATCCTTGGGTCAAAATATTCTACGTCTGCAGATCTTTGGTCCTTTGCTTGCATTTGTTTTGAGCTTGCATCTGGAGATGTGTTATTTGATCCTCACAGCGGTGACAACTTTGATAGGGATGAGGTATGTGTATTTTGTTTACTTATTTATATGTTCTACCTGATCATTCTAACTCTGAAGTGAAAATTTTAGGTTCTGTGGTCCTTGATTTTGCAAAAAGAAGGTTGGAATTTAATGAAATATATAAATTATAACATATTCAATAATATATTTGAGATAGCCATCCTTACCAGTTATGGGAATCAACCTATGTTTTTTTGGCTAGCATATCCCCCCTCTCCCTTAAAAAAAAGTAAGAAAAAATATTTCTTGTGATGTTTAGACACAAACTTAGGGTGTTTGAAAACTACAGACTAGATAAAAGATATGCCTATGGTAAGGTAAGGTACATTTGATGAAGGCTGAATCAGATCTGTGAAAGTCCGGCATTGATCATGAAATGGGCTGAAGGAACAATGTAGCGCTATCCAAGTAGATGATTTTCATGGCTACTTTATTTTTGGCTTATGTTTTTGGTCTTTGTAAATATGGTTAAATTTGTTTTTGGCCCTCCATTTTTTTGATTGTATTTGATCATCATAAAATTTGAAAATGGTTCTTGTCTCCAATTAGTGGTGACGTGACATGCATTTAGTCAAACTATGTTAGTGACCATTCTAAGGTGGCATGTGATGTGTATTGGAAAATTGCTTTAATTGCGGTCACTCCTAGTCTGCCTTATTTGTGGCCTATCAAAGTTAGTTGCCAGTGTTTCAGAAAGGGCTACCTACAAAGGGGCTAACTGGAAAGGCTAAGTAAAGCATTGTAGTGTGCAGCCCATAGTCACATAATTCGTGGTACGGGTTCGGGTATGTGGTACGTGACCTCCTAAAGTATTGGTACGTGAGGGGTATACATAGTTGGTACGTATTGGTACGGTATTTAAATTTACAATGAGTCCTACTATAAAAATTAGCATCTATTTGAATTTTATTATCTATTTTTTATTAAAAATATGTTAATATAATTTTTCAGTTACAAATTATTCTATAGATTATTTTTTTTAAGTTTCTATAAAAAAACTAGTACGTATAAGTTAACTTATTCATATAAGTGATTTTACTTTTCTTTAAATTGAAATCTCAATAACTTATATAGTACTAACACTTACCGACAAAAGTGATGGACAGATGCAAAGTAATTAATTCAAGTAATTAATTTTTTAATTTATTCAAATAAATAAACTTTTGGAAACCAGAACCAACTCCTCTCGTGACTTGGGGTGCTTTTATTCATGTTGGCAACTTCTCTCGAAACCAGCACCAAGCCACCAACACTTCTTGAAACCAGCAGTTCAGCACCAGTTTATACAAAAGAAATTCCTTTTCTCTTCTGTCTTTTACTCTTCTCTAACAGTTTTTGTTTCTGTTTCCATTTTTCTTTCCCAATCTTTACATATCGTGTTGCCTGCAACTGCCTTCGATCTTCATTTCTACTCCTTTTCTGATATTTTCTTTTTGTGTTAATGGATTTCTGGAAGTTCCCAGCCACTGCCCGCAAGCTTTTCATCTTCCCTTCCGGTTCATCTCCTTGACGAATTCAATGAAGAATTTCGGCGTACCGGTTCGAAAACGAACCGCGAATTGGTACGCACGAACCAATTCGCGGTTCTCTGGTGAGGTGAGCGAATTCTGTGACTATGGTGCAGCCATCGAGACGTCATCTCTCAGTGGGTTGAGATCCCACGTTGACTAGACATATGGCCAATGTAGTGATAAGAACCTTGGGAGAACCACACCACAAAAGGTAGCTGTTGTAGTTGGAGAGTCCAAGGTCTTATAAATCCCAAACTAAAATCCCATACATCTAATGTGGGACTCAAGTCCCATTCCTTGCAATTGAATCCTGACATGTAGTCCTTATAAAGCTTGGGCAATCCTTACTTACAAGTTAGTTTTGTGGGGTTGAATTAGGCCCTTAAGCCAAATTCTAAGATGGTATTAGAGCCTATCCATGATCCATTGTTGGGCCACCTACATTGCCATGCTCTAGGCCCATAGCCCTGGCCATGAAGGGGTGTGTCGGAAAACTACTTTAATTGCAGTCACCCCTAGCCCTCCTTGATAGCAGCCTATTAGAGTTAGTTGTCAATGTCTCAGAAAGGGCTATCTATGGAGGGGCTGACCAAAAAGGCAAAGTGACGTGTTGTAGTATGCAACCACTAGGACATCGACTTAGTGGGTAGAGATATGACCACCACCAACAACAACAAAAGTCTTATCCTAGTCCCACTTGGAAAATTTATGTGGATCAAATTAACAACAGTTTTTTGGAGGATATAAACCAAATTTAGTCATATTTACATGTAGTAGAACATATTTTACCCTTTTATTTTTTAAACTTGTTCATTTCGGGGGTTGAAAGGACTATATATATATGGACTTTTCCAAGTCCAAATTCATGAAGGTCTTTGAATCCTAACACAGAAACTACTTAATGTGAATAAACCTGCAATAAAAAGCTCAAATATCATAGAAACCATAATTAGGACCACAGACTGAGGTAAAACCTCTTCACTGAAAAACCATTTTTTTAAACTACCATTAACCAAAATACATAATTTTAACTCATAGAATGCTACAGTTCAAGCCCAAGTCTGCATAGAACCATATATGGAGCTCAGTGAGTGCAACACATATTACTCTTCATTTTTGTGTAACATCCAAGATATCATTGATTCAAAAAAGCAAGTTCTTTATGCTTCATTGTATGGAACATCCCATATCCTATTCATGATGTTAGTTTTTCACCTTTCCTTGTTTATATGGTGGTGGCTGTTGAGGGTATGATGTGTATGTGTCCAGGCCACATATAACAGCTATTGGCATCTTTGATCCTGGTGAGCTTTCAGTGGAACTAGCTCAGTCTTGGAAGGTCTTTTTTCCATTTATATAGTAACAATTTACTTAGATTTTTTGTTTTTGTTGTAAACAAAGAATTTTAGAAGAGGAGTAAATAAGAGAGGATAAGTTGTGTCTTCTAACATAGAGAAATGGGAAAGGAAACAAATTTCACAACAAAGCTATCCTGTCTTACTAGACAATATAGGGTTAGGAATGTAAGCATTGGGAAAAAGGTTGGGTAGCACATTGTAAAAAAGATGGTAGAATCTTGTCTTAGCTGGTTTGGGCATGTGTGGAGAGACTTGTAAAAGCCCTAGTAATAAGGAGTTAGATAGATGGATGGTAGGCCAGGCATTAGAAGTAGAGGGAGACTGAGAAAAACTATAGGCAAAACAATTAATAAGTAATTAAGTATTTAGAAGTCAATAATTTGTTTATAGACATGGGTGTGAACAACTTAATTAAGTGCTTATTGAATAAGTACTTATTGCAAGTTGTTTTTAAAATCAAAGAGGAAATACGGTTAACCTGTTTCTCATATAAGTTGTAAGTTGTAAGTTGTTTTCATAACATATCTTGAAGAGCTTACCAAAAAGCGTGAAAATAACTTGTGAACATATCATAAGCTGTTCTCATAACTCATAAGCTCTCCCAAATACTTATACAGGTGTTTGTGTCATAAGATAAGCCCAAATAAATTGTAAGTAAGTTTTCTAAACACATTCTTAATTTATGACAGAATATTATAACGGCATTTGATCCTTGTAGTTGACCCCATCTAGTGGGAAAAGGCTTGGCTATTGTTATTGTTGTAAAGTTATCCAGTCTTGTTGAATATTAGTAATAGAAAGTATAAACACATTTGTAAACACCATGGGCTAAACATCAAATAGAAGTCAAATCTAAATTCTGTCATAGAGGTACTTCAGCTCTAAAATATCCTCCTAATGAGTTTGGTATACCACTGCACACAAATACACTGGACAAGGAAGAACTTATTTATATTCCCAGAAATGTTACCTGAATTGATCACATCTAAGTGGAATAATGAAATAGAGTAAAATAAAATGCCTTGTTTCAGAGCTTCTTAATAGTACTAAAGTGAAAGGTCTTCTTTGTAAGAGCATTTACTGATGTAATTATACAATCTGGTTGCTAGTTTATGGAGGTTTGTGTTTTGATGTAAGCTGTAACAGAAACTGAGTTTAGGTATTTTAGATACATCATTGATGAAAACCAATTAGTTGTTATTGTTATACATTTGTAAAATCATGACCATCATGTATTGGATTCCAGCCTGCTACCAAAATAACCAATGTTTTACAATGATTGTCATATATAATATTGAGTTAAAATATCTAATTTTAAGAATGCTTTTTTCTGCCTTGCTTTTGTCCTCCTTGTTCCTTGCAACTCTTCTTTCCTTAATAATAATATTCTATTACTAAAAAAAATATAATATATCTCGGGAGAAGGCCGTGAGATCGTAAAATCGTGTGATTTCACGATTTAACCACCGATCTTGACAACATTGGGTCAGATGACCCAAAACCATCTTTTCTTTTTATCTCATCAGATTTCTGCTGCTCGTTTTTGTTTTATCGTCGTCTTCTTTGATTCTGCCATTTATATCATGGCTGCTGCTTCTGCTATGGGTTCCACATGAAAAGTGGCTGCCATGTGAAACCCACTCTGCCACTGCCATAGAATGGCGGCCTGTTAAAAATCTGCCACCACAATCTGCAATGGTGCCGACATGGCCGCTTTTTAACAGCACTGACTCTGGTTACAGTAAGGTTTTCCGTAGAATTAGGGTGATGAAATGGTGATAGGTAAAATGAATGTGAATTTTTGTGATCTGAAGCATCTGTGTTATCCTATTATTGATACTTGATAGTGACATTATGGTTCTATAAAAAAAAGTACTACTAGGATGGGCATTAAGAAAGAATATTTCTAGAACTGAGTTTAAAGTGGATGTGTAGTGACTAGTGACATGGAATGAATAGATGTTTGATGAAGTGTCGGGGATAATCTCAATTGAAGGTGGGATGAAGTAGAAAAATCTAATATAGACTATATGTATAACAGAATGCAATTGAACATGTGGAGATAGAAGTGATAGAATTGAAAAATAAAAGGGAGATGGAGAATTATCCAGGTAAAAGTAATTAGGGTGATACACTAGCAAGACAATGAGTACTTTGTAGAACAATATAACTTTAAATAGTAGTTAGTGGCAATAAAGAGTTAATGCCTAGTATTTCATATAATTTCTTGAGCATATTGTGGCTAGACCCTAGCATCCTGGGTTGAATTGATGTTGCTGAAAGTTACATTGTCTTCAGCTGTGTTAACTTGCAAGTCCTTCCATTTTCTTTCCTAAATTCCAAATAAAAGATATTCGTTATTGAGAAGGCCTTTGAAAATTTAAATTTCAGAGCTCCCTCTAAAGTGGAGTCATTCACTTGTAATGCAGCACTAAATAGCATTAAGGCTCATAATTTTTTTGTGGGTTCTAGACCTAACAAGATTTTATTTCTTGAATCTTGATAGATGTTTAAAGTGTTGTTCAAATTCAGAGACAGCTGCTGATTTAGTTAGTTGCACAGCAACTTAGTCCAGCAGGCAATTATAAATGGAGTTGGCCTTTGGTGTGTTTAATGAATTTTGGCTTAGGTTTGCTTGGATAAATAATTTGGAGCAGTTCTTTATTGAGTTCGAACGTTTGGCAGAAGCAAGGAGGTTAAAGTTTTATGGCTATTTGTTGTGTATGCTGTCATTTGATACCTTTTGCTGGTGTGGAATGATGGGATAGCTTTGAAATCTCTGCTTAAAGAGAAAGGCATGGTTATTTATCCACACGTTCCTAAAGTGGAAAGAGCTGATCAGAAAGTTGTTAAGCTGAAGTTTCTCAGACAAGATGCTGAAATGTATCTTCCCAAGTTCTTGGGAACAGTGTAACCATTAATTTCACAATTCAATTTGATTTGCTCTTTGAGAGAGTAAAAATGGTGCATTTTGAAAATCAACCTATGATGGATAACATTGAGTCATGAACCTTGTGATCCACAAGTTTGAAAATCAACCTCAAGATGTGCATTTTGAGTTTTTGACAACCATGCTTGGTAACATAATCTGTCCAAACCAGGAAATTGTGTGCTTTCTGTTAGTTGACCTTGTGAACTGGGCATTAGGTAAAGTTAAATCTAGGACTAGGAGGTTGCATTCCTTATATAAAAGCATTAATGCCCCTCATAGTAGGAGTAACCTCATCACCTATTAATTTTTCATTATGAAATTTCAACGCATTGAAATAATCCCCTGCAGATGAGCACAAAAGCGATATACAAAATTCAGTTCCTTCCAAAGAAGAGAGCTTGGCCCAAGCATCGTGTGATCATAGCTTGTACGAAGTAAACCACCAACTGCTGATTTCCCTTCCTATAATATCAAGACGAATTGCAACTGGGACATGGAGAGAGCCAATGTTTTTAGATACCCCTAGTGATTGGCTTTAGATGAAGGCAAAATCCGTCATGAACCAACTATTTTGAAAGCTTAACCTGTTAAGTACACAAATGCTTTTATTTTATTTTTTATGTTAAATCTCTAACATACCCCATATGTAAAAGATATTTGTGCTCGAAGCATGGACAATGCATAAACATACTTGTGCTGAAATTCAACTTTTTATTGAAACATGAAAGAATGAGGATAACAGGGATCATTGAACTATAGACTACATTGGTCATAGAGATTTTGACACCATGTCATGAACATACTATTCGAAAAATTTAAGTGGTTACGTAAAAACTTATTAATGGTTTTATATTACATCTCTAACATAACATGTCCCACATGCAAGAGCACTTCATACTTGAAGCATGGACAATGCACAAGAACACTTGTTCTGAAATTCAATACTTTATTGGAAGATTGAGGGTTACAAGGATTGAACTTTAGACCTGATGGTCACAGGCTGTGAGCCTGTGATTACGATGTTGTGAACATACTATTGCAAAAACGTAAGTTGTTAGGTGAAAGACACATGAATGATTTTATATTATATCTCTAACATGTGATATAGGCTTTTGTACCACCAGCTAGGAATAGAGCTTAGCCTTTGTGGGTTGTGGCACCATAGTCCAAAGTAAACCACCAACGGCCCTTTCCTACAATATCAAGACTGACTGAAGTTTGTTGCATTTTGAGTTTTAGCCTGCCTAATCATTATTATGCAAAAATTCTATAAAAAGAATAGATTATTAGGCAAATTGGTTGATTCAGGCAGATTGTCTTCCTGTCAGTGAAATGGTTTGGTTTGTGTGCTGTTTACATATGCAACCTATTGGATGTGCTTATTCATTCCAAGGTCTACATAATAATTTGCTTTGCTTGGGAGTGACTTCTTCATTCTTTTGTTATGTTAGTTTTATTTTCAGTACTGACATTTTGAAATAATTTACTTGTATTTGCGCTTCAGTTTTATGTTAATGTCTGATGTAAGTGCTTATAAAAATGTATGATGTATATGTGTTATGTTTTTAATTTATATCAGGACCACTTAGCATTAATGATGGAACTTCTTGGAATGATGCCACGTAAGGTAACAATATTGTTCTATCCAGTTTTTGGGTCTTAACAGTATGGTTCATTGGTTCATGATTAACTTGACTCTGCGGATTATAATTGTCAGATAGCACTAGGTGGCCGTTATTCCCGTGATTTCTTTAATAGATATGGTGACTTAAGGCACATTCGGCGGTTGCGATTCTGGCCCTTGAATAAAGTCCTCATGGAGAAGTATGACTTCAGTGAGAAAGATGCAAATGATATGACAGACTTTTTGGTTCCTATCCTTGACTTTGTTCCTGAGAAGCGGCCAACAGCTGGTCAGTGCCTTCTCCATCCATGGATGAATGCTGGTCCACGCCTTTTGGAGCCATCTGCGCCTTCTAATCACAACCCTGCTGTTGAAACTTCTGCTTCAGATCAGAAGAAAAGGGACAAAGATGAGAGGGAGGCCATGGAGCTAGGAATGGGAAATATTGTTATCAATTCAGATTCTAAACCACTGACGCATTCTCCATCAAAGAAAGTCTTCCAAGGCAGCCAGAAGTAGTTCATCTGGCAAAGAGCTCTTTCCTGTGTGACTGTTTCTATGTTCTTAGCGCGTCCCTGCACATTTCCCTCATTCATTGATGTCCATGGGAATTGTTTTCGGGGCATGTTCATTTAGCCTTGGGTTGGTTTCCAGAACTGCTGGTTTGGATGGGGTAGGACTTATTTGAAGTCAGGTTCCAGCTAAATCCTTTCAAGTCTTCCACATTGCATCGTCCAAAAGAAGCTGGGATACTCTGAGGGCTCTCACTACTAAGAATACCGTTATGATATACTCTGTGCCTTGTTTCTCATGCTTACGATAGGTCAAGATGCCTTTGTCAATTGGTACCATTGACTTGTTTGTGAACAGTGTTCGTTATCATGTACTCTTGTCCTGAATGATATTCTTGATATGAAAACATTATAGACATGTTTCAAGTCATTCTTCGATTTTTGGTCTTTGGGTTCTCTGTTCGGTTTCTTAGTAATTTCATTAACTGATTTTTCAATTTTAATTTTATAGTAACAGGAATGAAGGAGCACGAAGTTCTTAAGTAAATTTTGTTGATTGTGTTGTGCCAGTCAGATGTTTTTTATTGATTTGTTTTCCAGATTTTATCATTACTAATTTATTATTATTTAGTCTTCGATGCAGTAATTTTAAAATCATAGTTGAGAGACCAATTCTTGAATGAAGGATAAGTTGCGTAAAACTCTTGTAAGTTGGATCTGCAAATTATAACATTCTCTTACTTTAGAATAAAAACCATTTGTCCTTTCCTACAATTCATTCAAAAAAAAAAAGCTGATGCTAATAATCGGCTAAATAATTGCCCAAATATGATAAAAGCCGAATCCTTTTTATTTGTGTGCATGTGTTTTAATTTGTTTTATTGGAAGTGATTTTTTTAACAATTCCATTATTTAAATATAAAAAAAATTAAAACCATATATTAAAAGTTATACGTAATTTATCTTTATTTTCATTTAATTTCTATCTTTTTCATATAAACATTTAAAAAATACACCTGAAGATTAAAAGACTCATTTTTTTTTTGCTGTCCCATATGTTCGCAAACATTTTTCGTGTTTTAATTTGCCCACGAGAAGCATCTGATTCTCATGCTGACGTAGTGAAAAACATCCCTTCCGATACCTACCTTTTAGAAACTGCTAAATGGAAAATAATTTTTGTATACTTTATTTTTTAGGTGTAGGAAGAAGAAGGAAGAGATATAGAAAAAAAAAAAAAGGAAAAACTTGAAAGATATAATAAATGATGTAACGTAACAAAAAAGAGAGAAAATAAAATAAAGTAGAAAAAGATAAAAATATTGTATAGATATGAATAACATTATTGCTGCTAAATACTAATAATTATCAATCAAGTGTAGCTAATTGTTAATCTTCAAGGACAAGCTGAGAGAGACGTCTTTCATTTTATTTGTTTCCTCCGAAACTGTTTTCTTGATTAATTAACGTTCCTTTATTCTTAAATCTAGGGCTAAACATCAGATTAACCATTACCAATTGGCCAGAAAGCCACCCTCAACAGCCAACACTCAATTATTGTCTGAGAACAATATGATTTGTTTATGCCTCTCGGTTTCTTTCTAAAGTTAAACACATTATTCAATGGAGCAGGGGTGGGATTTGGAATTGGCTCTTATCAGAATCCAAAAGTATATCTGTTGACTCACCTTTTGACAAGTGACATTTTAGCTATAAAAGATATTTTATAAATAAATATATGGCTATATATTGGTAAGTAAAATTCATTTTGAACTACTAAGTATATGGATAAATCAACATGGATTGTTCTAGTGTTAGATTTGAGTTTGAGTTCTAAATATGTAATTATTTTAAATATTTGGAAGAAAAACTTTATCTTTTATAATGATTCTACCAATCTCAAACAGGATGGACTTTAATAAAAAATACCAGTAATTTTTAAAAAGAAATAAATAAATCTCTATCTCTTACTTACAATGATAAATTATGTTGTTTAAATGAGGCCAAACCACTAAAATTAAGTTGGATAATATTTGATCTAATCTTTTTTCCTTCTCATTGAGAAGAGAAATCGAGAAAAACAAAATTTTAAAATGTTTTTTTTTTACCAATAAAGTAATTTTTTTAGTTAAAAGAAAAGAACATCATTTTTATATTAGTGAATCTGGAGAATTTCTCTTTATGTAAAACGACAAATTAAAATGTGGTAGTATTGTAGCAAAAAAGATAGGCTGAATGAGATACTATTGATCCGGCAACGTGGCCACATTGATGATGACCACTCTGTACAATAGTACACCACAAGATTCCAACGATGCAAACCGTACCTCAATGAAACAGTATTCTCGATACCAAAATTTCGGTTCATTCAATTTGTTAAAAGAATCCAAACACACATTTTATGACCAAAATCCGTGACTAGGACACCGATATTTAATTCTTCACTTTTGGATGAACACCGTAACCCTGCAATGGAAGGATTTACATAGCATGAACCCCTACAAATTTGGTCCACCCGTCAACGTAGATATAAATTAAGAGATAAGTTTGAAGATTTGATAAAATTTCTAATATAGAGTTCAAAAAACATAATTCCATGTTAGTTAAATTGCCAATGTAATTCCATGTTTGTTATATGTTTTTTTTTTTATAAATTCGTTTGTTAGTTCATTCCAAGTCTAGTAAGCCTTAAAGCATATTGAATACTATATATTAATATTTTCAGATCTCAACTTTTTGAGCTCCACTAATTTTATGAGAATATCTGAACTTTTTGGGGGCAGAGGTATCTTGATCTTTTGAACATCCAAACATATAAAACAAACTGATATCATTTCCATTATTTCTTTTTTCTGACACAAATTCAATACATCTGAAAACCACTATAAGATAGTGTTAGCGAGGAGCTAACACTCATCCACAAACTTATTTATTCTAGGAAGGCAAGCTAGCCTTAATATTATTATTTGACACTGATCTTCCTGTTGGTCAACTAGGCATTGACCAACATTTGTTAGTGCCATTGTCCTACACACTTAATTTTTACAAGCTTTTTTCACACCAACTTTGGATTTTCCTTTTTGTTTGCTATGCACACTGCATGCACTCTAGAATAAGATATATCACTGGCTTGAACAGAAGCCTAAGAATCCCATGAACTCATGGTTGTTTATCATTTGAATGCTGTTCTCAATGCCAACGACACCTGAAAGAAAAAATGTTACTACAATTAGACACTTCAAATGCAAAATGTTATTATAGGTACATTGATAGTACTTAAGAAGAAAATCGTTGTAGATCAAGAATTGAGGTTGGTTTCCTTTACCCATGGTGAGAGCGCTAGCAAAAATGACACCTGAGAGGATGAATACAATGATTGATGCCCTCCCAATACATGCAATCAATCTTCTTACAAAGAACTGTCCCCAGAAGCCAGCCAAAACCGACACTAAGCTGAGGTATAATGCTGCAAAGAAACACAATAAAATAGGCTAAAGTTATATTCATAAGTCATATCAAAATCAAATGAGTGTAGATTGGTATATACTGGCCAAGCAAATTGAGAAAAAGGATTTAAAGCCTGAAGAGTTGATGTAAATTACCATAAGGAATGGGGAACCTCTTGAGAAGGTAGAATTCAACCACAGACAAAGATGATGAAAACATCATCACAAATGTTGCTGTAGCACTAGCAACCTACAAGATTATGATCAAATATCTTTGGGACTTAAGTTTCTTGAATTATGCTCCAAATTTAACTGTTAGCTCAATTGAAAGGGCATATATACTTTACCTGAGGAATGACACCAATCTCTAAAAGAAGAGGCCCCAAAACAAATCCACCTCCAGAACCAAGTAGGCCTCCTACAATTCCCCCTACAATGCCACACAATGCACAAAATGCTAGGTTCATAGCAGTCCATTCTATAGAAGCCTCACAGATGCATTCTAGGTTCCCTGTGCTCATTCTCCTTTTGTGCTCCTTGTACAACTTCACTGCTTCATAGCCAAACACCAAAAGTGCAATTGGAAACTGAAATAGAAAGAGAACAAGCGCAAGCAAATTAGTCCAACCCCGCTGCATAATAAGTTCAGTAACATGTTGAGGTTATGTAGTTGGTCTTATAATCAAACCTGCAAGCCAAAAAGCACCCAATACCATGTACTGCATGTCTCTACATCATTCTGCAGACCATAAACAAATGTTACATTAACACAATTGAATAGACTTGTGAGTGACAGAGAGAAGAGGGGTGGGGTATTTGCCTTGATGACTTGAACTAGTAGGAAACAAGCCCACACCACAATCAGTACCAAAATCCTTTTCCACCTAAGGTTGAGACATAAAATTTCCTGAATAGTTTTCAGGAGAGAAAAAGGTAAGTCAGCAAAATTTACATACTCATTTCAAATAGAGCAAAATGAAAAATTTGTCAAATGTAAGAGAAATTTACATACTATAGTTGACTTCTCTTCTTTAGGAATCAACGGCTCATATTTTGTGTCGATTCTAACTGCAAATTTCAGGAAACAAAGCCATTAATACTCATGTACACCAAAAAAAAAAGTCATTAACACTATTTATTTTTTTCATTAATATGCAAAGATACTATTGTGAAAGTGTACATGCCTGTCTTATCTTCACCATGGGGATCAACCAAAGTCGCTCGTTGCTTGGTCTTTTCTCTCTGCAAAATAGCAAACAAAGATTAAAGACAAAAAGTTAATAAGTGACTTTTCCCAAAAAGTAAAAACTTGGGTTGATGGCTTAAAAGAATTAATGTTCATTGTCTCAAATCATCAAATTTTGACCTTGAAAATAGTCTCTTCCCTCCACATCTCGATTCCTTTGAAGAAAGACCTTGAAGAAGTCCCTGCAAAAAAATAAAAAACCAATTTGTTTTTTTTTTTTTTTTTAAAAATCAGACAAAAACACTGTTCTATAATTGTGGCCTAAAAATTGATTCATTCAAAATTGCAAGTATTTTTTTTTTGTTATTACACATACCTATGAAGAGAATGATGATGAGAACAGTGATAAGCCAGTAGGGGAACACAACACTAAGAGCAACACCAACAGTGATTCCAAGCATGAGCATAGGCTGAAACAGAAGCGCCAGATCATAGTCTAATATGGGAACCTCTTTTGTTGGATGGGGCACTCTCACATTATACCAAACCGATGATGCTGATGCCCCCATTATCATACCTGGACAACAAACAAGTCAATAACACCAAAACCAAACTTTTTCACAACTCAAAACACCATCCACAACCAACAATTATTAATGAACAGTACCACACACACACACACAAAAAAGACACAGACGTGACCACAAATTTCAATCAATCATTGGGAAACCATAATCAAGAAATTAAATTTATCACCATGTCCAGAAAAATAGTCTTCAAGAGAAAGTGTTAATTACATTTAGAAAGAGCAGCAGCAGACTTAGTATCAAAGCCAAGAAGCAGATTGAGCATGGGAACGAAAATGCCTCCCCCTCCAACCCCACCAACGGTTCCACATGCTGATCCAAGAAACCCAATAACCGTTGCCAACACAAGTCTCCAACTTGGCTTCAAGTCCTGCACACAACACAACACAACACAACCATGCATTAACCTTTTTTTTTGGTTACCAAGAATATTTACGGCCATAAGTCAAAGACTAATCTCTCCAACTAACGAGATCTATTTAAAAAATTAACTTCTTTTGACAGATATTTTTCCATACACAGAATTTTGAGATTGAACTCCTGACAACATACTTAAAAGACATGATTATCTGCCAACTAGACCATACCATGTTGCCATGTTGGTATGCATTAACCTTTTTGTTCACAATATCACCTGAAAAATGGTTGAGAAGAAGCAAGTACTTACGGGCCAAACTTTAAGAGTTTCAGACACACGAGAGGCTAGCAAAGTTGCCTTGTTATCATCATCATGGATATGGTTGGTGAGAAAAAGCGCAGCCAGAACAGCACAAGAGAAAGCAGATACGAGATAAGCGATGAAGCCTCTCGAAGACAACATTGGCATGGCGAGGAGCAAAAGCAACAACAATGGTCAATGGAATTGAAGTTGTATTATGTTTATGTCTGTGTTATGTGTTTTGTTGTGTTCCACAGAGTGCATATAACGCGCGTGGTGAGTGGAGGAGACAGTATCAAATGTGTGTAACTGCTATTTGTTAGTCACGTGGCACCGTGTCACTGGACGGTGATTCATGAATATCACTTTTGTCTCTCGTTGATTGATTGATTATTATTATTATTATTATTATTTTTGGCTTTTATTTTCTTTCCTATTGCATCAAGATTTCGTCTAGACCATAATATCCTATAAAGTATGAGGAATCCTAATTCATCTAAGTAATCAACAAGAGGCTCAGGATTGGTGGACCTTACTGCTTGAGGCGAGAGAATATCGACCAAAATTGAGTATGACTTGATACTTTGTACGTTAAATGATTAATGAGGAGAAATAATTGCACTAAAACGTTCACGGTGGAGTTTAATTGTTCTTTATAAGCATTTATTTTAAATGACTAAACTTGAAAGTCAACCAGAAATCATCATAAATCTTTAAATGCAGAAAAATATATATATATAAAAAAAAACAAAATAAAGAATGAATAGTATATGCTAGGGGTATAAGTGACTCAATTGGATTGGGTTTGATTTCATTTAAGATCCAACGTAATAACACATAGTTGGGTTGGATCGGATTTCCTTTTTTTTGTTTTGTTAAAAACTCAACTTGAACCAATTCGACCTTAATTGGGTTAGTTTGGATTAAATAATTAGGTTGATTAACTAAAATAAAAATATATTCTGAAAAATTTTAAAAATAGAAAAATAAAAAATGAAGTACCTAATTATTTTGAGTATAATTAGATACTTCATATTTTTTTAATCTTTTTGAAGAAGGATAAAATTACTTTTTGACTCTTCTAGTGTCTAATATCTTCTTGCTAGTGGCTACTTAGGATTTGTTTAATTAGATACTTCCTATGTTGTTATAATATGTTGTTTGTTGCGCCAATAAGATATGTTAGCATTATCTGTAGCTTATATCATGTTGCTCCAGTATATTTCTTATGGTAGTCCATGTGTCGCATTCTGGTGAATTGTGTTTTATATAATATATAGATAAATATAGATAGATAGATAGATAAATAGATATATAATCAATTAATTAATTATTGATTACCACAATCACAATCTTAATATTTGTTAGACATTTAATATATTATTAATTTTCTTTCCAGATTTAATATTTTAATATATTTTAATTAAAGTAATTTTAAAATTATATTGATATTAATTTATTCGATTTGAAAATTATTATTTATTATTTTCAATTATATGTATAATATATGGTAATCGTGAATTAGGTTTAATATTTTAATATGTATTTTAATTTTTTTTAAAAGTAATATTAAAATTATATTGATTAAATCACTCAAATAATTTAATATTTAATTAAAGTAATTTTAAAATTATATGATATATGATTTGATTTTATATTATATTCTACTATATGTTATCAATTGAATATTGAAAATTGAATAGTCATTCTTTCCTCATTTAATTTTGGGTTGTATGATTACAACAAATTGAACAAATATTATGTGAAAATTGAAGAATTATTTCCTCATTTATATTTTTTTTTTCAGATTGAAGAGTCTCATTTCCTTATTTAATTTCAAAGGATGTTTGTGTTCTTTTATATCGTCATTCTCCTAAAGCATGTTTCCAAATGATGTAGGTACTGTGAAGAGACAATTGTGATTTCGGGTGACGTTGATGACCGACACATGGTGTTAGTTTGACGGTATTGTAGTGGATTTTTTTTTCTTCTTCTAATGTTTTCTCTTTTGGTTCTTTTTTTGTTTTTCTTATTCCTATATTGCCTTTGTTTATCTTTTGATCTTCGATTACAGGTGGTGATGTTGATAACCGACACATGGTGTTGTTTTGACAGTGTTGTAATGGATTTTTTTTCTTCTTCTAATGTTTTCTCTTTTTGTTCTTCTTTTGTTTTTCTTATTCCTATCTTGCTTTTGTTTTTCTTTTATTTTCTCATGTTTATCTTTGGGTCTTCGATTCCACGTGGTGACATTAACTCTATTGCATATTTGGGAAGGGAAAGAGACCATTGTTGCTAATTAGTTTTTGTTTGTAAGTTATTTTATTTTATTTTTGGTTTTACAATTTTTATTAGATAGTTTTACAATTTTTTACAATTTTTTGGATCTACATGGTTATTGGTGACTGATTCTTTATTGAGACACTGATTTGGTTTGGTGGTAGAAAAGGAAAATGACAACAACCTTGGCAATTTCTCTATCAAGGAGGGAGGAAGAAAGGAAGGGAACAATATAATATTTAATGAGTTTGTCATAATCTTAAGGGAATATTATTTGTTTTTAGTTACGATGATAATTCTCATTTCTATTGCCCACTTTTTTTCATGACTATTATCATAATCTTATCTTTCAAAATAGGATCAATATAAAGATATTTAATATGGGATGTTAATTTATTTAATTGGAATGGACCCAATTCAAAAAATGCCTAAGTCTTCTTTCATTGATTTTTTCTTATAAATAAAATTTTAAATGAAAGATAAATTATTTTTTTATTCAAATTCACCTGAAATTAATGTTCCTGCCCGATTAAATAGTTATAATAATTAAGATAATTAAATATATATTCTAATTTGAATTAACTATGATATATAATCATGACATATATATTTTTTAAAAGGGAAGGTAAACAGTGAGTATTTAAAAGTGTTATTTTTTTAGAAGATTTAAAATTGTTATTACCTAATTTAAATGGGATTTGGCATTATGATTGGGCAATATTTTGGTCTACTTATTTTGTAAGGGTAATATTAAGTTTAGGGTAAGATTAGATGATCATTTTTTCTAAAAGTTAATCGAAAAGTTATTATTCCAAAAGAAAAAACATAATATAAACTTAATCAAATTATAGATAATTTTTTAATATTAAATTAATGTATTTTTCTTCAAATTATCAGAAGTAACATTTGTACTTAAATTTATTTATACAAATATTCATAAAATTGAAAAGTTTTTTAAACCTATTTAAACCAAAGGTAAATATTTACATCAATTATGAATGAAAGTTTTGTATAAAAAATATTAAAATTTAAATAAAATATAACTACAAGCCTAAACATTAATTACGCAATAAAGAGATGAAAACTTTATAACAAAATATAATAATATGCAAGGATTTTTTGAAAGAATAATCGTAGTCCATACTTTCACCATCCGATCTTAAAAAAATAAGGAAAATAATTTTTAAATTTAAATTACAATGTAAATATTTGCATCATGAGAATGAAAGCTTTATAATAGCAATGACAATTATTAATAAAGTATCACTATAATAAATATATACAAAAACATATTCAAATTAAATTCTAAAATTATTTAAATATAATTTTATTTATTGCTGATAAATTGGTGAATATAGTTTTATTATAAAGTATTTAAATTGAATCATATTTATCTCGCTAATAATATGAAAATTATTTTGAAAATAAGTATAAACGTGAAATACTTTGATATATTTAATAAACTATTTTAAGTGTTTAGTCAATTGTTATTAGGTGTTCTTTTTATATGTACCGATAAATGAAGATAATAATTATCTTATTTTAATTAATTTTAAATCAATAATTTATAGGAATAATCAATAATATCAATAATATATAGATTACTTTACCTTACTCCCAAAATTTTCTCGTGTATCGTATAATCAATCAATCAATCAATATTCCTAATTTAATATTATAAAACACAGTTGTTAACTAGGATTGTCAATACATGTGTCACATTGGTGACATTTTCCCCCTCTTTTTTTTTATTTCTAATTTTACTATTATTAATTAATTAATCATTGATTAGCACATCACAATTTAATATTTGTAAGACATTTAAATATGTTTATATTTCTCTTTCCAATTTAAATGATCAAATATTAAAATAATATATCCTAATCAACTTGATGTCGTGAGAATCAAAATTTAAAATTATATTTTGAATATTTGATAACCTGCATAATATATATTGTTTTTAATTAAAGTAATTTTAAAATTTTACATATTTTATACATACAAAAAATTCATTCACCACTCAATAAATCCGTGTATCGCACGGGTACTATCTAGTTGAACATTATAATAACTATTATATATATAATTTTATTTAATTATATATAATTTAATATATTATATAGTATGTGTACATTATAATATATATAATATAATTATATATACAATAATTATTATAATACTCAACTGAGTAATACTCCCTTAGTAAACTCATATGTGTGTGTGTGTGTGTGTGTGTGTTTAGATATTAAAATTGTAATAATTACTTTTTATTTAATATAAATTAATATAAAAGTCATATATTCAACAAATATTTATTAAATTTAATAAATCTATTATTATATTGAATAAATTAATATTTAATAATATGATTAATATTAATTAATTATTGTCCTTTTATATATATAAAAATTAGAATAATTATCTTAAACGATGGTGTTTTTAGATAATTTTTTAATCTTTTATCCCTTTCCATCAATCATTTTAACATTTTTAGATCTAATTTTAATTTTAATATTTTTTTAAAAGAATTTATCAATAATTAAAAATAAAATTGGATAACTATAAATTATTTATCGTAAATCTAAAATATAATCTATAAGTTTAAAATATTTATTTATTATAAATTTTAATTATAATATAATTTATATCTTTAGAAGTATTTATTTGTTATAAATTTTAGTTATATAAAATAAATACTTATAAAATACTAGTATTTAATAAATGCAATAATTAATACTATATAAGAAAGAAACCGAGATATTATAACACTTTTTTAAAAAATAAATAAATTCTAGTCTTACTTGGTTTGAGTGGAATTGATTTCAAATTTTTAAATAATTTATCAGATTTGAATATTATAGATAAAAAAATATAATAGTAAATTATCAAAATAATAAAAGGATATAATCACAAATGCTAAACACTACCTAAATCCAAATTAGTGTAACACTTTTTTTTCCATATAGATAGTTTGTTTACTTTTCAAAGGAAATAAGTGTCGCCAAAGATGTTATAATTAAATCGTTTTTGTTTTCTTATTTTTAGAAACAAACTTTTGAAACTTAATTATAAAATGTCAAATAAGTGATTTGATTTTTTTTATTCATAGGAATTAAAGGCAGGTACCGAGAGTTTTACAACAACTCATACACTAATCAACCAACTGTACTAGACCACATTGATAAGTGATTTTGATTAAATGAATTTATTATTTTTCTATTTTTAAAAATAAAAGAATTTTTCATAAAATGCCTCTTTATTTTTTATTTTTGTTTTTCGTCATCTAAATATTTTTTTTCTTCATTTAAATAATAATTTTTCTTCGTGTTTTTCATCATTTTCACTCCTTATACAATCAAAGTGTAAATGATTCTAATTGTCTTAATCTGTTGCGTCGTTTTCTCTCCTTTACACATTGGCACATAAGAATACGGTAAAAGAAATCATCATTGAATTCAATACTTTGGACTTTGGAGTTCAAATCCTAATGAAATTACTCCTCTTCCGCCATCCACACTCCTTGCTACTCGTGAGTGTGACTTTTATCACATCTAAGACTGTTTTTCTCTCTTAGAATTTAATTTTTATGGATTAATTGTTATGGTAAAATTTACACAATCAATTAGAAATCGTTAAAGAAATTATTTTAAAAGTTAATAATTTATTATATATGATAATATGTGATTAAATAATAATGTAAAAATATTATCGGTATATAAATTATTTGCTCCTTTTATTTTATTATTATTTAATAAACAAAATTTTTATTCCCCTGCTCATCAAAAGTACGTATTGCAGAACGCTCTTCTCTCTTGCAAAACATTTGGAGTTCAAGAAATAATAAGATTTGAATAAACCTCTAAATTAGTCCCTGAAATTAGTAAGTGTATCACTTTAATTTCTGAAATTAAGAAAACTAAAAATAAATTAATCTGAAACTATATTCCGTAATTTCAAAATTTAATCAAATTATGTATTACAAGAAATACTCAAATTTATAGTTTTTACATAAAAAATACATATAATATTTCTTATCTAACTCATAATCTGTACCTTAACTATATTTTCAACCCAATAAATCAAAACTAGATGATACGACACTTGTTAAATCATGATTCATGACATAGAAAATTAATCTCCAGGTGTATCATCAATTCCCAAATTGAGAGTTATGTTAGTGAGTTTATAATTACCATGTTGTGCTTATCAAAATGGCCAGCTACTGCTCCAAAATCTCCATTTGTAGGTACAAATTGTCGTGTACCTCATCCCAGCTGACAAGTTTGTTATATTTTATTTTATTATATATTATATTAGCAAGATGAAGGCAAATCTCATACTGAGCACGTAAGGATTATACTTACAAACGCAAGTGGTCCAATAATAGATGTGAAATAATGGAGCTGCAGCCACACATGGCAATGAACAACCAACACGAGGTGCAAGAAGAGCCTTTCCAATTTAAGATTTTTGATGTGTTGGAAGAATCCAAATGGTGAATGGAAAGCTTGGTCCCTGGCGCCAGAGGTAAGAAGACTTATTGTTAAGTCATGCATCTTAAATATCTATAATAGAAATAGAAATTATTATAATAATAAAAAACTAACAATTTTTTTTGGTGCAAAAGAACCAACATTCCTTACCACCACTTTCGTGTGTGCTTCTGATACACTCTTTTAAATACACTCAATATTATTGATTAAAATTTATTAAAAATTACCAAATTTTATTGATTTCACTTCTTATTTATTGAGTCCTATTTATAATATTGTAATTTTTAATAAATTTTAACTTATGTATTAAAAGATTTTTTTTACCAAATAATGTATTACTAACCCTTTTATATTTTTAATTATATACATGTTTCTGGTATGCTACTAGTATGAGGTCATCCGAATTCTTTAGTCTTGGGTATTTATAAAAAATATTTTAATGCCCACGTCAGTCCCAGATTCAACATAAATAATAAGGGTGAGGTTGGAACAGAACATACTCGAACTCAAGACTTACCAAAAGACTAGGAAAATATTTGGGCCAATTAGGCAGGGAAAGGCCCAAAAAAGTATTTTGTGCTTAAAAATACAATTCCAAAAAGGGAGTTTTTATTCTCACCCCAACTTTTGCTATTCTCACCACCAACTTGGATGGCTTTTTTTATTATTCTGAAATTACCTTTCCCACGGAATCACGATTCTACTGTACAACGTATACAACAAAATCGTGATTCTGTTGCACATATTTTTTTTCACCTCCACATTGCACAATGGAATCACGATTCTGTTGTGTAGTGCACAACGGAATCACAATTCTGCTGCACACTACACAACAGAATGGTGATTCTATTGCACACAACAGAACGGAATCGTGATTCAGTTGTGTAGTGTGGAGGTGAAAAAAAATATGTGCAACGGAATCACGATTTCGTTGTGTATGTTTTTTTAATTTTTTTAAAGATTTTTGTAATTTTTTTTATGAGTAATGTTTTCTTAAATGTATAATTTTAGATTTTAAATTTTGGGCGGAAACAATCGTATCAATTTAATGCACATTGATCGATGTATCTTTTAGGGCGAATATAGACCATTGCTTTTTCTGCAACAAAAAACAAAGTTGTTAATGTCCATCTGACAGGCAAACAATACTCTCGTAAGTATCGATGCAATCTAAACACTATATTTTGTCGGTGGAATCTTGGCTGTTGCTTTTTTTGTTAAACAAAGTGCAGAGTGTGTGATAATTGAATCATGGAGTGAGTCACAGATCAACAGTAAATCTTGTAGTATAAAACATCAGTGGTGTAGGTATAAAAAAGCTCATTCCAGTGTGTTTATATTGAGTATATTGGTTGAAAGATGGAGGGATCTCTTGCTGTTGTGTATTACGATGGTGGCATGATTTCAACTTCTGAGGGGGTAAAGTTTGAATGTTCCCATGGTCCTAAATTCATTAGAATAAGTGAGGACATGTCGCTTGCTGCTTTGAAAAAAAAGTAAAGGATGCCATCGGAGGTAGCATAATGTTACTTGACATCTATTACCGTCAACCTGTATATGTAGGTGATGGTTGTGTTGAGTACGATTGCATGGAGCTTAAAGATGACAATGATGTGGGTAAGATGTTTTTCATCTTTTGTGAATTTCGTTCGAAAGGACCGATTGAATTATATACAACATTTGGCCGATTTCCTGAAGAAATCCTTGCCCTGATGCGTAAACCCAGATCTGTCGAACAGATTATTGCTCTTATGCATGAGACAATGGCGACAAGTAGCTCTAATGAAAAAAAGTCTATGTAGTAAAGTCTATGTAGTAAACCAACATCTATGTTTAAGTTTTATTATGTTGGTTGTTGTTGTTATTTTCTATGAAATATCTGTAGAAGTGCTATTATGTTGCACATTGTTGTTGTTGTTGTTGTTTGTTCTATGATTTTAATGGAGAAATCGTTCCTTCTTTCATTATACTACTAGGCACGCACGTGTTGCTTATAGAGTTCATAAAGAAAAAATGTAATAAACTCAAAACATCAACTGTAAAATATAATAAAATGTACATACAAAATAAAAGTTTAGATACAAATATCAATAAATACATCATAAATCAACCGCCTCTGCGGCCACCACCTCTGTAGCCACCGCCTCTATGGCCACCGCCTCTACGGCCACCGCCTCCGGTCCTCCTCCTCTGTCTGCGTCCTTGGTAGCTGCAGCCCACACCTAAGTCTCCCTGTGCTATGCACAATAGCTGCTGCATCAGCTTATGGTCATGCGTGCCCTCCGGGATCGCTTTAGTATGCAACAACCTCTCTGCAATCGCAGACATCATCCGGTACCGATTCTACATAAATGAAAATTACAATTAGTAATTATTTATAAAAAAAATGTAAACAATTATGGAAAAATGTTTGCATTACATTACCTGTAACACTCGAATTTTTTCTAATATATGATAAAGTGATTGAAAATAATTACAAGAGATAATTAAATTTAATTTCATTAGAAAATTTAATAAATAAACATGTGTGATTTTCTGTGTAATTTCGGTTGAAAATTCTACTGAAATCGGGACTACGTTGCACACTAACAGTGTAAGAATACATTGCGGAAGCGAGAAAATAGTCAAGAAAAGTGAAAAATTTAATTATAATTAGTCTCTAATAATTATAATTAGATCCCTATAAAATTTTTATTTTATTCCGTTACTGTTGATTTAGATAATAATATTTTAACACGCTTCAATGAGTGTAATTTTGAGAGCTTTCCAGTAGTTAGAAAAATTCTATGAGACATTCTAAATTTTTCTTAGATGTCCTAAATTAAAATTAGTAAGTCATACATTTACTAATTTATACTTAGTAATTTAATTAGTCTGATTTACATTTTGTTACCTTCTATTTTCAATTCAATCAAATCAAAACTTGGAGACCAATCTACACGTTTTCTTCGGGTAGTCATAGAAAAAAAAATTTAGGCCATCATTACCTATGCTAATTTGCTAGCCGTAGCACATGTGAGGAAATTGTCCAGCTAATTTTCTTGTACGGTGTTGGTAGAGAAGCAAAGGCACCCCACATTTTTCATCATCTTATTATTTGGAAGTACAAAATAAATAAATAAATAAAAGTCAAAAACCTAAAGTCTTCTTCCCCAAGTAAATACAAGCCAAACTTATGATGAGGCTTTAGGTAGAATTTTAATTTGGATCCCAAATATATTATAAAATTTTCTTAAGAATTGTGAGAAATGGTTTAGATGGTTAAAAAAAAAAAACAATTCTTGCTATTATAAATAGATTGTAGCATGCAATGAGTTATTTTAACTTTTGCATTTTGGCAATGAGAGTCAAACAGTCTCTTCCTCCTTCACTTTTCCTTCTCCCTTTGTCTCTCAAACTACTCACTTTTAGTTCCATAATCATGAATTCATGAAACATCTAAAGCTAGAAAATTACTCCTTTTTCTTGACTTGAGTTATTCTTAATATTGGTAAGTTGCTCTCAATATTTTTCCCCTCCTTTTTTCCTTATACAATCTGAACACTTTTTCTTCTCCTAACCATTTTTATTTTATTCATGGAAATGATTCTTTGTTAGATTTAAGGTGATTTATTCAAAACCTTGTCTAAGGAACTAAGTTCTTCTACCTCTTACTCTTCAAAAACTCTAATCTTTTAGCATCTCTTTGAGGTAAGGGAAGCATACTTACTTTTATTAATTTTGACTGAAATAAATGTTGATTTGGATGTAAGTATGATGGTGTGATTTACGGTGATGTAATTTTGATATTTGATATATATACTTGCTGGAAAACATGATGGTATGAATATTATTATTATTATTAAAATAAATAGATTACAATCATATGTGTGAAGGTTTAAAAAAAAATGTTAAATTTGCGGTATATATGTGTGTGTGTGTGTGTGTGTGTATGTGTGTGTGTGTGTGTGTGTGCAGGCTCTTCCTTCCACGGATAGTAAATTCCCAAACCACCAAAAGTTGCTATACGGTGCATATAATTTCCTTTTAACATTTATCTTTTATAAGTTTAATCATTTATTACTTAATTAATTTTTATGAGTTGTTGAGTATTCTATTAATAGTTGTTGGACATAATTCTCGTGAAAATATATTCGTATTCGTTGAGATATATATATTACTAGAAACTATACAAGTTTAAAATTTTAAGTTAGATTTTTATTTTTAAAATGATAATAATAATTTAAGCTGATGTGTATGTTTAGTGGAACAATTCTCTATAAGTTTAATAGTTTCGATAGTTCATAATAGAATTTTTCAAAATAAAATAAGTTCATTTGATTTGTTGTTCTTTTTAAATTTTGGAGCTATTAAGTTTAATGAAAAACTAGTGATATTTTAGTAAATTGATTTTTCTTTTTAAGTTATTACGAGAGTATGATTTTAAAGATGAAAATAATTAATGTTAGTAGTAATATAAAAATATTTAAAAGATTCAAGTGTAATCAATTTTAAAATACCTACATAAAATTTTATAACGTACGTTATTCCGTCGTTGACAGAAAATGTTAAACCATGAGGAGAAATTAGGTGTGATAAAAGGTAGATTATTTGTTGTTGCTAGATTGTACATGCGTGAATCCATAGTGGATGATGACTATGGATGGTTGTTGTTGTTGTTGTTGGATTTGTACATGCATACATGCATGAATCCATAATGGATGATGACTGTGGATACGAGTTGGCACGTAAGTTGAGGGTGGGAGTGTAGCCCTTAACCTAGTGTCGGAAAGATTGGTGGGGTCGTGTACATGGACCCGAGGGATAGGATGGACGGACTATTCCACATTGAGGTCAAGGTCATTGCAAGCCTTGTGTCGTAGTAAGCCACTACCCAGGTACGCCTATCTTGACAAAGCTACTAATTTCTTTCCAAGGCCAGTATCGGTGTTTCCCCCAATGGTCGGATTGGACTATGTTAAGGGTTTTGACTGTGTTGGTCGCTCGACTGGTGAAAATCTCCATGGAGTTGTGTCTGCATATAGCGCAAAACTAGTTCATATTGTTTGAGGATATACTGGTGATTGTCACAATGAAATGTAGTTTACTGTATGTCATTATTGTTTACCTCTGTGAATATGTTAGTGTAATATTTTATTTGAAATGTATGTTTGTTCTGTAAGCTTACCCTTGCGCTGCTTGTTTGTATGTGTTTGACTGTGATGATTGCGATTCTTCGCGGGAGCAGACGGTGGGCTACCAACGGATCAAGTTCTTCACCGTTGAAGTCACAAGGGATCCGCTTCTTCTATTTCTTCCTTCGCATATCGTCTTAATTTCCAATTACGGGTACTATTTAGTTGTGGCCAGCTAGTAGGGAGTGAGTCGTAATATGTATCCCTTCCCTTTTGTTGTATGTACTTACTGATGGGTACATTTGTATTGGCACTCACACATCCTTCACTCTTTTGAGATATGTTGATGTGGTTAGCATATGAGTTGTAGTGCCATAAGGCACAATACTTATATTTTATGCTAGTTATGGTATCTATGCATGTGAATAAGTATATGCTTGTATTACTTTGAATCTTTAAGTTACTACTAGTTTTAAAAAAAATTACACGTATTTCCATAAATAAATTAATTAAGAGTTTTAAATTATTAAAATAAATTCCATTTTTCGTCGAAAGGTGTCATGTAGCGAAAGTGGGTCATTACATTTATGGTATCAGAGCTGGCCGTGTCTTTTGGGAACGAACCTATGGGGATAGGTCCGTTGTGTCTTTTATTGTGCATGTGAAATTATTTCCGTAAAAGAAATAATTGTTGTTTGTAAAGTCAACGGACTTTTATGCATTATTTCTTAAAAGAAATAATTGTTGCTGATGGCTTGTGGTTGTTGAACTTTGTAGGATCACGATGAATAGACGTTCTCAACCTCAGCCTTCTTCTTCTACTCCTCCTCCTATACTGGATTTGGCTAAGATAGCCCATACGTTAGAGGCAATGTCAGCGGCGATGGCTCAACAATAAGCTACTTTGGCCCAGTACCATGTTGTTATGGCTCAATAGGTGCAACAACACCAGGCCGCTATGGCTCAACAGCAGGCTGGCATGGCTTAGCAACAAGAAGCTGCTATACCTCCTAAATTTCATGGTTTGGCTGAGTTCAAGAAGAATGACCCTCCGTAGTTCAGAGGGGAGTCAAACCCAGATGCAGCTGATCTTTGGCTCAAGGAGTTAGAGAAAATCTTCAGAGCTATGAACTGTCTAGACGACCGCAAGGTTACATATGCTACTTATATGCTTATTGGAGAAGCTGAATATTGGTGGCAAGGAACTACTCAACTTATGCAAGCTCGTGGAGAGGCTATCACTTGGGCAAATTTCAGAGAATGTTTCCTAGGAAAATATTTCCCAACTAGTGCTAGGCATGCAAAGGAGATGGAATTTCTACGACTAGTTCAGGGAAACATGACTGTGAATGAATACTCATCCAAGTTTGAATACTTATCTAGGTTATGCACCCAGGCTACTTCTGAGGAATGGAGATGTCGAAAGTATGAAGAAGGACTAAGGCACGAGATAAAGAAGATGATCATCCCGATGACTATCCGAGAGTTTCTAGAGTTAGTAGAAAAGAGCAAGATAGTTGAACGCCTTAAGTATGGTGGTAACAAAGTCATGAGGACTCATGAAGGTGGATCATCTGGATTTAAGAAAGGATTTCAGCGAAAGAAATCCTATAGTAGACCCCTTAACCAGCAGAGACAAACTTCTCATTACCAGCAGCAGCGGAGGCAGGGTGGCCCAACTGCCAAGGGCACCCCAATCGCTTCTCAGACTGGAGGTCATGAAGTTAGATGCTACAGGTGTGGAGGACCACACTATGCCAATCAGTCTCATCAGAAAATCGATGTTTGCTATAATTGTCAGAAGCCTAGTCACATTGCCAGAGATTGTAAAGCAGCACCAAAGGTCGAGCCTACAATGAATACAGTGAAGACAATAAAACCAACTGCGACAAGTAGAGTCTTTGCAATGAGCGGAGCTGAAGCCGTAAAATCTGAAGACCTTATACGGGGGGATTGTGACATAGCTGGTAATCTTTTAATTGTACTATTTGATTCAGGTGCTACTCATTCTTTTATCTCTTATGACTATGTGGATAGATTAGGATTGCCTACTTATCCTTTGACTTTTGACTTGCTTGTTACTACCCCTACTGCTACCCCTGTAGCAACTTTAGCTGTTTGTGCCAACTGTCCCATTTCTATTAGTGGGCGCAATTATAGAGTAAATTTTATTTGTTTACCTCTTTCTGACTTAGTCGTCATATTAGGCATGGATTGGTTATCTTCCAACCATATCCTTATAGACTGTGCTAGAAAGACCCTTATCTTCCCGAACCCTGAAGATGTTGGATTTATCACTGCCAACCAAGCACAGGCTGCTTTGGAAGAAGGAGCCCAAGGATATATGATCTTATCCTTTCTAGAAGTCAAGAGTGATCTAAACTTAGACTCTGTGGCAATTGTCAAGGTTTTCCTAAAGTCTTTCCAGAGGATGTACCTGGTTTACCTCCACAACGAGAGATCGAGATCGCCATAGACTTAGTTCCCGGAGTGGGACCAGTGTCGATATCACCTTACCGGATGGCACCTGCAGAGTTAGCTGAGTTAAAGAAGCAAATTGAGGAATTGCTTGAAAAACAAATGATCAGGCCAAGTGTTTCCCCTTGGGGAGCATCAATGTTGTTGGTGAAGGAAAATGATGGTGGTTCAAGATTGTGTGTAGATTATCGTCAATTGAACAAGATCACTATCAAGAACAAATACACATTGCCTAGGATTGATGATTTGATGGACCAGTTGAGAGGACCCACAATTTTCTCCAAGATTGATTTGAGATCTGGTTACCACCAGATAAGAGTTAAGGACAAGGATATACCAAAGACAGCTTTTCGGACTCGGTATGGGCATTATGAATATGTTGTGATGCCTTTTGGAGTGAAAAATGCTCCTACTATATTCATGGATTACATGAATAGGATCTTTCGTCCTTTCTTAGAGAAGTTTGTTGTCGTATTCATTGATGACATACTAGTCTGTTCTCGTAACCCGTGAGGAGCATGAGGAACACCTGAGAGCTGTGTTGGAGATCCTGAAGGAAAAGAAAATGTATGCAAAGCTGTCAAAGTGTGAGTTTTGGCTAGATGAAGTGAAATTTTTAGGACATGTGATCTCAGCGAGTGGTATTGCCGTAGATCCGGCAAAAGTGGAGACTATGTTGCAGTGGGAATGTCTGAAGACAGTCACAGAGATACGAAGTTTTGTTGGGTTAGCAGGCTACTATTGAAGGTTCATAGAGGGATTCTCAAAGATAGTTGCACTGTTGACATAACTTACCCGAAAGGATCAACCTTTTGCATGGACTGAAGACTGTGAACGGAGTTTCCAAGAATTGAAACAAAGATTGACCACTTCACTAGTATTGGTTTTACCTGACCCTAGTGAACCTTTTGAGGTTTACTGTGATGCATCTCATCAAGGTCTAGGTTGTGTGCTAATGCAACATAGAAAATTTGTGGCATATGCATCTCGACAGTTGAAAATGCATGAGCGAAACTACCCTACTCATGACTTAGAGTTAGCCGTAGTGGTGTTTGCTTTAAAGATATGGAGACATTACCTTTATGGAGCAAAGTTTGATGTGTTTAGTGATCACAGGAGTCTGAAGTATTTGTTTGATCAGAAGGAGCTTAACATGAGACAGAGACATTGGATGGAGTTTCTAAAAGACTATGATTTTCAATTGATGTATCACCCAGGAAAGGCAAATGTAGTGGCAGATGCTCTTAGTAGAAAGCCAGTTCACATGTCTGCTTTGATGGTGAAGGAATTGGAGCTTGTGGAAAAGTTTAGAGATCTAAACTTGTATGTAAAGATGGATCATGATCACTTCAGTTGTGGCATGATCATGGTGACTAGTAGTTTTCTTGAAACCATCAAGGAGAAGCAATTGTTAGACCCAACTTTGTGTAAGACAAAGAAGTTGTTAGGGACTAATAAGGCCGTAGACTTCAGCTTAGGAGATGATGGTATCTTGAGATTTAAGGATAGAGTTTGTGTACCTCAAGACCCAGAGATAAAAAGACTTATCTTAGATGAAGGTCATAAGAGTGAGCTTAGTCTACATCCAGGTACGACAAAGATGTATCAGGATTTGAAGAAAATGTTTTGGTGGTCTGGCATGAAGGAAGATGTGGCAGATTATGTGGCGACTTATCTGACTTGTCAGAAAGCCAAAGTGGAGCATCAGAGATCCGATGGTTTGTTGCAAACGATGGAAGTTCCCGTGTGGAAATGGGATAGTATTACGATGGATTTTGTTGTGAGTTTGCCTAGGATGACGAAAGGGTTTGATGCTATATGGGTCATTGTTGATAGGTTGACAAAGTGTGCTCACTTCTTACCCATTAACATCAAGTATAAATTGGAGAAATTGACTCAGTTGTACATCAAGGAAGTTGTGCGTTTACACGGAGTACCTTCCAGCATCATATCTGATAGAGATCCGAGGTTCACATCGAGGTTTTGGCAGAGTTTACATGAGGCGTTGGGGACAAAGTTAAGACTTAGTTCTGCCTATCACCCTTAGATAGATGGTCAGTCTGAGCGGACGATTCAATCACTTGAGGATTTTTTACGAGCGTGTGTTTTGGATCACCTTGGGAGTTGGGATGAAGTCCTACCTCTGGTAGAGTTCACTTACAACAACAGCTTTCATGCGAGCATTGGGATGGCACCGTTCGAGGCTCTGTATGGTAGGAGGTGTAGGACACCGCTTTGTTGGTACCAGGGTGGCGAACATCGTTTTGTTGGACCCGAATTAGTACAACAAACCACGGAGAAAGTTAAAAGAATCCAAGAAAACATGAGGACTGCCTAAAGTCGACAGAAGTCTTATGCTGACAAGCGTAGGAGACCTCTTGAGTTTGAGAAAGGTGATCACGTTTTCTTGTGAGTCACACCCATGACTTGGGTAGGCAGGGCGATAAAATCGAGGAAACTCACTTCTAAATTCATTGGACCCTATTAGATTCTTCGTCGTGTAAGTCCTGTTGCCTATCAGATAGCCTTACCTCCCTTTTTGTCCAACATCCACAATGTCTTCCATGTCTCACAGCTTAGAAAATACACTCATGATCCGACACATGTTATTGAGCCGGATACAATACAAATACGAGAGAACCTGACATATGAAGCTCAACCTGTGAGGGTTGAGGATCAGAGGACGAAGCAGCTCAGAGGTAGAGAAATCATATTGGTCAAAGTTGTGTGGAGCGATACGACAGGAGACACTACATGGGAACTTGAAAATAGGATGCGAGAACAATATCCGAATCTCTTCTTGGGTAAGCGAAATTTCGAGGACGAAATTTTTCTTGTTAGGGAGAATTGTAACACTTGGATTTTTTTTCTAATTTATGATAAAGTGATTGAAAATAATTACAAGAGATAATTAAATTTAATTTCATGAGAAAATTTAATAAATAAACATGTGTGATTTTCTGTGTAATTTCGGTAGAAAATTCTACTAAAATTGGGACTACGTTGCACACTAACAGTGTAAGAATACACTGCGAAAGCGAGAAAATAGTCAAGAAAAGTGAAATATTTAATTATAATTAGTCTCTAATAATTATAATTAGATCCCTCTAAAATTTTTATTTTATTCCGTTACCGTTGATTTAGATAATAATATTTTAACGCGGTTTAATGAGTGTAATTTTGATAGCTTTCCAGTAGTTAGAAAAATTCTATGAGACATTCTAAATTTTTCTTAGATATCCTAAATTAAAATTAGTAAGTCATACATTTACTAATTTATACTTAATAATTTAATTAGCCTAATTTATATTTTGTTACCTTCTCATTTTCAATTCAACCAAATCAAAACTTGAAGACCAATCTACACGTTTTCTTCGGGTAGTCATATAGAAGAAAAAAATTTAGGCCATCATTACCTATGCTAATTGCTAGCTGTAGCACATGTGAGGAAATTGTCCAGCTAATTTCCTTGTACGGTGTTGGTAGAGAAGCAAAGGCACCCCACGTTTTTCATCATCTTATTATTTGGAAGTACAAAATAAATAAATAAGTAAAAATACAAAAATCTAAAGTCTTCTTCCCCAAGTAAATACTAGCCGAACTTATGATGAGGCTTTAGGTAGAATTTTAATTTGGATCCCAAATATATTATAAAATTTTCTTAAGAATTGTGAGAAATGGTTTAGATGGTTAAAAAAAAAAAACAATTCTTGCTATTATAAATAGATTGTAGCATGCAATGAGTTATTTTAACTTTTGCATTTTGGCAACGAGACTCAAACAGTCTCTTCCTCCTTCACTTTTCCTTCTCCCTTTGTCTCTCAAACTACTCACTTTTAGTTCCATAATCATGAATTCATGAAACATCTAAAGCTAGAAAATTACTCCTTCTTCTTGACTTGAGTTATTCTTAATATTGGTAAGTTGCTCTCAATATTTTTCTCCTCCTCTTTTCCTTATACAATCTGAACACTTTTTCTTCTCCTAACCATTTTTATTTTGTTCATGGAAATGGTTCTTTGTTAGATTTAAGGTGATTTATTCAAGACCTTGTCTAAGGAACTAAGTTCTTCTACCTCTTACTCTCCAAAAACTCTAATCTTTTAGCATCTCTTTGAGGTAAATGAAGCTTACTTACTTTTATTAATTTTGACTTAAATAAATGTTGATTTGGATGTAAGTATGATGGTGTGATTTACGGTGATGTAAGTTTGATATTTGATATATATACTTGCTGGAAAACATGATGGTATGAATATTATTATTATTACTATTATTATTATTATTATTAAAATAAATAGATTACAATCATATGTGTGAAGGTTTAAAAAAAATGTTCAATTTGCGGGGTATATATATATATATATATGTGTGTGTGTGTGTGTGTGTGTGTGTGTGTGTGTGCAGGCTCTTGCTTCCACGGATAGTAAATTCTCAAACCACCAAAAGTTGCTATACGGTGCATATCTCCCTGAATGTTATTATTAATAAGTATAATATTAAAAAATTTATGTCAGTGGAATGAGAATAATTTCAAAGATAATGAAGTTATTTTAAGGCACACATCACTATGGAGGAAAAATCCAATTCCTAAATTGAGATTGAGGTGCTAACCTTTTATTTCTTTTGATATATATAAAAGAAAAAGTGAAACACTAAATCTCTACGTGATTTTGTCAAACTTTAAAAAAAAAAACAATTCTTTTAACACTTTGTGAACGTGATTTATCAAACTCAAAATAATTTCCTTTTAACATTTATCTTTTATAAGTTTAATTATTTATTACTTAATTAATTTTTATGAGTTGTTGAGTATTCTATTAATTGTTGTTGGACATAATTCTCGTGAAAATATATTCGTATTCGTTGAGATATATATATTACTAGAAACTATACAAGTTTAAAATTTTAAGTTAGATTTTTATATTTAAAATGATAATAATAATTTAAGCTGATGTGTATGTTTAGTGGAACAATTCTCTATAAGTTAATGGTTTCGATAGTTCATAATAGAATTTTTCAAAATAAAATAAGTTCATTTGATTTGTTGTTCTTGTTAAATTTTGAAGCTATTAAGTTTAATGAAAAACTAGTAATATTTTAGTAAATTGATTTTTCTTTTTAAGTTATTACGAGAGTATGATTTTAAAGATGAAAATAATTAATGTTAGTAGTAATATAAAAATATTTAAAAGATTCAAGTGGAATCAATTTTAAAATACCTACATAAAATTTTATAACGTATGTTATTCTGTCGTTGACGGAAAACGTTAATCCATGAGGAGAAATTAGGTGTTATAAAAGGTAGATTGTTGTTGTTGTTGGATTGTACATGCGTGAATCCATAGTGGATGATGACTATGGATGGTTGTTGTTGTTGTTGTTGTTGGATTTGTACATGCATACATGCATGAATCCACAGTGGATGATGACCGTGGATACGAGTTGGCATGTAAGTTGAGGGTGGGAGTGTAGCCCTCAACCTAGTGTCGGAAAGATTGGTGGGGTCGTGTACATGGACCCGAGGGATAGGATGGACGGACGATTCCACATTGAGGTCAATGTCGTTGCAGGCTTTGTGTCGTGGTAAGCCACTACCCACGTATGCGTATCTTGACAAAGCCACTAATTTCTTTCCAAGGCCAGTATCGGCGTTTCCCCCAATGGTTGGATTGGACTATGTTAAGGGTTTTGATTGTGTTGGTCGCTCGACTGGTGAAAATCTCCATGGAGTTGTGTCTGCATATAGCGCAAAACTAGTTCATATTGTTTAAGGATATACGGGTGATTGTCACATGAAATGTAGTTTACTGTATGTCATTATTGTTTACCTCTGTGAATATGTTAGTGTAATATTTTATTTGAAATGTATGTTTGTTCTGTAAGCTTACCCTTGCGCTGCTTGTTTGTATGTGTTTGACTGTGATGATTGCGATTCTTCACGGGAGCAGACGGTGGGCTACCAGCGGATCAAGTTCTTCACCGTTGAAGTCACAAGGGATCTGCTTCTTCTATTTCTTCCTTCGCATATCGTCTTAATTTCCAATTAAGGGTACTATTTAGTTGTGGCCAGCTAGTAGGGAGTGAGTCATAATATGTATCCCTTCCCTTTTGTCGTATGTACTTACTTATGGGTACATTTGTATTGGCACTCACACATCCTTCACTCTTTTGAGATACGTTGATGTGGTTAGCATATGAGTTGTAGTGCCATAAGGCACAATACTTATATTTTCTGCTAGTTATGGTATCTACGCATGTGAATCAGTATATGCTTGTATTACTTTGAATCTTTAAGTTACTACTAGTTTTAAAAAAAAATTACACGTATTTTCATAAACAAATTAATTAAGAGTTTTAAATTATTAAAATAAATTTTGTTTTTCGTCGAAAGGTGTCATGTAGCGAAAGTGGGTCGTTACACTACCTCGCACTGGTAATCTGCACCATCTATAAACTCTGGCAGAGGGTCACCAGGCTGAAGCTGAGGCTGAGGCTGAGGTGTGGGGTGGGGCATACGTATTAAGCTCCGTGGTGCCTCTTCTTCCTCTGGCGGAATCAAATATGGATGTTAATGCTCATAATACCACGCCAAGTAGTCGGAGGTGCAAGCCCATGGATCATCCTCTGGCATATGCTCGCCCAGCTCCACTCTATGTTGCTCCCGCTCGCCCTACGTCCGAATAAATGTCTCAAATGGAGGACGAGGAGGTGGTGGTGGAGGGATCCCCTGTACGTGCCTGAACTGTCTCAAAACCCTCTCTGGCAGATAGGGTCGCATGTCTGTGCCACACTTGATGTGGCCAGAATAATATGTTTGCTCTAAGAAAGGTCTACGAGTGCCTGTCCTGTATGTATCATCATATGAGGACCAGACGACATCCTCCATCTGCAACTGTTCCAACAACCGCCTGGTCCCCCAAGCCTTGCTGGTACCCCTCGTCGTCTTCCATCTGGTAGCAAATGGAAGCCTCGGGTCGTAAGCGACATCCTCTCATCCGCCAACTGATGGCAGATGCGCAAACGCCCATACCTATAAAATAAAGAAAGTATATTATGTGAACATTTGTATTAAGAAGTAGACATATAAATATGTAAACAACAAATAAATAATTTCTTACCATCAGTAGCGTCATAGAACCTCCACACTGCTTGCTTTCTCGCAAGCTCGCATAGGAGAGATGGTCGTAAAGATACGTCAGTGCAGATACTCCCCAAGCGTACTGGGCGCAGGTGGACAAATCACTAAGGTAGCAGAGGTAGAAAATGTTCACATGTGTGGAGCTCTTGTCGACGAAGATGGTACAGCTGAGCAAGTGCAACAAGTACGCCTATGCAGCCCACACATATGAACCAGACTGCACGTATCTCTCATATAGCTCCTCCAGCCATGCGAGATGTACCCTGGCTCATGTCGTCATGGTCGCATCTGCCTCATCATTAGATACTAGGCCTAGCATGGTCCTCAACAACATCCTAATGTCAGGCTTCGTAAATGGGCTCATCGGGCCGACAATCTGCAAGCCTGTGATAGGCAAGTGCAACAAACAAGAAGCATTATCCAGAGTGATGGTCATCTCTCCGACGAGCAGGTCGAAGGTGCATGTCTCTTGATGCCACCTCTCAATAAAGGCATTGATGAAGCCTTTATTTGCGGTATACCGCGCCTGATAAAGGCCTTTCAAGCCCGATTGATCCACGTATGCCCAGACCTGTGGCTGGGTAGGGTAGGGAATTAACTTCCCAGTGTGGCTGACTACCTTCAGCTCTTCCTGAGGCTCGTCGATCCATATATGTCCAGCGACGTGGTCCTTATAGGACCTCGGTAGTGTATCAACTACAGGACCACCTGGAAATGGCGGTTGAATGATCCGGTCAGCAAACGGGATCTCTAGGGCTTGTTGTGGTACCTCCGCTACCTCTAGGTCAGGCTGAGGAACCTTTGGCTTAGGCAGCGGCACGTCTGGACCGGGCTATGGCACGTTTACCTCGGCATGTACAACCTCTGCATCCTCTAGCTCATGCTATTGTACTCGTCCAACAACAAGAGTATCATCTGCCCGACGACGACGAGCAGATGCTGTCACACATCACTGGTTAGCCCTGGATGGCTGGGCAGGCTGACCAGCATCTACAACAACATCTTTCTCCAATGTGGAGGTATCATGTTGGCGATCGTATGAAACGAACTTCGTTCGAACCATAATGAATATGCAAAAAATAAGCTAAAATAATTATAACATAATAAACAAAAAATAAACTAAAATAATTATAACTAAATAAACAAAGAAAGCAAACTAATACTGTAAATATAATACAAATATAAAAAAAGTATAAATAATAAATATATTTAAAAATATAAATTTTTTAATTGAATATTTATTTTATTTAAATAAAAAATTATTGAATTAAATAATAAATTTTATTTAAAAATTAAATATTAAAAATAATACTGTAAATATAATTAAATATTTTTCTTTTAAAAAATAAAAATTTACTTTAGAAATGAAAAATTAAAGAGCAAATTACACAGTAACCACCCCTAAGGTTTTCACCAATTACACATGCACCTCCTCCCTTTTTTTACATTACTTTAGCCTCCCGTGCTCTAACGTCGTTAACTAACATCATGCTATTTTTCTGCAAACCCAAAAATGTCCCTCCCTCCATTCCCAACACAGACCCAACCCTAGTCCCAATTCTCATCCACTAGGGCAGCAACCAAGGTGTTGAGGGCGACGGCGGCGAGAGGCCCGGTGATGTTTCAGATCTGGGCTGGGTTTCGCTGGATCTAGTGATGTTGATGGCGAACTCGTGCACAAACCCCACAACCTCTTCTTCCTACACGTCCATTCTTTGCTTCCATATACGCTCTGCTCCTCTTTACTGTCTCTCCTTCCACCTTTGATGTTGTATCTTTCTTTGTTGTCGAGGATCTCGTTGATTCTTGTCTTGATCTTCCACGACCATGTTGTGAAGATTGAACATGTAGTCTACATTACGCAACGAGAGAAGAGGGAGGGATCGGGAAATGCTTTCGTGTTGTCGCTTATGGCAGCGAAAGAGAAGCATTTGGGTAGGCGAAATTGATAGTATGATCTTTTTACAGTGTTTTTTATCCATATCTGAACGAATTTCGTTGTGGGGAATTAGGGGATCAACCTTGTTTGAACGAAATGCTAATGGGTTGGTCTCAAAATCTGATTTTTTTTTACAGTATTTTTATTTTTGTTTACTTTGCACTAAATTTGAACGAATTTTAACTTGTTTTGGCTTTCGATCACAATTTTTCCATTTCAATTCATGAATCTAGATGTAAAACAATTGAAAACAAGTACCTATTTAACACCTAAACATCAAATAACATGAAATCTAATGGATTAAATTGAGGAGTTTTCCAGAATTTTCAAGAATAAAGGATGAACATATATGAACGTGTTCATATTTTGACTCAATTTAATGCACGCAAGTGTTAGTATCTGTATGATCATGTTCCATCACTTTTTGTTTGTGCTTTTTTTAATGAATTAGTTTTAGTATCTATGCATAACATTGATTGGTGTTTATAACTTGAATTTCCTTTTCTTTAATTCTTCAACAGATTGAACGAAGAAGAAGGGGGGTATTTTTGGGTTAATTTTTTTTTAAAAAAACACATGTCAATCACGTGCCATAAATTTTAAACGAAGTTAACACCGTTTAATGGAGGGGGGTGCGAGTGTAACGAAAATGAAAAAGTTAGGGGGTTTTCTATAAGGTGAAAAAAAGGAGGGGTGCATGTGTAATTTGGGTAAAACTTAGGGGGTTTTCCTGTAATTTACTCAAAATTAAAAATAAGTTTTTTTTTTATAAAAAAATTATCTATTACACAACGGAATCACGATTCCATTATGCAGTTTTACAAACAGCATAATGAAATCATGATTTCGTTGCACTGTTTTTCAAACAGTGCTACCGAATCACGATTCCGTTGCACTGCGTGAAAATGAAAAAAAAAAGGGGAAAAGGAAGAAGACGTACCTGCGACGGCGTAGGGAGGAGGAGGAAGAAGTAACAATGTGAAGGAAGAAGCAAAAGGGGGTAGGGGAAGAGGGACACCGGGGGTGAAGAAAGAGGGTGGGAAGAAGGAGAGGGAAGGGGCGCGGGAAGGGGAAGGGGTGGGGTTAGAGGGAGACTAAGGGTGGGAAAAGGGAGACTAAGGGTGGGAAAAGGGAAACAATGTAATTTGCTTATTTTTTTGAAATTATGGGGTGAAAATAGCAAAAGGAGGGGGTGAGAATAGCAAGGCCCTTCCAAAAAAATGACAACTAAGAAGTAGGATGCTTAAGACTTAACACCATAGGATAAGGAAGAAAAATAGCTTAAAAAATTCCCCAAGCAAACTCTCAAAAATGAAGATGAGATAACTGTAAAATCATGGGGGAGATCTCCATTGAAGTAGACCCGACTAGAGCACTAAGCAATTGGCTACCTGACCCAGCGTCAAATAATTTTACTAGAATTTAAACCTCTTTTTGTCTCCTGAAAAGCCTCAAAAGGATTTTGTTAAAATAATCGAAGACATGTCCTCAATGGAAGTAACTGAAATACATCGAGTCCCTTTTTCTGTACTAAGGATCTTCTGAAAATGCTATAGGTCAATAGGGAACAATGGATGCCTTTTTTTTTTCCCCCATAACATTGTGTATAAATTTGTCATTGTTACATGAATGTTGCAAGATTCGATAATAGATTCCATATATCACTCTTACTCATTCTCTCTCTAAAATCTACACTTTATAAGTAGACACCCTAAGTACAACTACAAATACCTGGTACTTTGAGAATTAGTTTAATCCTCCAAGATCTATAAAAATAAAATAAAAAACATTATATATATATATATATATATATAATTGTGTTGGGAAGAATGAGGTTTTAGGATCTTGAAACATGCTTCGAATCAATTAAAATTTAAGTTTGATATAAGGGGTGTTTGTTTCCAGGATGATATTGTATTTTTAGGAATAGCATTCTTAGAAATACTATAACCAAAAATGTTATTTTTGGGTATATTTAAAAACATGTATGGTTAAATTTAATATAATATTCTTGAGAATAGTTTTTAAAATTTAAATAATAAAAAATAAATAAAAATAGAAGGTACAGGTGTGTTAAACAATACTTTTTTATTCCCATGGAAATATCACTTTTTCATCCTCTTCATGGGAATAAAATTGCAGAAAAACATAGTAAAAATAGAAGTTACAACTATTCGGGAATCAATAATGTTACAACATAGTAAAACCGAAGACTTGGAACTTGGCATTGTTGTTTCGAGGCAGCATTAATTCGGGAGACATACGGAGACTTTTTCACGTAAATATACCAAAAAAAAATAATTACCCAACTAACCTACCCCATAAATTATTTACGTAACTAACTCAAATTACTGTGCATGTTGGAAAATCGTTTTGCCAGTGACCCCCCCCCCCCCCCCCCCCCGCGGGTTCTGCGTCACACCCCCCCTCAAAACAACAGGCAACAAAAAACTATAATTGTTGTTTTTTATTTTAATTTCAATTGTTATATGCTCAATTAATTTTATTTTACGTTACCATTATTCTTACAGAAAATTTAAGTAAAAAATTTGTTAGTGTACAACAGATTTCTCAACATCCACCCTTCTTCCTCCGTTTTTTTTATTATAAAATTTCGGTTACCTATTTTGTTGTGGACATTTTTTAATACAATTATTTTTATTGAATTATTATTATTATAATGTTAATTAAAATAGTTTGTTGATAATTTTTTTTATTAAGATATGCTAATTAATCTGTTTTAAAAATGGTAAATTAAATATATGTATTTATTGTTAATATTTTTTAAAAGAAGTAAAATTTTAAAAAAATTATTAAACTAAATAACAAATAATACACTAAAAATTAATAAACAACACAACATTATGCCATTATGCTAATATTAACTTTAATTAAAATAAGTTACAAGCAACACAATGAAAATTACAGACAATATTTTTTGTTGTTGAAGTTAACGCTGTTAGCTTGAGCTTATGTTTCTGCCATGATTAGGACATCTGTTTTTTGAATGACCTGGAGTTCGACACATGGAACATCTTTTTGGCTGACCAGGTTCCCTCATATCCATTTCAGTGCGTATACGAGATGATCTTGGACGCCCTTTTTTGTTTCTTAGCTTTTCCGGGTCGGGGCACATTCGTGGATCGTCACATTTTGGCCAATACGCTTCGTTGCGCAATTCGCCAAACAATCCATTGTACACGTTTGAGATGCTTTCCAACTTGTACACAGGATGTATGTAGGCCCTGTAGTCATGATGAGCACGCTTACAAGCAGCAATGACATGAGAACAAGGCATGTGTACTTTTTGGAATTTACCACAATCACACCACCATTCATCTAGCCTAACTGTGAAATTTCTAGCAGGTCGACCTTCTCTTGGGTTAATTTGCTCCCCCACTAAGAATCGCATATCGTGTCGGTCGAACTGAAGAACGTGGTGAGAGTTGGCCTTTCTTTTAGTGTCTTCAATGGCCTTGTTTAGCACTTCTGTGTATTTTTTGCCAGATCTAGTTAGAGCTGCGACCTCCCTTCCTCGTTGGTTGAATAAGTTGTTACACTTTTCGTAAGTTGCCTTTATCAACGCACATATCGGAAGGTTTCTTGTTTTTCTTAATACCGAGTTGATTGCCTCAGCAAGATTGGTGGTCAAGTGTCCCCAGCGTTGGCCTCCATCCCATGCTAATGTCCATTTTTCTCGTGGTATTTGTTCAAGCCAATGAACAGCTCGTTCGCTTTCTGGCTCTGCCTTAAAATTGTTGTAGTAGTAGTTGAATCTGGGCTCCGTCATGGCATATGCTGAGGAATTATAAGTATAGAATTTCATTAATGTCATCAATTTACAATGTAATAAATGTGTTCGTAAGAGAAATTAATGTGGTACTTACCCATGCTAATTATTTGTTTTTTCCTGTCTGCATTCTTGAATTGCCTTATAAAATTTTGTGCGATGTGTCGAATACAAAACACATGCACAGAGTTTTGTGGTGTCCACCCACTACCTACTCTTGAGTAAGCACTTTTAATTGCTTCGTGCCTGTCTGAGATCAAGCACAAACCTTCTTGAGGTGTCACATGTCTTCTTAAATTTTTCAAGAAGAAGTACCATGCTCCCGTTGTTTCGCCCTCAACAATGGCAAAGGCTATCAGAATGATTTTGCTGTTTCCATCTTGTGCAACTGCCAAAAGGAGAGTCCCCTTGTACTTTCCATATAACCAAGTTCCATCGACTTGAACAATGGGTTTGCAGTATTGAAACCCATCGATACATGCTTTGAATGTCCAAAACAGACGATGGAATTGAACGACACCCTCAACTACTTCACCATGCTGGTTGTATTTTGGCTTTGTTTCCTTTTCAAAGACAAAACCATTGACATATGCCTTCATACCTACCAGCAATCTGGGTAAATCAAAATATGATTGTTCCCAATTGCCATAGACTTCTTCGATAGCCTTTTGCCTTGCCATCCAGGCTTTCCTGTAGGTGGTAATGTACCCTTCACTTGCTTTTATATGTGCTATCAAGGAAGGCACTGATGTGGATGGATCATTCTCAATTATTGGTTGGATAATTTTACTGATGACCATATATCGGAGCCTTCTATGATCCTGGGAAATGATAGCACGTGTACATGTGTATGGTTCACAAAGCTTTCGTATCTCCCATTGCTTGATTGCTTTTATGAACGCAGCCCTGCACCTCCAAGCACATTGATTGTGACGACATTTACCAACTAGTATGGTTGTGGTAGATTTCTCAGTCCCGTAATCAACTCCTTTTTTCACATGATACATGTCTAGAGCAAGCCGAACTTGGTCTTTGTTTTGAAAACGCATCCCTTCAAAAAGGGTGCCTGGAGCATGCTCCACCTCTTGGCGATCCAACACATGACCGTAATCAGAATCTTCAAAATTAGTTTCCAGGTCAATATGTTGAAGGTGTGGAGGCAGGTAGTATGCATCTGCAGGTGCGGTTGTTGATGGGTTAGTAGGCTCAGGCTCTTCATTGTTGTTGTAGTCTTCATCATCGTCGTCATCTTCAGGTTGTTCGGCTAAAATTTCATCCTCGTCCTCACTAAAGGGACCAAGGTATTCGTCCATTGTACCTCCCCCACAAAGCCCACCACTTCATGAAAACTTCCTGGATGAAGACCTGGAACCACCTCCCAATTCATTTGAATTCACTCCATTACAACAACAACAAAGTCAACCTCAACAACATCTTGGGTACAGTCCTCACACTTTTGGAGTTAGCGGAGATGACTTCATGACCAACCTCATAGGTACTAACCTTAGAATGCCGGAATCAGCTTATGCTTACATGCAAAGTATTTCCATTCCTTCATTTGCATCCTTTCACCAAGCTGTTGCTGGAAGATCTTCAACACCCGTTGTTGACAATTTTATGAATTACCAACCAGTAGCTGGAACAAATTTAAATGAAAATCCAAACGAGGTAATGCAGGATGATCAACCTGTTGTTCATGAGGTGCAAGTTGAACCACAACAACATCCACGAATACGTCAAAATCCAAGACGAAACAGGCAAGCTCCAAGGTGTGGAACTGGTGGGCACAAGGGCCACTAAATATTCCCAGTTTGTGTTTATTTTTTGAACTATATGTGTAATTTTCTTTTTCTTATTGAACAATAAAATCTTTGATTGCTAAATCTAAAAGTTTACTAAGTGCAAAAAGTTATTTTTATAATTTCTAGACACGGTTTTCAACCCTTTCTAAACCAATTTAAGTCGTAAAAGTTGTACCATTGCATTCATCAACATGAAAACAATGCGAAGGAACTATTATTTATATAAAATAACCTTATATTCATAACCACAATAATACAAAAAGTAACTCTTAAGAAACTGTTGAAGTGCAAAAAGTGATTTTTTAAACTTTTTCGACACGATTTTCAACCCTTTCTAAACCGATTCAAGTTGTCAAAGTTGTATTGTTGCATTCATCAACATGAAAACAATGAAAATGAACTATTGTTTGTACAAAATAACCACATATTTATAAGTAAAAAAATACAAAAACTTATCCTCAGGAAATTGTTAAAGTGCAAAAAGTTATTTTTTTTTAGTTTTCGGACACGATTTTCAAGAATTTTTTAATCTATTTAAGTTGTCAATTTTTATACTATTAGATTGATCTATATGAATACAATGATAATGCACTATTGTTCAAACGAAAAAATTCCATATGCATGATAAAAAAATAGCAAAAACTTATCATGATAAAAAGTTTTAAACACCTTAAAAATTCTATTTTACTCTAATTTAATAATTGAATTTTTTTAAACAAAAAATTAATTATCATTCAATAATTAAAATATAAAAATGAAAAATTATCATTCAATAATTAAAAAATACAAATGAGAAAAAAGGGGGGTGTTACGTTTTTTGTTGTGGGGGGGGGGAAGGTAGTCTCACAGCATTAGGCAGCCTATTGTACGTTGAGAAATCGGTTACGGAGCAACCGATTTTTCAATGTGCACAGTAATTTGGGTTAGTTGTGTAAATAATTTATGGGATAAGTTAGTTGGATAATTTTTTTTTTTTTTGTATATTTACGTGAAAAAGTCGACATACGGATACTAAACTCGACATATCTGATCTTTAGAGAGATGAAATACTTTTTTGGAATGGAAATACATCATTAATCAAATCTAATACTGGAAGATGAATTTTCATGTTCCAAAGAAAGTATGATGTGGAAATGCTAAAAATGTTACATATGGAAAAGTGCAAACCAATAGCTACACTATTTGTAGCAAATGAAAGCATTTCTCAATTTTAAGATGACTCAAAGGCATATGGTTTTGTAACTTTTGTTCATAGAAGTTTAATTGAAAGCTTATTATACCAGCTCATTAGATTTGATGTTTACTGCAAGTCTATTTTTAAGATTTTATGCAATCCCCAGGTTGAATTCATCATACAGCAGTCAAGAGAGTCTTAAAGTACATAGTTGTGAAGTACATCAAGGGTATAATCGTATATGAAGAGGGAAAAAAAACTTGACATAATCTAGCTGTTTATTCTTTTAAACTCTATTTTTAAAATAAAAAATATATTAACAAAATTTATTAATAAACGTACTCTAATCATAAAATAAACTTAAGATCTCGTACACGATGCAGAATCCATATTCCATTCCCATATGAAAAATAAGGATGACATGAGAAACTTCAAGGAGGTAGTAGTATGAATGATTCCAAGAGCAAGCACTACTATTTTTTTATTTTTTTATTTGCAGTTAAGTTTTTTGCGAAAGTCAAATAGGTAAGAGATTATAGCTCTCGATCCGCAGATACGTTTCACCAACAAGAGCAAACCAAGCCATTTGGCTTAAAAAGATCTTGGAAAATTTAGGGAAAAGCAAGTTGAAGATGATAATTTAGGTTGATAACAAATCAGCCATATCAATGATGAAACCAAGCATATGCCAAAGGAAAGCAGAAAGCAAATTTAGGGAAAATATGAAGGTAGAGTGCTAGTAGTTGATATATACGGTTTTTTTTTTTTTTTTATTCTGACCATGATATTGGTACAGATTAATCATCGTCGGAAGTAATGATTAAACTCAGTCGGAGACCGTGAACACACATCAAGGTGGATATTCCCCTTCCAACATGATTTATTCCATACTCAAAATGACATCACCAGGATTCGATTTAAGAAATTGTGCACTACTAATGTAGACCAATATCTAACTTGTTTTAAGTGTTACAATTCATACTAGTCAAGTTAACATCTGCTGCAAAGTATGGACAATATATGTCTATATTTTGTTAGTGAAGTGATTATTGAGACCAACAGATCCACATTCTATAATGGATGGAAAAGAAGTATTAGATCACATGAAGATATCTCTTCTCACTATGTGTACAAGAACGAGCACAATGTTTATTGTTGTAATGGTTCCCACGGTCGTCACTACGAACCTAGCAGAACCAATCTTCAAAACGGTACACACATTTTTTGAAGAAAATGTAAACAAGCAAACCAAAAAGTAAACATACATCATGACAACATATATACTATATATATAAACTGCGCCTATATTGTATTGCACTGATCAGTCATATGTGACGTTTTATTTCTTGCGGCGCTCCACATTGACGACCCCTTCTTCATCGAAGCGTCCCACATCGTTGAGCGTATCCGCCATGGCCCCTGGTCGAGACTCTTCCATTTTCAACACCACCTTGTCTCCACGCCGTGTTGCAGATTCACCTCCGTAACCTTTACCTTGCAGCCTTAGGTCCTCCATTTTCCTCCTTTCAGCTTCATCTGCACCACTCACATTTTCCTGCATCCACAACCACTTGTCAATTTTCTCAAACTTCAACAATAAATGCACCCAAATAATTTAAGTGAATTTTGTTACTAATCTACTTGACTAGGGACAAAATCCACTACATGTCTTGTATCTATGAAATGTAGTAAAAATTTGTCCTAGTCAAGTCCACTGTATGAAATTAAAATGACCAGTTTTAAAATATAGAGATTAAAACTAATTTCAACCAATCTCGAGAAAGAAAAAAAAAAACATTTTAGCCTTTAAAAGATTTAAAGGTGAGACCTTGGTGTTCTCCTTCGCCTGTGCAGTTTTCTGTTTTGCTGCATCTGTTGCCTGTGCAGTTCTCCGCTTTGCTGCATCTGTGGTCTCTGCAGCCTTGTCCTTCGCAGCATCCTTCATCTCCACAGCCTTATTCTTCGCCGCCTCAGCAGTTTCTGCACTCTTGTTCTTCGCCCCCTCAGCAGTTTCCGCAGCCTTCTCTTTAGTTTCGTCTTTCTTGCCGCTCAAGTAACCCACGGCCCTCTTAGCCGCATCCGCAGCAGAGTCCTTCAGCTCCCCAAGCTTCCCCAATGTTGTATCTTTCCCTTCTTTCGCCTTCTCCGCAGTGTAATCCGTATACTCACCCATCTTATTCACCGTAGCATCCTTTCCCTCCTTAGCCTTCTCTGCAGCATAGTCTTTATACTCTCCACCCTTCTCCATTGTCTTGTCCATCGCCTCCTTCGCCTTCTGAGAAGCATAATCTGTGTATTCTCCAGCTTTCTGCTTCGTTGCATCTGTCCCTTCTTTCGCCTTCTCCGCAGTGTAATCCTTATACTCACCCATCTTATTCACAGTAGCATCTTTTCCTTCTTTAGCCTTCTCAGCAGCATAGTCTGTATACTCCCCACCCTTCTCCATCGTCTTGTCCTTCGCCTCCTTTGCCTTCTGAGAAGCATAATCTGTGTATTCTCCAGCTTTTTGCTTCGTTGCATCCTTTGTCTCCTTCGCCTTCTGAGAAGTATAGTCTGTGTACTCCCCTGCCTTCTGCTTCGTTGCATCCTTTGTTTCCTTGGCCTTCTGAGAAGTATAATCTGAGTACTCTCCAGCCTTTTGCTTCGTTGCATCTTTTGTTTCCTTTGCCTTCTGAGAAGCATAATCTGTGTACTCTCCGGCCTTGGAACCGTCAGTGGCAGAATCGAAGATCCCGGGAGATTTGGTGGCCGATATGTCTCTCACTTCTCCTCGTGTTGCCACGTCATCATCGGGTTGAATATTAACATCATCAATAACCTCTCTGGTAGTGTAGGCATTATCCGTTGCAGGGTCTTTCTTGCCAACAACAGCTTCCTTGGCATTCTCGTAGGTGTCTTGCACCGCCTTAAACACGGACCCAATTACACCACGGTTTTCCTGATCATGCTGCTGGTGTTGGTCCACAGCAACACCCAAATCACGGTCTCTTTCTCTGTTGACTTGCTCAAGTTCCTTGGCAGCAACTCTTGCAGCTGCCTCAGCTCGTTCCTCTTGTTGCCTTGACGCCATTGAAAATTTGTTTAGTCTTGACACTACTTTTCAAGTGGAATGTGATATTGAAATTTGAGATGTGGAGGAATGAAATGAGGGTTTGATAATTTATATATAGGGATGCATGGAAGAGGGTTGTGTTGTGAGTGACACGTGGCTTCACATAAAGCAGCACCAGGTGGAGGGACATTTGGCGTGTGTGCTTGGGAGGTGTGACACGTTGTGAAGAGATGCTATTTGGTGGTGACATGTGTCTTAACAATTGAATGCATCTAATGAAATGTAACGTAGAGGGAAAAGGATATCTATGCATGTGTGTGTTAATTAGGATTGAGATACTTGGAACTCGGTGCTTGGGGGAGAGGTCGGTCACTCGGTACCAAAAACTCTGACATTATGAAGGGTGTATGGTTAACTCAGAATCGTGGCAGCATGTTAGGGAAGGAGTAACCAAATCGAAGTCAAACGATTCCTCTCATCACTCAGCAATGTTATTTAACATTTAAGGAGAAAAAAAATATAAATATGATAAGATTTGAAAATATATAGATATGATAAGATTTATGATGTAACAGAAAGAGAGATAAAAAAAAATAAAAAATGTTAGTGATATGTTTAAAATAATTAGGTATTTAAATATTATTATTATTTTCTATTTTTATAAAGGGTCTTGTGTCTAAGGGTACTATTTAAGAAATTAAAAGAAAAGAGTATTTATTGTGAAAATCATGAACAGTATAATTTTGCATTTCCTAATATAAACATTTCTTCTTTTAATTACTTAACCAGTGTCATGATTAGCATTTGCCTTTTATGAAAGAGTAATGATTTTTGTTAACTCAAATTCTATAAACACTTTTTATTTCTTTTAATTTCTCTTTTCTTGTTTTATATAAATCTATTGTCATCCAGAAAATTTTTATAGCAAGGGCAAAAAGAAATATTCTATAATACTTTTAGACAAAAAATATTATAATTTTTTACAAAATACATAATCTCATAATAAAAAATTCAATTTATTCTATCTTTTATCTCTTATATTTCTACATTTATTTAAAAAAATCTTATGGGAGAAAAAAATTATTAAATATATTTTAAATGAAAGAAATAATTTATGGGGGGGCAGTTGCCCCCATTTCTATTAATCCGCATCTGCGTCTGTCTATTATATTTATCACTTTTTTCTCTTTTAGCATATGAGTATCCAAAATATTTTTTCCTTTATGAAATTTCCGTTTGACTGTATTAAAGATATTTTCATACAACAAAGTTATTATTATTATACATCTAACTTTTCTTTCATCTTATTGTCACTCTATATTTTTTTTCTCTTTTTCATTTGTCATATTTATCGCATTTTCTCTGGTCCTTTACTCTTTTTTTTTTTCTTTTCTCATTCCCTTTCACTAATGTAAATTTTTTCAATTTTTTTTTTCAAAAATAGTAATTTTTTTTAAGGAATTATATTATAACTTCAAAAACTTCTAACCTTTTTGACATAAATACTTTTTTGACGTTAACATGATTCATTTGATTTATTGAATCGTTCTTTTATATATATATATATATATATATATATATATATATATATATATATAATATTATAACTTCAAAAACTTCTAATCTTTTTGACATTAACATGATCCATTTGATTTATTAGGTCGTTCTTTTGTATATATAATTGTTCATGTCTGGATTCCAAAGGTCCAAAGCCAAAGGCTCTAGAACCCTCTTGAAACCCTAGAATGCGTGTGAACCAAAGGTGACAAAAGGAGCTCACCCTTATTTATGGAATGTAACTGGACTAAAAGTCTGAGGCTCAAATATTAAAGGTCCAACTGTCCCACTATGGTCAATTGGCCTACTTGGTCAGATGATCCATAGCTCACCAAACACCGAGCCTTTAGGTGCAAGTTCTTAAGTGCGTATGTATGAGTCGGTCTTGGTAAAGCAATCTTGATCGAACGGTCTACAATTCACCAAATACTGAATCTTTAGGTGCAAGTGCTTAAGTGTATATGTATGAGTCGACCTTGGTAGATCGATCTCAATTGGATGGTCCAAAGTTAATAGCTAGTGAGAGTAAGTTGAAACACAATAGATTGTTCATGTATATTTATATGCATTTCCTTAAATTCACTATGTACAGGAATTTTTTTTTCATACTTACCTTGAGAGAAAAAGAAAAGATAAAAAAAAAAATAATAACACCACAAATGGTGCAATAAAAAAAATAAAAATAAACAAATGCAGAGTAAATGTAAAAATTGAGATATAAAAAAGACCACAGCTGAACTTACAGTATAAGTTTCGTTGGTTTTCAAATTTTCAATAACTTTATTTTCCTCACCTATATTCAACATGAGGTTCGCTTCATATTACATCATTGTCAATGTGAAGCAATTTATTAAACATAGCCTATAAGTTACGACTCATGACTCATTGATCATCATGGACTCTGAAGTTGAGTCTCCTAAGCCACACAGAATGAAGGATCATATGAAACACATCGAATCGCTTGGGTGGAGAATGTACCTCAAAGTGTCTCCGAATTTGTCCTACTCTTTTCTGCATTCTTATATACTGCCTTGGAGAAATACTCATCAAAATGTCCTTCAAGTTGGGAATGTCCTTCACTGAAAGCTCAACTGAGAATGATTTCCAATTCAAAACATCACTAAAAGGAGGAACATAGTGTTCTGAAATGAGCACAGGAACACACCCTGTGTAAATTGCCTCCACCACTCTAGGGCTAGCCACCTCATACCCACTAGGACAGAGGCAGAACTTGCTCTTCCTCAACATACCATAGTAAGAAACACCCTTTGGGAGGTACTTGTGAACTTGAATATCTTCATCCTTGTTTTCCCAATGCTCAAGAAGAATTGGCCTAATGGGGCCATGAACCCCCCCAGCAAAGAAAGCCAAAATTGAACGTTTAGATGCAGATGGCCCACCAAGGAAACCGTTTATTGAACCAGTTTGGAGATTGATTTCAGGAAATGAAACATCCTTTGCTGGCTTGAATCGTTCAGAGGTGTTGGCATTGCAAAGTACACGAATAGAGTTCTTGTGTAGGTAAGGTAAGGAGAATGATGCCTCTGGCCCCTAAACATAAAAAATGAAAAACAATAACGAAATTAATTAGTGAAATTTTCATATCTCAAATTATTAAATAAATAATACATGCAATCATCCGATCACAAACTATTATTTATGATAAGTTTATTGACTTTTATAATAATTATCTTAAAAATTATACTAAAAATGATTTCTGATTGGTTAATAGTGTAAAAACTTCTACATGAATAGCGCATGCCTATTAAACTCTAAATTATTTATGCATTCTAAATCAACAATGCAAGGATAATGAATTAGTGTTATAATAAAGTGTTTACCCAGTCATGGCAAGCAAGCATGAAGTGATCAGCTCCAAGGCTTCGATTCCAATAAGGGTATCTTGCAGCAATGAGATTGACATAGTCTATGACAGTTTTTTTGATGGGGCCAAAGTCGTGTGAGTCTCTTTCATACACAAATCGAACCATCATTACTACACTGAAAGGAAGGAAAAACACATGTGCTTTCTTGGGATCTTTAGTTCGAAAATGGTCATTCATTTCAATAGCATGTATGAAGTTACCCTCCATGGAGTATATGCCTTTGCATGGTCCATTGTGGAAAACTGGAGGCTCCCCTTCTTTGTACACAAATACTTTGAATTGTTTCTCCATTTCTAAGTAGCTCCTGTCGTAGCAATTTTTCAAGGAGAGAGTGACTAATGAGTGATTTGTTATGTTATGAACAGTGAATATAGCTAAAAATGCATGTAACATTGTTCACTTCTTGTGCTTGTAGTATTGAAAGAATTGGTGTGCACATTTGGCCATTCTCCAATATTACAATGCAAATTTGTAATTGATCACTATGAAGAGCAGTGCATGGAATAGTGCATTATGTACCTGTGAAATGCCTTAGCATTCCAATACATTGGACCTATTGGAACATAATCTGAATCTTGTGTCTGATTCCCGTTTTTGGCATCTCTGATCGCAACTCGAGCTTGTGCTAGAACAGCTTCGGTTCTATCTAAGAAACTGAGCTTTCTTTTCTGCTTCTGTCTTGGGTGAGATTCATCAGATTCATTCACGGGAGCTAAACTGAACCCGGGTTTGGAGACATTGAAAACTTCAGTTTCATTCTGTTAAAAAAAATACAAGTCATCAACTTTAGTTAAGCTGTCAAATATGCTAAGATTTCAATTTAAATGACAATTTGATAGAATTATCTAATTCCTCGTTCTTGCTCTCATGTCCCAAATAGCTTATAGCTCCCCCCCACCCCCACCAATTCATATGAACTAATCCATGTTTAAAAGTACAACGGGATAAATTAAAGAATATACCACCTACATTCTATTTTGAGTATGGAATTTTAAGAAATTTTTTTTATTTGTCATTTTAAAAGTTAAAAATAAAAATTAATTACTATTTTATCAATTATACTCTCATTTTTACTTAATTTTTAATTATTTTATATGTTAATTATGGAATTAAAGAGGAAAAATGAAGCATAATAAATAATAAATAAATTAGTCAATAAGATTTTTTTGACAGAAAATTAGTCAATAAGATAGATAAATGATATTTTAAGAAATTATATAATAATTTTAATAAAATAAAAATATTAATTATATTCCTAATTCACTACCACAATCTTAAACCATACTTTAAAAAGAAGTGAAACAATCGGATTGTTGTGACATTATCAACGGTTCCCAAAAATTCATATTCCTCTTATTCAATGTGAAAGAAGTGTTTTAAAAAATTAAGAATGTAATTTATATGCACTTTTTCCCCTTATCAACTAATAAAAAATCATTTTAATATAAGTTTTAAAATAATTATTATAAAAAGTTCACATACTTACTATAATTTGTTATATTAGATAACAATGTAATATTAGTACATCTTAATTAAATTAAAAAAATTAAATATTCAAATATTAGTACTGCAATTTAAATATAAGCAACAAAAAAATTCATATATTTTAATCTCAAATCTCAATTAATTTTACTATATTTAATGAGGTCATCTCCAAAATACTCTTCATTTAATTAAGATTCTATTTCCAATGAGATTCTTGATATCAAGTTCCAATGAAGAGTATCTTAAGAAGAAAAATTATTTTCTAAGTGGGATTAACAAAATTAAATGATGTTAATTTAAATCCCTAATAGTGCTAACAGGAGACTGACAGAAGGACCAAAACAGAACCATTTGAAAACATAAAGGACCAAAATGAGATTGTTAAAACTTAAATGACCAAAATGAAAAAACACTAAAACATAAAATTTGTCATTTAGCCTTTTTTAATTAATGTAAAATTAGTTTTCTTTTCTTATAATAGAAATCGGAGGGAGTATTTTTTAAAAAATTATAAAAATTAATTAGTGTGACACCTTAATTAATTACACAGAAAAAATAATTACTTCCATTAAAATTAATTTCACTTAACATATTGATTTGGAAAGATCAAAATTTTTCCAAACATTTATAAATAGAGCTCAAACATATTTAAAAGAGTAAATTACACGAATACCCCTTGAGGTTTGCTTTTATTATATCTGGCACCCCTCCATTTTTGAACCCTACAGAAAACCCCCTAATTTTTAGACTTTCGTTACACCAACCCCTCTCACAGGCATAAATCATTACACTGACCCCCTCTCAGGTTTAAAAAATATTACACTTACCCCCTTAGGGGTGCTCAAAGTAATGTTAAAAAATAGAGGGGTGTTAGATGTAATAAGAGCAAACCTCAAGGGGATCTGTGTAATTTACTCTATTTAAAATGTGCAATCGTGATTTCAAACACATTTAATGTATCCCATATTCTCTCTGATCTCATATACTATAAATATACTATAAGCCAAAAAAAAAAACTAATTTTATACTGATTAAGAAAAAGTTACTTCCTCTGTTTTTTTAAGTGTCAAATTTTTAGAAAAATTTTATTTTTATTTATCTTTCGTTTACAAAGTTCAATATCACATTAATTACTCTTTTATCAATTATATCATTACTTCTCTTCTAATCTTTAATTAATTTACACATGTATTTATTGTGGAATGAAAAGGAAAAAGGATAAAATAGAAAATCTCACAACTATTTTATTAAAATCAAGAAAATTTATTACATTTCTTGGTTTGTACATGACAACCTTAAAAGACAAATAAAAATGAACGGAGGGAGTAGTTGATATCATTTAATTTTACTAATTTCAAGTAAAAATAAGATTATTTCTAAAATATGCTTCATTAGAACTTGATATCATGAATAAAAAAGAGCCATTAAAAATAGAATTACAATTAAATGAATGATGTTTTAGGAATGATATCATTAAATAGAGTGAAATTAGTTAGATTTGCTTATATATTTAAGTCCATCATACAAAAAAACTCTTTTTTTGCTTCTATTTAAGTTCAGAGAGTATATCCTTAAGGTGATTTACATTTTTAAACCCAAATTACTCCCTTCGGACTGAAATATAAGCAAAAAGAAATTGCATGTGTGTTGGACTAAAATATAAGCAAATTTTAACTAACTCTCTCCTATTTAATTTTACAATCTCCAAAATACCCTTCATTTTTTTAAAGTTTTATTTCCAACCACCTTTTCTTTTTTTGTCCTATGCAATTAAATGTAAGGGGTACTTTATGAAATGAGTTAATCTTTTCATTGAGACTATCAAAATTAAATGATGCTAAATAATTTTCTTAAAGGGTGTGATTCAGTTTTTTTTTTTTTTTGCTTATATTTCAGTCCGGGGGTAGTATTAATTATAAATCTTCCTACAAAATCTTTCTATTAAATTGCTTACTAAATATAAAAATATTAAATACTTTTTTACATTCTAAGACATTATATAATTAATTAATTATTTTTTATTAAATACTTTTTTTTATAAAATATTATTAGAAAGATTTTTAAAAAGTTATAAAAAAAATATAACATTACTCAGCCCAATTAGAAAGGCAGGGCTTTTGCCACAAATAAAATATAAAAAAAAGATTTAATTACTCATTTGATTCGTATAATTGTAAAAACATTTTTTTTAGTTTTTATACTTAAAAACATTTCCTTTTAATCCCTATGCATATAATTGTTAATCCCTTTTAATTCTCGTCATAGGGACTAAAAGGAGTTAAAATGATATGGGTAAGGATTAAGAGAAATTAAAAATGGTGTGTGTAGAAACTAAGAGGGAATGTTTTTAAGTATAGGAACCGAATGAATAATTAAACCAAAAAAACATTTAGCATTTTGATAAAAGAAATAGCTACGCAAATGCTTCAAAAGTCGATACAAGAGAAGATGTGTAATTTACAAACATACAAAAGGGAAAGGGAGAAAGGAAAGAGTAATCAGAACTTTATGCCTGAAATTTGCAATTAATTAGTTCCTACGATTGTTACATTAATTAAGGCAACGATTAAAAGTAACATCCAAGTTACAAAAACAAATTTGCGTTGGTTCAAATCCTTTCATTGACTTTTGTAATTTTTCTTGTAATTACAAAAAAAAAAAAAAAATCCTTTCATTGACAAAGAAAAAATTGGCAGTTTCCATGGCAAACCCAGAAGAAAGTAAAACAACAATACCAAAATTCATTTGGTTTTTGTTGCAAGAGCAAGCTCTAATAATTAATGACAATACTTTTACCATAAAAGAAACCATACCAAACACATATATCATTATAATTATAGCAGCAAAATATTTATGTAAAAAATGCGTGCCAAATGTTTACCCAAAAAAGAAAAAGAATGACGGACATAAGAGGAGAATGAGGAATTACAAAGCATGTGAGTGCATGTGCTCGAGAATTATATGACGCAACAAAAAACAGGGGGGAGCGTAGCATAGATCAATTGGGAAGAAAAGCATTTGTGAGTACAAAAATTCGAGTTTCGTTAGCTTGTAAAGGCTAAAGACTAAACTCTTATTGTTGGATATATAGCGGTTATAGAGTTAGCTCTAGTTACCCATCATTAGTCTTCTCAAAGTACAAATAAAATAATTGTGGTTTTTTTTTTATCTATAGGAATCGAAGACACTTCAGAAGATTTACAACACTCACGCACTCTATTCAGCTTAACTGAGCTAGACTCCCTTACTACAAAGAACTGTACATGTTTGACGTTCTCCTGCTTTTGAGAAATAAATATCTCTTTCAAAAGCTTAATGAAAAATGATTTTTTAAATAAGTTAACCCAAAACCATTCTTATTATTATTCATTGAAAAATATTAAGTGAGAGATTAAATAAAAATGGGTGGCAATAATTACATTTATTTCTCTTTAAATACTATAACAAGTTCATCTATTGCAATAATTAATGCAAAAATAGGTTATACACTAATAGCGTGTATTTTTATATTACCATGAAAAAAAATGTGTTCATTAAAAAGTTTGTTAACAACATTTAATTGAATCATTCTCATTTAAAACATATATATTTTTTAAATTATTCTTCTTTAGAACTTAATATCAAGAATAAAATAGAGACATTGAAAATAAAATCTCAATTAAATGAAAGATATTTAAAGAATAGTCTCCATAAATGAGGTACAATTAGTTGAGATTTATTTATATTTGAGACTAACATATAGACTTTTTTTCTTCTTATATTCAAGATTGAAAGGAGTAAATTTGTTAACTTTTACAATAACTATATAAAAAATCATATCAATAATATTTTTTTATTGATTGACAATGTAAAAAATTTTACTCTCTTTAGTCTTATTTATAAGACCTAATTACCTAATTTATTAGGATTAAGAAAAATGATTAATTTAATCAATAGTAATAAATATGTCCTAAATTTATATTTTTATTTCAAAATTACCATTATAATGAATACTTCTCTTTCTCTTTTCTAATTATTTCTCATTACAACCTCTCTTTTAATTAGGAATATTTTAATTTAAAAAATTAATATAAAAACATTATAAATTATAAAAAGAATCAAACATTATTTCTAATTTGAGTCTTATAAATGAGACAGAAAGGAACACATTGACAATACACTATCACTAAACTCTTGATTAATTCTCTCAGGCAAGTTTTCTACAGATTAAAGATTTTGATTAAGATTGATCACAAAAAAAAAAAAAAAAAAAAAAGATTTTGACTAAGAAAAAATAAATTAAACTGTAAAGTTAGAATTGAAAGAAAATCACCATTACCAAAGCAGAGAGAAAGAGTGAAAGAAGTGAGCTCTTACAGATTGATGAAGTGTTTGTGAAGAGGAATTTGAAGAAGGAACAGGAGTAAAAGAGCTCCATGAGACAGAACAATCTGCAATGAAACCCCATCTGCAAACGCTTGGACCCTTTACAGAAGCAAAGCCAGCAACCACAATGAGAGGCACCAAGACCAACAAGAGCTTCATTGTTGAAAATTGCTCTGAAGAACCCCACCATGCCCAGCAATTCCATCTGCTACTACCACCCATTGTGAATTTGTGAAAACCCAAGTATGCTTTTGCAGAATTGGGACAACAAGCTTAACTCTATTTAACCTTGCTCACACTTTTCATCATTCCTGACACAGCTGGCTGGTGGTGGGTTTCTTTTACCTACAGTTACATTTGATGGTAGCAGAAATTCATGCATGTAGCGGTTTGGTTGTCTCTTTTTGTTACCAAAACAGTAGAGAGAGAGAGAGAGAGAGAGAGGGGTAAGGAAACATGGGATCCAAAACAGTCTGGTGTGGTGTGGTGTGGTGTGGTGGGGTGGGGTGGGGTGGGGATTGTTATATACTTCAAGTCTTCTTTATAAGATATTATTTTAAAATTTTCTTATTTTTTTATAAAGTTTTATTCCAATTGTTTTTTACATTGATTATTTTTTTTACTAAATATCTTTAATTATTTCAGTCCATAAATAATAAATATTATGAATTGTCTCTTTTTTTCTCTTATGAAGATTGGAGAATTAAAGAGTTTAGTTTTAAAAGTTAGACAAATGCTAATCAGTGTCCTAAGGACATTAGTTACAGAACTAAAATGAAAAAGGATTTTATTTGGAGACAGAAAATTGTACTGCCCATATTTTTTTTTTCCATCTCCTATGATTTTCACAATAAATATTTTCTCCTTTTAATTCTTTAATTGGGAGGTAGAAAATTGTACTGTCCATATTTTTTTTGCACTCTCCTATGATTTCTATAATAAATATTTCTCCTTTTAATTCTTTAACCAGTGCCCAGCAAGACCCTAAAAGTTAAAATTCCATTACTATTATTCTCTCTCCATAAATTAATTATCTAAGGATAAATTTGGAAAGATATTACAATTACAGACAAATTTAATGCTAATACTTATATTAACCAATTTTCTTAATAAGTGTAAATTAGTCAACAACGTCTTATAAATAAGGATAGAGATAGTACTAAATATTAAATATTAAATATAAAATTAATTTTGTCTATCTTTTAATAATTTAAATTTTAAAATAATTAATTTATTATGTAATATTTAAAATTTTATGAATAAAATTAATGATTAAAATTATCCATTTAATAAAGAAAAGAGAATAGTAAAAGTAAATTTCAATAAAGAAAAAACACATGAATTGAAAAGTGAGAATTCGGCTTTTTTTTATTAAGGCTCTTTTTATTAATTTTAAATTATTAAATTATATGTCAAAATAGTTTTAATTATTTGATAATATGAAAATTTTATATTAATAATATATAAAAATTAAGAGAAAAAGACTATGCACTGACAGTGTAAAAAAGTTTTACATCGTCATCCAATCACAATCCACCATGTATGGTAAGTTTGTTGACTTTTACAAAATTACCTTAAAAGTAATATTAACGATGATTTGTGATTGGATGACTGTGTAAAATAGTTTTATATTGTCAGTGTATTATCATTAAACTCAGTGTAAAATGTTATCTTGAATTTAAGAGTGTATTTTTTTGTGTATATTTTCTTGGTACATGACTTTTAATATATAAAATGAAAAATAAAAGTAGATATATACAATATTAACTTTTTTATGTTTACACAATTTGCGCCAAGCATTCCAACTCTGCGTTCTTAATAGTATTGCACTTGCCGATTGCCATGTAACTTTTTGGATTGGGTTTTGCCATTTGGATTTCCCCCATATATTTTCGCTTTTCAGCCTTTTAAGTTTATAAACGACCTTTTTCTTTTTTGCCCTTTTGTTCCCACGTGTTGTTCGTGCATGTATTCTTTTCTTGACGTGTCATTTTAAAACTGAAGATTTAAGAAGCATGTGTTGAGTGGACCTGAAGGAGAACACAAAAGTTATTGTGCTATTATTTCTTCTGTACATTATTGATTGTTTGTGCCTCGCCTCAGATTTTCCATGCAGTGGTCCATTTTTTTACTGAATTTTGTTTCTTATAATAAAAAAAACTTATTAATAAGTTTAGATATTAATTGAGTTGCTATTTCCACTATATAGAGTGATAGTAAGTTGTTACTCAAGGTGTTTAAATCTTGAGGAGCTGTCATCTAAAGAGAAGTGGGGGTGTATCCCTTAATTGTCGTTGTGCAAACATAATTAACTTGGTGGTGGCTCGATATTTGTATTCATTGACTTAGGTGCTAAGTTTAGGATTTAAGGAAGGTGGGACTTGAACTAAAGGATCTTTCAATTACTAAATTGATTTTTACCACTAAACCAATACAGTTATTTAACATGCTTGTGGCAAATTTTATTTATATACAATTTATTATATATAAATTATATATTTAATATGGATCAAGTCATGCGGTTCAATTAGTAACCCAATGACTCAGTACCTTAACCGGATCAATGATCGTTTCGATTTTTAAAACTATGATTTTACTTAGTGGAAAAATCTCAAGTTATGGCTTGAGTACTGTATATAGGTCAAGTTCACTGAACCAATATAAAAGTTACTGGTGCACTATCTTCTAATCATTACTCTTTACATCGTGTTTATCACTTTGTTTAAATACTTTAATATCTTATGTGCGATATACACAGTGGTTAGGATTTAGGATAATGAGAAGATTGTTTTTCTTACTAGGATAATAGAATTGAATATATAATTGCTTAAAATTAAATATATTTAAATATACTCAATTTCTTTAAATTAGAAGTTGGCTGCGAAACAATTTTAATGTAACTCAATTCATCTTTCTCTTAAGTTACTAAGGCCACTTGATTAACACTTATAAATCAACGACGCAAGGTAAGTGAGAATAAATTTATGTATATATATTTGCATGAAAATATTTGGTTGAAGTTTCATGTGAAGAGGCAAGGTAAGTGAGAATAAATTCAAACTCAAAACTCATTTATGTTTTCACTATTCATGTATATTTTTATGCATTTCCTTGATTTCACTATGTACAATAATTCTTTTCGTACCCATCTTTAGAGAGAAAGAAAAAAGAAATATTATGTGAATGATGTGATTAAAAAAAAAAGAAAAGAAAGAAAGAAAGCAATATAAGATAAATGTAGAATTGAGATGTAAAAAAGATCACACCTGAACTCACTGTACAAGCCTTGTTGGTTTCCAAAATTTAAATAGTTGTATTTTTCTTGCCTATGGATTTTGCATTATTGCCAATAAAGTGAATCTGTATGAAATAATTTATCAAACATTGCCACTTACAAATCATTTTGATCATCGTGGACTCTAAAGTTGAGTCTCCTAAGCCACACAGAATGAAGAATCATATGAAACACATCGAATCGCTTTGGTGGAGAGTGTACCTCAAAGTGTCTCCGAATCTGAGCCACTCTTTTCTGCATTCTTATATACTGCCTTGGAGAAATACTCGTCAAAATGTCCTTCAAGTTGGGAATGTCTTTCATTGAAACCTCAACTGAGAACATCTTCCAATTCAAAACATCACTGAAAGGAGGGACATAATGATCCGACATGAGCACAGGAACACACCCTGTGTAGATTGCCTCCACCACTCTAGGGCTAGCAACCTCGTACCCACTAGGACAAAGGCAGAACTTGCTCTTCCTCAACATGCCATAGTAAGAAACACCCTTTGGGAGGTACTTGTGAACCTGAATATCTTGATCCTTGTTTTCCCAATGCTCAAGAAGAATTGGCCTAATGGGGCCATGAATTCCCCCAGCAAAGAAAGCCAAAATTGAACGTTGAGATGCCGGTGGCCCACCAAGGAAACTACCTATTGGACCAGGTTGGAGATTAATTTCAGGAAATGAAACATCCTTTACAGGGTTGAATCCTTCCGAGGTGTTGGCATTGCAAAGTACACGAATAGAGTTCTTGTGCAGGTAAGGTATGGAGAATGAAGTCAATGGCCCCTAAAACATCAATGAGAGACAATAATGAAACTAATTAGCACAAAGATTTCACATATCAAATTATTAAACAGATAATATATGTGCATCATAAAGGTTTCTTATACTATCATTTAATCACAAACCAACATGTATTATAAACTTCTTGACTATTATAATAACTATTTTAAAAAGGAAAAAACTTAAATACAGTACGTATCATAGGTATTGTTGATGTTGTTCTCCAACTAGAGTTGGAGTTTTACCTCGACAATACCCGATGACATTTAATGAAATCTGTTACTATGCAGATTACCGAGATGAAATTTTAATTCTAATTGAAAAACAATACTAACAGTACCTATGATACTATATCTAAGTTTTATCCTTTTAAAAATCATACCTAAATGATCTTCGATTAACCATACAAAGACTATATACAAATATTGAATGTCTATTAAACTTCAAAGTATTGATGCCTTTTAAATCAACATTGCAGGTACTTTAAATTAGTGGTAGTGAGGTATTCACCCAATCATGGCAAGAGAGCATGAAGTGATCAGCTCCAAGGCTTCGGTTCCAATAAGGGTATCTTGCAGCAATGAGATTGACATAGTCTATGACAGTTTTTTTTATGGGAACAAAGTCGTATGAGTCCTTCATGTACACATATCGAACCATCATTACTACACTAAAAGGAAGGAAAAACACATGTGCTTTCTCGGGATCTCTAGTTCGAAAATGGTCATTCATTTCAATAGCATGGATGAAGGTCCCCTCCGTGGAGTATATGCTTTTGCATGGTCCATCGTGGAAAACTGGATGCTCCCCTTCTTCATAGACAAATACTTTGAATTGTTTCTCCATTTCTAAGTAGCTCCTATTGTAGAAATCGTTTTAAAGAGATGGTGATTAATGAGTGATTTGTAATGAACAATGGATATAACTCAAAATTGCACGTAACATTGTTCACCTGCTATGCTTGTGGAGAAATTATCACATGGTCGTAGACCACTACGCGTGCATGATTTCGGACAATCTATTGTTGTACATGAAGATTGGTCGAAATCATGATTACATAATGGTCTGGGACCATATAATAATTTCTTGTGTTTGTGGTATTGAAAGAATTGGTGTGCCCATTTTGACCATTCTCCAATATTGATTGGAAGTCATATATCACATTATAATGCATATTTGTAATTCGTCATTATGAAGAACATGGGCAAATTCATGTTAAAATGATAACAAACAATTCATAGAGAAAATAAAGTAGTGCATTATGTACCTGTGAAATTCCTTAGCATTCCAATACATTGGACCTGTCGGAACATAATCTGAATCTCGTGTTTGATTCCCGTTTTTAGCTTCTCTTATATCAGCTCGAACCTGTGCTAAAACGGCTTCGTTTCTATCTAAGATGCTGAACTTTCTTTTCTGCTTTTGTATCAGGTGAGGTTCATCTAATTCATTCATAGTAGTTGAATTGAACCAGGGTATGGAGACATTGAGAACTTTAGTTTGGTTCTGCTCAAAGTAGAAATCATCAACTTTAATTAAATTGCCAAATGCAAAGATTTCAATTTAAATGACAACTTGATAGAATTATCTTTTTTTTGTGAATACTTGATAGAATTATCTAGTCACTCATTCTTGCTCGAAAACAAATAAAAATTGATCATTCACTTAACCAGGAGCTTAGGATGAAAAATAATGTAACTTCCAATGTGTCCCTCACTCCCAAAATGAACATGACATCTAGACATAATTTCCTTTTTCACATGAAACTTTTGCTAATAAGACATCAGTTCCTTTAATTTTGTCCCCTGTACTATAAAACGTAAATTTAGTTATAGTAATTTTTACAATTATAAGTCAATTTAACTGTCGAAATTAATATCATTTGTCAAGTTTAGTTCCTAATATTATGAATCTAGTCCTTACTTTTGACAAATTTTAGTTAATTTGTCCTTGACACATCTTAATGTCAAGGATCAAATTGGCTCACATATTCCTATGATAGATACCAATTTGAATGATAATTGTTAAATTTAAGCACTAAATTTTGATGTTATCTAGGACTTCATTTTTTTTAAAACCAAAAATATTTAAAAAGAAAATAATTTTATCTGAGTTAAAAATATCCAAAACATAATGAACTAATATTTCTAGTAGATTTTTGTTTATACACACTTCAAACGTAAGATACAAGAAAAAATAGACATATTAAATCAATCACTTAAGGATTAATTATCAATAAGTCGTTGATCCAAGTGGTTCTGTCATTAGCAAAGTTGGTGGATACTCTGTACCAATATACCAAAAAATTAATTTCATTCAATATAAAACTGATTTGGAAAGAATAAAAATTTTCCATTTATAAATATAGCTTAAACACATTCAAACTTGCCGCAATCGTGATTTCAAGCACATTTAAGGTGTTGCAAATTGTTAAACCCAAATGAATACTAATTCTTTACTTCATAAATGAATACTAATTCTAAATCTTCTTATTTTTATTAATCCTCTCACTAAATAAAAATATATTAAATACTTTTTAAATTCTCGAAACATTAAATATATTTACTTTTTCACTTAATATTTCTTTATAAAATATTATTAGAAAGATTTATAAAAAAAATATAAAAGATATAACATTACCCAACCCAAATACAGGGCCTACAAAGTACAAAACGAGAGGCAGGGCTTTCGCCACAATTAAAATAAAAGAAGACATTTAGCATTTTGACAAGAGAAATAATTCACCGACAAATAGAGAAATGCTTAAAACGTTTATACAAGAGAAGGTGCTTAATTGCTTATGTACAACAACACAGAGAGAGAGAGAGAGAGAGAGAGAGAGAGAGAGAGAAGGTGCGTATGTACAAACTTACAAGGGGAAAGGGGGAAAGGAAAGAATAATCGAGAACTTTATGCCCGAAATTCACAATCAATTAGTTCCTACGACTGCTACATTAAATTAAGGCACGATTAAATTTAAAAATACAACTTTGCTGGCTCAAATCCTTTCATTGACAAAGAAAAAATTGGCAGTTCCCATGGCAATTGAACAACGTTGTTGGACACAGCAAGGAACAGGGGAATGCGTACCATAAAATTGAACAATAATCTTTAAAAGAAAATCTCTTTCATATACTTATGTAAGTAATAAGTTCATCTGATATTGCATTAATTAACTTCCCCCGGGGATGCTTCTAATTATTGCACCCACGTGGTTGACTAAGAAAAAACAAATTAAACGGTAAAATTATAATTAAAAGAAAACCACCATTCATGAAAGCAGAGAAATTAAAGAGTAAAAAGAAGTGAGCACTTACAGGTTGATGAAGTGTTTGTAAAGAGGAATTTGAAGGAGGATGAAGTGTTTGTGAAGAGGAATTTGAAGAAGGATGAAGTGTTTGTGAAGAGGAATTTGAAGAAGGAGTAAGAGAACTCCATGAGACAGAACGTTTTGCATTAAAATCTCTTCCGTAAACGCTTGAACCCTTTAAAGAAGCAAAGCCAGCAACCACTAAGAGAGGCACCATGAACAACAAGAGCTTCATTGTTGAACATGCTCCTGATCCCCAACATGCACAACAATTCCATATTCTACCACCCATTGTGATAAGCCCCAATATGTTTTTTCTTTTTGCAGAATTGGGACAAGGACAACAAACACTATTTAACAAACATGCCCGAGCTCACACTTTTCATTCATAGGACGACAACTCTATTATCGATTTCTTTAATTATTATTTTTACATTTAAGGACGGAACTGTGTGTGACTTGTGACTTGTGAGTAAATAGGGGCAGCCGCCACCGCTAAAATGTTAAAAAATAAAAAGCCTTTAACTTATTGTAAAAATAAAAAAAATCACCTCCTCTAATATTTGGCCCTAAGCATCAACTCTATCTGTCCCTGGCTTGTGGTGCTCTCTCCGTTTTGAATTATATGATGTTTTAGAAAAAAAAAATTATTTTAAGATAAATATTATTTTACAAAATCAATATTGTATTAAATATTTTTTTCAAGACTATCTTTAATTAATATTTATTGGGAGTGATGTAATATGAATAATTAATTAGAAAGATAAAAGGTATATTAAAAAATTATCTAATATTTTTTTAGAAAATTTAACAAATTAATTATATTTTTTAATACATGTGTCAAAATCTTAAACGTCATGCATATTGGAACTGATGGAGTAAATTTTTGCTTCCTGTAACATTTTTTTTCTGGTCCTGTCCCTCGTGGTAGCGGAAATTTTTCATGCATGTAGCTGTGTGTGGTTTTGCATCTTTTTGTTAAGTTGTGAATAAAACAGTAGAGACATAGGATCCAAAACAAAGAATAGGACCGGTAGTGTGGGGTCTTGGGGACCAGTCGGGTGGGGGTTGTAAGTTGTAAGTTTTTAAGATTTTAATTTTTACGTTAATTTTTTCTTATAAGATTATTTAATGTTTTTTTTTTAGAGAATAAGATGATTTAATGTTAAAAAATCATTTTTTTTTCAGTTCAACCACGTTCTAATTAATAAACTATAGATTAATGCTCTTACCAGTGCACCAAAAAAAAAAAAAGATTAATGCTCTTACCAGTATAATACTTGGTTTGATTTTTAAAACATGATATAAATCCATGTATATGCTTCTATCTACTCAATTGCTTAAGCTTTTGATATATTTTCTCGGTAAATATAATATTTAACAAATGGAAAGTTATATTATTAATATAAATATTATATGCATTTATACTAACATTATAATATATCATATTCATAATGTGATGTATCAATAATATATATTAAAAGTTAAGTGTTAGAATTATTTTTATTAATATAGTATTTATCTAACAAATATCAAACAATTAATATAAATATTACAAATTTAATTTGATAATATAATATTCTATGTTTATTATTATTATTATTATATATATATATATATATATATATATATATATATATTCAGTATTTTTTTATAAGAGAATTTTATTATAAGATAGGTACATATAATATATTATATTGAACAATGAATGCTAAAATCCAATAAAGAAAGTTTGTACATATTCATATTGATGTAAATGGGTATATATAAAACTAAAGACAAAAATACCATTTCAATTGCCAAACCACTTGGCAATTGGCATGCGATGACGATCCTATGCCACATTTGAAGAACCCCTAATGTCCAATATCGATAACACCATGAAGGCACGATGCACACCTTAGAATTATAGAAACAAGTTGACGTTCTATAAATTTGTTACTGGAATTAATGCCACACCTAAATGTGTAAATGACTTAAATTATTTGTAAACTATTTAAACTTCACTCGTTGCTCGATTATTTAAATGAGTTGAGTCCAAAATTTTACAAGTTCAACATTAATAGTTTATGAGTATCTCGTTTATATAAAAATTAATGGCAATGTAAACTAATCTAACACTAATTAAAGTATTAATATAGGACACTTTTTAGTTTGATTCAATAACTTAAATTCACTCATTTAAAAAAGAAAAGAGAATAGTAAAAGTTAATTTTAATAAAGAAAAACATTTAAGTAAGAATTCAAGTATTTTTGGATGCAAAACGATACAGGAAAAACCAAAAACAAAAAATAATAATAAAATAATCTAATAGACTAGCGTCCTTGAGCAAGGATTCTTGGAGAGCAACGCACGAGAGGGAGAGCTGCAGTGGTCCTTAGCACACACCACTCTGAATTCTGCTTGTGACAGCCTTGTCATACGTACCACGTAATTAATAGGCCAGTTGGAATTTGACAACGTGCCATTATTTTGTCATTTCCAAAAAAAAAATTATTAAGTGGTTTGGAATTATTATAGTCTTTATTACTGTTAGTATTAATTATTCCTCATAAATTGAAAATTCTAAGTACATGATATATAGAAATTAATTGAATCAGAAAATTATAGTTGTATCAAAATACTTAATAATTTCTCTACTTCTACCAACATGTTTTGGTTGAAGTAGAGTTGTATTCGAATTTTTTAAACGCAGTCTCAGGTTCTTCGAATATTGTGAATGAGAAAAAAAAATGATTGAAGAGAAGAATTTATTAGAAGCGACCAACTAAATTTTTCGTGATGAATATTAATTATTGATAAAGTTAATAAATATTTTACACAAATAATAAATAACAATGACTTAAAACAATTTGTCTACTTCTTCGCCCACAAGATGGTCCCGATGCGTTAGCACTTGGCAACACAAAACACATGAGCGAATACAAGGACAGAAATACGCTTTGGGCTTCGGGGCAGCTGCCCCCTAGATAATGTGGGAATTGAAATTGTCTCTTATAAATTTATAACATTTAGTATATTAATAATATTATTATATTTATAAATTATAGTAATAACCTTTTTTAAAAGATTCAGTGTAAATGTTTTCAAATGACTTGCAATACTTTTGTCCTCCTAACAATATTTTCTGGTTTCATAACTGAATATTGGGGGGTTATATATATATATAATATTTTTTATAAATAAAAATAACTATATCAAGTATAAAAATAATACTATATTTGATTTTTTTATATAACAAAACAATAGATACATTTTTCTAGTTCTAATTATAAAAACATATATTCATTTTCAAATGCATTAATTTTATATTTTCTTTTATACTCTTAATTTATTACAACAAATTTTATTAATGAGACACTCAATTACTTCACAAGTAGATGATGCATTTATTGACCTATTAATATTTTAAGTCACACTCATAAGTGAAAAAAATTATCTTTTGAATTACGAATAATGTTATTAAATATAACTACTGCTTAAACTATTTAATTTTATGGCATTATTAATTAAAATTAACTAACTTAATTATTTTTATTGGTTTTGATAAATTAATTATTTGTTTCTTATATATGTGAATAAATGTGATATATGAGAAAAGAAATAAATTAGATGGATAAAATAATTTGGGTAATTATATGTGAACATCTCAACATCACAAATACTCCACTAAAACTTATAATTTTTTTTTATTTGTATTTCTATCATGTTATGTTACTTATCATACCTATACTTTTCTCTCATCTCTCTTTTCTAATATATGTTAATTATATGTCAATTAATATAGTAATATAATTTCATGTATTATTTTTAATATTTTTTTTATAAATTTTAAGGGGGCATAATTTTTTTATATAATAATATATATACACTTCTAAAAAAATTTGGGGGGTGGATGGCCCCTGCCAGTCCCCCCTTCCTCCGCCTCTGATGATGGATGTGATACCCCATCTTCCGATTGGGCGGAGCAACAGGAGCTAGCTGCGTGCATATTTGGATTAAAGTTTGTAAATTTAAGTTTGGGTTAAACTTAAGTTTGCAAACTGAGTTTGCAAAAGTATCTCAAATCTTGCTTCTCCAAAATTAAGTTTGCATGCAAAATTTTACTCTCAAACATACTTTTGAGGGGTAACCAAATATGATCCCAAACTAATTTTGCTCTCAAACATACTTTTGGATCCTCTCACCGGAAATCCAAACATGCTCTGCATTTGTAGCAAGCTCTAAATTCACCTTTTATTATTATTATTATTATTATTATTATTATTATTATTATTATTATTAATTTTTAAGTATTAAATTATATATTAAAATGTGTTAAAAGATCTTTTAAATGGTGTATGTAGTGATAATGAAAATGATTTTTACATTATTATTTTATCACCAGCCATAGTATATAGTAAGTTTATTGATTTTTATAATGACTACATTAAAAGTCATATGAATGATAATTTTTATGTAATTACTTTTTCTTTTTATAAAATAATTACTTTTATATAATTAATTTTTTATATTAAAATGTGTATTAGAATTACTTTCTACTAAATTTGATGATCTTAAATTACTTTTAAATTTAAATATTTCATGAATGATTTTTTGTTTAAAATAATATATGAAAGTTAGTAATGTAGCTAAATTCATTACTACTTAATAAGGTTTTCTATGAACACTTGAAAAATATTAAAAGTTATTAAAAAAAAAGTAAAACGACCTGTATATAAATATATTAAGATAAAGGGTAAATATCAATTTTGATCTCTGTGGTACTGACAGGTTGGTTCTTGAAAAATAAAAAATTCGAATTTAGTTCCCAAATATGTAAAAAGTGCTATAAATTAGTTCTATTGTTAACTCATCTCTATTAACCACAGGAGTATTTAGAATATTTTACATGAAAAACAACAAAATATTTTGATAAAATAGTGTCCATCAACTAATCTCAATTCTCAAGTATCACATTGGAATTGCGAGGGCTCTGATATATGTAAATACGTACTATTTTGTAGCACCAACTATTCTCAAGTATAACAAGATGGAAATAATTGTTCATGTCTCCCTCTTAATGCTTTTTGTGAGTTGTTTGAGACCGTTTGCCAAAGCAGATGTTGAGGTCAAGGAAGCTTTTAGTATGGCCAATCCCTGCACCATTACAACAAATGTTATGTTCATTGAGTAATAGCATTTTGTTTTTCCATTCTAAGCTCCTCAAACATGCTCTAAATTACATCAACATCAACTATCTCTATTTTTTCTACTCTTACACTAACTCCCTTAATTGTTTGAAAATATACAAAAAGTTTATATAATTTCATAAAACGTCATGATTAGTATAATTTACTCTATATAATTTGATACAACTAATAGAATAGTATGTGACTCATCATAAGAAAGTGATCTGTCTCACTCGTAGTGTCTTACCTCCTTCACACCAATGCTAATGACCCTTTCCTCCAAGTCTAAGAGGGAGACTTCTGATCTATTTAGATATGAAACACCAGAAACGGACGACATTGGTGTCACAACCAAGTCATCTGTCACCATGTACATTGCTGGTCCTTTGGCAAATCCTCCATGACTTGATGAATCATCCTTAGAAGACTTTGGAATTGGATCAATAATCTCGAATTTAGAAAAAGACACAGGCAAGCACGCCACGCCAATTGGTAATAATATCTGGTTGGGGAGGTTAAATTTTGGCGCACAAGGAGGATTAGCTAGTTTTTCTTTGACTTCCTGTGACCTTAAATATCTGTCTGGACTCAATTCAGAAATGCTCTTGTATAATTTATCTATGCAGCTCAATGAAGAGCTTCAAGCTGGGATTGGTTTATTGGGTTGAAACTATGATGTTCTTTCTTCTCAAGGATAAAATCTGTCAAAGGAGTCTTTGATAGCAATGATAACTTGAGAAGATCAATAACCTATACAAATTTGAACAAAACAAAAAAAAACTAATCAGTAAGAAAATAATAATAATAAAGTATAATTACTTATTTGGTCTCTATACTTACACAATCTTTATATTTTAGTCCACACACCTAGAAACTATTCATTTTAGTCCCTACACATACATCTTTCAATTCGTTATACACATACATCATTTTAGTCCCTACAATTTTGGACAACAGGGACTAAAATGAATTAAAAATAATAAAGTATGTGTGTAGGGACTTAAAAGATACATCTTTCAATTCGTTATACACATACATCATTTTAGTCCCTACAATTTTGGACAACAGGGACTAAAATGAATTAAAAATAATAAAGTATATGTGTAGGGACTTAAAAGAGTAGTTTTTAGATATAGGAACTAAAACAAAAAGATTGTGCAAGTATAGAAACCAAAGGAGGAATTAAACCTAATAATAATATAAACAGCAAAAATGGCATTCCAGTTGAGAAAGTGTACCTCCCTCTTGCTGATATCTACAGTTCGTTCCTCAATAGCATCCATGTCTTTGATTCCAAGCTTCCGAAGCAGACCAACACTTGTTCCAAGAACATTAGGCATCACAGAGAGATCGTCACAAATTATAAAAGTAGTTTTTCTCCTTAACAAACCCATTTTGTAGAATATGTTTTCTGAGACATTACTTTGTTCATTAGTTTTCCACAACGGCATGTTTGTTTCCTACAAGTGCTCAAAAGGGGAGGATATATTGTACAACCCCAGTAGTTCTCACAAGAAAAGTACTTTCTGGGTTCAGTTGATGGAAAATTATATAAACAATGTAGATAGATACAAATTATAGCATGTGAGTATAGTGATAAAACTTAAGAAGGTTATTATTACTAACCTGGATTCGCATCCATCTCTATGAGAATTGCTTGCCGGAAGAAACCCTTGAAATACTTAAGAGAATTTGAGTGTCAGAGTCAGTAAATTTGCTTAATGGGATAGCAAATTTATAATCCCCTAGCAGTAGGTAGGGACCTCTCAATGGTCTATCTACTAAATGATTGACCCAACCCATCACAGGGTCAATCTTATCATAATCCAATCGAAAATATCCGTAATGTACATAAGATAATTATCTTATTTTTAATTGTCTATTGATGATACTAAAAGATAATATAATAATTATTGATTGATACTAATCCACAACAAATATTTTAACATTCTCCCACTTGGATAGTATTAACCAATAATCAAAATAAGAATAATCAAGACTAAAACAACAATTTCAATAATTTGTCAACAACAATGTAAGAAATCTAAAATCTCTAATGCTACAAAATAATATCCGATAGGGATACATATCCTGCGCATCAAATAGTCATTTCTCACAAGAAAAGAGTATACGGAATAGCATAGCTTAATAGTCAAAATATGCTACATAACAACGGTCCAAGCATCTGAAAATGCTATAAGAGATATGTTACTGAGATAATATTTTATATACATATCTCATGATAGAGTGTTTTCAGACTCCCACTAACCCAAAACATCAAAAGACTTAACCAAACACATGTGAGCTGTAAAATTCTCAAAAGCTACAATAGATAAGTCTTTGATTAGTGAATCTACAAGTGTTTTCTTTCAACACCATAATCAATTTAAGTCTGAAAAGCTGCAAAGGCCAGAACATAATTCACATGCATATAAGTGCTCACGATAGCCCAATAACAAGAGTGATCACTAATGGGCTAAATCAACAAATGCTCTTAGAATATTTGACATTCAATTAATCTGAGTTTCACGAAATAAGTGACTACGCAAACCCAAAGACAATTAGGAAATCCATTAATTTCCTACTGGGATGACATAGACACCTAGCTTAAATGAAACAATACTCTAGATTAATGTGGCGACAAAATGTCAATATGAGCAAGCACTTAGATCAATGGTCTAAACATAAAATTCATAAGTACCTCAATGGTACAAAATTGTACTCGATAGGAGTACTATCATCACAAGCACCTCAATAATGTAGAGAATCATACTCGATAGGAGTATTGTATTTACAATATACTTATAAATTTCGACCAAACAAAATGTGAAGTTTTGGGTAAAAGAGATGCACAAGATAATTGCATGCCAAAAGACTAATTGTGCAATTCCCAACAAATGGCCTTGACATCCGCTAAAGATGCCTACTAAGATACAATGGATTTTATGTACCTCAACACAAAAGGACAAGAATAAATAACAAAGTCCTTCTAGAGTATGTCATATGATCATTACATATGCACAAGAATATATGACAATACAACTTTGATAAGTCTCGAGACATAACAAAAGGTTATGTGCTCCCACTAATCCTTTATAGACCAAAAATTAAGATTAGGATTTTCATTAGAGTCCACTAGAATTGAAATACTCTAATGATAGTGAGATTATAGCTCTGTAAGATAATGTGAATAGAAATTCACTATTTTCTCTCTTAAAGAAATATGTATGAGAGATAAGTAGAGTAGAATAGGATTAATGAGGGAAGTGGTTAGAAACAAGAATATGAACCCAACATACAATCCATCTATCAATACAGAGCTTTACAAAAGGGTTTCATAGTTAACCGCGTATTATAACGAATATTAATCCTCAAAGAATATTGACCCTCAAAAGGATCACGTAAACAAGGTAACCTTTGCTTTACAAACATGAGTGAGATAGAAAATCCCTAATATTTAGAAGTAAAATATGGGATCACTTGCAAGTTTTCAATTACTCACTCAAAACATAAACTCAAGTGCTACAATTATAAACAATATCTACACACACTTAAGTATAAGATTTGGTTACACGCAGCGGAAGTACATGGGACCTATACTCAACAAATATTAAGGATATAGCAACAAATAGTCTCTAACTCTGATCACAAACTATGATGGACATAGGTTTATCTATATATCCCAAATAAAACATATAGCATCAACAAAATTACGATCTGAAATACCATAAGCAAACATACAAAATATGGTATGAAGAAATTAATCTCTTCAAATTTGGGATTCCTATATTGTCCTATCAAGGATTGTCCACTAAAAAATATATGACAATAGAGAGTTATCACAAAACAATATTCTATAAGAGACTATCACAAAATCCTTAATGTAGACCCTAACAACAAAGTGATTACAAATAGTATGTGACAAGAAAACCATTTTATCAAGACAAATAAATTTGGTTGCTCATGTATGATTAATTGGGCATTTGAGGTAGAGATCTTGTGTCAACACAGTCCATTTATAGGACATTACTTTCAAAATGCTAAATTCTCCCACTTGATAAAGAAAAAAAAAAGTTGACTTAATTTTAAGGAAAATATCCAAAGAGCTAAACAAAATTCAACTATTATCTTTATCACACTAGAACCATATCGAGTAATGTCATACCGATAGGGTATGTCCACTACCCACATGATAGCAATCTATTTCTATAAAATATTCCATTAAACAAATTTTCATTGCGATAGGTAAATGGAAAAATTTCAGAATATTCGATTGCATAAAATTGCCCAATTAATAAAAGGTTTAGACAAAGAGGCTAGTATGGAGCAACAAGGAAACATGTGTGTAAATTGTCACATACTCAAAGAGTTAAATGGTTCCATACAAATACAACCAAAACATGCCTCATTAAAGAGAATTTCTTATTTGTTGAGATCTCTCTCAAGAATCTCAAAATACACAATAAATAAGAAATATAATACTATAATGCACAAGAGAAAACTTATATCATTAAAAAAAAACTCCAATGTTGATAGGCTACTCAAACAAAAAACTGATATAAGTGTAGGACAAATGGTGCATTGTATCTTAACAAATTATATCAATAATAACACACCGATAGGGTATAATTATCATCAATATAAAAGAATTATGCAAATTATCAAAAAAAAAAGTATGCCAAAAGAATATGATGTTCAACAACAATCGTATTCAAAGAAAACCAACATATAAATAGTGACACTCTTGCATATTTATAATCTCAAAAGGATAAGAATAATTTATTTGCAAATTTATCCATATATGCAATCATAATCAAGTTAAAAGGTTTATAGTGCCACTATAAGACCAATGAGCTTTGATGACTTAAAGAGTATGTAATGTCATCTAAAGAGAAAAGCTCCAAATATAAATCAATATGACTCATCGTTATATATAAAATCAAATGAGCTTTGATGACTTAAATAAGAGTACACAACGTCATCTCAAGAGAAAAGCTCCAAATATAAATCAATATGATTCATATAAAATACATGAATGATATAGTTTGTAATTGCCTTAAAGAGTGTTCAACAAAATATTTTCAATAATTTCAAAAGTGAACACTTTAACAATAACAAGGCAATAGAGAATTTAATCCAGACTTTGGATTAACTTGGCATAAAAGGATTTGAAATAATGCCCAATTGCACCATTAACATAAAACAAATTAAATTTTTATTATAATCCAAAATTTCTTTGACTAAGGCACATGATTAGAGAAAATATATACTTGACACATATTTGTCACAAAATTAAGAATGATAGATGGGTCTAGATTTGAACAGTATAGTAGTGAAAAAAAATACAATGTATATAAAACATTAAAAAATATGCCAATTTTAATTTTACTTGATATAGAGAAATGACATAAAATAATATACAATTCACTTAAAAAACAGATACTCTTCAACCCAAATAATGACAAGAAAAAATAAAAATAAAAGTGACTAACACTAATCATTATAGAGAGTGCCTGAAAAAATTTTATGCCTCATAATTTGTCCTATTAAAATTTTTGATAGAATTAGAGAGGAAAACTGAACATCACAAAACATTGTGTGATTTGAAAGAAAAGTTCAGTTAGAAAAGAGAGTCCCTAAACAAAAGTGCAACAATGCAATGTACTATAACTTATCAAGATGCTAATACCGATATGGTACTAAGAAATTGATTAACATAAGCAAAGAAAAGCACATTGTGCAACAACAAATCACACTAACAACAACATACCGATAGAGTATAATTATTATTAATGTGATAGAACCAACACAAAATTCACATAAATGTACCCACGATAGGTGAGATTACAATTATGTAAATTAAGAGAAAATTATGCTTATCATAGAATTGGTAATTTATACCATGCATAATTGTATAACTAACATATAAATTCACATCACTATACCCACGATAGGCGAGTTATAATAATGCAAATTAAGAGAACAAAGTTATGCACAAAAGAAGATGACGATTTATATCATGCATAATTTTAATAACGATATTGTACAACTAACACATAAATTCACATCACCATACCCACGATAGGCGAGTTATAGTAATGCAAATTAAGATAACAAAATTATGCATATACTGGGAGAATCATAATATTGTAATGCGTAATTATAAAATAATAAAATGACCTCAAATTAATTCCTCAATAGTGACAAAATATTAGAGAGAATATCCCATACCAGAAATCACTAAAATAGTAGGGAATTGTCACAAAAATTTTGAGGTCCAAAATTCGAGAATACAATATCTAAAATACAAAATTAAGTCTCGAATTAATCAAATAAATAATTTCTGATGCCCAAAAAATTTCAGAAAAAATACTAACAGTCTTAAATATTAAATAAATAATAGCTGGAATAAAGCGAAGCAAAATTGGGCCTGGGAGGTGGCCCCACGCGCTGGGCTCGCGAGTGGGCTTCTCGGAAGTGCTCATCTTCCTCGCCCAACATTCTGAAAACGGGTTTGTTTGACCCGCGATGGAGACCCGAATTGATCTCCTTGATTAGGGAACGAAATTGGATGTGAGGAGTTTCATTTGGTTCGTCCAAACATGGGGAAGAAACCCCTCAAACAATTTTGAAATTCGTTGAAAAACGAAAGAGAAATCGAGGAAAAACGTAGAGGGGCAAATCGCGTTTGGCAAACAATGTCCAGAATCATTTTTTTGCAATTACTCTCTCAATTTTGAACGAAAATACAAGTTTAGGGATGCGTTTTGCTCGAAATCCTACGATCTACAAAAGCCCTCAATCAATTTTGAAAAAGGATTATCCAAATGAGAGTAATTTGATCCGAAGGATCTCGGGCTTTGGAGGTTTCACGAGAAAATAAAATTTCTCAATTCTCTTAAATTCGTTCACGAAATTATATGAATTTTTGATATGTTACTCCAGTGATAACAAGGAACAAAAGCCCTCAAGCGATTTCAAATTTCATGCATAAAATATAAATGTTTTTTGACAAAGAAGTTCGAAGAGAAAAGGGGAACAAATTGTTTTATCACATTCTGAATTTAAAATAATTAATTTAAAAATAATAATAATCAATAGAACCACTAATTTTAATTTCAAGAATAAGAACGAAGAAATCAAAATTATAGGGTTCACACAACAAACAGCTATAAAATGTATCTAAGTTGGCTCTGATACCAATTGATGGAAAATTATATAAACAATGCAGATAGATACAAATTATAGCATGTGATTATAGTGATAAAACTTAAGAAGGTTATCATTACTAACCTGGATTCGCATCCATCTCTATGAGAATTGCTTGCCGGAAGAAACCCTTGAAATACTCTTGAGAGGATTTCTGCCCACTTTTCTAGGGGATTGTTTAAGAGAATTTGAGTGTCAGAGTCATTAAATTTGCTTAATGGGATAGCAAATTTATAATCCCCTAGCAGTAGGTAGGGACCTCTCAATGGTCTATCTACTAAATGATTGACCCAACCCATCACAGGGTCAATCTTATCATAATCCAAATACCCTTCAACTTTCTTCTTTTTCACTAGCCAGACTAATTAACATATTATTATTGCAGGTTTTGATGGGGTTGAGATCCATGGGGCACATGGTTACCTGCTGGAGCAATTTATGAAAGATAAGGTGAATGACCGAACAGATGAATACGGTGGATCTCTTGAGAACCGGTGCCGTTTTGCTTTGGAAGTAGTTGAAGCTGTTGTTGATGAGGTAGGGGCGGACAGATTTGGAATTAGGTTATCACCTTTTGCAGAATATGCAGAGTGTGGAGACTCAAATCCCAAAGAATTGGGGCTTTACATGGTGAATGCCCTTAATAAGTATGGTATTCTCTACTGTCACATGGTGGAACCAAGAATGAAGACTGTTGGAGAAAAAATTGAATGCCCTCACAGCCTGGTGCCTATGAGAAAGGCCTTCAATGGTACCTTTATAACTGCAGGAGGTTATGATCGCCAAGATGGGATCAATTCTGTAGCTGAAAATAGGGCTGATCTGGTTGCTTATGGTCGTTCGTTTTTGGCTAATCCAGATTTGCCAAAGAGATTTGCTCTCAATGCTCTTCTCAACAAGTATCACCGGGAGACATTCTACATTTCTGAACCAGTTCTTGGTTATACTGACTACCCCTTTCTTGATGAAGAATCCAATGCTGTAGCATCCTAGGATAGAGCCTCCCCTGCAAATTCATATTTGCAATTTGGTTGGTCAGATTTTCGTTCATACTTCTCTGCTAAGGTTTTGGATCCCGTTGACACATCTTCTAAACTGTAAGGGCATGTAGCATGTAGGACTATTATTGTTGTAATAATGTTACTGGATCCCAACAAGTGTTGCGGTAAAGCTATATATGCACCTGATTTGCAATACCTTACGAGCTTTGTGCTAATTCAGTACATGCGTAACTCAGTGATGCAAGTTGATTAAAGCTCCTTTCGAGTAGGAGAGACTCCAAGAATATAGAAAGAGAGACAGACGGTTATTTGGATTTTCAATTCACTGCTATATTCTTTTTTCATTTCCTTATTTGTAGCCATTACAAGCCTAAAATATTTGATCACAAGCCACGTGTACGTGCATGCTGATTAGTAGCCTAACAGAATTAGAACCTTCTAGTAAAAGCATATTTTGCAGATTGTGAGAATTACACCTAATATAATAATTCTATGATTTATTTATTGACCATATAAGAGCATGCATCTGAGTGATATTGCAGGTAGTCATTCCACCAAACAGGTTTGTTCTTCAAACGTTGAGGCCTTGATATGTTGGGCTCCACGGACTTAGCAGGCCCATCTTCTTTGATTTCAGCTATGACAGTGCCATTAGGCCCAATTTCTTGCAACTGATCCACTTTATCAATTATTGTCGTATCATTACCCATCCCTCCTACGACAACCTTGTCCTCAAGGTTGAGACCAGGGTAATTGCGGCGCAGTGACTCCTCAACTTCCCAAGTGGCTTCCAAGTCGGGAAGTCCGTCCCAACTCACCAAAAATTGACGTGTAACTCCATGGGAGGTACGTAGGAAGCGAGTATCCAGAATCATAGAAGGGCTTAATGGTACAAGAGTTCCGGTGATAGAGGGGTCCAACGGTGTCGATTGTAAGGGTGGAACTCTATGATGGGGTTTGAGCTTGGATACATGGAAGACAGGGTGTATTTTGGCATCCGGTGGTAACTCCAGCTCATAGGCCACGGGTCCAACGGAACGACGAACACGATAAGGACCAAAATAGCATTTTGAAAGCTTGGTTGAAGTATGTCCGCGAACGGAAAGTTATCGATAAGGCTGGAGTCGCAACCAAACCCACTCACCAACCTTATATGACCTGTCCTGTCGATGAGCATCCGCCTGGTTGCGCATGCGAACCTGAGCCAAAGCCAAATTATCCTTCATCACTTGCAACTGTTGCTGACGGTGTGACATGGAAACATCTAATGCAGCCACGTGGGTTGAACCAGCCAGATACGAGCGCACCGAAGGAGGGGCACGACCATAGAGTGTCTCAAAAGGAGTCTGGCGAATAGCTGACTGGTACGATGTATTATACCAGAATTTTGCCAGAGGGAGATATTTCACCCAAAGATGAGGAGTGTCGCTCACATAGCACCGGAGATACGTCTGCAGAATTCTATTGGTCACCTCGATTTGACCATCCGATTGCGGATGGTATGCGCTGCTGAATGACAAGGTGGTCCCATGAAGTCGAAACAGTTCCTGCCAAAATCGACTGATGAAGACCCTGTCACGGTCACTCACGATGCTTTTAGGCATGCCATGAAGCTTGTAAACTTCAGAAAGGAAGATAGGAGCGATAGAAGCTGCCAAAAATTTTGCTGGTAATGCGAAGAAGTGCGCATATTTAGATAAACGATCAACAATTACCCAAATGACAGATTTCCCCTGGGAGTTAGGTAAGTTTGTAATGAAGTCCATGGACAAATCCTCCCAAACTTGGTGAGGAATAGGTAACGGTTGAAGTAAACCATCTAGTTTCTGAGTTGTGTACTTCTGTTGTTGACATGTATTGCAGGTGCGAGCAAGCTGTTTGACATCACGAGCCATATGCGGCCAAGAAAATGATGCACTCAATCGGGTGAGTGTTCCCTTAACCCCGGAATGGCCACCAACAGGAGAGGAGTGGAACTCACGAAGCAACTGCGGCCTAAGATCAGTCTCAAGAGGAATAAACAAGCGTTGTTGATAATACAAAAGCCCATCATGTATGGAAAAACGGGGAATATGAGGGCTGTCCTGAAATTTCTGCAGCAAGGCTTGGCCGCAAGGGTGAGTTTGATAAAATTGACGAAGCTGTTCTATGATCCTGGGTTGGCACGTGGAAACCGCCACATACATGGCCTCAGTAGACAATGTTTGACGAGATAAGGCATATGTCACGGAATTACTGCGACCAGGAGTGTATATAATTTCATAATCAAAGTCTAAGAGTTTGGTGAGCCACTTCTGTTGCGCCGGCGTTTGTATAGTTTGAGCCAAGAGTCCCTTGAGACTCTGTTGGTCCGTATATATGCGAAAATGGCGGCCAAGGAGGTAGTGCCTTCACTTTTTTACAGCGGAGGTGATGGAAAACATTTCCCGCTCATATGTTGAGGCTGAGCACATTTTAGGACTCATAGCTTTGCTAAAGAAAGCTAAGGGGTGCCCCGCCTGGGATAGCATTGCGCCCACAGCCACTCCATAAGCATCAGTGGTGACATCAAACAGTAGAGCAAAGTCGGGTAAAGCCAAGACGGGCAACGAGGTCATTGCTAGCTTCAAGGAGTTAAAGGCAGTTTGAGCATTCTCGGTCCAGGCAAACGAGTGCTTACAAAGGAGGTCAGTTAGGGGTTGAGCTATAGAAGCATAATGTTGCACGAAACGACGGTAGTAACCAGTTAATCCCAGAAAACCTCGTAGAGCTGAAACAGATTGAGGGCGTGGCCAATCAACAACGACCTTAATCTTCCGCTGCCACTCCCTGATCAGAAATAATGTGCCCAAGGTATGATATCTGAGGAACACCAAATTCACATTTACTGAATTTGGCAAACAAGTGGTGATGAACTAATAATTCAAGCATGAGGCGAAGGTGAACAAGGTGGGAAGCCCAATCCTGACTGTAGACAAGAATGTCGTTGAAGAAGACAAGAACGAACTTGCGAAGATATGGTCTAAAAACTTCGTTCATGGTGGCTTGAAATGTCGCCGGAGCATTGGTCAAGCCGAACGGCATCACCAAGAACTCGAAATGGTCGTCGGTAGTGCGAAAAGCTGTCTTGAAAGTATCATCTAGGGTGAGCAAAATTTGATGATACCCAGCGCGCAGATCCAACTTGGAAAAGACAGTGGAGCCATGGAGTTCGTCGAAAAGCTCATCAACAGTTGGAATTGGAAAACGATCTTTGATTGTAAGGGTGTTTAATGCTCGGTAGTCAATACAGAATCGCCATGTTCCGTCTTTCTTCTTGACCAAGAGTACCGGAGAAGAAAAAGGACTTGTGCTGGGACGGATGATGCCATCACGGAGCATGTCATGAATAAGCTTTGTCATAATGGAACGCTGATACTGTGGGTATCGATAAGGCTTGATGTTGACCGGTTGTGACCCAGGTAAGAGATGTATGTGGTGGTCCTGGCTACGATGAGGAGGAAGACCTTGTGGAACCTTGAAAACAGAGGCAAAATGGTTCACCAATGTGGCCATAGATGGATGTAATGGGGTGAGATCACCAACAGTTGACGCGGGGCCGCATGGAACAGGGTATGATTCCATAGCAGAAAAAGTAATAGTGTGAACCAAGTCAACAGTATCCATAAAAAGGTAGCGACAAAATTAAGAGTATGAGGCCATAGTTGGGGAATGGTTTGACGTACCTTTGAGTGTGATGGGTTTACTGTTGTAGGTAAATTGGATTAATGGAACCGAGTAGTCAGATAGGAAAGCCCCCAAGGTCTGAAGCCACTGTACACCAAGAACAAGATATGCCCCATGAATGGGTAAAATGTAGAATGAAATGTGAAAGAGTTGGTCGGCCAAAATAATGGGAACATCATGGCAACAACCAGCACACTGGATCGAAGCCCCATTACCCACCACTACAGAAAAGGGTTGAATGGCCACCACTGGTAGACTGAGAAATTCTGCCACTCGGGGCTGAAGAATGTTGTGGGAACTGCCGAAGTCAACTAAGATAGTGACCTCCAATTCCCGAATAGCTCCCTTAACACGTAAAGTACGAGGGGATGGTGGGCCCAACAAAGCTGCCTATGACAATTGAAAGTGTTCACTGGTAACCTGAAAATCATCGGAAGGAGGCGTGACTGTAACGTCAATAGGGGAATCAAGTGGTGGAGGATCAGGTTCCAACAATAGAGGTTCTGGAATGAGGGTTGATGGGCCTTCGCATAAGAGAAGGAGAAACTGCTTCCTCTGACAACGGTGGCCGGGATGGAACTTGTCGTCACAATAAAAACACAATGCGATGCTCGACAACATCGGCGGAAGAGACGCGGCAGATAGGAATAGACGACGATGTGGAAATGGGGGGCGGGCCCAACAAAGAAGGAGTCGTCGAGGCTGTAGGCGAGGACATTGTAGCGCGAGTCTACCGAGGAATGAATGAACGAGAGTTGCAGAGCTTGTCCTCCACTAGTTTCGCTAAGCCAATAGCCTGGACCAGTGATGGCAGTTGGAAAATGGCGAGCTCATGTTGTATGTCAGTATGCAATCCCGAAATGAAACAATTGAGAAGGGTTTCCGCAGTCAACCCGTTTACCCGGTTGGAAAGCGCCTCGAATTGTTCCGGATATTCAGTAACAGTGCCCGTCTGCTGAAGCTTAAACAACGAAGCTTGATGGTTCACGAAGGATGAAGGTCCAAATCATAATTCAAGCACACGCGTGAAATCTGGCCAAGTGGTAAGCTGGTGATTGGCGTGGAGCCATTTGAACCAAGCTAGAGTAGAACCCTGCATGTAGAAGGGTACCAGCTTAAGGCGTTGTGACTCCGGCATCTGAGTGAGTTCAAAATAATGTTCCGCTTGAAAGAGCCAATCTAAAGGATTGGATCCGTCAAAAGGAGATAGGGAAACTTTTGCTGGTTGAACACGAGCGGAAGGAGACGATTGGATCATGACCAATTGAAATTGCTCGCGGAAAGTGGCAAGCTCGAAGGACATCGAAGAGTACTGTTGGTCGATTAAAATTTGCATATCCTTCATCTGAGCGAGGCATTGCTGCAAAAGTTCATCATTCTTTTCCGGCTTGGGAGGCATGGTGACGGATGAAAGCACCAATGATGCAAGTTGATTAAAGCTCCTTTCGAGTACGAGAAACTCTAAGAATATAGAAAGAGAGAGAGACGGTTATTTGGGTTTTCAATTCACTGCTATATTCTTTTTTCATTTCCTTATTTGTAGCTATTACAAGCATAAAATATTTGATCACAAGCCACGTGTACGTGCATGATGATTAGTAGCCTAACAGAATTAGAACCTTCTAGTAAAAATATATTTTGCAGATTGTGAGAATTACACCTAATATAATAATTCTATGATTTATTTATTGACCATATAAGAGCTTGCATCTGAGTGATATTGCAGGTAGTCATTCCACCAAACAGGTTTGTTCTTCACATGTTGAGGCCTTGATATGTTGGGCTCCACGGACTTAGCAGGCCCATCTTCTTTGATTTCAGCTATGACAGTGCCATTAGGCCCAATTTCTTGCAACTGATCCACTTTATCAATTATTGTCATATCACTCAGCCTAGAAAAGAGGTCAGAGGCGAGGAAGATTTGTCTCCGCTTCTTTCAAACGTACTTAAAATGTTTGATTAGTGATTTAAATAACTAAATAGATCGAAACATAAACAACATTCTTTTCTGGTTCTTGGGTTAAACTAGTTTTAGAACCTTATATTCCAATAGCAAGCCAAGTAAGAAACGATATGCAAAGTACCAATTTGAAGCAAAAATCAATTAACTAATATATTCCAAATCAGCTGTCAAGACAAAGCACTACACATTAAGGGGGTCTAGCTCAATTGGTTGAGCAGGTGTGTGAGTGTTGTAAACTCCCTGGTACTGTCTTCGATTTCTACAGATAAAAAAAAAGAAGACAAAGCGCTACACGAGAATGTATTCAACGCAAATGCAATTTATATAAATGTTAGTTTATTAGTTAGTTTATTAAACAACAATCATTTGCATGGTGCATCATGTTGCAAGATGAGACTTTTTTAGTACCTCAACCATGATCATCTAACCGAGTAAGTATCCTGTATTTTTAGGTTTGACCCTTGAAGGGTTGTGAATTGTTTAATAGAGGATCATCCAACTAAATTAAACAAGTGTTCACACCTTAAGACTTGACACTTGAGTGGTTGTGAATACTCTAGTTAAAGATAATAAAAATAATATGATGGATTGTAGAATATTTTTATGGAATTTTTTATTAACACCGAAAATTTATATATAAATAATATAAATAAAATAAAGCTAAGTAATTTGAATTTGGTGAAAACGTGATACTCCACATTAGACTTAGTCCAGTTATTTTCAAATATCATAAGAGATAATCATTGGCAAACAGAAACAAGATAATTCAATTATTTTTAAATAAATTTGAAAATAAGATAAAGTAGAAAAGGATGGAAACAGGTAAAGATATAGATCAATTTCCTAAATGATAACTTAATGGTTCCTATTTAAAGGAACATTAGTTCCATTCTCGTACCACTACTTTCACTTGTGAGATTCCTCTCATCAAATAGTTGGTTGATAACAAATATTGGTTTTAGATACACGTAGAGTCTTCAAGTAATTAAAAAAAATTTAGTTGTTTCAAGAACATATATTCAGGTACATAATTTTAAATTTCTCTATTTATTATTGTTATAATATATTTTGAAAAAAAAAAGATTTTGTCTTTCCACTGTAAGTATTATCAACACTCCTTTTTAACTATCAGCTTGAAGCCTTGAATTAGAGGTTTTTTTAAAACTATTTTATTCGCTGACTAATCTATTCAATTCTTAAGATCCCCAATGTTTGTGAAGAGATATTTTGGTTTCAAATTCTGTGCCTCAGTTAGATTTCTTTTTTCTTTTCATGTAGACCTTGGATAACAGAACAAAAGAATAAGAAATTAAAATAACGCAATTTTATAAAAGAAAAAAAATTAATGCAAAAATAATTAAATTATAATTTATATATATAATATAAAAAATATAAATTATTGTTTTTTAATATTATATTCTTTATCTAGTACCAGTAAAGTATATATAAAAGTAAGAGATCATTATTGAAAGTCTTTGAAAAAAAATTTCAGACCTTTTTTTTTGGCTTAATTGCAAATTTTACCACCTAACTTTCATAATTTTGTGAATTTTACCATCCAAGTTTTAATTTTTCAAATTTTACCATCCAAGTTTTCAATTTTTACACATTTTACCACTCTGATATTTTACCAAAAAAAAAAGTTAAAGAATTCAAAAAAAAAAAATTGTGAAACATCATGGTGGTAAAATGCGCAAAAATTGAAAACTTAGGTGGTAAAATTCGCAAAATGATGAAAGTTTGGTGGTAAAATTCGTAAAAAAAAAACTTGGATGGTAAAATTCGCAAAATTATGAAAGTTGAGTGGTAAAATTTGCAAAAAAAAAACTTGGATGGTAAAATTTGCAAAATTATTAAAGTTAGGTGGTAAAATATGCAATTAAGCCTTTTTTTTTTTACTGCAAGAATTCTCAAACCTAATTTTATGTAGGACGGAGGCTATGGTGGGAAAGCAAACAAGTTTCCCACCGTGCGAAAGTTTTATTTCCACCGTTAGATCTCAATTTTTTTTAATCTACGGTTCAGATATTTTTTCTTTCTTCTTTTTTCTTTTTCTCTTTTTCTCTCATTCTTTCCAATCTGCCCTTCTCACTCTTTCTTTCTCTCTCTCTTTCAACTTTCATCACTCCGCAGCGACACCAAAGCTGCTACTGCCGCCGATCACATTTCCACTGCTTCCAAATACAAAACCCCCGTCACCTCCAAATTTCAAAAACGAAATTTCAAATTCAAGAGATAAAAAAATCAAATCGCAATATTGTTTTCGATTACGGTATGGATCTAGAGGGTTTAGATCTGAATCTCGATGACGCTCCATTCCAGATCTAGATCTCAAAAATAGCTTATGGTGCATGGCTGCATCGATTGTGAATCTACTGCACGAAATTTTTGGACTGCATCTATCTTTTGTGATTGAGAAGGAGAAAACGTTTGGTTGGGCGAATTAGAGTTTTAAAACAGATATTCATTCAATGATTTTTGTTATTTGAATGTATGGATGCGTGGATTCACATATTTTTCTTTTAAAACAACATTTTAGTTTTGTTTTTCCTTAAGAAATTGATTGTTTTTTTATATTTTTGAAACAATTTAAGATCAACATAATGGACTGTAGGGATTGGAAAGAGGAAATCAATTGATGAAGCTGATGAAGGTTGTCGGTGATGTGGTCCATTAGTTGGGGAAGGAGGTGAAGAGGAAGAAGGTGAACTGGTGAGGAGGTGATGACAGAGAAAGGGGATTGTTCAAGGGGCAAATGAGGAAGAATGAGAGAAAAAGAGGAAAAATAAAAGAAGAAAGAAAAAATATCTGAACCGTAGAATAAAAAAAATTAAAATCTAACGGTGCAAATAAAACTTTCGCACGGTGGGAAACTTGTTTCCTTTCCCACCGTAGTCTCCGTCTTTATGTAGAGACGAACTTTGAAAATGAGAAAATCTTGCAATTAAGAATTAAGAAAAAAAAATATTGGGCCGTACCGTACGCTTTTGGTGACAACATAAGCTGCGACAGTCCAATATAGTTGCGGATAGATTCGTTGATAATGGGCTATGTCTGGTCTGGCAGAGAGTCACTTATTTTATTTTTATTTTTTTATTTTCCCCCTGACTTGAGTCCTTGTTGATTGTTGATGCTTCTGCTTCTGCTTCTGGGGTGCAATGACAGAACATATGGCTGCTCCTCCTTTTCCCGTTCCTACTCAGCATCCTGTTCCCCTTATTACTCCATACAAGTTGGGCAATTTCAATCTATCGCATAGGTACTTCCTATTCCCTTTTCCTATTTCGATCGAGTTAAATTGCAATTTATTTTTCAGAGTTGTTTTGGCACCGCTCACCAGACAGAGGTCTTACAATAACGTTCCTCAACCCCATGCCATCCTCTATTACTCTCAGAGAGCTTCCAACGGAGGTCTTCTCTTTGCTGAAGCTACTGGCGTTTCTGACACCGCTCAAGGGTAACCCATATCATCATTTCTCTTCACTCCATTACCTACTATATATAATTCTGATTTGTGAAGGTATCCGCAAACGCCTGGCATATCGACAAATGAACAAGTAGAAGCATGGAAACCCATTGTCGATGCCGTTCATGCCAAAGGTCCTATCTTCTTTTGTCAGATTTGGCACGTTGTAAGGGTTTCAAATTCAGGTCTCAAATTGCTTCATTATAATTAATTGATTAATACTCCTCCATTACCTACTATATTATATTATTGTGGAAATCATAAGGAGATTAACAACGCAATTTTTCGTCTCTCAATAAAAATCTTATATTATGGATGACTTCAGACTTGCTGCAAGAAATGCTATCCAAGCTGGTAATTTCGCTAACCTTTTGATCCTACAATGTTTCAAATTGTTTTAGAAAGTAGAACCTGCACTAATATACCCGTGGTTGTGCAAATTGTAGGTTTTGATGGGGTTGAGATCCATGGGGCTCATGGTTACCTGCTCGAGCAATTTATGAAAGATAAGGTGAATGACCGAACGGATGAGTATGGTGGATCCCTTGATAACCGTTGCCGATTTGCTTTGGAAATTGTTGAAGCTGTTGTTAATGAGATAGGAGCGGAAAGAGTTGGAATTAGGTTATCACCATTTGCTGAATATAGTGAGTGTGGAGACTCAAATCCTGAACAGTTGGGGCTTTACATGGTGAATGCCCTCAATAAGTATGGTATTCTCTATTGTCACATGGTGGAACCAAGAATGAAAACTGTTGGAGGAAAGGTTGAATGCCCTCACAGTCTGGTGCCTATGAGAAAGGCCTTCAATGGCACTTTTATAGTTGCAGGAGGTTATGACCGCCAAGATGGGATGCCATAGGTGAAAACAGGGCTGATCTTGTTGCTTATGGTCGTTTGTTCTTGGCTAATTCAGATTTGCCAAAGAGATTTGCGCTCAATGCTCCTCTCAACGAGTATAACCGGGAGACATTTTACATTGATGATCCGGTTCTTGGTTATACTGACTACCCCTTTCTTGAATGAAGAAACCAATGCAGTAGCGTGGAAGGGTAGACTCTCCAATTTTATTAAGCTGTTTGCAATTTGCTTGGTCAGTGTAACGATGCTTATATTTACAAATTCTTTACATACTTCTCTCTTACTACTCCTTTCTCATAATTTTCATAATCTTTCGCCTTTTCTCATCTACCACAAGTTGCTCTCCTTTTCTCACAAGGTCGTTCGTGTATTAATTTAATCTATTTGAATTTGGGTGTGCATATTTATTGAGATCACCGTTATATGCTTTAATTTGAATCAGAATGGAGCACGGATAAAAAAATAAAAAAAATCAGAATGGAGCAACTAATTTTAAGTAGACAAACATAGAAATTGGATAAATGTCATCGGCATTGGAATTAGTGGCTATATGTACTACCTGTAAACCTCCCATATATGGCTATGAATATCTGCAAAAGTGCTAAAACCACTTATACAGTTATACCGGTACAATAAATTGGACAGAGCAACTGCACAAAACCACGCTGATATGAACACTCTAAAGAAAGTCTATTGGAACTCCCAGATTAAAGCCTTCAATTTCAGTCCAACTAGATAAAACAAAGAAATTTACTTTTAAAAACCAAAGAAAACTAAGGGAGTTTGGATGCGGCAGCCGCGGTGCGGAGCAGTGGAGCATAATTCTAGAGAACAAAGGGACATATGATTCAATGGGAGAGGTCACGTGAGGGCTTAGGAGGAGCACGTGACTTTTTTTAATGAATTATTAAAAGTCATTAGATCAAATTTAAATGAATGGATGAAATTTGGTATCAAACTTTATTTTGACACTTTGGTGTCATTTGATCCTATTTCATATATATATTCTTCTTCAGTTGCACTAAAAATATGTTTTCTTCTTCAGTAGCCACGTTCTCCTCACCATGTGGCAATTAAAAAATGGATTTGTCATCCATATATTATGCGGTGTTTATGATAAAGTTGAACCTCACCGTTAGACATTGCACCCATTACAGTGACCAGCTAAGTTCAGTTCACATATGATTATGGCAGCTCCTGCACCTAGACCTGCTCAGCACCCCAATCCTCTTCTTACCCCATACAAGATGGGCAACTTCGATCTATCCCATAGGTACATATATATTAGGGGTGACAAATCAATCTGTTTATCCGTCATCCATCCAATCCATTCATTAGTAAATTCATCAAATCCATCAATTACAAAAAATAAAAACAAAACGGATTGGATCCAATCCATCCATTTAATTTCATGAATGGTTAATGATCCATCCACTATTTTTCAAAAATTCAACGGATCCTATCAATACCTAATGGATCAAAATTAATCCAACAAATATTTTCATATTTAAATCTTTCTTAAATTTATATATTTTAAAATTTGTTTATAAAATATTTTTAAATATTATTTTAAAAATATATCTTTAGGCTGACGTCGACCGGGAAAGATATCGACCAATGCCGGCCAGGGTTTTTTTCCGACCAACGTCAATCGGGGCTATTTGTCGGCCAACCTCAACCAGGTTTTTTTCGGATGACGTTGCCCAATGTAGTTTTCACTCGACATTGGCCAGGGTTTTTATTTAGCCAACCTCGACCATGAATTTTTTCGGCTGACATTGGCGGGGGTTGTTTTTCAGCCGACCTCGACCAGCGTTTTTCGGTCGACATCGGCTGAGACTATTTTTTGGCCGACCTCAACCAAGTTTTTTTCTCGGCCGACGTCGCCCCAGGAAGTTTTCGGCCGACCTCGACCATGATTTTTTTTGGCTGACCTCAGCTAGGGTTTTTTTTTTGGCCGATGTCGGCCAGGATTTTTTTCGATTGATGTCGGCCAGGGCAATTTTGGGCTGACCTTGACCAGCATTTTTTGGCCGACATCAGCCGATATTATTTTTTTGCCGACCTCAAACAATTTTTTTCGGCCGACGTTGACCAGGGCAGTTTTCGACCGACCTCGACCATGATTTTTTTCGGCCGACCTTAGCTAGGTTTTTTTTAGTCGACGTTGGCCGAGATTTTTTTTGACCAACCTCAACCAGGTTTTTTTTCCGGCCGACGTCGGTCAGGGCAGTTTTCAGTTGACCTCGGCCAAGGTTCTTTTTCGATTGACGTTGGCCGATGTTGGTCGGGATTTTTTAGCCGATGTCGGCTATGACAGTTTTTGGCCGACCTCGACTAGGGTTTTTTGACCGACGTCGACCAGGACAATTTTCAACTGACCTCGGCTAGGTTTGTGTTTTCGGTGGAGGGAGTTTTTAGTTGTCATCGGTCAGGGCTATTTTTGGCCGACGTCGATCGAGACTATTTTCAACCAACATCAGCCAGATTATTTTTCGGTTGACGTTGGTGGTCAGCGATGAATTCGACCGACATCGATCAGGGCTGTTTTCGGCCACCATCAACTATTTTTTTTTCAGCGAACATCGGTTGGAGCAGCTTTCAGCCATCATCAGCCAGAGCTGTTTTCGACCTACCTCAGCCGAGGCTGTTATTATATTAAAATATGTTCTTAATTTTTAAAAATATATTATTTATAAATTAAAAATAATTATTATAAAAAATATTATTTTTTATGGATGGATTGGATATCCATCCATGAAAAATTTGTTAATGGATGGATTTGATGGATTTTTATCAAATGGATCAGATTGGATCAAATTTTTTAAATAAATTTTTAATGGATTCAAATGGATTAATGAATTGTTTTGATCTGATCCATTTTGATCCGTATTAAAATGTATCCGATCCATCCATTTTGCCACCCCTGATATATACCTACTAAAATTGCTAGTGCCTTATATCTATTAAATTTAATATATTGTTTTAATTTTCAGAGTTGTTTTGGCACTGCTGACCAGACAGAGGTCTTACAACAACATTCCTCAGCCACATGTCATCCTTTATTACTCTTAGAGAACTTCCAAGGGAGGCCTTCTCATTTCTGAAGCTAATGGCATTTCTGAAACCGCTCAAGGGTACGTCATTCTCTCATTTCTACTTTGCACCAATTCCTTCATCTTCACTCCACTATCACTATAATATATACTACATGTGAATGTGATTCTGAAGGTATCCACACACACCTGGCATATGGACAAAAGAGCAAGTCCAAGCGTGGAAACCCATTGCGGATGCCGTTCATGCCCAAGGTGGTATCTTCTTTTGTCAGATTTGGCATGGTGGAAGGGTTTCAAATTCAGGTTTTTTTCCTCCTCAACTTGATTTATTATAGGGAAATGCTGCATGAAACAGTTATACAAAGACAATTCTTGATTTTTGTCAAAGCTTTAGTTTCTTATTTCTTTTAATTTAATACCAGTTCAATGATATTTAAACAAGTGGATTTGTACTGTTTCATACTATATCTGAACCTGATGGTATGATTATATATTGTACGGATAATTTGATGAAAATTGAATTATATGAGGTATAAACAACTCTTAGATTTATGTCAAATCTCTTTTTATTTAAATTTATTCAACAAAATGCTGATACTTATTTTTTTTTACATATTATAACTAATTAGCAGTCCCGTAGTATAATTAGAGTTTAAAATTTATGCACAGATAGTGTATAATATTTTTACACTATCAATCAATCACAAATTATATTAGGAATAACTTTTAAGTTAATTAATATAAAATTCAACAATAAGATAATCATACAAGACAATATCCGATTAGTTGACCATGTAAAAATTCTTCATACTCAATAAGTTTGCTTTTCTCTTATAATTAATTAATAGACCCTTTTCAAAAAAAAATTAATAGACTTTTGAGTTTGCTTTGCATATAGCCAAATTTCGAAAAAAGATCCTCTTCATTTACCGGATGCTTCCACTAGGAAAGAGAAAGACACAACACCCTTGTGGGCCCAAGGGTGTTGTGTCTTTCTCTCTCCTACTGGAAGCATCAGGTAACCGGAGAGGCACCAAACTCCCAAACTTCAATTATAACCTATGAAGCCCCGATATTCCAAAAATGGAAAAGTATCGGTGTTGTACCCATGTCGGACACCGATACGCCTCTGATATGTCCCGATACGTATCCAAGAAGTATCCAAATTTTTTATTTTTATTTTGTTTAAAAAAATTATAGGACACGGCTAGGATACAACTCAAAATGGCTAGGATACGGCTTAAAATGACTGGATACGTCTCAAACTGTTTCAGATACATCTTCGATACGGCTTGAACCATTTTCTGAATTTTTTAATATTTATAATTTTACTGTTTTAACTTTAGGTTTTTTAAAATAAAAAAGATCCAAACGTAAACAAAATGCAACTCCTTTCCCTTTCTCAAAACATAAACAAAATGCATTTTATTTTGCATTCATATATTTTTTTTATATTTTTTATTAACGTATCTAGGACGTATTGTATCCTTAATTTCAAAAAAATTAAAGACGTATTGTATTGTATCCGTGTCATATCACGTATCTAGGCTTCATAGATTATAACATGTTTTGGCAGACAATAACATGTACGGTTGTCGAATTCAAAATGAGATGATTCAAGATTTTTGTTGTTGAGTAACTACATTATGATATTTGTACAGTTTATCAACCAAATGGGCAAGCACCGATATCTTCTACGAACAAGCTACTCACACCACAAGGTCGAGGTGATGGCATTGATGAAGTACATCACACGCCACCAAGGAGGCTAAGGACAGATGAAATTCCTCATGTTGTCAATGACTTCAGACTTGCTGCAAGGAATGCTATCCAAGCTGGTAATGTCCCTTGCTTTTCGCTCCTACAAATCTTTCAAATTGAAACTAGACTAGCTTATTGATAGAGTTGTGCAAATTATAGGTTTTGATGGAGTTGAGATCCATGAGGCTCATGGCTACCTTAATGATCAATTTCTGAAAGATAAGGTAAATGACCGAACAGACGAATATGGTGGATCCTTTGAGAACCGTTGCCGATTTGCTTTGGAAATTGTTGAAGCTCTTGTAGATGAGATAAGGGCGGAAAGAGTTGGAATTAGATTATCACCTTTTGCAAAATATTGTGAGTGTGGAGACTCAAATCCCAAACAGTTGGGGCTTTACATGGTGAATGCCCTCAATAAGTATAGTATTCTTTACTGCCACATGGTGGAACCATGAATGGAAACTGTTGTAGAAAGAGTTGAATGCCCTCAGAGCCTAGTGCCCAAAAGAAAGGCCTTTAATGGAACTTTTATAGCCGCAGGAGGTTATGACAGGCAAGAGGGGATCGATGCCATAGCTGAAGACAGGGCTGATCTTGTTGCTTATGGTCGTTCTTTCTTGGCTAATCCAGATTTGCCAAAGAGATTTGCACTCAATGCTCCTCTCAACAAGTATCACCGGGAGACATTCTACACTCATGATCCAGTTCTTGGTTATACTGACTACCCCTTTCTTGATGAAGAATTGTAACGTCCTTCGTTACAATAACAACCCATAATAAAATATTCTTTAAAAAATAAACAATATAATTTTTTGAAATTACAATGGTCTGAAATACCTCAAATGTTATAAAATAATATTGAATATATGAATCCTTACATATATAAAAATATTATTCTCAAATACGGGCATCTAAAATGACTAATAAAATAGTAGCATAATTAGCCAAAACCGACCCTTAATTCTAAGGTACTAACCAAGGTAAAATATAACTAAAAAGAACTAAGTCTTCAAGTCTTCGTCGTCGCTATAGTTTCTTCTCGTACTCTGAAAACAACACTTTTAATGAGAAGATAATTTCAGTGAATAAAACAAGTTCTAAAAAGGTTGGCAAATAGTGTTGTTCTCAGCCGGTGCGGTAATCCGAAAATCTCAGCCACAAAGAATTTAAAATAAGATATCGTATATATATACTCCAATAAAAGTCAAATTAAAACAACCACAATTTGCTCTCATAACATTCTGGCTTAATTATATAATTGGTCCCTTAATTATTTGTGAAAGTTCAATTGGGTCCCTCAATTATTAAAAAGTTTAATTAGGTCATCTAATTATTAAAAACACTACAATCATACCCTTTCCGTCCAATTGGAGCTGACGGTGTTAAGTTACGATTTCTGGCACTTTAATTTTATGAAGAGTGGCGGTTTATAACCGCCACTATATTTATTATTTATTTTTAAATTAAAAAATATAATTAAATAAAATGTAAATTTAACAAAATAATTTTTTTTAAAAAGTGGCGGTTTATAGCCGTCACTTTATTTATTATTGTTTTAAAATTAAAACGCAGACCTTCATTGTCCTTTCTTTCTTTCTTCTGTTCCTCCGACCGTTCCTCCAAGACCCGGTGCACAGGTTCAACACCATGGGACTAACATCACAAACCCAACATTGACAATCACGATTCACAACCCAAACATCACATATTCAAAACACCTCACCACAAACCCAGTACCATCTGCTCACGCGACCCAACAAAAAAAATCCTCACTTCACGACACCGGCACATACAGCCATTGCGCGTCTCATTCCATTGCCTCACGCGCCACCGTCGTTACCCCGAGTCACATGCGCGACCACAGTGTCGTCGCCCGCGGCCACCTTGGAGTTGGAATCACGCTGCAGCCATGGTGGAGATATGAAGATTCGTGCGAGATCTAAAGACTTGGGTGAGAGATCTGAAGATCCGCGCCGCAGCCATGATTCGCCATGGTTGTTGTGGCTTGCATCGCCTCCGGTGCAACTTGCAGAAACGAGGGGTGCAGAGGTGTGGTGTTCGTGCCGGTGGGACGCGGTGGAAATGACACAGAAGGCAACTTCTGTCAATAAAACTAATGGAAAGGATATGATTGTAGTGTTTTTAATAATTAAAGGACCTAATTGAACTTTTTAATAATTGAGGGACCCAATTGAACTTTCACAAATAATTAAGGGACCAATTATATAATTAAGGCTAACATTCTCATTAAGGTAAATATTTCAATAAATAAACTTAACAACTCGATTCATTCAATAATATCACAAAAATAACTTAGTGATTCTCAGAATCATTAGACTGGACTCTTTGGTTACCGAAACCAGTGTGGATCTCAGATTCGTAAAAGGTCTATGAGCTCATATTCATGCAATGGCGTCACACTGCCTTCCCCATCTTAGATGAAGTATCCCGAATCTCTTTCCCATCCCAGATGGAGGTATCTAAAATCTCTTCCCCATCCTAAATGGAGGTATCTATCATAAATTTCATCCTCATCCCAGATGGAGATATCTATCATCGTATTCCCATAATAGGATATACACCATTATCCCTTCCCAGAAGGTAATAACCAACTCACAAATAATTGCAAAATATAATTTCAGATAATTATCAAATAAATTCCATAATTTCATGCACCCAATAATAATTTACAAGACTATACCACAGCTCAAATAAATTCAGATTAGTTTTTCAAGCATTTCGTGAATTTAACATAATCATTCTTGCTGGAACTTAATAATCACACGTATCATATATCCACAGTATACATGCATATATACTATATATATATATATATATATATATATATATATATATATATATATATATATATATATATATTCACGTTGTGTTTACATTCATCTAACATTGAGTTTATATTCAGATAACATTTATGTTCATACTATATATGTATATATATATTAGTCACATGACACAAACACTTTAGATTCATGAATTCCCAAATGAATTTCAATATATATATATATATATATATATATATATAGACGTATACAATTGACAAAGTTCCTGTTCAGACCAATTACAGCCACACAAAACCATTATTTATCATTTATAAGCAAGGAAAATCCCATATTAGGTGCACAAGAAATAGTGAGGATCGTCACAACAATTCACGTAATAAGCCAAATACAATATGATCATACCATACTATATATATATATATATATATATAAAAGATAATTCAACCATCAAAATTATGCACAATATTCATTAGTGATGAAATCCAAAAAAATACAATAATCTCAATATACATTCTTCAAGAAACATACCATGGAGGTTTTTAAAGATAAATGTTTTACTCACCTCTCGAAAGAAAGTAATTTACACTCTTCGTTTATTCTTCCTCTTCTTCATCTGCTAGGTCAACAAGATCCACTCTATGTCTTCTTCTCCTCGGTCCTCAAACTATCTACTAATTTTCAATTCCGTAAGATACTAATTATGTAATTCTAGGAAAGGAAACTGCCTATCCTTATATAAGTGATGGAGTGAAGGAGTATGTGATTTAAGATTGGGTCACATCAAGCCAAATCTTTCTTTATCTTTTTTCTACTTTATTATCTAGATTTATTTCATTATTAGCATTATCTACTATTTTCTTTCCTTTCAAGATATATTAGAATAAGACTTAAATAACTTTTAGGTTCCTAAAAAATTCCCGTTTTTTGTTCTGAGTCCCTGAAATTTTTTTGCATTATTTCGGGTCCTAATAAAAAAAATTAGTGTTATCTAAGGCGCATTAGGGACCAAAAACAAAATAAAAAACTTATTGGGGGACTCAACAGAAAGCAAAAATTTAATAGGGACCTAATGCAAAATTTGCTAATATTGTAGGGACCCAAAACATATTTAAGCCTTAAGATAAAACATGATAAAATTTCTACCAAATAGAATAATATCATAACTAATCAATCCAAATAATATAATATAAAATATTATATAAGTTCACATTCAATAATTTAATTACATTATTGAATCATTCCAATAGTAATATATGTTACTTCAATTATTTCAATTTAATTTAATATTAATACGAATATTCCAAATAATATATCTTATCATAATTCAATCATTTTAATTCAAATATATTCTTTTAGTAATAATTTTTATACTACCTTAATATTTTAAATAACAATAATTATATTAAAATTTGAGGATGTTACAAGAATCCAATACTGTAGCATCCTAGGGTAGAGCTAGAGCCTCCATTTTTAATAACCTTTTCTTCCCCTGCAAATTTCTATTTGTAATATGGTTGGTACATATTCTTAATTTACACACTTCTTTGCTAAGGTTTTGGATCCAGTTGACACATCTTCTAAATTGTGATGGCATGTATGTAGAACTATTATTGTTTTAATAATATGTCACTGGATGGCAACAAGTGTTGTGCAAAAGCGCTATGCATGTTGTAATAACCCAAATTTGTTAATAAGCTAATTTTCATGTTCTTCTAGACCTCAAAGGCAAAAGAACAATCCCTAACATTACATTTGTTCAGATTATTATTTTTTTCCCGGCCAAGTTTGAGTTTTAATTAAAATACATAATTCCCTCTGATAAGTTTGAATTTGCTTTAGGATTAGACCAAAATTTAAATTCAAAAGTAAAAGATAATTTGATTTGGTAACAAATAAAATAAAATAAAAGATTTCTATTGTTTTGAATTTGATTTATTAAGATTAGATTACAAATAGGGATGAAATGGATAGAGTACTATAGTATCTATTTTCATACCCGTATTTAAAAAAAAAATACTGGTGTTATTCTTGAGTGGATAACAACTTTGTTCTCATCTCTATACCTATTAGGTACATATATACCCGTACTGGTACCCAAACCCCCACCTTCATCTCATGAGAGTTTTACATAATATAAAAAAAATCTCATGAGTGTTTTAAATATTGGGATGTTTCAAATTAGATCCGCAATGTTGGCGGATGCTTCAGGAGTTTCTTTTATTTGATTGTTCTCTTTTTATCTTTCATACTGATTAAAAAAAACTCAATATTTAAGTTAATATAATTTATCAAATTTCATTTTATTTTTTATCAACTACAAAATTATTTATCAAAAATAGAATTGCGTGTTTCTTACGTGTCACTATCAATATATAGAAAAACATATCCAATCTATTCTTTAACATAGTTTATATAAAAAAAATTGAATAATTTTAATTTTTAAAAAACTATATTCCATAATAATAATAATAATTTAAAGTATTATCAATAATATTTTAGAAGCAAATCATATATCTGGAAAAGAATATAAACATTTTTATATAAATTAATATTTTTTGTAGAGTATGAATTATTTTTGAAATTTGATTTGTATATAATATTAATGCAAAACCTTTTTATACAAATGTCTAATAAAATTTATATATAAAATCACATCATTCCTGTTGCGATATGGTGAATTCTTATTGAATATATATATATATGGGGAAGTTTGTTTCTCGTAATGTTATTGTATTCCTGGGAATGTTATTCCCAGGAATATTACATGGGAATGACATTCCTGGATATTTTAAAAAAATATGTTTGGTTAATTGTTAAAATAGGTTGGGAATCTTTTTGAAATTCCTAGGAATATTTAAAACATGTGTTTAATTCACATTTTTTTCCTAGGAATATATGTTACAATTACTAAAATGTCTTTATTGTATAAAAGATATTATATTTTATATCAACAACCAAAATTTTCAATTTTTTATGCTTCTCATACGGATAACTCAGTACAAAGAATAAATATACGTCACACACAATCATAAATAACTAAAAACCTATGAGTATAATAAGCATAACTCATTAAAAAAATGGTAACAAATAAATTTGAGGGCAATTGTATTGTTTAGACATAGTACTAGTCAACGGTTATAAGCTACAGTAACAGATCTTGGATACCCATGACAAGTCATAAAACAAAGCATAGCAAAGACTATATATGCAGTACGCTTGAAAAAATAAGACATATATTATTTAGAAGTTACCACTAATACAGAGGTAGATAAGTAGTTGGGTAGTGGGTATTAACTAGTAATTAGGATATAAAAAGATTTTTTACACAATAAATATGATTCCCACTACCCAGGAATCCACATTCCTATCCTTCTTTCATGGGAATAGCATCAATATAAAATTAGTATAAACATGAGAATCTCATTTTCCTGGGAATAAGAGATACCTGAGAATATTTCTTTATTACCTTCTAACAAACATGAGAATATATATTCTCATCTCCACATTCCAAGGAATCCAAAAACATTCCGTGAAATAAACGCCTCCTATGTAAAAAAAAAAAATTACACTAACAATATGTATAAAATAAACTCTTATTTTTTATTTATACTTCTTACAATATCTTTATATTTTTACAAATAAATTAAAATTCTTAATATTATAATAATCACTAGAATTTATCCTTTCAATATACCCGTTAAATTATGTGAGTAAATACCCGCTTCCGGGCTTATTCTATTGAGTAGATATTTATCCTATCCATTGGAGTATTTTTATTTATTTTTTGAATACTCAGAGTATAGCTAGAATTGTCATCTCAAAAAGGATTTCTTTAATTCGGTCAAAAGGTGTTTCTTTTAATTTAAATCCGATTTCTTAATATTAGATAAAAAAAAAGGTCAAAAATATTTCTTTCCATTTATCTTGAATTTGATTTCTTCCTGCTTAGATAAATTTTTTATTACTGTTTCATCATGAATTTAAAGATTAGGAAACAAAAAAAAGTCCAAAATATTTTCTTCCCTTAGTTTGATTTTAATTTAAAATAACAAAATTAAAGATAAGAAAGAGATTTTCTTTATCAGTAGTAATATAATATAAATACCCTGTTTTGGTTGGTTGGTTGGTGAGCTACAGTTATTGGTTTTAAAAAGCTATCCGTAGTTAAGAAAGAATTATTAGAATCATGGTTGATAGGATCAGCATCTTACCGGACTCTATTCTCTGTTACATTCTTTCTTTTCTCCCGACCAGAGAAGCTGTTGCAACATGTGTTCTCTCTAAACGGTGGGAACCTATCTGGCTATCAGTTCCAGCTTTCGACTTTGACTGTGGCGGTAACGGTAGCCATAAACGTAAACGTGACAACAACGTCAAAAATCGCTTTGCTCACTCGGTGAATGATTTTGTCCAAAAGCGTGATCTCGACCAATCTCTCCAAAGATTCCGCATCAGATGTTGCTCTTCTTCTTGTTGTCGTACCGATGTCTACAAATTGGTTACCGCTGCTGCTGCAGGGCAAGGCCAGCACAAACGACTTGAACACCTTGATATCTCTCAACCCTACGAGACTGCTCGTTTACGCTACACCATGCCCTTACCCTCTGCCTTACTAAGCAAAACTCTCGTCGAGTTGAAATTGAAGGGCTTACATGTCAAATCTTTTTCCTCCGTTGATCTTCCCTCGCTTAAAATCCTGCGTTTGGAACGTGTTCATTTCTCAGGGTATAGTCTTCTTGCGGAGCTTCTTTCTGGATGTCCAAAGCTTGAGGATTTGACAGTCACGTGTTCACAGTTTTCAAGTTATAAAATTAAACAAGAGTTTAAACAATTGCCCAAGTTGGTCAGAGCCGTTGTAGATAAACATGAATTTCCATTGGAATTTGTCAACAATGTTCAGTTCCTGCGCATAAATTCGGTACTTAATAGTTGTTGTTTCTTTGTATTTTTTTATAAAGAAAATAGCTATTTATGATATTTTGTTGTTGGGATGTACCTGTTGCAGATGGATGATAATGGAGAAGACATTGAAGATTGGTTTCCTGAATTTCACAATTTATCCCGCATTGAATTGGACTATGTGAACGACTTTACTGATAAAGACACACTGGAGGTGTTGAGAGTGCTCGAGCATTGTCCCAAACTTCAAAATCTTGTTATCGATAAGGTTCGTTTGCTGACTATAAAGCGTTCAAGGATGTTTCCTTTTAGATGTTTACTAATTATATTTCATGTACATTGTTAACAGCAATATACAGCCGAATTTTCCTTAGCCGAATTCACCTTTTACGATGGAAGGACAAGAGATTGGCAAAATCCACTATGTGTTCCTAAATGCATCTCATCGCACCTTAAAACATGTCGTATTAATAACTATGGTGGCACTGAAACAGAGTTGGAATTTGCAAAATATATCATGCAAAATGCAAGACTGTTACATAACATGGCAATCAGCTTTTGCACCACAACAGAAGATGAAGATTGGGAAAAGCTTCACATGATAAAACAATTATCATTGTGTACAAGGTTCTCTTCAACTTGTCAACTTTCGTTTAATTGAGTCGCTGGTTGCAAGTAGTTTCGGTTATGTTTCCAATTGATAGGTTGATGTTCTGATTATCATGTAGAGAAACATTCTCTTTAAAACTATTTTGTTCACCGGCTAATCTATTTATTTCATTGACTAATCTATTCAATAGATCCCCAATGTTTGTGAAGGGATATCTTGGATTCAAATTTTGTGCTTCAGTTAGATTTCTTTCTTCTTTTCATGTAAACCTTGGGTAACAGAACAAAAAAGTAACATGAATGCAATTTTCTGTTCATAGTAATGGGTTTTCGTAGGTGTAAGTTTTGGTAATTGGTTAGTTAATTAGTGACTTAGTGACCTTAATTTGAATTATCAGAAGCCGCAGTCTATTAATTATTTGGAACTGTGGGATTGAGGTGTGGCAATATTTACAAAGTTAATTAGTTGTAGTTTTAGAAACACAATATTTATGATTGCAATATAATGATATATTGCTGCAAACTGCATGCAATCTTAAATGAAAACCTTTGTCAGTAGTAATATTTTGATTTATGCATATAGGAAAGACTTGAACACGTTTTTGCGTGTTTACATAATGATTAGTTCAAATTACTAGGTTTTGATCAAAGTTGTGCTAGATTGTTCTGGTCCTCTGTTTTCCTGGTGAATTCTTAATGAAAATTTGAGCTGAAGAATTTGTACTAATCAGAGTGGCAACATCAATTCTGATTCTGGAAGAGCAGAAATTTAACAATGTCTACCCTTAAGTGAGTTTCAATCCATCCATAGGTTATCGAGGAAATTAGATTGTATATGCATCCTATTTAAATAAGAAATTAAAATAACACAAATTTATAAAAAAAAAAATTATTAAATTTATTTAATCCACGTTGAGCCATTTCATCCACGTTTATTTGGTCAATTTAATCCACGTTAAGACATATTTTGGCTGTAACCATGACGTGCGATTTTTTTTTTAAATTAGTGGAACCCATCTTTTTTTTTTTACATGGTTACTACCTTATAACGCCATAATTATGCCTGAGAATATTATTCGCATAAAAATGTTTGTTTGACAATAGTAATTACAAGGAAAAAAATTAAAATTTATTTAATTAAAAATAAAAGTAAAAAAAGAAATGTAGAAGAATGAAGTGAGGATAAATAGTTATTGTAGAAAATAACTTCAATTTCTATAAGAATCATGTATATCCACCTTTCTTAATAAGAATAAGAAAGAAGACAATTATAAGTATTTTGCATTCTTGGGAATCAACTATTCCAGAAAATGATTTTACAAAACTTGTATCAAATATGAGAATATGATAGGTGCATTCTAGGGTGAGAAAGTTTAACAAGTCTCCCACCATGGGAAACAAACCTGATCCGTAGGATTAGAATCTTTTTCAAGATGAGAATAACATTATCATATACATACATGTACTGGATTAAAACCCACCAAAATATATATTTAATTTAGTATTGCTATTCGCACCACCAAAATTGCTATTCACATCCCCACGTATTTAATTTTATTACTGTAGCAATATATATATATATATATATTTAATTTAATGGGTTATTTTTTTTATTTTAAAGCAGTGAAATTACGTCCAAGCCCTTGGTAATTTACTGTAGCAAAAAATATATATTTAATTTAATGGGTTACTATTTTTATTTTAAAGCAGCAAAATTACGTCCAAGCCCTAGTAGTGTTCTGAATAATTTTTATTTCCAAAAATATCCTTTCCACGAAATCGTGATTCCATGGCAAAATACACTACGGAATCATGATTCCGTTGTGTATTTTATCAACGAAAAGACTATTCCGTTTCGTATTTTGTCCACGGAATCATGATTCCATTTCATATTTTTTTTGCATCCCTAGATACACAATGGAATCTTGATTCCGTTGTACATTTTATACAATAGAATCATGATTACGTGGAAAGGGTATGTTTGGTAAAAAAAAATTAAGCACATGTGCTTAATTAGCATTGCTATTCGCACCTCCAAAATTGCTATTCACATTCCCATGTGCTTAATTTTTTTTAACCAAACATACCATTTCCACGTAATCATGATTCTATTCTATAAAATGTACAACGGAATCAAGATTCCATTGTGTATCTAGGGATGCAAAAAAAAAATGAAATGGAATCATGATTCCGTGGACAAAATACGAAACAGAATAGTCTTTTCGTTGATAAAATACACAACGGAATCATGATTCCGTAATGTATTTTGCCATGGAATCACGATTCCGTGGAAAGGATATTTTTGGAAATAAAAATAATTCAGAGCACTACTAGGGCTTGGACGTAATTTTGCTGCTTTAAAATAAAAATAGTAACCCATTAAATTAAATATATATTTTTTGCTATAGTAAATTACCAAGGGCTTGGACGTAATTTCACTGCTTTAAAATAAAAAAAATAACCCATTAAATTAATATATATATATATATATATATATATATATATATATATATATATATATATTGCTACAGTAATAAAATTAAATACGTGGGATGTGAATAGCAATTTTGGTGGTGCGAATAGCAATACTAAATTAAATATATATTTTTGTGGGTTTTAATCCAGTGCATGTATGTCTACGATAATGTTATTCTCATCTTGAAAAAGATTCTAATCCTACGGATCAGGTTTGTTTCCCATGGTGGGAGACTTGTTAAACTTTCCCACCCTAGAATGCACCAGCAAAAACTCCAGTGGGAAGCAAACGTTGACTCAAGGAAGCGTAACTCGACAACAATAGAAGATAAATTTCAGGTGGGGAGTTTGCTTGTGGTAACTCTTGTTTAATTGCTGTTTGAAACTCTTGATTTCTATAATTTTCTTTAGTTTTGCTTGGGCTGAATTACTCTTTGTTCCATGTTATTTTGAATGTACCGTGGTTACCCAATTACGTGTGGTGAGCATTTTGAAGAATCCTATGAGCTCAATATCTATTTATTTATTTTTATTCCTCAAGTACAGACAAATTGAACCTAATGTGATGGACTATGACACCTTGATAAACACTTTAGTTGAGTAACAAGGCCTGAATTGAATCATATTTCTAATTAAACACCTGGATAAAATACTTATAGATGTTTAATTCAAAATAATAAGGAAAATAGAATCTGTAATATAAGGATGGATCGGTAATAATACTAGTAACAAAAGAAAATAATAATAATAATAATAATAATAATAATAATAATAATTATTATTATTATTATTATTATTATTATTTTGATAAACATATAAAAAATAATAAATTGTTTATTTTATTAAAAAATTAAACAAATGCCGAATGTGTATTTCAAAAAAGCAAATTACAGTAACACCCCTTATAGGGGATGTTATTGTAAAGTTATGGATATCAGTGTAATATTTTCAATATAAGGGGGTGTAAGTGTAATGTTAAACTTAAAGGAGGTTTAATGTAGGAAAATAAAAAAGAGTAGAGTTATGTGTAATTTGATAAAAGCTCATGAGATGTTAATGTAATTTGCTCGTTTCAAAAAGATCAACGTGAGCATTTCCCAACTTTTTTCATTAAAAAATAAAGGTTTAAATACATTTTTAGTCCTTGCAATTTAGTGTTTTTTTGTTTTTCGTCCTTGCAAAATTATTTTTTTGGTTTTAGTCCTTGCAAATTATGTTTGTTTTATTTTTCGACCTTATATCGATTTAGATAGCATTTTTTTCACTACTCAAAGCGCTATCTAAACCACTTTAAAGACGAAAAATAAAACAAATATAATTTGCAATGACTAAAACCAAAAAAATAATTTTGCAAGGACGAAAAGCAAAAAAATACTAAATTGCAAGGACTAAAAAAGTATTTAAGCCAAAAATAAAATAAAAGAAATCTGTTAATTTTGCTAAATTATTAAACTTGCTATTTTATAGACTTGACTACTTTTGTCACAAGAATAATAATCTTTTAATTTCTTATCTCTTCAATCTTCTTGATTCACAAGAAAGCATGGTCTACTAGTCATCTGCTTTGGGCGGCCAGAAAAGTCAACAATGGCATACTGCAGCCTTCCTTCTAATCCCTTAATATAATCCCCTTTCCTGCTTCATTCTTATTCCCAATCTCCCAACTATATATTATACTACCCTTATTCTTCTTCTTTCATTCAAATTCCTTTTCTTTTTTCCATAAATAAGCTAAAACTCACAACCAAATGGAGAAAGCAGATAGCAAAGAAGAAATGGTTGATTTGGCTTAAATATGTCTTGGACCTCTTCAACTCTCTGACCTGGATGATCTCATGGTGTGGACCACTGATGATAAGGTGGCCAACTTTTGCTCTTGGGATCCTTACACCAGCAAAGATGGTGGCATTAACTTCATCCAAAATATAGCAACCAAATTTCTATGGTGTAGAGCAATATGCCTTAAGGATCGTGCAATTAGGTGTATCTCTCTGTCCTCCAATTCAGAGCACGATAAAACAAGGAACAAATAGGTAGAACTTGGGTATCTTGCGGGTTCCAAATACTGGGGTAAAGGGGTTGCCACGCTGGCTGTGAATAGAGCTGTCAAATAGGCCGCCCTGGTCTATTTGGCCCTAGCCCATTTAGGTTAGAGCCAAACTGGCCCATAGGGCCAAAAAGCTCTTAGGGCTAGGGTCAACCCATGGGCCAACCAACTTCTAGAAATTAAAATTTCAAAAGTTAAGAGAATTTTTCTTGTGAGCCAGCAGCGGCCGAGGTCAGTCGACAATTGGCATGGTCGAGGTCGGCCAAAAATTGCCGCGGCCAATGTCAGCAAAAAATTGCAGCTGCCAACGTTGATAGAAAAACAATTTTGGTCGATGTAGGCTTAAAATTATCCTGATCGATGTCAATCGAAAACTCCCCCAGTCAAGGTTGGCCGAAAACTGCCCTAGTTGAGGTCGACCAAAAACTGTCACGGTCGATGTCGGCTGAAAAAAAACCAAACTGCCCCGACTGACATCGCCCAAAAACTCCCCTAACCGACGTCGGTCGAAAAACAACCCTAGTCAAGGTCGGCCGAAAAATTCCCTGGTTGAGGTCAGCTGAAAACTGCCCTAGTTGAGGTCGGCCAACTGCCTCGGCCGGTGCCACCCAAAAACTGCCCCAGCCGACTTCGGCCGAAAAACAGCCCTGGCCGAGGTCACCAAAAATTCCCCTGGTCGAGGTCGACAAAAAATTGTCGTAATTGATGTCGGGCGAAAAACAGCCCTGATCGAGGTCGGCTGAAAACAGCCCTGGCCGACGTCACCCTAAAACTCCCCCAATCGATGTCGGTCGAAAAACAACTCTGGTCATGGTCGGCTGAAAATTGCCTTAGTTAAGGTCGGCCAAAAATTGCCTTGGCCGATGTCAGTCCAAAAACAGACTTGGCAAACGTCGGTAAAAAACTGTCCCTACCGACATTGTCAAAAAATGTCCTGATTGTCAGCCGAAAATTGCCTTGTTCGAGGTCAGCCAAAAACCGTCCTAGGTGCGTAAAATGCGTTCGCAAAGGACAAGCGTACCCTACGCAGTAGTAACAGTGGACTCTAGGAGTCCGGATATCGAACCCAAAGGACCAGTCGCGTTCCCAAATAACCAATTTCACAAATAACTAAGCAATCCATAATATAAAATCAAATTGAGAAGAATGGTGGTCAATTAATCTTTTCAAAAGAAAGAGAATCGGAGCAGAAAGATTAATGTGAGAACAATTATGATAAAGAAGCCTAGGATTGTGATTTCACATGTACTCGTTTTTCCCCCAATTCTAATCTCAATAAAATCCCTAAATGTGTTACTTGCCAACGACCTCTTAAATTCGTTAATTAACAATTGATCATAGTTAATAACGCTATTTCCCCTAATTTAATTCCCAATTGATCATTGGTGAATTAATTTAGAGCAAATGATAAATCTCAGAGAGGTTGATTAACATGTTAATCTACTGAAAATTCATACAATAAGTTTGATCATGCAAATTGTACAAATCCAATCACTTCACAGTTTAGTTAATCGCAAGCAATTGATCATAGACAAGAGATTAACTTATGTTTAGACTGATCGGTCCTAAAAGCAGTAAAAGTAGTGAAGAGATACAAATAACTGAATAACGTCGAGCTTTTATTAAAATTAGAACTGGGGTACAAATGTACAGTTACATCACAATCCGGGGCTAAGAGAAACTAGCCACTCATGTTCATGATTAATCCAGAAAACTCAAAAGAAGACATAAAAATTACAAAAGGGAAGAAACTTTACAGTGATGATCCCCAATGATGTTCTCCACGTCCTCCCGCAACTCAAGGTCTCTCACAGGACCTCTTTCTCACCCAGAACCCTCAGTTTTCAAAATAGAACAAAAGATAAAAGATAAAAGGGTTTGTCCTCCTATTTATAATAATTCAAAATTTAAATGGGCTGACAGCGTAACTTACCACGGCCGTGATCCTTGCATAAAGGTCCAATTCTACTACACAACCAGCATGGCTATGGTAAATTTACCATGGCCATGGTCCTTGCGTTACTTCAATTCTGGCCTTTTTTCTTGGTCCTCCAGATAGTGGCATTTTTGCTCCAAAAAATGCAATTTTCAACTCTTTTCCTCATGAAGCCTCTCGAGTACCTGTCTTGCATCAACTAATACCAAACAGTGAGTTTTGCCAATAAAATATATTCAAAATGTATGAAAATGACATCTAAACTCACATCAAAATACAATCAAAGTCCGGCTTATCACTAAGGTTGGCTGAAAAATGTCTTGGCCAAGGCTGGCCGAAAGAAACCCAGGCCAAAGTTGGTCGAAAAATACCCTAGCCGAGGCTAGCCAAAAAATGCCCTAGCCAAGGCAAGCCGAAAGAAGCCTTGATTGAAGTAGGCCAAAAAATACCTAGGATTGGCCAACTGAAAAAATATTTTTGAAATTGTTATAATTTGTAGGTTGGCCCTTCAAGGCCCTAGCCCTGACCTTTTACAAAGTGGGACTTTGTGGGTTAGGACTTTTTTGGGCCATTTCATTAAATGAGCTAGAAAACTTAGGACCATTATAGTGGACTGATCCTGGGACTTAGGGCCAAATTGACAATTCTAGCTGTGAAACAAGTGGTTAAGGCTGCTTTCACTGAGTTACCACACTTGGAGAGGGATGAAGCTCTTGTTGATGTGTTAAATGTTCGGTCTCAGAGAGTGCTGGAGAAGGTTGGTTTCCAAAGGGAGGGAGTTCTCAGGAAGTATGTGTTCCTCAAGGGAAAAAGCAGAGATATGGTCATGTTCAGCGTTCTTTCTACTGATCCTCACCTTAGATTTCCTCAATTTATAGTATGATGTTTTGTAAAATTTATTTTCTGGTTACACGGGAGAAAGGAAACCCCAGCAAAATCATCTTTACTCTTTATTCATTATTTGTAAAACCAAACTTACAAACCAATTTCGTTTCATTCCGTTCGTTTCTCTCTGTCCAAGATGTAAGTACCTATTCTTTCAAATAACGAGATGTTGCCTGGTGATCTTCCTCATGGTCTTGAGAATCTAAAATGCACTGTTCCATATAATTAAGAACCTTATATTTTACATAACTTTAAGGCTTAATTATCATTTTGGTCATTTAATTTATTTATTAGGTTCAATTTAGTCCTTTTAATATTAAAAGGTTCAATTAAGTCATATAATTTTTAAAAATTGTTCAATTAGGTCCCTTTACTTTTAAAATGTTCAATTAGGTCCTTAAATTTTTAAAATAGATTCAATTTGGTCCCTCTTAAAACCAAATTTGGTCTTATTTTTAAAAAAAATTCAAAGAAGGTGGAAAAAAAATGAGACCAAATTGAATCCATCTTAAAAAATAAAGGACCTAATTGAACCTTTTAAAAGTAAAGGGACCTAATTGAGTATTTTTTTAAAATTACATAACTTAATTGAATCTTTTAATGTTAAGAGGACCAAATTGAATTTAATAAATAAATTAGAGGACTAAAATGATAATTAAGCATAACTTTAAGTCACATCCTGTGTGGTGGAATTGATTTAATTTGCAACTCATCAATAGCATCCCTATTCACGTTCATCTAAGGGAGGCATTATAAGAATTCATTTCATAGACTAACAACTATTTAATTTGAAAAAATGTTTTTTTTAATCTAAAAATTTGCAACTCATCAATGGCATCCCTATTCTGTTCAACTAAGTGAACCACTAACATATTTATAAGATTTCATTTAATAGACTAACTAAAATCAATTTATAGGCAAATTAATATTTATTCCTTATTTATTATTTCCTCAATTATATAAACTATTGAAAAATTTTCCTTACCTACATAAATATCAGTTTTCTTTATCTATATAAATTTTATTTTTCTTTTATACATTAATATCTATATGTAAATTTTCTTTTATGTAGATTAATTTAACTTTCTCTTATATATTGATATTATAAGTGAAAATATATTAATATATGAATTGTATTATATATAAAATAAAATTCATAAACTTTAATTTTTTTTTTTTAATGAAATCAAGTAGAGAAATTTATGAAAAACATGTACCTGATGCATGATTTTTAATAGGATGTGGTAGTTTCTTAAAATTTTGAATAGAAAGCTTTTCTATTAAGTATTTAAGTTGTTTTTACATTTAAGAAGTATTAATTTAATATATTTTTAATGTAATGAAAAACTGAATTTTTAAATTTATTTTTCAGAAAATTGTAAACCTTTTTATAGTTTTAACAATTTAATTCCTAAAAAAAATACAACAATATTTAAAAATACTTCTTATGTATTCACAAGAGAGACATGTAAACATCGTCCCATGTAAATATCGTCCCATACGATGCACGGGTCAATACACTATTTATTATTAGGGTAAAATATGTTTTTGGTTCCTCATTTTATCTAGATTTCTGTTTTTAGTCCCTCATATTTTTTTTACTATTTTTAGATCCTCATAAATTGTTATGTTCTGTTTTTAGTCCCTCATAAATTATTTTCTTCTGTTTTTAGTCCTTGACATTAATTTAAACTGTTAAGTGATGATATAACGAACATAAACTGTGTGTATAAAAATTTTCTAATTAAGTTTCTAGTGACTTTTAACTGCTACAAATTTTTTGGCAGTCAGAAATGTTTACTTTTGTAACATTTCTTGTGATTTCAGAAAATCTAGTGTTCGAGATTTTTATTTTTTTATTTTTAACATTTTTGACGATGTTAGTATGCCAGAAAATTTGCAGCAGTTAAAAATTGCTAAAAACTTGAACGAAATTTTTTCAAGCACAAATTTTGTTCACCCGACATCACTTAATAATTGAAATTAATGTCAGGGACTAAAAACAAAATAAAACAATTTTTAAGGGACTAAAAATAAAAATCAAGATAAAATGAGAGACAAAAACATATTTTACCCTTATTATTATTATATAAAAAAGTTTTGTCACGTAAGCATATGCTATGTGGCATTACTATATCTATTCGTGTTCTGCCTAAATTTTATCGACCTTTTATTTTATTTTTAATTTATTAAAATATATTATTAAATTTAATTATAGTAATTAAGATTATTATAATAAATATATCGAATGAGAGGAAGAATTGTTACAATTTATGGACCCTACTTGAAACAATTTTCCATCTTGTTAGAAGCGATTAGAAACGAAATTCAACCAACAAGATCTTTGTTTCATCTTTACCCTTCTCGATTATTGTCGAGACAACATTGTAATTGTAAAATTAATTTATGCAGTGTTTTTTTTTTCTCTCCCCCCTTTGTTGTTATTGGTGACTATTAATTATTCCAACACCATAGTTTCCAACAGCTTCATATCATTACACATACTTTTATTCTCTTATGCTTCAACGTGAGTATTAGGAATTACGCTAATATATTTGTTTCACTGTCACGTGACTTTTTTTTTTTTTTAGATATTCTCAATTTTTAGAAATTGTGCTAATGTATCCAAGAATTGATGTCTAACTCATGTTTTAGAAGTGTTTATTGCTAAATATTAAGGAGAGGAAGATACAGTATTTTTTTTTTTTTTATTCAAGGAATATTGTAGTTTTTTTCACAGTTAGAAGACTTTTTAAAAAGGGTAAAATAATTTTTTTTATTTTATCTCTTATTTCTTTCTTTTCACTTTTTAATGTTAAACAATAGAAAATAAATCTACCTAAAAAAATAAAAAATAAATAAACTCATTTTGTTTTTTACCCCATCAATCCAAATAATTTATTTTTCACTTAAATTCCTTTTAGTTTCCTTCCTCTCTATTTCTTTCTTCTTCGTTTATTTCCTTTGAATTTTATCATAAAAATAAAAATAGTTTAAAAATATTTTAAAATTATTAAAAAATAATTTATTAAAAATTGTTTAAAAATATTTTAAAATTTAGTTTAATTATATTTTTATTTATTCTAATCATTTCTTAAAAAAAAGTTTAAAGGTAAAAAATGAAAAGATGTCCAAATAATATTGCACTTCAAGACATAATCAAGTTCCAAATAAAATTAGTTTCTCTAGAGCACAAATCCAAATAAAATTAATCTCTCTAACAGGTAATGGATACTTTTAACATTTGGATTAGGGGTGTAAGTGGGTCGCACTTGCGAACCCGTCTAATCCAACCCAACTCAATTAGATTTTTGTGGATTTGGTTGGGTCATTGGATTGTGTTGGGTTTATTTTAGTGAACCCAATTAAAATTGGATTGAGTAATGGGTTTGCCAGTTTTGGACCCGACCAAACCCAACCCAACTCAACCCGAATATACAGTAACATATAACAAAAATACTAATTATTTGTCTAGTGTCTATTAATATAGAAAACTCTAAAGGCCTAAAGTAAACTCTCATACCTCAATAAGTCTCACACTCATAGAAATTGAACATGTATTAAGTATTATGCTATTTGAGACCATGTTTTTATGATTACTGTTTTAATGATTTATGTTTTTATGCTTACTGTTGACTTAAGTATTATGAGTTGTAAAATAATATTATGATTTATAAATATTGTGAGTTGTTAAACAAATTACATCTGTATGTTTTATCATTATGAATGAGTTACTTAAATAAGTTACAAATGCATGATTTACTTAATCAATGTTAATTTTGAAAATATCTCTTATTGTTTTTTAATTTTTAGTTTGATGTATTTTTTAATTTTTTTTCAAGAGTTAAAGAAGTAACATTTTTTTAATGACCCAACCCAATTAAAGTTGGGTTGGGTTGGATTGGGTTGCAAAAAAAAAAAAAGATTAACCCAACCCAAATAATTTTAATTGGGTTGGGTTGAAAATTTGGTTAAATTCAACCCAACCCAGGCCACTTACACCCCTAATTTGGATAAAGAAAATATACGTACCCATTATCTGCGGGTATCCATTAGAGATATTCATTTTGTATCCGTTTTGAATTTTATCCATGAATATCTACGGTGCTTAAAAGACCTTATTATTTTATATGCATAAGGATAAAAAATGTTATATCAAATAAAACTAAAAATGAACCTAAACCAACTTGAAATCACTAAAGAAAAATTTACAAGTCTATTAGTTATTAGCTTAAACAAAATATGATTTACAATATTATTATATAAGCACTATCTTATTTTTGTAATCATCATTAAAAAAATTTTACTGTAATCTATAAGTTTAAATACTGAAAAATCTATTTTTTTTATATAATTGTTGTTAGTCATTTTTTTCCTTTATGAAAAAAATATTTTTTTTTAAAAGAAAAGCTAATAATTACAAAATGTAATCTAAAATATTTGTATTATTAATATTTTTTATTAAAGTTATGTATATATTTAAGTTATTTATGAATGTAAATATTTTTATAAAGATAATAATGTTTTTTAAGGGAAGATATTCATATTATTTCTTTAAAAATATGTTCAACAATAAATTGTGGTGCATTATCAAAGCGACAGGGGCTAACATACAATTTAGAAACCCTAGCTAGAGTATGAGCTACTAAATTAGCTTGCCTCTTTACAAAGCCAACTTTAAAGTTTGGCACGCACCTGAGGAGGTCCCTGCAATGATTTATAATAACTCCCAGCTCTGATTCATCATGTTTCACGGTATTTACATCATGGACTATTTGCTAACAATCAAGTTCAATAACAACATTCTCCATACCTATATTCCTCAGCCATTTGATAGCTTCTAGTAACCCCATAGTTCCGCCTTCATTGACTCTTGGCATAAAATCACTATTTAGAGTGTAAGCTTTGATGAATGTGCCTTTGTCATCCCTTAAACACATTCCAACACCAAAACCAGGAATTTCTTTGAAGAACGCAGCGTCAACATTACACTTGAAATAGTCTTTGGGAAGCGGTAACCATCTTGGTTGTAATATGATGGTTGAAGTGTTATTTAGCTCCTCAAATTTGGGCTTCCGAGCATCCAACCAATTCTTCAGTGACTCAAGTGCCATGTTAACTACGTGTTTAGTTTGAAGAACCTTCTCTTCCTATAGTTTTGCATTTCTACTCTTCCATATGCTGCACATTATCATGGCAATCTCCTACAGCTCACGTTGACTCACCTTATTACATAACTCAACCATAAATTTAGAAAAGCCTTCAACTTGCTGCATAATAGGATATAGCAAATTCCATTTTCCTGTATATATCCATTTATTTTGAGTATGAATGCAATCTAAGAAAGTATGCCAACAATTCTCCACATCAATGTCACAGAAAATGCATGTTAAACCACAAGCAATACCTCTTGATTGAAGTTGAGCCCAATTAGGTAAACAACCTCTGCAAGCTTGCCATATAAACACCTTAACTTTTGGTGGAACACTCAGACTCCGTAACTTATTCCATTCTCCTGGAACTTTGAAGTAGTTCATTTCTATCACCTGCTCCAATAAACATCTATAGCCAGTTTTTATAGAATAAATCCCATCTTTAGTCCAATTCCATACTAGAGCATCCTCTTGGTTCAAACTACATAGGGGAATACTCAATATAGCTGCAACATCTCTTTCATTAAACATTGACATGATCAACTCTTTATTCCAACGCATACCATCCTAATCTACGAGAGCACTGACCATCCAATATCTATATGCTGTGGGCGCTGCTAAACTAACATGAGTATTGTCCTCTATGGGCCAAGGATCATCCCAAATTCTCACCTTAAGACCATTGCCCATTCTCCATCTACAACCTTGGCGCATTAGAACCTGAGAAGCACAGATACTTCGCCATGTATAGCTAGGGTTATTGCCAACCTTAGCATTTAGAAAAATCCCCCGTGGGAAAGTATTTAGCTTTGAGAATGCAGTATATGATAGTATCTGGGTTGGTAAGTAATTTCTAGCCTTGCTTCCCCAGCATGGCATTGTTAAAGCCATAGATGTCTCTAAAACTCATTCCCCCATCAACTTTCCTTGTAGTCAATCTATCCCAGCTCATCCATCTAATTCCTCTGCCTCCATTCCCTCCAAAACCCCATCAAAAAAGAGTTCAACATTCTTTGAATCTCATCAGCTATAGTCACAAGCAGCAAGCAAACACTCATACAATATGATGGTATTGCCTATAAAACTGATTTAATAAGAACCTCTTTGCCTGCTTTAGACAGAAACTTTCCACTCCAAGATTGCATCTTCCACCACATCCTATCTTTCAGGTAACTAAAGACTACCCTTTTTTTTTTTTCTGCCAATCATAGAAGGCACTCCAAGATACCTACCTGTTCCCAGACACTTTACCACACCAAGTCGAGAAATCAACAATTGCTTCTGGGCAGGATCCACATTCCTGGTAAAGAATATTTCTGACTTAGCAAGGTTGATTGCTTGGCCAGAAGCTCCTTCATAGGTTTGAAGAATATGGTGCATCACATTACTCTATTTTCTATGGCCTTAAAGAACAGGAAACAGTCATCTGCGAACAACAAGTGACTAACAATAGGAGCCCCTTTGCAGATCCTAACTCCATGTAAATCACCTTTGGCCTCAGCTTTTCGTATCAATGAGGTAAGTCCTTCTGCACACAGAATATACAAGTAAGGCAAAAGAGCCCTCCCAGGCAAAATAGGACCCACATTATCATTATTAAGCAAAACCGTATATTCAACTAAGGACATACACACTAACATCCACTGAACCCATTACTCCGCAAAACCCAATTTTAACATAATAACCTTCAAATACCCCCAATCCATCCTGTCATATGCCTTGCTAATATCAACCTTTAACGCGACATCATTGACCTTCCCCTTTGTCTTACAACGCATGTAATGAATGATCTCCATGGCCACCAACACATTGTCGGAGATGGATCTATTAGCAATAAAAGCAAATTGTTCTTTCGAAATACAGTATGAGAGTACTGGTTTCAATCTATTTGCAAGTACCTTAGATAGAATTTTGTATGCTACATTGCACAAAGAGATGGGTCTAAGGTCCTTCATTGACATTGGGTTATCACACTTAGGTAGCAACACAATATTTGTACCATGCATTTTTGTAGGTAACTCATCCCTTTCAAGCCAATCCTTGCAGGCCTTTATAACATCTTTGTTGCAAATATCCCAGAATCTTTGGTAAAAACTGGGATTTAAACCATTAGGGCCTAGGGCTTTGTCTTGATGCATCTGGAAAAGTGCAACACAAAACTCATCATCACTGAATGGTGCAAGTAAAGCTTCATTTTGACTATCATTAATACAAGGGTGTAACGCATCCAGGACAGGCCCATAATCCCTATTACTTGCCTCAAACAAATTATGAAAATAATCCTTCGCAATATTGCACATATCATCCTTATTGGACACAAGATCACCATTAATATTCATCAAGGATTTTACCTTATTATGGCGTTTCCTAGAGGAAGCCATTGCATGGAAGAAACGTGCATTAAGATCTCCATCTTTCAGCCAATAAGTTTTCGCTCTTTGCCTCCAAAAACTTTCTTCTTGAGCTAACAACGTGCCCATCTTCTCCTTATAAGTGTTAAATGCTTCTACAAATGCTTGATCATGACAATCACGAAGCTCTTCTAGCTTTGTTCTACATTCACTTATCTCACCCCGAAATTTTGCTCGTATATTCCTGCTCCACTTGCCAAGCTGGTTTGTACATCGAGCTATCTTAGTATTAAGATCAACATCACTGCTATTGTCCCAACTAGAAGCACTACATGGTTAATATCAGGCTCTTTTAACCAAGAATTTTCGAACTTAAACTTTCTTTCTCCAAAGGACGGAAATTTATCAAGCAACCTCAGGTTAATAGGGCTATGATCTGACACAGGCGCCACTAAATTTTCCAAATGACAATTTGGAAATAAATGGAACCACGACTGTGCGTCCATAGCTCTGTCTAACCTCTCTTCCACTGCATTAGCATACCCCTTCCCCCGATTCCAAGTAAACGAGTAGCCACCCAACTCAATATTCGTCAATTCACAATCCATAATGGCTTCTCTAAAACCCCTCATCAGCCGTTTATATAAATTAATTTTATAATTGATTTTATAATATGTATAAATTAAGATGATATAAGATATATATATATATATATATATATAAGTATAAAATTAATTATATACATATTAGTATTCATAATTATTTTCATATTTTTTACACTATGAAAAATTCGAAATTATCAACTTCACCCGTACGGGTTATTACGTTAGTAAGTTGTAATTACAATGTCTAATGGAGGTGAATCTACAAGTTTAATTACTTGAAGGAATTTGTAATTGGGCCTAACACGTCCAATTTAGTGGGAATTTTTCCATAAAATAAAAATAGCATAACAAAACTACTATAAAAGGCATTATTTAATATTAATCAAATTGTTGGTCAAATAAATTAAATTACAACTTATTAAAGTGTATCTTTCAATTTGCTATAAACAAAATTGATTGGACCCAATTACACGTGTACACTTTAATTACTTGAAGGAGTTATTAGTTGGGCCTAACAGTGGCCCATGGGGCAAAATCCATAGTTAATACTTAACTGAATTCAGTTGTCATTACTACTATAAATTACAGGGAAGTAAAACTAAAACCCATCACTTACCAACAAATTCATAACTACAACGAGAATTAACGGTTGAGCGAGAGATTTTTCAAGAATGGCACCGCGAGTTGCTCCAAAACCTTGCGGAGCATGCAAGGCACGCAAGCAAAAATGCCGCCCAGGGTGCATATACAAGGCGTTTGGTTACCACAAAGAAAAGGAAGAGGAATTTAAAGAATTATCGAGGTACTATGCAAAGATCGACGAAAAGGTGGCTCAAATAAAGGTCGAACTACGACCCACTCTTATGGTTTCATTGCTGAAGGAGGTAAGGAGAAGAAAGAAGAACAAGTTGTATGGCAGCTGCATTGTCATAAGGAGACTACACCTTCGATTGAAAGCTATGAATGAGAAGCTTATGGCATTGAGAACGAATATTAGAAGAAAGAAACTGAAGATAAAGAGTCTCCAGGCTGCCATGAAGACTCGTCAAGATTTGGGTCCAGGTAACTTTTGGTGGTGTTCTTTTTATTTTATTATTATTATTATAATTCTTTGCATTATACGTTTTATTATGAGTTTTGATTAAATTGGTTAAGACTTATAAATTTGATGTGGCAGATATCACGACGACATCCACCGTTGCTGCCGGAAGACAAGGAAAGTCGGGGGTTTCCAGAGGCTAAGGTAGGTTTTTCTGCATTTTCCGCTTGATTATCACTTAATTGTTCGGTTTGTTACGTAGAGTGACACGTCGTTTATTAATTTACACTGTTTTTCACAGTTTGATGGGAAAGGCTGGGGATATGGTTGCTGCGTCATCGTGTGCTCATTGTAAGGCATGAATATTGTGCTCGTACTATATGTGTAAATAGATTCTGCAATCGCATTATATGTTCTTTTTAGTTACTTTCTTTTTATTTTACTGTCTATATAGCTAGGGAGGTACTAATACACGATGCTGATAGTCCTTAGCAATTACGATTTTACTCCTAATAAGTGTTTCTTTGTATAGTTTTAATTCGTATTGCTGAGGCATAATGGATTTGGAATGTGTTGGAAGTTAGTAACGACTGACTACATATGTATACATCTGAGTCCGTAACGTAATAAAATCAGTACATATGTTGATTAATTTGGCCACGGTGAGCGCCACTACTTCTCGTATCATTTAATTTAATAATACTACTACTTGTTAGATGTTGGCTTAATCTATATTTGTAAAGGTCTTAGGGAGCGAAGAAATTTGATTACTGTAGTAACTTTTCTTCAGCTAGTTTAGTTCAAATTTGGAAACCGGGAACGGGAAGGAAGCATATCCACACGCATAATGTTGCTATTTCAATGTGGAATAGATAAAATTTTACTAATATTCTTTGCTCCGTACTCAACCTAGTAGAAAAATTACAAATTAGTACAATTTTGGGTGTGATTGGCATTAAAATTGGAGCATAATAATTTGACCAAGCAGCAACTTGCTACAGCTGCTGGTTGTTGGAGAAAACTAGCAGAGGTGAGGACTTATATGAGGAATTTGGGGGTGAGAAAGGCTCCCTTTTTGGTTGTGCTTGGGTTGATGTTTCTCCCTTTTTGGTAGGGGACACTTCCAGCCCTCATGCGTCTGAGATTTACCCTTTGATGGATGGATTGAATGAGCTAATGAAAGATGCTGGTTATGTACGTAGTGAAGAGTTTGTTTCATATATCGGAGGAAGATTTTGAGGAGATGAATATCGTAAGGGAATGTATACTGATAGAAGTTAAAATAGATTTTATTTATAGGTGTCTCTTGTAGTTTTACCCCTGATCAGTTTGTTATTACAATCCCTTGGTTGCATCCTAAAAAGCAGAAACTTGCTACAGTTGCCAGATCAAGCAGAAAAATTGAACTCTGCATGTTAAAATTATCATGAGTTGTTTTCGAATGGTCATTTTACTTCTTTAGCACAAGGGACCTCATTGCACTGTTCCCCAGTGCCAGCCATTTCATTTACCAGCTACCCTTTTGCATTATTTGAGATAATTCAAATTTCAGAGTGGTGTTGAATCAAAGCTTTTAAAGAAGTCCTGACGAGGTTTATTTTGGGTAGGAAGATATTGGTTTGGAGTCCCTTGGTTGCTATAGGAATATAAGCTTTTATCAGAATCAGACAGGCTATATTCTCTAAGGGGGTGCTTATGACTTTATGTGAGTTTCCTATGAGCGTCTGTTGATGTTATTGGGGCTCTGCAGCTTCTCATACCTTGAGAGAAAGGTGGATATAGTTACTATGCTGCTTTATTAATTAAAACGTGAAAGGAATATAAAAAGTTGACTCTTCGTTCTTTTGTTTTCGTAAAATATAAAAGGATAAAATATATTTTTTTCCTTCATTTTATCTTATACATTTTTAGTTCCCTCTAACCAAACATTAGGAAAGTCTTATCCTTATTTTCTTATGATTTGTTAAAGGAAGGGAATGGGTCAAGAAAATTGACGACAACATTTTCTATTTTTACTTTTTTTCTTTTTTTCAAAAGCTTATATCAAACTAATCGATCTCCTTTAGTCATGTCATCATTTTCATCTCAAACTAGTCCTTCAAGATTATTGTTCTTCTGCGAATGCAAGACTTTCATTCAAGTTTTTCAATTAAACGCAGCACCACAATCCTCAGGCTGCTGAATTTTAGCAAACAGCCTTATGAAGACGCTTATATTACAGAGACAATAGACCAGTCCACAACAACAGAGGATTTCGATACTTTAAAAAAAAAAAAAAAAAGGCAAAACATAAATTACACATTATAAAAATAACAAGATGCCGCACTAGGTAAAAAGCACTAGTTCCTCTAATCAACTAACGACATGTCTAAAGGCCACTTCCTTTCCAGATTTTTCCCCCATCCAACTTTCTAGAAGCGACCGTGGAAATATTAAATATGACAATCTTGTCCACTAAAATACACAATAATGACAAGCGCCTAAAACCCTCATCAGTGCATTAGAAGCTGGAAGTCATCATCATTATTCACCACTTTATAATCATATCCAAGTCTGTTAGCACGATCATGGAATTCATCCATCTCACTTTTGGGTACCTGTATTCCGACTAGTACATTTGCTCCAGTCTCACCCTGTTGGTCAGTAAGTAAAAGGATGACATCAGATATGCATTGGTCAAAGGAAAAAGAAAGAAAATACATAAAGGACAAAACTTAGATACAATTTCTTATGTGCTTATAGTGCTGTTCTCCAATCAAATTTGAAGTTTCACCTTCATAATTTGTGTAATAAAAGATCAATGCAAGTTACCAAGGTAAAAAACTCCGATTATGATTGGAGAACACCACCAAAATGACCTAAGGAGTTGCATTTTAGTTTTGTCCATGCATAAAACCCCATGTCCCCATGCAGTGTGTTTGATTAAAGGAATAGAAAGTAAAAAATTCCCACCTCCCCTCGGTAATGGAATAAACTAATATTCCAACGTGGACTGAAGGGGTCCAAAAATTTCAACAAAGCTCCAGGTCTTTCTGGAAAGGTGAAACGACAAAGAACCTCATTCTGAACATTTGATCGGCCTCCCATCTGAAATTTGTTCAGAACAAAGTTAACTGAGTTCAACAATACAAACACAGGATCAGTTATTCAACTGTTTGTGAAAGATACATGATTGATAAAGACTATCTCAAGAAGATGAGACAAACAAATCAAATGGGGCGGTTTAGTCGTGTGATGACACTTAATTTTCAACATCTTCGCTTAATTTAGACTGGAATCATCAGAAAAATCCAATATACCTAACATCAATGTTTTTAGACAGTTTGGTGGCTGCTGACCAAAGACAGTTTGGTGGTTGGGAATAGTGTTGAGAAAAGGGAAATGATATAATAAGCTTCAGTATGAAGGAAATTTTTGTGGCCCACATACCAAGTAACGCAAGTGGTCTTTCACCAAGTCACTTTCTGTCAGATTGTAAGTTTTGAGCTGAGAAGATTCCATCCTCTCCTGCATTGCTCTTAGTTCGGAGACTGTGTGAACCCCAACACTGCATGCAAATACAATTGAGACAATAAATACTATTGGCCACCTTAACAAATGAAAACTAATAAATAGGGACAAAGAGATGTCAATATACAGTGGACATATTGCTTTTAAAAAAATTGATTGGCAACGGATAAAAAAAATGATCAGGCAATTATGATCTTACCTGTAAAGGACAACCGCCTTCTCATTGGAGTTATATCTGTATTTGAATTCTGTGATGTTCACCTGCCCCACCTGGCAGACAAGATAGAAAATAAGTACAAACATGAAGAACACTTCTAGAAATAATGTTAAAGTAGCAGACATACCAATTGACAAAATTGTTTGAAACTGCCAAGCTCCTCTGGCATAACAGTTGCCAGCACAGCCTCTTGTTTACGACCAACATTAGCGAGTTCAGTTACAACCCGAAGTTTATCAAAATTCATGTTTGCTCCACTGGTTATTGCTACAATATTTTTCCCCTGGATCCCATGATACTTGCAGTATGCCTCAGCTCCAGCTAGTGAAAGTGCACCTGCTGGTTCTAATATGTTCCTTTTCTCCTCGAACATATCCTGCAACAAGTTTTATTGTTGTCATATCCCAAAAGTTTGTCATACAAATCTGTACTGCTTTTCATTAAATGTACTAGATAATCAAAGGTCTGGGTAAAATTACGTCCCCAATTCCGATTATATGAATAGAAGAGCTACATTTGGACCAATAAAAACTCCAACAACTGAACAGCCTATGCACCTAGACACAGGGAGAATGTCAACAGCAGAGCAACAGCCTATAAAAGTGCAAGGTAAAATTAATAGACAAGTTCATCTAATTAAAGCACATGCCTCCCTATAATCACCCTGTGGTGATAAACGGAAAACAGATCAAATTAAATCTGGTGTTAAGTAATTCTACAATAGGTTATTCCAACTACCGCCACCATTTTCTCCAATCTCCTTCATCCAACCTAAACCAAGATACAGAAAAAGACAAAAACTTAACCAAATATGTATAAACACAAAAAGTATTTGATAATGCTTTAATTGCACAAAAACTAGAAATAGTTTGTGAAGATATTATAGTTCCTCTAGCTATTATAAGCACTACACTCCAACTACCAATATGAAATTTGATATTACTTGCTGACTCGGGTTCATAAGTCATCAAGCAAATCTCAATTATTAACTCATTCAAACACTTTGCAATTTTTTCATCAACTGTCAAGAACTTTGGATGGCAAAGAAAATTTGATATAGCATCAGAACAATTAGCTAAAGATCTCTACACTTCTAATGAATAGAGAATATATATTTATTTCATTAGACAAGATACAATGAATTTGCTAACATTTTCACAAAAGATACTAGAGAAGTATATACATCATATATGAAGTTAAAAATATAAATCTGGAAAATATATAAAGCATCAGAGATTTAGAATGCAAACTTCACAAGCAAAAGAAAATCTTACCTTTATTGATGCACAAATCGAATCACGGCTTACAAGAACAACACCATCTATCAACTCCTTGCATATGCGAAAAGTTTCTTCACCAACCTCTTTAACAGCTACACCATCTGCAAATCCCCCAACCTGGTCTAAAATCACTCTCTGATCATGATGGAGTGACAACGCCATTGCATTTGCATCAGTGGGCTCCACCCCAATAATCTTCACCTGTGTATTCGTACTAGACATCAATAATCACTTCTCTAAATGAAGAAAGATATACAAAATCACAACCAATAACATAACATCATGTAAACCTCTGGATTAACCCTCTTCACATAAGCAGCAATACCAGCAATGAGACCACCACCTCCCACAGGCACAAAGATTGCATCAATTGGACCCTGCATTTGGCGCATAATTTCCATCCCAACCGTTCCCTGACCCATGATGACATCTGGATGATCAAAAGGAGGTACGAATGTCCTACCCTCCTCTACCCCCCGCTTCTTAGCATACGCTTGTGCTTCATCATAGGAATCCCCCACAAGCACAACCGTAGCACCCAGCGCCTCCACGGATTTCCACTGCAAAGTTACAAGAAACAAAAACACATAACTTAATTGAACATATTTTCTTTTTTCTGGGAGATAACTAAAGAAACAAGCAAGCAAAAGCAAACATATAAAGAAAACACACCTTGATTTCCGGAGTGGTAACAGGCATTGCAATCACTGCACTGCAATTCAACCTCTTGGCAGCTAATGCAACTCCCTGAGCATGATTCCCAGCAGACGAGCAGATAACCCCCTTTTCCAACAATTCGCTCGGAAGCTTTGCCATCATATTATAGGCTCCACGAAGCTTAAATGAGAAAACCTACACACCAATAACACACGTATGTCATTCACTCATCTTTCAATAAACCATATAGCATCTCTTAAACACGAGACTCCATTTTTCAAACTCCAAGGAAACACATTAAGCCCTTCACCATAAAAAAACAAAAAACAAAAAAAAGAACTGGGGTAAAAAACAATAAATGATTGACTGAACACAGTTCCTTCCATTTCAAGCAAGGATATAGTCATTTACATCACTGAAATCTTTTATTAACAACACAATAATAAAAAAAAATTCTTCAAAACCGCCATCACAAATTGTCATGTATTGTCAAGTTTTCTTACGTTACTTTCATAATAACTATCTTAAAAGCCATCTCATCGACAATTACTTAAAGGACAAAGATAACTTCTGATTGGTTGAGAGTGTCGTGTGTACACACCCAAACTCTAATTTTTAATAATACTAATTAAAAATGAAGCATTTTCACACCCATTGCACATCAAAATCAAAAATTGATATCGACCCAGATGTAAAAAAGGTGGTGAGAACGAACTTACGGGTTGCAAATCCTCTCTCTTGAGCCAAAGCTTAACCCCGAGTCTCGCAGAGAGCTTTGACGCCAATTGTAAAGGGGACTCAATCGCCACGTCATACACCTTCGAAGAGAGAATGTTCGTCAAATAAGTCATGGCATTAATCACGCCGTCGCCGCCGCCATCGGAGCGGGACCGGGCGGGGACGGCGCCGACGTAGCCGGGCGGGTACTGGAGGGAATCCGGCGAGACCCGGGGGCGCGGCGGAGCCACCGGCGAGGGATCTTCCGCGACGGCGGCGGCGGCGGAGGAGTGCGCGGCCTCCGGCGGCGTGGAAAGCGTGGCGGCGATGAGGGGCGCGCGGCGGGGACGCGCCGTGACGGAGTGGCGCGCCATTTTGCGGAGAGGGTGGCGGCGGAGGAGAGGTGGGGTTGTAGGAGCGACGCGCAACGCATCCATGGTGCTGTGTGTGTGCTGAGAAAAAAAATTATAATTAGAGTTCCAAGTTGAAGTTGAAGTCAGAGTTGTTACATATAGTATATATAATATAATATATAATATAATACGATACGATGTGTATAAAGAAATAAATACACGTTTATATTGTTGTTGATATTATTATCATCACTAGAAAAATTATGAGTAGGCACCTAGACTCTAATTGATGCTTTCTGTTTTTTATCTCTAGTGTGTAATTTTTTAGAGAAAATTTTGTTTATAGGAAGACTAATAGTATTATTTAATAATGTTGTGGGAGACTAATTTTTTTTAGGATAAAATATGTTTTTGGTCTCTCATTTTATCTAAATTTTTGTTTTTAATCTCTCATAAATTTTTTCTATGTTTTAGTCCCTCAAAAATTATTTTCTTTTATTTTTAGTCCCTAACATTAATTTTAACTGTTAAGTGATGTCATGACGATCATAATTTGTGCTTGAAAATTTTCTGTTTAAGTTTCTAGCGATTTTTAACTATTGCAAATTTTCTGGCAAACTAAAACTGTAAGAAATGTTAAAAAAATAATAAAAAAATCAAAACCTCGGACACCAGATTTTCTGAAATCACAAGAAATGTTACAAAAAGTAAACATTTCTAACCTCCAAAAAATTTGTAACGGTTAAAAGTCACTAAAAACTTAATTAAGAATTTTTCACACACATAGTTTATGTCTGTCATGTCATCACTTAACAGTTGAAATTAACGTCAGAGACTAAAAATAGAACAGAACAATTTATGAGAAACTAAAAACATTAAAAAAAATTATGAAGGACTAAAAACAAAAATCAAGATAAAATGAGGGACAAAAACATATTTTACCAATTTTTTTAATAGAGTCATTTTTATTATAAAAAATAATAAAGGTGAATAATAAAGAGATATTTAGAGTTATAAGATATTTATTTGTATATTATTATTATTATTATTATGTGTCGTCTGTTTTGGACTGGGAGTTTGAAAGAATGGACAAGAAGAGGAGGAGAGAGAGAGAGGAAAAGACGTTGTATAAATGTTATGTCTGTCTCTTGTTGTGAATACTAAATTGTGTGTTGTGTGGTGAATAATGTAATGTGCTACTGTTGCAGGAGGTCAGGACCTCAACTTGTTTAGGATTCTCCTACCCCACACATGGCCTCTCACACTTTTATAATGTATCACACTTTTGTAACAACTAGAGTAGTATATTTTACACATGGTCCCTCACACTTTTATAATGTATGATGTATCACACTTAAAAAATAATTATGCAGTAATAGTTTAAAATAATTTTATATTATTATTTGATCATAATAATAATTTTATATTATTATTTAATCATGATAATAGTATAAAATTGTTTTACAATTTCAATACATAGCTATTAAACTCTTGAGCAAATTACATTCATCATCTCTAAGTTTATAACTTATTATACTCACACTCCTTCCATATTTTACCCCTATATAAAACTCTAACTTTTGCAACTTAATTACAACCGCACCCCTACATTGTCACAGTGTTAATTTCATTAGTTGAAATGCCTCACATGCGTTGCACATGCTTCTTTAATAAAATTATAGGACACTTATGCCCCCCTTCTTCCTCACAGTAGTTGTTAAAGGCAAGAGGATTGAAGTGGCAAATCACCAAAATGATGACGGTTGTTGATTAGAGACACGTTTTGACGACTGAGGGAATGGCAGAGGAAGAGAACGTGAGAGTGAGTGTGCACGAGATTGAGAGAAAGTATACTTGTTTGGAGAGATGGCTCATGAGTGAGTGTAATATGTCTTAAATTTAGGGAGTACGAGTGTAATTTACTCTAAACTCTTTTATAATAACTAGGATAGTATTTTATTATTGTATCATGTATTATATAACATAAGTATTTGTTTGTATTTATTTAATTATATTATAGGTTTGAAATTTTTATTAACTTTATTTATGATTAATTGTTTGACATTTTTATCTTTTAATAGAATCTTCCCTCTTACAAGACTATCTTTGACCTAGTTTGAATGATAATGGCCCAGTATCCAGGGTGAGAAGAGACCCAAAAAATAAAAAATGTCAAATATAATTGTGCAATAATTTTTTAGGAGCAAAAACTAGATGATGAAGGATTTTTTCTTTCCTTCATTCTCCTGTCCCTTCTTTATAAAAATTGAACCAAATAACAAAAATTTTAAAAAAAAATCCCTTTCTTCCCTCATTTCCATTTGTCTTCAATCAAACACTACGTTAAGGTTTTAAATGGAACTAATTATGAAAGATTCTTATATTTTTTAAAATTTTCTTAGATGAAATTTAATTATTAATTGTAAATTTACATTAAAAATTATCTATCTAATGTATAAGATACTTCTAATTGAGTTATTATTAAAAAAAAAAAAAAACAAAGTTCCTTTACTTTAGAAAGAGAGAGAGGGAGAGATAAAACTCAAATTTATATTTTAATTAAAATTTAATTCATGCTTATATTAAACTTTTCTTTTTGTGTGTGTGTCTTTGTGCCAGAAGTATCTTTTCTTACTTGGTCAACATCTAAAGAGTCTCTTGGTAGTATATTTAGTAATTATTTAAAAAAAAAAAAAAACCAAGTTCCTTTACTTTAGAGAGAGAGAAAAACTCAAATTTATATTTTAACTAAGAATTTTATTCGTGCTTATATTAAACTTTTTTAATTGTGTGTACAAAAAAATCTTTTTTTACTCGGTCAATAACTAAAGAGTCTCTTGGTAGTATAAAATTATTAAAATGAATTTTATTTCTTTTAATAAAATATTTTCTACATATAAAATATAAAAAATTATATTTAATTAGTATAACAATGAATTAAAAACCATTAAAAAGCCAAACAAAATTGGAGTCGAAACTTAATTTACATGAAAAAAATAGAAACAAACACATAAATTAATTTTAATATTATTTTGTATTTGAATGTAAATTAATTAGGTGAAAAATTATAATATGTTTAGATAAAAAAATCTTGATTGAATTTGGGCAAGAAGGCACTATAAAGAAAAAATATATTCATATTAAAATCAATACAATAATGAATTAGAGAAATGTACAAATGTTATAATTTTCATAATAGATTCTTTTTGTAAACTATATTTCCTGTAATAGATTCTAAAGAGGAATTTATAAAAAAGTTAGAAACATATATCTCCTATTTCTTCGTTACAAATATATACATAAAATTCGTATATGTTTGATTTTGTTATATCTTCCATTTCATGAACTCTTGTTTGTTGGTCACGACTCACTTCCATTTATAATTTCTTATATTAAAATGTATAATATTTAATGTATTTAAAAATAAGGTATTTAATGTATTAATTAGTACATTCATGATTTTTAAATATTTAAAAAGGGTATTTAAAATGTATAATTACTACATTCATGATTTTGGCAAGAAACCCAACAAATTAAGGCGTTTTAACTTGGAAGTCACAATCATAAATAATCATATTTATTATGTATGTGTTTAGAAATTTAATTCCGTATCTGTGGAATAAAAATTGTTGAACAAAAGTAAATCTTTGAATAAATCTCAATGTTGTTAGTAGTAGTTTTTACTTTTCATGTACTTTCCTTAAAAAAATTGGATAAAATATATTTTTGGTTTCTGTACTTTGATTCAAATTTGATTTTAGTCATTGTAGTTTCTAATCAGTCAATTTGGTCCCTGTACTTTTAAAAATATAGGTGGATTTAATCTTTATACTTTAAAAAATATATGAATTTAATCCTTAAGTTGTCCCTCAATCGTCAATGTGCAGGGATTAAATTCATCTACTTTTAAAAATATATGGATCAAATTGATTAAAACTATAGAAATTAAAATCAAGATTGACTAAAAGGATAGGATGAAATACGGATTTTACCCAATTTACTACCATTGAAAGGGGCAAGTTCCTAAAAACTCTACGACTGTCGAGTGTCACTGAATCGAAGTTCGTATTTGGTCGCTTTCATAGTCTTCCTTTCGTATCAAGGGTCAATTTATTTGTATTATTAAAAGAAAAAAGGTTTTTGGTTAAATATATATTAAAGATAACTAATGTAAAAAAAAAATATGCAATACCTCCAGGTGTTGATGTAAAAAAGTTGTAGCTCCAAATATGTCAAGAATATTTTTAAAACTGGACCAATTATTGATCTGATTAAGATGTTGGTTCTGGTTCAATTATGATCAAAGATTCAATAATATACAATAATGTCCATTAACAGATATGTTTGCATCTTAAAAAAATGATAAACACTTTAAGTTGATGTTTAATTTTTTGAAAAAAAAAAAATCAAAATAGTGTTATGTTAGGTATTTTTCATTTATGCATTGTTTTACCGATTTTTTTTTTACTGACTTCTGCCGATTTCTAACCAATTTTTCGATTCTTTAACTATTTTTTTCATATTAGTTATCTAATTTATTTGAACCAAACGCTTGACCAATTAGTAGTCTAGTATTATCATGTGTCTATGATCTCAATTAATCTTTAGCGCTTTGTTTGATAGGGGTTAATTAAATGAGAGATTGATATGGGAGATGGAAATAAAAGAGATATTAAAAATTGATTTTAAAGTTATGTGATTTATGTTTGAATTTTTTATTATAAAAGCAAATTAGGAGTAAAACTCAATAAAAAGTTTTATCCAAGGCAGAAGCTATCCAAATTCCAAAGCTGCTTTAAATTAGAATCAATTTTAAATCCAGAATTAATTTTGGACTCTTCTTCAACGTAAAACTAAATATGTAAAAATTTATCTAAAATCAATTTTAAACTCAAAATCAATTCTTCAACGTGAAATCAAACATGCACTTAAACAATTTTACTTGAGAGATGTTTGTATTTAAAAAAAAAAAAAAAAAAAATGCTTACGTTGAACCAATTATTAAAATAGACAAAAATGATGGGGGGAAGTTGTTTTGTGATTGGAAAAAATGCACATGTTACAATAATTTGGCATTTTCCAGAATTAAAAAGTTTAAATATATCTATTTTAATATTTGGAAAAAATGCACATGTTACAATAATTTGACATTTTCCAAAATTAAAAAGCTTAAATATATCTATTTTAATATTTTATTTATTTTTATTATTATCAAAATAAATTTATGTAAATTAAATTAATTTTACTATTTTATTTTTATAAATATATATTTTTTATTAAATGAGATAATTAAAGTTCTTAAAATATTTTACTAAACAACTTTAATATAAAAACATGTTTTTAAGCTAGAAAAAATAAAAATTGACAAACAGCTTTTACTTTCTTTTTTTTAAGCTCATGTTTTTAATTTTAATTTAAAAGTAACTTTTAAATAAAAGAAAAGCTAGACCAAATTTTTTTACTTTATTTCACACCATCTTTTATTGAGTTTTTTTTTTCTCTTGTAAAGGCAAAAATCACAAGAAGAGGGGTTGAATTGTGATTTATAAAAATTTTCACAAACTTTTTATAAACAGCGTGTAACATCTGTTGAACAAAAGAGATCATTTTTGAAGAAATCATTTTAACAGACGATAGTACACAGATGAAAGCCCTTTTTAAGAAAATAGATTTAAATCACAAGACAAAGTCACTTCAAACAGTTATAAGAGATCACAGAGCAAGAAAGACAACACAGAATTTTATACCGGTTCGTCTCACCCCGAGACTACGTCTAGTTCTTGGCAAACCACCAAGTTCCACTAACTTTCACAAGTTACAAGTATTATTCACTGTCACTTCTGGTTCACCCAAGTAGTTTTTCACACTTAGCCTCTCCAAGCTAAAAACCTAAGTATTCTTTACTACCAAGCCACTTCTGGCTCTAAAATAAATCACAAGATTTTTTTTTGAAAGGGGCGCACAGACTTCTCAACTATTGTCTTATAGACGGATATACAAATTTAAGAACAAAGTCTTTTTCTCTCAGGATACACAAAGTGATTTGAGAGCTTTTTAACAAATAGAATTTTTACAAGAGAAAGAATGAAGGCTTGAAATAATGCTTGAATTTTGAATTTAGTTCATGTGTATGTCAGCACTTCAAATCTTCTTCTATATATAGACTTGCTGAGGAAGTAACCGTTGTTTCTAAACGGTCTTTTTGCATGCGTCTGACCAGCGTCTAAAGGAAGGTTGTTGAGGGGCATTTAATGCGAGCATTAAATGCTTGTCACCAACTAGTCATTCTAAACTGATAAAGGACTCTGCTTATCTTTCTTGAGATATACTCCATATCCTTCTGTTGCAGTGGTCACATTGCTTGCTCAGACAAGTACTCATTGCTAGTTGTAGCGCGTCTTTTGAGGCGAGAGAAACTTCTGAAACTTTGACTCTTCTTTCTATTTCTCTTTATGCACTTCGACAGATCCTAGGAGGATGTTTTATGATCATTCCTTGCAAAACAAATTATAAAGCGATAGTGCATTTACTATGCCTTTAAATGCTTCATTAGACTTAAGCGTCTGTCTGCGTATCATCTGTCTCTTACAGACGCAGATCCAACGTTTTCGCCTGTTGGCATTTATAAGACGCAATCTTTTTACTTAATATTTGTTTTGCATAAAATCAAAATAATTGAGGGTCTTGATTCGTCTTATGACTCAACAATCTCCCCCTTTTTGATGATGCCAAACAAATATTGTAAAAAGATGTATTAGAGCTACTGAAAACATTAACTATAAACATAGAATTTAAACAGAGAGAAAAGAAGACTCATGTTTAATGAGAAATCAAACAACTCGTCTTTATTTAAAAGTTTTCACATCAAGATGATGTGTTTTTACATATGAAAAAAAATACTCTCCATTTTTCTTAGCCTCCCCTTTAGATGTAGCTCCCCCTTAGATGTGTCCCTATCTTCATGCTTTCTTTTTACTCTTCCCTTCTCCTCTTTTGCATGGCGATCAGCAAACTTGGTTCCCCAGGAATGGGACTGTCAGAATCAGAGGTGTCAGAGTCAGAGTCTGATAAGAGTACCATAGGGGATCTTGGTGGAGTGGGAGTGCGTCTGCGACGGCTTGCTTTGAAGAAGGCATATATGTTGATCCACTTTTTAAGCTCAGCTTCGAGTGCTTTCTTGTCTTCCAGAGCTTGACGCAGAGATTTTCTGGTTACCCAGAGTTTGGCATACAGATCGTAGACTTCTTCTTCAGAGATGGGAGGTCTGGATGGTACGATGGCATCATCTGATTCTTGCACAATCCCCAAAATGAGCTTGATGGAAAAGAATGTTGAATAAGGCAGTTTCACGACAAAAGAGAAGTCCTTGTCAGATTGGTAGTAGAAGGTGGACTTCCAGGGCATAAGCTCGGAGGTGCTGGATGCAGAGAGAAAGGGCTGATGCCCTTTGTATTGATAACATCTGCCAATCTTCAGATGATATCCGTCTGCTAGAGGCTTGTCTTCAGGTTCCAGACCAGAGTAGAAAGCATCAAACTTCTGGACTCGTTTGATGGTCTGTAAGTCTTCAGACGTTCTTTCAGCAGTTGGTTTCTGAAAGATGGCTTTAATCTCTCGTCTGAAGGGTCTGCCTCATTGCACGCAAATGTATCTTTGGGGAGTATCGTCTTCCTCAACTTTCTCTTTACCCTTATAATTTAAGATAGGAAGGATAGGGATAACCTTATTTAGAGCAAGCTTGAATTGAGTTTGATTTGAGGTCACATAGTGAAATTGTGTGCCGAAAAAGTGAGGCAGCGTTTGTGCTCGTCTTTGGATCTGTCTGAAGGAGTTTTGCCTCTTCTTAATCTCCTCCTTATAAGTCTACAACTTCATACGCAACTCTGCAGAGTAGTCTGAAGATTCCCAGAGATGAAAAGTTGGACTTGCTTATGGATCGTCCAAGTTGAGATCTTCAGAATAGACAGAACATCTTGGCCCAGCATGAGAATCACACTGAGATATGCTAGTAGACCCATCATTTGTTGTAGGTTGACAAGCTCATAGAATGGTACCTCATCAGTTAGCACTGAGAGCCGTCGCCAGATTGAGGCTTCAGGGGGGTAGCTTCGTCTGCCACGTAGGTTGTGCTCGAAGATAATGGAGTTTGGGTCTGGTGCTGCTGTCTGTCGAGGAGGGAAGATTCTGAATTGAGGTTCCTCCTTATAGCATGAGAGAGCAGACATTTCTTCTTCTAGAAGAACTTCATGGTTGGGAAGATTTAAGGGATCAATCCCAGGAACACCTTTCTTCCACAAGTCTACGAAGTTGATGGAATCAAGCAAGAAAGCTTGATCCTCATCAGTGTAGATACCCTTCCTCCTCCATTCCCTATTGCAGCATTCCCATTCATTGACTCTAGGTCGCTTCCACCCACGGTAGTATCTGACATTGACATCTGGGTCTGTTGGTGGTTGCACTAGAGGAAGTGCGATGTTGGGGTTGCATCTGATGATCCAGTCGTAGCCTCTATGCTTAGGAGCTAAGTCTAGAGCTAGACTTTCATATATGTACCCCAGAGAGAGTGGCCTTGGCAGCATACCTTCTGCGTCTGAACAATTCATCTTCAGTCAGAGTCTGGAATTCTTCAGCAGTCTGAGTCTAAAGTTCATAAGCGGGTTAAGATGATGAGCCACCATAGATTGCCATCTGCCTTACAGCACGATCTGCATCAGACTGTGCCAGGTGCTCGTCTACTCTCCTTTCGTCTTCTTCAGTGACTGGTCTATAGATGGCACGAGGACCAGAGTTATCAGTTTTAACTAGGTCTTCTCCAATATCCAGACCTTGAGCACTTGCTTCTAAGGTAGATTGAAGTAGAGCTTCATTTAGTTCCTCTATTTCTGCTTCATCTACGTCATCGTGTATCATGAGCATCTGAAGCTTTATTTACTTATCGGCAACTTTTGCAGATGCCATCTCGGCTGCTTGAATCAGGGCAGATTCAATTCTCCCAAGATCATCTATGGTTGTTTGCTTCTGTTCTTCTTCAGAAAGAGTCTTGATGGACTCAAGAACAGCTGCTTCCATTGCTTCTTCCTATGCAATGTCATCTGCAGGAGCCAAGATTTCTTTAGCAGCCTTCCTCTTTAGTTCTTCTGTAGATAGAGTCTTAACAGACTCTAAGACAGATTGTTCCATTTCAATAAGCTCCTTCTCCTCAAGGCTTTTATCTAGGTTGGCCTTCTTGGCAGCTTCCTTGCGAGACAGTTCTTGAGCCTTCCTTATTGTGTGCTGCTTCTTTCTTGTCTGCCAGTGGAGGAAAAGATGAAGGTTTGGGCTTGGATGCAGGCTTGGGCTTTGGAGCGGTTTGAGGTTTAGGAGGGATGCATCAAGAATCTCAACATCAGATTCTTGAGTTTGGGAGGGTGAAGGTTGAGGTCCAGGTTGGGATTCTGGTGAGGTGGTGAGTTTGGCTTTGGTGATGATGCAGATTTTGGTAGTTCTGGTGAAAGGCTTTTTGAGGGGAGGTTCAGAGATTGGTTTAGATGATGCTTCTGAAACCTTTCTCTTTAGGGATGAGGGAGGATCTGAAGATGGTTGCTATTTGGGCTTTTTGGGTTGGTCTGAGGAAGGAGGTTAGGTGCGTCTGGTGGTTGGTTGGATCTGTGTAGGTTTAGGCTGGGGTAGAGTCTGTGTTTGTACGACAGACAAAGGTTCTTCAGACGATTCCTCCTTGGGCTCCTTTTTCACCTTGGTTCCCTGCTTCTTTACCCACTCAAGGAACTTGTGAGCTATTCCCATTCTCATAAAGGTGGTTCCTGCCACCTGTGTGGGTCCTCCAGAAGCTTTGAACTTCGTTAGATCAACACCAGCATCCTTCATTAGTTGAGTGAACAACATACAGTAAGGGATGGAGTTCTTCTGCTTCTTCGTGGAGAATCTATCTTCGAAGGCCTGCTCCAGATGATAGAAGATTAGATCCAGAAGGTTGATCTTCTCTCCTATGACAATGTTGTAGATGCAGAATCTGTCCATTTCGCTTACGTGGTCCCTTGACCCCGTCCTTGGGAGCACTATGTTGAAGAACATGTTGTGAAGAAGTCTGCAAATGTGGGTCATGTTGGCAGACCTAAGAAAGTTCTTCATGGTTGCAACTCTCTTCTTAAGGTCTTCGTCTGTTGGTCTCACCCCATCATAAAGAAGTTTATCCACCATCTCCTGAGTAATGGTCTTCTCCCGGTCCTTGTCAAAGATCAGCCCCTCTTCAGCACATCCAATAGCCTTAGCTATGGTTGCAGGGCTGATTTCCACTATCGTTTGACCAATCGTGCCCCTGATGCATTGGTTATCCTCCATCTTAGCAGTCCCCCAAAAGAAGGCATAGGGACCATGGTACCAGACGCTGTGCTTTCCAACAAAGTTGGTCCACCCAACTTTGGTGAACATGTCCAGAACATTAAAACCCTCCTTTGCAAGCTCCTTCAGACTTGCCCACTTTCCAGGGATGAACAACTCTTCTGGAAAGGTTGTAGTGGCTTCGTCCATGTTGTGGATGAGAGGAGTAGCAGAGGATGGAACTTGCTTCCTTGGTGTCATTGTTCACAGAAGGTTAGGTTTTAGAAAAGAGAAGATGAGAAAGTTTTGATCTTTGAAATCTTTGAGAAACTCAGAGAAATTCATAGAGATTAGAAAGATCAAAGGAACCTTCTTTTTTAGGCACTTCGTCCTTTTATACCAGAGGAGATGAGAGAGGAGAGAGAACGTCATAAAAAGAGTTGTTTTAAAAACATTAAAAACTTTTCGAAAACTGTTTCATCATGGCGAAAAGGGCGGCGCAAGTTTTGAGTGAAAATGAAAAGACTTATAACCGTTGTGAATGTAGGCACTCTAACGTCTGTACACTTGAACACACATTAGTTCCAATAGATTAATGAAGAAAATAAGACGAAGGGTATCTTTTGATGAATGCAAGCATTAATCTGAAAGCATGTGCATATGTAGATGATCCCTAATATAGATGAAATGTTCTTCAGACAAAGGTTTTGTAAAGATATCAGCCCATTGGTGATCTGTATCTACAAACTTAATATCGAAAACACCTTTTTGAACATAATCACGAATGAAATTATATCTGATTTCAATATGCTTTGCCTTAGAATGTTATATGGGATTTTTTCATAGATTGATTGCACTAGTATTTTCACAATATACAGGTATATTATTTTCAAAACTAGAGTAATCTTCTAATTGATATTTTACCCATAACAGTTGTGAGCAGCAACTTGCAGCAGACACATATTCAACTTTTGCAGTAGGTAAGGAAATTGAGTTCTGCTTCTTGCTAGCCCATGAAATGAGACAGGATCCTATAAAGTGGCATCCTCCACTTGTACTTTTTCGTTCAACTCTATCTCCTGCATAGTCTGCGTCGCAATATCCTACTAACCTGAAATCTTGATTTTTCTTATAGAACAGACTAAGGTTAGTGATGCCTACTAGATAGCATAAGATCCTTTTAACAGTTTTAAGATGAGACTCTCTAGGATCCAACAGAAATTTAGCGCACAGACAGACGCTATGCATAATATCGGGTCTAGTGGCTGTAAGATAAAGAAGTGAGCCAATCATACCTCTGTAGATCGTTTGATCTACTAGTTTACCTAATTCGTCTTTGCTCAAGGGACTGGAAGCATGCATAGGTGTTTTCATTGGTTTAGCATCTTTCATTTTGAACTTTTTAAAAAGCTCCCTTGTATATTTCTGCTGATGAATGTAAATTCCCTTGCTATCTTGTTTGATTTAAAGTCCTAAGAAGAACTTAAGTTCTCCCATCATACTCATTTCAAACTCATTGTTCATCAGATCAGAAAAATCCTTGCACAGAGATTCATTAGTAGCTCCAAAGATAATATCATCTACATAAATTTGAACTATAATGAAATCTTTGCCCACTTCTCTTCTGAAAAGAGTAGTGACTACTTCCCCTCTCATAAAATCATTTTCTAAAACAAAAGAGCTCAGTCTGTCATACTGAGCACGATGTGCTTGCTTCATACCATACAAAGCCTTTTTGAGTTTAAAAACATGATCTGTAAGAGAGGGGTCTTCAAAACCAAGAGGTTGCTTAACATAAACTTCTTCTTCAATAAAACCATTTAAAAAGGCACTCTTAACATCCATTTGAAAAAGCTTAATGTTTTTATGAGCAACAAAAGTAAGCATGATTCTTATAACTTCTAATCTAGCTACAGGAGCAAAGGTTTCAGTGAAGTCTATACCTTTCTGCTGATTATAGCCTTGAGCTACTAATCTAGCTTTGTTTCTTACCACCTTTCCTTGCTCATCCAGTTTGTTTCTGAAGACCCATCTTGTTCCAATGATGCTTTTGTTCTTTGGTTTGGGAACTACGGTCCAGACGTCGTTTCTGGTAAACTGGTTCAATTCTTCTTCCATGGCTAAGATCTAGTCATCGTCTGTCAAGGCTTCGTCTATAATTTTTGGCTCTATTTCTGAGACGAAAGCATAGGATGCTTGATCTTTGAAGGATGATCTGGTCTTTACGCCTTCTTTCTGATCTCCTATGATCTGATCTTGTGGATGATATGTTACGAATTTCCAGTCCCTTGTTTGTGGTTGAGAGTCAAACGCTCCTTCAATCTGGGGAAGAATTTCATGAGGAGGTTGAATTTTGTCTGACTTTGGTGCTACAGACGGACCTATCTGCATATCTGCAAAATCATCCTCAAGATCTGATAGTCTCCTATCAGACGTTAGTCCATCATTAAACTTAACATGGATAGATTCTTCTATAACTAAGGTTCTTGTATTGAAAACTTTGTAAGCCTTAGATGTATTAGAATATCCTAGAAAGACACTCTTATCCACCTTAGAATCAAATTTTCCCAATTGATCTTTGGTGTTTAAGATGTAACACTCACATCCGAAAGGATGAAAGTAAGCAATGTTGAGTCTTCTTCCTCTCTATAGTTCATAAGGAGTCTTTTCAATCAAAGGTCTGATCAATACTTTGTTTTGGACATAACAAGTAGTGTTCACAGCCTCTGCCCATAAGTGTTTAGGTAGAGAGTTCTCATAGAGCATGGTTCTAGCCATCTCTTGCAAAGTTCGGTTTTTCCTTTCAACTACCCCATTTTGCTGAGGTGTTCTCGGTGAAGAGAAGTTGTGGAAAATCCCATTCTTTTCGCAGAAAGATTTGAACTCAGTATTCTCAAACTCAGTTCCATGATCACTTTTAATGCTAGAGATGCAAAAACCTTTTTCATTTTGAACTCGTTTACAGAATATTTCAAAGACCTTGAAAGACTCATGTTTATGGCCTAGGAAGTATACCCATGTGTATCGTGAATAGTCATCTACAATGACTAAGCCATATTTCTTTCCGCCCAGACTCAACGTTCTAGTAGGACCAAATAAATCCATATGCAAGAGTTGCAACGGTCTAGAGGAGGAAACAGTATTTTTAGATTTGAAAGAAGTTTTAATCTGTTTCCCTTTTTGACATGCTTCATAGAGAAGATGAGTTTTCCAAGAAATCTCGGGCAATCCTCTTACTAAACCATTTTTTAAAATTTTTGAAATGTGTTTCAGATTCACGTGCCCAAGCTTTTTATGCCAAATCCATCTTTCATCTTCTCTAGATAGCAGACACATTACCTTCTGCTTGCTAAGATCTATAAGATCAATTTCATACAGATTGTTGTGTCGTCTAGCAGAGAAGACAGACTTGCCATCATCTATTTTGACTATACATTTGTCCTTGTTGAAGGAGACTATATAACCATTGTCACACAATTGACTTATGCTCAGTAGGTTATACCTCAGACCTTCAACATATAGGATGTTGTCTATGGAGGTTAGGGAGGACATACCAATTTTACCTACTCCTGTGATGCGTCTTTTTCCCATGCCTCCAAAGGCAACTGCTCCACCTTCAACTGGCTTTAGGTCTAGGAACATAGACCTTTCTCTCGTCATGTGTCGTGAGCAACCACTGTCCAAGTACCAGCTCAAACCCTTGCCTTTTCCTACCAAGGATATCTAAAATAGGAATAATCTGAGACTTTGGTACCCAAATCTTCTTAGGTCCAGCAGCATTAATGCCCTTAGACATTTGCTTCTTCTCGTGTATGCATCCGAACTTGGAGTGTCCAGACTTTCCATAGAAGTCACATTTGTCTGGATCAGACTGAGTGGAAGCAGATGCATCTCTTTCTAAGCCTGAACCAGATTTATCATGGGGATGTTGATGATATTTTAAAAGCATGGTGAGAGTGTTAGAACTCTCCAGAAACTTCCCAAAATCCTTGGTTAAACAGGCTACTTCTTCCCTTAGTTTTTCAACTATGGATGAATTGTCTGTTTGACTAGGAATACTGGTTTGACTTAGGCTCTCTTCCAGAGTTTTGACTTTTTCTTCTAGTTCTGCATTTGATTTCTTCAGCAATTCTATTTCACAAAAGATTGTTTGAGTTTTTGTTTAAATTTTTTACATTGCTGAGAGATCATATGACAGTTTTGAAGTAAAACGTCATAAGAAATCTCTTCTTCATCATCTGATGAAGAACCAAATGAGCTTTCAGATTCAGAACAAGTCTTTACCTCATTTTTTTCTTCTATCTCTGTCATCAGACAAATATTTGCTTGTTCATCGTCTGAGCTGCTGCTTTGCTCACTGTCTGAGTCGTCCCATGTGGCCATCAGACTTTTCTTCTTTTTCTTACCACCGTAGGACTTCTTTTTCTTTAGTCTTGGGCATTCAGATTTCATGTGTCCAGGCTTTCTGCACTTAAAGCAGATGATCTCTTGACTGTCCTCCTTATCTTTCTTTTTGAATTTGGAATCCTTTTTCCTGGAAGATTGTCTGAATTTGGTTTTCTTCTTTAGCATATGCTTGAATTTTCTTGCCATGAGGACGACCTCATCGTCTATAAATTTGGCAGAGCTTTCGTCTGATTCATCTGGCTGAACAGTTTGAACTTTCAGAGCCTTGGGAATTCTTTTCTTTTCTTCATTTTTGGTGCTAGCTTCACCAACTTTGAGGGCAACGAAATTGTTTACATTGTTTGCAGGTAGTTGGTCCCTGTTCTGCAAATTCACTTCATGCACTCGTAAAACTCCCAGCAACTCATCCCAAGACAAGGTTCTCACATTTCTCGCTTCTTGGATAGTTGTGGTCTTGGGTTCCCATACTTTAGGCATACTGTCAAGAATCTTCAGATTAATCTGAGCTTTAGTGTACGTGTGCCCAAGAGATTCCAGGTCTGAGAGAAGAACCTGAAGTCTCCCAAACATGTCATCGACACTTTCTCCTTCTTTCATGGTGAAACTCTCATAGTGTCTGGTCAGAGTGGCAACTTTTCTCAGTTGAACATCTTCTGTTCCTTCATAGTTGGTGCAGAGAGAATCCCAAATTTCCTTGGCCGATTTTAGTCTACACACCTTCTTGTACTCATTTCTGGTTAAAGCACAGGTCAGAGTATATCTAGCCTTATTGTTGAGTTGAAGGATGTTGTAGTCATCTTGAGTCCATTGATCCTTGGGCCTTGTGATGGGAATATCTCCATTTATGATGATGTTCCATAGTTGATACTGGTTGGACTTGATGTACATCTCCATGCCATCTTTCCAGTAAGGATAGTCATCTCCAAGAAAGGCTGGAGGCCTTGTTAGAGAGGCTCCCTCGGGAATGAACTGATTGTCATGACTGGCCATCTGGATCTTTTCCTCTAGACACGCTCAGGTGCTCAACCCTTAAAGGCTGAGCTCTGATACCAAACTATAAAGGCAAAAATCACAAGAAGAGGGGTTGAATTGTGATTTATAAAAAATTTCGCAAACTTTTTATAAACAGTGTGTAACGTCTGTTGAACAAAAGAGATCGTGTAACGACCCATCTTCGTTACAGATTTGTTATACTATCATATAAAAACTACCTATAAAATTTTTCTCATTTTCACTTAACATACGTATACGTATATACTTTCATACACATAATATATCATCATCACATCATAAAGGTATAATATGCAGATTTACAAATTAAAATACACAGGTACATATAATATCAAAAATGATCCCCTTGTAGAGGACATTCACAACAATCTAAGTATTTATACATAAGTCCTAAGCTGGTCCCCAAAACTGTGTACTTATATACAAAACATAATCAAAAGAACAGGGATATCGTCCAATCTTCAAAATCTGCATCGACTTTAATCATGAACAGCATGAGAGCCTGCACCATCACTGTTATTTGCTCCCGTGCCAACCACAAGATCATTACAGTAATACAATACAAACACAAATTGCAAGGGTAAGCTTACTTATAAAAAGAATAATAGGATATACTCAAAGTATAGTTAACATCATTCAACAATAAACATTCAGTTCACTTCATACATCACTCCATACATCAATTTCATTATGCAATATTATGTTGACTCGACTCCATGGAGATTCCTACGCCTTTTAGGCGATCCCTCATAGGCCCCATCCCCTACCATTAGTCACGCCTCTGACCATTCAGGGAGTCCCTTGAGCTGATCCTGTGGAGGAAGTGTGGTTTTATCGAATATAGACAAGTGTGGGTAATGGCTTACCTCTGTCAGGTTTGCAAGACCTTCCATCTAGAGGAGTTCGCCCACTTGTCTATTCTATAAGCCCCCTATAGCCACCACAAAAACCTTCGGCACTAGGTTGAGAGCCTATCCAGCACCCTCAACTTACGTGCCTACCCACATGCAATGTTGTGCAACAAGCCAAACAATTTCAATTGCCACACGTTCCCTCTATGTTATAATTCACCATTTTTCTCAAATAACACTGATGAACCCATCTGGCAGTTCAATCAGCTCAAGTAAGGTATTCTCACGCCTTGAATCCTTACTTACAACACAACACCAACTTTATCAAAATGTGAATTATTAACATAGTTTTAGAATCCAAAGTTGTGGCTTATCCATCATCATCATTCATAACAAAACTAGGTTCTGGTCTCTAGCTAAACAAAAGCCCTAGAATTTCTCAAATATTGTCACTGGATGCTAGATTTCACTAAACATAGGGTGTCACTGGACGTTGGGTTTCACTGGAAACTAAGTCGCTGGACGCGGGGTCTTACTGTGCACTAGGTCACTGGAAGCTGGGTCTCACTGAATGTTGAGTTTCAATGGATGATGTTCTCCTACACACTAGTGTTCACTGGACGATGGTTTTACTACATACTAGTATTCACTGGACGATGGTTTTTTTTTCCTACACACTCGTATGCACTGGGCAATAGTTTTCCTACACACTAGTGTGCACTGGACGATAGTTTTCCTACACACTAGTATGCACTGGACGATGGTTTTCTCTGTAGGACAGGTCAATGGATGATGGTTTTTCACTGGACGGGGGGTCTTCTGCAGAACCCAGAACCTCTCAAAGAATCACAAACACATGCCTCAAAATTTAGAAACCATTTCTAACACTTACAATATCATTCCAAGGTAAAACAACATATTATAACAACAAATTCAGCTCAAATCATCAAAAACATAAAGAGAGCAAAAGTCATCACATTATAATAACAAATCTTTAAAACATCCAAACAGAGACAAAATTCCAAACATAAACCACAACCAAATCATTTCAAACAATTATGAAGCTTCCCTTACCTAAAGCTCTTGATTCAAACCGTGAAGAAAAAGCTATAGAGGAGAGCTTTGGGGTTCTCGAGTGATTTGTCCCCAAGTTTTGTTACAGAATCAACTAGGAGAAACCTAAATCAACGTCAAAATAAGTTCCAAATCAAGATTTCTCTCATCTCTGAAAATCTAACCAAGACCCATTTCTCATGTTTCTTGGAAGGAGATGAGAAAGATACTAAGACATCGAAATACAGAGGGACTAGACTTACCAACTTAGAGTCGACTAAGAAAGCTCTAAGGAAGAAGAAATCAAACTTCAATATGGTGTAGAAATTCAACTTCCATTCACGGAAAGAAGATATTCAGAGAAGAAGGAAGATAAGAACAAGAGACTTAGAGAGGAATAAAGATAAGAACAAAGGTAATAAAAGAAACAGGAAGCAGGACACGTTAATATATAAGATTTGCATGAATTTCTGCTATTTGCCCCTACCATTCCTCTCAGGACGCCCCCCATTTTCTTATTATTATTATTATTATTTCTACACTTACGGAAAAGTCTCAAAAACCTCACAACACACTCTACGTCCAATACTTCATGAAAATCTAATTATTAATTCTTTTATACATATCATAAATTTAAATTTAATGTCCTCTTGCATTACTAATCAAACACTTATCATTAGGAAAATCACAACGTTACAGATAGTTTTTGAAGAAAGCGTTTTAAAGACGATAGTACACAAATGAAAGCCATTTTTAAGAAAATAAATTTAAATCACAAGACAAAGTCACTTCAAACAGTTATAAGAGATAAGAGACCAAGAAATACAACATAGAATTTTATACTGGTTCGTCTCACCTCGAGACTACGTCCAGTTCTTGGCAAACCACCAAGTTCCACTAATTTTCATAAGTTACAAGTATTGTTCACTGCCACTTCTGGCTTACCCAAGTAGTTTTTCACACTTAGCCTCTCCAAGCTAAAAACTCAAGTATTCTTTACTACCAAGCCACTTCTGGCTCTAAAACAAATCACAAGATTTGTTTTTGAAAGGGGTTCACAGACTTCTCAACTATCGTCTTACAGACGGATATACAAATTTAAGAACAAAGTCTTTTTCTCTCAGGATACACAAAGTGATTTGAGAGCTTTTTAACAAATATAATTTTTACAAGAGAAAGAATGAAGGCTTGAAAGAATGCTTGAATTTTGAATTCAGTTCATGTGTATGTCAGCACTTCAAATCTTCTTCTATATATAGACTTGCTGAGAAAGTAACCGTTGTCTCTAAACGGTCTTCTTGCTTGCGTCTGACCAGCGTCTGAAGGAAAGTGGTTGAGGGGCATTTAATGCGAGCATTAAATGCTTGTCACCAACTAATCATTCTAAACTGATAAAACACTTTGCTTATCTTTCTTGAGATATACTCCATATCCTTCTGTTGCAGTGGTCACATTACTTGCTCAGACAAGTACTCATTGCTAGCTGTAGCGCGTCTTTTGAGACGAGAGAAACTTCTGAAACTTTGACTCTTCTTTTTGTTTCTCTTTATGCACTACGACAGATCCTAAGAGTATGTTTTATGATCATTCCCTGCAAAACAGATTATAAAGCGGTAGTGCATTTACTATGCCTTTAAATGCTTCATCAGACTTAAGTGTCTGTCTGCGTATCATCTGTCTCTTACAAACGCAGATCCAACGTTTTCGTCTGTTGGCATTTATAAGACGCAATCTTTTTACTTAATATTTGTTTTGCATAAAATCAAAATAATTAAGGGTCCTGATTAGTCTTATGACTCAACATCTTTTTTTTTTTTTTGCATTCATTATATTTTTTTTACCTATTTCTTTCATCTTTATCAAACACATCGTACATGATGTATCCAAAATTTTTAATTTAAGAAAAAAATTAAGGCTTAAATATGTTTTTAGTCCTCCAAATGTATGGATATTCTTGTTTTAGTCCCCCAAATTAAAAGTTACTTTTTAGTCCTCCAAATTTATAAAATGTTTTTTTAGTCCTTTTCCATATATGCATTGTTGTATGCCAAACAGAGAATATTGAACTTGCAATTTGTAGCAACTTTTAACTGTCGAAATCTGATTTTTTTTTTATCCGTAGGAATTGAACACGGTACCGGAGGATTTACAATAACTCACGCACCCTGCTCAACCAATTGAGCTAGACTCTCTCGATGTCGGAACTAAATTTTAATTTAAAGGAAAAAAACATTTTACAAAGATCCCATTTCCAATAAAGGAAAAAAAAATCAATCTGGATGAAGATCAAATGAAATCAACACCATTAAGCTTGGATTTGACCATCCAATAAGGACAAGGCACAAGCACGAAATTAAATTTTGGTATGAAGATCCAGCAAGCAGGTGATGCAAATCACTAGATCGAAATTTTGAAGCCATCGAACTTAGCTTACAAATGAAATTGATGTTGCCAGTATCTAAGGCACAAATAGACGCACCAATCAGATCATACCACTTCGAACAACATCAAATAGACACAAGCTGGACGGCGTTTTCTGTTTGCAGCGAGGAGTGAACACTCACATTTGCACTCTCAAGGGTTTGCTCATAAGGTAATTCTTTTTGTTCATTTGTTGTGAATGTTGCTTTAAATGTTGAATAGTGGTGGACTTAGTTAAATGTTCGTCGTGGAGGATTTTTCGATGGTATGGTTCCTGATTTCAATGTGGACTACAATTTGTGACGGTTTTAAAGTGTATTTTAAAATTTAAATTAAAAAAAATCAAATTCTGACGATTAAAAACTGTTACAAATTACAAATTCTTAATTCCTTGTTTGGCACATACTAACAGTGTCTGGGAAATGATTAAAAAAGCATTTCCTAGATTTGAAAGACTAAACAAAACAACTTTTAATTTAGAGGACAAAAAAAAATAAACCCTATATTTGAAGGATTAAAAACATATCTAAGCCAAAAATTAATAAAACTCATGTATATATTTTTTTGATACATTAACAACACTCATATACGTATATTATATGGAGATTAGTGAGAATCGTAGTACTTAATACACTTTCTTGACCAAGTTCGATGTTCAGAACACTGGTTGTGAATTTAATGCTTTGCCAGAACTTTGTTGGAGCCTTGGAGGTATACTTCCCCTTCCCAAATTCCAATGTAGGGTTTTCATAAAAGTGGGGATATGGGTTGGGTTAGTTCGTAACTTGAGGACAAATGGGCTAATACGGTTAAACCTGGCAATTACTTCCTGCACCTCCTTTTTTGCTTTCTACACTTCCAAAAATCTCAATGGACAAAAATACCTTTGCCTCTCCCAAGCAACCCCACCACTGACCCAAACATCACCACTGCAACCACTCAACACCACGCAAACATCACCATGGCAACCTCCTAACACCACGCAAACACACAACCTATTTCAGATCCGTCACACAAACACCTCATTCCGAAAAAGCATTTCCAGAATAGTTTTATTTTCCGAAAATGCTTTTTTAGAATTATGTTAGCATAATTTTGGAAAAGCTTTTCCAGAAAACATGAATTTTGTTTATCGAAAATACCTTTCCGGAATTATGCAACATAATCATAATTCCAGAAAAGCATTTTCAGAATAGTTTTGTATGTTGTTTTCCGAAAATGCTTTTTTGGAATTATGCATCATAATTCTGGAAAAGCATATTCAGAATAGTTTTGTTTTCAGGAAATTCTTTTCCAAAATTATTTTACATAATTTTGGAAAGACATTTCCAGAAACAACATTCATGTTGTTTTCCAGAAAAACTTTTCCGGAATTATGTAACATAATTCTGGAAAAGCATTTCTGGAAAGAGTTTGTTTGCATGATGTTAGGTGTTTGCGCGGTGTTGTTTGTGTGGTGTTCGGTGGTTGCAACGGTAGTGTTGGGTGGTTGTGGTGGTGGGTGCGGCAGTGATATTGGGTGATTAGATGGAGGTGGGGCTTGCTTGGGAGAGACAAGGGTATTTTTATCTGTTTGAGTATTTTTAGGTGGTGCAGGAAGTAATTCCTGTTAAACCCGCATTCTTAATGGTCTTATGTCTTTTAGGCCCATATAAACTCGTAGGCTAGCCCACATACACTTTATTTAGAAAAAAATATTGAGAATTTCCCTTTATTGGCATAGATTTGTGTTGTAAGGCTAAAATAGAAATATCTAGGGTGTATTTAAATAAACAATTTAATTAAATATATGCAATAAGCTTTTCTCAAATAAGATCTTATTTATAAACTTAGTTTTGAGATTTATTAAAATAAATTATATAAAAAAGTCACAAATCGCTTGTACAAAGTTAAATAAACTCTCTGGAACGCTCTAACAACTTTTGGTTTTTTAAGGTGATGGAAATTTTAGCACCGTGAGTCCCTGAATGTTCTAGAGTGCTCGTTTCCAATAGTAATACTCTTCCCAAAAGAAAATGATGAGTGAATACCAAGCACCTAGATGATGATAATAGAGAAATAAATGGAAAAAAGAGAAAGAAATATAAGTATGATATGTGATATAATATGATATAAAAGAAAGATAAAGAGAAATAATAAGTGTAAAGTGTTAGTAAAGTTTTTGAGATGATCAAGTGTTCACATTAGACTACTCGGTTCTAAAAGTTTCCTCATGTGTTTGAACATTTGGAGAATATAATATTAACTAATAATCTAAACCTCATATCTGTTTGAACATATGGAGAATATAATATTTAACTAATAATCTAAATCACACGTAGAGCTCATGGAAGAAAAGAAGCCCCGACATGGCAAATATCAATTTCTGAGTGCAATTGATTGACACGGAAAGGAATCAGATTCCTTAGAGCACAAGGAGGGGTTGATGGTGCCTTAGAAGGCCTCTTGGAGTGGTCAAAAAGCTACATACCAATATTCCTATAAACAAAGGACAACCAATGAACCAACTAAACAAAGTTATGCAACTTTCTTCAAACCATTGGTAGCATAAGAAGGATCAAATTCAGATTTTATTGGCATAGTTTTCAATTGAAACCAAATTCTCTTTCTTCTTGATGGGACTCACAACACTGAAGGCAGAGAACCTGAAGCCAGTAATCCTCAAAGCTGGTGTTCCCTTGGCTGCATCTTTGGCTGGTTTGATCTATGCATGGATTGTGGCAAAGAAAAACTTGGCTACTAAAGTTTTTTCTTCACCAGAAAATGAGTGTGATTCTCCAAAAATCACTTGTCATCAGGGAACTAAACTTCATGAAGAAAGCTTTCACAACCTTTCTTCTTTGGAAGATGAAGAAGAATCATCATCTTCTCCCATGAATAGCAGTGTTCTTTCTGGGAGCTTGGTGATCCATGACAACAACCCTTGTTTGGAACAAGAGATCACTAGCCTCAGAAGCCAGATTGAAGGTCTTCAAATGAGGGAATTGGCCTTGCGTTTGCAGTTTGAGCTGTATTGTGAAATGAAGGAACAGAAATCTTTACTTCTAGAAGTCAAAAACATGTTGTCTTTGGAGAATGATCGTGTTGAGTTCTTGAGTAAAGAGATTTCGTCCATAGAGACCGAGACTATGAGGTTGGAGAGTTTTGTAGTTCAATACATGAGTGTTGTTGAACAGCTTCAGTATTGGAAATCACAGAATAGGGTGCTCCAAAGGAGGGTTCAGAGGCTACTTAGGGACTCAAAGGCCAAATCTCGTTTGATAAAGGGTCAGGCTTTAAAGATCAAAGAGAAAGAAGCAGAAATATTGAGAAACCATGATGCCTTGCAAACCAGGGTCAGTGTCATTAACAAGTTAGAGGGTGAAATCAGAGAGCTGCAAAGGATTTTGGATCAATTGGGGGATGAGAAGAATGAGGTTGTGAAGAGGCTTGAAACAGCTGAAGCATATGCATCTAAGTTGTACAAGGAAAAGATACATAGAAAACCTTTGAAATATTATTTGGAGGTTGAATCAGGTGATGTGAGTAAGGAAGATTACAACAAGGTTCTCAATGAATTGGAGGAGGTCAAGAAGGAACGCGCAATTGAAGTTGAAGAGCTGATTCATTTGAGGAGGGTCAATGTTTGCTTAAGGGAAGAGTTGATGAGGCACTATGAAGAACAACATGAGCAGGAGAGAGACCATGTAGAGGTGGAACTTGAAGGAGGCTTAGGAGTTGTGAAATATGACTCAGAGCATGAATTGCATCATTCCCTTTTGGAGCATCACAATGGTTCTGCTCATGGTGATCATGCTTCTTCCAAAAGGAGAAAGTTGCTTAAGAGGCTCAAGAGGTGGGTTGAAGGCAGTGAAAAGGTAAGAGTGAAGCCTGAAATTAAGTGCCTTGATATGCATTCTGGTTCCTATGGATCAAAGAAACCACAAGTTCCTCCAAGTGCAAGGTTCTGCTCTAGTGCTTGAATCAAAATACCATAGCAAATCTTCCCTATAAAAAAGTCAATAATTAGACCAGGTCATGATCATAATAGAACAAAACTTAGATACTGTTTCTCAAGTATTTTTATGTTGTTTATCAATCAGAATTGAAGTTTCATTTTATGAAAATACAACTCTGATTGAAAAACAACATCAAAAACACCTAAAGAACTGGATCTAAGTTTTGACCATCACAATATAGCGATTGATACTAGACAATAAAGAAACTTGGATGTTGGTATAGAAGCAGTGACACTGCGTTTGTTGCAAAATAAATGGTGATGCCATTTCATAATAATTTGTACATTTCTGCAAGGCATGCGGACTTTATTAAATAATGAGCCGTTTTCTTTAATTATGTATATATCATTCTATTCTAAATTTAAGAATGAATGAATGTTAGCCTAGAATTAATTCTAAAGCAGAAATCAAACTTATACACGCACACGCACACACGCTTTTATTGAGAGACGTGGAACTTTGCAGCAAGAACAAATAGGCAAATATGCACAAACTAGTCCAATTTCTGGTTAGATTTGGCATGTTCAAAGGATAAAATAAGGTCATTATGTCAATGTCAATTATAATAATGTTTTTTTTTTAATGTCAATGTCAACCATTTATGTTACCGGGACTCCATTCATATGCTTAGAAACTTGAGTGTAAGTTTTGGGGATGACTAAATCTAGGAAAATAATTACCTTTTAAAAAAAGCTTTCCAATTTTTTTAAAGAAAATAGATATTTCTTTAAAATAAATAAATTAAACTAAATATGAACACATAAATATTAAAGTGCAAATATACTATTAACAAATGCGTGAATCAATTGACATGAAATTGTTCTAATTTAACCATTATTCTCAAATTCGAATACCAAATATGTAACAGTGTTAAATACTTAAAGAAAAAGTTTTACCACTTACATAAATTTTACCCAACTTAAACAAGATTTTGTCTCATGAGGTCTATCTACCAAATAAGTGCAAATACGCTTTATTGTAGAATGGATGAAGACTGCGGTAAAAGTGCTGAGTTTCAAATTATAGACACACGAATATTATTCTTAATGGAACTTGAACATCTCGTGTGTTTGTACAAGTGTTATTATTTGCAAATCAATATTTATCGGAGTTGCTATTCTTAAGAGAATTTTATGCCTAATCACCACTCCTGACTTAAGGATTAATCTCACAGTTATATTTATGGAATATCCAGTTAAACATTAAAAATCAACAGTTATGCATTATTTTTTTCACACTTCTTGATTAAGAAAATAAAGATAGTAAAAGTTGAATTAATTCATTTTCTATTTTTGACGTTGGATTTTTTTTTTTTTTTTTGTTATGTGAGATCATAAATAAAATGTGTTTGGATTTCCGAAAGGTTTGTTGGTGACATATCAATATCAGTTATATCAAAATCCAATATTCTATGTTGTAAAGCAAGTCAGAACCTTTGATTTCTAAATGCTTCAAGAAATTGTGGATGGAATCAACCACGTTATCCTCTCAATATTTTCTCTCTTTCCTCTCTAACCAAACCAAAAAAATAATAAAAAAAAGAAGCTAACTAAACAAAATTCTGATCTCACTGTAAAGTATCAACCAAACCAACAATCCAACACCATGAAACTCTCTGTGTTCCTCCATCAGCACCATCCCATGATTCTCAATTGCCCCCTTACCTTGACAAGTAACTTTTCTCTTCTCTGCTTCTCCATACACTTTTTTAATCTAAAGTCTAAACTAAGCTGAGGCAATTCCTTAACTCCACAGGGACACACAAAAGACCTAACAACAAAAGTTCATATAGGTTACCATGCCACTGCTCACATTCTTCCACCAATAAAACTGCTGCAGAACCAGTCACAGTGTCTTTAAGTATTGAAGGAAGGAGAGCATTACTCAGTTGTCTCCTCACAACTGGTTAGTTATTAGTTAACTATCTTCCAAGATTCTCTTTCTATGTTCAATGTTCCATTCCATGTTGATGTGGCTTGCTTAAATGTTTTTATATTGTGTTAGTTGCTGGAGTCTATGCATGTGATGTGGCTGGAGCTGTTAGCACTAGTAGAAGAGCTGTATGTGTCACCATTATTCTCTTTTGTTGTTTTATTTGAAAAAAAAAATGATGGTTCTGAAAAGTGAGTACTAATCGGAATTTTCCACTCTTGATTTCTGCAGCTAAGAGGAGCCAAAATTCCTGAAAGTGATTATACAACCTTGCCCAATGGTTTGAAGTGAGTTGATGTTAAATTGTTAATTGTGAATCTTTCTACCTTCTGCTTTAGTATCAGATTCTGGTGACTGAAGTGTATTAAAGCCCTTTAAATAGATATCATCATGGATGAATTCCCCCATCTAGTACATTAATTTAAGTTTTCTTTAACCTTGAGAAACAGAATCTGTCACTTTTCTTTTATTGGCAGCATTTTGTAGACTAGTCTTAAGTTTGGTTTATCTTACATTTAAACTTTCACAATTCACAATTTTTTTTTTGTTGATTTCACTTTTTAAGATGTGTATTGCTACTTGGAGGCTGCTGTGTGATGAAACTGTGATGTCTTCAGGTACTATGATTTGAAGGTTGGGAATGGAGCTGAGGCGAAAAAGGGATCCCGTGTTGCAGTACGGTTGTGACCCCAGTTAAATATGTTTCACTCATTAGTGCTTTTGCATGTTATATACAGAGTTGACTCATTAAGTCGTTAACTAAATGTGTGGGATTACCATATAGTTTGGTTTTTAGTACCAACTCAATTCAAGAATTTTTTGAAGGGGAAACTGTCACAGTACTCTAAGCTTGTCAATGTTTCCACCTGTGAAACTGATGGATGCATATTCTAGTGCCTAAGCATTAAGCATATAAGATATATTCTGAGGAGTGAAATTTATATAACATGGATTGTCAATGTTATATCTACTGATATTTTGGACCAATAGACAACAATTTGTGATCTGAGAGGTGAGAAGAACCAAAAGATTTAACAATCAGAAACCTAAATTTGTTGGGAATTTGTTATTGTCAATTTGATACCCTCCAGTCCAGAATTACATGCCCTGATGACTAGTAGATCAAAGTGTGAGCTGTCTCAAATAGTATTTTATTGAATTTTTTATCACAGATTCATTTATTTGTCAAAATAAAGGGGATATTCCACCTGATTCATTCTGTTTCTGGCAGAAGCTCACTATGCAATTTTCACTTTTTAATTCCGATAGGCTGACATGTGCATTCATATATACTGATCTTACCAGTTTTTCCTCCCCCCTCCCTCTCCCAAGCCCTGATTTTCATTTACAAGTGCAATTTATTATTGATTAACTGATACTCAGAAGTCAGAAATAATGAGATTATCATATTGTAGATTCACTATGTCGCCAAATGGAAGGGTATCACCTTTATGACTAGTAGACAAGGAATGGGCGTTGGAGGAGGAACGGTATGACCCTAGTAACTCTGCCAAATTTTAACCTCTTTGTGTATTACCCCATTAAGGTCAATTAGTTTAGCAGTTAGGAAACATCAAATGCAAATGCAGTAGCATGAGAATGTGAACCTTATCATTTCCATTTGTAGAGACTCACAGTTCCAAAAAACTATTTATCCTCCAGTAGATTGTTCTAAGTGAACAGGTGCTTACTTGTATAAACAAGGAACTTCCTTTTGTACACCTCTTACAACAAAATTCATGTCCACATTTATGTTAAGTATATTATATTGCCTAGTAGACTAACTGGTCTTGATCTGAAAAAAAAAAAAGCTCAACCTTCAATCACCTCTGAATATTTAGATTAAAATTAGATATGATACTCTCTCCTCTTGACCAGAATACATCACAGTTTTGTTAACAGTCCAATCACAGTAGCTTTTGTTAACAAACAATGGAAATTATTATTTTCCTGCATTACTACCAATAAGCTGTGTAATTGAATTGTAATAATCTATCCCCTTTCATGCACCAACCAATCATACTGATTTCTGGGACTATGGTTTCACATCAAACATGTAGTTCTATAATTGCAGAAAGATGCACTCCTACCTCCACTTATGGTCAATATTGTTTTAATATTAACAATAGACATTTTTGCTACATTTAGGCAATGTGCAATTGTAGGAGTGCTGTATTTTTATTTTTTTTATTTTTTTGCATATTATTTGTTCACATTCACTCAGCATGCCAAAATATGTACATGTTTAATGCCTGCAATTACCTGGTTTCCTGACAATTGATAGCACTCGCAGAAAATTCTGGATGATCACAATGTATAATTCTATGATACATTTTGTTCGGAAAATTTGCTTGTCGATTGATGAGGACACGCTTAAATTATTGCAGCCCTATGGATTTGATGTAGGCCAATCTGAGAGGGGAACAGTCCTTAAAGGGTTGGATTTAGGAGTACAAGGTATGCGAGTAGGAGGCCAGGTGAGAACATATTCTAGGAGCAAGTCTCTGTTATGTTAAGAATGTCATTGAAAATCTCTTGACAATCAGTAAAATTAAGTGTGTGAAGCCTTTTATCCATTTGATCGGAAGCTTGATATTTCATTGAGCCTCTACTCAGGGCACTTTTGAACAACTACATTGAATTGGAATTTATACTACCATAGATTATGTTTTGTTTTGCTTTATCTTTGTATATTTTATTGTCATATAAGTATTCAAAGATTTTATATAATAAAATATTTAAACAATAGATTTTTATTGTGCCCCTTGACAGCTAGACCTCTAAGATTATAAATTATAAATTTACAAGTTGGGTGAGTTCTTGACATCTCACTAAATTTTTTAAGCTCATAAGCTATTATCAGCATATGTGCAAATATTTTGCTTGAAAGGGGTGGAAATTTTTTAGATTTTAGGTTGGATCATATGCTTTATCAAGCAGTAATTTAGTTAGTTTTCTGCAGCGACTGTTGATTGTTCCTCCTGAACTTGCCTATGGAAGCAAGGGAGTCCAAGAAATCCCTCCCAATTCAACAATAGAGGTGAATTATTCTGATCTTTTTGTTTAGATTTGTTCCAGTAAGTTGATGCTTCAATTAACATTTTAGCTCCGTATCCTTGGTCTCCTACATTTCAATTGCAAGACTGATTCCAACCTATTACTGTTCAAGTCTAAAGTGTTCTTTTGGTTTCTCTGGTTTGACTGGAACCTTCTGTTAATACATATACTACAGTTTAATCAAAATTTAATCAGCTTGGTTGATAATGTGGTCTTTCTCAGTAAAAAACAACTTTTCACGAACCCTGAAACTTGCTGAAAACCTCTTTGTGCTGTCTAACGGAAATTCACTGGCATTCAATGAATTGCTTTAGTTCGAAGACATGTTTGAAGATTGAGAAGTAACCACTTTCAACTAGAAAATACATCTAGTTGGAATGGTCAATTGACCTTTTCCATGGACCAAAACACGATTTACAGGATGCTCAATATCTGTTACATTTGTATGCTTTGTCTACTAGACCATTCTTTCCCTCTCCACTAGATGTCAGGTTTTGCAATCAAAAGAAAAAAAAATGTTAACCAAAATAAAAAATTTGTTCATAAGGGATCGTTTGCAGTTTTTATACATTTTTATCATTAAGGCTCTGTCTATTGCTGCAGTCTTTTATTCTATTATTCTCCTTTTAAAGTGGATTTTCTTTTCAATATACAATTTTACCGTTTGCTACTTTCGGACTGCAGTTGGACATTGAACTGCTTTCTATCAAACAAAGTCCATTTGGGTAAGTAACGATGTCAGAATTTTTCTTTATTCCTATATATTATTGCAATCCTGTAGTTAATTTCAGTGATTTTGGGTTCCGCAGGACTCCCGTAAAGATAGTAGAAGGTTAATGATTTATTATTCAGAGTGCTGCGTCGACATTTTAAGAGAAGAAAATGATGTCCTCCCACCTAGAGGCCCTTACTTTTTCCCATGATGTTAATGAACCAAGAATTTAACCTCTTTCTAGAGTGGCTAAGAAACAGAATAAGTTTGAAACCTTGATTGTTTCGATTCAGGACTAATGTTTGCTCGGAGTAAACAAGTTCATCAGATGTGATTACAAAAATCGAAACAAAACACACGGAAGAAAGAAAACTGTATTTGTTTTCACTTTTTCTGTGTCCTTGCCCCCCTTTCATTTGTATACGAGCAGAAACCGCAATTCATATTGTTCTATGTCCACCACTAGTTCTTTCAACATTTAACTTTCAAGTCAAATGTATCATCAAAGTACAATAATCAGGTTTTGCTCAATGTTGGACAATTCCTCCAAATATCTAAAAGAAACTCTAACCCCAGCACTTTAACATACACGGATACACTTTACTCTTCAAAATGGAAGCCAACCGGTAGGAGAGAAAACCAGAACGTAAGCCAGTGCCTGAAATTATCTGCGGTAGCGGTAGCGTTTGAAATTGAAGTAAACATGTAGAATTCCACGTTCAAACGTGCACTTGAAACCTTTCTTATGAGAATATTCCCATTCTTTGTTTACAATGCGGAAAGCCTGTCATGGAAGACACATGAAATAGGTAATTTGGTTGAAAATTTATAAACCTTCAGAACATCTAGAAAAAAGTAGACTTACAATGTCTTCATATGGTGGCCCTGCATGAAATCTTATGATGCAAGTCTCACCATTGCTGCCATCCTTCTCAATAGTGTAAGTTGGAGCTTTTGTCTTGTCTACAAGATCTGGGTAGAAAATATTAAATTTATACCCTTGTACAACCTTTGGAGGTGGATTGTCATGATCATAGTGAGTCTGATTATATTTGTTCCATTCATATCCAGTGTGAACACGATTGAAATACTTTGGCTTCCTGGGTCTGTATTTGTCATGCCACCAATAAACCTGCTCCGACATTCAGAAACTTTAAATATGAGAATATAGATAACAAGCATTTATTTCTCCCTAAAATAATAATATATACCAATGAAAGTATATTTATCCCCTCTACCGTCAACTTTTTCTATGGAAAGAAGTAACTAACAAGTCCAACTCCAAAGGATATGTTGATAATCACCCACGTCCTTTAATATAGTAGTACTATGAACTAAATATTTTTCAATCTATCAAACATGTAAAATTCTAAGAATCATAGAAAGCTACAAGCATTTGATGACATTTCAGAAAGAATGAAATTTACATAAATAACCAAGACAGGATACCTGTGAATCTAGATTCACTTCAGCTCCAGAGCCAAACACGGCATCCCCATCTTCCAAAGCTCCCATAGCTTTCACGGCCTTCATCTCAAAATTATCTTCAGGTGGAGCAGGCTTTGATGCCATTGCTTCCTGAATTCGTCTCTGCTGCTCTTCCTTGACAGCCATACGTTTCCGCTCCTATGAATGTCCATCATTGTAGAGTTAGTCAATACACTTGACACACACAAACACTCACATGAGAGAGATCATTGTTAAAAGCTATGTTTAAAGATTACCAATAGAGCTCTGTCCTCTTCAGGGTCAATAGCTTCCTCATTTTCATCACCATGAAACAGTTCTGGTGAAAATGAGCCAGCCTGATCTTCAGCTTCTTGATCTTCTCCTTTGATGGGTTCTGGTGAAAATGATTCATCTGCAGATTGGAATACACAATAAAGATCAAACAAATATCAACATGAAATTTGGGATGGTGGGAAGCCTATAAACTAACAGTGACAAAAGGCTTTATACCTTTAACATAGTGCTCAGTATCCTCCTCAGAGTTTCTAACTTGAGCATCTTCCAATTTATCTTCATCCTCCAATGGTTGTTCAAGGAGTTGCAAGTGCTTGCGTAACATCTTAGCATAAATTTCCTTTAAACAAGCCTGCATTTACAGCAATTTAATAATGGAGTGAATTTATCCATTATTTAAAGGCATGTAACTTAAAAAGTGATAGAGATTACCTTGGCATTATATATGTGGAGGTGTTTTAAAACTGCCTCCCAGTACTCAACCACCTTTGCTGTACCAGTACGCATCTCTGACTCTATATGCACCTGTAAAGCTTCCAATTCTGCATGCGTTTTCCCCTGCAAAAGCTTCTTCACATCTGGCTCAACACTGTAATGCAGACCCCTTTCTTCTGCAAGCAGCTCAGCAGGAGGTTCTGCACCACGCACCCTAGCTCGATCAATTGCATCTTTTTTCCGAGCTTCAGCTAGCTCCCAATCACACACCAGAAGGAGTGCCTGTATGAGATATTGACCAAGAAGACTTCAACTTAGAACATGAATTATGACATGACTAATTTGGTGTCAGGATCCATAGCATTACATGTTAAGGAAGTCACCCACAATGGCCATATGAGTGAACTGAAACAGAAGAGAAAAAGATTAAGGCAACTAATTTATTTGGGATCCAATTCATAGAATAACAATTTTATATGTACATATAAACCACAAACATAACAAGACATACATATTCGCATAAAAGACACCACCAAAAGAAATAAATACCAGCATGCATATGTAGACAAAAAGATACATAAACTAAGGGGAGGAAGAAGAAAGGACACCTAAATAAATTTGAACAGGGAAAAGCAATCTCATTGTGTAATTGAATATTCTTCATGCTACAAGTCATTCCCAACCACATTGTTATAGAAAGAAATCTTAATCGAACTTCTCAATACCCAATGTAGGCTATGCTTGACAAAGTCGGGAACAACCTTCTCACTATCCTTCCACTCCATTCCTCTAAAATTTACATTTATACCAACCACATAACTTTTTATATAGAGTTTATTAGAAGAGAATAGCAAGCACATAATTAGAAAAGTGAAAATCCTGCTGCCTCCATTTTACCCAAAATATAACGGTGTAGTAGTGATACTCTGCTACCTACCTTAAACAGGGAATTCCACAAAACAAATAAACAAGCTAAAACATGTTTTGCATTTCAATAAACCACTGCCACTTTATGCAAGCAACCAGAAGTTCCAATTGTATGAATCTTCACCAGACAACTCCCTGATGTTACAACTCAATAAAGACAACAGAACTTATAACATAAAAACCAAAAACTTTAATACCTCCCATATCCCCACCAGATTTAAGAGAGAGAGAGGAAGAACTTCATTCTATAACATTCAACTTTGACAAAAAAGAAATATTCAATACTAAACAGTTTATACTTTTTATACAGCCATACCTTTGCAAATATCTGTTTTCAATGGCACTAAGAAATTAATAGAAGACAGTGTTCGTACACTCTTAGAAATAAAAAATTAAAGGACATTATCCCTATGCTATTACCTAACAGTTTGAATTCAAAACTATAAGTTCTTTGACATGATTGTATTCAAGCATATGTAAGAACATAGAGATAGACATGATATTTCCTCTTAATTTCCATAAGATTTTTCTTAAAACCCAAACCAAAGAATATCAGGAAAAGTTGTTAGTTTTATGATGAATCAGTTCAAGTGGTTAGATTACCAATTGAACCACATATGTCATTTACATTTAAAACTAATTTTTAATAATATTATGTAATGTTTATGCCAATATTTAAAATTCAATTAATATGCAAATCAGTAACAATCTAAACTAAACTATGAAATATTGGCATATTAACATTTAACAGCCATAGAAATGCATGTCAATCCGCATTATTTTCTCTTTGGTAATGCAATTATATTAGTATGCTAATACGCATAATGATATCACAACTCACAAGAATTAATGTATTAAGCTAATAATAACAAAGAAACATATACATAGAAAAGCTACAAAAATATTCACAAATAACAATATTATATATTAAGCATATTGCCTCCAACGTTCATTTTGTTGTTTTATGTTCTATAATTTGAGAGAGTGCCAAGATACATATGATGAATGAAATTACATTATTACTAACAACATATAGATGTTAATAACCTTGAATTTCGGCTGTTTTGGTCTTTTGCATTACTTTTTTATGATTTCTGAATTGAATCATAAATGTGATCTTTTATGCCAGTACTACATAAGATTCAAACTTCAAAGTCATAGTCACATCCAATATAACCTAAGGTGAATAAAACAAGATGATAGTATCAATAAATAGATAAGGTAGAAATTATAAAGTAATTACTAATTAGTACTCTGTGAAGGACTAGAAAGTAACTAACTAAACAATGGATAAAAGATGATACCTCCCAATATTCTACATGGGTGGGTGTGGCCCTGTCAAGGTCCAGATGCATTTTGATGTCATCACGAAGCTCTTCCATTTCCTTTACTGTCAAACCCTGAACCGTATATGTCAAATTATTATTTAAATTGTCCAACAATATTGACATTTAAAGCTGGAAATCTTTAGTCATACTAAGGAAAAGGTTCAATAAGTTTTCAATGGCTATATTACATTATAATTTATATCATTTAAAGGAAAGGGAGATATGAATTGCTGTAAATCTAAATATTAACCTTGAACACCGTGTATGGTTCATTTATTTCTATATCCAAATCATCAGATCCATTGAGGTACTTGGTTAGGATATCAATCGGCCTAGCACGCCCTTCACGCAATCTAATCTCAGATCTAACCTTGCTTTGATCAAAATGAAACTGCATATGAATTTGTCTTAATTATCAGATTGCAAATACTATAATGAAAAAATAACAATAAATAAAAGGAATTCAAGGAACCATACCTCCTCTTCTCTTTTTTCCCAGTCGTGGAACTCAGCTCGTGCACGTTCTCTAGCTAACAGTGCCTGTGAGAGAGAATGAGCATAAGATAACATAGTTTATGCACTTACAAGGATGGGAATAATTGGCATGTCATATTGGCAGATGGCCACCACAGACAGGCACCACCCAGAAACATAGTGTTGAATGGTAAGATAGAATTTTCCCTCCAATAGATTAAAATGATGATTGATAACTAATAAGAATGGAGTCATGAACTTACCATTTCTTCTTCATGTCGTGCTTTCTCAAGTGCCCTTTCTTCTCTTCTTTTTTTAACCTTTTCAATTTCTGCCTGCATTATAATTTTTAACAAGAACTTAGTGAATAAATGGCAGACAGAGACAATGTTTAGTTGTTTGACAATAACTCAGTAAGCCTGGGAAGCAAGAGGCAAGTAGCTATAGGAAATGTAAATTTGGTATAGCCTACAAAATAGTAAATATTTTTTCTTTTTGCAGAAAAAATGCATACCATCCTTTCTTTCTGTCTCTTTTTTTCAGCTTTAACTGAAAATGCATCAATAGGCACACCTTGAACAACATCACGCTCAATCTTCTTCCGCCAAACAAACCTACAACACATAGTATTTTTGAGAATAAGAAGACATAGGTAGGTATCACGCAACTACTAATACAATAAGTTCTAGTAAAACAATTAGTGACAGCTTCTAGGATATAACAATGTCAATAAATTTGTAAGCTTAGTGTAATCAAATAAGGCAAACAAAATAAACAAGAAAAGTGGATATATCAAAGTTATCTAAGAAGTAAGAACAACTGCTAATTATATACACCCCCTCGCCCCCAAAAAATATCTAAAGTTTTACAACATAATAACATAGCAAATAGTATAAACAGTTGGTTAAAAACTTAAAATATTCATTTCAAGGTTATTAAATTGTTTTTCTTGTTAAACAGAACTCCACGAGAAAGTTGTCCAACAGTCACCAATAGCATTTCTAGAATAATTTTGGATGATAAACAAATACAATAAATACAATCAAAAAAAGTTGCAGCTTTGATTCATACAGGAAAATTCTCTAATTTTCCCTGCAGTGAAACCTTAGCAACTTCAGCACTTGTAACAAGTATCCCAGAAGATTCAAAATACAAAAAGGTGGGATGAGAGAGAGAAGAAATGATTCTGTAAGAGGCATCCTTTTGTTAATGAATTATTCAAACAACCAAATATCTGTTATACCATCCTCCACCTAATTATAGAATTTAGTATTAGTAAATCAGAAAAGCATTCTCATGAAAGACTGACAATACAATTGCTGCAAAGTTTTCCAAATAATCTATTATGTTCTTAAACAAACTGAGATTTTAACTTTTAACTAAATTGAAAAACAGAATCATGTAGGAACCTCAACCAATAATCCGTCAATAATTAACTGGTTTCTCCAAAGTTTCATACTTATATTTGCACCTATACCAACATTTTAACTCCAGAACTACCTAGCAATTCCCTATCCATTAAAAAAAAAATGCCTTCAAACTGTATACATATCTACATGAGTTACTGCAATGTGTCTGGAAAATTTATCACTTATGGTGGGTAAGCAGCGTGAAACAAGTCTAAGATTATTAGATACAAAAATCAAAAACCATATAAACAAATACAGAAAAAGAAATTAGGGAGAAACAAGGAACTTACTTCTCGTTAAGATTAGAGTCACCAAATGGATTTGAGTCATTTGAATACCCTGACACAGTATGAGTCTTCAGTTTCTTAGCAGCTTTCAATGCCTGAGCACAAAATCAAGAAGAATGCAACATCAACACACACACACAAACCCTTGAACTCAAATCATAAAACATAAAACACCAAACAAGGATGGAGAAGCAAGTTCAAACCTTTCTCTGAGCCTTTTTGGCCAAGTACTGTGCTATTTCCTCTTCAGTGATGTGCCTGGAGGACCTCTTCTTCTTGCCACCCCTATCACTACTCTCATCAGAGGAACTATCTGAGTCCTGCCTGCTCCGTCCCTGCCGCGATCAACGGTGGCTGCGATGACCGTCTCTCCGGCATCTCTCCGGAGATGACAAATCACGGCTGTCCGAATTGTCATCGGACGGCGAAGAAGGCGAAGAAGGTGACTCCGATGAAGAATCATCTGATCTTCTTCGCCTTCTCTCTTTCCTACTCTTGCTACCCATTCTATTCTACTCAACTCTTCTATTCTGCTCAGGTTACTATGCTGAGCAAAAAGAGAACATAAAGTAACAATTACATTTTAGAACAGTGAAGGTGTTTCTGTGTAATATTAGGGCATGCAATAAGAATTATCATCACAGAAAGCATCCAATTAAAAAACAATGCGTAACAATTACAATATTAGAACCCTAGTAAGTGAGCAAAGTGCATTCGTTCATATGGATATTTGTGACAGTGAATGAAGAAACGAGCTCAAAATGTGAATTATGAAGTGGTAATCGATGGAGAAACGAGGTACCTGTGGCGCAGAAGACGGTTGCGAAAGGAAGACGACGGTGCCAATGAACGTCCGGTGATTCGAAACCGGACATTGCAATTTACATTTTTTTTTTTTTTTTTATAAATAGCCTATTTATTATTTAGTCCTGAAGCATGCAGATAATTTAATCCTTATATTTTCGAAATGATTAATTTAATCCACAAATATTGTCGCAAATATGTTGCCACAAATATAGACTATTTTTTTTTTTTTCTTTTCCTTGGTAAATAAGAACGGGCCAAAGCCCAAAAACTTAAAGAACAAAGTTATGTAATTTCGGTTTTGCACTTATTTTTTCTCTTCATACCCCCTCTTTTTTTGGACTTTTCAAATTACCTAAAATACTCTTCCCTCTCCTTCTCACCTACACCCCTTTGCCTCTCCTTCTCCCTTTCCTTTCTATCAACATTTTCTCCCCCAATCGACTTCTCCCTCTCTTGCGGTCTTTTCCTTCACTGACATTTCTTTCATCAGCATCATCTTTATTCATAATTTTTTTTTTCACGTATCTTCTAAAAACTAGCTTCCATAATGTATTTTTTTTTAGTGTCTGTAATGTAGTTTTTACATTATGAAAAACTAATTCACATAATGTAATTTGTTTAGAGGAATGCTAGGGAACATATTCTCAACATTCTTTTTAACACATATTTTTTTATTGAGTAGAATTTATTAAAAACCATAAAATTAGGAGAGATATCCATTATATAATATAGGAGCAGGACTCATAAAACTTTGTAATTTCAACTAATAAAAAAGAGTATGTTCCTATCAATATAGGAAGGCTTTTTTTAATATAGTTTATGGACCTAACTCATTTCATATCAAGTGAAACCTCGTTATTTAGTTTTCACAGTTTTAAATATAATGATTATTTAATTGGTAAACTGACCATATAATTAGTCCAATTTACCTACAAAATCGAACGTGTAGAAAACTATAAAAAAAATTGGAAACTGACAGGAAAGCCGAAATTCCCCTCTTCCAAAAGATTTAGAGAGAAAGAAAAATACTTAAAAACTTTAAAATTTTGCTAACTAAATTATCCAATAGGTTTATTTATTTATTTATGTACAATTAGGAATGTGATAATAAATTGATTTATTTCTCTCTCCACTTGCAAACCAAGTAAGATATTCCTTCCCTCCTTTGAACCAAAAGGTACACCTCCCTCGACCTTGCGCAAATGGCAATTGGCCAGTACTTGACCAAAAGACGTTCTTTTCTTTTCTTTTAACAAAAAATGTAAGATGAAAATTCATACAAGAATCAAGTTTATCCATGTAATCGAAATCCAAAGCAAAACTTTATCCCGGTTACCATCAATATTCACTATCAATACCAAGACAAGAAAGCAGAGTTGTTCACTTTTCCGGGGGTTTTTTTTTTTTTTAACAAGAATATACTATAGAACATATACTGGAAGGTTCATAGATGTAAAAAATCATTTATCAGATATCTCAGTTCTTGGAAGCTTCAACCATGTCATGATCTAAGCTCCAAACTGGTATCATCTCAAGGCTGAATCGTCAACTGAGCACAACCACATCACTTGCACGGCTTCTTCCACTTATGCAGAAAGTCTCTCTTGATTCCAGGAGAAGCTTCAATTCTCCATTGTCCATCTCCAAAAGCATTCCTGGAATCTTTGCAGCTACACTAGGCTGTACAAGATAAGCATAATAAATATATCATTGCAATTAAGAATTCAAAGGAATAAACTGTCTTCACAATTTTAAACTTACGAAACAAATACTATTGGAAAACAAAATTTTGATTATTTTTCATGTCAAGTTTATTTCTGAATATTTTGGAGCAATTTTTATAAGTTCTACTTGTTTTGGATATAATCATCTCCTGCCTTTTGTCTTCCATCTTTTCATCCTCATTTCCACCTCCTAAGATTTTTTTTTTTTTTTTGGGTTTATAACACAAATATGACAAAAATGAGCGTACTTCCTAGTTAATTAAAGGTTATAAACTTAAATGAAACAAGTGGCAATGGCATTACCTTGGGTAGAGAATGTGCCATACAGAACATCTAGTACTATAAACAGAATTAGACTTCTTTGGATTTATGTTCAGTACATAAGGAAAAAAGGGGGAAGAAAAAGAAGCAAACCTGCCAAGTACTCGACTGCCTGATAATAGTGTTGCAGTTGCGGGATATATACACCAGAGTGAGCTTTTCCCAGTGAATTCATATTCATATTCCCATTCATCCTGCCCCTGTTTTGCCTATGATTCCTAGTAATGTTAGGAACCTGTGGACGAGAGAGTAAAAATAAAAAACATTCACATATAAGGCTTATTAAAGGTATCCACCAAACCAGGATTAGTTTGTTCTAATAAAATAAATTCATTTCCACAATGAAGATTTCATACAACTAAATCATTGGAAAATTACAGGAAACAAACTTGACAAACATTTTGCATGAAGGAATAAAAGTTAGAGATTTTGTGTAATGATGCGGCTACTTGTTCTTTAATGGTAAATATTTTCCCAAAAAATATCCAACTTCCCCAAAAATAAATATAATTTAACATGAAAAGCGGTAAAAGAAAACATAAAGTTATTATGCAAATTTGTCACTCGCAATAGGAACCTGTGATTGTTGAAATGATCTAGTGGGAGGCGCAAAGTCATTAGCCCTCCATCCTGACCTCAATCCCAGAGGTTGATACAACAGCCCAGATTGAAGCACCTGTGAAGCAACACCAGGGTAGAAGTAAGGTGGAAATCCACCAGGGATAACTGGAGTTGAAGATCCATCCAATCCTGCTTGTGGCGGTGCATAGTGGAGCTTCAACTGTGTTTTCCTATCCTCTTTCCTCTGAGCAATAGCAATATACAGTGGTTTACGGTGGAACATGCATCCTGTGGCATATAGCATCAACTTAAATAAAAACATAAACAATGTAATAAAAGCAATGCAGACATAATGGTCTGAAACGGAATTCCTACTTATATGTAAGTGTTCTAAAATCATTAAAAAAAAAACCTTTAAAGGGACAGGGATGTAAATTCTCAAGATCAGAACTTTAATTATAAATCACTACAAAGAAAAAAGTTTGTGATCCAATAAATACAACATACAGGTCTTGTGTTCTATTATTGAAATGTTATAGCCAGCACTTGTATCCTGTTTCATAGTACTAATACAAATCTAGCTAAAAAACAGAACATGTCACATTCAAATCCTATGACCTTACAGGATTACACCTGCAAAACTCACCATTAAAAGATCTCACAGCTTTATTAGCCTCCTCAGGGTTGGAGAAGCAGACAAAACCAAACCCCTTGCTTATCCCTTTGTCATCTCGCATAACTTTTACAGAAGTTATACTGCCACATGAACTAAACAGATCTCGTAGTTCTTTGTCGGTTACATCATCATCAATGTTCTTCACATACAAATTAGATGCCTGGAAGTTGAATGAAGACATGCTAAGAAAACTGAAATTGACCAGTTCAATGTAGGAGAAATGGCATGGAATTACCTGATATTTCATTATTTGTTCCTTACGTTTCTCCTCAAATTGACGGTGCAAGATTTGCTCACGTTCAGCCTTTTTTTGTGCCCTAGCTACATACAGATTCTTTGAACCTACTTATGATAAATCAAAAGGCAACATTATGTAGAGAATCAATATCAAGAAAAGGCAATTTTGTGTATAAACAACCTGCACAGTAAAAGGGTAAACAAACTACCAAATTGTAATCCATTCATTGCTTCCATCGCCTTTCTAGCATCATCTGGATTCTCATAGTTCACAAATGCAAAACCCTTTGATAGCCCATTGTCATCCTTTGCAATAGCCAAGCTAATAATTTTCCCAAAAGAAGAGAACTTTTCCTCAAGAAGTGCTTCTGTAATATCTGAGTCCAAGTTTTTAATGTACAAATTTGTATATTTGGCATCATGGCCAGGCAAAATGCGGTCACCTTTTCTGACAAACTTCCCAACATATCTATTAGAAGAACCAGAATCAGATTAAACTTAATCTTAGGCAATAATGTGTATACAGAAATTGAATACAGTAATTAATTTAAGGCACAAAAGGCAAAAGACTTCAAATCATAAGTATATGGATGATGAAAAACTTTAACATAAGGGTCTTGCTTAGGACACCGGTTAAGGAATTAATAATAAAAAGTTTTTATTGAAAATTACATTGGGAATGCATTGGAAATCATAGTGGAGTGCATTGATAACATTTTTTAATAAAAACTTTCTACTTTTGATTCCTTAACTAGCATTTGCCCTGAAATAATGGAGAGTTTGACATACATCTGCTTGTCTCTCACATAAGAGCCATTCAGCTTCTCAATGGCATTATTTGCAGATTCCTCTGACTCAAATTGAACAAAGCCATACCCTTTGCTCTTCCCATCCTCAGACATGACAACTTTGCTGGACAAAATATTCCCATATTTTTGAAATAAATCATGTAGCCCCGCATTATCTATGGATCCAGCTAAGTTCTGCCATGGCATTGAACACCAGAAAATTTCCATTAGAATTCACTTCAAGTAATAATGAACCAGACAAAGATTTAACTATTTCATTCCAAAGCTGTAGATATACCTTAACAAACACATTCCCTCTGCCACTTTTCCTTGCATTAGGATCACGATGTGACCACATGACCCTTATCACTTTTCCATTCAGATAAGAATTGTTTTTCAACTTGATTGCACGAATTGCTACTCAATAAACAAATCAAGGTTAGTGGAATCAGACTACATCAACAGTATAAACACACTAAGGCAACAATAACCCCAGAAAGCATATTCTTTACTCCTGTCAGAAAGTACAAATAAAACTAAAAAGATGAAATTGAGGTAAGCTCAGTTGCTTGTAGAAGCAACGGTACCTCCACGTGGACAAACTAAATTAGGAAATTGAGGAAAGCATCTTGTTTTAAAGATGCTCTAAGATCTCAGTCAATATGCTCTAATTTTTTTAAAAGAAAAAATCTTGCAGTTAATAAAAAATTACAATTAGAAATTTCAAGCCACACACTATTACAGTGACACAACTTGGTCTGAAAAGTTTCTGCAAATAACACAGAAAACAAGTGCAACCAAAAACACTGAACTCAAACTTAAAATCTTGTAAAACATGTCTTGTAATTTTTTTCTCAAAGAAAACTAATTAAAAGCTGATAAAGTTTAATAAACCAATGTGTTTTCATGACTACTGACTACAGTTCAATTAAACTCGTGTGTGTTTATAATCTTTTCAACAACTATATACATTAAAACCAGAGAGAATACCATTAAAATTAAGAAATGCTAAGCAACCACACAGACTCAAGGTTGAGTTCACTGGAGACAAGTCTTTATCGAGCCAGATCAATCACCAGTTCAGCACCAAAATCTATCAAATTGAATTTTTAGTGTGCATTGTTCTCCATTCTAGGCAAATTTTCACATCAAATATCTAAAATATCGCAGAAGTTGGTTTTAAATTGCGGCTACGGTTTTACTGCAATCCTTGACATCGTAGGAAATTACATCAAAACTGCATTCGTGGACCCTTTTTAAAACCTTGAGGTCATCATCTTGCTTCAAACTGACACGCGTCGTCAATCCAATCCTTTACGACACATGCCGTCAATCCAATCCTTTACGACGCATAACTAAACACGCAGTTAACCAAATCAAAATCCACACTGATAAATCCCATAACGTCAATTCCCTTATCCCCGCCCTTTTCCTACAACATTAAGCATGTCAACGTTGCAAACACCTTTTTATACAAATTTAGTTTTTACCTCCATTTCCAAAGGCTAAACTCACAAGGGTCTTCCAAGATTAGCGTTTCTTTACAAAAACAACAGTATCAATAAACCCTCCATCAACACAACAGTATCAATAAAGAAGCCAAAATCTCAAACATCAAACTACGTGCCAAACAATGAAAAATCCTAGATATCCCTCACTTGAAAACCTAGAAAACAAAACACTAATTCGAACTAGCTAGCCAGCTTCGTACATCATTCCGTTGCCACGTTATTGCAATCGATAAATAAAAATCCATATAACTAGCAATTTCCTAGATCCCTCGCTTGAAAACCTAAAAACAAAACACCAATTCGAACTACCTAGCCACGTTATTGTAACGATAAATTAAAACGACAATTCTCTCTCTCTCTCTCGAAACGCAAAGAAGCAAAAGAATAATAATCAAAGAAACGATACAGAAAACACCGCAATGCAATTTATCTCAGAAATCGTTAATCGTTAATGTTATTATATATACATATTTCAGAGAGAGAGAGAGATACCGTCTTGCTGAGACATGAAGTTGACGTAACCGTAACAGAGCGAGTTCCTCGTCATGGAGTCTCTGCAGACGCGAACGGAAGCCATGCTTTCAAACTCCGCGAAAGCCTCGTAGAGTTGGTGGTCGTCGACGTCAGGGTGGAGGTCTCCGACGTAAAGCGATGCCGGAGCGGCGGCGACCGTCGCGGGAACCGCCATTGGTGAATCGGAAAACGACGGAGCGGTAAAGAACGAAAGAAAAGAAAGATCGAAAAGGTGGCGACTAAAACCCTTCCTTCAACGACGACGTTTTCTTTGAAAATCTTGGTGAGAGTGTGCAAACAAAGAGAGAGGAAGAGGAAGAAACGAAAAGAGAGAGAGAGAGAGAGAGAGAGAGAAAGAGAGGGTGGTGCGACTGTGCAAGTGCGAGTGAGTGAGTGAGTGTGAGGATCTTGCATGCACGCAGACGCAGGAGGATTGACCATTCAGTATTTAGAGGTGAACGAGCATGCCATTATGCTCACGCGCTCCGCTACAGCGTTACATACACGTCATTTTTATTTTTGTATATTTGTATTAAATTTTTACAATTATCTTTTTGTATAATAAAAAAGATAATAAAAAAAAGTGTTTTTAGTTATTATATTTTTGGTCAAAGTGTCAAACATTGTCAAAGTTCCTATATTTTTCATATATTGATGAATTTAGTTTTCAAACTTTAAACACACGTGAATTTAGTTATTTCGAACTCTAAAAAACATCATCAATTCTTAGACATGAGAACTAAATCTATTTATCTTTTTAAGTTTAAAAATTAAATTTATCGATATGAAAAAAAGTATAAAGATTTTAAGATCAAATATATAGGAACTAAAAACATATTTTTTTTAAAAATAAAAAAGTATAAAATAATATAATTACATAAAATAGATAAAAATAATAATTTTATAAAGAATATTATAATAAATATTAGTATATGAATAATATATTTTTTTTACTTTTGAGAGACTTTAATCTACTTATTTTTAAATAGTTATTAATTATTGAAACTTGTGTCAAAAAGTAATTTTATTAGTAGAAACGTTTATGTGTAACGAAAGTATTTTACAGGTATTTTGGATAAAACCACCAATAAATTATGAGGTTTTAGACGTGGATGGGAGCGTTATTATTATTATTATTTTGTCCTGGATCAAAGATTATGGTGTTCCCTAACTTATTGGGTCAGCGAATACGATTTTTCCGTTAAATAGATCGTTCTTCCACATGTGAATACAGCAGGACCCTTTGGGCCGGCTATGAGACTAATCCTCGGTCTGGGACTTAGTCACACTTAAAGATCTCCACCCCTCTCCAAGGATGTATTTTGCGGGATCGAATTCAGGTCCTCCCCCACAAACTCAGCGTGTGTTGCCAATTGAGCTCCACTCATCCGCCCCCAAAAGAGGAAAAATAACACAACTTTTAGCTTTTTTGAAAAATAATTCTATTTGTTTTTATTTGCATTCTTATTAAAAATTCTACTTGGCCAACTTTTATCGGGCATTTGTTTTAATTACTACTTAGTGTCACAAATGTAAAGTTGTGCTTAATAGTTAGTACTACCTCGAATTAGAAGATTTATTTTGACAAATTAGCTTATGTATAAACTAATTTAAGCTTATAAAGAAGTTCATTTCATTTTTTTTCTTATTTTCTTTTCCTAAAAGTGTTTATGGATAATTTTACCCAAACAAACCCTAAGTTGAAGATAAATTTCTAATGTTTAAAATAATAACATTAAATTTCCTGATACATTTTAAAAATTAAAATAAATAAATAAAATTGAGGAGCATGGCATCCCTTGTTCTATTAGGAGTGACAAAGCAAGTCAATCAACTTTGACTTGTTTTCAATGGGAAGGGTTAGCTTGCCAGGGAAAACAAGTTGAAAAACATATATCAGGTTGGCGTGTTGATCCGCCACAACACAACAAAATAAATGAAAATAAAAAAAAATATTTTTTAAAAATGTTAACTCATCACACAAAAATGGTGAAAAATAAGACATGAACCAAACTCTAATAAAATACAAGTAATAATTAATAGTATTTTTGAAAAAAAAATTAGGTAGATTAACTCGTTCTTGACCAACTAGGTTGGGCATGAGAGTTGAAAGGTAGGGATGGCTCAACCCAACCCCGTCATCTTTAGCAACTTAAGCGGGTTGACTTATTGGATCCAACTCACTTTTTCACCCCCTATGTTTTGTAATTGAAGAAACAACATTGAAGGTGAATAATTTTTGGTGATGTGTAAAGAATAAAAAGAAAAAGTACATATAAAATAGTAGTTAGGGAGAGGGAGCGATAATATAGTGGGGCCAAGGATACAATACCGAAAAAAGCTCATGTACTTTAATGTCCCATTTCTATTTTTTTTAATAGGCCAATCTTCGGCCGAGAGTCAAAGGACTAATGCTACTTACCCTTTACGTGAATTGCAATGGAAGATTGCCCTGGATAGATCTGTCACAATGGAAGAGATAAAAAAAAGCTATGTGCTAAATGCATCTTCTTAAAGCATCAGGTGAATATGGTTACCTTGCCATTCTTTCTTCCAAAGTAGTTGGAACCATACTGATGATTGTTAATGCAGATTCATCCACCAGGCTTGGATCGATGGGGAGCTTATAAGGCAAATTAAATTTAGTTGTCCTTATCAAGTTATCTCTAAGTTAAATAATCCGAAATTCATCTATAAATTTTGCCCAATCTCTCTATGCAATGTTATTTTCAAGTGTACCACTAAGGTCATAGCTAATTATTGCATTAAACCATACTCAGAGTGTATTTCTCCTTACCAAGCTAGTTTTCTTCCTAGAAGAAATACTTATTATCATCATGCATATGATAAATAGTGTTGTCTATAAATAGAGGGCATGGGTCTTTGTTTCACGTATGCATGTGTAACTAACTGTATGTGAGTGAGCCATAACAGAGGTGTGAGTGAAGAGATAACAAAAACACTAGGTATGCAAATGGGAGAGAATAACAGAGTGAGACTTGGGTACTTGCTGAGAGTTCTTCTTGAACTTGTGAGGGGCAGAACCAAGGGGTTCTCTGTTTTATCTTGTATTGATTATGGGTTTCATAGTGGAGCTACTCTTTCCCGTGGATGTAGGTCACATTGGCTGAACAACGTAATTGTGTTATGTTCTTGATTTCTCTGTTATATTCTTTCTTTTGAGTCTGCGGTGTTGTGCGTTCTTGGATTTCTTGGTTTGGTTCGTAGTTCTTTGTGTTCTTAGTAGTTTCTATTTCTTTCTTGCTTGTGAACCAACAAATAGAATACTGGAAAGGAATTTATGCCTTTAAAATAGACATCGAGATAGCTTATAACTACCTTTCATGAAGTTTTATTAGAGACTATTTACAGGAACTATCCATGCCTTTTTACTTTGTTAATTTGATCCTGAACTGCATATCATCCTCCCTCAAAATTTTACATTATGTCAATAAAATTATTTTTTCCTTCCAAAGGATTTTCTTTCTTGGAGATTTGTTTGTGAAGGTGGTGGAGTTTTCATGGAGGCTCTATTTCCTTTATTTTAAATTAAATTAAAAAAACTTGCAGAGTCCCCAACTTCAACTTGGTCCAACATTGAGGGTATCTACAACTCTAGTCTAGCGAGTAGGGGTGTTCATGAACCGATCCAATCCAATTAAAACCAAAAAAACCGATCCAAAAAACCAAAAACCGAATAAACTAAAAATCGAATGGATCGAAAATTGAAAAAACTGAAATTTTTTATTGGATTGGATTGGATTTCGGATTTGATTTTGAAATCCAATCCAAACCGATATTATATATACATTTTTATTTATAAATTTATGATACTACTCATATTTATATTTATATTTTTTATATATTTATAAAATTATCACATAACTTATATTTATTTGTGAAAAATATATTTAATTGAAGATAATTTTTTAGTAACTATTTGATTAAAGGTACGTAAGTATAATTATCAAGTTATATAAATTTACTTTTAATAGTATATATTTGAAGAATTATACTATTATTAGTTGTTTATTGACTTATGAATAAGATATTTAATATTTTAAATTATCTTATATTAAGTTTATTATATATATATTACCATTTATTTAATACTTTTTTCAAAGAAAAATATAAACCATACTAAAATCGAAAACCAATCCAATCTAAACCGATTTAAATTGGATCGGATTTAATTTTTTAATCAAACCGATTGGATGGTTAATTGAGAAAATCGAAGTGATTGGATTGGATGATTTTTCTCTTCAAAACCGATTCAATCCAATCCGCGAACACCCCTACTAGCGGGGATGCTTAACTGATTAAGAATGGTGCTTATTTTTGTGCAACCGTTGGAGCAGAAGCTTGTTAAGCACCAAGTGCTTATATGTGCTTAACATGTGTGTGGGGGCAACAAATAACTTTTAATAAGAAATAATATTTATATAATAAAAAATGGAAATGAGATGTATTTATGAGATAAAAATAAGTAATGTATAATTATAAAATCCATTTTAGATGTGTAAAATGTAAAAAGTAAAAAGGAAAAATGTTGAGTTCGTAAAAAGAGTTGCTTAAATTATAAATGTAAAATAAATAATGTGCAATAATGAGACCGTTTAATTTAAGATGTATAAAAATTGGCCTTAAGCAATATACACAAAGCCTTTATTATTCTACTCAATTTCCTTTTCTAAGGATCTTTATCCTCTTTTTCTTTTAAATTTTCTAGATTCTGACTAATTACCCTGTTTGTGTTTTATCAGCAGTGAGCCTTTCTGAGGGGGAAAGAACCAAGTTGTCCATGCAACGGGATAAACTGATAAAGGGAAAATACTGTAACTTTGATTTTTTTTTTTTTTTTTTTTCTTTTAATGATAGACAAACTAGTTGCACAAAAATGGTGAGACCAACAAGAAGCCATGTTGCATGGTGAAGGTCAAGGAATGAGGCAAGTAGAAACGGAAAAGAAAATACTAAAAGATTTATTTTTGAAGTTTTATTCAACATATTTGAGATATAATAAAAGAAAAACTGAACCAAGTCCGAAGAAATACACTTGAGGTTCAATTTCAATTTAAGTTATCAAACAAGAATAAAGGTTCAAAATATAAACAAATTATTCAAACTTCAGAAATATTTAATAATAATTAGATTTTTTTAATCAACTTTTGTTTATCACCCCCTTTTTACCCCGGTCAAAATTGGGTACTTACAATCATGATATTTCAACCGATCATCATTCTTTGAACTTCCATCGAAATTTCCACTAATCAAACTTTTGTCAAAATTTTCCCTTCTCAACCTTTTATGAAATCTCCACTTTTCAAGCTTCTATCCATATCTCCATTCTTCAGAGCTACTTGAATCATAAATCTTTGTCTTCTCACTTGATCTTTCTTCCCATGGTTAATGTTGAAAACTTAATTTTACATTATCTCGAGTGATGACTTTGATTCCCAACACTTCACATACTTAAAATTTTTCATACCAACATTATGTACATAATAGAGAGAGCCACAATGCTTACAGGTAGTAACTTAGAAAGAATGCGCATTTCGGAGCTGCTGACATGGGGCTGCCCCGCATTGATGTACTCATCCTTGCTTGTAGTCACCGAAACATTTACAGACAGAGAACCTAGCAGCAATTGAAAATTTAAGACAGTAAAGAATCATATATACTCTAGAATCATATATACTCTTTGCAGGAATGAAGAGTTTCTGTGGTGAACTTACAGTCATAGTTAGCCCATCCAATTCGTTGATGAGCTAAGTCATACACAACTATCTTATCTTTTAGGACAAGATCTGCAAGACAAGTTGAAACAATTTTGATTAATCTCAAAACATCATAGTAGATCACTTGTTGATCTGATACATTTGATGCATAATTTACAGAAAACAAACACGGATAGGCCAATTTATGATTAGCATACTTATTCATGATGTTTTCAAGGATAAAATAAAATAAAATTTATACCATAACTTAGCTTTATTTACTATTTGAATGATGCAAAATGAGACAATCTACCCTTTTTTGAATCATGTTTTATAGTTCCATTAGGATGTTCGCTGAAATTTGAAAATCAACTATCAACTATTATTTTTCAAGATTTTTTTGTTAACACTCAACCAGGTGTATTTCCATTTTCAGTTCTACCATGTAACAACAACAATGGGTTAGGTGAAATTGTATAGAAGCAACAAACCATGAGTTCTCAATGGAATGATGGCGCACTAGCTGTTTACCACAGATACAGAAGACATAATTAAGACATTTTTTTCACTCTTTATTGAAGTGCCCCATTTCATAATCATAAGAGAGTTATAATTTCTTTCAATTCCTTGCAGTTTGCAGATTTTAGTCTATTAAAAAATGTCCAGCATCTAACCTCCTAAAATTGTTGATCCCTCCTGCACTTTCTGGAAACCGAAGCACCACACTTCAGCACCATCCTGTTTAAGCAAATGGCACCTCAGCGTATCAGCAACACACAATTTCAAACAATAACTTCCTTATTCAATGTGCTTACTTAACAGACATACTTACAAGGTAACCATTATGCATAAGGTACTGCTCTGGTTTTAAAACCATTGACGCTCCACCCTCAAAGTTTAAACTGACCGAAGGAAAAATGTCACCTATACTGTAAAACATAAATTCTAATGAGTTATTGAGAAATCCTAATAGGAAAACTTTATGAGGAAAAACCATTAAAAATCTTCTTAACAATTATTGTATTTGTAATAACCTGGTTGAGACCAGATAACACTTGGAATTTGTTTGCCTAGCAGATTGTGACACAGCAGTATTTATCTACACATTCATTTAAAATTTCAACATCAGTATATGTTATAGGTTAGGTCAAAACTGTTTCTTAAAATGCAAGACAAGTAAACAAAAGGAAGAATTTATTTGCCTGCTTTCCAAACCCCCTCTTAATAATAATAATACTAACAATATAAAAAAGGATGTAAACCTCAATGAGGTGTTCAATGCTGGAGTATCTTAAAGCATGCAAGCCTCCCATTAAATCACTTCTAGATTTTCAATACAAAACAATTATCAATTAGATCAATGAATGGTTCAAAATAAATCTATAACTAACACAATAAAACTTGATACCAGCAAAATAAAACAAAGGTATAAGACTCCAAATTAACTCAATGCACAAACATGCAATCACTGATTTCATAAAACAGATAAAACAAAAGACATGCAAGCAACAGAGTAAGAAAAATATCCTCATTATTTACTTGCTATTTACAAATTCTCATCATGGAAAAGGAAAAGGAGAATAATGTGCCCAACACAGTACAATGTTCAAAGATTTTGGGCGAGGTACAAGAAAACTTACAGCAGTGACAAGAGGATCATAAGCTTCTTGAATAAGATATGTCAATGTTGTACCACAGTCAACTATAGTCCCTCCTTGGTTGTTAGATATTGCAAATACAGCTGGATTAATTGGGAGAAGTTGCCCACTGACAGCAATACTCTGAAGATTCAAGTTGTAATGCGGCCTGAGATTTGATCAACCAGTCAAATACACTGCAATATATCTCATAGAGAATTGCAAATTATTTGACAGAAAAAAAAAAAAAAAAACAGCATAACAAGCATTTTAAGAACATGATTCTTTGAGAGCAATATTACCTTAATTCAAAAACTTATATCTATTATAATTTAGGATTCTCCCTCCACCCACTTTCTTACTTTAATTTCCCTCCCCAAACTATCAGATCGTGAGATAAAACATGTTCAGAAACCAAAGGGGTTTTGATACAAGAGCATGTGATAGATCCCTTCAAGACAATATTATCTTCAGAAACCAAAATTTTCATAATTACTACACAAGTAATAAATTTGGAAGTTGACAATAATGTAAATACCTAAATCAATTTCATTCAGAAATGCCTTGTACTTTCCTTTTACAACAATGTTATAAAATAGTAGGGGGGAAATTATCAACTAACCAGAGAAAGAAAATGAGAAAAGAAGTGAAGAAGAGAACATACTGTGATGGGACAAGTGGGCTATAAACAATACTTGGCTCCAAAATCTCACCAAGAACTAGAATTCCTCCTCCATTGCCATCTCCCTTTAAGCAATGAGAGAAAACTTTGGGTGTTATTCCTCGAGATGACAATTGTGATACAACAGATAGAGGACCAGGGCCAAACCCAAAAATTCCATCAACTGCTTTATCTGACTTAGTCAAATCTCCAGACTGACTGATGCTACACCTGTTTGCAATTCAATCATCCAAAACAGTCTCATTTAAAACCAAAATGGAAAAATCCATAGTAACTATTAGCATAAACATGGGAGTATATGCAAAAAAAACTACCAGGAGAGAGCATGGACAAAAGAGTGAACAACATCAAAATAAGCAAACCCTATTTATTTACCTTTTTTCCCTTTTTATTAGCAAATCATTAATCAACCTATTGACAAATCTTACATTGTCAATTTAACCTTACCCTTCCCAATATTCCCTCTGATTTTCACTCCTACCAAGCATATCCCACATTTCCCTCCAAAAACTCAGGCTCATCCAACTCTCCCATTCAGTTCTACTCTTCATATGTTCACAATCTCACATTGAGTGCACACACTTTTATTCACAATAATAACAAACAAGCATAATGACTCACCCAAAAACAATGGTAGCTGAAGAGTTAATCTCCGGAGGCTGTCCCATGATCAAGCTAAAATACATTGCATCCGAAACATAATAACCTGATGTCCCACTCCCATCTCCATACTGAAAGGTGTAGCTGCACTGATTAACCCTCGAGGAGCACTCAGCAGCAGCACCCTGAACCCCAGTAGTGCATATCGGGTCCGAGCAGGGAATCAACGCAGCTGTGGACGACCGAACCGTGTCAAAGAAATTAAGCTCAATCTGCATACCACAAAACACATTAATCTCCAAATCAAAAACCTCACTTCCCATTAAGGCACCACAACACAAGTATGCATGATAACAAGAAGCTCAACACATTAAGCACCAAAATCAAATTCAAATTTAAAAATCCTCACCCCTAGTTGACTAGACTGAGGACAATTACTGCAAGTATTGCAATTGATCCACAATATATCACTCCCCGTATCAATCTGAACGTTAAATTCTTTAGGAGGAGTTCCCATCTTCACTTTGGTATAATACAACCTGAACAACAAAACCAACATCATCACCCTCATATTGTATAAATATTAAGTTAAATAACACTCTCAATTGGCCAATCAAAAACTAAAATAAAATAACTAAAACTTAGCACTAAAGTATAAAAATGAAATTTTGTTTTACACATACAATAAATGCATTTTAAAAAAAGAAACTTTAATGGATTACCCGTACCCAACGGAGTTTGGATCGGAGGTGCCTTGGACGGTGAAGTCGACAACGCCGCCGGCCACGTCGCGCAATATTCGGGCGTGGCGGGCTCTGTCGCGGGCCCTCAGCGCCGCCACCTCCACGCGGTGGCTCGGAGGAATGCTCCTCTCCAGAGGGAGGAAAACGCCGTGCACCGCCGACACCAGCACGGTGGTCACGGCCAACAACGTCGGAATGCAACACCGCATGTTTTTTTTTTTTTTTGTTAGTGGGAATGGCGAGGGACTCGGTGCATTGAAAGTTGAAACATAGAGAAAGAGAGAGAGAGAGAGAGAAGAGTGTGACAGTTTCTTTAGGACAAGATGGTTTGCTGATTGTGGTTAATCAGCTGAATTCATGTTAGATACTATTAATCATAACTCATAAGGCAACAACACTTTCTGAGCTGGTGCTGCTACTGCTTATATATGCGTAACACCCCATCCAAATTGATTTTGTTTATAATTATTTTTTCCTAGTTAATACTACTATCTCATTATTTTAATTATGTAATTTTAATCTATCTATATAATATTTAATAAAAAAAATTTGATGCAGCATTACAATAAAGTATCACATGAACAGACAAGACAATACAATAGAATATCACGTTAATATTTTTATGAAATTCTAAAATTGTACAAGTAAAAAATTCATAAAAAATACTAGTAGTTTTTTAACCAAATTGGGAAATTGCCAATAATAATAGGAAGACTAAGAGTGGAATAAAGCTGAATTTAAATTAGTGGTGTGTGTAGTAAGTACACTGACACGATGCTTTGGCCTCTCAAACTTTTTCAAATGAAAGTGAATGAAGATTCCTTACAATTATTAAAGTTTTTTGTTTCTAAGTAGCATTTAAATCAAGTATAATTAATTTATCCGACTCATTTACGAGCCTCCTTTTGCCTATGGGGTTCTAGGGACTGTGAAAAATAATGTAAGAGTTAATATTAGTATTAGTATACACTCATTTTTTCTATTTTTTTTCATTTCTTATGACATCTATTTTTTTCTTTTTTTTATTTCTCTGTTTTTTCTACTTATAGACCCTAAAAATGGGGTTGCATACTTGCATTGATCATTTTTCATAATGTAGAGCCTCATCGTTTTTTTTTTCGTGAAACTTCGTAATAGATTTAGAAAACGAAGGGTGTGAATCATAAAAATAGGTAGAAAGATATTGCTGAGATCCCCACATCTGTATGAAAAGAGACCCTTTAACGCTAGGTTGTATTTTATTATATTATATTATAGTGTAGTTTCTTATATGTACCAAAAAATTGATATGGATCAAATATCTTATCATATGGTGGATCACAGGGAGAATATAACAGTGTACTTGTCGGATTAATATATATAATTTATCTTTTACGAAGAGATTATTATGGGACCTTACACGAACCTCCGATTGAAAATTGCAACAATGTCTAGTGAGCATACCAAGATCGAAAAAGATGGAAAGAGACATGTGGGAACAGATACAATGATTTGCTTCAATAATAGGGAGATGAAGGGACAAGAAGAAAAGAAAATGAAAATCATAAACACTAATTTGAGTGATTTCAATTCACTTGTGTTATTTTATTTCCAATCATAGATAAGATTAGCAAGCACACATGAAAAAAGTGGCTCAGGTTCTATTAATGTTGTTAAGCTATAACAACAGCAGCTTTTTATTTCATGTAAGGTTATTTTATGTCAAGCATTGTTTAAAAACATGTACTAAAAAAACACATCAAAAAATGACCCATTGTCCCACATGCAAGACTGGCCACTAGCTGTACAGTTACGGCCAATAACTTATTTTTTTTTTTTGAAACAAGGCCAATAACTTATTAGAACTTGAAATAAATAAAAGGAATAGAATACGATGTTATTATAAAATATTTATCATTATTTACTTACTTTATGAATATTTAATAATTCTCTCAATCTATAAATGAAAAAAAATATATATTTCATTTCTATCTTGTCAAATATCTAATATGACTTCTTCTTCTTTTTTGACAGGATATCTAATATAACTTAAACAAACCAGATTAAAAACAAATTTCTAATATGCCTTTTAAGCTTTGGCGTTAGGGGTGTACACGGGTCGGGTTAGGTCGGATTTGGCCAAACCCGATACCCGATCCGATCAAAATTTTATGGGTTGGATTGGATCGGATTTGTGCAATTTTATTGTGAAATCCAATCCAATTCAACTCGTTCAAAAACAGGTTGGATCGGATCGGATTGATCTGGTCAGAACATTTAAAAAATATTTTTTATTTTGTAAAAATTAGAATTGTTTAGAATAACAATTTATTTTTGCCTAGAGCTTTGCAAATATATAATTTCTACATGTCCTTCAAAAAGATCAAATTGTGACAATATTTGATTAATAAAATGAATGGTTTCAATGCTAATGCAAATATTTTATTTTAAATAAATATTAGCATGAGAAAACATAAACAAAATCAAGACAAAAAATAGCAACAATTAAAAAAGAGAAATATAATTCATGTGTGGTTAAAAATTAGCAAAAAAAAATATAGTGTTTTGTATTTTTTAATTTAATAATATATATATAAAAAAATTTAATTTTATGATACGGGATGGGTTGAGTCGGGTCACGGGTTCAAAATACAAAACCCGTTACCCGACCCGTATACTAACGGGTTGGATCGTGTTGTGTTCGGGTTTGATCCGAACTCTAAAAAAACCCGATACGAACTAATCAGGTCGGGTTGGGTTTGGTTAACGGGTTACCCGATCCGGTGAACACCCCTATTTGGCGTTGTATATGTGAAAGCTTAAATAATGAGATAGAGAGAGAATATTGGTTCATGATTCATTGATAAATGAAATTTACATGAAATGAAAATTGTGTATATATTGTTGCTAACACGTTATTGTATATTTTAGAAGTAGGTACATTGACATTATTTGTTGCGGTGAGTCGACATTGTTATAGTTTTAATTTTTCTTATTTTGGAAAGATTCGTATTAAGCTTGTTAAGTTATACTACCTTTTTTTCAGTATACATGATTATTTTATGTCATATTTTGTTTATAAATGGTAAACCATAAGAGTAGTGATTTTTACTTTTTAAGTCCAATTGTTCCACATGCAAGACTGGCCCCTAGCTGTACAATTTGTGATTGTCTCGTTATTTGAAACTGGAAATAGAAAGAATGAAACAAACGTTATTATAAAATATTTCAATCAAATTAATAATTATCTCAAACTATAAATAAAAGGCTACATATACATCCCCCTTTTTTTTTTTTAAATTATTGCATCATAATGTAAACTTAATCAGAATCACTAAACGACTGAAAAAAAATATAATAGAATAAAATGAAATAGACTGTTTTAATTTTTGTTTTTTTACCTTTTAGTGAAACAAAAGTGATATCACTTTTTATCTAAAAATTGAATCACTTTTAATCTTATCTCATGTACTATTATTTTATAAAACAATTAATAGCACTCAATATAAAACACAATTCATAAGTTTTTTGGGTTCCATATTCAACCTATCTACGATCGATGCTCAATTCTACAACATTATCTCTCAAGTGTCGTGAATCTATGGCATATTTTACCATTTCATCTTATTTAAAATTTGTATTCAATAAGTTTGCTTTATATTTTAGTCCCTCAATTTTTCCAACTTTGGCCATGAAATCCATTGGAAGACGTGGCAAGAGGACGAGCCCAGTGTTTGGGATTTGGCACCAACGGCAATGGAAGACGCAATAAGGCTTACGAAAAATGCAACGTGTCTTCCACAAAACTCTAGATCCATTCGAGTTCCACCATGTCATCATTTTGTTGAGTAAAACTTCCTGTGCCTCCTAATTTTACTTCCCGCACCCCATTGCATTACGGAAGCAACAGCCTGCCATTTTGTTACATAATCTGTTTTTGATTAGGGCTAGGCCCAATTGTGGCCCTAGAGGGTGTAGAAGAAAATAAAAAGGTAAATAAAATAGGATTTTGCTATATCCACTAACCTTTTTTACTAAGCACACTCTCATTTTTTCTAATTTTTATTATCATATGAACCCTTTATACTCATAACGTTAACACATAATCATTATTCCATAATATACTTTCTGAAACAATGTTTTGTTTTTTAATATTATGAAAAGTACTTTCCAAGACACAAAAATAGTATCTCGAAAAGTACATTAAAAAATGTTAAAAAATAAAACAATGGTCTGTAAAGTACTTTCCAAAATGTTAAAAAAAAAAAAAACATCTAAAAAAATTCAAGCAAAATACTAAGACCATTAAAAACCCTATATAAGAGGAAACTTGTACAACAGTGAAACAATTGAAGTGAAGAAAGCATGTAATTGATATCGGTCATTCAATCTGGACAACTCTAATGGCGTCCCACTGCAACAACTTGGACAGATTTAAGATCTAGCCATACGTTGTTGAATATATAAAATAAGAGACATTAATAGTGTTGTGTGAGTAGACAAAATACAACGAAAGAAAAAAAAAATTGTTTAAATAGCTCATAAGTTCCACCTTAACCATCATCATCGTCATTTCTTTTTTACCATAAAACTTGCATAAATCATCATCATCGTCTCTGAATGTCCCTTACATTTCGTAATTTTATAACATGGATCATTAACAAATGGTAGTATTTTGGTAAAAAAAATAAATGGTGGTATTTAATTTTTTTAACAATGTTATGCATAAAGTACTAAATGACACATTATACTTAATTTTAAGAAAGGAAATGTTATGTCTATAATAACGATTTTCACACATCTCACGTGCTCATGATCATTCTTATCCATTTTGTAGAAAGAAAAGTTAGTCATGACTTGTTGAGAATTCATTTATAGAATAGGTATTTTGCTTAAAAATATTATTAAAAATATATGTTTAGTACATGTATAAAAAATTTATTATAATAGACTACCATATGTTCCAAACTAAGAGTTATAAGGTTGGTCTGGTAGTTGAAGGGAGAAGGGGAGAGGGAGAGGTCGTGGGTTTGAATCAATGTTTTTAAAATTGGACCTGTCATTAAACCGATGAAGGTACTGGTTCAAGGTTTAATGGTCTAACCGTGGTTGAACCGGTAATAATTAAATAATATTTTTTTAAGTATAATATATAAATAATATTAAACAAAAAATAATATAATATTCATAATATTAAAAGTTAAACTTCACTTAAAAATATAATAACTAAATTATTTTGAGTTATTTTTTGTTTGCCATGACTTTTTCCATTCTTTTAATGGTGGATAGTAAATTAAACAATGCTACTCTAACTATTATATATTTATATTTATATTTATATCTAATATCCGTCAAAGATTCAAAATTATTCACTCTATCTCTCGTAATTGTAGAGTTTACATAATAGCATGCTAATTGAGACAAAAATTACCAACATTTAAAAAAAGAAAAGAAAAAAATTAATGTTTTGTTGAATCGGTCCAACCAGTCAAACCACCGATTTTACCGGTTCTTGACTAGTTCCACCAGTTTTTGATCAGTTCTTTGGCACACCGATTTTGAGGTCATCCGGACCGGATGACAGACCGATTCTTGGTTCAACCGCCTGGTCCGGTTTTCATTTTTAGAATAGGTATTTTGCTTTAAAATATTATTAAAAATATATGTTTAGTACATGTATTAAAAAATTATTATAATAGACTACCATATATTCCAAACTAGGAGTTATAAGATTGGCCTGGTAGTTAAAAGGAGAAGCGGAAGGGAGAGGTCGTGGGTTCAAATCCCTCTCACTAACAAAAGTTAAAAAATTAACAATTAACATTTGCAGATAAAAAAAATGTTCCAAACTAATACTCCTTTCATCCCTATTTACAAGACCCTTATCTAATTTCTAGATGCATTAATTATTTTTTCCTAAAGTAACCTTAATTAATTATTCTCTCTCTAAACATTAATTAATTAGATTAGAAGCAATTAAGAGGAGATAGATGATTAATTTCAAAAAAAAATAAGAGTACTTTTGGAAGAACAATACACATTATTGACAAATTTAATGTGCTTAACTAAATTAATTACTTTTCTTAAGGGGTATAAATTAGTTAAAAGGGTTTTATAAATAAGAACAAAAGGAGTAGCATATTTGGTCATGGATTATAGACATAGTTTTTCATGTTAAAGTCGAAGCTCCTAGTTCTTGCTTCTACATTAAAAACACATTTGATGTTATTTGTTGGATGAGAAACAAATTTCCAAACATGTATTAAGCCTTTGGACAAGTTTAATCCAACAGATTCAACATGAGGTACCCCAAAGGACAAGGGCTGCCATCTTAACCAATGCCCCTTGTGTAACACCCCTTGTTACTATTAAAGATTTTCTTATTAATTAAGAAAATTGTGAAGTAATTTGATATCCAATTATTGAAAATAGCCTTTAAAATACAGGAAAATTATTTTTCCTTTAAAACGTTGATTACTTCAATTTTCAAACGACAATCATCCACAATAATTTATCAACATATTAAAATCCCTTTTAATGAAATATTGATCTTAATAAATCAAACTCATTTTATAAGACGTTAACTTCGTTGTAAACCATGAAACATAACAAAATCTTTCTTAATTAAGAACATTCTCAGATCCATCATTATATTATTCTATTACACAGTATATACTTATGCATTTACATTCTTAGAATTAAACACGTTATACATTTGAGTCACATATAATGAATTGGTACATCATAATATTAAAACCTAGTTTACCCTTTTTTATACAAGAAAGGACTGAGGCTTAGAGCAGTGACTCAAAGAAAATTTCAAAATACCCAATTAACCCATGTAGCATCCCAGAAGGATCATCTTCTTCTCTTAAAACATCCGCTTGTGTCCACAGTGCTTGTCGTAGCTTTTTCATTCCATCTTCGTTGTCTACACAAAATCATTCATCTAAGTCTAAAAAATAAAGGCGTATGGAGTGAGTCACCCTCCTCCACTAAACTAACAACCAAACAACCTTCTGGTCACAAACAGTCACAAGCACACAAAATCAACCACCTCGAAGTGGTACTCTCACGGGTCTCACTCGTAACCCTAAACACATTTCGGACTAGTCCTTAACTCATCACATCTCGTCACAACTCGGGTCCGCTGCCACTAGAACTCCCAAAACTCAGTGGACTTACATAATTTAAGTCAAATGACTTGCTGGGAGTACACCTGTCACCACGGTACAATGGTAGAGCTCTTACCAACACGGTTATGTCTCGCATTTGTTGGGATTGTCAAGTCGGCACTGTGAAAACACGACCACAAACTCGGCGCCAGATCCCCAAGAAACAGCAAGTCAGCGAGCATACCTCGGGTACCACTCTATATGGTCATCCAATCTCTGAGGACTGACTCCTCAACCACTCTCCCTATCAGGATTCGTCTTTTACAAGTCCGTGTGGGCTTTTCTACCAAAGGTACTCGACGGCGGTACTCAATCAATATATGTCCCCGACATACGGAGATCCAACTCCCTCACTATCACAGTGGTTAAACATTACAACTTCGTCATCTCACAAGCACAATGTTCATCGTAGATAAAGCCTCCACACGGCCTCTTAACACTTGCCCAGTCGGCTTCCGATCATGTAAGGTTATCCTTCTCAATTGACGTGTGGCATTTATCCATGCACAAATTCCATTTCAACGGTCACGCACGACCCAACGGTAGAGGTTCTTCCTCCTCTTTTCGTTTCTCACAACGTCTAGAAGCAAACAATAACTTATCAACCACAAAACATTCGTGCATAATGCACATCACCCAATCATGACCCAATCATGATCATAACTGTCTTACTTTGTTTTATTGAATCCTCGCCCACTCTCACATTTTATGCTTACTTAAGTCATTTGGTCCAAATCCATGCAAAGGTCCTAAATTTCTTTCTAAGTCCATTGTCCGATGTCCTCCGTGCGCATGGTAATTCCTAGTTACTGACTCATATGATTATTAAGTTCTCACTCTTTAATTATAATATAATTCACTATTGCACATAGTGAATGTCCTTAATTACTAGAATAATTTTCTAGCATCTACAAGTGTACTCCGTTTAAAGTTCACTTGCTCCCACACAAGAATGAATTATGAATTATTCTTGTCCCCACAATCACAAAAACATTGCAAACAAGTCACATGCACAAGTAAATTTCAGCACTCTTTGCCCGAGAATCACGTTCCTCCCGGTCTCCAATTTACAGTTAATAACATAATAATCATTAACAAACAATAATTCAATAATTCAACATAATCCATTAAACAACATTACACACCCATTTTCAATAGAAATTCCCCTTTTGAGGTGAAATATCCATTAACAAGTCCAATGGATGGCATTAGGCACAATTACACAATCATATAATTAAATTTCATGCATATGCCTAGAGTTGTGCACACATACCAAAAATTATTTAACTTAGCAAATTAACTTAAAATTTCGTAAAATTTTACAGAGGCATAGTACATCACATATATTTCATCATATAAATTCCACTCATAAATATTATTTTTGAATTAATTATGATTTCTGGACATGCTTTGTAAAGTGCACTTCTAAATTTTTAGTAAATAGCAAATCAACTTTTTTTCCATGAAACTTTACAGGGAATATCCCCAACACGTGGGACAGAACATGGAATTTTATCAGTACCAAATACCTACCGAAATTACCCTTTTTGTATTTCTAAAACATTATTGCCTCATAACAGAGTTTCCCATACAAAAATATAAATAATTATAAAAAGTGTTTATAAAATTCCGAAAAAATTCACAGATAATCCACATAGTCCAAGAAAAGTTACCAAATTTTCTCAAAGCCAAATTCTTACAAAAAGATATTTTCTATATTTAAATACTCTACTACCCAATTTTTCGGTTTCCTCAACATTAAATCACTAAAATTACTTTCCGGTTTGTTCTGACTTTTCCAAAAATCATGGATGACCCTCATGACCTATAAATCGAAGTCATGAGTCCAGTTTTTCAAAATTGTGTCCCAAAATTTTTGTAAAATTCAAAATCGTCACTTTCACAGAATCAGAAGTGAATGAAAATAATTCCAAAAGAAATAGTTTCAGTGTTCAGAAAATTCCGAAAAAAATACCATGATATCCAGAGGTGTCAAAACATAGGAAAACATCTTTACATTGCAAAATGATGCACGGAAATATTTTCGAAAAAGAAGAAAACAGCTGCAGTGTACAAGTAGCAAACAACACATTTCAACATATTTCACATGCTCTTGAGACACACATGGTGTCAAGATATTCACAATCACAAGAACAGTCCAAAAACATAAAGAGAAACAATAAATAGCATAGGGAAGATAGAAACCCCTCCATACCTCAACGAAACAAAATTCCAATCGGTTGGTTTTGAAGCTCTTGAGTTCCTCTCTAACATACTAGAATTTCAAAGGAAGAAGATTTGATCTTGGTCATGAAAATCTAGAGAGAAGTTTTGTGTTTCTAGAGAGAAGATAGAGAGAAAGAAGGAAACTTGGTGGAAAAGGAGAAGATTGAACACAAAATGGAGGAGAGAGGAAAGTTAAAACAAAAGACAAAAGTAAAGTAAAAAAAAGAAATTTGTCTTCTTCCTCATGGCCTTAGGGCCGACGCACATCCCAAGGGGTTTAGGGCCCAAGTTGGTTTTTAAAATGGGCCCATACAGGCCCATTAAGGTTAGGATTAGGGTTATGGTTAGGATTAGGATTAGGATTAGAGTTAAGATTAGGATCTCTGTTCAATTGTGTCATCTGAGTCACTAACAATCACAAATATGAAATTTTAATTCAATCTCACTTTAATTAATATTTTCCTAAGACACAAATTAATTAATTAAATTCCTAACACAAATATTTTTATCAATTTCATTAATTCTTAATTTAATCGGACACATAGAATTAATTCAGCAGTGAAACAAATTGATTAAGTCATACAATTCATTAATTCTATTTTGATATCTATCTAGTTCTTTCTAGACTTGACTTAATAAGAATGGGCTTAATTAAGTATAATTACCATAATTAGAATTTCTAAATCACTTATTACTCTAGAACATTTAATTTTACTAATTAAAGTTATTTCTAACTTATTAGTAAGTCATTTGTGCCATTAAAACTCTAATTTTTCATTCTAGACAAAAGTTTCACATATTTACCATAATGCCATTAATGAGTTGACCAAATAACTTTCCTTTGACTTTTGACTAAGATGAGTCTTTCTTTGACTTTTCAAATTTTAAATTTCCCTTCACAAATTTTTAATGTCTCTACTTAATTATTATTAAATAATACTTATTTTATTTATTTTCCATTATTTTTCTTAATTACTTAATTAATCACTAATTATATTTAATTACTCAAAACACATATTTTTCTTATTTAGAACAAATAAATCCTAATTAAATCACACAAGTACATACTTATTGAATTATAATTTTTAGGATGTTACACCTTGGGCCACTAAGCATAATAAGACTTGATTTATCCTGAATCGAGGTCAACATCTTACTTCTTCCATTTCTAAATTCTTGATGTTTAAGGTTTATGCACATAGTTTAAGAAACATTTAATACTACTAACGAATAATACATTTTGTCTAAAATACCCTCATTTAATATCTATGATGGAAGAAGTTGTGAAAATCTAGGTCATGTTAAATAGGGGTATACATGAAAGAAAATAATTAATAAGCCTTGGAATGTGTAAAACATAAAGAGTTTAGGAATAAAAATAAGAACCTAAAATATCAATAATTTAGTAACGAAGGGAGTATATCGCAACATTAAATCATTTGGTCTGCCCTTTTGAACACGTGATACGAGAAAAGTGTCGATTTCATTTGAGAGGTAATATATATTACAATGCTTTATTAATATCAGTTCATACAGTTCAACTAATGACCCATCTATCCATTAATCCATTGACCTAGTATCTTTATTGAGTCAATCATTGGTTCGATTTTTATAACACTACATAAACTAATTTGAACAATTTTTTTATAGGAATTAAAAGTAGAAAAATAGTATGATGAGTGCTAGGAATACACTCTCAAACACACTCTTGATTGGTTAAAATTTATTAAAAATTATAAAATTGGAATAGAATAATTAAATATGATGTGGACCTACAAAATTTTATCATTTTCAATAAATTTCAATTAATAATTAATAAAAATAAATGTGTTCAAAAGAGTTATCAGAAAATGTGTTTCTAATATTTATCAAAAAAGGATATATAGAGTCCAAAATGTTGTTTAAGCATTCAAAAATTAAGCTAGGAATTATTATAGTTGGATTACTTACACACAAGGAAAGACACGTGTTTGGAAACAAAAGTTGCCACGTAATTGTTATTGACTACAGTATAAAAAAAATTGTTATTGACTACGCGACACGGCGACAGCCAATGAAAATTGAAAATAAAAAATAATAAAACTAACAAGTAACAACACAACACATTTTTTTTTTACAATGAATTTAATTATGTATTTGATCAATTTTACTAATAAAAAAATCCCCAAAAAAAAACATCGTATTGTAATGAATTTAATTATGTATTTGATCAATTTTAGTATTTTACTAATAAAAAATCCCGAAAAACATAATTTTTCATTTTTTGACAACACCTATAGGAATTGGAGAAGAAGGTTGGGAAGCAAGCAGAAATCGGGGGTAGTGTGAGAGACGAGCATGGCGACGTGTCTTCGCCTTGGGAGATGTATTACTATCGATTCGCGCTCTCTCTTCGTTTCAACCGCTAGATTCTCCTCCTCCTCCTCCTCTTCCTCTTCCTCTTCTTCGTCGTCGTCATCTTCCGGTAAGTCCAAGACGGGGAAGAAGCTCATGGATCGTCTTTCCGCCGTTATCGACGCCGTCAACGATCGCAAACTACCTCCTGAGCTTCGCGGCCAGCGCAACAATGTCAGGTAATAATAAACACGCACACACGCACGCACAAATAAACTTTCCTCTGTTATTGGAATCAAATTTCAATCAAGTATTCGAAATTCGTGACAATTGTGCGCGTGCGCGTGCATTTGTGAGAGAGATTTTTCTGTTCAATCAGTCCTTAATCTTGTACTACGATGGTGCACCTAACGATAACAACCTGTCTTGTTCCTTTATACGGATCAACATCCATCGACACCATTCAGCTTTTTCTTTATTGGATCTCTCTCTCTCTCTCTGCGCTTACATAGGTTTAAAATGACACTGAATATGAAATTAATAGATTCGGCTCTTTTAAAGGTTAAAATTACGATAAAATTAAAATGTGTGCACTATAATAAATTGTTGAGTTGTTTAAATGTACTCTTTTGGTTTTCTCATTAATGAATGTAACTTACCACCCTACTCTTGCAAGGTGAATTTCTTATTTTACACTAGTTAAATCCGAAATGATAGATAATTAGATATGAAATAAAAAATAAGTAAAAGTTTCATATTTTCATATGATGTAGCAAATGGATTTGAAACCAGGTGAACTCTAGCACCACAGCTGTTCCCTCTTTGCAGACAAGAAATGTTACCAATACACTTTCTAACAATTTTTTTCGACACATTTTCTCCTATTGGGTGCAATTCATGTATGTCTCACTAAATATATGAGTCTCATCACCAAAACTAGTGGAACGCATGGGAATTTCAACCAAAGGAAAGGGTGTCAGAGAGTGTATTGCTAACATTTCACACACACAATATATGTATCATTTGTTTTGACATCTCCCAATGGTCAGTTAAGTTGCCCTGAGGGCAAGGCACTGTTGCGCTAGTGGCATGATTGGTAGTACAGTGGAATTGGCTTTGAATCCTATACATTTGGGGACTTGGTGTTGGCTTTCTCCTCATCTGGTGTTTAATACAAATTTGCTGTTCGACAGGTCAGAAACTGACATGATCAATGTTGTTGAGCAAAGAATATGGCATTCCATGGAAGAAGGGCAGTTTGAGAACTTGCCAGGGAAAGGCAAGCCGCTTAAGCTTGACACAAATCCTCATGCAGATCCAGCCGAAGACACCCTCTACCGTGTCCTGTCAAAAAACGGATGTGCACCAGAGTGGGTTGAGCTTAACAAAGAGATTAGATCTAGAATATCTGAATGGAGGAAGTCCTTGAAGAAAGCTTGGGCTACTAAATGCGGTGGTGATCACTCTGAGTGGGTTGAAAGTTCAGAGGCTTTGAAATCGCAGTTACGAGAAATCAATGATAAGGTGAGCTAGGTCATTTGCCATGTTAATGTTTCCTGGGAATTGGAGAATTGAATTCCTGGTCCTTTTGAATCTTTAATTCCTTATATTTGTAATGCACATGTAATGTAATGAATCTACTTTTTTTGGCAGGTTTTCCGGTATAACCTCATTGTGCCTTTTGGTCGGCAAATGTTTGGCCTTAAGTGGGAGAAAGAGCTAGGTTACTTAGAAGAAAAATGAGAATCATTCTTGTTATTTAAATTTGAGCCAGTTGGTTCACTATAGTAGGAGATTAAATTTTTTTATTCTCCTGAGGGTTGTCATGCCAGGCGACTAATCAACTAGGAACTAGCTTAAGTTATTCAGTTCAACTATTGTTGATTACTTTAATTTCTTAGCAATGGCTTGACTCTGGCCAGCGCGTCATGTCACTGGTTATGATGCCTCTTTCAGGCTTACTATGGCTATATTTATAAGGATACAAGAAAAGATAGTGAAAATGTATGAGACTCAACAATACTAGTTGTCCTGAAAATTGTATTATCAGTTTTTGCGTTGGAGAAGGCAATTGTAGTTCTCGCTTCAGCAAACAGGATTATGTTGTAACTACTAGGTGCGTGTTTGTTTTTTCGTTAAGAAGCCTCCAAACAGCCGTTTAAACTAAAAGTTTCGAATTCCTACTTTTCACAAAATGTGTATTAGAATGTATGTTCGTTCAACCTAACATTAATCCAAACACATCTTAGATGACTGGAATAGGTATCAGTGAGGGATTCTATTGGCAGTGCGATAGTCTGCATTTGCCATTTATCTCCTGGCCTTGATCATAAAACTTCACGTTCCCCAAATCCTTCTTGTCTTTTAGAGGGAGGTGATTGTTAACATTATAGGCACCAACATCAGATTACAGCTGATGATAAAATTAAAGACTTCAATTTAAAGTAAAAAAATAAAAATAAATGCAATTTTGAGGACATTATATGGACCATTTTTTCAAACGGATGAAATGTAACCTATTTTGATGTTTAAGCATATTTAGCGCATTATTTAATAGGAAAATAACCTATTTTGATGATGGGTTTTTTTATACTGTCCCCTGCAAAGGTATACTTGATCAACTTCAACCAAAGAAAAGGGGGAAAATTGAAAAGGGGAGGGAAATAAAAGAAGTCAATGCACATTATGCACTTTTCACGTGTCCAAACACGAGTGGAATCCTATAATAGTGAAGATATTACAAGTTACAGCACGTAGACTTAGAAAAATCTTATTTATTTATTTATTTTTGGTAAAATCTTATTGATGAAATAACGCAGAAGCTGAATAATAGGTGTCGTTGTCAGTAACTCTTCTCCATATGGTCTGAAAAACTACTTAAAAATGAAAACATATGTATTGAGTCTATTGACAGATGACTACTAACTATATTGACAAGAATGAAGAAAAAATCAGTTACATGCTCTACGAACAAAGAGTAACATTCTTAATTTTCGTATTTTTTTGTAGCTATACTATATATTTGATGTTCTAGCTGCAAGATGTATGAGACTTTTTCTGTGGTAAGCGCTACGTAGCTTTTTGTATTTCTGCAGAAAAGCTCCAAGGTCAATCTCTCTGTCAAGGACTTGCTGGTGCAGATTTTCAGATTCTTCTTCTGTCTTATTCATAGCCTCTGCAAAATCATTATATAAGATACAATGAAACCAAGCAGGTCATAACAATGATAAATTTTTCGTGATTATAATAATTAGATGTATATGATAGTAAGTCATCATATCAATTCATACCTTGAATCCTTTGGAGAAGGTATAGTGGGGAATTCAACTTCAACACTTCCTCTTTCTGCTTCTCAAGCTCATTTAGTTTCTCTTGAGCAGCAGCTAACTCAGTCGTACAAATTATTCTATACTGTTTCCATATAAGGAGGGGGTAAAATTCATACTCAAGTAAGAATTTAAAAAAGAACCAAACAAATCATAGGATTATGATCATACCTGGTTCCTGAGTTCCACAATACGAGGTTCCTTTTGTAGATTTTCATCTGAATTTAAAATAAATTGTTTGAGATGATCTAAACATTCAGCCGGCAGCTAACCCTCTAATAGCAGCGTGGCAATAAAAAGAATTCAATAACTCACCAGCAAGCTGCAGATTCTCCTTGCAAATTTCATCATTCACCTGATCAAATCATTAGGTAAAAAAAATGTTAAAATACAAGCAATAGGACAATAGAGTTTTCGGCATTTACTTTGGTTGGGGGAGAGGGGGGGTGGGTCATTAGCATTGAGTAATTGTCTATCTAAACAACATGACAACAGCATTTAAAAACTTTTGCAGAAGTGACTCTATCTGAATTTTAGGTCACACCAACTAGCTGATGGAACCACTTGTGCAGCTTTGCATTGATGTGACTTTATGATACGTGCAATTAAAAAACATGTCAATTATTTGGAATCTTTGGATACATGGATTGTAGTGCCAATGCACAATGCTGACATTGACACTTCCATTATTGCAACAATGCAAATTAAAATACTAGCAGATGACAGCTAGCAGAAACCTTTCTATGCTGGCTTAAGAAGCTATTGAGGATGCAGTTTTTATTTCCTCGTTTTGATTCTTAGAGTTGAATCAAGCATCGAGGTGTTGTACCCAATATAAGCACTACGTGCTGGCACGTGAAACCCAAGATCTTAAAAATGAGGTTAGCCTAATTAGGCCAACAATCCCCCCCACTGTAATAAGAGGGATATAAACTCACAACCTTGCTTTGATAACCATTTGTACGATCAACCACCTACCACTACACAAAAAGCTTATCCTAACAGTGAAACTTCTATGCTTATTATTTCTTGGAGCCACATTGAACACCAAGTGGCTGATCCCTGATAGGCACTATGTGTTGGGAATTGGATTTTGAGCTCAATTATCATAATGTTGATGCTATCCTGATTGATTAGGCCAACACTTTACCTCCTTCTCAGTCATCAAAGAACACATGAAAGCCATGACTCCCCCAATGTCTAACTGGATTTAGTAGGGGTCATTGCCAAGGGAAAGTGAAAATTTAACAAAACAGAGAAATATTTAGCCCCTTTATCCCCATTTTATAACTGTATGTTACAGCAAATTAGCCACTCTATCCATGTTTTTGTGAACTCCACACACACTACTCATGACCACAGCAGACAATTAGATTAAAAAATAATTGCCCATAAGTCCATAACACCGGCACGTCTCAACAATTTCATCTCTAAAGCATAACATCTCAATTTCTCACAGATAAGTTCATGCATATCCCCAATTCTTACATTATTTTGAATCTTGACCTCATCAAGTGAACTTAAAAACTGCTGATATGCTTCTTTATTAGATAAAAGCTTCCGCAACTCATCAACACTGCCAAGTTCATAAAGAGAAAAAAAAAAATCATTAATATCATTATTACTTAAAGAATAAACAATGCAAGCACAAACAGTGTAAGGATGTTTTACACTACCATCTAATCACAAACCAGTTTGCATGGTAAGTTGATTGATTTGTATAATAACTATCTTAGAAGTCATGTTAAAGACAATTTTTAATTGAATGACAGTGTAAAAACTTTTATATTGAAAGTACATGCCTATTAAACTCTGGCAAATGCTAAATAGTGCCATCAGGGAGGGCACTGGTTAAGAAACTAAAAGGATTTTTATTGAGATGCAAAAAATTGCACTGTCCATGATTTTTTTGCGCTCCCCTATGATTTCTATAATAAATACTTTCTTCTTTTAATTTCTTAACCAATGCCCTTAGGGCACTAGTTAGCAAGACCCTTAAACTCTTATTTAAAAAGATCAAATAATTCATAACATGAGAGCGAGACTGCAATATAAAGTCAATGCACTGTTACATGACCAAACATTAAAATTTGAAAAACAGAAGAAACCATATGATGGTGTAGAAGACCTTTTATCCTTCAAAATAGCAACAAGTCCAGCAGCTTGGGCAGGAGGAACGTGTGAAGTGTTGCTGCTGGTGCTGGAAGAAGAAGAAGAACCATGTTGGTGTTCTTGTGATCCCCTGCGCATAAACAAACCTATAAGCTATCGTAATTTTCAATTCACAGCAAGTATTCTTTCTAAACTATAACAATAAAACATGACATGAATCAATCAAATAAACGATGAAAGGAAGGAATCATATTATCTGAAAACAAAGAGGGTTACCGAAATTTAGTGGACATGGTTCCGTTTGAAACTTCGGAACCAACGAGGTTGCAGTGTCTTTGGTTGGGAACTCTGAAATTCTGGTCTCTCTTTCTTATGATCCTAAGCAATAAGCAGCAACCAACGACTTCCGCTACGCGTTGCGCTTTCTCTTTGTCACTAACGCGGGACAAAGAATTTTCCTTTTTAGTAAAAGTTCTCTTTCTTATAATACTTTTTAAATTTCAATTTTAAATTTTTTCTCATTCACATCACTCATTTGGAAAAAGATTGATGTGCAACTCTTAACTATCAGCAGTTTCTCGACTGACATTTAAGCATGCACATAATTGGTGATATGAAGAGCAAGAAGAGAAAAATAAAAAAGAAATTAAATGTATTAATTAGGTGTTTATACTTTTTCAGTGTCCAAATATCATGATTCTAATAATTTTTATTTAATATTTTCTCTCTTTTTTTTTTATCTTTACATATTGTACGAAAAGTTATATAAATTTAAAGCATAAATATAATTTTTTTTTTTTATAATCTTAGAGTCTTTTTAGGTACAAAAGACTCCCAAACATATAAGATTACCATCTTGATATCGTGATTACACGTCGTGATAACAACATTTAAAGGAAAATGTTTAGTCAACATTGACATGAAATACTAAAAAACATGTATTTTTTTTATTTATTTTAGAATGTATTTTTGAGATATTTATAAAATAATAAAAATAAGTAAGAAACAAAAATATTTACTTAGGATGTTACTTATTATATCAATTTTTTGATATTTAAATGATGGAACTGATGTTTATATGCACTCGTTAACGACGAAGGATTTATTCTCAGGTGTATTATATGATTAACAGATTTGGACAAGTGGCTGTGTGGCACAGAACAAACCTTTCTAGTGTAAAGACAAAAACAACCCTAAGTTTTGGGATTGTTGCCCATTTCCCAGTCCTTATGTTTCTTGTCTACCCATTTCCTAGTCCTTATGTTTCTTAAAAAAAATAATGTTTCTTCATAATTGTGATTTGCTCAAGTTATGTTATGATGGGTCAAAACCTATACGTGATAAATGACTTGGTCAATGTCTACCTTTTTTTCATAGCAAATGACAATTTAGAGAGTAACTGAGGAAGTTAAATGGTAATTAAAGTGAGATTAAATATGAAAAATAGAATAAAAAATAAAATAAATTTATAAGATAATATTTAAGAGTTATATTTTCCTTTTTAAGAGTCACGAGTTTATTTTAATAATTAATTAATCATTGCAACTCTAATAAAATTATTATAATGTTTATTAAGTAAAATATAAATGAGATAATATTTGTTTTACTGATATTATAATCATTTTCATATGTTCATGTTTGCATTTTTGTTTTTCTAACTCTATCAATAAAAGTATATTAAATATTTATCATTTAAAAATACAAACACTTTTTTTTAATATGTTATTATATTACTAACAAGTAGGGTAGGAATAGATTGGTTATGATTTACATAGTAAAAAAAAAAAAAGGTATGAGTTAGGTTAGTCATGATATGACTCAATTTAAGTTAGGGTAACAGAATGAGACAACATGTTTTGTCCCGCCCTATCATTGATATGCTAAAAACAAATTGGTGGGTTGTTCCACATAAAAAAAATGGGTTGAAACTTTCATCTTATCTTGTTTACGCTCAGATTGGCAAATAGGCTTGCCAAAAACTAAAAAATGAAAATGGGATACAAGTTGATTGTAACACCCTAAATCCAGGTTTACTTATGCTTCATTTAATTTATTTTATTTTAATAAAATGTGATTAATCTATTTAAGTTTTCAATCGTTGGAACATGAAATAGACAAGAAATTAAACGAAAATAGCAGTAGATTTTAAAACGTTTTCTAACTCAACTCACCGTAAAATAATTTAGCGCAAAACCGCATTATATAAACGTCACATGACCATTATATCGAAAATAAACATTCATCGAAATAAAAACGTAAAACAGATATAATGAGGTGTATCTCCGTGGCCATCAATGTGTGTGTGTGTGTGTGTGTGTGTATATATATATATATATATATATATATATATATATATATATATATATATATATATATATATGTTTTTTAGTGTAAGGGTTAGAAGTGTCTCACGCACAGGATTGTTATCATGTACAGCCCAAGTCTAAAGTAGTAAATACATCGAAATAAGAAAATAGATGACTGAAACAACATACAAAATTTCTGAATCTAGGCCTACCCATATCAAAATACAAAAGAAGGGAAAAACCTATGACTTAGAGCAGTCATCTCTAAACCCTACCCCTATGTCAGACTGTACCCACAGAGAAAAGATGTAAGAGGAATCTCTAGCAAGACCCCTAAAAAGAGATCTCATGGCCCTCGTCCATGGGATCCTCCTCGGGATCCTCCTCAGGGTCCTCCTCCTCCTCAGTGTCACTGCCCTCTACGGTTACCCCATGACCACTCCGCGATGAGCGTCTATCCCAGCTGGAAGCAACCTCGGGGGAAAGAAGGAAGCACTGACCTCGGAGTAAGGTCATCGGAAGGTGTAGCATCTGGATTAGTGTGAGGAAGAGACTGACCCTCTGATAGCATATTAGAAGAAGATGAGGATGACGACTCATAAGTGTCTGAAGAAAGCTCCACGATCTCCACCGACGTAGTATGACGATAGTTCGGTGGAGTAGGCTGAGTAAACCACAAAAAGAAGTCATAGTATGTCGGCTGTACAAACTGGCACGTGAGTGGTACCACTCCAAAACACACATGGCCCACGAAGTGATCCTCGTCGAGTACCCCATCGTGGGTCCAGTGACCCTTAAACGTCACCACCCATACCCTCATGGAGGGCCTTTGCTGCGCCATCGATATCTGGAAAAATAAATGTATGGAGTGAGTCCCTCTCCTTAACTAAACTAACAAACAAATGACTGTTCAGTCTCACGCAACCTACAACAATCATCCACCTTACAATGGTGCTCTCACGAGTCTCACTCGAAGTTCCTGGTCTATTATACCTTTTCTCTATATCGTACACTCAACACAACTCGGGTCCGCTGCCACTGGAACTCCCAGAACTCAATGAACTTACACAATTTAAGTCAGATGACTTGCTGGGAGTACACCCTTCACCACAGTACAATGGCAGGGCTCTCACCAACACGGTCATGCCTTTCATTTGTCGGGATTGCCAAGTCCGCACTGTGGAAACATGACCACAAACTTGGTGCCAGATCCCCAAGAAACAGCAAGTCAGCGAGCACACCTCAGGTACCACTTTGTGAGGTCATCCAATCTCTGAGGACTAACTCCTCAACCACTCCCTCTCATCGGGTTCATCTCTAATAGGTTGGTGTGGCTTCACTGCCAAAGGTACTGAATGACGGTCTTCCACGATGTATGTTCCCGACATATCATACAGAGATCCACTCTCCACCACCACAGTGGTCACACATTCCGACCTCATTCCTCATGAGCATATTGCTCACCACAGGTGAAGCCCTAACACAACCTTTTCCACAATTGTCCATTCAAGCTTTGTTCATGAACAAATTCGTTCAACCGTCTCACACGACTTAGCGCTGGAGGTTCCTTCCTCCTTTCGGTTCTCACCACGATTCGGACAATCACAATTTATAAACTTTCAAACATATGTGCGTATTGCACGTTACCCAATCATGACCCACATCATGATCTTAACTATCTTACTTTATTTTATTGAAATCCTCACCCACTCTCACGTTTTATGCTTACTTAAGTCATTTTGTCCAAATCCATGCAAGGGTCCTAGATTTCTTTCTAAGTCCATTATCCGATGTCCTTCGTGCGCATAGGTAATTCTTAGTTACTAACTCATAAGATTATTAAGTTCTCACTATTTAATTATAATTAATTCACTACTGCACGTAGTGAATGTCATTAATCACTATAGTACTTTCTAGTATCTACAAGTGTACTCCGTTTGGAGTTCACTTGCTCCCACACAAGAATGAATTATTCTTGTCCCCACAACCATAAAACATTGCAAACAAGTCACATGCACAAGAAAATTTCAGCACTCTTTGTCCGATGATCACGCTCCTCCCGGTCTCCAATTTACAGTTAATAACATAATAATCATTAACAAACAATAATTCAACATAATCCATTAAACAACATTACACACACATTTTCAATAGAAATTTCCCTTTTGATGTGAAATGTCCATTAGCAAATCCAACAAATAGCATTAGGCACAATTACACAATCACACAATTAATTTTCATGCATATACCTATAGCCGTGCGCACATACCAAAAATTATTTAACTTAGCAAATTAACTTATAATTTCGTGAGATTTTACAGAGACATAATAAATCACATATATTTCATTATATAAATTTTTATCTCGAAAATTACACCCATAAATATTATTTTTGAATTAATTTATGGTTGCTGGACAGGCTCTGTAAAGTGCACTTTTACATTTTTGGTAAAAATAAAATCAACTTTGTTTTCCTTTCAGATTTACAGGAAATGTTCCCAACATGTGAGACAGCACATGAAATTTTCTCAGTCCCAAATACCAACTGAAAATTTCCTTTTTGCATTTCTCAAACATTATTGCCCAAAAACAGAGTTTTCCATATGAAAATGCAAAGAATTACAAAAAGTGTTCATAAAATTCTGAGAAAATTCATAGGAAGTCCAAATAGTGTTAAAAAAATTTATCAAGGCAAAATTCTCATAAAAATATATTTTATACATTTAAATACTCTGCTGTCCAGTTTTTCGATTTTCACAAAATTAATTTCCTAAAAATGCTTCTAGGTTTGTTGTGACTTTATAAAAATTCAGGGATGACTCTCATAACATATAAATCTAATTTATGAGCCTATTTTTTCAAAATTGTGTCCCAAAATTTTTGTAAAATTCAAAATCGTCACTTTCACAGAATCAGCAGTAAATGAAAATAATTCCAAAAGAAATAGTTTCAGTGTACAGAAAATTATGAAAAAAATACCATGATGTTCAGAGGTTCCAAAACATAAGAAAACATCTTTATATTGCAAAATGATGCACGAAAATATTTTCGAAAAAGAAGAAAACAGCTGCAGTGTACAAGTAGCAAACAACACCTTTCAACATATTTCACATGCTCTTGAGACACCCATGGTGTCAAGAGACTCACAATCATATGAGCAGCCCAAAAATATCAAGGAAAACAAGAAATAGCTTAGGAAAGATAGAAACTCCTCCATAACTCTTTGGTTCCTCATTCAAAAGAAGCAAAAATGGTGTTGTTGGGTAGCCCTTGCTCTCCTAAATAATATATCAAAATTTAATCGGTGGAAAATTTGATTTGAGTGCTTGAATCTTAGAGAGAAGGTGCCGAATTTTTAGAGAGAAGGAGGAGAAAATAAGATGAACTTGTGGAAGAAAAAAAGTGAAATGAGAAAAAAACACTCTTGCACACACTAAAAAGGAAGAGAGAGGAAAGTGAAAGTTTTAAAAAAATTCCTCCCATGTCCTTAGCTAGGGTTTTGTTTTTGTGTTGGGCCCACTAAGTCTAGGGTTAGGGTATTTTCCAGTTTAGGGTTTTGGGTCTATGCGGGATTTGGTCATCTGGGTCTTTAATCAACAAGAAAAATGATTTTTAATTCACTTTCATTCTATTTAATATTTTTCTAAAGCATAATTAATTAATTAATTAATTAAATCTTCAGTAAATTTATTTTTATCAGTAATTGTATTTCTTTAATTATTCAAACATTGAGAATTAATTTAACAGAGAAATAATTAATTAAGGCCATAAATCATGTGCTTGAGTTTAATTCACACAAAGTTTAATTATTTTTATTTAATGAAAATAATTTCACAGATACTTAATTGAAATCATACAGCTTCACATATGACAGATATAACGAGTGTAAATTTTTTTTAGGGTGTTACATTGATGGGTCAACTCACTACAAAATTAAAAAATATTTTAATTGATTTTAGGCTTAAATATGTTTTAGGTCCCTGATAAATAAGCGAATTTTGTTTTGGGTCCCTAATAAATTTTTTCTTTGCGTTAAGTCCCTTATAAAACAAAAAAATTGTTTATTGTTTTGGATCCTTGTTATTTTGTCTTAGTCATTCTAATATATCTATTTTTTCATTTGAGTCCTTATAATATTTTGTTCATTTTGTATTAGTCCCTTTGAAAAATATTTGATAGGGACTAATAACAAATTATCTACATATTTTAGGGACTCAAACGAAAAAATATATACATTAGAAGGACCAAGACAAAATAACAAGGATCTAAAATAATTTTTTTGTTTTATTAGTAACTCGACTCAAAGAAAATTTTTATTAGGGACCCAAAACAAAATTCGCTAATTTATTAGGGACCAAAAACATATTTAAGCCTTGATTTTATTTATAACAAATATTAAATAATAAATATTTATTAAAAAATTAAATGTATTATCTTAAATTTTGAATAATGATTTATTTAGACAAAAACAAATATTAATAACATTGTGAAACCCTAACACATAATATAAAAATAGATATTATTAATTAATAATGTAAAAAAAAAGTCAAGGTTGGCAGGTGGACCCGTCCTGATCTGCCCTCAACTTGGCTGGTCAAGCAGGTGAGTCATAACTGGATTGGTGGGTTTAAAATCTCAATATGACCCCTCCCCCCCCCCCCCCCCCCCCCCCCCAAAAAAAAGGGGGTCAAAACGAGTTGGCCTAGCTGGTCCAACTCGTTTTGTCACCCTGGCTCAACTCTAGTTTATTTCTTGAAATCTAACTTGATATAAGTTTTCTTAAGGTTTAATATATTTTTTTACAAGTTTAATTGAATCCAAAACATATTTGACCTTTTAAATTGATAAAAAAAAAATTACATTTACATAAATTAATAAACTTAAATTAATGCATATGCCAACAAATTTAGACTTTTAAATAAATTAGTATAGATATAATATCAAAATATATTATTATTATTATATGTTAACTTGTTAGACTTAATTTTTTTAATAACTTTATTATGTGCGAATCGCAAGGAGGTTTTTAGTGGAGTCCTCACGGTGATTAATGGTGGACCAAATCTTCAGTTGTGACATTTGTAGAGACTCCAACGGTAAAATTAGTTTGGGAAAGAGAGAGGGAGTAAATGAGAATGTGTACATGCAAGAGGAATCCTTTATACAAAGGCTTCTTGATTTTCACGTGGGATGTCACGTGGCTAAGTGTGTTTGAGTGTTGAATCCCCAAGTTTCATGACGCGTGCCATTTATCCTGGTGTGGCCAGGTTAGTGTCGGGTTAGTGCCAGGTGTTGACATTAGGTAGTGGTTAGATCTTGCATTTGCTTCGTACTCGAGGCGCAGGGTACTTAAAGGCGGTTGATGATGGTTAAATCGGCTTGACTGATTTTCGAGATAATTTTCAAAACAATTGCCTCCAAGTCGACATTTTTTGAAGGAAGTAATATCATCTTAAGAGCTTAAAGGTTGAGGTGACCTCCAGAATAATTGCCTTCAAGACAGCATTGCATGAAGTAAGCAATACTGACTTAAGAGTCCAGAAGTCGAGGTAACCTCTATAACAAACTTAAATCCTATTTTTAATTAAATAAAGAATTTAAACTTTTTTAACTTAATTTATTAAATTAATAAAATTGATTTGACTTTAATATGAATTATGTAACATCCTCATTTTCACTTTCCGTATTTGATTGTTTGTTTATTCTTAATTTTATTTTTTAGAATTAATAAGTCAAAATAGGATAATAAAATATTAAATCACATTATTGTGATTGATATTTTATATTCTATATAATTGAAAATTTTAATAATTATTCCAGATGAAAATCTGAAATAACTATTAGAATGACAATTATACAGGATTATTAATATTTGTGACAAACGTGAGGATAAGTATCAAATAATTATAAATAATTATTTGAACTTAAAATCATGTTTCATAGACTTAAATATGGTTAAGATAATTTTCTCAGAAATTTTATAAGACTTTTGAGAAAATTTTACAGAACGCTTTAGATAGACTGCTAATAGGTCAGCCTGTATAGCATTAATATCAAAACTTAATGAAACTGACAAATTCAGTTCATTTTTAAGTCACATATATAAAAATATAATTTGTGGTAAATTTTGGGTATTTATATAACTAAAACGAAATTATTGTGAATTATTGACTAAAAATACCTAACTAATTCAAGTATTTAAAAAATAATTATAAAAATGTGATTTTAAGTTATAATACATATATTTTAAGTTTCTTAAAATGTTTCAACTAAAAATAAATTTATTTGATTAAAAAGCTAAAAAGTTATAAAACGTTTACACATAAATTCTATACCGACGGTATAAGAAGATACATATAAAATTTCACCACGTAGACCTCTCTCTCACATGCACTCTCACGTCAGCTCCATCACACTCTAATGTAGCACTCTTATTCTTTTACAAGAAATAAATAAATAAATAAATAAGAGTTTTGTCTATAAATGACAAATTGCAAAACCACTCTCTCTTCACAATTTTAATTTTCTCTCACCTCTCTCACGAACCACTCTCTGCCTTCTCTCCTCCGTCTGCCCCTTTCTCTCTTCTTCTTCTTCTTCTTCTTCTTCTTCTTCTTCAATTTTTCTTCTCACAAAACACACCACAACTCTTCAACCTCCATCACCCACCACCAAAGCTACCTTCCTCCTCCACCAAGAAGCAATCTTGAAGCAAGATTTCTTCCTCCCTTCCTCCTTGCTGGACGAACTCACTCTCTTGGTAAGGGGGGGAGTGAGACTTTGATTCACTTGCTATTTCTTCTTATTTTAAGCCTTATTCTTTTGATTCTTTTCTTGTATTTCCTTAATTTCTGGTGGATTTCCTTGTTGTATTTTCATTTCATTGTATTATTGTATTTTCTTGACTGTTGTGGCTGCTGCAAGTGTCCCTCTTTTAGAGGAGATCATGCCAAATTTTTGTTGTAATTTTAAGTTCTAATCACCTGAACTAAGCCTACTCATGTTATGGTTTGAAAAAAAATACCTTAAAAACTTGATCTTTTGTTGTCTAATCTTCCTATTTGTCTATTTACATGTCGATTCATGTTGCTAATTACTCTTTTCATTGTTTCTTTTTATATTTCTGGTGTATTTAATGTTGTAATCTTAATTTTCTCATGGGATTTGTGGCTGTGGTGATTCTGTTTTAGAGTTTCTCTTTTGAAGGAAACTCTTGCAAAATTTCTCTCAAGTTGTAGCTTCTAAACACTTAATATAAAACCTTAACTAATTAAACTTGCGAATAATGAAAATTTCTTATCTTTTGATCCTGATAAGTTCACGGCTTGAACAAGAAGCAGGGAGGGGTTGAGCATTTTTATTTTTCCTCTTTTAATCAAGTTTTGATCATTTATTTTACACAAAGTTTTGGTTTGTGAATAAGTGAAAAGAAACTGAACCAAAAACCACCTTTTCCTTCTCTGGCTGTTTCGGTTTTGTCAAATAAAAGAGGAATAAAATTTTATTCTAACGTTATTATGTACAAAGAAAAGAGAAATTGAGGTGAATATGTTGGTATGTTGTCTCGGGTAGGCAAAAGAAAAAGGGATTCAGAGTTATAAAATCTATTTTGAAACAAGTAAAGATAAAATTCTTTGTTTCTGGTCAAATAATGATTTCAGTTTTTGAAGTATAAAAGAAGAACTAAAACCTGTTACTCCTTTGATTTTTAATTAAAAGAATTATGTTTTTTTTAACCAAACAATACTGGAATTATAAGTCACTGAACTCAATTTGAGCCCTTTATTTCTCAGTAGCAATGGCCAAACACCACAAGAAATATAGTGTATTAGGATTTCATACTCATCTATTCTACAAGCTAGCATTTTTCAGATTTCTTAAATAATTAAAAGTATATATATATATATATATATATATATATATATATATATATATATATATATATATAATATGCTTGAGCTTACCTTTGATGGTCTCGGATTCAGCAGAGAATGAAGAAACAATGATTTAATTTTATGATAATGACTTACACACTTAATCCTATTACTAAAACTTAGTTTTTGAAATTGATTGAATTTTGTTACTCTTTATTTGGTCTCGGGTTGGACAACAGAAAAGGAAAATATTTCTTATCAAATTTTAATAGAAAGATAGCCTAAGCTAGGAACTAGTGTCTTGAAATTTAATCAATTTCTAATCTATCCTTTATAGTTAATTGGGTCAAAATGATATGAAAACTAAATTTTTGGAATTCTTCCATCATGGTCTCTTTGAGTTAATCGTTAGAATTGAGTAAAATTTCAATTAACCAAATAAGATATTATAATAAGAAAGTTTTTATTAAATAAACTTTATATATTTTTTTTATCAGAAGACAGAGAAACGTAACTTCTTTTTAAAACTTATCTATGACAACTATCTAATAATGAAGGATTTGCAAAGAAAAGTTTTGTGTTCTTATTCTTAGTAATTTTAAAAAGAAGGTAATAATAAAAATTAGTTTTTCTTTAAAATAAACTAAGTTTTTAAAATTAATAGAATAAAATCTGAAGTATGCTCTGTGGTTGCAGTTTCATCTGACCTTCCACATCAGAAAAAGGATTTTCTTACTATTAGTTTATAAACTTAGTTCATGGAAAATTTTAAGTATGCTTTACGGTTGCAGTCTAATCTGATCTTCCACATCAGAAAGGAATTTTCCAATATTAGAATTTATTTATGTTTGTAAGGAAATATTTTATTTATAACAAGATAGAAAATTATTTCTTTTTATCATTTTAAGTTAAGGAATTAGACAAGAAAGGATAAAACAAATTTAAAAGCTTTTAATAAAATTTTAATAGAAGTATAGATCAGTTAAATATTAGCTAATTGTTAAATTAATCATTAGTGAAATTAAAAATTAAGTATCTAATGTTTTGCTTAAGTATTTTGTGATATTACATAAATTCTTATATTAGATACTTAATATATGATAAGATAGCTTATTATGGTGTAACATATGTGTGATATTATGGATCTAATGTGTTAATATGCAACATGATATGATGCTGATTGTACTCTGATAACATTGTTTATCTGTCTGTATGACATATGTGTTAATACATTATGTTGGTGGTCAAAGAAGCTGAGACCAGAAATATCTATGAATTTATGATTGTTATGTCTTACTGTATGTCTATGCTATGATGATGAACCTCTACCTGTTGAGGTAGAGATATGTTTTATATATGGATGAAAATGACCGTGAAAGATAAATAAGTCGCTACAGATGTATTTTGAGAATGTGTTTTAGTTACGTGACTTGGTGTAGCCAAGTTAGGCGGAAGGCCTGATGGGAAATGGAGTGAGAAGTTATGATTTGGTACTCCGCGAGTTGATATGCGTGACCTTGGCTAGGGTCTAAGGGGTGGAAGGCATCGAGTGTGTGACATCCCAATGGGTAGGTCGGCCCCCTACGTTCCGGGACTGATAGTGCCAGCTCATCCACCTCGATAAGCGCAGAGACAACTTCATGATGATGCAGAGGGTATACCTCGTAATGTAATGGGATGTGACCCCATGGGGAGATTGCCCCGTGATTTGAGTATGCATACTGATATGATATTGAGCGACACCGAGAATGATGTCGAGTACCAGGTGGATTGTGGAGCTGCACAGGTATGGGACTGTGACAGCAGTTGATGTATACTCACTCCCCATCGATTCCCGAAGGTGGTATTATGATCAGTGATTGATCAATCATGGTGTATGGATCCATACTGCATTTTGAAGGATGAGATGTGAGGACGAGATAGACACTAGGTTCCCTCGCTATTATATTAATTAACGGTAGTTTATACCGTTAGTATTACATATATATATTAGAATCAAGTCTCACTCCTTTCTCTTTCTTGTTTTGTATGTCCTTGTTGATTAGATACATGAAGATGACGACCATACCCAACGATCGAGCTCTCCTGCGGACATGGTTATTTCGGGGATTGCGGAGACTGACAAGAAGACACGAGACTTAAAGGCTAGTTTTATTCATTCCTATTTTTGGGTAGAAATTGTGTACTACTCTGACTAGGATTATTTGATATATGGGTTTAGCTAGTACATAATTTTTCTGTATTTATTTTGTAATATGAACTAATGTTTATTTAAAAGAAGATCATGGTTCTTTATAAAATATTTTCCGTATTGGAAATACGCCTAATAAATGTTTCATTTAATTGCGGAAAAAATTCTTCCTCATTTTTATAATAACTAAAACAAATAAAACATTAGTGTGGGTTGTGTCTAATGTAACGGGGTGTTACAAATTAAACTATATACCAGAAGGAGAGTTTTGTTCTATATGTTCACCAACTAGCATGAAATTATGGGATGACGATGGTGTATTATGTTTACGACGTCAAAATAAAGACCATGCAAATATGCCATGCCAAATGTCAAAGCCCAAAGGACCTTTTCTTTCAAAGGCCACTAGTAAAGTTGTAATAATACACTAATTTGTCCTATTTCCCCCCTTTTCATAAATTCATGAATCTTACATATCACACTTTTAAAATAATTATTTAATAATTTTTACATCACAACCTTGAAAGAATAATTTGCTAGCAGACAAATATACAAATGTGGATAGATAAATAACAACACACTTAAATTTTGAATATGCTAATTATTTATACCTAGTTATAAAAAAACATTTCTATAACCCAAAGGGTTGGCGCAGTGGTATAAGGCCTCGCTGCGTTCACATGTGGAGGAACGATCTATTTAGCAGGAGAACATGTGTTCGATTCCCTCCATGTGCAAAATTTCCTTGGGCCAATGGCAGCCACGCACCGCAAGCGGGATTAGTTTTTGACCCGGTGGGTTAGGGGACACCCGTGGTCTCTGAACCAAGATAAAAAAAAACATTTCTGTAACATTTTTTAATCCCAACACGAACCTCAAAAATATATGCTTTTAACGCGATTAGGAAAGTAAATTTGTTCTAATCTGGTTCAAATAACACTAACACTTCCCCATTAAAAAAATTGAGAGATTAATTATTATTATAAAATTAACGTGACAATGTCGGTAGTTTTTAAGAACTGGTACTGGGTGGTGATGGCATGTCATGGGGAAAGTGGGCCCCACCAATCTATGATGGACTGTGGATGTGATGCCATGTGGACAATGGTTTCCCCGACCGTGGATGAATTTGAGAGATACAGCTATTGAGGAGGTGATGCTGACGCGTAGCCGACCCAACCTTGTGTCACTTCCAACGTAGAGACGCAAACAAGATCCAAATTAGCGTAAGCACTAGACACTTCACCTCATTCTCATCCAATGACTCTGGTCACTCCTCAGCCACCTCTTTTGATCTCAACCCTCCATTCTCACCCCCAATTCTTTAATCATCCTTTGTCCCTATAGTCTTAGCTTTTCTGTCTTGTTGAATTCTTAGTTAAAACTCGTTTACTCTCTCTTTCTCTCATTCTACCATCCTCAATTTCAGAAGTGAATCCCAATGCCTTCCTCACTCAACAACCATTGAGGCATATTACATTATCCATTCATCAATTTCCACCATGGTATGTACATATATAATCTATAATCTATATAATATATGGTACCTTATGATTTTCTATATGATTCAGAATTAAATGCCCATTTTTTGTTTCTATCAAATTAAATTTTGTTTGAGCAGAAAACAATGTTGGTGCCTCCATGGCTTGAGCCACTCCTAAACACATCATTTTTCAATGTATGTCAGATTCATGGAGATGTTGCGAGGAGAGAATGTAACATGTTCTATCTAGATTGTAATGAGAGTGCGTTTTGCTTTTATTGTCGTTCCTCAAAACACAAGGATCACCAAGTCATTCAGGTTGGACTCCACACATTTAATTTCCCATTGCCATTTCACATTTCCTCGTATTAATTCCTTATATATATATATGTGTGTGTGTGTGTGTGTGTGTGTGTGTGTGTGTGTGTGTGTGTGTGAAAGTCAAAGCTTTTGGAAAATGGGGGTTGATATAATAATAACAATGTTTGAAATTGTGTTACATAATCTATATATCTTAAGTTAATTTATGTTATTGTTGTTGATTAGATAAGGAGATCTTCGTATCACGTTGTAATGAGGGTGGCGGAAATTCAAAAAGTGTTGGACATTAGTGGAGTTCAAACATATGTGATCAACGGTGCCAGAGTTCTATTTCTGAATGAGAGGCCTCAACCAAAGTCTGGAAAAGTAGTAGTTCACATTTGTGAGATTTGTGGAAGAAGCCTCTTGGACCCATTTCGCTTCTGTTCTTTGGGGTGTAAGGTGAGACATTATCTTAATTATTATTATTTTTATTTTAATTTCCCTCTCACACACACACCATTGTTCATTCATATCATTATCAAAATGCACATAATTCACATCTCAATTTCACCCCTCGTCATATGGGTATAACACCCACCACCCGTACATTGTCACCTACGTTTGAAAGCCCATCAACATTATAATTATATTCCCACTGCCATTAATAATCATGTGTATGTATATCCATTGACATTTTGATACATTTTATAATAATCTTACTATTGTATGTATAATGATAATTATTGAATAATAGACAGAAATTGAACATGGCATAATGTATTAAAATAATAATCAAAATTGTATGATTGGACTAATTTGTATTAATTATTTTTTGTTGGCAATAATTGAATTAGCTTGTAGGAATAAAAAGAAATGGGGATCCAAGTTTTGCTTTGGATGCTAAAAATGAGCCATCACCAATGGAGGGTATGTCAAGGAGACCAGTTTCTTCAAGATAACATCATCAAGAAGAAGAATTGTGTGAAGGCTCACAACAAGGCATGTACCCAGCCATGCCTTCTGCACTTGCTTCAAACGCAAGGAGAAGAAAAGGCATTCCTCATAGGGCTCCTTTTGGCTCCTAATCATCATTATTATTATTATTTACCCTAAAAAAATTGGTGGTACATACTTAATATTCAACCCCATTTACCATTTTTTTTCTTCTTCTTTTGAAACAATTAACCCCTCTTTGGGGGGAATTTGGTTAGTATAATTTATTTTTCAAATGGTAAGCTTTGGTGGAGGGTGTCATTTGTCCAATGTCCATGAAGTGGGAAAAGGAAAAAGAGTATATAGGAAAGTTCCTTCTTTTGGGGTTTTGGGTCTCAAAATAACAAATTATCCCTTGTGAAGAACCAATAGTGCATACTTGTTTAATATTTAATACATGCGAGTGTGCATGTCATTAAGAAATTAAAAAGAAGACTTTGTGGACTCTGTTTCATAGTTTTCTATGCCTCACCATCCACATGGGTTGTTTACATGAAGTTAATCACACTGTTTATACTTCATATCATATACTATTTACTGAACAATATTTGTATATATATTTATTAATATTTGCATGTAATGTTCTAGGGACAAATCAAATTACCACTTATCCTTACCAATTTTTGAGAGCTCAATGATTTGGGTTCTCTCTCTGTCTCTTTCTATTTCCCTCTTTTCTACTCCCTTCTATTCTTATTCTTGTAATTTTGTAGTTTTTGTCTTTCTCTTTATCCCACCTCGATTTTTTTTCTTCATTTTTTCATGGATTTTTCGTCAAGGAAATTATGAAAATGGAAAGGGTAACAAATGTGAATCATTATTGATTGTTTTTATAATTAGGTAGTGTCCTTTTCTCTACTACATAATTAATTCCATGAGCTAAGACAATTAGGTAGAACATACATGAATTGATCGCTACTCAAAGTTATCAATTCTGAAAATGTGTGTCATCAAAATTTAACATAGACTATATACGTTAATTAAGATATTTTAAGTTTTTAATAACATAATGCTCCTCAATCAATACGGATTTAGTTGTTACAATATTATTTAACTTTGACCATGCTTTAACTTTAACTACATTTTTCTCCTAAGAAAAAAAAACTTTGACTACATTTTTTCTTTGCATTAAGATAGTCGGGGACTAATTTTTTTTTTAGATGTAGAAATTAATATTAATATATTATATTTTTATTTTAACTTTAACCATGTCTATTCAACATTAAATTCACAAAATTGGTATATATTTTTTAGATTTAATCCACCCTATTGAGACTATTAGTTTGTAGTTTATTGAAGAAAATAGAACAATATTACAATTGTTTTTAATTGTGTTCACACTTCACAACAACAAAAACGCTTTCTGCTGTCCTTTTATGATACAAGTGATGTAATGTCATTTTATTTATATCTTGTTTCCAATACATTAAAAAATTCATTTTTTTTCCAAATATGGCCCGCCAACCCACTCTTAGGCGGGGTGGGCCAAGCTATTTAGCTCGTTCTAACTATGGCGGGCCAGCCCAGGCCGATTCGTTTTTGGCGTGCCACAGGTGGGTTGGGCCAAAATGGGCCGGGCCAGCTTGTTTTGCCACCCCTAGTTTCAAATTCAACTCTTAGATATACAATAATGTTAAATACTTAGAGGAGAACTTTATTATTCACAACGGTCCTATTTAATAGGAATATGATTGCTTCCTATATAACATCGTAAATCACAGTTGTGGCTATTGTAGTTGGCGTAGGCCAAGATCACAATCTTACATATTATAAACCGAACTTATCACAATCTCACGAACAAATATAGTCTAAAATGTAAAACTTTCCATTATTATCAATCACTTATCTCATGGTGAACAAATCTCCCAAAATTTAGCAAACTCATCCTTTTGAGGCAATATCACAACCCAAGAACACACACAAAGAGAGAAAATTGAGAAGAAGCAAATATCGAGTGTTTTTTTTTAAAAGCATGTAAATAAATATCTGAAACAATTATTTCCAGCACTAGTTAATTAAATTTCAAAATAAATTAAAATACGACCCAAATAAGATAATTTGAACATTTCAAAAACCGATAAAAGCCACTAAACACCGCCATGTAAAACAATGACTATACCATAAATGTAGGTATATGGCCATAATCAAGAAGGTCCAGTGGGCTGAGCAATAAAATGCCTCTGTGATCATGATTTACAATTATATATATAATGACTCATCCTATCGAACTTTGTTTCTGATCTACTTGTAAAGTTGTAATTGTATCCACCATGCACTGTATGACCATGAAATGGGTCCATATGTAACAGAGTGTTTCGAAGCAATCTAGGTGGGATGTTGAAATTTTGAGGGGTAAAACAGTCAAATCATCACCCACTAATTGTCAATTGATGGCGATCATCTTTTTTTTAGCCAAAAAAGGAGATTATGCACAGACTAGGTGGTTGCTGTGATCCCAACTAGGTTGACACCACTACAACCACTAGCCCAAGACTGCACATCTCGAATCCATAAATAGATAGTCATCATCACTTATATCTACGTTGTGTAAAAGAAAATTGGTAAATTGGTATTATGCCAAAGACATAGATAGCAATAGGGGTAACATATATAATGGCCTATGGTTGCCGGTGGGGTTTCCATTAAATTTTCCAATGTTCATTTCTTTGGACATACACATATATAGCAAGTTAATTATACAAGTGAGGTATGTGAACATTAATTTCTGCAATTTGCTAGCTCCAGAATTGCTTAAGGTTGTGGTTAAACAATGAAAATAATGTTGCATCTAGAGTGTACATGTTGTAGGGAGGTAAGTAGTAATGGTTGGTTTAGATTTCCTTTTCAAACGGTGGTTTCAATAAATCTGGGTTCTGTTTGGTGGCAGTGAAAATGAAGGATAAGATACTCTCCCCTAGACTTTTCTCCACAATCAAACTGAGTAGGTAACAATTATTCATTCTATAATAACAGTTGCGCTTAAAACAAAATTTGCCTGTTCAAACCAGAATAATAGTGGGGATTAGGATGGTAGCTAGTCGTTAACATTAGACAATGTTATGAGTTCAGATCTATTGTTATTTACGCAGGATTTAATGATTTTCATTTTTCATTTTTCAAAAGTTAACTAGTTTTGAAGCCCAAACATACCAGGCCTGGACAAAGGCTCAATTAACCTAAACGTATCAGCCCGAATAATGGAGGTTTCAATTATACACGCGATTCGGTTAATATATTGTATTATTATTGATTAAAAATAATGATAGAGGTTTCAACTATATTCGCAAACAATTATTGTTCTACAAAATAGACCCCAACAATAATGGAACTGGAAGTTTCAATTCTACACGCGTTCGCTTTGATTTGTTAAAAGATTCAAAAGGCTTTCATTCTAAGTGAAAGGTGAAGTGTATTTTAAAAGGTAAAAATAGAGTTATAGTTATTGTTATTGATAAAAAAAATAATGATTTAAATTATGACAAATTATATTTACACATATAATATATCATAAATTTACGCATTTAATACAATCTTTCAATCATGAATATGATTTTATATTTTATCTTTAAAAATATATTTTTTATTCTAGAAGAGTAAAATTTCAAAAGAAGTAACTTTTGATAACTTGTAAGGTTTGCTTGAAACAAGCATGTGATGTATAGATTGATATGTGGTCAAATAAGCAGTTGATTGAATAAAAGACTGATGTAAAATTTAATAAAGAATAATATAGATTGTATTTATTTAAATAAACAACAAAGACTTAAACGATTTAAATTTATTCTAAAATCGTTCTCTAGATAATCCTCAGACAATTTTTAATTTATTCCCCTCACAACGAAATTTAACATTTTCAATTTGTTATTGACTTTTAAAAAAACAAATCCCATTCTTAAAAATATTAAATGAATCTAAAATGACTATTGACTTGCATAAATTTAAAGTACTACTGTTCAACCAACAAGTCGTTGGTCCGAGTGGTGTTGGGCATTAATCATCGACAAAGTCGGTAAATACTTCGTACCAATAACATGATAAAAAAAAAAGGTACTACTGTTCTTGCCCTTATTATGTCGACTAAAAATTCTTGCATAATAACATGAAGTATGTGCAAAATTTGTCATTGATAAAAAAAATGTGCATAATTTATAACGAAGCTGGAAGTGTAATAATCATCACTACCCTATTCAAATACAAGCCCATAATTTTTGTTTTGGTGTTTCATACCAGAAACTCAAGTTTAGCCGCTTATTTGTTTCAGCGGTGGCAAGATCTTAAGCAATCAGGAAATTGATAATTCAAATCTTCATTATTTTTTATTTCTTTATAAAACATGTGTAGAATCATAAAATATTGTTTTTGGTATTATTATAGTAGATTATAATCTCCATAAAGCTTTACAATTTGAGATAATAATATAACCACATGTCATGTTTCAGCTCATGGATCCACGGCAACTCATTGACCTAGCTCATTCTTTTTTATTTTTGCCCTCTCATTTCAAATTCATTTCGTTCACAATAAAAGAAAAAAAAAAGAATAAATAAATAAATAAGTGACGTTTAGCCATTGCCCACCACTCATCATCCATCTCCATCACAAACCATTTTATTCTCAAACAACAACCACCTTAGAGTTCACAACCACAACTCCACCACAAAGAACATGGTAGTATCAAAATGTCTAAGTCTAACACTCCATGTTCCTCCTCACCCCAAAACTCCAAGGTTGTCTTACTCTTCCACCCATCTTTCCCTCCCAACAAAACTGAAAAAAGCCTTTCTTCCCACCCCTTACAATAATTCCTTAACCAAACACATTCCAATGAAAAGTTCCAACTCTTCAAACTACACAGCACCACCTGATTTTGAGTTTGAATCTGATCCAACCCTCACCAATGAAGACCTCAAGCCAACAGCACCAAGTCAAAGGACATTTTCTGGCTTTGAAATTGCTAGTTTATGGGTTGGACTAGTTGTTGGTGTCCCTTCTTACTACCTTGCTGGAAGCCTTGTTGACCTTGGCATGGCATGGTGGCAAGGAATAGCAACTGTGGTGGCAGCCAACATGATCCTCTTGGTTCCTTTGGTCCTCACTGGCCATGCAGGCACACGTTATGGCATATCATTCCCAGTCCTTGCTAGATCCTCTTTTGGCATCAATGGTGCTCACATTCCCACCCTTCTAAGGGCCCTTATTGGTTGTGGTTGGTATGGAATTGAGTCTTGGATTGGTGGAGAGGCAATTTTCCTTCTCTTGCCAAAGGCAATGAAGGAAACTTCATTGTCTCAGCCTCTACCTTGGCTTGGCACTTCCCCACTTGAGTTTGCTTGTTTCTTGGTCTTTTGGGTGGCTCAATTGGCCTTTGTGTGGAGAGGAATTGATGGCATTAGAAAGCTTGAGAAGTACTCAGCTCCAATATTGGTTGCTCTTACTTCTTGTCTTCTTATTTGGTCTTGTGTTAAAGCTGGTGGCATTGGTCACATGCTCTCTTTGTCTTCCAGGCTCTCCACTTCAGAATTCTGGTCTGTTTTTTTCCCTTCTCTTACAGCCAATATAAGCTTTTGGGCCACTGTGGCTATTAACATCCCTGATTTTACTAGATATGCTAAGAGCCAGAAGGATCAAGTTATTGGTCAAATTGGGCTTCCCATCTTTATGGGGGCATTCACATTTGTTGGTCTAGCAGTTACCTCATCCACAAAAGTGATATTTGGTCAAGTTATTTCTGACCCAATTCAACTTCTTGGTCAAATTGGTGGCCTCACAACTAGGATCATTGCAATCCTTGGTATAAGCCTAGCAATTATCACAACCAATATTGCTGCCAATGTTGTGGCACCAGCAAATGCTCTTGTGAATCTCAGCCCGAAATGGTTCACCTTTAGAAGAGGAGCTCTTCTAACTGCACTCCTTGGGATTGCATTTCAACCTTGGAGGCTTCTTCAGTCAAGTGAGAGCTTTGTTTATACTTGGCTAGTTGGATATTCTGCTTTGATGGGTCCTATTGCAGGGATTGTTCTAGCTGATTACTATATTATACAAAAAACAAATTTGAATATTAGTGACTTGTACTCTAGGAGTCCTTATGGGGCATATAGGTATTCAGGGGGGTTCAATGTGGCAGCTATTCTGGCACTAGTTATTGGAGTTTTACCTGTGGTTCCTGGTTTCTTGCAGAAAGTTGGAATTGCAACTTCAGTTCCTTACACTTTTGTTGTGATCTACAACAATGCCTGGTTTATAAGCTTCTTTTCTGCAGGATTCTTGTATTTGGTTCTATCAAATTTGAGAGGGAAACCTGGTAACTCTGCTGCTAGAGAGCCCCTTTTGCCTACTGCAAAGTAAAATATAGAGGAGCTCATGGAATGGACCATCTCACCCTATGTATAAATGTTATACATTGAGATATACCCAATATAAAACTTTCTTTAGACATTATTCTTTGGTTGAAAAACGTTCCATGATTGAATTGTGGAAGTTTCTGTTAATAATTTTATTGAGTTGTTTTACTGATAATTATGTGATATATCATATTAAAAGGTAGAGCTAGCTTGTACATTTTTTCTTTCAATGATGGGATCATATCAATACTAATGTCTGTATAATATTACTCTTGACAGATTAGATATACAAGGCCCTGTTCCCTATAGATATCCAAACCAGTTTTCAATTTTCTGTTGTGAAATAAAATAAAAACTATTACAGCTACTGCAACTAATAACAGTATTCATCTAGAGTTCTTGTGCTTTTGTAGTTCTTGTTGAGCAAAAATTATACATGAGCTTTCACTGACCCCAAAAATGAAAAAAATTAGGTAGGACATAGGCATTCTAAAATATATCACAATAGTTGGAATATGTCATAATATAGTTATGGCGCTATATTAGCTCTGTTTCATAGAAGAGGAACTTAATAATGGGTTTTACAAGTGATTTTCAAACTTGAAAACAAATAACAATTGTAAATCAAGTATAGAAGGGCGAAAGATATATTACTAATCAGTGGTAATAGTAACAATACAAGTCAAGTCAACTTTCTTTATAATGTTCGGATTTGAATTATAGGGTTATCGTTTTATAGGCTTTATAAGACTAAAGAATTAAGGAAAAAAACTAACTTTTTGGTGGTGAACAAGAAAAATTAAAATTTTAATAAGGCTATAAAATAAATAAACTAACGAGTTATATTATGATTTAACACTTATGACACGATGTATTTTCAAAGGTAAACCGTTGCACTTTTCAATTTTCATTATTAGGTTCACCATAAAAGCAAACTACCGCCAATTTCGTTACTTGCATCCATTTTTGGTTTTGGGCTGAAACCTACACTGATTGGGCTGGAATGCATTTGGGCTGGACTCTCGTTTGAAAGAGCCCATCGCTTCCCTTCTTTCGCCAACCTTTCGGATTATTTACATCCACTAGTTGCCATTTTCAAACTATCTTCATGAATTTCTATTGGTATTTTTAGGAGGAAATTAAATTGAAATAAAGAATGAGAATAATTAGCAATAAAGATTGTGTGCTTTAGTGAATCAAGGATTCAAAGGAAATTGAGAGCTTTAATGAATCAAGGATTGTGTACATTATTCATGCAAGGGAACAAGAAATTGAAGTAAAAAAGCTTCTAAGCACTCGAGTGTTAAAGGAAAGAAGCTTGAAGAACAAGCATTGGCACGTGGGAAAATAGAATACTCCATATTCGTAGGAACTTGGCGCCAGAAAGATTAATAGAAGAAGTTAAGGAATAAGTCTAGGTGCTAAGCATGATCGAATAGTCGATTAAAAAGCACTAGAGATGATAGTGAGGTCCTTGATCAAATGGGTGTCAAAAGCACTAGAAAAAGTGTTAGACTAGAGCTTAAGTGCTAAAGATTAGTAATAGTACAAGCCATTGGCGCTTAAGCATCAAATCTCTATGCTAAGAGCCAACATCTCTAGGAAAAGAACTGGTTTGAGTGCTTGAAGTTCTAATGCCTAGTCTCAGTTCATATAACTTGAGAAATTAAGAGAGAGAAAAGTGGATTTAGACCCGAAATCAGAAAAAAGACACAAAACTCTTTCCATCCATTGAAAATCTGAACCATGTGGGAGGATATATCTCACAGAAACTCAATGCATCATCTACCATTCTTCTTATTTCTTTGTATCTAGTCATGTTTTAATGATTTTCTTTAAACTGTAGTACATGAACCTTAATTAGGTGGGGATGAAATTAGGTTGATTTGATTTGTATAATTTTTATTTTCTTTTATTTCCTTAATTAGGTGGGATGAAATCTATTCTTTTTCTTTTGCATTTTATTCTATCATAGTATTAATTAGGGCAATGGCTACTGAAGTTAAAGTCAAAGTGGTGACAGCTTTCGCGGTTCAAGCTGGATCAAGTCCTCAGGGTCAGTGAAGGAAGGGACAATATATATGATATGCAATAATTGTAAATTGTAATCGTTCAAGCCATGAAGCATATAATTGTTTATGCCCTTAAGTTGGATGGCTATGGTCCTTAAGTTGGAAGAAACAGGAAAGGATTTATTATTTTTTCTCATTTAAATTTTTCAAAAACAAAGGTATATAAGTTAATTTTAGCTTACGGAAGAAGTTTAATGCATTTTATCTTTTTATTTTCTTCACTTATAGGTGCCTGCAGAAAAATTTATCCAAAAAATACATAAGTATCTTTTATGCATGCAATAACTTATGTATAAGTTGTTTTAATAATTGAAGAAAATAATTATTGTTTTCATTTAAATTGTAAGCTACTTTCATAAATTATCTGAATAGCTTTTTTTTTTTTTTTTTTACTCAATCTGAATAGCTTATTGAAATAAGTTGAAAATAATTCATAAATATATTATAAGTTATTTTCATAAATTCTCTTAAACAGTTATATAATTACTTACACCATAAAATAAATTTAAATAAATTATAAATAAATTCTTCTAAACGAAACTTTAAAACAATAGCCTAATTATTTATTCAACCCCCTCCTCCCCCCTTTTAAAAAAAATAATAAATAAATAAATCTTGCCTTCTCCCAGTTTGATTTTCTGAAATCTCATTGTTTGATGCTTCTTGCACCACAAGTTTAAAATAGACAAGATACTTAGAATCTATTAATCTAATATCTAATTTTCAACTTATTTTAAGTAAAGAATCTGATCATCTATAGTGAATCAATTAGCAATGTTCTTTCGACTAAAGAGTAATATATATTATCACCTCACGAACTCATATGCTTGGCTATGAAGGTTTATAATTAATTGGTGCGAGCTAGAGCTGATAAATTTGGCTTTTATTAGGTAGGTAGGTTAGGTACTGCATGCATATCACAAATAATATGTTAACGAGTTATTTTTAATCAAAATAAAAACAACGAATTTATTTTAATTTTCGCCTAATATATATATATATATATATATATATATATATATATATATATATATATATATATATATCTGAAAGATACATGTTTAAAATCAGATTCAATACTAAAATATTACTTCTCTACTTTATAAAATTGGTTGCAAAATTTTACCTTTTTAGTTTTCTTTCTTTCTCGCCATATATTGTTAAATAGAATTTAGCAATAAAAGAGTTATATGGATAAGGAATTGTAGTTTCAAAACTTTCAATTAATTGTACGCTATTTTACGGAAACGACCAACTCTCCCCAGTCATATTAAATTGCTAATAAGAAAAGACTTTGGTGCTCAGAAGAAATAATAATTAATGATAATGAAATAGCTAACAGAAAACCAGTGAACACTTGATAGTGTGGCAGCCTTAAAATATTATGAAGCACTGTTTGTAGTTGTTGATACTTGATACAATATTAAGATGAGGTAGGGCCAAGATAGAAACAACACTATGCAAGGAATCGGGGACATAAGACGAAAGACAAAGCTAAATAATTAGTGATTAACAATAATAAATTAAGTGTTAGGGACATTATGACATTGACCAAACTTTGGAACTGGAATCGTGAAGCACTCCCCTTTGGTGTATTTGGAAGGGCCAGCAAATTAGTGAGCAAACAGTACTTTTGCCTTAAACAAGGGCACCGATTTGGCTACGTTAGTTAGATGTGTTTGTTTTTATAAACCAACTTCGAAGTTATAACATTGGTTTATTTATTTTGTAATTGAATAAACTTTTTTATTTAAAAAATGGAAAATGGTATGGACAAAGATTGGATTTTAAACCATAATAAAAGTTTTGACATAATGTCATGAAATAATTTTTAAAAATTTAAATTATTAAATAAAATTATATAAATAGTTTCCAGAGTTTTATGGTTATGCAGTGTCAGTATAAAATTTGTACATTATCAACCAATTAGAAATCACCGTTGATATGATTTTTAAAGTAATTATTATAAAAATTAACAAACATATCATACATGTTAATTTATGATTTGAATTATAGTATAAAACTATTATATATTTTTAATATGTATCTTATTTTCTTATATAGTTTTATACTTTTATCACCTCTATCTTACTTATGTTTTGCTTAAATTTATCTATGTGCACCAACACTTGATATAGTTTAAGACTTTAAGTGGTAGTAAGAAAATTAATTTCTTTTAACTAAGTTCAGTGAATTGACACGAATCGGTGAAAAAACTCAAAATAACTCCAAAATATAGAGGGACTTGAACACAGGATTAGTCGAATAGAGTAAGAAAAAAATTAGTATTTCATAGATTGTGTACATAGGTTTGAACTCTCACTTTTTTTTTTTTTTTTTTTTGAGTGAGGTAAATACAAATTTCTTGTAAATGTTCGTTAAATGTAGAAGCTTTTCCTATCTTAGCCTGAGGTCTATTTTTTCTCTCTAAATTTTTATATATCAAATAAAGATATAGATGGAGGCGAAAAAAAAAAATCTTTATCCACACATTAATATCATTAACCTATAAAATGGTAGCTAGTTAATATATATAGAATCATAGATGGATGCCAGAAAAATCTTTATCGACACATACATGTTATGGTATCCAGCTAATATATATAGACCCAAACTAGGAGGATTTCAGGCTTTCAATTAATTATGATTGAATTACCTCCAGTCTCCTCCTAGGTCGTTTATTAGTTTATGTCACCTCCAGCTGAGAAGTGAGAACATTATTAATTTGATTATTTGTGGGCTTCAGCTAATATGTGTGTTGACGGGCATATTCGCGAAATTATTCTTTTTCATGGGAAATTATATTTATACAACAAAAGAGAGAAATACGACGGACAATTTTAAAAAAAAAATGTGAGATAAAAATAACTAATATAATAAGATAGATGAAAAATAATATTATAAAATTTATTGTACTAATAATATAATATAACTCTTATTTGCAGAGTCGGTTCAACATGTTTTTAGACTTAAAGTAAACTTTAAGATAAGGCCTTTTTAAAATTAATAATATTTTTTTGATAAAAAAAACCTAATAAAAAAATGATTATATTTTTATTAAAAGATTATTTTTAAAAAAATTGGGAATGCAAAATCATTTATTAGATATTTAAATTATTATGATAGATAAATAATAATAATATTTTTAACTTTTAAGTTTTAACATCATTACATGTACAAAATCGGATTTTGAATTACTGGAAAAAGTTTAAAAAGCAACATAGAAAAACTTTTATTTATATATATATATATATATATATATATATATATATATATATATATATATATATATATATATAAACAATTTAACACATTTGCATAAACTAAACAAAAAAAAAATTGGCACCAGTCCTATAACTTTCTATTGTAACCTTATATGATGAAGTCCATCATATAAATTAAATTACTAAACATCATAACATTATTTTTTAAAGAAATGATTTACTTTAAAGAGTAAAATGAGAAGTTATAGTTATTAATTAAAAAATTAACTATTAAAATTTACATAATTCAATACTCCCTTCGGTCCTTATAAGGTCTAAACTAAAAGTGTGGTTTGGTCTTTTTTATAAGATCCAATCTAAAATTTCTCAAACATTAATTACTTTTTCACAAAAATACCATTTATTAAAGTCAATTCTAGGATGACGTGACAGAGAGAGAAACATATCTCATTAATGTTTGTTTGTTGTATCATAAGGATAGTTTTGGAAAAAAATACTCTCTCCATTCCTAAACTCTTAATGTTTAAGATTAATGCACACAGCTTAAGAAACATTTAATATTACTCACAAATAATACATTTAGTCTAAAATATTCTCATTTAATATCTATGATAGAAGAAATTATGAAAATCTAGGTCATGTTAAATAGGGGTATATGTTGAAGAAAATAATTAATGAACTTTGAAATATGTAAAACATAAAGAGTTTAGGAACAAAAATAATAAGTTAAAACATCAAGAGTTTATGAACGAAGGGAGTATCAATTTAAGACAAATTTAATGTCCTCAGCTAAATTAACCAAATTCCTTAATTTTGTTGAATTAGTTAATTGGACCTTAGAGGAGTGCTAGCGACATTCTATCTGACACTCTCTTTTAGACACTTTTCTTATGATTGGTTGAAATTTATTGAAAATCACCAATTTTGGTGGATCCCACAAGTAAATCAGGAAAGAGAATCCTTAAATGATACTCCCTCCATTTCTTTTTAAGTGTTGTTTAAGATTGTTTTGTAGAAACTAATAAATGCAATAAATTTTTTTAATTCTAATAAAATAGTCGTGAGATTTCCTATATTATCTCTTTTTCTTTCCATTCCACAATAAAAGTGTTTGTAAATTAATTAAATATTATGAGAGAAGTAAGGGTATAATTGATAAAAAATAATTAATGTGATCTTGAACTTTGCAAACAACATATAAATAGAAATAATTTTTTTTCAAAAATACGACACTTAAAAAAAAGGGAGAGAGTATATGAGACCTACCAAATTGGTGATTTCCAATAAATTTCAACCAATCATTAAGAGAGTGTCTAAAAGAGAGTGTTAGAGAGAGTGTCGCTAGCATTTCTCTTGGACCTTATAATAAGAACCGAAGGGAGTAATTTATTATGCATGTATGCATTTAATTATAATTTCAATTGTGGATTTTGTAATTAATGACTATATTTCTTCAATTCAGAGGAACAAAATGTAAAATTGTAGGTTTTTAGTTCAAAAGTATTTAGTTTCACTTAATAGACTAATATCATTTATTAATTTCTTAAAATATTATTAATAAATAAAATTATTTTTGAAAGACCTAGAACATGAACTTTATTTGCCTCACCTTAGGCCGGCCTTGCATTTGATAATTAAGTACTGTATATAACCTACGTACAATTGCATAAGTTCATGAATTTATAGTCTCAAACAGCTGGAATGCATTGCATGGATGAGCTTTATTATTAAATTAATTCTAATTTAAGCCAAGGAAATATGCCTGGCCCACATGTAAATCTCATCTCATATATCTTATGAAACACTTCAAAAAAATCATTTGTAAGTTTTAATATTCTATCTTTTGTTCTGTCAAAAAAAAAAAAATTCTATCTTTTGTGTGGAGTTCGTGCTTTGTCAGCCTCTCAACAGGCACACTTGGCAACTTCACCTCTCTTAGCTAATGAAAAGATAATCTTATATATATCAATTATATAATCAACGATAGGAAACTCCACATATATTAATATTTGACGTGGATAAAGCCCACTTGCAAAGTGTCATGAAAAACCAGAACATAGTTTTGTTGCGCGGAACGAACTACGTATTCCATGCACTCTTCGTTGATTTTTCTGAGTCAATGAGAATGATAATTCAGAAATTCGACCCCTAAAATAATATTCGTATAAATTAATGCACAAAAATGAAATAAGTCACGCTACAGAACCCTAAATTGTGCTAAAACGAAATTGATAATGGAGCAGACGTGGCTGGGACAGATGGAAATAGAGGGAAAGTGAGAGAACCTTGTTATTACTAATTAAAAAATAAAAGAAGTTTTTTTAATTTATACATATTTTAATTTGTTAAGGTTTTTCTTTGTAGGAGTGCATCTCTTTCCAAAAAGATTATAGTTTGACATATATGTGGCTTGGAATTTGTTGAAGATGGGTTGACAATTACAAAACCGATATTGAAAAATCAGATAATAATTGTATCTAAATTAATGACGACAAATCTCATGTGCAACTTGCAACTCGTTATGAATACGTAGCCAACACCAGAAATTTTGTTGTTTATATATAATTTTTTATAAATAAATGGTAGTTGACAAAAATTGTTCTTACAAGAGAAGTAGCAAATTGTGTGTTGATACTTGATAGCATTTGACTTTAAATCGAGCTTGATATTTAATTAAGCAACGGGGTGGTTTGGTGCATGTATTTAGTTGATTGATTTCAAATATATATTAATTATTATGTACATTCCCACTTTCTCTTGTGCATTCGTCATTAGATTATTCAAGCGAAATGGGTCATGAACGTATTGCTGTGCTGGTGTTAACTTACGCAGTGACATCGTCTCATCCCAAACATAATAAACCCATTTCACATTTCGCCTAGTTAATTAGATTAAGGGTCATCAGTTCATTAGGAGTTGGATCCTCTACAGTGACATTTTTATCTTATGAGATTTTAACTATTAAATTTATTTTATTTATTTTATAAAAAAATATTATAAAGTTGTTTTTAAATATATTAATGGAATGAGATTAAAGCACACTACTCTCTCATATTAATTTTCAATAGAGAAAATCCATTCTCGTTCATTAGGTTTGTATAAAGTGCGCAACAATCCAATGTTTTTCTCTATAATTAGAAGTGATAAAACGTGTCAATCTATGCTAATCAAAATCTATGCCGATCTAACTTGAATGCTTTTAACTGGCCAAAATATAAAACAAGTTAGATTGACTCACTTTTAAAAGTAAATTAGGAAATTAGCAGTTAACTATTTTTTAAGTAGGTTAAGGAGTTGATCTAACATAAATTAAAAAAAAAAGTTATAAAAAGATAATGCACGAGTTGATTAACCAAAAAAATTAAAAAACATAAATAACAATTGTTGTCGTGTGAATATTTAACCAAATTGCTTGGATAGTTGTTTCAACATAATTCGAAAATAATCAGACGATTTAGGTCAAGAAAGAAAATTTGCTTCTCGGCTAATGGATTTCTAAGCTATTTTGAAAAATGCTTAGTATGAAGGTGAAGAGAGAGATAGGATTTGTGAAAAAGTAAAAGATAAAAACTATAAAGAAAATAGATAAATTGTGATATGATAAATACAAGATTTATTTATACTATTAAAAACTCAGATCCTCTATTAAGCCATATTTTTCTACTTAATATCTATCTAAAACCTAGTTGGGACTTCATTAACCTAATTTTACATTGATTTGAGTTGAATATGGCTAATATGTGTCAATTCAGCTAACTATAATAAACTCACTTTCCAACAACCGCCCTTGAAATCTAGGCATGAAGGACCTCCATTCTCCCATCATCAACTATTATGTCTTTTTTTTTTTTGGTCATGGATCAGAGATCACGGGTGTCCCCCAACTCACTGGGTCAGATACTAATTTCGCTCGCGGTGCGTGGCTGCCGCTGGCCTAAGGAAATTTTGCACACGCAAAGAATCGAATACGAGTTCTTCCGCTAAATAGATCGTTCTTCCACATGTAAATGCAGCATGGCCTTACATTGCTACGCCAATCTTTTGGGTTGACGATTATGTGTTTTGAATTTGAAAGAACTGATAATTGATTTTTATTTTTAATGGAACACAATCATTAATTGATTTTAATAGTAGTTATGTGCTTTAAAGGCTTGAAAATTATGGAAAATCTTCTCTTATCTTTATCAAATTAAACTTAACCCAATTCAATTAGTTTCCAAATGTTGATTTAATAGCCGAATTCCACGTCAGCTGATAAATTCTACTAAGACTTTTATGCAATATGGACTAGCTAGATGGGAGCAGAAGTAAATGAATATGTATAAGATATTATTAGTTTTATACATTTAAAATTTAAGCTTTTTGTCCTTCCAAAATCCCAATTAGGAATATTTCCCTTGATTAATTGATGGAAATAAAAAAACAGTGGGTACTCACAAATGAAACAAAATGACAAGTTTATGTTAGATAGAAGATGCGGATGATTAAATAAACAAATTTCTGTGTGACAGCGTATAGCTTGGAACTTGTTAGATGGGAAAAATGAAGTACACATAAATGTGTGAGTGAAGTACATATAAAAAAATTAACAGAAGCTCACATTTTTTCGTTTTTCTTTTCCATCATTTCCCAATTGGAATTCACGGAAAGAGCTGAAAAAATAATGGGAGCTTGCGAAAAAGCAAGAGAGTAATATATTTTATTATTTATGAGAGAGAAAATTACTATCTTTTTTTGAATAATCCTTAAAGTAATAAAATTATACAAATAATTTCTAATGTATTGAATATCTATCAAGTTAGTTCTTATGTTAAAATATTTTATTGATGTCCAGGAACTACTTTTAAAAAAATTAATACTTAACAGATTATTTAGTATGATTTCTAATACATAAGGGATTACTTATATAATTTGTTTACTTTAAAAATTATTTAGGAAAAAAAAGTACTACTTTAAGATGTAATTGATGGTTTATTCTAAATTTATCTTTAAGTTCTCTATTAGTTTTATTTATTATTTCATCGATTAATTAGGAGTATGTTTGGCCAGCTTATTTTTTACTTAATTTCTTCTTATAAGTAAAAGTTGGGCCAAACACCAATTAATAAAAGCTCTTGAAAATAAAAGTTACTTTTTTTTAATGAAGAAAAATTAGAAATAAGAAGCTTTATAATAAGCTATCCTCCTGAGCTACTTGTGCGGAGCTTATTTTTATGCTCTCTCTTCGATTTCCGTTGAAGACAAATTAAACGCTGGCTATTTTGGGGGACTGGAAAATGTCCCCCACCGTGCGTAACTCATATGTGTAATTGGATTTATAAATTTTTTGAGATCAATGTGGGATTACCGTACAATCGTCCATACTAGATTTTTTTTTAAAAAAAAGGATTTTTTTTCTGTTTAAGTTTTTTTTATATAAAAAAAATGACACTTCTTCTCCGTTGTTGCTTATTGATGTGGGACTACCATAAAACTGTTTACACTAGATTTTTTTTTTTAAAGGGATCCTTCTTCTTCTGTTTAAGTTTTTAGTGATTTGTAACTACCGCAAATTTTTTGACAAACTAAAACTGTCAAAAATGTTAAAAAATAAAATCAAAAATCAAAATCTCGAATACTAGATTTTCTGAAATCACAAAAAATGTTACAAAAATAAACATTTATGACCACCAAAAAATTTGCAGCGGTTAAAATTCACTAGAAACTTAATTAGAAATTTTCACACACACAGTTTATGTCATTACTTAACAGTTGAAATTAATGTTAGGGACTAAAAACAGAATAAAACAATTTATGATGGACTAAAAATAGAACAGAACAGAACAATTTATGAGGGACTAAAAATAATAAAAAAAATTATGAGGGACTAAAAATAAAAATCAAGATAAAATTACGGACAAAAAAATGGGAAGAGAGGCAGAAACAAAGCAACAACAGAGAAGAATTGTCGTTTTTTTTTTATAAAAAAAAAAACTTAAACGAAAAAAAAGATCCATTTTTAAAAAAAAAATCTAGTGTAGACGGTTGTACAATAGTCCCACATTAATCTCAAAAAATTTACAAATCCAACGACACATATGAGTTATGCACGGTGGGGGACATTTTTCACTCCCCAAAATAGCCTGCGTCTTACAACATATATATATATATATATATATATATATAACAAATTTTAAAACATTTCTCTCTCCTTAAGTGACGTCATTTGTTCAAGTCATGTGAGAAAATTGTCTTTTACTCAACCTGTTTCATAATAATAATAATAATAATAATAATAATAATACTCTGTCAACATTAATAAAATAAAAAATAATATTCTAATTTCTAAAATTATTAATCAACCATTTAAAACATTATCAAACGTCATGTTACTTTTAAAATTATAAAAACAAAAATAATTAAAAATTAATAATATAGGATTAAAATAATATTTGTTTTTTAAGAGAAAATTAATTGATATTATAGATTTAAAAATAATGAATAATATTTTAAAATAATATTTTTTAAATTTTTGGACAATGAAGCAACGAGTGTGTGATTGTTGTGGTGGCATAAAAAAGATGAAAAATACCTAAACAACTTTTAGCTTAAAACTAACTTTTAAAGGGGATAAAAAAAAAAATCCAAACAGCTTTAGCTTAATTTTTAAAACTCCTTTTTTTAACTTTAACTTAAAAGCAACTTATAAGTTAAAAAAAGTCAAGGCCAAACACACTCTAAGTATCATCAACATGCATCGACCTAACTTGTTTTAAACGTAAAGGTTACTTTAAAATTAAAATTCAAAATAATATCTTTAAAAATAGAATTGAAATTGTTTGATAATTTTAACTTAAAAGCTCTTTAAACTAAAATATCTATTTCACTTTCCCACATTGACTAGTGTAGCATGAAAGAGAGAATCTATGCTGCGTAACTTGTTTTTAAAATACTACAATACTATTTTTTTACATGCAAATGCTTACCAAGACACTGGTTAAGAAAATAAAAGTGAAATGATTTTTATTGGAAAGGGAAAAAATGCGCTCCCCTATGTTTTTAAAATGTGTTCTCATATAATTTTCAATAAAATCTTTCCTCTTTTAATTCATTAACCAGTGCCCCTATCCTTAGGGGCACTGGTTAGCAAGACCCTTTTTTATATAAAACTTAAAAACTGTTTTGGTATGCCAAAAGTCTCACATCGTTTAGAGTGTGTTTATTTCAAGTCATAGAAATGTATTCCCGGGAATGTGAGTTGGGAATGGATCATTCCCATGTTTGGTACAAGTTATGAAAAATCATTCCCGGGCATGATCTATTCCCAATAATATATTTTACACATGATTTCTTCTATTTCTATTCTCATGTAAAAGGGTGGGAATCTTATATTCCCATGGGAATTATAGTTATTTTTTAAAATAACATTCCACTTTCACTTTATTATATTTTATTTTTATTTTATTTTTTAATTGAAATAAATTTTAAAATATTCCAAGAAATGTTAAGTAGTTACCAAACATGTTGATGGGAATAATATTCCCAATAATAATATTCCCAGGAGTATAATTTAGTCCACAAAATAAACGATCCCTTAGAAGTCAATGTCAATGATAATTTATAAACACCATTTTTTTTCTCAACTCGCTGGTGCACCTCTTAATAATGACAAAATCATGACAGATAACATACCAAAATAACACAGTGGACAATACCTTGAATATGATGACCCTAACAATGTATGTGGACTTGAGGTAGGAACAAAAATTACTACTCTTTTTTTTTAGATTAAAATGAAAGACCTAAATTAAAAATATCTTAAATTCAAATTAAAACCTCATCATGTAACCATAAATCTCTAAAAGATTTACCAAACAGAAAATCAAATATCTAAAAGATATAATTTATCACGTCCTAAATATATTTCAAATCTATCATCACCATCATGATCATCATCACCACCATCATGGCCGTCATCGCCTATGTCGCTGTTAGCAGTGGTGGTGGCGGCAACAACAACAACGACGAAGGTTATGTTGATGGCGACGACTGTAACACCCCAAGTTTCGGGTACTAGGAATATACCTTAAGGAGAACCCTTATTAGGACTTTTTTGTTATATTTTCTGTAAATTCTTGTTATTATTACTTGCATATTATCGGTTTTGTCCTAAGCATGTACCTATGTTGTGATAGTGTTTGTGCTTTTCTATGCACGTGTGTCGTGTGTATTTTATTGCTGCTGTTGTTGTTATTTGTGATCTTATTGGTGTGGATGTTAGATTATTATTATTATCTTTATTATATTATATTATGTTAGTGTTATAGTTATTATATTTGGTGTTAGAGGAGTGTTAGATTAAGTTCTTATAATTAGAATGTTTGAAAAGTGTTTAAGTATAGTGATGAGCTTTATGATGAAAACCCTAGAAAGACTACGTCATATCTTGAGTTGTACTTGTCCATATGAGGTGTTGTTTGCGTCGTTGGAAAGGTTGCTGAAAAAGCTACAATTTATCCCTACACCTTAGAAACCAAAATCGGCTTCCATCTTAGAGAAAATCGGCTCTAAAGTAGGTCACTTGATTATGAAAAACCCTTTAAGTCCCACATTGGGCAAAATAATTTCATAAATCCCTTCCTTCTTATATATATAGAGTAGATCACCAAGCCTTAGTAGCACCAAAGAATAAAGTGGGCTTAGCGTTAAGCGTGGAGCCCCTTACAGTTAATATTTTTATCTTCCCCTTAGAGTTTCCAAACTCGGGGCATATAGGCGGGGCTTGGGATCGTGTTTTTTTCACACCCAAGTTTTAGTCATAGTAAGAGTTGTTGCGGTGGTCATGATGGACAACGCCACCAAGCTCTCCCGGGTCAGTCGGAGATCATCTTTGTGCTTCCCAAGTGAGTGCTTTCCCCTACCCTTCGCTTTTAGATTTTAATTGGACGGGTTGTGAATACCCCGAAGCATTATATTTTCTTTAATGCGATGATGAATTGATTATGTTTGAATTGTAGACATCTCACCTTAGGATTCGATCATGTTTGAATTGTAGATATTTAAGTATCTTATCTTATGACCCAGATATCTCATCGTAGTTTAGGAAAATGATGTGGAAATTAAGAGATGTAAAGAGAGTAAACAGGAACGTGATTTTAATGTGAAAAACTAGTGGTGAATATGACCGAATTAGGCTTAGGTGTCTTCATAAGAGGTGTAACCCTAGATGTTAGATAACTAATGGCTTTGGTTTCATCCCAATCGGAATTCTAGAACTCTAGATATCACCCAATTAGTGAGCAAAGGTCAAGCTGTCAGGATTCCGCGATAAGTCTATGTTGTTCTTAATTTTAGGCATAGTAGATCATAATACTAGATCTTGAGGTCAACATACGAGTTGTAGATAATTGTCTTAACTTTAAAAAAAGATAAAATTCAACTTGATATGATTAGTATAACTCTAGATATCATGTTTACACCTCAGAAAGGTCATAGATGCACAACATATTATGATAGAAGTAATACTAAAAACTTAAAGGACGTTATACCAATCATAATACAAAGTAGATAGATTCTACAATTGATGTATGGCATAGGGTTAAGATGTATTTCAGGTACTTGACTTGATTGAATAATGAGATTGAATACATGTGTTGTTGTTATAACTTGAATGGTGATTTGTGAGTGTTGTGCAATCATTGAATGCTTTACATTATCCCTAAAGTGTGAATTGTAATGTATGAGTATTAAGTGTCTTTGACTTTGAGTTAAGAGGTGATGTTAGATGCCATTGAGATGGGTGACCTAGCCTATGTGGGGTGAGAATGGACCCAAGTGATATTTTGACCGTGAGTGACCTAGCCCATGTGGGGCGAGAATGGGTTCACTATGTTTGATGTGAGGTTTAATGAAGTCATGAACATCTATGTGAATCATGCATCATAACATGATATATATGTGTTTTTGAAAGTTGTTTATGAACCTAACTGGGGAGGTCGTGAAGAACTCGATGAGTTCTGACCTTGGGGGTGTTATCTGGTTTGAAATCTCCTTTAAACTCATGCTGATCCCATGGGTTGGAGTATCCTTGCAAGACTGGGTAACCCTGACGAGCCGCTAGGGGTATCATCCTGGTTGAGACTGTTAGTGTCGGATGCCCATGGTGTGGCTATTCGTCGACTCGCACGTACTCCCAGGCTACTTTCACAAGAATATTTTACTGGTACCACATGCATATGAGAAAAGAGAATGGAACATCGTATTGCATACGTGCATTATTGTAAGTTTTGTCTGACTTGTGTGGTTTATGAAGTGGATGCCATGTGATGTGTGAATGATTCTATCCATAATCATAATATGTTGTGAATGTATATATATCTAGACTTGTAATGGAATGGGATAGGATGTGACTCTTAGTGGGCATAGAGAGAGATGTACCTAGAACGACACTATGTGAGTACAGGTCATGATGTATTTTGCTATTAAGAAATAGATTGATGCAAAGAAAGTGTTAGATGGTAGAATACGAGCATGGAAAGTGAAGTTAACGTAGAGGGAGTAATGGAAGTAACTTGCTAGTTAAAGAATAAATACTAAGATACTGATGATGGTGAACTAGCGTAGTAGAGTGAGCATGAGAGATGTGTTATAGGAAAGTTTTTATGATCGATGGATGTGGACTAACTATAGAAATAATAGAGTTTTATAAAGGCTCGGAGAGGGTAAATTCATAAAGACTAATAGATGAATTGTTCGGGTAGAAGGGTTTAACCCAGCCGTAGAGTCTTAGAGCACTCACTGAGACCTTATGTCTCACCCCTTTAAGTTCCCTCCTTTCAGGAAACAGGTGATGGCGCGTGTCGTTGGAGCATGGAGCCTCGTCATAGAAGATGTAGCTTAGTTATTTTATATTTCTATGTAATTTTCTTATATGTTGCATGATGTAAATGTTACAAGAAATAAGTTGTAATTATTAAATCAAGTCGTAATTTATATGTTTATATGTTAGCTTCCGCATGAGATGGTTGTGTAAATGTTTTTAATTTTTGCGCCTTTAGAAATATTAAGCGTAGTTACGGTAATATCCTTAGGGTGTTACAACGACAGTGGTCATGGTGACGGTATGGTGGCGGTGGCGACTGACAGTCATAGTGGTGGTTGCGGTGACGGTCATGACAATATTGGCGGTGACAGTCATAACGGTGGTGGTGGTGGTCATGATGGTGATGATGGATTTGAGATATTTTAAGATGTGATAATTAAAATCTTTTAAAGATTTGATTTTTGTTTGGTAAATCTTTTAGATATTTGTTGATTTTGTGAGATTTTAATTTGAATTTAAAATATTTTTAATCTATACCTTCTATTTTTATTTAACGGTTGATATTAGACATTTTTTTTTACAATGATATTATTCTCACATAAAATGACCATTTTCATGACACGTCACACACACACACATATATATATATATAGGGATTGGATCCATTGACACCAGGTGTAAGTCTAAATATTTACACCAAATCTTATCCGTTAAATTCAACTAGTCTAATGGTTTTAAATATTTCAACTAAAAATTAAAAAAAAAAATTAAACACAGTCACGTGACATATTAACCATTGTTTAAGAATCCTACTGGTGGTTTCAATTGATTTATTTTCGTTTCAATTGAGGGATTTGTTTCAAGCCAGCCAAATTGTTTCAATTGACTTCACTTGATTTATTCAATTTCCAGATCATATGTGTTCCTTGTACCTGATCGGTGGGTATTCAATTGATAGAGTACGTGATTGTGATTTTGGATCCATGGAAATTTTAATTGGTGCTAATTCAACTGGCTGAAAGTAGTGCTTCGATTGATTTTTTTAAAAAAGTTTGAAGCAATGTAATTGTTATCTGAATTTTGAAAATTCAATTTATAAAATCTGCTTATGTCATTATTTATTGACAAGAACTGGAAAATTATCAAGCAAGCCCATGAAGACAGTGTCCAAGCAAAATACGTGAATCTCAAAAGAGAATTTTTTTTTTTTATGAATATCTCAAAAGAGAATTTGAACATTTAAAAGAGGTTCAAAGGAATATATGACCAAAACTCAATTGGCAAGGTTTAATTGGATAAATCAATGAATTAATTGGAAAACAATTGAATAATTCCCATTAGCTTCAATCAACGTGAATCAATAATAAATTGAATTACTGTGAAACCCTTAATCAATCAATTGGTTGGGCACGAAACCCTTACAATAAATTACGTGAGCTAATAAACCTGAGCAATTGAATTATGTGAGCAAAAACATCAAAATCAAATAAAACTCCATTGAGAGAGTTGAATTACGTGATTGTTGTGTTGGGGAATGAAGCTGGGAAATTAATTGTTACGGTAGGTTTCAAAAAATAAAAGATGATTTTCAAATTACGTGAATACCTGATGCTGTTTTTTAATTTTTTTTGTTAAAATATTTAGAACCATTAAAATAGTTAAATTCAATGAATGAGATTTAGTGTAAATTTAATAACTTATACCTAATGTAAACAGATCTTTTATATATATATATATATATATATATATATGAGGTTTGCTAATGAACTCATTCCACTTTTCTAGTATGAGTGCATTAGCAACTAACACAAAAAATATTGGATAGAAAAATCAATCATATATCTTCTTTTAAATAATTTGTTTCATGATTACTTAAGTAAATTAATTTTTTATTTTAAAAAAAAAATAAAAAACACTATTCTCTCTCCTCTCCCACTCAATCTCACGTCACCACACTTCATGTTCATCGACGCTTCGTTTTCTCTTCTCAACTTCACGTATGTTCAATATTTTTATTTTCCACAAAACCATATCGACTGCGGGCAGGATGCCTTTAGAATCAAACAATTCTTTTCAAACTTTTTGCACAAATCAACTATATCATTTATTACAACAACTCCGTCAAAAAAGTTCTCTAGAAAGAAAAGCTGAATAATTGATATGATAGTATTTATAACAGAGGAAGTATCACGTTATTTTAAGAGTAATTATAAAAGAATTATTTTTTATTTATATTATTCAGTTTTTTGAGATTTAATAATTAAGATTAATTAATCATTATAATCATTAGATTTCAACAAAAATAATAATTATTAGATTTAATGAAAAATAACTCTTTTAGAATTATTCTTGAAATAACTTGATCCTTCCTCTTTATAATATAGTCTTTAAGCTTCTGAAATTTTTTTTTGAAATAGTTTTGTAGATGCAACCAATGAACAAAATTGGATTAAAATCACCGACTTTTATGGATTCTTTTTTCAAAGACAGGGTCTAGAGTACATGTTTGAATAAAATTGATTTTAAATAGAATCGATTTTGCAAAATTAATTTTGGTTAAAATTTATTTTGAAATGATGTGATTTATATTTGGGTGTTTTTATTATAAAATCAAGTTAGAAGTAAACTTAGTATAAAAAAATTTATCCAACATAAAAGTTATCCAAAGTTACTTTAACTCATAATCTAGACCCATAATTAATTATATAATTCTGAATTCCTTTTTAACATGAAACTAAATATTTAAAATTTACCTAAAATCAATTTTAAACTCAGAATTAATTCTCCAACATAAAACTAAACACTAAAAAGATGACATAATAACTTTCATAAATTTATCATCATGATGTGAAATTCCTCAACATAGCACATATTTCCAAGTTGATTCTCAAAAGTATTTGATAAAGGTGAAGTCGTTTGCCAAGATTTTATGTATGTATGTATATAAGAGTAGATTCATGGGATAAGGGTAGGCTTTCATCGCCTTCCAAAAAATATCTTTTAAAAAATATATTTAAATGTATTTTTAGTTCCTAGAAAATGAATGAATTTTTATTTTGATTCTTGTAAAAAACAAATTTAATATTCATCCCTCAAAAACACGAAATTATTATTTTTAGTCTTTATTGTCATTAACACTCATTAACTGCTTATTTATTTAATAGAAGATCAACATCAAGTGATTATCCTAGGTAGTACCCACTAGTATCTATGGTACTATGTTGACATTTCTAAAATAATTTCTAAATTTTTAAAATAAATATTATTTATTTATCTTAAAATGAATATTAGGAAATAAAAATAGTGATTTCAAATTTTGAAGGAAGGAAATATCTTTAAAATAAGTAGTGATATTATCCTACTTCTTTTTACTTATTAAATTAAATTTCTTAAAGAAGAAGGATAATATCATTAATATAAAATATGAAGTAATAATGTTATTAAAAGGACTATATTCCAATTTAATTAACCCAAAGGATTGACGCAGTGGTGTAAGGCCCCGCTGCGTTCACATGAGGGGGAACAATCTATTTAGCAGGAGAACTCGTGTTCGATTCCTTCCGTGTGCAAAATTCCCTTGGGCTAGCGGCAGTCACGTACCGCGAGTTGGATTAATCTCTGATCCAGTGAGTTGGGGGACATCCGCGGTCTTTGACTTAGAACCAAAAAAATATTCCAATTTAATTAAAATTAGGATATTCATATCATGAATCCATCTTAATTTAAAATACTCATATGTTTGAGTTATAAAATGAACAAAATAAGATCACTCAACATATATAACAAAAAAAAAAAATCTTACTCAAATCGTTTGGTGTTTTTAATCCGTAAAAGTAAGGGAATTGGATTTCCCACGGCCACAGAGAGAATGCATAAAGAGTCTTTACCATTAAGTTTTTTCACATATTCATTAAAAAGTTAATAAATAAGATAAGAAAAAAATTGGGTCACCATATTATGAGTGTAGAACCTGCCGTCAATAGTCAAGTGCAGGAAATCCTGGTCCAAAAGCAAGCTCCTCATAGGGTGAGATAAATCATATTTACAATTTATTGTTTTTCTCTTAAAAAGTCATATTTCTTCATGATCCTTCATCCCAAATTACTCTATTTTTATCCGATAGTTATGAAGAGAACCTTCAAAAGTATCTAACGCAATTGTGATTCGAATTCGAAATCATTAGTTAAATTAGAATGAAAGTATCATCCAAAACAGGAATCACTTTTACACCAAAAGGCTAGGTGCAGATGGATTAAAGATGGTGACTCCAACTCAAAAATTTTTCAACATGCTGTCAATTGGAGAAGGAAAACGAATTCGGTTAAAGGGCTGCACTTAAATGGAGGTTGGGAAAAGGATCCACAGGTCGTCTAGGCCGAGGTTATGGCTTTTTTTCAGGATAAATTTCAAAATCTAGAAACAATCTCTGTGAAGCTGGATGGTGTGTCATTTAAAAGCATTGATCAACTAGAAAGCCAAATCTTAGATGCTATGTTTGATGTGGATGAGATTAGGAGTGCTATTTGGGACTGTGAGGGGAGTAAAAGCCCTGGCCCAGACGGATTTAATTTTACTTTTATTAAATCCTTCTGGCATGTTTTGAAGGAGGATGTTGTAAGGGCTGTCCAGGAATTTCATGCTAACAGTAGCTTTCCGAGAGGTTCGAACCCTTCTTTTGTTGCGCTCATTCCTAAGAAGGAAGACCCAACGAGTCTTGGGGAGTACAGACCCATTTCTTTAATAGGATGCATTTATAAAATTATTGCCAAGATTCTCTCGAAGAAGCTTAGGATGGTCATGGGGAAAATCATAGATGAAACACAATCTGCTTTTATTGGTGGGAGAAATATTTTGGAAGGAGTGGTTGTTGCAAATGAGATTGTAAACAAAAGTAAGGTGAAGAAGAAACCATGCTATGTCTTCAAGGTAGACTTTGAGAAGGCCTACGATTCTGTGAGGTGGGATTTCCTACTTTATATGATGAATAGGATGGGGTTCAGCAGTAGATGGATTAAGTGGATCAGTCATGCTTAGTATCTTCTTTGATGTCCATCCTAGTTAATGGCAGCCCAACAGCTGAGTTCCAGTTGAGGAAGGGTCTAAGACAAGGAGACTCACTGGCTCCTTTCTTATTCCTTATTGTGGCGGAGGGTCTTGGAGGTCTAGTGCGTGCAGCGGTGGTAAAAAACTTGTTTTCTGGTGTGGAGGTTGGTAGAGATCAGCTACAGATGGCGGTTTTACAATATGCAGACGACACTTTGTTTTTCTTTGATCCAATTGTTAGGAATATTGTTGCTCTCAAGACTGTGATGAGAATGTTTGAACTTGCATCAGGGCTGAAGGTTAATTATTTTAAGAGTAAACTGGCTGGGATAGGTGCACAAGGAGATATTTTAATGAGGTTGGCTTATCTTCTCAATTGTAATACTATGACTGTTCCATTCGTGTATCTGGGGATTCCCATAGGAGCTAGCGCCTGAAAAAAAGATACTTGGAAGCCGGTTATAAAAAAATCAGAAACAGGTTGGATAAATGGAAACATAATCAACTCTCCTTTGGTGGCAGGATCTGTCTTATCAAGTCTGTGCTTTCATCTCTCCCTCTCCTCTTTTTATCTTTTTTTAAATTGCCAAAGAAAATAGAAGCTAAACTTAAGTCTATTCAGAGAAGCTTTCTTTGGGGTGGGGATAGTGAGCAGAGGAAGATTCTGTGGGTTAGCTGGGAAAGGGTATGTCTCTCGAAGGAAAAAGGGGGATTGGGGATTAAGGATTTGGAAGCTTTTAACAAGGCACTCTTGGGCAAATGGAAATGGAGGATACTCAATGACAAGGAGAGTTTGTGGGTAAAGGTCCTTTCTGCTATTTATGGGGACATTGCTAAGGTTGATGGAAGTATACGAATGTCATATGCCTCACAATGGTGGAAAGATGTACACTAAGCTATTGATCAAAGGAATCAACACAGCTGGTTTCATACAAATTTCGTGAGGAAGATTAGATGTGGTAGTGATGTGAAGTTTTGGGAATATCTTTGGACTGGTGATTCTAGGCTTTGTCATAAGTTCCAGAGGTTGTATTGCATCTCATAACAGAAATGGGCTTATGTGAATAACTTGGGAGTATGGGTTAACGGGATATGGGTCCGGTGCCTAAACTGGAGAAGAGGCAGGTTTGTGTGGGAGGAAAATTTGATTAATGAGCTGATGATATCTATCTCAAATGTACACATAAAGCTAGATGTCATAGATCAATGCTGCTGGAAGGGAGGAAGTGACCTTAAGTATTCAGTTAAAGATGCATATGCAGTGTTACAAGGACAGTCTAAGGAGGAAAATTCTGATTTTTTTAAGTGCATTTGGAGTCTGCCAGTTCCTTCTAAGGTTGCAGCTTTCATTTGGAGAATGGCTCATGACAAATTGCAAACTAGAAAGAATCTTAGTAGAAGGAATATCCACATTGAACAAAGATCTTGTCCCTTCTGTTCTTTGGAGGACGAAACATCAACTCACTTGCTACTCTCTTGCAGGTTCACATAAAATTTGGAAGGAATGCTATTCCTGGATTGGTCAGGTAGTTGCTTTGCCTAGCCACTGTGTTACCCATTTCTGGCAGCATTGTGGGAAAGTTGCAGGGAAGGTTAAGAGGAAAGCTTGGTGGACGGTTTGGGCTACAACTGTGTGGTCACTTTGGTTGAATAAGAATGCAATTATTTTTAATTTGGTAGTTAATGAGCCCAAGCAGATTTTGGAACTGATTAAGATAAGGTCTTGGTCCTGGTTGAAGGCTAGTTTGAAGGAGTTTCAGTACTCTCTATACCAGTGGTCACAACAAACTTTATTGTGCCTTGAAGGATTATAGGTACTTCTGTTTTCTTTGGACTATTTGGTTACTGCCACGAGTTTGAGCACAAAAAGTCGAGCTGGAGAAGCCTCCTCTTGACTTTCTCTTATGATCCTTGGGAAGCATTTACGATGTATTTGAGGATGGCAATGTACATGGTGCTATTGTATAAATTTCTGTTGAAACCATATCAGATGTTAAGTAAGCTTCATATCTGGCTAGCGCTTAGTTGGGTACATGTTTGGTTGGTATGAGATGTAATTATGTAGATGGGTGGTACCCCTTGTACCTTTTAATAATACTACTTTTTTTTGCTTATAAAAAAAAAAGAATGAAAGTATCATCTGCATCTTCTAATTCATCACTCTAAGGGTTTTTAGTCATGTTATGAAGTTTGAAACTTTGAATTAATCCCAAGGGTGAAACACTTGAACGGAAAACAGGGACGGATTTGCATTAGAAGGTTTGGCGGCAATTATCCTCACAAGATTTTTTTTTTCTTACTATAACATATAAATGAGGAGGGGTCAAATTATACCCGTGTAATTTAAAGAATTATTACACCATCCAATAACTTGATATAGAATGTGATTTTTATCAATCAAACTGTTGAATTATATTTATGTATTACCAATATTATCTGTGTCAAATTTTGTCAAAATTGAACAACAATAAAAAGGTAATCAAATGATCCATATTTTAGTATATTTTGAAAAGTTTATATTACATCGATTTTAATCTATATGAATGATGTTGCAAATAAGTTTGGATTAATATGAAATTTTATATATATATGATCTATGTGAAAGTTTCAATCTAACGATGAGTTTTATAAAAACATTATCCCATTGAAAGTTTTTTATTCCTCCTCTATATAAATTACTCCCATAATTTAAAATGTAGTTAAAAAAAAAGTTATGAGTATTGTCTTCACTAATTTTATATATATAAATATTGCTTCTATAACTTAAAATTTCTGGATCCCATCACTTATTGAAAAGAGCTCAAGAATATTTAGATAAGCCATAAACGTATGTCAAAACCTAAAAGATTTTTTTATTTGCTACACAAAAGTCAGCGATCAAAATAGTACCATGGAATACGTATAGAGACATAGGTAGGTCCTATGAAAGGCACAATTAATTAATGTACAACAGTTGAAAACTTGAAATAATAGTAGTTTTCAGCAGCAAGTCGATGGCTGGCGTCTTGTGCAACTGTGGCGACCCTACTCTTCCCCCATGGTCTGACTGAACTTTTTGTCAACGAATTTGTTAATATTAGAATCTGTCCACTGTGTGTTCACAAACCTGAAAGCCGGTTTCTCCAAAACTTGCTACTGTTCCCTACCCCACACTTCTTTCATCTCTTCACTATATATACACCTCATAATGAACACAACATTATCATCCATCCAAACTTTGGTTTCATTTCCTATCCCTTATATTCCCCAACATTCATTTTCTTTATATATATTTCTCAACCCAGGTAATGGGGAATGAATATATAACTCTAATTAATAAGCTCCACTTTCTAATTTCTCAATCTTAACCATGTTGAAGACCACATCTTGATATCCCCCAACATGTGTTCATTTACTATAGAATATTATATAAATTCAAGCACAGTACACTTTTTTTAATTTTTCTCTCTTTCTTGTTATGCACTTGTTCTTACTTTACTTGCATATATATATGCAGGACATTTTATATTGAGAAGCACACATGTCTCCAGCAATGGTGGTAGGAAGTGGTGAGAAGGGTGAGAGTGATACACCAGGAAGTCAATATCAGAAAGGAGTGAAGCAGCTTGTTGGGAATGGCCTTCACACTATACCCAAAAAGTACATACTTCCTCCTTCTGACAGGCCTGCTACAAATTCAGAAGATTCAAATCTTGCCAAGCCAAACCTTCAGCTACCCATCATTGATTTTTCTGAATTGCTTGGTCCAAGAAGGCCCCAAGTCCTTCAATCCCTAGCCAATGCTTGTGAACAGTTCGGATTTTTTCAGGTCAGCTACCAACTGGGCACATAAATTTCCTAAACTTAATGATCATAGTGAAACCCTGTAACTAATTAATATATACATGCTGAGCTACCACTGAGCGTGTAGATCAACTAGCGTGGGTTGTTCCAGCTTAACCAGAGGTCTCGGGTTCGAGTCCTCGGTATGCAGCTGTGTTGAAAACTCGTATATACATGCTGAGCTATATACATATATAAAAATTTGGACCCTTCATCTATAAACACTTAAACTTGTATAGTTGACTCTTTGATAGAGGCAATTAATTAGTTATCATATAGAATTGATGATATGAATATGTGATTGAAAGTTTCATTTTGTTTGATTGGTGCAGCTGGTAAACCATGGCATATCAGATGATGTTATAAGCAGCATGAGGGATGTGAGTGGCAGGTTCTTCGATCTTCCTTATGAGGAGAGAGCCAAGCACATGACAAGTGATATGCGTGCACCGGTTAGATATGGAACAAGCGTCAACCAAACCAAAGACACTGTGTTCTGTTGGAGGGACTTCTTGAAACTCCTCTGCCATCCCTTGCCTGATTTCCTTCCCCATTGGCCTGCTTCTCCCTTAGACTTTAGGTGTGTGCTATGAACTTACTTAATTAGATATAACTTTAATTAAATACTAATTAATGATTAATCTATTCACTTTTCTCCTCTCTCTCTCTCTCTCTCTGCGTGGACACCATTTTTAAAATTAAGTTCTAGTATCCATTCATCACAGATTGAGTTGCTTGTCAATTTGATTATTTGCAGCTTTCTCGAATACACATATTAATAACTTCCATGCCAACGAGATTGATGCAACTGGTAGGATTAAACTACATAATTAAAAGGTCCAAGGCTCTAAAAAAGGCTCGTGACATGAGCTTGCCTTAATAAAATAATTAATCTCCCTTCTCTTAAGCATTTTTCAGCTAATTAAAATATTGATAAATTCATTTCTTGCAAGAATATAAATTTAATGTTTTAAATTGTGGTCATAGTCACAGTTGTGTGGTTGTAATTTCATTATGATCTTTAATGTTGTAAAATATTATAGATAAATTATGCAATATATCGCCATTGTACTTGGAAACCACTTTTTAAAACTTTGTATAAATTAAATTATTTACATATAGTTAGTTGTAAGCAATAGGCTAGAATAACCATTAGGACTAGCCTAGTACTAAGAGGTTTAGATAATTTATATAAGGTTTTAAGTTCAACCTAGCATAAGGACAAACTTAGCTTTTTATTTATAATTTTTCATTAATTGCAAATGTAGGAAAGTGGTGGCTACCTACGCAGAAGAAAGCAAACACTTATTTCTGACGTTGATGGAAGCTATCCAAGAGAGCTTAGGAATCATAAACCAAGAGGAGGAGACAGAAGGAAAAGACAATAATGATATTCAGAAAGACTTGGAAGATGGGAGCCAGATGATGGTGGTCAATTTCTACCCACCATGCCCTGAACCTGACCTAACTTTGGGGATGCCCCCTCACTCTGATTATGGATTCCTCACACTCCTCCTCCAAGATCAGGTGGAGGGTTTGCAGATACAATTCCAAGGTCAATGGTTCACTGTTCAACCTATCAATAATGCTTTTGTTGTCAATGTTGGTGATCACCTAGAGGTATACAACTTCCTTCCTTGATTACACATTCATGTACCACACTTTTATTTATTATTAATAAAAAGTATATTCTCTTTCTAACACACTTTCTACTATTCATTACTAGTAAAATTTATTAGAAACTATAAAATTATAAGTAAAATTCATTAATATAAAGTGAAATCCATAAAATTATGTGATTTTCAATATTTTTAACCAATAATAAAAAAATGCGTTCAAAAGAGTTTGTTAAAAAGTGTATTGTTAACGTTTTTCATTCACATGCATATATTTGGTGTTTTAGTGTTCTATTTTCTCATAGGAACCCTAGCAACGCATATCATACATATATAGTCTTTCTATCACATTCTTTATTATTAATTTGTTAATTTTTTATTTATTTAAAAATACAAAATCAAATAAAAAGTAAGACCTACAAAATTTTGTTATTTTTAATACAATTTCAATAAGAAAAGAATGTATTTAAAAGTGTGCGTTACAAATTTTTTTTTACATTAAAATTAGAGATTTACCTTAATTTATGTTCATCTTTAATTAATATAAACTTTTATTATCTAAATTACTAAAATAAAATTTTTAATTTAAATTAAATTGCAAAAACAACACAAAAAGCACATAACTACGTTTAAGTGTTGTCCTTATTACATGCAAATTTGAATAAAAAGGTCATATTTGTAGGTCCTATTTAATTAAGTTGCTGATTTTTCCTTTTTGTTGTGTGGACTAATTATCAGATATATAGCAACGGGAAGTACAAGAGCGTGTTACACAGGGTTATCGTTAATGCAGTGAAGAAAAGGACATCTGTGGCTTCGCTGCATAGCCTTCCTTTCAACTGCACTGTAAGACCGTCATCTAAACTCATTGACGAAGCCAATCCCAAACGTTACGCAGACACCAATTTTGATACTTTTCTTGCATACGTTACCACCAGAGAGCCAAAGAGAAAGGAATTCCTCGACTCTAGGAAATTGACTTCTACTACATGACTAGCTAGAAGAAAAATAATAAAATAAATGGAATTTTTTTCATCTGAATAAAAGAAGTTATATATTAGGGGAAAATTATCTATGTAACATAATATTATTAATCTTGATTTGCTTGGACCACTCAGATTGTCACTGATCCTGGACTTGCATTCTCGCTCTATTTTTCTGTATTATTAATCTTATTATTATTATTACATGTTTGTACGTAATGAGTCTCGTGAGCAAAGATGCTAGCCTGTCGTCCTAGCTCTGAAATATTGAGAAAGAAAGTCATTAATTGGCCAAGTAAAAGGAAAATAATTCGATAACGACGGATGCATGGTACTTTAATTATGGAACAGTAGGCAATATTTAATATAAGATCTTGGGAGATTTCCTTCGCATTCGCACTGTCATAGAATGATGCTGTCATGGAGCATAATTCACATAGTATGTTTTTTTTTAATTTGTAAGAATTGAAGATACGTATCGAGAGTTTACGGTAAACATCATGTAATTTGCATAGTATATGTACATGCAAAAAAATTGGACCCATTAGGTTTGACGATCGTTTTGGACTAGCTTATTAAAATTGTCGAAATTACTTCGGGCGATAGCTGATTTTGGGCCAATCGATCAAGATAGTCCATAAGGTTAGACACTTGGATTGATAACTGACCCGAAATTAGTTGGACTAGGTTAGAATCCATTAAATTTTGGCCGAATCGTGTAAGCATATGAGGCATAAATCAAATGAGATTAATGGTAAGACAGTGTTAAATGCACTTCCCAATAATATAGAAAAAAAAAAGTGGTTAGTGGGGATAACAACTCTTTTCTGAAGATATTTTGAATTTAAACAATTGTTGTGCTGAGAAATAGGCAATAGAACTCAAACAATTTTAGAATTCATGCAACTCAGGAGTTATAATACCTAAAACAGCTTATCAACTGTCAAATGGCCCCCTACTCAGTCGATCATAGGATTATGAGCTTATGAGTCATGACCTATGAAGCATGGACACTGCACATCACTGGCGTGTCCCCGTGTCTGACACTCGTATGACACCCATACGACATGTGTCAGACACTCCACTCCAGTGTCGGATTAAAATATTATTTTTTTTGCGGCTGGACACTTGAGGACTCCGCTTGGACATGACTTCAGCCAAAAAGGGACACGGCGCGTATAAAAAATTTATTTTAAAATTTTCAAAAAACAAATATTAAAATTTGAGAAACTAGAAAGACAAACTTATTGCGTCTAATTCCCCTAATTCTCTCTTCTTTGCTGGTGCAAGACGTTTTGCTGTCATCTTCTACTCTTGTCTCAACTCTTCATCTCACCATTGACTTCCATAGTTCCATAGTTCCCAACGTCTTCTTCGTTTCTCATTCTTAACTTCCATACTTCAATTGCTTTCAAAAGAACCCAATGAATATTATGTAGGCTTTTTTGTCTTTGGCTTTTTTAGCATTTTGGTTTTTAGATGGATAGATTGAAGATGAATATGTTTTGTTAGTCAAAGACAATGTGCTCAAATTGTATAATGATATCTCTTTCTTAGTATTTTTTTGTGAGACTCATTATAATTGGTTAATATTTTTTTGTGAGACTTATTATAATTGGAAAATGTTATGCTTTGACTAGTTTTTTTAGATGATTTTGAATATATGAATATTTGATTATCAATTTAGATATTTCATAAATGATGTTCATATATATATATATATATATATATATATATATATATATATATATATATATATATACTATCCATGTTGCGGTGTCTTATGTTTTGGACAACGCCAGTGTCTCGGTGTCTGTGTTTGTATCATATCCGATGTCCGTGTCAGAATCCATGCTTCATAGGTCATGACCATAGGAAAATGCTAAAAGTTATCTAGAACATGAGAAATGGGATCAATGACATGGATAGTGCTTGTAACTGCTAGTAGCTAGTAGCCTAGAGATCTATAAATACCAATTAAGTCTAATTGTAAAAAGACCTTCAATACACAGTCGATCAACTACCATTTATTTTACCTTTTGACTTTTTACTTTTCACCTTTTATGTTACTCATTTTATATTTCAGCATTTTGTTATTTTTTTTATCCGTAAAAATCAAATTAAAAAGCATTTTACTACTTTCATTTACATCTTTCCTTACATTTTTTCTTTATAACTTTCCTTCGTCGCTTTCTTTTATAGGTTTTCTTTAACACTTCATTTAATTTTAATCAAATTAAAGCATTCAACGCTCTACTTGTCCATATTATCCTAAACTCTTCACTACAAGATTCTAAGAGTTTTTTTTAGAGTAACCTAGGAACTTACATTGTAAAACATAGTCTCGAGCAATCACTTGACAAAAGGAAATCATTGTGTGTGTGTGTGAGTTTTAGGATAAAACTAGTTAGATTAATTAATAGAAGAAAAAGCAACCAGTACATCATGGTCCATGAGGGAAACCACTTGACAAGGAGTTTTTTTTTCTATCCAGTACTTTTCCTTAAGAGCACCCGCAGCGCATGGCTTAATTGTCATTGCACTTGTTAAGCCTAGGTGCACTGGAGGGATGTACGGACAATTGGCAAATAAGTGCTGGTTGTTTATTTAAGCACCGATGTTTAAGCCTTTAAAATTAAAAAAAAAAATTATTGCTTAAATTAATTGCAAAATGACTGTTATTTTTTTTATTTTGTGGCAAAATATAATTGTGCAGGGAATTTTTAACGTTATAATTTTTAACGTATCAATTTTAACGTTTATAATTTTTACTGTTGCATTTTTAAATTTTTTTTTATCATTGTATATAAATAGGGGGTATTGTCAAATAAATATTTTGCAAAATAATAGTCTAAATAAATCTCTTATCTTTAAAATTTAATTATTTTATAAATAAGATAATTATAACTTAATAAATAAATTATTGATAAAATGTATAGATGTGAGCTTTTTGATGGAGTCCATTTAAGCATCCAAAGGAAGGTGCTCCATTGGAGATACTCTAAGAAAGAAAGCTAATTGTGCAGCCTATCAGCTACTGAATTACCACAACATTTAATCCAACTTAACTTGGGCAAAGAGTTGCAATTGAACATTGGAAAACAATCTTCCATTAGCACATCGAAATAAGTAGTGGCTTTGTCTGGTCTCTTTCTCCTTGCATAAACCAAGGGGCAAGGATTGACAATCCGTCTCATAGTGCAAATTCTCAAAGCATAAATTTGTGACATAAAGGATCCATATGCAATTTCCTCCAGTAAAGATTTTTCCAAACTAGTAAGATGTCATGGCATGCTCTCTAAACCAGACTTTTGCACTTTGGCAAGGCATTAGTCTTCCAAATTTTATTCCATAAGTCTCCTCGTTGTGTACTTATGGATGTGTGAAGCGATTGAGTCATGTCCATAACTTGTTTGTAACCTGACTTCACAAAATAAAGCCCATCTTTTGTGTGCTTCCAAGGTATTGAAAAGATTTGGTTTATTAGAGCTGGTCGAAACAATTCATTCAGCTTGTTTGAGTCCCATTTCCTTAGGTGTTGATCTATAATATCACAAGCTCGCCCAGATAAATCTGAAGCTCCTCAGACATCCAATGAAGAGTATTGTCTGGTGAGTTTGGAAGCCATTTGTCCCCCCCTATATGTACAGACTGACCACCTGCTATATGTCATATGCTACCTTTTTGAATCATCTCCTTGCAGAAAGATGCTTGTCCATGTATAGCTCTGATCATTGTGTTTATAGTTGGCTAGTTCATATATCAATTGATAGTTAATAGTTAATATTAGAGAAAACTTGGTGTAAACAATATTTAGTTTAATTAAGTGAGTTGTTGTTAGTGGAAATCCTTTAGCTAAAGGGACTACACACATCTCTAAGTTATAGAGTGAACTAAATTCATTTTCTTAAAATCTAATGGTTGTAATGAGTAACTAATCTTAACTATTAGATTTCAAAAAAATGAATGGTAAAAATAAGAAGTAAGTCTCTTACTTTTAGAGTAAATAGATTCCTCCCTATATATATATATATATATATATAGCATGAGGTAAAAACATCCCATTGAAATCCTGCCAAAGCATATGCATACAAAAAATAGGCGATTGATGAAAAACAACAAAATCATCCATAACATTATACAAAAAATATGAACATCTCTTTTAGGATCTTAGAAGGAGAGCATTTATAGAATTTGAATTTCACTTTGTTTTCTGTTTGGGTTTTCATCTCTTTCACCTTTAAAAGTTGACGCAATTAATTTTAATTGCAACCCATATTTAATAGTATTATTAGTTTTCACAATAATGGCTTTAAAAATTATATTTTTTAGTGTTTTCCAATTCATTTCCAATATGTTAAAATTAAACTTTTTTTTTTTTTTAAGGAATGGATAAAGAGAAAAATAAGAGGAAAGCAAAGCAAAGCAAATAGTTCAGTCAGTCTTCTAGAGTGGGAAACTGGTGTGGCTACTGGCTCCATCCCCCCACCGTTTAACTGCCAAAGTCCCCCACAAGCTAATCCTGTCTTCAAACAATGCCTTCCTCACTCTCCCATCTCACACTCACATCCCTCTCTCTCTTCCCTCCCCGCAGACCCATTCCCACTCCAAAACCCTATCGCCTCTCCGTCAAATCCTCCATCAACAAACCCCCCGAACCCACCAGCAGCACCACCAAGCCCACCTCCTGGGTCAGCCCCGACTGGCTCACCTCCCTCTCCCGCTCCCTCACCGCCGGCAACGACGACTCCGGCATCCCCGTCGCCTCCGCCAAGCTCGACGACGTCTCCGATCTCCTCGGCGGCGCCCTCTTCCTCCCCCTCTTCAAGTGGATGCAGGACTACGGCCCCATTTACCGCCTCGCCGCGGGCCCCAGGAACTTCGTGGTGGTTAGCGACCCCGCCATTGCCAAGCACGTGCTCAGGAACTACGGGAAGTACGCCAAGGGTCTCGTTGCTGAGGTCTCCGAGTTCCTGTTCGGGTCCGGTTTTGCCATTGCCGAAGGTCCGCTCTGGATGGTAATGCTCGCTTTCTCAACGCTGTTTCAGTTGTTTTTGTGAGAGTGTTTTGAATTTTGAGAATGGAGAAAGTTAACTTGTTATAGCAATGTCCACAAGTACTTCGTATACCTTCATCTGGTCTATTTGGATAATCTTCTTTGCAAATACTTTTTCGAGAAGAATATTAGAAAGAAAAAATGAAATAAGTTTCTAAGCTAACGTAATAGAGCTTCTATAAATTAGGATTTTAGTTACACCAGATAAATATTTATTTCTACGAATTTAATTTGTACACACAATCGGTCTATGAACGGTCTGTGTAAAAAACACTGTCAACCAACCAATAAAAAATAATTGTCCTAATGACTTTTAAGATAATTATTGTAAAAGTCAATAAAATTGCCATATGTCGCAGTTTGTGATTGGATGACTATGTAAAAACTTTTTACATTGTCGGTGCATATATTATTTACTTTATTGTTATATAATTGTAATAAATGATTTTGAATATATAAATTATATTTTGAATTTAATATAAAATAATTAAGTTGTGATATTAGGTTATTTTTAACTATTAACAATTTCTTTAAAAAAAATTATTGAAATTCAATGTAGAGACAGAGATAAAAGAGTATAAATTGAAAGGAATAGACAATTAAGAATATCAAGTGGTTTGAGAGAATTTTTTATGCTAAATTGCAGGGATAGTGTGAGAAATGCATAAGATAGAATATTGAGAATGTCTAATAAGGAGTGGGCTCATTTTTCATGTTATGTATTCTAATTCATAGAATAGAAGTAGATATAAATTATTTACTCATGTATGGTTAAATTGGTACTAGTTATGCTTCTTGTCATGATTTTATAGATTATTTTGGGCGACAGGTTCTTTGTTACAACTATTTTGTAATCTATATTAGGCAAGGCGCAGGGCTGTGGTTCCATCTCTTCATAAACGGTACTTGTCTGTTATAGTGGATAGGGTGTTTTGTAGATGTGCCGAGAGATTAGTGGAGAAGCTACAACCTGATTCACTCAATGGAACTGCTGTTAACATGGAGGAGAAGTTTTCACAGTTGACTCTTGATGTTATTGGTTTATCTGTATTTAACTATAACTTTGACTCGCTCAGTGCAGACAGTCCTGTTATTGAGGCTGTTTACACTGCATTGAAAGAGGCAGAAGCTCGGTCGACTGATCTTTTACCGTATTGGAAGGCAGGTTCTTTCAAATCTTATATTCATGACGTGGATTTTCTTTCCTTGTTCGATATGTCATGTATATATATTCTTTTCTCTGTTCTTTGTTGCTGCAGTTTAAATTTCTTTGTAAGATAATTCCAAGACAAATAAAGGCTGAAGAGGCTGTTAGCGTTATCAGGAAAACTGTTGAAGATCTTATTGAAAAATGTAGAGTGATTGTAGAATCTGAGGGTGAAAGAATTGATGTCGAGGAATATGTGAATGACACTGACCCTAGTATCCTCCGGTTCTTGCTTGCCAGCAGAGAAGAGGTTTGCTGTATGCCTGTATTTTATTGTTGACATATACTGTGTTTTTATCAGTGTTCTTATGACATTAATGATTGTATGTCATTATTGAACACTCTGTTCAAGTTAGTTTAGGCTGTGATGTTGATTAATCATAACACAGTCAATCATTTGCTTACTGCTCAATCATTGAGTTTATCTGCATCACAAAGAATTACAGGATGACATTTGAACCATCTTAATATTTTCTGATATCTGGACTTATGGTTGTGGAAATATTCCATAAGGAGATAAATTATGGATTTTCATGCTCTTTTTGTGTGGTTGTGCTTACTGCTCAATCATTGAGTTTATCTGCATCATTTAGTTACAATCCCAAATAAGAAGGTCTGCGCTGCCACCACTTCTTAAAACATGCCATATCACTTGATGATGACACTTTCTGTTCTTTTTCTTGGTCATTGATCATCACAACCTTGTATATTCTACTTTTGTAGTATGGAGAACTTTTTTCTTTGGATCTTTGTTCTCCATGTTTATTTTTATTTGATGGTTCTACATGTAGGTTTCCAGTGTGCAATTAAGGGATGATCTTTTGTCACTGTTAGTTGCTGGTCATGAGACCACCGGTTCAGTGCTGACCTGGACACTTTATCTTCTAAGCAAGGTATCATTTCACTCTATTTCTTTCCTTGTATAACATCTTCATCATCCCCACCCCCAACTTTATGAATTGACTGCAAAGCTTCTTTCCCATTCTCATCAGTATCAATGAGTTGCTGTTGTATATTTTTCATGGGGTAATGTGGGAATTGATTATGTGCATGATTCTCATGAATCATGATCCTGCTACATTGTTTCTGATTTTCCTTTTGAACCTTAAATAAATCATCCAATTACAGTTTTGTTTTGAATCTTCAAAACTAATCTAGCTGTTAATATCGAAACTTGGAAATTATAAAACCAGTTTAACATGGTTGAAAGATGGAGCAAATTACACTAACACCCCATGGGGTTTCTTGAGATTGCATACAACCCCGTACTTTTTTAACACTTACAACAACTTTCCTTGTAGGAGTATGCGGTATGATGTGTTCTTAAGTAACAAGGGGTGTTAGTGTAATGCTATGATGCACAGATACGATACGTGTATCGGATACGATACGTATGCGATACAGCGATACGATTATTTTAAAAAGATATAGGATACGATACGTGTAAGATAAATATTTAGAAATGTATAAAAATTTATAAAACATGATAAATACTCCCTCCGGTCCTTTTTATAAGAAACAAATAACTAAATCATCAAGACCAATAAAAATAGTTAAGTTAGTTAGTTATAATTAATAATGTCATAAATTTTAATTGTATTCCAAAAGTACCCCTTAAATTGATTGGTTTAAGTAGTGGTTACATTAATGACATTGCACCTCCACCAATAAGTGTAACTTGTATTGTTAATAGACCAATAAATGCATGAGAAATGAGTAGGTGTCTCATTAATGAATTTCACAAGATGAAGGGTAAAAAAGAAAACTAGCAATTAATACATCTTAAAGTGGGTCTATGTTTCTTATAATTAGGACCAAAAAAGAACATCCTTTTGTTTCTTATAAAAAGGACCGGAGGGAGTATATAATTGTAACTCTGCAAATCTAAATTAAAAACATACTTCTTTGACATTACTAAAACTAAAATTATAAATCATTGTCATCATAAATTACTTTGTATTAATTACATATATGAACAGTACTATCAATTTCATCCTTTCTTGAAATCATTCACATAAAGAGAACAATTTCCATTTTTGGTTCATTAAGGGACAATGTTTCTATATTAGACATACTTACATGATTCATGTAATTGTATTGAATTTTCGTAAAATGCTATAAAAGCTTGGATACATCACCGATACGTGTATCGGTGAAGTATCCAAAGTGTATCGGTATGGGATACGTGAAGCAAATTGAATTATCGGTGCTTTATAGATTTGGATACTTCACCGATACGTATCGGTGAAGTATCCGAGAGTATCGGTATCGGATACGGATACGTGAAGCAAATTGAAGTATCGGTGCTTCATAGGTGTAATGTATAGGGGATGTTAGTATAATGTTTTTCAAACAATTAAGGAAGGTTACTTAGTGTAGGGGTAAAGAAGGGAGCGGTTAATGGGAGAAATTTAACGAAACTTCAGGAGGTGTTAAAGTAATTTCCTCAAGATGTTAACATCAAAAGCATTGTTCAATGACCTCATAATTGATTCAAGGTGTTAATCTAATTATTTTTTCAGCTTCCAGCATGATTTAAGGACTTTGTGAACATTTATTGATTGTTATTTTGAATTTACTCAATTTAGTATATGTTTCTATATGTGTCATAGCGTACTATTGTTAGCATTGAGCAGAAAACAATAGCTCCACCATGATCTTGCCCCTCAAATTATGAGCTCTATTTATGCAGGATTCTTCCTCTTTGGCAAAAGCACAAGAGGAGGTAGACAGAGTTTTACAGGGAAGGCGTCCTACCTATGAAGATATTAAAGAACTTAAGTTCTTGACACGCTGCATTATTGAGTCACTCCGGCTCTATCCACATCCTCCGGTAGGTTGCAATGTTTCTCAATATAATGATTTATAGTACGAACATCTATTTGAGATGGAAAATATTTGTATCATCTTTTGTGTATGACAGGTCTACACTTGTGATAGTTTATGCTTGTTACAAAAATTAGTTAGCTTCGTAACATACAAGCCTAGTTCCAAGTTTTTAATTCTCATCAATATCAAACAGAAAAACGTAATTCTAATTTAGTAAGTAAACACTTCTTTAAATGATCACTATTATATCTCTGAACAGTTTAAGTTCACAGCTGTATGTCTTGCTCTCTCAAATTTGCTTTATTGGAACTGGCGTTGTCAAATATCTTTCACTAATGTTACAATTTCTGTTGTTCTTATATAACCTTATGCATCCCTAAGGTATTGATAAGAAGAGCTCAAGTTCCTGACGAGCTTCCAGGTGCTTACAAAGTCAATGCTGGTCAAGATATTATGATTTCTGTATACAACATACATCGTTCTTCCGAGGTATTACTTGATGTTTTCAAATGAAAAAAGCTTTCCCCTTTCTATTTTGATGAATGGGAGGAGAAAAAGAAAGAAAAATAATACTTAGGATGACAAAACAAGTTTGATTCTAGAGCATCAAAAAGTTATTCTCAGTTTCTGTTTCCGTTTTCAGTATAGAAATAATAGTATCATTAAAAGCAGTTTGCTTTTATGATTATTGTTCATGATATTCCCCCCACGGGTAGCTTTTTTAAATTCTTGATTCTTTATATCTTCATGCATTTTCTAGGGTGATTAAGAAATAATGTTATCATACACACGTTATTTCTATCTTGGAGTTGATGTGTATTAGATAAAATCTGATATGCAAGTTATTGCACTGTCAGAATTTTATTGTTCGCTTTCTAAATTGACTATTTTGATCTATTCTATAAATTTCATAATTTTGCAAGGTTTGGGATAGGGCTGAAGAGTTTGTGCCAGAAAGATTTGATTTGGATGGTCCAGTTCCAAATGAAACAAACACAGATTTCAGGTGTGCATTATTGTTACAGTAATAATTCTTGCACTCCACAAAAGTGACATAAATTACACCACTGTGGTAGCTAGTTACGTGTGCCTTACTTGCTGGTAGCTCTTTGTTTCCCTTCTCCTCCCTATTGAGTCATATTTTCCTACTAAATTGCTTCAGTAAGCCCTATATCATTTTTAGTTTTTTCTTCTTGTGTGGGGAGAAGGGATGGTTCATTCTGGTTGTTTCTTCTGTGGAATATTTTTGTTTCTATATCTTAGTTTGCTTAGATTTTGAATTTGAGTCAAAACATGCTACAGATTCATTCCATTCAGTGGAGGCCCCCGCAAATGTGTTGGTGATCAGTTTGCTTTATTGGAAGCTATAGTTGCTCTAGCAATCTTTCTACAGCACATGAACTTCGAACTGGTTCCTGATCAGAATATCAGTATGACTACAGGAGCAACAATACACACAACAAATGTAAGATTATATAATTGTTTCTTTGTGATGGATTTTCTACAATTTCTATGCTTTGCAAATCTCAGTGTTTGCAAGAGGGGAATGAGAGCAAAAGGAAATGTCAAGGGACCATTCACTTTAGAAAATGTTTTCTATGTTTATTTTCTGTTTTTACTTTTAATTGCATAAATTAAATATCACTTGTTTTCACTTTGATTCCTGTTTTCAAAATTAAAGTTTGTCTAAACAGTTGAAACAGTACAAACTTTTGAAAACAGAAGAAGACAAAGTAAAAATAAGGTGACATTTTTATAATTAAAAGTAAAAAAACGTTTTTGCTAGCCAAATGACTCCTAAATTATTTAAGTCTTCACCAGCTTCATTTTTTTTCTCTTTATTTTTGTTAAAAAGAGGAAGAAATTGTTTAATTTCTTCACTTTGAAAAGCTTCACTTACATTTAACCAGTATTCTCTACTGTGTCCTAATAGAATTTTGTTTTTGCAGGGATTGTACATGAAACTGAGCCGACGGTTGAAATAGTAACACTTGTTCATCTTCGCATAAGCTGCAAAATTGTCTATAACTATCAGCGTATCAAATTCTTTCGATTTTCTCATTTTTAGCTTGTTAATATACCACAAGGTATCCAGTAAATATGTATTTGATAGCAATTATTTTCCGCAGTCAAATCATTTATTCATATTTTCTAAATGTTGTAAAGAAGTTTAATTGAATTACAAAGAACTAGTGTAGACAAGTCCCGGTTATGGAATCATGTTTCCAATTTAATTGCGGGTTTTGCCGTCCATCAATCTTTATTAAAAAAGAGTACATTTACAAGGAAATTGGAAATGACCTAATTACTTGTTATTCTTTCTTAAAATTAATGTGTTATTTTTAATTTATTTCTATTTTAGAAAATTTAATTTTCCTTTTAATGTAATTATGTATATTTTTTTGTTTTTTTTTGTGTGTACGATGACGACGACAAAGAGATTAGATCTTTTCTTTATCCGTAGGAATCAAAGATATATATGTCAAGATTTACAACAATTTGTGCACTTGTTCAACTAATTGAGTTAGACTTCGTTGATAAAGATATTAGAATTTAAGACTTCTTACAAACTACCTAAACCCTACCATTAGTATGACTCTAGTGGATTATATCCTTGTTTTGATTTTTAATTTTAACTTTTCATAATTTTCTATTTTTTTAAATATCGTTTCATTGTTTAAATTGATTTTTTTTACTGCATTTAAATTGCATCTTAAAAATCCATGTATATAAGTTTTTTTTTCTCTATTAGGGTGTTTCAAAACTTAGTGTGTATAAGAATGGCCATGGCCTACTTACTAAAGTAGCCCATACGATATGAATTTAGTATGGAAGCCAGTATGGGTACAATTTTAGGGGTTAAAACTTAAATATTAAAGCATTTAATTCAACTTATTGTTAATAAGTAAAGTATTACTTTCTTGATATATATATATATATATATATATATATATATATATATAAACAAAATGACTATTTTTTTTTAGGAAAATGGTTTTCAAACAGGCACCTATGGGTACTTCTGCGAATAAAAAAATTATGGGTATTAACAGAGTTTTGTTCTTTTAAATAAGTTTATCTAATTCAACTCAATTTATTAAGAGAAAAATGATGATGCACTGATAGTGTATCTTTAAAATCACGCAAACGGTGATTTGTGATTGGATGACAGTGTAAAATAGTTTTACACTGTTAGTGTATCACCATTAAACTCATTTTTAAATACCAAGGCTGTAGACCTTAAACCAATTAGTATTATATTTTTTTGTTTGTTTATTAGTCCCTTAATTTTTTAAAATAAATTTTGTCTCTTAATTTATCAGTATCTTTATGCTTTTCATCCAAATTATTGTCTTATCAACTGGCTAAATGGGTATTGAAATAATTAGTGTTGTAAAAATCGGTCCGGTCATCGACCCGGTCAAGACACTGGATTAATGAATCAATGGTTGAACCGGTGGATCACTTATTGAACCGGTTGGCCCGATATATATTTAAAAAAAATTAAAATATATATATAATATAGCTAACAAATGTGATTAATTCATACTTTAAATTTAAAATTATTGTCACGATAAAATAAAGGAAAGCTAATCAAGTATTGAACAAACTACAATTTATATAATCATACTACTATAAATTATTTTGTTATATATTATAATTAAATTACTAAAAAAAACTATTGTTAATATATTATATAATATATATAATACTAGTATATCACATTTTATATATATATATATATATATATATATATATATATATATATATATATATATATATATATACTAAAGAGGTAATTTGGTCTAGTGGTTAGATGAATTTGGGACCTGGTTTCGATCCCAAGTAGCATGTTTCATTCTGTTAGTTTATTTTTAATTAATATAATTTGAATTTAAATGCTTGTATGCAGAGTGGGTGTCACGTGATCTGTGCTAGCCATAAAGCAAGGGTGCAGCGTAATCTGTGCAAACATAAAGGAGTGTGCAGCAGTGCGTGAGAACATGTGTCACAATCACGTGGGAGAAAATTTGTGCAGGAACCGGCTATCCTCGAACCCGGAAAACCCGGACGGTTTTACCCGGTTTAACACCAGGCAGATGATGTCATCACCAGACTAAATGCAAGTCCAATTTGATAACCTAACCGGACCGGCCATACGTCCGATATCCGATCCAATCGGTCGAACCAGTCAGTCCAATCCAGGTTTAATAACTATGAAAATAATACTTGAAGAATAATAATAATAATTTATTGGCTTAATTCCAATTTTTATCTCTAACTTTTTAATTTTTGACGAATTTTACCCCCAACAAATTAATTCGATATATTTTACACCCAACTTTTTAAAAAAATTACAAAATTTACCCTCCACAGTTTTGACGACGTGACATACTAAAATAATTGTACTTTTTATCCCAAACTTTTTATTTTTTGGCAAATTTTTCCCCTAACTTTTTCATTTTTGGCAAATTTTACCCCTAATTTTTTTTACTTTTTGGTGAATTTTACCCTCATTTTTTATGCTTATGTCAGCATGTCACATCGTCAAAACTGTGGAAGGTAAAATTTGTAACTTTTTAAAAAAGTTTGGGATAAAATGTGCCAAATTAATTTGTTGGAGATAAAATCTGTCAAAAATTAAAAAGTTGAGGATAAAAATTACAATTAAGCCTAATATATTTAAAAGCCAACCCGAGAATACTTAAAAAAAAAAAAAGCCAACCCGAGAAAGTATAGAAGAGAAGCCTTCGTGTCACCCTTATTTATTATTTTTATGCTAGAATTTTTCGTTCCTAGTAGTGATTTTATCGGCCCCTTTTTTTTTTTCTATTCACTAAATTTATAAGTAAAAAAAAAAAAAGAATCAATATAATGAATCATTTTATATTAATCATATAATGACTTTTTTTTTTTTTTTTTTTTTTCCATTTTTGGTCCTTTAATCCACCCACCCCCCTCCCTTTACAGTTAATCCATGCACTTAGTGCATAAAAAAAAATCATTTCACCATATATAATTTTTATCGAAACCATATTCGTAATTTATTTCTCTTGAAAAAATGATAGTGCAGTAAGCGATATTCTAAGGATATATTTTAAGACCATCTTTTAATTTTTTTTTCCATCTAAACTAAGTTATATGTAGCGAAACATTGGTAGTTTTGGAAAGCATGATAATAGGCAATGGCGATTATTGGTATTTTTTATAATTTAAAAACATGTTTAAAAGAACTTATACTAATTATGTAAGTTTTATTAAAAAAATAAAACATAAAATTGTTTTAATACTTTTTCTCAAAGTTAAAAATTGATAACCTCTAAAAAAGAATTTAATTATAATGTACTCATAATATAAATATTTTTTATACTATAATCTAATTATAGATTAACATGTATAATAAAAATCTTAATATTTTTAATAATTACTCTAAAAGACATATTTAAGGTGATTTTCAATTAATTAACAGTATGAAAATATTTACACCAACAAATCATGAAAATTAAACTTCTAAAAAACCTATAAAATCCTTTAAAAAAAACCTAAAAAATAATGAATAAATAATACATGTTCTGATAGTGTAAAATTTTTATAGACATTAAATCATAATTTTTATAATAATTACCTTAAAAGTTATATAAAAAAAATATTTTTAATTAGTTGGTAATGTAAAATTTCTCCACTAACATTTCACGCCTCTTAAACTCTACAACCATTTTTTTTTTGTTTAAATAAATCATAATCCACTAGAGGAGTCAATTTCTTGTACTCTTACGTACCTACTTTCTTTGCATTGCAGTTAACTTTGTTCCTTTTTTTTTTATAATTTTTCTTTATTTTAATTCAAACAAATTTTAAAATAAGAAAAAAAATAACCATGCAAAGATAGTGCTGCTTAACTTCCATATTTTTCGGTTTTATTATACACAAGATAAAACATTTATTTATTTGTTTTTATATAGACCATAAATATTTTTTCTTCAAAGCAATCTTGCTCAAGCTAAATAGAATCATTATGAATGACAAAATATTTCACCCAAGTATTTAATACTCGAATTCGAAATCAATTATGGAATAATCTCACCAATTGATCCATACATTTGATGATAACATTTAATTTTCAATTTTGAACGGAAATATTATGTTATAATTCACAAATAATATGTCTAACCACATTTTACAAACTGATTTTTTTCATTGAATGAATCTCACATGTAGACAACAAAACTTTATAAAAGCTCATCATTATTTAACGACAAATTAGTTTCTGAGACATTTTCAAAATGAACAATTGGCTTGAATGAATGAATGACTTGACTATTTGTTGGACCTAAATTATTGTTTTCTTTTGTTGCTATCAGATAATCTATTTTGTCCACTCATTATGTATCAAAAAAAATTTGTCCACTCATTATTACCACTTCTAAGCTTAAGCCCGCGTCTCATGTACCCTTCATCCATAATTGCCTTGCGTTTCACTTCATTTTGGCACGTCGTGTTCATTTCTCACGAATATAATAGTACACAGGTTCAACAAACGTATTTAAAATTCGAAACTGTGTTTTAATAATAATTAAAAATTAGGAGAACAAAAAAGTTCCCTATTATTGACTTAGGGAAGAGTTGGTGATCGGTGACTAGTAAGTGTACTGTGTACCATGGCCAAACTAACCATAGGACCCAATGCAAACCTACCACATAAAATAATGTGGCCAAAACTTACCAGAAGACCTGGGTCTTCTATAACGTGTATTGATGGAAAGAGAATAATGGGGAAATTCTTTTCTTACTAGCAGCAACTTTTACACATCCCTTGGGGCCGATAAGTGATGATTGGCCTTTTCTAATCGATGCGACCCCCAAGCAAATTTGAAAAGACAAAAACTTACATAAATGAAGAATGAACAAGAGGTAGTTTTATTTTTCAACGAAACAAATAATACCTTAATTACTTGTTAAATTAAATTAATCTACCGTAGCAGGTGCAAATCGAATTGAATACATCGCCCCAACATGAACATTTCATATCCTTTGGAGGAAGGTGCAAGGCTGTACGTATAGTACCTAGAGTATGCCCTAAGTTGAATCAAAATATTTCCAAAGACACTCCAATACTGTCGAAGAAGGTGTCAATGACATGACATGATGTGATTACCAACAAAGACTTGCTCAAAAAATTACTGCACAGGTTTGGATTTAAATCGTAATTAGATTTAATTCATTGTAACTACTCAACTAGATGATATAATTAACTAGTCATAATTACTTTATCTAATTATAGTTACTCAATGACTTCATAAGAGTAAAGAAAAATAGAAAATCACACCTGCATTGCATCATTAAAGAGTTAATTTCAAATCTTTAACCACTTATAGAAACTCAAATTGGCCTTGTATCAAAATATTCTCACTCCCTTTTTCCCAATCTTCTTTTAATACCCTCCCCCTCCTCCCAACATACATTAGACACCAAAAATGTCCCAATCCCCATGTACATCACACGCACGAAATCACGATGCGACCGAGGCAAAGTCTCTTTCGGACGGTAGTATTCATTCTTCTAGGTTTACTATTTTTGGAAATTATTTTTCAACAACAAACATGGTGTTACTTTTATTTATTTTATTTTTTAGTGCACTTTTAAATGAAAAAAATAAAAAGAATCACAGTTTATACTATGTTAATTTTTATATTCAACTACTAATTGGCCTGAACATATTTCCATGTCGTATACATATATTCTTCTCTGAATCGATTACCGATCGAATCTTGAATATCAAATTATTCTATTCCCATCTTGGGAACCAGGCTGTTCATTTTTGTTTGTTATTGCTTCAGTGCTTCGGGTGGTTGCAGCAGTAATATAAGTTGCAAGAACCTCTCATATTGGGAAAGCAACGCCTTTCAGGTTCTTGGCCAACCACCGTGCGACACGTCATCAAATAGAACTTTTCGCTGACTTTCCCATTAACAGAAGACTCTCAATAGAGTAGAGAAAAAACGGGGACTGGGTCATAACCGTTTCTCTCTGTTTCACTACACTGCATGATGTTATGCACACACACGCATAAATAAATACCAAACCAATAGCGCTTCTGTTTTTTTTTTTTTTTTTTTTTTGTTGTTGTTGGTTTTGTCGTTGCGTTGCGCCTGTTTCCGTTTCTCTCTATGCGCGATGGTTTGAAGGAACAATAAAATAACACCCTTCGCAACAATGACCACTGAGCTAACGCTCTTTCTCTCTTTCTTCGTCTCTTTCGCCAGTTGGTGATGGTGGTTGCGGAGAAGCTGATGAAATCATGAATGTCGTGATTTTTTTTTGTAATGGTTGAGAGTGAGTGATTGAGAAAGAACGCGCCACAACACACTCGCACACACAGAAACACTGAGAAGAGAAAGAGAGAGAAAGAGAATGTTTAGGTTGCATAAGCAAAGGGCGGTGAAGTCAGGGGACAAAATTGAGTTCAGAATCTCTCATCTCAAGGCGCTTCAGGTACATTCCTTCACTCTTTCTCTTCTTCTTCGGTTTCGTGTTGTTCTCTCTCGTTTCGTTTTACGTTTATCAATGTGAATAGTGTAGTCTCCGTCTGTGTTTCCGTGTTTGCTTAATCTGCTTCGCCTTCGAGATTGTTGATCCACAATGATAATTCATTTGTACAATGCAGCTGAAAATCTTAGATCCTAATTTGGAAATACAAAGTACGAACAAACTTTGATATAGTTATGTGATTTTGTTTCAAAATAGAAATTTATTATATATGAAGTGCTTCGTATTTTGGAAAGAGAAACGTCGAGCGGACTCAGAGGACATGTTTGCGAGTTAATGAAATCCAAGTTGCGGATCGTGGTGCTTGCTTTGTTACGAGAAGAATGCTACAAACACACTTTTTATCATTGGCAAAAATTGATTAGAAACTACAAAATCATGTTATATAAGAAGTGAAATCTACACAATTTTGTGATTTTTAATGAATTTTAGTTAATAGTAAAGAGCGTATTAGAAATTGTGTTACTAGTATATTTGTCTTGTTATGAATAGCTAGCTGCATTAGCTTTGTGGCTTTTGTTCTCGTGGAATGCAGAACAGTGAGTGATACATTCATGTTTTGTCACAAGGATCAATAAAGAGCCATATCATAAAATGACTTGTGTTAACTGTGAAAGACGAGAAGGTACTAAATTAGTATTATAACATTCCAATAATTTGTGGCAAAAGAGTTTTTTAGAATTTCATATCTAAATGCTTTGAATTTTCAAATGATGTTTGTGTGAGGCTGTAAGAAAAAACGCAGGTTCAGTCAATAACAAATGCTGAGTCTAATGTTAGTAGGTACCCAAGGGGTGGGACAAGCTGTTTGTTTCTGTTGTCTCTGTAGAAAATGGTAAAACAATTGCAAAGTCGAACAAAGTGTCAGTGCGTAATGGAGGTTGTCAATGGTCAGATACCTTTTCAGAATCTATATCGGTTTCAAGAGATAATTCTTCCAAGGAGATTGATGATTGTGTCCTCAAGCTTATTGTTTCCATGGTATTATCACTATTGCTTCTATGCACACCGTTTTGTTATTCTTCTGTTCCTTTATCTTTATCAGCTTGAAATTTCTCTGTTTGGATTATTAAATAAATAATCAGCATCACTTAACAGGGGTCATCAAGATCTGGCATCCTGGGAGAGGCCACTGTTAGTTTGACCAGCTATATGAGTTCAGGTGCTGCTATTCCACTTTCAATCCCACTGAATAAGTGCAACCATGGGACAGTTTTGCATGTGAGTCATACAACTGAAGTTATATCTAACTTGTGACTAGCTGTAGAAAGTGAGAAGGGATTGCTTTTTTTTATTTCATTGATGGTTATGTGTCATTTTGGATTAGATTCAAAGTTGATTTTTTCTCAAATTAAGGGAAAATATAGCACTGGAAATCTATAATATTTTGCTGACTGGAGTTGAATTAACAAATATATGTTTTGATGCTTAAAAATATATAACATTGTCTTTTTTCCATCAATATATATCGCAAGGAAATAACTTCTTTCCTTCTTGCAAATGCATTATTCTTTTGTTACAAATTTCTTTCTCAATAACTTTACACACGATGATGGCACTGTCTTTTGAGTCTTTTTTCAACTTAATTTTTATTCAACTTTTCTTAATCGGCTGATTGGTGCATGAGACTTGAATCTTAGTTATGGAGATTATGACCCCATAAGTATACTACTATTACATGATATGATATGGTTTTTCACTTCTTCCTCTTACAAGACAGTCGCCAGGTTCTTCACTTTGAAGGCACGTGGTTTATTTACTCTTTCATTGGAACTATCAGTATGAAAAATTGTTACCCATTACCCTACCTTGTTGATAACCCGTTTTCTTTGGTTCATCTTTGCTCATTCAAGCAGTACTCACTGTGATTCTCCTCTCCCAATATAGAGACAAACTATGGGCTATTATTACAATATTGCTATTGCCGAAAAATGTCATTGAACTTAGAGTTGGAAATTCAGTGGTTATGCATTTTGCAGGTAACTGTGCAGTGCCTTACACCAAGAACGAAACTCAGGTTTGTATTGTAGAGTAGTCTTTTTGTATTATAATGTTAATTATTCTAGTAAGCATTTATCTCTTACACTTATTCCAGGGATCAAGAATCAAGTGAGAAAAAGTTCCATTTGAAGGCCACCAATGAAAAGAATTATGATCTGGCTGTCAAGTCCAATGAATCTGATTGTTCAAATGTACAGAGTGTTGAATCTTCCTCTGTTGAAGATTTTGATTCTATCTTATCCCCTGGAGAAATTGAGACAATGGTAAAATTACAACATTTTCCCTACTATAATCATATCTGTTCTGTTGCATAAATGGTTATAGATTTCTTCTCAAGCATGCATATTGGTAAATAATAATTCTCTGTGCCTACTGCCTAATAATCAATTATCAGGGTGAGCTTTCCAGACTCAAATAATTCTATTGTTTAACTGTTTGTTTAGATTTAGGGTCTGCTGGTGTATCATTGCACAGAAGACATTGCATCATCTCCACCAATTCCAATTTTTACTGGCTTTTTCTGACCCTTAAGTATGCAAAAATTACTATTTTAGAGACATTTTTGCGAGATGGTAACTGCTTTTCATCCTAACGGGTACTTTAAAATCATTCATTGTACAGAGTTGTCTTCTGTCACTGTCCAGGAAGCAAAAGAATTTCCTTATGTAGTAGAGCCATCAGCTTGCTTATGTTTAAGTTGTGACATAATTTACTGTTGGCCTGCCTTTATCATGAAACTAATGACTGTTTGCACTTGCACCTTGGCTGCAGGCAACAAGCTTCTCTGGATCTGTATCAAACTGCAGCCGTAACTCAACTGAGGGTTCCACTGGAAGGGGAAATATCTCCCCATCTATCAGTGACGGGCAGAGCCCGACTGGAAGACAAGATTCAACCAGTTCCCAGAAAAGTGTATCCCATCATGATTACCCCGTGAATGATTCTTCTCAGTCAAATAATGCATCATTTAATTCCCAGAATATGCAAGACATCGGTGCATTATCTTCTAAGACAACCAATGCTTCTAATAACCGTCTGGAAGCTGCAGAGGACACAAGTGAAGAGCTACGAGCAGAAGCAAAGATGTGGGAGATGAACGCCCGGAAGCTAATGGGTGATTTAGACATGTTGAGGACAGAATTCTCAGATCAATCCAAAAAAATGGCTGGTATGGAAATGGACCTTTCAGCGGCACAGGTAGAGCGTGATAGTTTGAAAAAAGAAGTTGAACAGTTAAAATTGTCATTTGAGGACCCAATACTGAGACAGAAAGCATTGGAAGATTCAGTGTCTCAAGTTGAAGGTATTCCGGAAATTGAAAATGCACTAAAAGAGGAATTGAAGTTTGAAAAAGAATCCAATGCCAACTTGTCTTTGCAACTGAAGAGGAGCCAAGAAGCAAATGTAGAGCTTGTTTCTGTTCTCCAGGAGCTGGAAGAGACCATAGAACAGCAGAAAGTTGAGATAGAAAACCTTTCATCATTACCCTCAAAATTCAGTGATCTAGAGAAATCTTTCCAACTAAGTATAGAAGGAAACAAACACTTAATGCAACAACTAGAACAATTGGAGGAATCGAAGAAAAATCTGCTGGTCAAGGTGCAAGAGCTGGAAGGGGCCTTGGAGGACAAAATGCAAGGCACTGAACATGCGAAGATTCAAAACAACAAAACACTTTCAAATATTGAAATGGAATATGAAAGCAAATTATCTGCTAAAGATAAAGAAATTTTAAGTTTGAAAGCAAAGCTATTTGAATCTATCCCAGAAAGCTGTAATGTGGAGACTGTGTCCAGAAATTTAGGTGATGCGGATCTTTTGAGAGAAATTGAAGTACTGAAAGAGAAAGTTCAGGAACTTGAGATGGACTGCCATGAGCTGACAGAGGAAAACCTTGAGCTCTTATTCAAGCTAAAAGAAGCAAAGAAAAATTCGAGAGATGTTGTTGCATCTGAAGACCTTTTGTCAGACAAGCTCAAAGATCAATCTTCTACTAGCTTTGGGTCTGAGGTAAGCAACAATTTATTTCGAATATTCCATTCAGAAGACATGCTCCAGGGGAAAAACGACATCAAGATTAGTAATGATGATCATATTTCAATTCAAGAGCTTGAGACTTCAAAATTAGCTCTAGAAGTCCGAATCACAGATTTGAATAAGGAACTAACTAATAAAACATCTGTGATAGAAAATCTTGAGGCTAATTTATCACATAAAGAAAAGGAGAATGGGGTTCTGCAGAAGCTACTGAGTGAGTTGGAAGCCAATGTTTATCATCTTGAACAAGAAAAGAGTCAACTTGAGAAACACATGGAGGCCATGATAAAAGAAAATAAGCATGAACTGGAGCTTCACATATCAGACATAGAACAGGAAAAACAACAATTGTCGATTCGCATTTCTGTTTTAGAAGCACAGTTGAGAGATTTGACAAATGAACAAGAGTTTCATTTATCAGAACTAGAGAACTCTAGATCTCAAGCTGCAAGGCTTCAAGCGCTGATTATGGAGATGCAGTCTGAAATAGATTCTTCAACAGAAGATTTGAAACAAAAATTAGAGGTGGCACAAATTCACTGGTCAGAAGCCCAAGAAGAATGTGAATATCTAAGAGGAGCAAATCAGAAGTTACAAATTACCATTGAGAATGTTTCTGAAGAATGCAGTTCTTTCGAGAAGCTAAATGGAGATTTGAGACAGCAAAACTTGAAGATAGAGGAATATTGCTCCCTTATGGGAGCCAGGTTGAGGGAATCAGAGCAAAGATTTGCCAAGTGCTTTGAAAGAGTGGAACTCCTGGAGCAGAAATTCACATTAATGCTGGAAGATATTGCATCAAAAGAGAAACATCTAACTTCAGAATTAGATGGTCTTTTTGATGAAAATAGGAAACATATGGAGCAGGGTGAAGTCTTGTTGAATCAGATGCAAATGGAGAAGATGGTAGAAACTCAGAACCTAGAACTAGAAGTTGAGAACCTCAGTTTGAAACTTTCAGCAGCGTATGATGAAAAAGAGACAATAGCTTCCAATGCTTTGCTTGAAGTATCCACATTACGTGCTGATAAAGCCAAACTGGAATCTGCTTTTGAAGAAGCTCAATCTAAAGTGATTTTGGCTAAGAACGAGGTTGATACGATGCAGTCTCAAAATGAACAAAAGCTGAAAGACCTAACAACTCAGCTTGCCGAATACAAAATTAAAATGGAAATGCTGATGACTGAACATGAAAAGTTGTTGAGGCTGGTGGAAGACTACAAATCAAGAGAGCTAAAATTCAAGAGTACTATAAATGCCCTTGAATTAAAACTTACAGTCACTGAATATGAAAGACATCAAATCATGGATGAATCTGGAAATTTAAAGGTTCAGTTGCAGCAGATCCATCAATTTGAAAATGAGATTATAGCTCTAAAGAATGAGCTCAATGCTTCTAATTCTGAGAAAGAGAGACTGGAAGCCTCATGGCACCTAACATCTGAACTATGTGAAGATTTGAAGGCAGAGAAGACATCATCTGGACTAAAGATATTAGCCTTGGAGAAGGCTGCGTCTGAATTGGAGGACAGCAAGAGAACTAGAGCGTCCCTAGAAGAAAGACTTATGCAGTTGGAGAATGACTTGAAGGCAAGAGAAACAAGATGTGTCCAGGATACTGAGCTCAGTCACAGCAAAAGAATAAACAGGCAGCATCAACAGACCATACAACTGCTTGAACAGGAAAAAGCTGAGTTCCAGACAAAAGCCCAAGCCCTTGAAGAATTGAAGCTGATTAAGGAACAAAAGAGAAATCAAGTTTCGAAGTTAAACAGGAAATCTTTACCTGTTCACGATGATCTGAAGGCCTCAAAAGTTAGTGCTCTTTTTCATTAATGGCATGGTAACATTGTGATGACAGTACTAGTAATTTTCTTTCTATGATTTAGCAGAACCCTGTGGTGAAAAATACCAATCAACATCGCAGTAATAGGAAAAAGTCATTAAAGAATGGCACAGAAATCATGAAAGATCAACAGGACCCTGGTTACAGCATCAAACATCAGAGTGAGGTAATATGTTTTGAATATGGACTGTATTGTAATTTACCTCCATGTCAAATGTTACAAAGTAGTATATTTTATAATTATAATTGTGTGGTGCAAATTGATAATATCAAATAAATGTAGTCTCACTGGAAATGACACCTTTACAATGTTTCTGTTTCATGTCTCCTTTTTCTTAAATAGGTAGAAACTGAACTTGGACTTCTTGATGAAAATGTTCATGCTGTTGAAGTAGATCCACTACCGAAGACTCAATTGCTTGAGAATGAACTAGCAAAAGAAAAAGAAGTCAAGAACATTTATGAAGTTCAACTTGACAGGTTAGAGGAGCATATTGTACCTTCAAAGCTAAAAGGAAAAAGCTTTTAATCTGTTTATATGACCCCCTTATGCTGATCCTTTTTAGTTTGAAGCTTTTTCTTCTATTTTCAACAATCCAATAACAACAAATTTTGTTTCTCACTAGGTGGGGTTATTTTAAATCATTCAAACAGGATAATTCCAATGTCTTAAGACAATACGTTTCAAAATTAAATATATTCATCACGTTGATTGTTGTACAGATTAGGATCAATTTATGAGTATGAAATTGTTTGACAACTTTGTACAAATCCCTGTATATTTATCCCGCAGTTGGCCATCTCAAGACCGAAGCAACCAAGCAAATGGCCCAGTAAAATCAATGGCTGAAGAACTAGTGACGAAAGAAAAATTTGAACGTACAAAATCAATGCTAGAGGCAGAGTTAAGAGATATTCAGGAGCGCTACTTCCACATGAGCCTTAAATATGCTGAGGTGGAAGCTGAGCGTGAAGAACTTGTAATGAAGCTCAAGGCAACCAGGAAAAAAGGATGGCTTTCATAGAATTATGATCAGTCCGATAACCCTTTATCGAATTTGAGGCTGCCAATATCGGGTAACCTTTCACGAATTTTAAGTGTCACAGAGTTTTTCAATCCACCACCATAGGATGCATGATTTGGGAATGACTCATTCATTCATTGAATAGGAGAATAGTAATAAAACTATAATAGTCGTTTGTACTTGTAAATATAGAAATTTTGAAGTTAAGAGTTACACTTAGCAAGTGATATTGTGATTGTCTTGGGCAGTCAATACTTGCTCTTCCGTGTACACTACTATTTTGTATCCCAAGGGTTTACATAGTTTCAAACACGCAGCATTCACTACTTGGGTTGTTATATGTGCTGCTATTATTATTATTATTGTTAAATACAGAGAAAAGGTGCTCACAAAATAAATAAAAAATGTTTCTGCCATAGTGCCACGTGACCAACTGACCGTCCCACTAACAAAGGAGAGCAAGCAATTAGAATTTAGAAATACCCTGTATAGGTCTGCATTGTCCTGATCCACTTTAAAAGCACCTGATATTGTAAACTATTCATTGAAATAACAAACATATATTTGCCAAAGATAGATAAAATTTCGTTAGCATCATTGGAAGAGAAACAAATGGTACTAAAATAAGAGCTAACACAAGAAATTATCCGAAATCTGGGATGAACTAGGCAATTGCAAAGAGGGAAAGATTGATCAAAAGAGAGCTTAACCAAACTGAATCACAAATTGTCACTTACTAAGTCAAGTCTTATACCTATTTATAACCATTTGAACCCGTTGGTGTCCTCCGTAAAACTTAATTAGGCATGTACCTAATTAATTTATTTGACTAACAAATCAATCAAATATGTATCACACTTTTTTCAATCAAAACATTATAGAAGAAATATTTACTGCAGCATTCACTTTCTATAGTTACATTTTATTCTGCATAACAATAGAAACCTTATAATTTTGTCCATGATGTCTCCCACTGACTACATTGGTGGCTGTCTAGGCACTCATTTCCTAGATATTCTATGCTTTCAAACTACTTTTCGTATCAATCGGACCCCAAAACTAGAAAAAGAAAAATCCAACAGCAATTCAGGTAGAAGCATCGTTCTGTTTCACTTTGGCATCAAATAATATTCCTCTCTTTTGGTTGTTCAAAGCATCCACTGATGCTAACCGGCGCATATGCTTTCCCAAATTCCTACTGTTGTGTTTCTTTTTAAAAAAATCTGCTGTTTGTTTTACGAAAAATTCCTTCATTGTTCAAAACATCACTTTCTTCTTTTTTTTTTTCTCCCCTTCCTTTACCTTGATGAATGGAACCAACAAAAGGCAATAATTGGGAAACAAAAAATGAGGCTAGCTTAATGCTCTATGGGTGTTATACTGTTATTCGTTTGTTGCAAGATAAGGTATTGATTTATTATGATTAATAAAAAATTATTCTAATTTATATTTGTCTCTAAAGTCTAAAGTGCATAAATAAAAATAAGGTGAGTTATCGAGTATATTAAGTACAATGGTTAAAAAATTATAAATATTTTTTTTATGAAAAATTACAGTAAAAATATATTAGAAATTATGAGATGAGATGCACTGACAATAGTTTTTCATAAAAGCTTTTCACTTTTGGTTCTTCTATATCACAAGGACACTTGTTAGTATTTTCCACAAAAGTATTAATTATTAATTTGATGTAAAATAAAATAATTGTCATCACTAAAATTTTAGAATCAATACACTCTTAAACTGATAATCTCTCTTCAAAAGACTTTTTTCGTGTATTAAGAGTTACACGATGGAGTTTATTTTAACTCCCAAATTAATTACATAAAGACTGGTCTCAAAGTGCTCTTCAAAGACCAAATCCTCTAGCGAAGGGAAGCATTACGCAAACAAATAAACTATCAAACTTTTTATCTTAAAGAGGGCAAAGCAAATAATAAGGATGGTGATGCTGTTGTCACCAAGAATGTGAAATCTCACTCATACAATAAGAATAGCTATATAAAAGTCTGACTCGGAACGGCTGAAAGCGAAATATGTAGTTACCTAATATATCTGCCCCAATTAATGGTAAAATATTCGGAGGCACACGGCCCTAGCATACGCCTCTCAGCTTAACTACACCTGACTCCTAGCATGCCAGACAAAGTTACAATGGTTGGTGTGTGTTTGGTTCAATGTTTATGAACTTAATTTTAATAAGTTAAGTTTTGTTAACAATCCGTTTTAAAGGAAATTTTTTATGTTTAAAAATATTTATTTCAAAAGTAAATCCATACTAAAATTTAAAAGAAAATTCTCACCAATTCTTTAGTTTCATTTTTTTTACTTACAATTATGCAATTTTTTTATTTGGTCCTCCACATTTTAAAAATTTAACAATTTTGATATACTATTACGTGACATCTAAATGATGACATGATATTGACATACTGATGTGATAAATAACGTGACAGTTTGACATTTATGCTGACATGGTATTGACGATCTAAATTTTGGTCTCTATTGCGATACCAGTCCATTATTAGTGTCACGTCGATACATGAGTCAGACTATCAAGTCAATGTTAGCACGTTAGTGTCATATTATCACTAAAATGTCACATGAGTCATTTTCGTTATAAAATTAAGGGTAAAATATGTTTTTATCCCTCATTTTATTTTGATTTCTGTTTTTAGTCCCTCATAAATTTTTTCTCTGTTTTTAGTCCTTCATAAATTGTTTTGTTCTGTTTTTAGTCCCTCATAAATTATTTTGTTTTGTTTTTAGCCCATGACATTAATTTTAACTGTTAAGCGATGACATGGTTGACATAAACTGTGTGTGTGAAAATTTTCTGATTAAGTTTCTAGTAACTTTTAACTGCTACAAATTTTTGGCGGTCAGAAATGTTTACTTTTGTAACATTTCTTGTGATTTCAGAAAATCTGGCGTTCGAGGTTTTGATTTTTTTTTTTAACATTTATGACGATTTTAGTCTGCTAGAAAATTTGTAACTGTTAAAAACTAATAGAAACTTAAACAGAAATTTTTCAAACGCAAATTTTGTTCGCTACAACATCACTTAACAGTTGAAATTAATATCAGGGACTAAAAACAAAATAAACATTTTTTTAGGGACTAAAAATAGAGAAAAATTTATGAGAGAATAAAAGAAAAAATTTAGATAAAATGAGGGACCAAAAACATATTTTACACTAAAATTAATTAATGATAGACTAATAATAGACCAAAATTACTAAATTTTTAAAATGTGGGAAACCAAATGTTCAATAAAATTTTTTGAAGGACCAATATTACACAACAATAAAATTATAGGAACAAAAAATAGATTTAAGCATAAGATTTTAAGGAGGAGAAGGGGGAGAATGTGCGACTTTTACAAGCTATTTTGTACATTGGTCTTCAGATACATGGTAAAAATAATCAACCTTTCAAAATATCCCTCCTCCATAAAATTGTCTACCACAAATTAATATTTATTAAACAGCAATTAATAGTGTATACAAAATAAACAATAATAGATGTGAAAGCTACTTTTCTTTTGGACCTCCACTTCCATTAAGTAAATTAAAATCAACACAAAGCAATAGAAAAAATAAATGAAATAAGTTATCTTACTTTGGGTTTCTAGATGAATCGGCCAAACCATCCTGCCCCAGCTCATATCCCTTCCAAAAAATGGAGTTTATTTCTGGCAACTGTATTTGTAGTCAGAGACTCAGAAATTGAACCTTGAAAAACCAAATCCAGCAAGTGGTAATCCAATCAGAACCATGATACCATAGTGGGTCGATTTTGTTAGCCCATAGTTCCCTTCTTCAAAGGCCAATACCATATTTGCTATCTCTTCTGAAATTGAGTGAGCAGTGAGTGAGGTATCATTCTTTCACACCACTGTTGGATGGGAATTTTGATCACGACAATAATATAAATCCGAAGTGTAGCAAAAAAGAAGACACGTGAGGGGAAAATGGAAAGGTGTTTGTCATATGTGGAACAAAGGAGGGTGTGCAAGGGCATATGCTTTGGAAGATGCCATATTAGGAACCTCCATTTCACTCTTTATCACTTTAATTTATGTTGCCTTTAACAAAAAGTCACCCCCCAACACCACACAAGGTACTTAAGTCATCTCTCTCCTTAATTGCCATTATGACCAAACAAAGAAGCAAATCCTATAACAGCCAATCCTAGCTACAACTCCAAACCCTCTCTGAACTGCACCACCCCCCATCCCAAACATGTAACACCCTTTTGAAAGCTTTTCTCAGCCACCCCCCTTGCCTCATGCCACAAGTTCCTTAACCAATTTGGCAGTGGGGGGGGTGGTGAACATGTGGATGGTGTTTGGTGGCTATAATGGTATCCTCCATATCTTTCCATGCTCCTTTTCTTTCAAGGCTAAGCAAAAACCTTCCTTCTTGAGGGTGGTTTCTCTTGGAAAGGGCAACTCCAATCCTTTGGCATTTTTCAACTCCTCCACCTCACTTCACACGCTGTGATTTGAGCTCTTGAGGGACCTCTCAGAATGGCAACACCACTTTCATCTGTACCGTACTCTCTTCTAGTTTATCTCTTGTAGGACAAAATTTAGATGCAGTTTTTCTTAGACGTTGGTGTTGTTTTCTAATCAAAATTGGAGTTTTACCTTGGTAGTACGCAAACTATAAGGTAAAACTCTAACTCTGATTGGAAAATGGCACCAAAAATACTTTAAGAACTGTATGTAAGTTTTGTCGTTTTTTGTAATCCTTGCTTGTGATGTGATGATTTCAACTGCAAACTATGTCTATCAGTAAGATCATGGTTACTATAGACTATATGTTATCTAATAAATGTACGTTTGAATAAGCCTTTGGCCAAAGTTTGTTGTTGTTGTCGTTTATATATGGGTATGTGTAAATCTGGCCCTAGTCATGTTATTTTGCTAGTGTCTTTGCATCTTACATTATTATTCATTTACTCTATAGCAGCACCAGATTTCTTATTTTATTTTTTTGATAAATTAACTATATATCATCTGATTTAATTTATTGGGTATATGGCACAAACTACTGCCATGTGCAAATCACATGGAGCATATAAAGAAGGCCCCCACTATCTAGTGTTGTAAACGTGTTCTGCAACACATCTTAGCAAACAAGGAGCATATATTATCCCTTCGTACGAAGTAATCTATTAGTGTTTAGTGCTTCATGTTTTCTAACTTCATCTTCCCTTCTCAGCAGAAGATAACTCGCATATTTGCTTTTTATTTTTTTAAGGTTGGACCATTTGTTTTGTCCTTTTCTTTTCCTTTCTTTTTTTCTCCCTTTCCTCTTCAATAATATAATATATCTACAAAAATTATTATCATGTGAGTTTTATGTTCGTTAGTAGGCGACATCGTAGCTGATGATATTACGTCAGTGATATCAACGACGTTAATTACAAATTTCTACACTAGCTATTGGTTGAAAACTGATTCAGAACACGAACCATATTCGTTAGTTATTAGTCAATTACATGGGAAAAGCGGGTCCAAAAGTAATTTCAGCGTCTTTGCAGTTACGTCCAAATTTGGATCTATAGTCTAAATTTCTTTCGCATAAAGTCGTAATTAATTATATGATGCTTTCTCAGCAAGTTGGCATGTCTAATACTCAGTTTGTCTAGTTAGACAGTTTAATTTCCAAATAACTAGTCTGACTGCGTTTCAAAATGTATTATTAGTGCAAAATTAAGTACTAGGCAGCAATCACCTGCGATTTTAGATATGAACGGAAATCAGAATCTGTGTGGGGGTATCTATACATTATCTCAAAATTAAGTCAAATTGATTTTGATCAAATTAATGTTAACTTACATGTGATGTGTGTCTAAATTAGTCTCAATCATCTAACTTGTCATTCGTCCTCCCAGTGAAACTGAGTTCGGATTCCTTAAACAAGATCTTAGTTTCGAGTCTCATAAATAGAAAAACGTAATTGGAAGACCCAACTAAAGATGATTAGTTAGATCTCAATAGAGATTAATTATGAACAAAGCTAATGAATATTTCGTATCAATAACATGATGACAAAAAAAATAGTCTCAATCATAAATTCTACCTTGGAATGCACTGTATGGTGGAAGGAATTGATTATATGTGTAGCTAAATAGGCACTAAATCAATTGAGAGGAAAACATGAAACATCTTGTCCCGTCACTTGAGGTAGTCTTAGAAAGCATATTATGTGAGAGGTGAAGGATGAAGGCAATTAACTTTGACTTTACAGTCGTGATAGATGAGATGATCATTGTGAATTCTTCTCATTTTTACGTATGATACTCTCACAATGTATCTTCTATGTATATATGTAGAGGGTTGCAAACCTCCACACCTTCATTTGTAACAACCTCCACATTTTGTTGCAGATCAAAAATCCAAAATTCTACTTTATATAATAACCAAGTTTTGTCTTTGTCACTTTAATTATAAAATTTAATGAAAAAACATAATAGTAAAAAATTAATTTAATAATAAAAAGAGAGAGAAAATACTTGATTTTATTTATGTGATATTTCGAATGATACAAACTCAATTCCTTAAAACATGTAACTTTAAACACGCACGTTTAATTTAGGATCTATAATACAAACAACTAGATGTGTGTGTGTGACGGAGAAGGTATCATACCAAAGTTTTCTAAGTTTAAATATCTGGGATTAATAATACAAAGTGATAGAGATACTAATGATGTTACATACAACTATACAAGATGCAAACATGATGACTAAATTGGATAAAGGCATCAAAGGTTATTTGTGATCGCAAAGTACTTATATCAAACTCAAAGGTGAGTTTTATTATCATACTGCTATAATCTAGCTATACTATGTGCTAGTGAATGCTAGGCTTTGAAAGGATAACATAAGAGAAAGATGAAAGTAGCAAAAATGAGAATGTTAAGATAGATGTGTAGCCATACATAAAATGATAGAATACAAGGATTGAGAAATAGATAACAGAAAATTGATTAAGGTGGGGTTGGGCATGTACAAAGAATGCCACAGGAAGCACTAATTTAAAGAGTAGATTGCATAATTTTTAGTCCTATAAAAAGGAGAAGAGGGAGATAAAAAAAAGGACTTTGGAGGAAAGTCGTGAAGAAAGATTTCATGATAAATAATATTCTTTAAACTTTGATTTATAAATGACATTATATATATATATATATATATATATATATATATATATATATATATATATATATATATATAAAGAGAGAGAGAAAAAGAGAGATCAAATGACACCAGTATAACGTACACCAACTGTTACACCATTCAATAACTTGATATTGGATGATGTTTTCTTGAAATCCACCGTTGGATTGAAAGTTCCTTTCACATAGATCATATATACAAAATTTCATGTTAATCCAAAATTATTTGTCACCTCATTCATATAGATTAAAATCAACGTAATATAAAATTTTCAAAATATACTAAAATATGGATCATTTGATCACCTTCTTATTGTTGTTCAATTTTGACAAAATTTGATACAGACAATCTTGATAATATGTAGATAATTTTCAATGATTGGATCGATAAAAATCACATTCTATATCAAGTTATTGAGTTGTGTAACAATTGGTGTAAGTTACGCTGGTGTCATTTGATCCCTCTTTATATATATATATATATATATATATATATATATATATATAGAGAGAGAGAGAGAGAGAGAGAGAGAGAGAGAGAGAGAGAGAGAGAATGTAGTTTTTCTCATTAAATAAAAAGATTTTAAAATAATAGATATGAGAATTTTATAAAAATTAATAGTAATAATTATTTTTTACCACACAAATATATAAGACACTAATAAAAGTAGAATACTTTCTAATTTCATTTAAATGATAAACATAAAAATTATCAGGATACACATGACATGTTTAATTCTTTTACTACTATCAATTATCTATGTTGTGTATTTTAGCTTTTTTATTTTCAATAAGTAATTTATATTAAGGTCTTGTTTAGATAAATTTTTCCATAAATACTTATAGGATAAGAAAAATAAGAGAGTTTCTATTAGCTTATGGAAGAAGATTATTTTGTTTTTTATCCTTATTTTATTCTCCTATAAATATTTATGGAGAAGTTTATCCAAACAAGGCTTAAATATTATATATTAATTATTTAAACTAATAATTTTTAGAAAATCTCTTCATTAAAATTGAAAATTTTCATTAAATTATATAAAAGTTTTTATTAAATTTGATTGTAAGTTATTATTAATTTCTAGAATATTTCAAAAATTATTATTTTAAGTGCCAAAATTATAATTATTTTAGCAAAAACAACAGTTTTAATGGTGGGTTAAGTGAGAAAAAAATTTGCAAGACATTGCCTATGATTGAAGGGAGTCTTGGCTAGACCTTCCAAAGGGAGAGTAGAAGAAGAAATATTTTTTTTGATCTATAGGAATTAAAGATAGTACCAATGATTTACAACATTTACGTACTTACTCAACTACCTGAGCTAGGACCCCTTGATAGTAGAAGAAGAAATATGTGCATTGGAATAGTCGGAGAGGCTTTATTTAGAGTGCAAAAATAATTTTGTTTTGATTTAATTTTTGTACTTGAAATTAAGAAAATAATAGTTTAAAAGCTTATTTTACCATGTGCTCTTAAATATGGCGTGGAAACCAAGCTTAGGACCCAAAAATATTTTATTTTATTTTATTATAATTATTACCTGCCAAAAATATTTTTTAATTATTTATTATAAAAAAAATTGGATTGGGCTTTTAGTGTGGGTTTGGGTCAAAGTAACTATACCATGTCCAAAGACATATTTTTGTTAGTCTCCGAAAAGAATTTCAGATTTTTTTAGTTATATATTAATTAAAGCAATTATTTTACTAAAAAGCTAATTAATTAACTAATAAATTAAGTTTTTGTTAAATAATTAAAATTTTCTAGGTTTTAAATTTTTTTCCCTCTTAAATAAAATATTTCCTTATTGACAGTCTATAGTGTTGTAGGGGCATTTTTGTCTTTTTACAAACACATTTTCAATTAATTTCTAGAAAATTTTAAAAAATTATTACTAATTATTTTAAGCATATATTTGACTTAAAAAGAATTTTTAAACCTCTCTATATATTTTTACTATTTTATTCTATTACGTGACTTTCTAGAGACTAATCGGTCATTTTATCATTTTTCGGGGTTTGGTCTAGATAAAATATTAAAAATTTAAACTGAATGTTTCTTAGTATTCTGAACACAATGGTGCATTCAAATTATTGATATTCTTTCTCGTTAGATTGTATAAAAATATTAGATAAATAGAAAATGGTTGAAATTAATAAGTAAAAGTGAAGGTGTTACAAGCTTAGGAAGGAAGAAAGAAACACCTCTAGTGACAACAATGCTTTTTTTGTTCTAATCGTACATATTATCACTAGGTCATGCAACGACTACAACGTGACTATTAAGTGTCAACCTTCTGTTGTTGTCACAAACACATTAGTATCGACTTTGTTAGAGATTGTCTTGAGGTCATCCCTTTGCAATCGCTAAAGTATCCGTAAGTGAGTGTCATCATTTTCTTTTCTAGTTTCACATATTTACTAGAAGCAAATTTCTGAAATATTGTTATATGTTTTAAAAACTACTTTTCCTTAATACACTGTGTGTTAAGGCTATGTTATACACTGTGTGTTAAGGTTATGTTCATCTATGAAAAATATGTAACTTCCTAAGCATGACATTATTATAGCATTGGTGCTAATCGCTAATTGCTCACTACTTCAGCTTAGAGACGTGTTGTGGCGCAAAATCTTCCTATTATAATGTCAGAACTAATACAAGATGAGAAGGCCCCTCCATAAGTTTTTATTCATGAGGAACCACTATAACCTACTTAAACATTTCTAAGAGGTCCTCAAGACTTGTTTGTCCTTAGGTCCTTTACGGACAATGTTGTCACTCTCTTATGGATAGGAGAAGTAATAAAGTTTCAAAATATTATGATATATGTTACATTTTGCATTTATATTAAAAATATTCTTATATTTTATATAGAAGTGTCATGAGGTGAAGACAATTGATGTAAAGTGATGGAGTTGACCTTGGACAACGAACAAGTACAAACCATACTTCAGACATCTAGGTTGGTGCCCTTTCTAAGTGAGATATAATTTGAAGATGGTAAGACTTGAAGACATGAGTTTTGGTGAAAACTTCACACTAAGGATTCTGTTAGGCTTATTAGCTTGTGCTTTTGTTTGTTGTGTCTTGATGTCTTTATTTTATTTTCTTTATAGCTTATCTTATTCTAATGAGAGTTTCAGATCCTTGAGCTAATTGATAATACATATTAAAATTGTTAATAAAAGAAAACTATAAGAACCAAAAAACGCTAAATAATTTGTTGAAGGACTAAAAGTAAAATTTTTAAAAAATTAGGGAAAAAAAATATTAGACCCTTTTTTATTTAGTCTTTGTAATGATTTATTTTATTTTAATTAGAAAATAAAATCACAACATAATATTTTTAATAAAGTCAAACTTTATATAATTTGATATTTTAATTTATAAAATATCACTTAATGATGTCATAATTTGATATCGTGATATCCGATGATTTAATCGACCATTAATCACCAAACTGTAACTTCTTAGCGGTGCTGACCATTGACCAAACAAACAAAATATAAAAAAAATTAAAATTACACCAGAGTAAATTATAAACACCAAACAAAGACACATTTAAACCAAAAAATATTGATTCATATAGGAAAAAGGAAAAAAAATTGAAGGGCTAGGCTATGTATCCATCCCCACCAGTGTTTTAAAAACCGGACCGGACCGGCCGGTCCGACCGGAATCCGGTGGTATAATCGGTTCGGTTAGATGATAGGATCGGATATGTATTTGACCCGGTACGACCCGGGTTGAACCGGCCGGTTTTTACAAAAAACCGGTGACCCGACGGGTCTCTGGTTGAACCGGGTTGTAGTGTAATTTTTTTTTTTGAAAAAAAAGTGCTAAAATGATGTGTTTTTTTTTTTTTTTTTTTGTGTATGAAACTTATTTATGGACTTTTATTGTCATGATTATTGGTTGTTATTTCTTATTTGGAATATTAGGTACTTTATAATGACAATAATTTTAAATTTGGAGTGTTAAATGATTAAATTATGTTAGTTATATTATATTTTTTAATATATACTGAGTCAAACCGGTCCGACCAGTGACCCACCGATCCGACCAATGACCCATTAATCCAGTACCTCGACCGATTCGATGACCGGTCCGGTTCTTAAAACATTCATCCCCACACATGATCCGCACCTCCTTCCCTAATTTGTGAGCTGCTCAGTTACTTACTTACTTACTCAGCAGTAGTGAGTCAGCGAGTCAAACTCGTGGACCCCTCGTCTCCAACCTCCTTCCTCATTTCCCCTTCTCAATCAATCAACCCAAAACCCTACCTCTCTTCGATTCCCATGTCCCCTTCCTCTTCCTCCTAATCCCTCTCTCACCCTTCGATTTCGCACCCCCTATGGAATCCTCCACCACCACCGTTTCCCCCGATTCCGAAAACGACACGCCGCACCCGCGAGTGAACGGCTACGTCGTTTACACTCGCCGAAAGCGGCCCCTCCATTCCGGTAATGACGCCGCCAAGAGACTCAGAACAGCTGAGATTAAAGTCGAAGCTCGCCACGGCGACGACGACGACGACGACGTCGTTTTCAAGCGCCCCAAGGTCGAGTCTGTTGCTGCGAATGCCGACGAATTAAAAATGGAGGAATTGAAAACGACGTCGTCGTCGTCTAAGAAGATCATTGTCGTCAGCAAGAAGCCCGTCACCGTCAAGGAGCTCTTCGAAACCGGCTTGCTCGATGGGGTTCCGGTCGTTTACGTCGGCTGCAAAAAGGTGACTTCATTTTCATCACCATTGCATTTTTATTTTCTCTTCATAAATAATAATAATAATAATGTAGTAGATTGTGCCGTGCTACGTGTCCGAACCATATCTAATCTTAATTTTTAGATTATAGATATGGTTTGGGCACATCTCTAAAAATAACCAAGTACGTTTTCTGAAACAAAATCTAATCTGGTTCGGGCACGCCAACCACATTTTCTAAAACAAAATCTAATCTTAATTTTTATTTTTGAAAATGTAGTACTTATTTCGTTAGTGGCTGGCTGTACTCGTTGACTGAAAAATTGCCTGACCCGTTGGGGAGTGCGTTGATAAAGGTTAATGTTATCAATTAGAGAGAAATAGGAAGAGTAATGAAATAAGATGAATGATGTGATGGAACGATAGAGAGCGAAAAGATAAATTATAAATTGTGTTGTAATAATTTTATTTATAAGTCATGCTTTTTTTTTTTTTTTGGGTATAAATTGTGTTGTAGTAATTTTTTATTGTTTGGTTTAGAGATTAAGCTCTTGTAAGAATAATATGACTCTTCAACTTTTAACCTTTGCTAAAAGGATTTTCATTATTAAAAGAGCCAATCATATTTAAGCACTTACGGCTTGATTAATTAATATAATGTAACTTTTTTTTAAAAAAAAAATAAGGTGCTATCACCTAATTGAATGATATTGTAAAAAGTCTAAGTTTGACATTACGTCGAAATTAGCTCTTATTAATACCCTTTATAAACAGGCTTGACTCAGTGTAACCTTATTTCAAAATTATTATCCTGTTTTTGGTGTTTTGGTCGGTGGGTCACTAGTGGTTTATTTTGAAGTGTGACTTTGATGGATAAATAAACTGCCACTGAGTTTATCGTTGGGATTGTAGGATTCAACTACGGAATTGCGTGGTGTAATTAAAGATGGGGGAATCTTGTGCTCATGCCGTCTGTGCAATGGACGCAGGGTGAGTTATCATTGTCGTTTTGTCTTTGGGTCATGTTGTCTTGGGTACCCACTACCCTTTCATTTGTTCTTCTTTGTTCCTTTGGCCCATGTAGGTTGTGCCACCTTCCCAATTCGAGATTCATGCATGCAACATATATAAGAGGGCAGCACAATACATTTGCCTTGAAAATGGGAAGAGCCTGCTTGAGCTATTGAGAGCATGCAGGGCAGCTCCACTACATACTTTGGAGGCGACCATTCAAAATTTTATTAATTCTCCTCCTGAGGAGAAATATTTTACTTGCAAAAGTTGCAGAGGTGAGAGCTTTGCTTTTGTTATGTTTGTTGTTCAGTTGTCACTCTGATCATAGTTTTTGTGTTAAAATCATAAAACTAAACAGGAAACTAAAGATTATATAGTGTTTATTTTATTTTATTTTGTTGATTGCCTTGGATACTTATTGGTACTATTATTAATCGCACAGGGTGTTTCCCTTCTTCCAATGTGGAAAGAGTGGGGCTTTTATGTCTATCTTGCGTCGAATCAAGGAAATCTGAAAAAAGTTCTATTCATGCCGTTGGCAAAAGAGTCAGGTATTCATTTCTTCTGCCCGCTGAGTTTAAGGGTAACTTGCTGTCTTTGTTGAGATTTTGAAAACCATGCCCTATGATTATTTGTTTACTTATGTCATAAAGTTAGTAATAATCTGCAACTTGCTAGAACAATGGCTTTTGAAGAATAGAAGTTAGTGTTTATTGAAATGCCACATAGGATCTTGATCCTTGATATTCGTTTTAAGAGTAGTAAATAGAAAATTCCACAAGTTACAAATTTGAGAATCAAGTGATGGCAGCTCAAGGGCGAAAAATACTTGTCTTTTAAGAAGAAATTATTGGAAGGTAATTGAGAATCACAAGGTAGTGTTAATCTCATTTGAGATGAGATGTCTAAGAAGAATAGAATGGTTGGTAAAGCAGTCTTGTGTGAATCAAAAAGTTTTGGACCGAGATAAGGAATCTTGATGGTGGAAGGAAAGTGTTCAAGAAATAGTAAGAAACAGAGGGAATGTTTCAAAAGCTTTACACAAACGCAATAAAGCTAAAAATTGGGCAAGGTATTGGAAGTTTAGAAATGAAACAAGGAAAGTTGTGAGTGAGACATGATCCAAAGCTTTTGAGGAGTTTTACTGAGATCTTGAAACATAGAATGAAAAACACAAGATATATAAGCTTAACAAAATAGGGAAAGGAAATAAAGAGATTTGAACCAAGTAAGATGTATTAAGATAAAAAGGAAAAGTTTTGGTTATAGATCAAGATATCAAAGAGCGATGGGAAAACTATTTTTTATAAGTTTTACATTAGAGTGCAAGAATCGACCTATAATATGGAGGGATTAAAAATCCAACAGGACAAATAGAATTTTATTTACTACTGTAGAATTTGAGTCGGAGAGGTTAAAGAAGCCCTTAAGAGTGTGGATAATGGCAAAGTTGTTGGTCTTGGTGATATTCTTATTGAAGTTTGGAATTGTGTAGAATGATAGGGTATTATTTGGCTCACTAATTAATTTAATGAGATTTTGAGATCTATGGAAATGTCAGGTGAGTAAAGGGGAAGCACTTTGGTTCTTGTATATAAGAAAAAAGAAGATATTCAAAATTGTGTAAATTACAGAGGGATAAAACCTGAGTCACACTATGAAATCATGGAAAAAAGTGATTGAGCATAAATTTAGAGGAACTAGGATTTTAGAGAATTAATTTGGATTTATGCCAAAAAGGTCTACTATAAAAGCTATTTACCTTTTATGGGGGTTGATGGTACCGAAACAAAAAAAAAAAAGAGACATACATTTTTATTATCCTGGAAAAAAATATGATTGAGTGCTAAGAGAAGTGTTGTAGAAGGCTTTGGAAAAGAAAAATGTTCGCCTGACTTATATCTGGGCTATACAAGACCTGTATGGTCAAATGATTGCTAATGTGAGAACTTCTGGAGGTGAGACTAAGGACTTCCCTATAAGGATAGGTTTGCATCAAGGCTTAACCTTGAGTCTTTAGTTTAATCTAGTCTTGAATATGCTTATTAGAAACATACAAAACATTATCCCAAAATGTATGCCTTTTGCAAATGAATAAAATGATATAGTTTGGATTAAGGAATTAATCAAGAGAAGATATTAACTCTAAACTTGAGCTTTAGAGACAAACATTGGAATCAAAGGGTTTTCACTTGAGTAGGGATAAGACAAAGTATATGCATTACTATTTTAACAAGAAACAAGGTAAAGGATGTGGAGGTAAAAATTGGGGATGATGTCTTACCATAGGTTTCTACATTAAGTATTTAGGATCAATATTACATCAATATTACAAGGCGATGGAGAAATTAATGAACATGTTACATGCAAGATACAAGCTGAGTGATTAAAATTGAGAAAGACGTCAGGGGTTATTTGTGACTGCAAACTACCTATCAAGTTCAAAGGGAAGTTTTATCATATTGCTATCTTCGTGAATGTTGTACTTTAAAGGGAAAAGAGACAAAAGTGGGAGTAGCAAAAATGAATTTGTTAAGATGAATGTATGGCTACACAAGAAAGAGCAAGATATGAAATGATTGTGTATATATGGGGAGATATTGGTATGACACCTATTGAAGAAAAGATGACAAAATAATTGGTTTAGGTGATTTAGACACAAGAAAAAGGTCAATGGAAGCATTGATGAGGAGAGTAGCTTACATGGTTTTAGTTTGATGAAAAGAGGTAAAGGGAGACCAGGAAGAACATTTGAGGAAATTATTAAAAGGGATCTTATGGTGAATAATATTTCTGAGAATTAGTTTTTAATCGAGCTCAATGACATTGTGTGATTCATGTAGCCAATCTCACCTAGTGGGAGAAGGCTATTGTTGCAGTTATGAATATTCATTTTACATTTTGCTTACAAATTACAGCTGCTGTCTATCTGATATAGTCATTATGGGAATTATAAAAAGAAAATGCAACAGGTAACTTTTACAATGGAATAATAAAGAAAAGAGAAAGCTCTTAATTTGGTCCTTGTCACCACAGTACTCCTTCAAAATTATGATATTACAAAATATTAAATTAGTTCTCCAAAGATTTAAATCAGCACTACATTAATCCTCCAAAGATTTATAGAGAATAGGTTGCTCAAAAATATGACCTATCACTATATTCGTCTTTATGGAGAATTAAAGTGGTGATGAAAAGAAAATCTGAGAGACTAATTTGGTGACAACTTAAATCATGGAGGGACTAATTTGGTGACAAAATCTTTTGACAAAAAAGAAATTTGAGGGAGTAGTTTGGCAACCAAAATATTTTTAAGGATTAATGTGGTGCACATAATTTCAGAAGACTAAGTTGAGTGTTTTCTCGAAAGAAAAATCTAATTAGAAGATGGCAGTTTTTTATTCTTGCTTTTCTTAAATGGATATGATTTTTTGAAACTGTTCGCTTGCTTATTTTACTGCTTATCAATCTGACAAATGATAATTGCTTTACTAGAAGGCTTCTCATAAAATAATTCCTTCTTATCATAAAACAAAAAGTCATTCATTTTCTTCATTTTTGAAAGATATGTTATAATTTCAGCAACCTCAAATAATGGACACAAATTGGGATGGCTCAGAAACTTCACTCATTTCTAGGTCACTGGTTGTGGTTGACTGCCAGTTTGTATGGTTGATCCACTGATGTCATAAAATTTTAATATAAAGTGAATAATATCTTAATCTTAAAGGCAATGTAATAACATAAACTATGTGAACAAAATAAGATCTGATCATCGGACTAGATATATAGTTTAAAATGAAAGCAAAATAGGTGCAAAATGTTGAAACCACATGTATGGTGCAATGAAAAGATTCTGAGCTCTTTCTGCTCTCTGACTTTCTTTTCTTTCATCATTGCATTACACTATTCCAGGTCCCCTCGGCCAGTATTATTCTCCCGTTCATGTTCATGTTGTACTTCTGAACCGTGTATCTCTCCTCAAACTAAGAAACAGTGGAAGACAAGAACAAAGTTGGTATTTATATCTATTTCATTTATATTGTATATGATATATGATGCAAATTTGAAAAGTTTTTGCATAACTATTTTGCACCAACTAATAAGCTGTGTCGTTAAATAGTTTTGAACTTGATGGATTTCATAAAAGAAATTTCTTATTATTTGGTCATCTGCTTTCTTGCTGCTATTTATATATTTTTTAACTTACATGCTCTCAAACAAATTATAAGTTCATCAAAACTGGTTAGCAGCTCAAATTCTTCCAAGAGTGTTTCTGTGCCTATTCTATTTCACAAGAAAAGCTTGTTCAACATGGAGACAGTTTTTTTTTTTTTTTTTTTAGCATTCTTTATATTATTGGGATAACATAATTGCATGTTAAATTGTTTATAACCAAGTATTTCCCCCCCTTTTTTATTGTAATCACTGGTTATTACTAGGTCATCAAAACTGTCGGTAAAATTGAAGACTGCTCCAATTACTTCAAAGTGTTTATCTCCACAAAATAAAAGTCAGTGGAGGATCTCTAAAAGGTTAGTTCCTTTCTGCCCCTTGTGTGTATATATATCTGCCTTTAATTCTTTTTGCTAATCTTCTTTAGTGATGATAGTAATTATTTGTTCACCCAATATATTCTTCTTTAGGTATCAACGAATACATAAATTAATTTTTGAAGAGGATGGATTGCCTAATGGAGCTGAAGTAGCTTATTATGCACGTGGACAGGTAGTTCATGCATGAATTTCTCGTACAAATTATTGTATGTCTGTTACCCTGTTAACTGTTCCATTCTGGTTGGCAGAAATTGCTTGAGGGTATCAAAACACGCTCTGGAATTGTCTGTCGATGCTGCAACACTGAGGTATTTTTTCTTACTTTTGTCTTGTATGTTTGTGGGCACACCTCAGGAATTTCTAAGTTGTATAGATAATGCTTTCAAATTTCATTTGTTAAATGTTATGCAGATCAGCCCCTCACAGTTTGAGGTCCATGCAGGCTGGGCTTCTCGCAGGAAACCGTGAGTTTTCTTCTTGTCAAGTTTCCAGGGGGGATGATGTGAATTGTGTTTAGGTGGGATGAATATTCAGAAGCCTTTTGAATTGCTTGTACCTATGAATTTTCATGGTAGTATAATGTTTTTTTGGCAGTTATGCGTACATCTATACGTCAAATGGGGTGTCACTCCATGAGTTAGCTATATTTCTCTCAAAAGATCACAAATGCACTACAAAGCAGAATGATTATGTATGTGTTGTTTGTTGGGATGGTGGAAACCTGTTGCTTTGTGATGGATGTCCAAGGGCTTTTCATAAAGGTCAGATTTAAATGACAAAAAAAGTTGATGGACAAATTATCTAGTTTTTATTGTGTATGGAATCATTTTTTTCCCCTAATTTTTTATCCTCTGCCATTGTGGCAAGAAGTTCTATATCACCTACATTGAAGTCAAGATATCTGAGATGCAGGAGTTTCTATACAACTATGAGCTTGTCTTGTCTATATTCCCTAGGGTGCTAACATAAGAAAAGCCTCCTTTACCACTTTTCAGTGAGCCTTTCTTGTCTATAAAATGTGCAAGTGAGAGTGTATACACCCTTGAATTTTAGCGGGATATGATCACAGTATACTTTAAAAAATTATGTTGAAGAAGGTGCAAGAGAAAAATGCTTGTTTATATATTCTTTGCTTTCTTTAATACTTTTTTAGCTCCTGTGCTAAATACCTTATTAATAGTTATGTTCCACTAGATATGATTTCGAAATGCTTACAAGTTAGCATAATCTCATTTGTCTAATATAATTGATAATTGATGGATGGGCTTATTTATCCAGTAGAACTAGATGAATTTTTTATATTCATACTGTCTCTTTGTATTATACAGGTATTAAATTATTAAACTAAAATTATAGAACTAGATGTTTTTATATTCATACTGCCTAAATTTTTGTTTCATGATTTACTGAATTGGAAGCAGCAGTTATGTTATGAAGAATATTATCTTTGATAAATTACAACATAGTCATCTTCTAAGTGGATTTATCTGTTCCTATGTTTGGAAATGTACAGAATGTGCATCTGTATCAAGTATTCCTCGGGGTGAGTGGTACTGTCAAATTTGTCAACACACGTTCCTCAGAGAAAGGCCTGTGTTATACAATGCCGATGCTGTGGCAGCTGGAAGGGTAGAAGGTGTTGATCCTATTGAGCAGATTGCCAAGAGATGCATTCGCATAGTAAAAGACATAGGAGCTGAGATTGGTGGATGTGTTTTATGCAGGTGATAATTGTATTGTATTGAATTAGAACATAGTAGCCAATGTACGGACTTCACTTGGCTCTCATCTAACATTGTACTTCTTGAAATTAGCAAGGGTCATCATGCTTTTACTTTGGTTTTCAGGTTTAATCATAGATTGATGTAATAGATTCGTGATTTTCCACCTTTATATATTTGAAAAAGAAAATTTTGTGCATGTAGGAGTTCTGACTTCAGCAGATCAGGATTTGGTCCTCGCACAATTATAATCTGTGATCAGGTATGCATTATAGCACATTTTTATTTTTTGACAACACAGATAGCCCTGGTAACATGTAAAGTCATGTTCTCTTGTTTGAAGAAGTGTATAATCAACATTGATTTATGCTTGGTTCTTGATGATGCTAGTATCTATCTCAAGGGATTGATTTGATTATAATGAACTAACTTCATGTTGTTTTTCATAACCCCCCTTTCTCCCCTACTTGTTTGTTGTAGTGTGAAAAGGAATATCATGTTGGCTGCTTGAGGGATCATAAGATGGCATATTTGAAGGTACTCTCCATATTGCTATGTCTTTATATGTGGATACATTAGTTTGGACACCAACTTTGCTATTCACTTTTAGTCCATTGGACATAATATGTGTGGAACCAATGACAGGAGTTGCCAGAAGGGGATTGGTTTTGTTGCAATGATTGCACAAGAATACATTCTACTTTGGAGAATCTCCTGGTTAGGGTGGCTGAGAGACTCCCTGAATGTCTTTTGGATGTTATAAAGAAGAAACAAGTGGAAAGATGTTTAGAACCCCTTAATGAGATTGATGTAAGATGGAAACTTCTTAATGGAAAAATTGCATCTCCTGAAACTAGGCCATTGCTTTTGGAGGCAGTGTCCATGTTTCATGTAAGTTCTGTCTGTCCGTATGAGTTGCTAGATCATCATCATTACTATCAATTTGTATGAGTTGCTTCATTATCATCATCATTTCCTTTTATTCTTTATCATTACTATCATCATCGTTGTTTGTTCCCAATGAATGGTAGAGCCACTTTGCATTTTTATTATTAATGGCGTTATTCTTCTTTTACTAGATTGATTCTTCTTCATCACATGACTTCAGAGTGTGATTTAATAGTTGCTGAAAAAATTATGTATAAATCCATTTTTAGGCAAGTATTGAATAGTTTTGCCTTCAGCATAAATGCATGTTAATGCGTTTATGATTTTGTAGTCGTTTTCTTCCTGCTTAACGTCAGCGTAAGATTTAGCAGTCTTACACCATTCAATCACTTTATCTAAAATGTGATTTTGATCAATTAAACAATTGAATTATAAGTATATATTATCTTGATTGTTTGTGTTAAATCTTTTGTAAAAAATGAGCAACAATTAAAATATAATCAAATTGTTCTTATTCTCATATTTCAAAAAGGACATATTATGTTAAATTTGATCAATAAGGTATCAAATAATTTTGGATTAATATAACATTTTATATATATATATATATGATTAAAATTTTCACTCTTATACCAAAAAAAAAACTCCAATGGTAGGTTTTAAAACAAATTTATCCAATTATAAACATAGTTGTCAATAGTGGTGCTATCGCGGTGCTTGGGCACAACAGAGGAGTGATAATGGAGCATTTCTCCATCACAGTCTGCTATCTCACTCTTCGTGAGAAACCCCAAAATAGTGCATTTATATTTTTCATTGGGGAAACCCTTTTTGAGTTATTCATAATATTATTAAAATAATTTAATACAATTGTTGGACTTTGGCCTTTAGACTTATCTTGGATGTTTCAGGAATGCTTTGATCCTATAGTTGATCCAGCTGCTGGACGTGACCTTATTCCTTCCATGGTTTATGGGTAAAAATCTTATTAGAACATTTGTTTGCTTTTCAATTTTCTCTTCAATTTCTTTCTTCCCTATGTCTCAACTAACATATCATTCACATACAGAAGGAATTTGCAGACTCAGGATTTTGGAGGAATGTATTGTGCATTATTGATTGTCAAGTAAGTAGTTTTCTGTATTTAACTTCTATTATTTCATACCTTTCTTTCAGTGCTGTTCACATTTTGTTCCCTTTGACATTGAAGTTCATCTGTGGTATCCGCGGGCATGATTCGAATTTTTGGTAGAGATATTGCCGAACTCCCTTTAGTTGCAACAAGATATAAGAACCGCAGAAAGGTGCGAGACTGCGTTACCAAATTGATTGGCATTTCTTGGGATATCCTTGTCTCACCCACCCCCAACCTCATTTTGTTTTAAAATATTCCCGTGGGGATTTAAAGTTCAGGTTGGGGAAGGTGTAAGTGACCTGTACAACATATCTAATAAGCTACTAGTTCTGCAAATGTTTGATTTGCAAAATCTCCAATTAATGCTTCATAAAGTTAGCTATATCTCACAACTTCCCTTTTGATGTGTTTATTGACAATAGATTTAGTTCTGTGATCTCCACTACTGCACTTTTATGTATTTAAAATGGTTTCTGTCTTGCTTCATAATTTCATCTCATTGAAATTTTCTGTCTGGAATTTTGATATATTGCTCTGTAATGATGATTTGAATAGTGGGATAACTAGGTAATACTTGGGTTTTGTTATGTTATGATCACTTTTGCCTATGTCTTGGTAGTGCACTATTTATATTTATATTGATATACCCTTACAGGGCTACTTCCAAACACTTTTCGCATGCATCGAGAGGCTGCTGGCTTTTTTGAATGTGAAAAACCTCGTGCTACCAGCTGCTGAAGAAGCTGAATCTATATGGATAGAAAAATTCGGGTTTAGCAAGATGAAACCTGACCAGGTATATGTTTTTCTCAACAACTTACAAGTTAGGAGCTAGGTTAACATTTTGCTACTTCATTCTTGCATTCTTAGTTTTACGTTGATCTACAACTAGGCGTATGTTTGGGATACGGTTGAGGTGAACGTAACCGGCGTTTTGGTAAAAGCAACAAGGGTGTTGCTTTTGTATTTGTGCTTAGGAATGTGTGTTTTATCCGTTGAATGGGTTTCTAATGGGTATACAAACATGCTCTAGGTTCTGTGGTTTTGATATTTTAGCTAGCTGCATTATTTATTTGTCACAAGTCTCACACCCCAACTCAAAAAAATGATCAGAGTTTAATTTTGTGTTGCAGCTTACCAACTATAGAATGAACTGCCATCAAATTATGGCATTCAAAGGGACAATTATGCTTCACAAAACGGTGCCTCGATGTCGGGTCACCAATACTCAATCATGAGAAGTCTATATACAAGAAAGTCAATCGTGAAAGGGGAAAACCCTAGCTTTCTCGTTACCATCTTTTTTTCATTCAACCTGTTCTGTACATGTATCGACTTTAGGTTATTTGTAGCCATTCCTGAGCCTATACATGACATTTGTTTAATTAACATTTATAATGTCATTTTCCTATTTTAAGTTTTGGTTATTCTCTTGAGCATACTCGAGTTCTTGATCTTGGACCTGTGCTTTGCTGCGGAATAATACAATGCTGTTTTATATAAACGAGATGTTTCTGGTATGATTTAGAATTTTAGACAGGGCCATAGGGGAGGGCTAGAAACACATTTGACACACTCCTAACACACTTTATATAACGTTAGTAGTATTTGAATGCACAAGAAATATTAGTAACGCACTCTTAACATTTTTTGAATACATTCGTCATTATTGGATGACATTTATTTGAAATCACAAAATTTTGTGAGTTCTACTTATTTTATTCATGATTTTGTAATTTTTAATAAATAATAAAGAATATTAAAAAGTGTTAAAAAGAGTGTTAATGCACAATCCAAAATTGCCCTGCCGTTCAAGTCACCTCCAGAAATCTTACCTCGAGTCCATGAAGTAACCCTAACCATTTAACGAGAATTGGCTGGAAGTTTGTTTCATTTCAAAGATCTAAACCAAGTTACTGATTTATTTTAAACTAGTTAGATATGAATAAACTCTAAGAGTTTCCTTTTTAAGGGGTATTTTTACAGTGAATTTAACCTATAAATTGTAATTTAGTCCCTATACTTGGTACACATTTTTTTGTTTGTTCCTACACATAGAAACTCAATGGGGCAATTTTTATTTTTTTTACTAGACTATAGGTATTTTTATGTTGACACAGTGACTTAAACGATTTAATTAATTAGGCTTAATTACAAATTTTACCACTCAACTTTCATAATTTTACGAATTTTATCACCCAAGTTTTATTTTTGCAAATTTTACCACTTAAGTTTTCAATTTTTGTATATTTTACCATCCTGATGTTTCACAAAAAAAAGTTAAAGAATTGAAAACTTTTTTTTGTGTGTGAAACATCAAGGTGGTAAAATGCATAAAAATTGAAAACTTAGGTGGTAAAATTCGTAAAATGATAAAAGTTTGATGGTAAAATTTGCGAAAAAATAACTTGAATGATAAAATTCGCAAAATGATGAAAGTTTGGTGGTAAAATTCGCAAAAAAAAAAAACTTAGGTGGTAAAATTCGTAAAATAATGAAAGTTAGATGATAAAATATACAATTAAGTCAATTAATTATTTGGTCCTTATACTTTGTCAAAACTTTGTATTTTAGTTCCTATATCTAGAAATTCTATGTTTTAGTTAGCATTTTTTTTTTAATGTTTTAGTCCTTGTTGTCAATTGTCAAGTAAATATGTTATAGGTACTTTAACACCATCACAAAATTGAAACTGATGATGTAAAATCGCAAGGAATTTTTTGGAGGTTGTTAAATAGACAATATCCTAAATTGTCCATAAAATCTCAAAGCCTGAGCAAATTTGCCACTATGTGCATATCCAATTATAGTTGAATTCCAAGATACCCAATATATATCTAATGCAAAATATCGCCTCTGACGACGATGTGTGGTAGAAATATCTTCATTTTTAAATTTCTGGTAGTTTAACAACTGTCAATAAATTTTTTATGGTTTAACAAACTACAAAAAAAAAAATTATAATAGTTTGATATTGCCAATTTCAATTTTGTAACAATGTTAAAACATCTAAAGTTAACGAAGTTACTTGACAACCGAATATGGAGACCAGCTAAAACAAAAGAATTGCTCATATAGGAACTAAAACATAAAATTTCAGTTTATAGATTAAAACGCAAAATTTTGGCAAGTATAAGAACCAAATAATTAATTAAATTGTTGAAGTCGTCACATCAGCATGTCAACAGTGCACACAGGTGGACCTCACATGGCCACATCAGCAAAAAATTTATGTTATTAAATTGCAACTAATAGTAAGGACTAAAAGATAAAAAATTTAATCGTACATGAACTAAAATGTGAAACTTTTATGTGTAGGACTAAAAAAAAAGTAAACACAAAGGACTAAAAAATTAATTAAACCTAAACAGTAACTGGATCAATCTACATTGTCTCAAACAATAAAGCATTATGTTTAGCTTTACAGTAAGCGTCAACTTCCAACCATCTTGGTAGTGATCGTTGTTAGCAAAGCTAGATGAGGAAACTTGGGTAGCGTTTGGTTTCAGAAAATATTTCCTATTTTCATTTTCTATTTTCATTTTCTGAAAACAATTCTCATTTTCATATTTTGAAACATTAGGAAACTTATTTGTTTTAACTTCTATTTTCATTTTCTAAAACCAATTTTTATAAAATATATTCAGATGGTGGCATGGAGGTGAGGACCCAGAACTCATAGATGTGAGGTGAGTCTAATTTCATTTTCAAGTTCCAATTTTCGTAATCTGGGGTGAGATTCATTGCAGCATTACACACACATGCCAAGTGGGTTTAGTTGATTCCAGTTTGTATTAGGTGACTTCGTTCACAAAGAGGTGTTTTGGTGTGGTGGGTGGCAGCGCACGGCGTTTTGATGATGGAGGTTGGGTCACAGGCATTTGCGCTAGTGGTTATGGAGGACAGGGCGGCGTAGTGGGTTTGGGTTATGGTGGTGATGTTTGGAGGTGTGGGTGGTGGCCGTTTGGTGTGCTGATGATGGAGTTTGGAAGTAGGTTGTGGCACGCGCAAACTTGGTGGGTGGTGGTGGTTTTAGGAGATGAAGGTTGAAGGAGAAGAAGTTAGGGGGAAGGGTTGGTGCAGCAACGAAGCAGGGTTGCAGTTACGAGGAAGGAGATGAATGTTTATAATTACACCCGTGCCACCGCGTTTTCACTTTTAATGAAAATGTTTAAAACGACGTATTTTTGTTTTCAGTTTTCAGCCTCTTTTAGATAATGTTTTCTCTGAAAATGTTTTCAAAAATTACAACAAACGCGTTTTCAACAGCATTTTCAGTTTTTACTGAAAATGAAAACAGAAAATGGACAAAGTAAACGGCACCTTGGTTTGCCAATTAGACTTGTCAGATGCATAAGTAGAAAACTAGAAATTTGGTTTCGTAAGCATTGCATCATATTGAACTAAAGCAATACTATTAAGCTAGAAACAAAAAGGAATTGACGGAATTACATCATAATTTACCAAGATTCAATATTAATTTTTTTTTTTACCAAAAGATTCAATACTAATTATTGTTAAGTCAAAGTGGTGGGTACTATTAATTTGAATAAGTGCGCGTTCATCACCATATCACATCATTTGTAAAAATTACGTTTTACAGGTTAAATTGATGCAAAAACTACATTTTATTGCTTCTAGTAAACGTTGAGAGAGAATGATGATTTGCGTTACAAATTTGATTTGAAACAAATACTAAAATTTATTCACAATATTGTTAGTTATGCAATAGTAATTAACAACCATCTTTTAAAAAAAAGTAATTAACAACCATCAGTCCACGTCCAATTTGTAAATGGTATAACATATTGGAATCTTTACTAGCCCAGAAAGCAAGGATCTCGTGGCTTAAGGAGGGAGATTCTAACACAAAGTTCTTCCACACTATGGTTAATTGCAGGAGGAAGTTCAACAGTATAAAGGGGTTGGAGGTGGATGGAAGGTGGGTACAAGATCCTACTGAGGTAAAAGAGGGCTTCAAACAGTTTTTTCACGATCATTTTAAGCAGGAACAAGAGCTGGGAGTAATGATGGATGGGATCCATGTCAACAGGGTCGATGAAAAAGATAATCAACGCCTTATTATTGTGTTCACAGAGGAAGAAGTCAAGGTAGCAGTTTGGGATTGTGCAAGGGACAAAAGCCCAGGGCCAGACGGATACAATTTTTAGTTCATCAAACATTTCTGGGGCTTACTCAAGAATGATATTATGAGGGTCATGGGTGAGTTCCATTTGTATGGAAGAATTTCGAGAGGCGCAAACGCATCCTTCATAGCGCTAATACCTAAGAAGGAAGCCTTTAGCAGTTTGGGAGATTACATACCAATCTCACTTATTAGCTGTCTCTACAAAATCATTGCGAAGGTACTATCTATTAGGATACGCTTGGTCCTGCACAAGGTGATACAAGAAACCCAATAACCTTTTGTACGGGGAAGGAATATGCTGGATAGTATAGTTATAGCGAATGAAGTCGTTCGTGAGGCTAAACGGATGAAGAAGCGCTTGTTTTCAAAGCAGATTTTGAGAAGGCGTATGATACTGTCAGTTGGAGATTTATGTACTATATGATGAGTAAAATGGGTTTCTCTGACAAACAGGTATCTTAGATGCATGGTTGTTTAGAGTCATCGACGGTTTCTGTTTTGGTCAATGGCAGTGCTACTCAGGAATTTAATGTTCAGAGGGGGCTGAGACAAGACGACCCCCTGGCGCCATTTCTCTTCTTATTGGTGGCAGAAGGTTTAGGGGGGCTCATTAAGGAAGTAGAAAGGAAACATTTGATATCAGGGGTAAAGATAGGAAGGGAAGGATTGCAGATCACACTACAACAGTTTGTTGATGATACCTTGGTCTTCTTAGAACCGACTCTGGATAATGTTATGGTCCTCAAAAGTGCTCTCAAATGCTATGAGATAGCTTCCAGCTCGAGAGTTAATTTTCACAAAAGCATGTTAGTGGGGATTACAGTTGAGGAAAGAACTGTGTCAAGATATGCAAGCCTCTTGAATTACGCCACAATGGCACTTCCTTTCACTTATTTAGGAATTTCGATTGGGGCTGACCCCTTGAAAAGAAGCAACGTGGATACCAGTGATTGAAAAGCTTAGGAGGAAGATGTCATCTTGGAAGCGAAATTTTTTGTCACTAGGGGGTAGGGTATGTTTACTTAATTCCAATTTATCTGTTGTCCCACTGTTTTATCTGTCTTTTTTCAAACTACCAAGGAATGTATCTACTAAGATTAAAAGTATGCAGAGAAACTTCCTATAGGGGAAAAGAGGGTGAGAGGAAAGTGGCATGGGTCAAATGGGATGTAGTATGCCTACCAAAAAACAAAGGGGGGCTGGGTGTAAAACATATCGACCGTTTTAATAAAGCCTTGGTAGGGAAGTGGCGGTGGAGGATGCTGACAGAACATGAGTCCTTATGGGTGAGGGTCCTAACAACATTATACGGTGATATTAATGGGACATTATCACCAAGACAGTGTGCCAATGGGAGCCAACGGTGGAAAGATCTAGCCAAATTGACAGAAGGGGGACAACAAGGAAGCTAGTTCGAAAGTAAACTTAGCCAGGTGATTGGGGGCGAGAAAGACATTCAGTTCTAGAATGATACTTGGCTAGGGGAGGAGAGCCTTAAGGCGAAATTTTGGCTACTATTTCGTTTGTCAAACCAACAACAACATTGCTAGGAAATATGGGGGGTGGGGGAAATTTGGGAGTGGAGGTTTCTGTGGAGAAGGCCGTGTAGGGAATGGAAGAATTCGCTCTTAAGCTCCCTCATGTAGCTATTGGACAATGTGTCTCCTAAAAGGGATTCAGTAGATTCGTGGAAGTGGAGTGGACACGGTCCCGGGGGATACACAGTGAAGGAAGCTTACTCCTTGTTACTTCCTATGTCCCCTACAGATACACCTCAACAAGCATCCCTGTCGTATATCCTATGGAAAATTAAAGCTCCCTCAAAGGTTGTTGTGTTTGGATGGAGAGTGATTTGGAACAGGGTACAAACAAGGGACGAGCTAAGGAAAAGGAACATTTTGGGAAGCTCCCACAGTCTGCTATGGCCGTTTTGCAAGCAGACATAAGAGACTTCTTCACACCTTCTTCTCTCCTGCAAATTCTCATACATGGTATGGCAAAGATGTTATGAATAGGCTGGGTTTCAGCAGCCACTACATCAAAGGTGTGCAGAACATTTATGGTAGCACTTTGGTACTGTTAATGGTAGGAAAATGAGGATGTTATGGATGGTTTTATGGCTAGCTGGTATTTGGTCACTGTGTCTGCATAGAAATGAGGTAGTTTTTAGACAGGCTCAACCGTCTGCACAAACGGTGGTTGATAGTATCCTCTTTAAATCATGGACCTGGGTGAAAGCAAAAGCACCAATGGCACACTTTTCATACTATGATTGGCAGATGCAGCCATTACTTTGTCTCAAATCCTTGGTCTGAAGGTGAAGGTCTGAAGCTCCATCCGAGGGGTAAGGATGTGATTTTGGCTTCCTGAGGTTTGCAGTGGTCTTGGAAGATGAAAGCAACGTGCTTGGGTAGCTGAAGAGTACTGTCATCTATGATCAGAGACATACCATATAAAATCTTCCTGATGAGTTTTTTTGATATGATGATATAATCTTTTTCTACGTATGTTATTAGTAGGAGGGATCTCAGCTTCATATGTTTCTGCGGGGGACTATGGTCTAGTGTAATACTGAGTTGGGAAGGGTAATTTTTTGGCTTGCTGTGACTGAAGGGTCCGCTTGAAAGGTTTTGTAATGTAGGGAAGCAATCTAGCCCGATTACTTTTGATTATAGTGGCAGCTATATGTTGCTGATTTATTTGCTGCGTACTATCTTCTGGTTGGGGGTCATTATTTCACAGCTTGTGATTTAATTCCCTACATCAGTTTTTAATATAATTCTTTCTTTTGCCTTTTTTTAAAAAAAAACATCCAATTTGTAAAGTAAATGATATTTATATATATTCTGATAGCAAAGTCCTACCAACTTAAGGCATGCTTAAGGAATCTAGTAGTTGGAAGCCATAAGACTAACCCCTTGAAGGACATACTTAAAGAATCTAGTTATCTATCAATTTTATTGGACCTTGTTAGTTAATATTTAATTACATCATATTTACATGTGTTTGTGAAGAAATTAAATGGTGAAATTTCTGAAAATATTAAGGCATATATGTGTTAGTTTTAATTCATGTAAAATCGGTTCAATGATGATTGAGACCTAAATTGAAAAAAATTATATGTTGAGTCTTTTTGTCATGTGTCCCTTTTGTTTTATAAAAATTAATGGTAAATAATTTTTTGTTGGTGAAACTAAAGCTTAAATTTGACAATTATTATTTATGCCTCCCTTTCTACTAATGCAACTTCTTTCCTTAATTATTTTCCAAGATTACCCTCTTTCTGTAAACTAATTTCCAGGAGTATTAATTAGACTTTCAGAAACTAGTTTCCAGTATCTCGAACTGGAAATCTCCGTTCATCTGCATTGAGCCATTGATTGTGTTATTAAGAGTAGGAGATGAAGTGCCACCATAAATGTTATGGTGCCCCCACTCATTCTTTTGTTATGGAAGACAAATGGCAATTTTGTATGATGGTGCCACAAATTTGACTTAAAGATGATGTCGTCAATCCCACAGGCGAGTGTCAATATTCATGCGTCTTGGGAGGTCTTTAATTTCTTATAACTCTTAATTAATGGTGAGATACTTTAATTTCTTATAAATTTCCAATTTCGTAAATTTTCTATCTATGTATCACCAATCACCATTTTTGTGATGTGTTGTGTGCGTTTATGTCATTGATATGGAGTTTTCCCAAATAAACCATTTCATTCCTTACCTCACTCCACTCCAATCATGCATCACTCCTGCACCCTTTTGCCTTTTCGCATGTTAGAGAATAAAAGCATTCCTACTTCTACTTGCATCCTCCACTCATACTGACCAATTCATAAAGCTCAAGCACGAGAATCAGCAATTTCTCCTTCATGTCTTAATTTCTCATATTGTGCCCCGTTTCCTTCACGCGTGCTGTCATTCCAAATTCAATATTCCTATGAAAGATTATGAGTATGTTTGTTTAATTTTATTTTTTTTAAAATCATTTTTTTAATAAAATAAGTATTTTTTATATAATAAATTCTTTTTTATTTCTTACTATTTATCTTGTACCCATAGTTTTAAAATTCGGCTCGAACCGGCCGGGATCCAGTGCTATTAACGGTTCGGGTTGATAATTCGATCGGTCATGTCATTGGACCGGACTGTGGATGACTCCTTCACGCGCTGCCCAACCATTGCTCCTTCACGTGCCTGCTGCCTTTCAATACAAGCAAATAATATATATTAAAAGCCAAAAAACAAAAATTGCCAGGAATCGAACCCAGCACCTCAAACACACTGGAAGTTTGAAACTATATGTTACCATTTCGCCAAATTGAGCAATCAATGTATGTATTACAAATTTAAAATATATAGTATATATAACTATTTATAGTACTATTATAATTCTTCAACTATATAATATAATTGCTAAATAGTGTATAATAATAGCTTCTATAATATTTATTTGATCTTGATAATAGTATATGAATTAAGATTGATAATAGTTAATTGTTATTACATATGTTGTTCTTAATATGAATTAATATTTATGTACTTTATACATCTTTGTCATACTTGTTTATTATCCAACAAAATAATTTAAAGTGTAGATAATTTATATTAATTTATGATGTGATTCTTTTTTGGCTTTTTCTTAAGGCAGGGTATAAAATTTTTAATTTTTTTAATATCGACCGGGTCATGCGGGTCAATTAGTGACCCACCGGTTCGACCACTGACCCAGTGACCCAGTGCCTTGACCGGATCGGTCACCGGGTCGGTCACCGGGTCGGTTTTCAAAACTATGCTTGTACCCATGAGTACACAAGCACAACTACCCCATATTATAAACATATCATTACTTTTACTAAAACAATTAAACATATAAACTTTTTTTTTTTTTGAAAAAAGGCATGCAAAGACCAGCAGCACACCTTAATATTATTAAAAGAACATATAAACTATTAAAAATAATAAATAATAATACAATTATACATAAAATATTAAAAATAACAAATAAAACTATCATGTTTTCTGTACAAATATTTAAATAAATAAAAGTGTTAGCACAATATTCTGAAATATTTTAAGATGTTATGAAAGAAAGTTAAAGTTTAGAAGAGGTTACCCTCGTTTAAAGACCAATTATGTAAAGTATATCAAGTCATTGTTTTCTTATAAAAAAGCAATCAAGTCATTAAGAAAATTAAAAATCATAGACTGACTGACTTATAACATTAAAAAAATATGCTGAAAGTTGACTAATTAACCTTTTAATTTGTGAGAATTTGACTTCCTCATTTAAAAACTCAATTTAACATTATAGATTTCGACATTGAAAATAACTTAATAATATTCAATGCTCTAATAACACTCAATACTCATCATGCAATCCTCAATTATTCAATTGTTACCACTGAATAAAATAGTTTCTTAAAGTGTTAGCACAATATTCTGGTATATTTAAAGATATTTTGTGGAAAAATTAAAGTTTAGAAGAGGTTATCCTCATTTAAAGACTAATTATGTAAACTATATCAATCATAAAACGAGAAAATATAGCAATTATATAGTTCTATCAACAAATTAAAAGATCCCTAAATTCACAATCAAGTCATTTTTTTCTCATAAAAAAAAATTATCAAGTCATTAAAAAAAAAAAAAAAAGACAGACTAGCTGACTTACCTTTTATCACACTACCAAATATGCTGAAATTTGACTAATTAACCTTTTAATTTGTGAAAATTTGAGTTCCTCTTTTTCTTTTAATATATTATAGATGCGAATTATTTATCGATTTTGCTAATAATTAATCTCCACCAAATAACCTTGCTGATCACTTTTAGTAAAATCTCTTTTTTTAATAATTTTCTTTTACAAATTACAAAAACTCAAACCCAAAACTTTAGGTCCCGTTCGAGGTGGTTTTCCGTTTTTAGTTTTGAATTTTTTAAAAACTAAAACCAATTTTAGTTTTGAGTTTTTAGTTTCAGTTCTTTTTTGTTTTTAGTTTTTAAAAAGTTGTTACAAATTGAATATTGATAAATGAATCAACCATTTTATCTTATCTTGCTTCACTATGAAATAATACAATATAAAAAAAATATCAACACATAAAAAATAATTCAAAATAAAAAATAATTAAACCAGTAGTGGCGGCGGTAAAGGCGATGACGGAGGTGATGGTGGTGGTGGCGGTGGGGAATGGTAGTGGTGGCGGTGGTGGAGGTGGCGATGGTAGTGATGGTGGTGGTGGTGACGGTGGTGGAGGTGGCAGTGGAGGAACGGTGGTGGAGGCAGTGACGGAGGTGGTGGCGGTGGTGGAGGTGACGGTGACAGTGGTGGGGGTGACGGTGGCAGTGATGGTGGTGGTGGCACTGGTGGCGGTGGTAGTGATGGTGGTGGTGGAGGTGGAGGTGGAGGTGGCGGTGGTGGCGGCGACAATGGTGGTAGTGGTGGAATGGTGGCAGCAACAGTGGTGGTGGCGGTGGTGACAATGGTGGCGGTGGTGGTGGCAGCAGTGGCAAAATGATAGTGGTGGCGGTGACGACAATGTTGGTGGCGGTGGTGGTGGCAGCAGTGGCAAAATGATAGTGGTGGCGGTGACGACAATGTTGGTGGCGGTGGTGGTAGTGGCAGTGGTAGTGACGATGGTAGTGATGGTGGTGGTGGTGGTGGCGGTGACGAAGGTGGCGGTGGTGGAGGTGACGGTGGCGGTGGTGGCGACAATGGTAGTGGTGGTGACGGCGATGGTGGAATATGGTGGTGGCGGCGGCAGCTGTGACGTTGTGGTTTTCCTAATTGTATGATTAAGTGTTTGACTAATAATGCAAGAGAAAATTAAAATTAAATTATGTTGAAATAATATAATAATTAACTTAAGTTCTACGTTGTGCTATGTGTTGTGGTATTACTCTTAGATTTTCATGAGGTGTTGGACTTAGAGTGTGTGTTGAGAGATTTTCGGGATTTTACGTGAGTTCCGTAAGTTGTAGAAGAAAATAATAAGAGAAGGGAGTATCCTTAGAGGAAGGGTGGAGACAAATAACAAAATTTCATGCAAATCTCTTTATTTAAACGTGTCAAGCTTCCTATCTCTTCCATTTTCTTCGTTCTTATCTTTCTTCCTCTCTAAGTTCTCTTTTTCGTAAATGGAAGTTTGATTCCTACCTCAACTTGAAGTTTGATTTCTTCTTCCCTAGAGATTTCTTAGTTGATTTTAAGTGGTAAGTCCAGTTCCTCCTTATTCTTGATTTCTAAGTAACTTTCTCATCTCTTCCCAAGAACATGAGAAATAGGTCTTGGTTAGATTTTAAGAGATGAGAGAAATCTTGATTTTGAGTTTACTTTGATGTTGATTTAGGTGTGTCCTAGTTGATTCTATAACAAAACTTGAGGACAGATCACTCGAGAACCTCAAAGTTATCCTCTCTAGTTTTTTCTCCACGGTTTGAGTCAAGAATTTAGGTAAGGGAAGCTTTAAACTTGTTTGAATGATTTGGTGGTGTTTGGTATTTGAGTTCTGCTCTTTTGGATGTTCTTTGAGATTTATTTTTATGACACAATGAGTTTTTTTCTCTTTTGGCGTTTTTGATGATTTGGTTGAATTTGTGACTTAAGTTGAAGTTAATATAATATCATGAGGTGTTGTTTTGATTTGAAATGATCTTATAAGTGTTGTGAATTGTCCCTAAACCTTTGAGGCATGTTTTTTGGTGCTTGGGATCCTTTGGGAGGCCCTGGATTCTGCAGAAAATCTTGTTACGATGTTTTGTTAGTTGTAAATTTTATGAGTCCGATTCTGCAGACCCAGCGTCCAATGACCACCCAGCGTCCAATGACCCTCTCAGCTGACCAGCGTCCAGTAACCCACCCAGCGTCCAATGACCCATTCAGCTGACCAGCATCCAGTAACCCACCCAGCGTCCAATGACCCATTCAGCTGACCAGCGTCTAGTGACTCATCCAGCGTCCAGTGACCAGCGTCCAGTCAACTCTGGTCAACTCTGGTGCTTTTGTTCAGCTTTGAGTCCAGGACCCAGTTTTGTTATGAATGTGATATATATTAGTTTTCTTATATAAATAATTATTTTAAATGTGCGATTGACATTCTTTGAGATGTATAATATAATTGTGAGTGTAGATTTGAAATATTGAATGAGGATGTTGGATAGGCTACCACTTTGGTTCTAGAACTATGTTAGGAAATTCACCCTTAGTTAAATTTAGTGTTGTGTTGTGAGTAAGGATTCGAGGTGTGAGAATGCCTTACTTGTGCTTACTGAATTGCTAGATTGGGTTCATAAGCGTGATTTGAGAAAAATGGTGAATTTATAACATAGAGGGAACGTGTGGCAAGCCGAGTTGTTTGGTTTGTGCATAATATTGCATGCGGGTAGGCACGTAAGTTGAGGGTGCTAGGTGGGCTCTCAACCTAGTACTGGAGCATTTCGTGGTGACCAATGGTGGGCATATAGAATAGACAAGTGGACGAATTCCTAAAGATGGAAGGTTTTGCAAACCTGACAGAGGTAAGTCAATACCAACACTTGTCTATATTCGATTAAATTCACACTTCCTCCACATGGTGGCTCAAGGGACTCTCTGAATGGTCTAAGGTGAGACTAATGGTAGGGGATGGGGCCTATGGGGACCGCCCGAAATTTGTTGAAATCTCCATGGAGTCGAGTCAGTATAATATTGCATGATGATATTGATGTATGTAGTGACATATGAAATGAACTGAATGTTTAGTGTGAATGATGTTGATTGTATCTTGTGTATATTCTATCATTCTTCTTATAAGAAGCTCACCCGTGCAATTTGTGTTTGTATTGTATTATTGCAATGATCGTGTGTTGACACAGGAGCAGGTAATAGTGATGGTGCAGGCTCTCATGCGAGTTAAGGTTGAAGATTGGACGATCTTTTTGTTCCTTTGGATTGGACGATACAAAGATTGGACGATCCTCCAGTTCTACTGTTTTTGTTCCTATTATGTATGTACATATTATGGAGACCAGCTTAGGACTTATGTATAAATATTTAGATTGTTATGAATGTCCTTTAAAAGAGGACTATATTGGTATTGTATATATATATATATATATATATATATATATATATATATATATATATATATATATACTTAAGTTTATTAAAGCTAGACTTAACACTTTTGTGATGTGATGATGTACATTATATGTAGGAAAGTAAGTACATATAATATGTGTTAAATGTGAAAGAAATTTCTTTGAAATTTCATATGATAATATTTAGGCAATGTTTTAGTATAACAAATCTGTAACGAAGATGGGTCGTTACAGCAGCGATAGTGGTGGAATGGTGGTGGTTATGGTGGTGGTGGCAGTGGCGAAGGTGGCGATGGTGGCGACGATGGTGGTGGAGGTGACAGTGGTAGTGATGGTGGTGGCGACGATGACAACAGTGGTGGCGGTGGCGACGATGACAACAGTGGTGGCGGTGGCGACGGCAGTGGTGAAATGGTGGTGGCAGTGGCGACAGTGACGATGGTGGCGGTGGTGGTGGCGACGGCGCGATGGTGGTGGTGGTAGTGCTGGAATGGTGGTGGTGGTAGTTGTGGTGGTCAAATGACGACGGTGGTGGTAATGAGAATGTTTTTTAAAACTAAAAATCAAATTCACAAAACCTTTTTTTCTTGATTTTCAAAATGAACGAAAAGTGTTTTGAAATTGAGTTAAAAACTATTTCAGCTCTATTTTTGCTGAACACGTTTTGTTTTACAAATTACATTTGAAAATCAAAAATAAAAAACTGGCAACCACCCCGAATGGCCCTTAATTAAAGAATATTAGTTGACTTCCACATTTAAAAACTCAATTTAATGTTAAAGATTTTGACATTGAAAATAACTAAATAATATTCAATGCTCTAGCACTCAATACTCGTCATGCAAATCCTCAATAATTCAATATTTAACGCTGAGTAAAGTGTAAACACACTATCGATATTTTATGTCAATATGAATGAGTATTACATTAATTCAAATATAGATATACTCTTTAATGAAGCTACACGTAATGTGGAGGAAGTGGCAGACTTGTTCAAATATAGATCATGGAGCTGGTTGAGGGCTAAAGTTAAGGGCTAAAGTTAAGGGGTTTGATGTGTCACTATACGAATGGACGCTGGAACCTTTATTGTGCCTGCGACAGTTGAAATGAAGGTGTGTACAAAAATGGCTATTAGGGCAGTTTCATAAATGCTGACCATAAGCAGGGCGGTCCTGATATTTTCATAACAGAATAATAATAAGGGGTCTTTATACATAAATATTCAAATATATATATATATATATATATATATATATATATATATATATATTACATAAAAAATATATATGTAATTTTATTAAAAATAATATATTTTATTACATTAAGTGAATAACATGATTTTAATAAATTTTAAAAAAAATGTATCATATTTTTCATTTAATTTACTCATATTTTCATCTATCATTTAATTTACACCTAAAAAAAATATTCATACACAAATATTTATATATAAAACACCCCTGTAAAAAAAAAAGAAGCAAATATACATAATATGTATATATAATTTTTCTATAATAATTTTATAAAATTTTATTTTTCATAATTTCTTTCCCCAATTTCTTTCTCTTCCTCTGTTTATCTTCCTTTCTCATCACATCTTGTATTAGATTTCACATTTTCTCTCTCTCCTCTTCATGTTTCTATTATCACGAAAGATAATACACCTCCTAAAAATATACAACCATCATTTTCAATAATTTTTAAGGATTTTCTATTTTTTCCTAAATATTTTTAACAAATATATTATTTAATTATTTGAAGCAGAGAATATATTATTCTTATTATTCTCAAGTTAAAAAATTAAATTTCCTTCAATAAAAATTGATGTTTAATTATGCTTTTAAAACTTTAAACATGATATTTAAAATAAAGATTTCCTATCATTAGAATTGCTACAACGAATTTTAAAAAACTAAATCTCTTTTCTCCAACTGTAATTCTATAGTTTTGTATCTTTTGTTTAATTTATATAAATTTAGTTTTTATGGTATGTGGCCAATTATTATGATTATTTTAGTTGTGGGTTAAATTTAACATATTAATTTTAAAATTATAATTTAATTTTTATATTTGACCCCTAAAAAATGCTTAGCTCTATCGCTATCATCTATTATCTACGAAACATCATCATTTTATATTAAAACTTACATATATTTATGTTCTTTAATAATATACTAACTTTTAGTTTTAATTTCATTATAATTTAAGTTTTAATTTGTGTTTCTTATCTTGTTAAAAAAACAAACACATCTATTATTAAAGATCCTTTACATGTTGATATGTCACAATTAATTAGAAATTTATTTAATATTGGTTTATGAATATAACCATTAGAAGAAAAAAAACTAACAATTAAAAGAATGATACTTTTTAATCACATGTCATATTTTAATTTGAATAAAAAGAGATATAAATTAAAACAATAATTTTAATCCATTTATAAAAATAATATATATTTTTTAATATATATATATATATATATATATATATATATATATATATATATTCTTTTTTAAAATTTTGGGCCCCTCCTAGTCGTGGGCCCTGGGCTATCACCCCTCCAATCAAGGCCCATGGCCAGGCCTGACCATAAGCTCCACCGATAAGAACTTTATGTAAATAGTCCTTTTCGAGACATCGACAACCAATCTGGCTACTTTCAGAATAGTTAAATGTCCCTTCAAACTAACACGAGTCACTTGCACACACTTCTTGAAAAACTTCCAGGAATTTATCTATCCCATAATTGCTCCAAACTAAGTACATTTAACCGTGAAATTCTTAAGTGATGAACTATCGAAAAGTATATGCATCTTGTTGGTATGGATAATACTAATTAATCCTTTAAGTCATCTTTAATTATAGAGTTCCATACCTATATAGTTTCTAGATCCCTCTTATTCTTGTGTGATTTGCCCGATGTTACATACAGTACCGGGACACATCATATACATTCAAGGCAACGAGGAATGGGAGAATGATGGCTTTCAAAGAGTGGAAGAGGTCTACAGGGGTTTTGCATAGGTGGTGTCTCGCTGCTATAAGCTTAACGCGGTTGGAATGTAAATGCGGGACTAATACAGGTGTCAGTATTATTTAATTCCGTAGGAGTACTTATTGGGATGGGAAAATATTTTCATCAAGGTAAAGAAGTAGAGACATGCTATGTAATGGTTGGTTTCCTTATCTGATTTGGATTTATTACCACAGATTGTGGCATAAATCTACCAGTTCTTTAATGATATTCTTCCTTTTGGCTTTGCCAAAAAAAGATGAATGAGTATTAAATCAAATAGTTCTTACATCATGCCTCGTGTTCCTTTTTTCATTTTTTATACTTAATGTTAATTTTTTTAAAATGATCGTACTTTAACAGTTAGGCCATATTTAGATTGACGGAAAACGAAATTAAGTGAAATTAATAATATTATGTTTATTTTATTAATTGTTTTAATATGGAACGAAACCTAATAGAATAAAGAATTTAATTGAAATATAGAAATATATAACTTATAAATATTTTTTAAACAATTATTCAATCATAAATTTTTATGTATGGTATAAATTTGTTAACTATAATAATAATAATAATTATCTTATAAATCATTATAACGATGATTTATGATTAATTGACAATATAATTTTTTTAATACTAGTAGTATATGAAAATTAAACCCGTAGAATAAATTCTATCTTATTTCATGTAATATCTTTCCTTTTGTTCTCATTAAAGATGATCTATGATTGGTTGACAATATAATTGTTTATGCTAATAGTATATGACAATTAAACTTGTAGAATAAATTTTATCTTATTTCATTTAATATCTTTCCTTTTGTTCTCATCAATTTTAGAAATATATTCTATCATAAAAATATTTAAATGATGAAATAAATTTAAATAGTATATGCAATATCATTTTTTTTTATTCCATCATAAAAATATTTAAATAATATTGCATGATGAGTATTGAGTATTAGGGCATTGAATATCATTAAGTTATTTTCAATGTCAAAATCTTCTTTTTTTTTTAGAAGAAAAATCTTCCATGTTAAACTGAGTTTTTAAATGAGAAAGTCAACTAATATTATGTTAGTAAAATTGAGTTTGAATTCTTTAAGTAAAGTCTCAAATTAAATTATTTGAATATAAATATTTACAATTAATATTATGTTAGTCCAAATAAAGTTGAGTTTGAATTCTTTAAATAAAGTCTCGAGTTTAAATGTTATACTATTTATATAATATTTTTTCGATAATACTTTCTACAACATTTTCTTCTTTAATTCTTTTTATCACATCAACCATCATATTTTATATTTCTTGCTATCTTTTTGTCTCTTTCTTTTTCATCATTACACAAAATAATATGAATTTGCTGTATAATTATAATTATAATTTCTCATTTACAAAATAGTACTTACATAGGAAGAAGATCATTTCCAATTCATGTACCTTATTGGGACAATCTAATCTTACTTTTTTCTTAACAACCAGGGTACGGTTTTCTTTTATTTTTGTTAGAAATCATCTGTGACAAACAGGGAAAAACAAAGATTCCATGAAGTAAATCACTAGCTACAACAAAATCTATTTACTTCACCAAAGAAGATCTTAACTCACCTCACCAAAAGAAAAAGAAAGAAAAACTAATCATATTCATGACTCTATAATAACCTTATTAATGTTTCATTATATCTTGAATCAAGCATGAAATGTTGAAACGAGATGAACCTTCCTCCTCTAGAGCCCTTCTAGCAACGTTTCCAAGTTCTGTTACTCTACCTCTCCTCCTATCTCCCTCTTCACCTCCCTCCATAGTCATCTCTATAGCTTCCATGATTTCAATTTTCTTCACCAAAACCCCAGCTTTCTTTTCATCACCAAACCTTACAGGGACCTCAACTCCTATCCTAACTCCAATCTTCAAAACTTCAACAATCAATTTTTCATTTAAAAATTGTTCAGCAAACAAAGGCCACGTTATCATTGGCACCCCAGAACAAACACTTTCTATCGTTGAATTCCAGCCACAGTGGGTCAAGAACCCTCCAATTGCAGGGTGAGAGAGTATTAGAATTTGTGGTGCCCATCCCTTAATCAAAAGACCTCTCCCCTTGACCCTTTCCTCAAAATTCTCATCTTCTAACCACTTTTCTAGCTCAGAAAAATTTTCCCCTATAGTTTTGACCACCCAAATAAACGGTCTATTTGATGCTTCCAAGCCCAACCCAAGTTCAATTAGTTGTGATGGAACAAGCCTACACAAGCTACCAAGACACACATAAATAACTGACCTTGGTTCCATTAAGTTGAGCCATTCCAAGCATTGCTTCTCTTCAATAGAAGGCTTGTTCCCTCTCTCAAACTTGTCCAAACTCTCCTTGTTACACAAAGACACCGGACCTATGCACCAAACTCTCTTGTTCATAGCCTGCTCGTACTCCTCAGCACACCCTTGTTCCAATTCCTCGAAGCTATTCACCACAATCCCATAAGCAGACATCTCAGCCTCAACCATCTTGTCCCTGAAGTCATCCAAGTCAGGTAGAGCAACAAACGCCCCAGGAAGCTGTGCTCTTGTTACCTCAACCCTTTGGGGCAATCCAGGAATCACAAAGGGTTGTGAATCAGATTTGACAGAAAGATGAACATTGCTGAGTTTGATGTTGTGGGAGCTGAGCAACGAGAAACAAGACATGCCATGGAAAACAAGCCTCGGAATGTTGAACTTGGAGGCTGTTATTGAAGTCCAAGAGAGGCACTTATCTGAAATAATGCAACTTGGAGGAGAAGCATGGCTTTGTAGGTACTCTTCCAAGGGCCCTTGAAGCGTGTCAAGTGCATTGTAGAACCTTCTGAGGAGGGTTCTTGATGGCAAAGTGTCGAGATTCTCGCACCCCAATGGAAGCCCCACTTGCTGGCACGGGAATGGGATCTGCAAGAGGTGAATTCGCAGGCCAGATTGTGATGCTCTACGAATTGTTTGCTCAAATCTTGAGGCGTTCTGAGGGGTGCTGAGCAAGGTCACGATCACTCCTTGCTCGGCCAGGATCTTTGCCATGTCTACCATGGGGATCATGTGGCCTTGAGCAAAGAGTGGAACCAACACAAAGTGAGGTTGTTGCATGGGTTGATCAAAGGCCATGTTGGTTTGGGAAGTTATTGCTATGTGTGACTATGTTGTGGGTTTGGTCACTTGGAACATGGTGGTGTAAATAAACTGATCATCCATGGCTCTAGATTGGGTTGGTTAAGTCTCAATCGAGGACCTTGACTTTGAAATTTGAACACTTCAAATGTGGGCATGCAGCGAGCGTTCACATGAAACTTACCACACTTAATATAAAAGAAAATGGTCAAATACATTTCATTCAAGAAAATAGTCCATGAACTAATAATATAATCTAATTACTAATTGATGATGTAATCTAATTATTAATTATATGATAAATTTGTTAACTTTTATAATAATTATCTTAAAATTTATATAAATAATGATTTTTTTAGTTAACAATGTAATTTTGCATACAATGCGTGATTACCGCTGGTTCAAGAAAATTTTACATATGGAATCGAATAAAGTTTTTTTGCTAAATAGATCGTTTCTCATATATGAACGTAGCATGACCTTATACCACTATAGATAGTTTAGTGAGGTGGCAACATGGACAATGGACGTCGAGTTGGCAATGGAGAAGACAACTTTTTGAATGGGAGAGAGCACAACTTATTTTGTTGGAAGAAGAGGTGGGGAAGGCAAACTTGAAGGAAGGAGTCAGGGATGAATGGCTTTGGAAAGGTGAGAAAATGGGAGTTTATACAGTGAAGTCAGCTTATCACATTATTATTTCTAGAGGAGGTGGTCTAAAAGATGAGTTTTTCTCAAATATTTGGATGAAAGGAATTCCCTCTAAGAAACTATTCTTTGTATGGCAAGCTGGCCAAGATCGAATCCCATCAACACAAAATCTTGTCTATCGAAAAGCTGTGGAAGTGGAAGAAATTGTTTGTAAGAGGTGTAATGGTGCTATAGAAGATACAAATCACATTCTTGTAGGATGCAAGAAATCTTGGGAAGTGTGGAACAAAATACTGGCATGGTGGGGGTTTAGTGCTGCACTGCATACTGATGTTCGTCTTAATTTTTTTCAATTCTACGGTCTTTTTGATAAAAGAAGTATGAGGCGCTGGCATATGATTTGGTATGCAGGAATATGGACTATTTGGAAGAACAGAAATACAATTATCTTCTCAACAAATGGAAGGGGGTTGGAAGAAATGTTAGAAAAGATACAGGTTCTGTCATGGGAATGGAACAAGTCTGCTGGTGGGTTCATGTATTCCTTTATCAAATTGGATTCTAAACCCAACAGAATGTATTGAGGGGTCTGCGTAAATTCTGAAATGTTTTGGTGTTGGGGAAAATGAGCAAACAGCTTGTGGGCAAGTTATTATTAAGTAGTTTGTAGAAGGTTTTGTAGCTTGCTGAGGCAAAAATTACTAACAGACACAATCAGAATCACAGGAAAGGTTTTAACAATGTCATAGAGTTGCTACAGAGTTGAGATTGTAATATACTTTGTGCAGAGATTCGTTGGAGTTGCTGTTTAAGATATTTTGATGTGCTGTATAATTGAAGAATTGAAGATTGTTGTGCTATCCGAAGGCGTCAGGGTTTAATTGTAGGCTGGCCCAAATAGAACTTCACTTTTATGGAGGGCAAGGGTAGCAGAATTTTTTACATTGCAGAATGAATGTTATATTTTTACTGATATACTGTTTTTATATTCATTAGCAGTGGTTGGAATGTTCGGTGGGCATATCTTGTGCTTCACCTTTTATAATAAAATTTCTTGATAGTTTTTTTATAAAAAAAAACAATATTTCTAATAATAATTTTTGTTTACATGATAATGTTTACATAGAACATATTTAATCCAATATTTTTATTTGGGTTCTTAAATGGGTCTTATATATATACATCATTTATTTTTATTCTTTTTAAGACAAACATCTTAAAAATACATATTCTTTCCGATCCAATACTTATATTTAGATCCCACCAAAAAATTTACATCCTTATATTTTATCAATAATCTATTTTTTTTATGCAAAAAAAATTAACATGACACAATTTTTAAAATTTGAACACCGATGCTAAAAAGAGAACCTGATTTTGGAACCAATACTGCTGCATCCATGATACTGGTTTGAAATCGTATTGCATTCATCATAATATTTGATTGACTTACGGTGGATTCCGCGTGGATTCAGTCAAGAGTTGCGTGAGAAACGAGCAGAAGCAATATCGTATTCGTGCTATATCGGCTGTAAGCATTGTCGACTCTTGTGTTGACAGCTCTAGGCTGTAGCAGTCACGTATATATAAATAATGAATTAATACATTGATTATGAATATACTTTTTTTTTCTTCTCTAAAGTTAATTTTATCTTATTAGAGTGTGTTTAATTTATGATGAAAAGTATTGGAATTAATTTTGTCTCAAGTAAAATATGATTTTTGTAAACATACATATATGTTTAGTCATTGTTAAGTAATATCGATTTTGCTTCCAAAGTTCAATTTGACTAGAAGTTATAAAAAAAACAGCTTTTGCTTTAGATTGAAAAATCTAAATTAGATTTTTGAGCAAACTTGCTTTTAAGATAAAAATATTTAAAGATATAATATTTTATTTTGAAATTAATTTTGTTCAAAATCAAATTTATAAATGTTAACCCAAAGAACAATTAGAGTGTTTGTTTTCATTTTGTGTAATGTATATGGTGTACAAAATTTTCGGAAATTTTGTCATTTTTAAATTATAATTAATAATTTATGAAAATACGTTTTCTTTTTATCCATGAGATATCTGGAGTTTTTATTTTGCATGCAACTAATCATTCTTCAATCTTTCTATTGCGTCAGTCTATTTATGGAATAAAGTAGTATATCTAATTACGACTTTATGTTCGAGTCAGAAATCAAATTCTAGATTTTAATTAAAAAACTCAAGTATTAAATCACAAATATGGATTTTATAATATGTAACCAACTGCCTAGAGCAACCTTGCCAACCTAAACGGCTGCTTAGGAATGGTTATCAAGATTTAATTTGTTAACCTTACAAATAATTTGTTCGAACCATCAAGGGCCAAGGCCAACTATATTGGTTCTGTACTGAATATAGTTGTTTAATAGATGTACAACGATATTTTCAAAAATAAGAAATATCAATATGAAAGTGAAGAAATTGATAACCAAATATCCAAATCACTAAATTTTTCTATAAAATATATAAGTGCCACATATACCTACTACAATAATTTCGCAAATTAACGTTGGTCCATTAGCGATCGTCATGACATTGATGCCATAGTCTTTGTCTGTCGAACCTTATAACAGACATACATATATTTTTTGTTAATAATTTTTATTTATTTTTAACTGGTGTCGGCTATAATCTTTATTAAACCGATACTAAAATAAGCGTCGACCTAGAGATCGATGTAAATTGTGACAGCCAAACCAACACTACTTTATATATTTATTTTTAAAAAAATATTAGGCCGACGTTGGGTTTTAAAATGAGCATGAAACTGAAAACTCTTCTACGGTGATTAAAGATGATGATAGTAGTAATTAATAGAGATAATTGTGATGACAACAATAATAATAGTGGCAGTTAGCGTTGACAACGGTGGTGGTGTAACACCCTAAAAATTACAACTCAATAAATATATATTTGTGTGATTGAGTTATGATTTAATTGAAATTTATTTCTTTTAAATAAGAAAATGTATGTTTGAGTAATTAAAATATAGTTAGTATTATTGTGAGGATTTTCGAAACTTTTACGTGAGTTCCGTAAGCTGTAGAAAAAAAAAAAAAAGAGAAGCGGGGGTGTCTTTATAGGAAGTGTGGTGCAAATAGCAAAATTGGAAAAAAATCCCTTTCAAACGTTCACGATGCTTCTTTATTTTTCATTTTTCTTCCTCGGCGGTGGCGGTCTTCTCCCTGCTTCTCTCTAAATATTTCGTATCTTCTCTCTAATATTTAAGCCTCCAAATCAAAGTTTCTATCGATTAATCTTGAATATATCATAGAGGGGGACTAGAGCTTCAATACCCACCGATTGGATTTCGATTTCGTCGAGGTATGGAGGGGTTTCTTTTTTTTCCCTAAGCTATTTTCTTATTTTCTTGTTAAATATGAATTATGGCTGTTGTTGATGGTCTGTAAATAATTTTGAAAACCCGAAATAAGCTACTTGATATTTGGGTCCTGTGACTGTGTGGATTTTTCGTCTCGGTTTTCGTGCATGTTTTTGAGGATGTAAATATATTTTTCTATGTTTTGAAGCCTCTGGATATCGTGGTATTTTTCTCAGATTTTTTTGAGCACTGTAACTATTTTTACCGGAATTATTTTCGAAAACTGTTAATTCTGATAATGGGACTGTTTTGATTTTTACAAGAATTTTGGGACGTGATTTTGGAAAACTGGAACCATAAGTTCATTTTATGTATCATGAGGGTCATCTCTGAATTTTTTTAAGGTTAGGAAAAGTCGGAAAGTAATTTTAGAAAATTATTATTGTGAAACACCAAAACTGGACAGTGGAGAATTTAAATGGGGAAAATATCCTTTTTGAGCGAATTTGGCTATGAGAAAACTTTGTAACTTTATTTGAATTATTTAGAATATCTGTGAATTTTATCAGAATTTTATAGGAAATTTTGGTAATTATTTATGTTTTTATATGGGAGACTCTGTTCTGAGACATAAATGCTTTAAAAATTCAAAAAGGGTATTTTTGGTGGGTTTTTGGTACTGAGGAAATTATATGTAATGGTCCACATGTTGGAGATATTCTCTGTAAAATTGCACATAAAACGAATTTGATATGCTATTTTCTAAAAATATGGAATTGTGTTTTACAAAGCATGTACAGTCACTGTTTTTAATTCAAAAATAATATTTGTGGGTTGAATTTTCGTGAGATAAATTTATATGATGAAATATGTATGATATATAGTTTCTCTGTAAAATATCATGAAATTTAAAGTTGATATGATGTATCAAATAATTTTTGGTATGTGTGCACAACTATAGGTATATGCATGAAATTTAATTGGGTGATTGTGTAATTGTGCCTAATATCATTCGTTGGATTTGCTAATAGACATTTCACCTCAAAAGGGAGATTTCTATTGAAAACGTGTGTGTAATGTTATTTAATGGATTATGTTGAATTATGGTTTGTTAATGATTATTCTATTATTAACTGTGAATTGGAGACCGGGAGGAATGTTTTCCTCGGGCAAAGAGTGCTGGAATTTGTTTGTGCATGTGAATTGCTTGTGATGGTTTGTTGATTGTGGGAACGAGAATTTTTTATTCTTGTGTGGGAGCAAATGAACTCCAAATGGAGTACATTTGTGAATACTAGAAGGTCATTCTAGTAATCAATAATATTCACTATGAGCAATAGTGAATCAACTATAATTAAGAGTGTGAACTTAATAACATTATGGATTGGTAATTAGGAATTACCTATGCACATGGAGGATGATGGATGCTTGGACTTAGAAAGGAATTTAGGACCCTTGCATGGATTTGGGCAAAATGACTGAAGTAAGCATAAAATGTGAGAGTGGGTGAGGATTTCCATAAAACAAAGTAAGACAGTTAAGAATCATGATGTGGGTCATGATTGGGTAAAGTGCGATACGTACATGTGTTTGAAAGTTTGTGAACTGTGATTGTCCGAATCGTGGTGAGAACTGAAAGGAGGAAGGAACCTCCAACGCTAAGTCGTGTGAGACGGTTGAACGGATTTGTTCGTGGACAAAGCTTGAACGGATAATTGCGAGACAGGTCGTGTGGAAGCTTTATCTACGGTGAGCATTGTGCTTGTGAGATGACGGGGTCGTAATATTTAACCACTGTGATAGTGGGAGAGTTTGATCTCCGTGTTGTATGTCTGGGACATATGTTGATTGAGGACCGCCGTCGAGTACCTTTGGTAGAAAAGCTCACACAAACCTGTGAAAGGTCGCGTGGGATATTTCAGCTGCAAGTTATCTGTGAACCAAGGTCGGATTACGAATGACGCGTCACTTGAGGTGATGAGATCGTTACGATGTAGCGATAAAGGCAAAGTCCTTATTTATATATGCATATGTGAGCGTAGAGGTGGTACCTTTAGCTCGGCGTCAATTCGTCCGCACCTGTACCATGTGCAGCGGGAAACCCACATGCGACGAAGAAAGAAAATAAACTCTGTGAGAGAGTGTTGAGGAGTCAGTCCTCGGAGTAATGGATGACCACAGTTGGTACCTGGGAGATGATCGTAAGGCAGGTTGTTCTTGGAGGGTAAGGCACTGAGTTGTGACGATAGATCACGTAGCTGACTCGGCCACCCTGACAAAAATACGAGCCATCATCGGTTGGTGAGAGCCCGCCATTGTACCATGGTGAAGGGTGTACTCCCAACAGTCATCTAACTCAAAAATGTGTAAGACCACTGAGTTCTGGAAGTTCCAGTGGCAGCTGGCCAGTGTGAAATAATTTACAAGAATAGTTGTGGAAACGAATAGGTTTCGAGTGAGACTCGTGAGAGCACCACTGTGAAGTGGTTAATGTTGTATGTTTGTTTGAGACCGGAAGGTCGTTTGGTTGTTGGTTTAGAGGAGGAGAGAGACTCACTCCATACGCCTTTATTTTTCAGATTTAGACAAATGATCTTGTGCAGACAACAAAGATGGAACGAAAGGCTACAACAAGCACTGTGAACACGAGTGAATGTTTTAAGAGAAAGAAGAGGATCCTTCTAGGATGTTATTTGGGTTAATTGGGTATTTTTAAAATTTTCATTGAGTCACTGCTCTGAGTCTTAGTACTTTCTTGTATAAAAAGGGCTAGACTTGGTTTTAATATTATGATGTACAACTCTTTATACGTGGCTCAAATGAATAATGTGTTAAATTCCAAGAAGGTAAATGCATGAATATATTCGATGTAATAGAATAATATAATGCTGGATCTGAGGATGTTTTTAATTAAAGAAGATTTTGTTATGTTTCATGGTTTGCATCGAAGTTAATGTCTTATAAAATGAGTCTGATTTATTAAGACTGATATTTCATTAAAAGGAATTTTTATATATTAATAAGTTATTGGGGATGATTTTGTTTGGAGTTTTAAGTAACAACCTTTTTAAAGGAAAAACAAATCTTCCCGAATCAAAAAGGCTATTTTCAATAATTGGATATCGAATTACTTCATAAATTTCTTAATTAATAAGAAAATCTTTAATAGTAAAAAGGGGTGTTACAGGTGGGCCCGGTGGTGGTGATGTCCACAATAGTGATAAACGTGGTGGAGGTGGTGACTGTCATAGTTTCATTAGAGGTGTTTATATTTGGATTTTAATTTCAGCTACTGCAATTTTTTTTAAATTGTGATTTCAGAACTATTATTGAAACTTTTCACCTTTGTGAAGCCGAGAGAGAGAGGAAGATGCATCTACAACAGGAATTATGGAGGGTTGGGAGAAAGTGTGAATCTCTAGCTTGACAAAAGTCAAGAGCAAAATGGCTAATTGATGGTGACCGAAACTCAAAGCACTTTCACAATTTCATCAAATGGAGAAAAAGGAAGAACATGTTGAGGGGTGTGCATGTGGATGGTGAGTGGGTGGAGGAGCCTAGTAGGGTGAAAGTAGAGGTGGCGATTTTTTTTCAAGAAAGGTTTAAAGGGCTACGGGTTAGGAGGCCTTAGTTGGATGGGATACACTTCAAAACTATTTCACATGAGGATAATGTTTTTCTTATGGCGAAGTTTGATGAGATTGAGGTGAAGGAAGCGGTTTGGAATTGTGAAAGCTCAAAGTGCCCGGGCCCAGATGGTTTTAATTTCAAGTTTATCAAAGCTTTTTGGCACTTGCTTAAAATGGATGTCATGAGATTCCTTAATGAATACCACGCAAATGGTATTCTACCAAGAAGAAGTAATTCCTCTTTCATTTCTCTTATCCCAAAGGTTGAATTGCCACAAGGTTTGGGAGATTTTCGGCCAATATCTTTGGTTGGATGTATATATAAGATATTGGCTAAAATTCTCTCAAATAGAATTAAAAAAGTCTTGGGAGGTGTGATTGATCAAAGACAGAGTGCGTTTTTAGGTGGGAGATACCTCTTGCATAGTGCACTTTGTGGCAAATGAAGTGGTTGAGGAGGCGAAAAAGAGAAAGAAAAAGTGTTTGATTTTCAAAGTTGACTACGAAAAAGCCTACGACTCGGTTAATTGAGAGTTTTTGTTCTACATGATGAGAAGACTGGGCTTTCAAGAGAAATGGATAGGGTGGATTAGGGGATGTTTGGTAAGTAGCACAGTGTCAGTCTTGGTAAATGGAAGCCCCACAAATGAATTTAAGGTAACAAAAGGGTTGAGACAAGGGGACCCTTTAGCACCATTTTTGTTTACCATAATTGCGGAAGGGTTGAGTGGTATGATGAGACAAGCTGTGGAGAAAAATCTTTTCACTAGCTTTAAAGTGGATGGAGATGATGTACAAGTAAATCTACTTCAATATGCGGATGACACCATCTTCTTGGAGGAAGCCACATTTTCTAATGTTGTGACCATAAAAGGCATGTTAAGGTGTTTTGAGCTTGTTTCAGGATTGAAAGTAAATTTTCATAAAAGTTTCTTTGGAGCTATTGGTGTAGAAGAGGAGTTGGTGGAAAGGTATGCATATTTTCTAAATTGTAAGTTGTTGGCTTTTCCTTTTGTATATCTTGGCATTCCTATTGGTGCAAACCCTAGGGTAGAATCCACTTGGAAACCGGTGCTTGCCAAATTTAGGAAAAAATTAGCTCTTTGGAAACACAAAGTTTTATCCCTTGTGGGTCGGGTGTGCCTTATAAACTCTGTGTTGTCTTCTCTACCCTTGTTTTACTTATCCTTTTTCAAATTACCAAAAATAGTGGGGAGGAGGATCATTAGTATGCAAAGGAATTTTTTGTGGGGTAGTGAGTAGGAGAAAAGAAAGGTTGCTTGGGTAAAATGGGACAAAGTTTGTGAGCCTAAAAGATGCGGTGGGTTGGGAGTTAAAAATATTTTTGTGTTCAATGATGCTCTTTTAGAAAAATGGAAATGGGATATTTTCCATGATAAGGGATCCTTGTGGAATGAGGTGTTAACATCAAAATATGGTGGGTGGCGAGGTCTTTTTGATGTAGGGACATGTCACTCCTCATCTTTATGGTGGAAAGATTTGAGTAAGGTGTGTGGTGGACGAAATGAATCAAAGTGGTTTGACAACATGCTTGAGTGGAAGGTGGGAAATGGGGAAAAAAATAAGATTTTGGCAAGATAGTTGGCTTGGTGGGCAGTCATTGTATTTTCTTTTCCCTAGAGTGTTTATCAACGCTCAACTAAAGGATGAAGTTATTGCAAATATGGGTGGTTGGGAGGAAGATGGGTGGAGATGGAATTTTGTTTGGTGTAGACAATGGTTTGAATGGGAGAGGGAGCTTGTGAAGCAATTCTATGAGCAATTAGAAAATGTATCTCTATGCAGGGAGAATAGTGATGTTTGGAGACGGACAAATGACCCGTCGGGACTTTATTCTGTAAGCTCTGCCTAGGGGGTGCTGCAACAAGTGATGTCTCCAATACAAGAGCTTGAAATTTTCACACAAGTCTGGATATGTAAAGTACCAATGAAAGTCAACATTTTTTTGTGGAGGGTAATGGCAAATGCGTTACCAACGCTGGATAATCTTAGGAGGAGGAACATTCAAGTGCAGATAGAGGAAGACAGATGCATATTTTGTAATGAAGCTGATGAAACACTCAATCACATTTTGTTCTCCTGCAAATTCACGGATGGTATTTGGAAATTCTTCAACCGTGGTATGAGTATTGTGTCAGCCCTACCTGAAATCCCCAGTGCACATTTTCATCAGCACATGTTCACTTATGGTAGATCCATTGCATGTATAAGATGGAGGTATGTGTGGTGTGCTGTGGTTTGGGTCGTCTGGTATAATAGGAATTAGATCATTTTCCAAAATAAACTACTCTGCAGAGACAGTATTTTGAACGAGATATTCTTCCACAGTTGGTCATGGGTGAAAGTGTATGACTCCTCTTTTAGCTATACGTTTGCACAGTGGGTCTCAAACATGCAGGCATGTATTGCGGGATGATCAACACACACGCGTCACACATGCAGGAAGCACATACTGAGAATGGGGACTCTTTTTCTATCTAGTGGGAATTTATTCGGTGGCTGAAGATTGGTATTATGATGCATATGTTATTGGCCCAGGGAATTTTGGGGTATGCAACGCATTTATGGAAGTGCATAGTATTAACTGAGTGTTGATGTAGGAATTAATGGTCCACTTTGGGTTGGTGGGTGATGGTTGTTTGTTGTAATGTGCGACAGTAGATGAAATTATGATGTTTGTGTAGTCTTTGGATTGGTGGTTTGGTTATTAAATATTTCCATAAATGTGGTAAATATGCAATAACCACACCGATGATTGTATTTGGCGAACCATGTTTCGCATATGTATGGGTATCACTTATACCCTTTTTAGTTATATATATAAATTCTTTTGCTGATTAAAAAAAAAAACTTTTCATTTTTTCATTAAAAGAATTTCTCATTTGAAACACTCTCATACATACATACATAATTGTGTGTATGCATGTATGAATTATCAAAATTAAAAATTATTTAAAATTTTATTTGCCTTTTTATTTTAATTATATTTTTATTATAAGATATAATAATTTTTATTAATTTTATATTAAAAACACTTTCGTATCTACATATACACGTATATGTGTGTGTTATTTATGATATAGTTTATTATAATGATAATCATGATTATACCAACAATCTTATATATTAAAAAAAAACATGGGATTTTCCATTAATTTAACTATGGTAGTTATACCAGAAGTCTCAAGTAATTGACGTTACCCTTTTTTTTTTCTTTCTTAAAAGCTTTATAAAAGATAAAGTTAATTTTACAGCCCCAACTTTCCCCATGTTTTTTAACCATTACAAAAAAGAAATAATTTTATCTAATTTAAAATTGACAAATTAATAATATTGAATCGAACATGTATTGAGAATTAATTGACATTTTATCTGCTGACTTGTTTCAGATTAATTTTATATGGAGTAAATTACACTAATCAGTAATCACTCATGATATTTCATGAAATTACACAAATACACTTTATGTTTTTTTTTTAACCATTACAGTTATCTCTCTCACTATATCTTCTCTCCCCACTTTCCATCTCAAACCCTAACCCACATTTTTTTAATGAGGTTTCATGATGACATATTTATTTGGTTGTTTGTATATTGCATTGTCCAACATTGTTGGGGTTTCTGTAAAAAAAAAAAAACATTGTTGTGGGTTGTTAGAATTTCTCTTTCGTTAATTAATTAGGTGACCGTCTTTTGGAATTTTTAACTGGCCAACGATCCACTAGTCCTCTCCTTGAACTTGAAATGCTTGTTTTATTGAAGGGGACTGAACATGACATTAGTTATTACATTCGTACTCTTCCTAGTTAAGTTTCAGAACAATTTGCTAACCTTCGCATGCACGTTAGATAACATTTTCTAAAGAATTTAAAGATGATACAATGAAATAGTTTTACACAGTCATCCAATCATAAATCATCGTTGAAATAACTTTTAAGATAATTTTTTAAAAGTCAACAAACTTACCATGCGTGATGGATTATGATTGGATGACAGTGTAAAATTATTTTATATATTGTCTGTGCATTGTCCTTATTTTCTTTTCCAAATAATATTCTAAATTAATATATCTTTCGTGTCAAATTTGCTTAAATCGTCTCAGCGCAACAATTATATTTTGTTGTAATATTTTAAAATCTTCAAAAAATAATTGGATTTAAAAACTTATTTTGGATTTTTGGTTCCGTGAGTTTGAAAACTCTGACCTTTCATAAAATAGAACAATCATTCTCTTTTTCTTCTTTCTGTTTTTTATTTTTCCTACTTGAAATTTTGGGGTATTTTCACCCTCACTCATGCATTTAGTAAATCGGTATCGTTGAATAAAGATTAAATAACTCATATTTAACATCTGAGTTGTTCAATCTCCGTCTAATAGTTAAAATTTTCCAATTACATGAATGTATGAAAATTTTGACTGCATTGAATTTGATTTCGAGTGGCTCCTGCCATCGTTTATTTTATTTTATTTTATTTTTTTTGAAGAATCTCCTGCCATAGTTAATTTTTTTTTGGAATAAACCATAGTTGATTGAGGCATCGCATTTGATTATTTTTTTTTTAATTACTATGTGCACGTTTCTATTTTTGAATTATGGTATATATGTGATGATGACTATCATCTATCTTCACAATTCACATGGGACACTCGTTGGAGCATATTTCCTCATTGAAATGTGTCTATCGATCTTCTTCAAAAATATATTTTATGCAACGTGCTACACACTTTTCACGAAATAATAGGTATATCCATTAAACCTTGTCAAGTTGGTGCTATGCTAACCTGTGGGCTAGCAATTTTTTTTGACAAAAGTCCATGTATTATCTTGGAGATTTGGACAGTTGGACCTGGAGTTTTACAGGCACTACTGAAAACATTGTTCGTTGAAAAATGCCCCTTGAACCATTGCACTTGGCATGAATCCTTATTCGGATGTTGGTGCCTCTCCTCACAAATATTTTCTAAAATTAATTTGAACTCCTAACAAGTATAATTTTATCGCATTTGAACTTGTAATATTATAAAAATTCTCGACTTGCCTTGTTCACAGTTGCTTAGGCCTTAGATTATGTGATTGTAAAGAACAACATTTTCAGAATCAAGTGCACTGGATCGATTCTAAAAGAAACCAGATGCCCATAGAAAATGTTTAAATCCATTGTTCAATCGCAAAGGTCAATGTCCCAGTGAGCAGTAGGGGATTGTTAGTCTCACCCTCTTCATCCCAATCTTTTGATAAATTCTTTATGAGGAGTGCTAGCAACACATTCTCTAACACACTCTTCTTAACACACACTCTATCATTGGTAGAAATTTATTGAAAAATACAAAATCAGGAGAGAGAGAGTTATTACTCCCTCCGTTCCTAAACTCTTAATTTTTAAGGTTAATGCACACAGTTTAAGAAACATTTAATATTACTCACAAATAATACATTTAGTCTAAAATACCCTCATTTAATATGTATGATGGAAGAAGGTGTGAAAATCTAGGTCATGTTAAATAGGGATATATGTGGAAAAAAATAATTAATGAGTCTTGAAATGTGTAAAATATCAAGAGTTTAGGAACAAAAATAAGAAGTTAAAACATCAAGAGTTTAGGAATGGAGGGAGTAAATAACAAGTGGAACCTATAAAAAATTGTGATTTCCAATAAGTGTGTTCAAAAGTGTGATAAAGAGTGTGTTGCTAGCATTTCTCATTCTTTTTAACTAAAATACTTGATGAAAACTTATTTTCATTATGTATCTAGATAAGATCTTATCAAAAAATATATTTTCGTTGTTGTATTATTAGGGGGTATGATTTCACAATATATAACGTAAACTCACAAACAGAAATGTGATTCTGTCAAGGGTATTTTGATATAAAAAAAAAAATCATTCAAAAATTTGGCTGGTGAACTTAGCAAATTAGTGGGTAAGAATAAGAATCCCCTGAGCAGTAATATCCACGTTCTAGGGCCCAAGGTCTAAGCCCAGCAAAAGTAATCACACACTGGAAGATGGTCTTGGAAGACAGCAAACATTCAACCAAAGGAGCACCTTATTATGCACCGAAAAAGGAAAAACATAAAAGTGTAAAAAGGTGCCAGCGTGGCAATCCTCATGACACAATCCAACGGTCCACATCCTCACATAATTCATTCACGCAGATCGCCACACAATCCAACGGCAAAGAACCCTCCCCCTCATCCTATATAGTATCACAAACCTCACACGTCAAACACAGAGTAACAAACAAGAGTGCAACCTTTTCATCTCCGAAGCCGAGCCAGCAGAACCAACCACCCACGATGTCAGGAAGAGGAAAGGGAGGCAAGGGTTTGGGAAAGGGAGGAGCGAAGCGACACCGTAAGGTTCTGAGGGACAACATCCAGGGGATCACAAAACCCGCGATTCGGCGTCTCGCGAGGCGTGGCGGCGTGAAGCGCATCAGCGGTCTCATCTACGAGGAGACACGTGGCGTCCTCAAGATCTTCCTCGAGAACGTGATTCGCGACGCGGTCACATACACCGAGCACGCTCGCCGCAAAACCGTCACTGCCATGGACGTTGTTTACGCCCTCAAGAGGCAGGGCAGAACCCTCTACGGTTTCGGTGGTTAATTAATTTATTAGGTTAGGAAATTAGGAACAAGGTCTTAGTGCCTCGTACGTTTCGAATTTTTGTTAATATCGAATCATGTGTTGCTCAATCTTCACAATGTAATGCTTGGTTGTTGTTTAATCCTATGGCTGATTTTTGTTTAATTTGTGTTCTTATCTGGTTTTTCAATTTTTTTTTCTTAACCGCGCGTATTAACTAATCAACCCTTTTGAATGATAATGTGACTGGAGTTTTTTATTTCTGGGTCTTAGAATGTGTTACTTTGATTAGGGTATTTCGAACTTGAGGGTGGGTGAAAACATTATTATTATTATTATTATTATTATTATTATTATAAAATGAAAACGAAGTTCATGGCCTTATAACCATTTTGAATTTTAATCACCTTTCCTTTCATCAATTGAAAGCTGAAATCTCTGTTTCGCAGTGGCCAATTTTACCTACAGAAGCGTCGATTCGTCGTGCTCAGATTTGGGTAGCTTGGAAAGACCAATCCGCCATAAACTATCCCCAATCCTCTGTTTATTTTTTAAAACTTTTTTGTCACATTTTTTTATTTTTATTTTTATATTTCGTATTCGAAATGGCAAGAATTTGCGAAGGAAAAGTTTTTAGTACATTTTATGTTGGCATAAAAAAAATAAATCTAAAAGATATGTTTATACTTAAGGGTAAAATAGTATTTTTATTATTATACTAACTTTTTTTTTTTATTCTTATCCATCAAATAACTTTAAATATTTATCTTTTATTTTACTTGAAATTGCATGAAATGTCTGAAAAAAAGCTTAATATTAAAATTTTCAATTTTTTGGTTGTTTGTGAAACTTACTTTTCATATAATTTTTGTTATGTTTATGATTTTTTTTGTTCAAACATAGTTGAGTTCCATAATTGTTATGTGTGTGAATCAAAGGGGATAAAATTCACGTCTTGAATTAGTTCAAAAATAGGTTCAAAATTGTGTCACAATAAAAAATCCATCACGGTTTGGGAATTAAAATTTGAGAAATAAAAGATTAAAATAAATGTTTTAAAAGATAAAGAACCAAAATTTTTTTTAGTAAAAAGACAAGGGACAAAAAATATATTATCTTTAAGACCAAGGCAAGAGTGAACCAGTGCTACAAGTGATTTATGGTAAATCATTTTTATACATCATAAGATTAATCTAATCCACATAGATATATGGTTTATCCTCTGCACCAGATTTTGTTTCCCTCTCTCTCCTCTGCAAGCTAACAAAGCCCTCACTGCCAAAAACTAGTTGCTTCAAATCTTGTATATGGCAACAGGAATGACAACGAAACGTCTGAAACAAGGAATCACGAAGAGAACAAACAATGAAATTTGCTAAATGCCAACCGTAATGTTCATATACTCTTGAAAGATGGGGAACTTATTGCTCAAGTTGTAAATTCAATTGAAATTTGGTGTTTAGTCGTTCTAGACTGAGAGGGTGAGTGTGAGGGGCTTGTCGGACACGTGGAGGAGAGCGGCGAGGGCGGAGGTGGAGGAGGAGAGAGGGAGGAGGGCGGTGTGGGAGAAGGTGTTGATGCTGATTTTGCAAAAGCAAGGGGTGGCGGCGAAGAGAGGCTGTTTGGTCAGAAAGGGTAGTTTGGGGGAGAGAGGAAAAAATCTGGTGCAGAGAGTACACCATATATCTGTATGGATTAGATTAATCCTGTGGTCTATATAAATGATCCATCATAAACCATTTGTAACACTAGTTTACTCTAGCCTTCGTCTACCTTTAAATAGTATAAGATCAAACTTATCATATTCTTATCATACCCTATTTTTATTCAACACTTATATCTTATTCTATTTTTGCAATTAAATATCATTTATGAAAGTTAAAGAAACAATTCTTTAAATTTTTTTTATATTTTTATAAATATTTAATTATTTAAATTGACTATCTTTAATTGAGTGAAAAATATTTTTTATTTTTATTTAAATTATTATAATTTTTTTAATTAAACTATTTTATGATATATATATATATATATAATACTACTTTTATTTTCTTTTGAAAATATTAAATCAAAACAATTTCAACTTATTATATAAAAAATATTATTTTATATCATATATAATAAATGAATGCATTAAAACCCATTATCTCTCTTCAAATACCTAATAATAAATGTACATTTAAAACTCACTCTATTAAATGTCCCACTAATTAAGAATATTTATTAAATAAATGAAAAATAAAATAATTAAAAGGGAATTGTCTAATGTACCCTTATTTCATGAGGGAAAAAGTGCACCAAAATTTTATTATTTTATATTGTAAAAGATTCACGCCAAATAGTAAATTACAAATCTAGTCACGAATGATGTGCACCTTTTTTTTTTTTATCGCTAATAAAATAGTTGAAAATGCCCTACGACACTTACTAAAAAATAGAACATTTATTATGTAAAAACTAAAAAAGTAATTTAATATTTATATTTAAAGTAATTGAATATAACATATTTACCAACATGTTGGTCTAAGTAGAACTAGGCTCGAATTCTTTAAGTAAAGTCTCGGGTTCAAGTCTTGTGGATGGAAAAAATGTGGTTGGGAGGGGAGACTCTACTAAATGTGGCTAGTTAGGTTCTCCAACGAAGATTAGTCATTAGCAAAACTGATGAATACTTCGTACCAATGTCATGTTGACAAGAAAAAATTAGTATAACATACAAAAGATCAAGTAACCATCATAAGTGACCCACTAGTGTATGTGATGCAATGTCAGCATGTGACACTTCTACATTTTTTTCTTTTTAGGATCCTGGTACTAAAAATAGTGATATCAAATTTTGGAGGGATAAAAGTCAAAGAAAAATATTTTATGGGGACTAAAACTAAAATTTCTTCATTTTACAAGGACAAAAAATAGTGATTTCAAATTTTAAAGGATGAAAACAATATAATTTTTTTTACAGAAAGAAAAATCAAAACTCGTTTATTTTTTACAGAAACCAAACCCAACAAAGCTTAAGATTTAAAAATAGAAAGGGAAACAATTATTTCTTACTTAGAAAAAAATTATTCATATTGTTTCATCATATCATATAAGAGTCGTGGGGTTAGGGTAGGTTTATTTTAAAAAACAAGAATCGTATATTCTAAAGAGTCATTGTTAAACGAAGGCATATGACAGTGGGTATATGTCAGAAGTAGAATAACTATCAGACTGAGCTAAAAACAAAATAGAAAATGCATTAGACTGAACAGATAGAGCATCAGACGCAACAGAGTTTGATCAGACGAAGCTTACAGACTATGCTGTAAGACTCTCAAACGAAGCAAAAACATAAAAGTTGTGAACTAAGAACCAGAAACCTCACACGAAAGAGAGAAAAACTGACTTGATGTATTTCAGTAATGCAAAAACATTTTTAAAGTGTTATAATGAGAGCTTAAATAGGCAAACTATGAAGCCGCTCATTGGGCAAAGCCAAAAATAATCATAACTAAGCTAAAAATAAACATCATTAGCCTGCAGCTACAATTAGCTTTTTCTGAGCATAAGCACCCTTTAACCAAAACGTACAAGCAACCCAAAAAAATAAAACATGCAGTTAATGTTAAAGATAAAGTAAAAATCTCAAATTCTAACACTCATCCTTGAGATTTTTCTTCAACACTCCAAGCTTTGATCTTAACATTTCAAACTTGCCCTTTGGAAGGGCTTTGGTCATGATGTTTGCAATTTGATTTTCAGAGCTGCAATGCTCCAACTTGACTTCCTTTGATTTCTCCGCTTCTCTAATGGCATGATAATTTACTTTGATGTGCTTAGTCCTTCCATGCTAAACAGGATTTTTGGCTATAGCAATGGCTGACTTATTGTCTACCCACAAAACAGTTGCTTCACTTTGAACCTGTCCAATGTCTGATAAAAATTTTCTTAGCCAAATGGCTTGATTTGCTGCAGCTGCAGCTGAAATATACTCAGCTTCAACTGAAGATTGAGCAACCACTTCTTGTTTCTTTGAGTTCCATGAGAAAATACCATTGCCAAATGAGAAAACATAGCCTGAGGTACTTTTTGCATCGTCTGAACTTCCAGCCCAGTCACTGTCTACATAGCCTTGAAGCTCTTTACTTTCGTCTTTTAGAAACCAAAGACCATAGTTTGTAGTTCCCCTTATGTACCTCAAAACTCTTTTTGCTGTGCCAAGATGAACTTAACTTGGAAATTTCATAAACTTGGATAATAAACTTGCAGCAAACATTAAGTATGGTCTGGTAGCAGACAAATACAACAAACTTCCAATCAGACTTCTATAAACAGATGCATCTCCTTTATTATCATCTTCATTCTTGGACAATTTTTCATTCACAACTAGTGGAGTGGCAATAGGCTTGCATCTTTCCATGTGGAATTTTCTCAAGATCCCAAGGCATATTTCTTTTGCGAAATGAAGATTCCATCTTTTGATTGGAAAATCTCCATTCCAAGAAAGTACTTCATTTAACCCAAATCAGTCATCTCAAATTCACTTTCCATATCAATCTTGAATTGGTTTAAGGAATTCGATTCACTTCCTATCACCAATAAATCATCAACATATAAAGAAACAATGAGCTGCACTTCATCCTTTGACCACTTAACATACAAAGTGGCTTCATTATCACTCATTTTAAACCACTTTTGCATAAGATAACCATCGATTATGCTATACTAGGCCCTTGGTGCCTGTTTCAGACCATACAAAGCTTTGTGAAGCTTGTAAACTTTATCTTCTTGACCTTCAGGTTGTTCAACATAAATGTCTTCTTCAAGCAGACCATTTAAGAATGCTGACTTAACATCAAAATGATATATTCTCCAGCCCATCTTGGCTGCCAAAGCAGTAAGCAACCAGATTGTGTCATGTCTTGCTACAGGAGCAAATGTATCAGAAAAATCAACACCATGCTGCTGAAAGTAACCTTTTACCACCAATCTAGCTTTAAGTTTGTTCACAGAACCATCTGAATTGAGCTTGGTTCTATAAACCCACTTAACACCAATTACTTTTCGATTGCTTGGTCTGTCTACAAGCTGCGAAGTGTTGTTCTTTTCTATCATCTTGATCTCCTCCTTCATGGCAGCTTTCCATCCTTCAGTTTCAATAGCTTCAACATAACTTGCAGGCTCTAATGCAACCGCATTGCATCTAGCATAAACATCCTCTAATGTTCTGCTGCCCCTCACTGGAACATCAGTGTCACTATCTTAATTTTCTCCTTCATCTTCAGAATTTTGCTCTTGCAATTATTCTTCTTCAGGCAGTCCCTTACTAGGACCTTTAGCTTGCCTTTTTTCCCAATTCCATTTGGACAACTCATCAAACTTCACATCTCTGCTGACCAGAATTTTTGAGTCTTCAAGTTATAAATACAGTATCCTTTGGAGTTGCTGCAGTACCCCAAAAAGATGCCAACTTCAGACTTTTGATCAAGTTTGCCCCTCTTCACTGCAGGAATAAGAGCATAACATACACACCCCAAAACTTTTATATGCTCCATTGAAGGCTTTCTTACATACACACCCAACAACTTCAGACTTTAGCTTTTTTATTTCATAGCCAGCCTCCTTTTTAACCATAGACTTGAATCTTTGAAATGCAGCAAACACCTCTAACTTTTGCTTCAGAAAATATACCCAACACATCCTTGTAAAATATCAATAAATAGCATAAAATATTTGCTGCCATTCAAGGATGCTATGCTCATGGGTCCACACACATCAATGTGTATAAGCTGTAATTTTTCAGTGGCTCTCCAATTTGCAACAGATGGAAAAAGCAATCTATTTTGCTTTCTATACTAACACATCACACACATCAACATTATCTTTAATAGCAGGCAAATATTCAACTAAGTCATTTGAACTCATTTGCTTCAAAGTGGAGTAGCTAAAATGACCAAGTCTTTTATGCCACAGAGGAGAATCGTCTACTGCACTTGGAAAAGCATGGATATCTGTTCTTTTCCATTCTACTGGAAAGCTTTTATCTCGCATTTTTATCGACATTAATTCACTCCTAGAAGAATCAAATATAGTGCATTTCATATCTTCAAAAATCAAGGAATAATTTCTTTCTAGCATTTGACCCACACTCAAAAGACTTTGGCTTAACTCAGGCACAAATAAAACATCAGTGATATATTTGATACCTAAAGGAGTTTCAACAGCAACAACTCCTTTGCCTTTGACATCAACATGTTCTCCATTGCTTATGGTGACTTTGGAAAAGTAGGTCTGATCTAGCTCCTTAAAGATGCTAGCATTGTGGGTCATGTGATTTGTGCATCCACTATCGATTAGCCATGCTTTTTTGCTCTTGCTCGTTGAATAACAAGTAGCAATAAATAATTGCTCCTCGTTCTGTTGGTGATGCTCAACAACTTAAGTTGACTGTCCTTGCTGGTTTGCTTTATTTTTACAGACCTTTTCCACATGACCAAGCTGATTGCAGGCCTTGCATTTAACTCCTGGCCTGAACCAACGAAAGTTTTCAGTATGTTTGCTCTTCTTACAGTGGGAGCAAGGTGGAAACTTGTTTTTCCAACCTCCTCCTTTCTTGTTGCCTTCTTCCTCCTTCTTTTCTTTTCCTTTTTACCACTAAATGGCTTTTTTCCAGAACTGCTCCAGCCTTGGGCTTTGCCTATGGAGTGTGCCATAAGAGCACCTTCCATACTTTCTTCCATTCTCAGAGATCTCCTGTGTTCAGTGGCTTGCAGAGCATTCACAAGCTCTGCAATAGATATTTGAGAGAAATCCTTATTTTCTTCTAGAGAGGGGATTTTTGACTTAAACCTCTCTGGAAGACACACTAGGATTTTCTCCATTACACGTTGATTACTTAGCTCCTCTCTAAGTAATCTGATTTGTGTAACTACCTTCAAGAGTCTGTCAGTAAACTCTTTGACAGATTCACTTTCTTTCATCTTTACAGCTTCAAACTCCCTTCTCAAGTTCAACCCTTGCATTCTTTTTGTTCTTTCACTCCCTTGGAACTCTTCCTTCAACTAATCCCATGCCTCTTTTGCAGTCTCAAGAGTTAGAATTTTGATAAACACATCATCATGTAGTGCTGCTTGTATAATGGCAAGTGCTTTGCCTTCCTTTGCCACTTCATCATTGTGACTCCTTATTTGAGCTACTGTTGGGTTTTCTGATAATGGAGTTGGGTTACTTCAATTTTCCACTATATCCCACAAACTCTGAGCTCTAAAATAAGTCCTTATTTTTGCAGCCCACAAATGAAAGTTTTCACCTACAAAGAAAGGAGGTGGAGGTAGAGAACTACTGTTGGAAGCCATTTTTGTGTCTGAAGGTTTTTTGTGTGTGGGTTGTCTCATTGGTTTTTTTCACTCTATTTTTTTTTTGGTTTTTCTCTCCCTCGTTGACTCTGGTTTTCACTCCATCACAGTCCCTTAAAGACCATTTAAGCTCTAGATACCATGTTAAACGAAGGCATATGATAGTGGGTATATGTCTAAAGTAGAATAACTATTAGATTGAGCTAAAAACAAAACAGAAAATGCATCAGACTGAACAAATAGAGCATCAGACGTAACAGGGTCTGATCAGACGAAGCTTACAGACTATGCTGTAAGACTCTCAGACGAAGCAGAAACATAAAAGTTGTGAACTAAGAACCAGAAACCTCACACGAAAGAGAGCAAAACTGACTTGATGTATTTCAATAATGCAATTTTTTTTTAAAGTGTTACAATGAGAGCTTTAATAGGCAAACTATGAAGCCCCTCATTGGGCAAAGCCAAAAATAATCATAACTAAGCTAAAAATAAACATCATTAGCCTGCAACTACAATTAGCTTTTTCTGAGCATAAACAACCTTTAACCAAAATGTACAAGCAACCCAAAAAAACAGAACATGCAGTTAATGTTAAAGATAAAGTAAAAATCTCAAATTCTAATAGTCACATTATGACTTACTAGGGTAGACATGCTTATAAAATCCCAAAATATCACTTAAATATTTTTGGACAAGACTCTTATTCTTCTTCAAAGAGAGTGTCCAACCGGTTGTTAAATGTAAAAATAAACATGTTCAAACCCCTTTTATGCTCATCCGTAATAAATACAAAAATTAAAGTGAGAAAAACCAAAGTTACTGGAAAATAAATTATCCCACATTTATTAAAAATGAAACCAAAAACCAAGGAACCATTGTATCAGTTTCAAGAAAAACAGAGAAGAAATGCTTCAAATACCAAATGTGTTAAAGCAAAAGCTTATCACAACACGTATATGCGTTTGGTCACTTAGCTTTGATTTGTACATGTATTATGTCATCGATTAGCATGGACATGTTGCGATAGGAAGATCCACCTTCTTCCATTGCTTTCTTTGCCACATCTGCATACTTTCTAGCTCTTTCTCTTCTCTTTTCTCTTTCTTCACTTTCACCCATCACTTTCTCTATAGCCTTTTTAACATTGTCTTTATTCACTAGACCAGATTCACCATAGTTATCTTCCACGCTCACACCAATCTCAGCCACTTGCACAACAAACTTCTCATTGCAAAACTGATGAGAAAACATAGGAAATGTCACTAAAGGCACACCAGCACAAATGGCTTCCACTGTGGAATTCCATCCACAGTGTGTGAAGAATGCTCCTGTTGCTCTATGTGGCAATATCACCTCCTGTGGATCCAAATCCCGAATCAAAATCCCTCTTTCTTTGACTCTTTCTTCAAATCGCTCTTCTAACAACCACCTTTCAATTTCATCTCTCCCATATGCTCCTTTTAACACCCAAATGAATGGTCTTTTTGTTGCTTCCAATCCTAAACCAATCTCTATCAGTTGCTTAGGTGCTAAACGATTATTGCTACCAAGGGAAACATAAATTACCGAGCTTTGAGGCCATGAATCAAGCCACTTCACATATTGGTTGGTTTCAATTTCACCAGCATTTGTGACCAAGACATCCTTGTTTGACAGTGATAAAGGGCCAACACACCATACCTTTTGCCCTGTAAAGCTCTGATACACTTTAACATATTCTGCTTCCAACTCTTCAAAACTATTCAGCACTATCCCATATGCTTCTGCTTCAGATACCCTTATTCTCTCACGTATAGCATTCAAGTTTCGGCTTGGGCCAAACTTGAATATTGTAGGCAACTGAGATTTCCTCATTTCAATTCTGTGGGGTAATCCGGGGACAACAATTTGTTCTGAATCAGTCTCACGGATCTTATAAGCATGCAAGTTGTAATTGCACAAGAGATTAAAACAATTAGTCAAATCAAATATTATTCTCGGGACCTTTAACTTGATTGCGATATCAACAACACAATAAATGAACTTGTCATATATAATGCAAGATGGAAAAGGGTTTAGCTTTTCAAGAAGCTGTTCTATCTGCGGCTGCAACATGTTTAAATCTGTGAAAAAGCTCTCCCTATAATCTATTGAAGGCAGTTCTATGTTCTCAAACCTCTCTGGCACTGCATCCTCTTCATTAGGAAATGTAACTAGTTGAGTTTGGATTGGTGACTTAGATTGGATCTCTCTATCAATGGTGTCTCTGAATTGCATTTCGCCGCGGGGTGTGGTGATTATGGTCACTTTCACATTGCGTCGTGCCATCAACTTGGCCATGTCTACCAATAAAGGAATGTTACCTGGCACCATCAAGGGGATGAACACAAAGTGAAGGTTACATCCTGGTGTTTTTTCCATTGGAAGTTCTTGTGTTTGTGTCACAGGAAGACTGAAATTTGAAGGGAAATAAGTTTCAAGTTTTGTGAAACTTGTCACAGATATAGATTTGAATGGAGGCTGCTAGACAAAATATTAAATATATCTTAATCTTATGAAGCTTCTGTCACTATGATGTGCTTAAGGTTGTGGTTGCAGGTGAAGAATGGTAGATTTAAGAGTTTCAATTTTGTCATTAGAATAAAATTGGTATATTCTCCAACAATATCTTCTTACATACTAATCTTCCTAATACTTTATGAAAAGTATTAAATGCAAAATTAAATACACCTTTTTGAGGAAAAAAATAAATGCACTTCATATATTAGAAATATTAAAATATGAGAAGAAAGACTATGCCCTGACAGTTGTAAAATACTACATCCGTTCCTATTTATAAGATGATGTTGACTAATTTACGTTTATTAAGAAAATTAGTTAATCTAAGTATTAACATTAAATTTGTCTGTAATTATAATATCTTTCCAAATTTATCCTTAAATAATTAATGTATGAAGAGAGAATAATAGTAATGGAGTTTTAATTTTTAAATCTAAACTCTTTAATTCTCCAATCATCATAAGAGAGAGAAAGAGACAATCCATAGCATTTATTTTTTATAGATCGAAATAATTAAGGGTATTTTGATAAAAAAAAAAATTAATGCAAGGAATAATTGGAATAGAGTCTTATAAAAAGGGACAAGAAAATTTCAAAACAATGTCTTATAAAAAGGGACGAAGGTAGTAGTTTTACACCGTCATCCAATCATAACCCACCATGTACATTGACTTTTACAAAATTATTTTACATTGTCAGTACATCACTATTAAACTCTTAACATATTTGATACTAATAAAGTAGAAACATTAATAAAAGATTATGCAAATAATATACACTTAATTTCCTCTAAGCAATATACACTTAACAAAAAAATACTAATTTACGCAAAATGGTGATTTGCAAATCTAGTCATGAATGTCATGCCTTTCTTTTTTTTTTTATCGCCAATAAAAAAGTGGCAAATGCTCTATCACTCTTACTAAAAATAGAAAATATTAATATTTATTATATAAAAAATATAAAAATTATTGGCTTAACTATGGTTTTATTCTTAAAATATAATCGTATTTTGCTTTTAGTCCCTAAAATATTTTTACTTGACTTTGGTCCTCATAATTTTTTATTTATTTTGATCCTCGTTATTTTGTTATAGTATATTCCTTTTTTTTAGTCCTTGTAATACTTATATATCATTTACTTTTAGTCCCTATCAAATATTTTTTAAAGGGACTAATTCAAAATGAATAAAATATTATAGGGACTAAAACAAAAAAAAAATAGATATATAAGAAGGACTATAATAAAATAACAAGTACCAAAACAAAACAAAAATTACATGAACTAAAAGTCAAGATTTTTTTCAAAGACCAAAAACAAAATACGATTATATTTCAAGGATCAAAACATATTTATGCCAAAAACATTTAATAATTATATTTTAAAGTGACAGTTTAATGACTAAAATACTATTAGCATAATTATTTTAAAGTAAGAGTTTAATAATTATACATTATCAATTAATAAGAAAACATTATTAATATGAATTTTAAAATAATTATTTTAAAAACCAACAAATTTACCATTTATGATAATTTATGATTAGATACCAATATAAAACTGCACATATAATCTATTTCCTCTTAACTTAATTTAACATAATATAGTTAATACTATCATTTCAGTATCCGCATTTTATTAGTTCTAAATTTTAAATCTGTTCATTCCTTTTTTTTGACAGTGAAATCTATTCATTCCTATATATAATTTCTTAAAGAATATTAATTAGCATTTTTTGTTGTTGTATAATAAAGCAACCAGAATCGAAACTAAGTTCTAATTAGCATTTAGTTACATTTAACTAGTGTCATTATCCGGAGAAGGGGTAATTGTCACTATTTAATTATAGTTAATTTTATCATATGTAATACGAAAATATTGTTTCGTAGCATATGGCAGTATGAAATAAATTATCTGATATATATATATATATATATATATTTCTAGTGGAAGAGATAAAAGAAAATAATTTTGATCATGTATAAGTAGTTAAATTTAAAATAATTTATAATATTTCATTTAATTAATAACTAAGGATAAAAATTAAGAAATAAATTATTATTATATATATATATATATATATATTAGAATATTTTATTTTTAATTTAGTTATTAAGATATATTTTATAAATATGTAGTTAAATTTAGTTATTATTATCAATTGTTAATTAATTACACTTTTACTAAACTTTTTTATGATAATTAATTGGAAATATATTATATCTTTTTTTTTTGAAAGGGAAATATATTATTTCTAGAAAACTTGAATAATAACTAAATATTTTTTATAATTTTTTTAGGAATTTTGCTAAAAAAAAATTAATTTAGTAGAAGATTTCTGACACTTAATGACACCGTATACTTAAACTTTAAGGAATAATAAGAGAGAAATGTTATTAAAAGTAGAGAAATGTTACTAAATATAAAAATTAATTTATCATCACATATCTTTATAATTTTTTATTAAAAGAAGAGAAATATTATTTGTACAACAAGTTTTATAACTAAGAGAGAATATAGAGAAATATGAGATCTAATAAATAATGCAATAGAGAAATATAGACAAAAAATATTATTATATAAAATATTGTATGTGTTGTATAAAATATGAGAAGTAACTATTTTTTTTTACATTCTAATTTTTACATTTTCCATACATTTTTTCAAAATTCTTTATCTTTGTTTTTTTTTCCTCACGCCACCAAATTTGTCCATTTTTCTCTTTTTTCTCCTAAAATATATACACTCGTAGTGTGAGAAATTAATTTTTCTTTGAAGGAAATTAATCTACGTACAATTCAATAATTTAAACATATTTTTTTTTACCACAATTTAAACATAAAATAATTGATATCATATGTTGACACTGTATACAATATTATCTTTATCTATTATTTTTTTTATGCATACATCTCATATATGTAATACGGTATACAATTATCTTTATATCTACTATTTTTGTTTTCATTATTTCTTTTATATACATTCATCTCACGAATATACTCCAAAATTAAAAAAAAAAAAAATTATTCTCCATTTTTGAAATTTTCATAGAGACTATCTATATATTAATACCTTCTTTCTCATTCTCTATATGATAATTTGACATTTTATAAACATAAAACTGATGAACGAGGGCTCTTTTAAGGAAATATATAACGTTATGCCTTGCATCCATGGTACTATGGTAGATGTGCATGATCCAAAGCACACTCCATTCAAATCCAAATCTGTGACAAGTGTTAGCTTTAAAAAAAAAAAAAATCTGCATTGCCTTCAGATCATGCAGATAAGTTCAATTCATTTCAGTTTTCTCGTGACACAACACAACACAAGAACTTGCAATGGAGACAACACCAACATGCAGCCTTTACTTTGTGTTCATCCCCTTGATGGCACCAGGTCACATGCTTCCTTTGGTAGACATGGCCAAGTTGATGGCGTGGCGCAATGTGAAGGTGACCATAGTCACCACACCCCTCAATGCTGTCCAATTCAAAGCTAGCATTGATAGAGAGATTCAATTTGGTTCACCAATCCAAATTCAACTAGTTAGATTTCCTAATGTTGAGGCTGGAATACCAGAAGGGTGTGAGAGCATGGAAGCACTGCCTTTAATGGATCTTAGGGAGAACTTCTTCAATGCTTTGAACATGTTGCAGCAGCAGCTGGAAGAGCTTATTGAAAAGTTAAACCCCTTTCCATGCTGCATTATATCTGATAAGTGCATTCCTTGTGTTGCTGATATTGCAACAAAGTTCAAGGTCCCCAGAATAATATTTGATGGGACTAATTGCCTCACTCTCTTGTGCAATCACAACTTGCATGCTTCTAAGGTCTATGAGAATGTTTCTGATTAAGATCAATTTGTTGTCCCTGGATTGCCCCACAGAATTGAAATGAGGAAATCTCATTTGCCAGTGATATTCAAGCCTGGCCCAAACCAAAAGTTGAATGCTTTACGTGAGAGAGTATGGGTGTCTGAAGCTGAAGCATATGGGGTAGTGGTGAATAGTTTTGAAGAGTTGGAAGCAGAATATGTTGAAGAGTATCAAAGGGTTACTGGGCATAAAGTGTGGTGTGTTGGCCCTGTATCACTGTCAAACAAGAATGACTTGGACAAAGCCAAGAGAGGTAGCAAAAACACAAATGCTGATGAAATTGAAACCAACCAATATGTGAAGTGGCTTGATTCATGGCCTCAAAATTCCGTGATTTATGTTTGCCTTGGTAGCCTTAATCGTGTAACACCTAAGCAATTGATAAGCAACAAAAAGACCATTCATTTGGGTGCTGAGAGGAGCATATAGGAGAGATGAAATTGAAAGGTGGTTGTTAGAAGAGAGATTTGAAGAGAGGGTCAAAGAGAGAGGGATTTTGATTCGTGGTTGGGCGCCACAGGTGTTTATATTGTCACATAGAGCAATAGGAGTATTCTTCACACATTGTGGATGGAATTCTACACTGGAAGCAATATGTGCTGGTGTGCCTTTGGTGACATTTCCTATGTTTACTGATCAGTTTTACAATGAGAAGTTTGTTGGTGTGAGAGTGGGAGCTGAAATTGCTATTCATTATGGAGACGAAGATAAGTATGGTGAATGTGTTCAAGTGAATAGGGAAAATGTTAAGGAGGCTATAGAGAAGGTGATGGGTGATGGTGAAGATAAAGAAAAGAGAAGAGAAAGAGCTAAAAAATATGCGTATGTGGCAAAGAAAGCAATAGAAGGTGGATCTTCTTATCACAACATGTCCATGCTAATTGATGACATAATGCATGTCCAATTTAATTGTTAAATAAAAGGTAAGCCACGATGAAGACCAAATGCATGTGATGTGGTAAGCTTTTGATTTAAGGCATTTGTTATTGGAAGTATTGCTTCTAATTTGTTTTTCTGGAAATTGTTAGTATAGGTCCTTGATTTTGGTCTTATTTGTAATAAATGTGGACTCCTTGTGTTTGAAGTTTAAAGCTCAAGTATAGAGTAGTTTTTTTTTTGTTTTGTCTTTTTTTTATCAACCAAAGAAAATTTCATTAGAAAAGGTACCAGGGGTACCAACCCATTTACATATGAAGTACCAGTCAATATTATCCAGCCTTGTACCCATCTATTGTTCAGCAAGTAAATGTTACACACCCAAAAACACTACCCATCCACTGCATACTAGTACATGCAGATTTCCGATCCCTGTATCTAGACCAACAGAACCCAACTTTTAATTAAACAACATCACAACATAATAACCTTATAAGTCAATTAGATATACCCATCACAACACATCTACCAATGTTACAACTCTGCCACTACATATCACCATTCAACCATGTTACTACGGTTAGGTAATGCAAATCCTAGGATTTGTGTACTAGTCATAGTAAGAAAAACAGAAGTGAGTCGCCTTTGCAGACAGCCAAGACCAACTTTTATATTTAATAAGTTCCATGACAGCATCAAAATCAAGCTTTTCTCCACAAAACTCAATTTTGTTTCGATGGTTCCACAAAGTCCACACAATTGCACACGAAATAGTCCTCCACATTTTCATTTTATGCACACTAAATAGAGTAGTTGCTTACAACTTTGATTTTTTTTTTCACATCTTATTTTTTTATATTTATCTTTCTTTTTCCCATCATTTTATATCTATTTTTTGTCTATCTTTTTTAATTTTAATTTTTCTTCGAATAGTGAATATACTTGAAGTGGTGTTAAAAAAACATTTTCTATTTTCTAGTGTCTAATTAGTTTTAAATCTCATTGGACTTAGATGAAATTTTTAGCTCATAATTAAGAAGCGGATTATACCTCTAAAAGTAATTATTTATCATCATCATTTTACCCTCTTAGGATTTACCAAATATGGTTCTCTTAACACTACATTATTACCTCTCCTCCCTCTTTTTTTTCCCCCTCAATGGAGAAAGATTAACATTAAGTGTAAAATGGGGGTTGGAAAAGGGCATAAAATCATTAGCATTCTAATTATTAATTATAAAATACTAATCTTTTTATGATCACAAATATCAACATAAAAATACCAATATAAGAATAGTTTACATTAAAAATTTCTAATTTACTGTGATTATATATATAAACATATTAGTAAACATGAACATTAGAAAAATTATATATGGACACTCACATGCTAATAATATATACTTAGAAAGAGATAAATATAAGTACAATAAGTAATATGATATGATAAGAAAAAATAAACTTAAAAAAATGTAATGAGTATCAAATAAGTAAAGTGTTTGTACTATTAGCTATCTTAAATTATAGCTAGCATGTCCAATTTGCTTTAAAGAATACTGTTGGTGTGGAAATTTCCTTTCAACATCGCGGCAACGTCAAGCCAAAATCCTACCCAATGTTTTGAAATTCATACTGCGCCTTTAGAATTCGAATTTCAAACAATGATAATGACGTTTAATGGGTCCCAGCACTGGGTTATATTAAATATTAAATATCAAATTAATATACAGAAATACTGGAATCAAGTCCTGGACAGAAATGGTACATAACAATACTACAAATGATCACATACTATGCTACGAATAATCACTGAATTTTTTTTTGGTGTTTAAATAAATAAATAATTACTACTGAGGGATCTAATTGAACAGAGTGCATGAATTATTATATAATCTCCTATACCTATCTCCTATTCTTATGGATAAAAAAAAAATTAGTTACTGATTTAAGCAACTTCATTGGTGTGTACATGATTTGAGGAAACTACACGCTGAAAACTAAAGACTTTGTTGGCCAGGGGCACTCTGCAGAAGGCACAATAATATATGCTCAATAATTTTCTGCTGCATCATGATCTAAAGGAATGGAATGTACTTGATTCATTGGTGTGGAAAAATCTAAGGAAGTAATGGAACATATAATGAGTACCAATCTGGTTTGGCCAAGTGAGAAAGAACATTTATGTATCTCTCTTGGTTTGTTGCATGATTTCTTGGATAAGGAGTGTCACATTGGAGTGAGAAGATCCACCTTCCTCTACAGCTCTCTTAGCCATCTCTGCAAGTTCTTTAACCCTTTCTCTCATTTCTTCACTTTCCCTAGTCTCATCCATCAACTCATTAATTGCTCTCTCAACATCTTCTTTCTTCACCAACAGACCCTTTTCCTCTTCCTCACCCCATTCCACAGGAACCTCCACCCCAACCTTCACTCCCACTCTTAGTATTTGCACAATCAGTTTCTCATTCAAAAACTGATCCCCAAATAGAGGCCATGTGACCATAGGCACACCAGCACTTATTGCTTCCAAAGTGGAGTTCCAACCACAGTGTGTTAAAAACCCTCCAATTGCAGGGTGTGATAGAATTAGTACCTGGGGAGCCCAACCATGAATCACAAGGCTTCTATCTTTGGTCCTTTCCTCAAACCCCTCTTCCTTGATCCACTTCTCCAATGCCTCTAATTGACTCCCTTCCCTGATGACCCAAATGAAGGGTCTATTTGAGGCTTCCAAGGCCAAACCAAGCTCTATCAACTGCACTGGAGTTATGTTACACATGCTTCCAAGGCATACATAGATCACACCCTTTGGTTTCTGCAAATCAAGCCACTTCATGCAAAAATGTTCATCTATTGAGGCCTTGTTCCCTCTCTCAGCCTTGTCTAGTTCATCCTTGTTGCTGAGTGAAACAGGACCAATACACCACACTCTCCCATTCCTTGCCTTCTTGTAACCCCTTGCATATGCTGGCTCCAACTCTTCAAAGGAATTCATAACCACCCCATAAGAAGTCCCTTCAGCAGCACCAGTTTTGGCATAAAACTGTTTCCACTCTTCACTTGACTTGTTTGCTGGAATCTGTGCTATGGTCATCTCAACCTTGTCAGGCAAACCGGGCAGAACAAAGTACTCAGTTTTCGAGGTTATGGCTGACCGAACTCTGTGGACTGCTATGTTGTACAAACAGAAGAGACTGAAGCAACTTTGTCCCAGGAAGGAAATCCTAGGGATGTTGAATTTGGTGGCAATGCTGGCTGTGTAATGCAAAGTCATGTCAGAAATTATGCAGCTTGGTGGAGGGGTTAACTCTTCAAAGAGTTTCTCCACTTGCTCCTTCAGGGTGTTGCTGTTGGCAGCATTGAAGAATTCCAAGCCAGTGCCTAGTGAGGGCAACATGTCAAGATTCTCACACCCTTCTGGCAACCCAGCTTCTTGATATGGGAATTGGACTTCAGCTAATCGGATTTGGGACCCTGAAAAAGTTGCTCTGAAGCGTGATGCGTTTTGGTGGGTGGTGATTACTGTGACGGTGACACCCTGCTGGGCCAGAATTTTGGCTATGTCCATCATGGGGATCATGTGGCCCTGGGACATCAGAGGAAACAGGATAAAGTTGAGTTTGGGTGCTTCGGAACTCATTTTGTGGGTGGTTGTTGGAGATGGGTTAGTTTAGCTTCAATGTTTATCAGTGAATGGTGAGATGCGTTTGTAAGTTATATATATAAGCACCCTCAAGTTTAGGTTACATAAAAAATGATTTGTGATACCCATCAATTTAGGTCACATGTAGTGAGAGATAGAGACAGAACAGAGAAACGGTGAGTGTTAACAATGTGTCACAATGGTAGAGTATCCACCCGTCATTACTCATTTTAGATTAGAAAAATAATTCATTGACAGTGCCGACATAATGTTATATTCTCTTACTAACTCTCTTACAAAGCTACCTACTTCTTTATTAAGAAAGTACTATTAAACAAAACACATGAAATGCATTTAATGTCATAAAAATATAAAAAGTATTTACTGCTTACCATATAAAAGAAGTAGAAAGATTAGTAAGTCTGACACCTAGAATAAAAAAGAGAAAAAAGAAAAAAAAAGTATAAATATGATAAACAATACGATGTAATAAAAAGAAAAATATATAATTAAAAAATACTGACGAAGTGTTTAATATATAAGTATTTTTATGATGACCTCATAAAGTATATATAAATCTGTATAAAAATTTTCAATGTCATTTTAAATAAATTTACATACTAGAAAACTTACAGTGGAGAAAAATTCCTTACTGAAAAATATACTTGAAAGACTTTCTTGAACATATCAAAAAGAAGAAAGACAAACGTCGAAGCAAACTTATGTAAGAACGTAAAAGAGAAGTAAAGAATAAAGGATTGATACCAAGTGTGTGTGTGAAGCATAAGAAACATTAACCAAAATTTATTGATAAAAGTATTATTAACGAAATAACATTGAAATAGATAATGAATAAAACTATGAGTTTAATGATGATGTACTTACAGTATAAAATAATTTTATACTATCATTTAAACAGTGTAAAATTATTTTACACTCTTAGTGTATTGTCATTTTTATCTAAAACTATTGCCTATTGAAATTAAATTACATATTATGTAAATTTATTTTAAAAAAAAAAAAAGGTATTCCGCGTAACTTGTCTGTCAGTGTGACTGCTTTTTCCAAACACATCATTTCCTGGGTTTGGACAAAGTATGCTCACTTGTGTGCAAGTAAAAACAAGATCCTAAAACAATGGAAATAAAATGACAAAACTACCCATGCACGAAAAAACTCCATCTTCTGATTTTTATATATCAACTTTTTTTTTTATATAGCAAAAACAAGCATGCAGAGACATCAATGTATCAAAGGTAATCCCAACTAAATTAGCACTACCAGTGAAACCGATCTGCAGCATGCCAAGAATATATAGAAAAGAGGAAAAACAAATATAAGGAAACACGAGACATGAACCAAACCCGCATTTTTATATATCAACTTGTCTCTGACAATTTTTTCCCTTCCTTTTTTAAATTATACTTGGTTGTTAGGATGAATCAAATGCATGTTACAATTTCATAATCCTTTTGGATCATACTGAAAGTGAAAGGTAAATGAATGAAAGATTCCTTGAAGAATTAAGGACCAGTTCACCAAAGTCACGTTGTCTACAATATACTGTATATATTTTATTTGCCTCTCGAACTTTCCATTGTCAACATCATTTCCCTTTGTAAACTTTATGAAGGTGTGGATCACGAGAATTTAGTAATTTACCGTTGAAGCCATTATGTCTCTGCTCCTTTTGCTATCAAATGCAACATTTATTATATAATCCGATTCCTTCACATTGAGATACGAATCTTAGATATAATAATGAAATAAATCAAGAATAAATAATACTGAAAAAAGTGATACTGACAAGTAGTAGAAGCAAAATTTTGAAATATACATAATTAGAGCTTCAAAAATTCAACATATACATTACTCATCATAATCATGAGGGAGTTGTTGGGTGATTTTTTTTTTTTCCAAAATTGTCCTTCTCTTGGAATCATGATTCCACTTTCAATTTTTTTTCACCCCCATATAATGTAACAGAATCATGATTCCGTTGTGATTTTGTACACAAAATCATGATTCCATTTTGGATTTTGTACTTGGAATCGTGATTCCATTTTATTTTTTCACGATCCTTTATACTGCAATGGAAATATGATTTCATTTAATAATGTACAATGAAAATATGATTCCATTGTACATTATTAAACGGAAAAAGGAGGAAGGAAGGGAGGGGTGTGGAGAAATGCTGATAGGGGTAAAAATGTCTTTTCAAAGAATTTTGTAAAAGTAAGGGGTGATAATAACAATTAGCGGGGTGAGAATAGCAACTCCCTAACCATGATCAAAATGGAGAGCCAAGTGGAGCAACAAGGCCCAAGTACCTCATTATCTTTAATCGACGAGCCTTTCTTTCTGATTTCAGTGGAAACGTCACTTCCTACAGAAGAATTTTCATTATTTAATGCACCCCACAAAAATATTCTAAGAGTGTTGATTATTTAATGCTATATAGTTTAGTTTTGGAGGTAGCAACTTACATCAAAATGAACTTTGCGTTTACGCTCCCTTTTGCCCCTTCCCCTCAATAGAAAATCATCCACTGTAGCACTTGAGGTGCATGAAGTCCATTTATCTGTTCAAACTTCAAATCATAAATCAATAATGAAATGGGCATGGGAGAAACAAAACAAATAAATCATAGCACTCAAAGGTACGAGAAAACAGAATCCTTAACAGTTTAATAATTGAGGCTGATAAATGCACAACAGTTACTATACTCTATTTGAATTTTGAAATAAGAATATTATATGTAATGATATATGTATTGCATCAATGATGGGTTTTATGAAAAAGTCATCCAATGTAGTGGCTTATAATATTGAACATGCGTTGGAAGCAATTTGAATATACTGATTGGCTAAATTTACTAAAGTAACAAACCAATCAATAGGAATCTTTATAAAAAAAAAAAAAAGTGATTGTAAATCCATTCATTAACTAAATGAAACTGATTTGACCAAACTTACTTATTGAAAATGATTAAGCAGACGTAAGATTCTCTAATACAATTAGTTTCCTATCCTTATCTATGTGCCTTTCTGTCTAAAATATGATTCAGTTTAGAAATCAAGAAGTCCATACCAGATGAATGGTTTTGCTGATTGCGGTGAGAACGCCTATCAGAACTCAAGGTTCTGCAAGAACTGAGTTGTTCCTTCCTCTGTAAGGCCTGGTGTTATACCAAATGAGATGAAAAATGAAATATTGTTTCTAGAGGAAAAAAAAATAGATAAATGGAATACAAGATTCTGGGGAATGAAATTGTAAGATGTAGGGGAGCCAAAACATATCAAATTTCTGTTTTAAATCAAAACATACTTGTTTTAGAGCCTTTTGAAAATCTTTAGAAGAGTTGGTGCTCCTTTCTTCAAAAGACTGCAATAAAATTCATGCATAAAAATTAGATGTTGATGATATATAATTTAAGCAGACAATTGTAGAACTATCTCATTTATTATTGTTGAAATCTGCATCCTGCTTAGACTAACAGAATTGAAAAAACCCTCCCAATTCACTTTAACACCAATATGTTCACCGAAAATTGTGACAGTTGTTGGTGGCAGTTACATTTATAACCAGTACGTCTTTGTCCCCCCTTTTGTTTCTCACTTCTCTTCATTACCCCTCGTCCAGATTGGTGCTACTTAGATGTTATAAAAATGAAAGTGACTTCTGAATAGTGAATACGACAAATTTATATATGAGAAAGCATAATGGAAGACCAGGATTGCACTTACATCCTCAAATGAAGAAACATCTGTCATTGGATTAATCCAAGCACTGTAAATTGACAAAGTAATATTGCATAACAAAAAAGAGTATAAGAAAATCCAGGAAACTTCCATAGAGTTACAGCTATGCTGCCAAGACAATTGTTTTTTTTAAAACAAAAGAAGACATGCTATAATACCTGGAACGATTTTCATAAAACTGCACTAAAACATGTCCATCAGAGGCTGGGTCAGATAATGTGGATCTTTCTTCCATGATCTGAAAAGGTCAGTTTTCCTTTTACAAATTTAATATAGGTGAATCATTTATGAAATACAAAAAAGAAAATGTCAGAAAAATCAGCTCTTCCCAAAAGAAAAGTCAATATTGACATATAAATGTTGAGAAACATTTTGCATATGTTATGAAACACAAAGTTCAATATTCAATACTTGCAAATTGAATTCTTGACCACAAGAATGGATTTAAAACACTAAGTTTAACATCTATAGTTCCAATGAAAGAACATACCTCACAAATGACAAAACTACCAAGGGAGAAGAAAATGTTTAATAGAGATGCTACTCTTTTTGTTGTATTCATATCAGCAAGTGTTAAAGTTGTATTATATTACATTATTTAAATACAGTAACAGGATGAAAGACAAAGGTTATGAAACTTAAACTGATGTATAACTTATTCAGTTGAATATATCATAAGCCATTGTAAGAGTAGGTTCTCCTGCTTGCAAGATAAGGACATGTTACAGCTTCATAATGCCTGCCTATTCCTCACTAAACAACTTAGGTGATAAGTGAAGTTTATGTAAAATCAAGACCCTTTTGTATGGAATCCTTTAGTGCAAAATATCAAGAGAAAAGGGGTCAAGAACAGGTTAGAGCATTCAATTATCTAGCTTATATGTTGTTTGTCTAGAGATCATTTTCATGTCAATTTGGTCTATTCACAGTCACAAGCACTTAGATTGTGGCAAAAAACAAGCAACATGACAAGATATAACCGCATATACCTCAGCAGGCCACCACATTTGATTATCTGTTCTAGCCCATACTACACTTCCAGGAATTACAAGAGAATTGCTGTCATTACAGGAGATCAGTTTAGGTTAGTGTTTTCATTACTAGCTTTCCTGTATAGAAACAGAAAACTTATTTGTACCAGTATGCCTGTAGAAAACAAACCTATCGCTGCCAGGGTTGAGACTTTCATCTTGGACAGCTGAATCAACTTCTTTAACTGGAACATCAGAAAATTCAGATGAGCACACTGATCTATGCTCTTGGGAATAGCTACATCGGATCAGTGTACCATCAGAAAATTGTTTTCCTTCCATTTCTCTCTCCTGAAAACTGTTTGCAGTGAAATTGGACAATCTAAGTACTCCAGAATGTGTATCTGATGAGGAATCTGCAAGAAAGTGTTGACCAGATGACAGGTAAAGAATGCATTCAACAGAATTCTGTAATTTGAAGACCAAAAGGTCCTCAGCACCATAGACATGAAATCTGAATGTAACATAGGGATTTTGGGTTCAAATCCCAATGAAGTAGGTAATGTAGTTCAAATCTCATTGTTACATAGATCATGTGTTTGGTAAAGCTTCATTCAGGAGAACTAACCATTCAATTTTTAGAAGTTCTATTAGGAAGCCAACAAAAATGAAGTGATTATTTCTCCAAAATTAGCTAACTTGAACATGGACAGAGTGAACATGCTTGAGCCTTGAGGGAGTGAAAAGGCTGCCCCCTTTATTTAAGGGTCTGGGGTTCTTTAGGAGAATACTTTGTATCAGAAAATAAATAATAAATAAGTTGCCATAAAATCAACAAATCTTCAGCCAAACTTCCATGATTGAAAAATCAACAACACAGGTGGAGTACCACATCTATAAAATTAGCAGCAGTGAACTCATTTCTTTTTTCTTTTTTATTAAATTGAATAACTCATTTAAATTTTAATAAGGTATATGACAAGCATCTAGCTCTATGAAGATACTCGACTTTAAAAAGATGAGGCATGCTATTTTGGATATAAATTGTTAAAGCAAGAAGTTATTGCAGTATTTCAAAGAGTGGCATTAGTTATCTGTCTATGCAACAAAAGAATCATTGTATACTTTTGCCTCCAACGTATATGTCCATAATCGGAGCACAAAAAACAATCAGTTATAAATTCTTTCAGTATGATTACGAACCAAGCCATAATTTCATTCTATTGTCATAGCATTCAACTTCCCAAAGCCACGAGCATTGTACTATATTTTTATTCATAGCTCAGGCATTCAAACATCAAAGTTAGACTTAGACACAACCAAATACCTAAAGGCTTACAAACTACCATCCTAACCAATTTCAAAAAGAAAATTATCATCAAAAGTTGTTTCTGTAACAAGAAGCGATATAGTTACAAACAATGACCATGAAAATTTCAAAGGGCATTTTATAATTTCATTAAAACTGCTCATATAGTTACAATGACTATGAAAACTGACAAATCAAGTCTTTATCACATGCCTCTTACTAAAGGCAATAATAGGTTTGCAGTCAATAATCGACAATCAATTCCAAAAGAGGCTCAAAAGTTTTAGCAGAATACATAGAGAGCACAGGCAGATGATGTAAAACAATACTTGATCACAATGAACTAACCCCACAAGTTCAAGACTTAATCACATACTGAAGTGAATTGAATTTATAACCAGAACAAATTCAACATAGGCAATTCAATACCTGGATTGAATAAGGAGGGAGTGCCTGAAAACACAGAGAAATCAGTGCGGCGTTTGGGTGGTGAGCTTCTTGGGTGTTGAGAATATTTCGGTATACAGTCAATTGGATTTGGAATTGTCTTATTTTTCTTCTTCCCCATTGTAATGAATGGAAAGTGGAAACAGAAGCAGAGGAACCCTAGTGGAGAACAGAATGTGGCATTGACATGACAACGTAATGAAACTATGGATCACAATTCACAACTTCCATATTACAGTGGGGGCCACCTTACGTGTCTTATATAAGAAAGACATTGTAAAAGTGTTGTGCAATCCTAATAATAATCCTGGTACTACTACTAGTAGTATAATATAATTCATTCGGATTTGTCGAATGCAAACGACTGAACTCCCTACAACTTTCTAGTTTCTAGTTTCTAGTTTCTGCCGCTCACCGAAACCCAACTACGGGGAACGTTCCATTCCATGACACAACATAACGTTGATCAGTTGATGGGCACGTAACTCACTGATCATGGTTCGTACCATGTTTTCTAACGCATAATATTTATTTGTTGTATAGCATTGTTATTTTAATATTAAAAGATGTTGGATTTTGGCGGTTACTTTTTTCATCTTAAAATAATTCTCGATTTAATAATACTGTGTGAAGGTTAAAAAAAAAAAAAGGTTAAACTAATCGGTAGATGATTGAATTATTTGTCGAATTTTTAATTAGATTCTTAAATTAAAAAAAATTATAATTAAGATCAGGTCCCTAATTTTTTTAAAGATAAGAATAAATACTTGAATTGAATATATGGTCTGGAACTCTGGATATTTTCAAGTAGAAGTCAATAAGATCAGGTCCCTGAAATTGGATGATTTTTTTTTATAATATTACATTAAGAATAATGTTTGGTCCACTAAATTTATCATTATCTTTGTGGTCTTCTGTATACTCTTCCCCTTTACTGTAAAAAGTGGGATGTTGAATAATATAAAAGAAATTATCATTTAATTTTTTATATTTTAATTTTTATACTTATTTCAAATACTTCTCTTTAGTTCCTTTTTTTTATTTCATCATCTATTAGTATTTTTATATCTCTTTTCTTTTCCAGAATTTACACAACTATATAAACTATGTATAAAATTCCTTTTTTGATAAAATAGGGATCATCAACATATTATTATTCCTTCAATAATTTATACTCGGGGACTGTGCTGGTAGGGATTGATGTACTTATTATTATAAGCTGAGTACAATTTGTACACAAGTATATGCTACTATTTCTCCATTTTGTATTTTCAAAAATGATTTATGAATATTCATGTATCAATCTATTGTTGGAATTTTAATCCTTATTTGATAAAAGCATTTTTAATATAAGTTCTTTTTAATGAGATGATAAACTTATACACAGAAAAAAGGAAGCTTTTTATAAACATGAAATATATGAACTGTACATGTAACACACTTTCAATAATTTCTAATAAATAGATGAAAGAGAATAACAATTTTAAAAATTAATCTTATCATCATTAATTTATTTTTATTTTTTGTTATCCATCATTAATATTATAAGGGATGTAAGTGAAAAAAGACAATTAATATTACATTAAAAAACTAAAATGATAATTATTTTAAAACTTATTTTTTTTTCTTACATCACAATTGTTATGGGACAAAAGGAGTATATAATGCATTTAATAAATTTGATGCTAAACATTTTTAAATTTTATATGTTATTTCAGTTTTAACCTTTGTCATTAATGCATTTAATACCTTTTAATTTGACGGTCTTTCCAATTAATGCATTTAATAAATATTTGTAAAATTTTCAATTTCTTTACATTTTCAATATTTTTTTACCATGTCTTAAAGAATTAATCTTGTTAGAGAACTTGGCTGAATTATTGTAAAAAAATAAAATAAAATAATATATAAATTGTAGTAATATTTTTTTTTTTTTTGGTATTAGAAGGGGCTAAAAGCCCAAGAACTGAATTACAAACAGATAAAACGATGAGTTGAGACTCTCATTACATCAGACATAAACATTATAAGCAACTGACTCAAAAGAGTTGACGGTTGCTCCATAATCATCATGAGCTCCCCTTCCATATGACAGCCAAAGTTGACTAAGGTATCAGCACACTTGTTACCTTGTATGTACACTGGATTATTCTAGTATTCCTATTAGTGGCGAACCTATGTTTAAGTGAGGGTAGCATCCGTTTATTTTAATAAAATCATAAATATGTCTTAAAATTTTATATTTTACACCCTTAATTTTATGTATTTGAATTTTTTAACCTATTCTCATATGAGATAAACAAATGTACCATTTTATTTTAATAAAATCACAAATACTTATCTTAAAATTTTGGCTTAAATGCAATTTTGGTCCTCCTATTTTGCACAATCCGTAATTTTAGTCCCCCTATTTTAAAATAAAGACATTTAGTCCCTCTATTTTGCACAATCCGCAATTTCGGTTCCTCTATTTTAAAATAGAGACATTTAGTCCCCTCATTTTGCACAATTCGCAATTTTAGTCCCCCTATTTTAAAATATAGACATTTAGTCTTTTCATTTTGCACAATTCACAATTTTAGTCCCCATATTTTAAAATAAAGACATTAAATCCCTCAATTTTGTAAAATCCGTGATTTTTGTCCTTTCGTTATATTAAAAGCGTTGATCATTAAGAGATTAACGTTGACTACGATGTGGTATGTGCTTCAGTGACGTGAAATTTGTTTAAAATAAATTATTAAGACTCGTGACTTTCATATTAGGACTTACAACTACTCTCGGCCATTAAAATAAATGATTTTACCTTTTTTTAAAATATATTTTCATCAATTATTCTACTCAGCATTTAGAATAATTAAAAACTAAACAAATAAATTTGTATCACATCACTATATTTAGGTCACGTCAAGGTTGACGTTAATATTTTAACGGTCAATGCTTTCAATTTGATGGAAGGACCAAAATTACGGATTTTACAAAATTGGGGACTAAATGTCTCTATTTTAAAATAGAGGGACCAAAATTACGGATTTTACAAAATTGGAGGACTAAATGTCTCTATTTTAAAATAGAGGGACCAAAATTGCGGATTGTGCAAAATAGAGGGACTAAATGTCTTTATTTTAAAATAGGGGGACTAAAATTGCGGATTGTGCAAAATAGAGGGACCAAAATTGCATTTAAGCCTAAAATTTTATAATTTTATATTTTGTATCTCTTACTTTTATGTGTTTAAACTTATTATTTCATTATCCCAATCTTATATCTTTATATATATTTTTATTTTCATATATATATATATATAATAATTACTATTAAATTTATTTTTCTACATAGATTGCTGTCACTGACTTTGGGAGTCCTACATCCGCCGCTGATTCCAATCCATACATAAGAGTCTTCTAATGGCTCGAACTAAACTCCACCCCTGAGCGCTGCGTTCAGACTTCCCTTTCAAAACATTGAACTAAACCTGAATTTCAATCTGTTGTACACCTCTTTCTTTTGCTATCATTAAGCCAGTATACACTCCCCACAGCTCAGCCAGAAACACTGATCCACGATCCAATTTCCTTGCATAACCAACCATCCATGCATCTTCCCTGTTCGTCCCTAAGAAGGCCCCCACAAGAGGCAGTCTGATTGTCTCCCTGAACCGAACCATCCAAACTCAAACAGACCCAACCTGGAGGTGGTGGATTATATTGTTATTCAATCATAAATTAACATGTAATAAATTTATTAATTTTTACAATAATTTTATTAAAAATCATAGTATTAACTATAAATATAATTTTTTATTGATTTACAACACATAAAAATTAAAATCAAAGAACAAATATCTCCAATAAGTATCCGAGATACTTAAAAAAGAATCTGTCAAATATATTTTAGATTTCTACGTTCTAATATATCGAATTCTTTTACTTTTTATTTAATCTCTTGGCCAAATCGCACTAGAGAGAAGTCCTTCTTTAAAACGATAACTCCAATAAAACCACAGAGAGTAAGTTAAACGCATTATATAGAAGAGCATTTTTGTAGAGAGTCTTCATGTGAACTTTGACATGCAGATACCTATTAATTGATTTCAGATCACTCAAAAATTCATTACCGCATTTCTCGCCCTAGATTAGTATGCTTGTACTTTTCCAATGACACCACAATCTCATGAAAGTGGATAACGATTTTAATTGTTGCTAACTTGTAACATAAATCAGGATCAAATATTTCTGTAAATTAGTTCAGGATCAATTGTTGATAGGGTACCATATAATTAACATTAAACTTAAAATTTAGCTCCCATTGCGATAAACAATACCCTCTCTACCAATAGATGGTCCGTGTCCAATACACTTCTGATTCTCAGTCAAGAGATGAAAATGCAAAAAAATGTTACAACAGTCTAAAGGGGTGGACAGAAGGTTATGGCATAACTATCAGCCCCTTTGCACTGATAAGCCGGAGGCTGGTTGTCCCTAGGGTAAGTGTGAGCCAACGGACAAAGCCCCTTGTACTTCAAGGAGATGTCATCAGGTTGGCAGCCACCACCAATACAACAATATTTCGGACCCTTATACACATCACAGGGACTATTGCAACCAACATATTGCCCGTTATTGTTCTCAGCAATCAAATCCAAAGGGCACACGCTCGAGAGCTCTTTGTTGCAGTCCACCATAGGGCACGGCCCCGATCCGTCCACAAGGGTTCCACCGTTGGGCTTGATTCGGACCAGCACGTTCTGGCCGTGAACCAGGCTCACCTCGTAGGACACCACGGATTGGTTGACGGCGAAGTTGAGAAGGGTTACGGGGTGAGTGGGGTTAAGGCCCGCACATTCCATGATCCCGTTGCCGCAGTCGCCGGTTTCGCATGAGAAGTAGTTTGATGCGTTGGCTGTGCAACCGGTTCGGACCCAGATGGAGCCGCTGTAGTGGTCGTCCATGTTGAATATCTCGTAGGCGTCTCGGGGAAGATCTGGCTCCTCGTCTCCGATGCTTGGGTTGGAGGCACGCCATAGGGTGTCTGAGCACAGGTTCTCGAATGTAAAAGTCACGTCAGATCGAACTCCTAAAAAAATAAAAGAAAAAAATGATTCTTAGTCAGCCAATAAATGTAGACATATTGAGAGAAATAAAAAGAGAAAAATGATAAGTAATTGATACGATTTGTGTATGATAGGATAAGAAAAAATAAATGATATATTAATAGAATATTTGTAAACTTTGTACGTTGAAATATCACTACTCAAAAATAAAAAAATAAAAGAGATAAAAGAGCTTTACATCATATTGAAAGTCCCACACTCTAGCGTTTTTTTTTTTTATAAGCTTCAAACTTATTTACTAAGAAATTTTTAATAAAAGCAAAATTTAGATGGAGTACCGTACAAAACTTATTTACTAGCATTGCTTATTTCTAAGAAAATTAATAGTTAGCATCAAATTCATCAATTTGATCGGATTGAATGGATTGAGAGGATCTCTACAGTTTATTCATTTTCTAAGCATATGTGTATTTAAATTATGAAGTGACCTCAATGCTTCATGTTTTTGAAATGGATGAAAATGTTAGATGAAAAATAAGAAAAGAGTCCTCTTCATGAGCAATGTTTGACTGATCAATTTTTTTAGTTTCTTCTTTCTTTATTGGAGAGTGATATTTAAATATGATGTGATATGAAGAGAGGGATAGAGAAAAATTTTGAGTATTTATTAGGTGTTTAAAAAATATGGATGTTGCTGTAAAAAAAAATATGAATGTTTATGGATCATTATTCTCAGGAATATATTTTCCTTTAGTAGTGGAATGCAATTTCAAAAAATTATAAGAAGAATCTTGTGGATGAAAAAAAAAAAAAGTGGATAGAAGAGGTAATTCTATTAAAAATGTTTAGTCAGATTTTCTAACAAAATTAATTATCGACAAAATTAATAAATAATTTACATAAATAACATGATTACCCTAGAACAAAAAACATAAGAAGGAGAACCCAAATTCCTTGTTATCAGACAATACACCTGATTCATCTGGTCGGTCAATCAGAATCATTAGAAAGAAAAATTGAACGACTCATATCATCTCATAAATCCGACTTAAAATGAACATTTAAAAATACAAACTGTCTTATCTTTATATCCAACAATCCAAATTCATGAGTGCATGAATCCGTAAATCCATGAAATCCATTTCCAAGAGGGGGATTAGTCATTACCTGCACATAGCAGCAGCAGCATGGGAAGAAAAATATTGAGAACGTTCTTTGCCATGAAAAACTCCCTTCAACTTCAATTTTGATACGGTAGAAATTTGGGAACTACCTTCAACTTCAAATTTGACACGGAAGAAATTTGGGAAGAGAAAAGATTTATAGAGGATGACTGAAACAAAGAAAGAGAAACGAAAAACAGAAAGAAAGAAAGAGAATATTAAATAATCTCAATTTAAATGTTTTTTTTTTTTTTTTGAATTCTACGTTAAAGATCACACTTTTGAATATCAACAAGTTTAATACATTAATATATTTATTAATATTTAATAAATTTTGAATAATTTTTAATTTTTATTTATGACACCATTCAGATAGCATATATTATTACAAAATCACATTAATTTGCACACTTAAATATTAGTTTTATTTTTGAATGCATTAAGGTTATTTTAAATATTATTACAAAATCACTTAAATATTAGTTTTATTAACATTAGCATTAAGGTTATTTTAAATATTTTGGAAATGGTAAGTTTTTATTAAAAAAGGAAAACATATATTACATTAGAAATACAAAAATATAATAAATATTTTTATCAATAAAAAATAATCATTTTTAAAAGCTTAAAATTGCAGTAAAAAAAAGCTTAAAATTATCCCTAAAGATTCATATTAACATTATCTTCAAACATTAAGACAATCATGACGATTAAGACAATTAAAAAATTTCTGTAAAAAAAAAAAGACAATTAAAAATTATTTTATTTATTTATGTTATGATATTTGATCATTATGTTATATTGAAAAATTCAAGCTAAGTAAAACAACTTTTATTTACATATTTATACATAATCTGATCACGTGAGCTGATTGTGTCCAAATATAATAAATTATCATGTCATCACCATTTAATATTTTTCATTTAATGAGAAATAAATATATTCATACATCATCTTTCAATTATTCTTCTTTTAATAAATGCATATTTATTTTGGTAATAAAATATATAATAAAATCATCAATTATATCAATGATATTATTAGCTCGGTTCTTGTTTATAAAACTCAATTATCTAATTTATTAGGAGTATAAGGAAAGTGTGCTTAATTTTTTTTTTTGGTACATAAAGTGTGCTTAATTTAGTTGATAGCAATAAAATGATCCTAAACTTATATTTTTTTTAAAAAAATATGATTGTCGTTAATGCTCCTCTCTCTTCTAAATGTTTATCAATATAATTATTCTCTTATTTAATTAGGAATATTTTAGTCTAAAAATAATTAATGCAAGAGATATGATGAAGAAAAAAAGGGTCATGCACTGACAGTGTAAAATAATTTCACACTATCAACCAATCATAACCCACCATGTATTGTAAATTTGTTGACTTTTACAAAATTATCTTAAAAGTCATAGCAATAATGGGTTGTGATCGGATGACAGTGTAAAACTATTTTACACTGTGAGTGCATAATCCTTTTTTCTCTATTATGAATTAGGTCTTATAAAAAGAACAAACACCATTTCTAATTTGGTTGAACCAGTGTCTTTCTATTTAGCGGCAGAACCTGTGTTTGATTCCTTCCGTGTGCAAAATTGTCTTGAGTCAACGGCAGTCTCGCACCGTGAGTGAGATTAGTCTCTGACTCAGTGAGTTGAGAGACACTCGTGGTCTTTGACCTAGGTTAAAAAAATATATCAAATCAAATATCGACAAATCAATTTAAAAATCATTAGTGATGTGACTAAGGATGGCCAAAAAATTTGTACCCGTGGATATCCCTTGTTAAAATCCGCAACAAATATAAAATGAATATCTTTAAGTGGTACTCACAGATAACATATACTAGTATTATCTCTACCCGCTTGTTAACGGGACGGGAGTGGATATCAAGGTACTCGTACCCACAGGTACCCATTACCTGTTAGTAATTATATTTGTTTTTCCAAAAATATAACATTTTATACACTTTATAAATAATTTAGATAGTCTTTCATGATTCTCGTATTCTTTTTCTTTTAAGAATTGATTTAGATAGCCTTTCTTTTGGTTGACGTTGCAATTTGGTTTGGTCTCCTGTGGGCACATCTTGTGCTTTGTATTTGAACTTTGTTAGTAGTAATATTTCTTTGCCTTCCCAAAAAAAAAAAAAATTCATTTTTGACCTTTAAATAATATTTTTAAGAAACAGTTAGAATAAATAAATAATTTTCAACTATGTGCACATTCATGGCTCTTATAGAAAATTTTGCAATTTGAGCAATTGCAATTCTCATACTAATTGGGACAAATTTAAAGTTGACACTTGACAGCGCCTATTAGTAAGCTAGATATGGTTTGGTGTTTGGTTTAAAGGAGGATTACAACAAAGCCTTTTGAAGAAGAGAAGTCTGAACTTCAAACAAAAATAATTGAAATATGAGGCTTCATCAACTGAAATCAAGGTGAGAAGTTCTTTTTGTTCATAATAATCAAATATGTTGAGTTTTTTTCCCCTTATTCTTTGGTGTTACAAAAATCAGGTGAGTGATTATGAAAATCTTCTTTGCAGGGAGATCTATAGGAATAACATTAGTGGGAAGATTCCTGAGGAACTTGGTAACTTGAAGAACCTTATTAGTATGGATTTGTATGACAACCAATATGAAGGGAAAATTCCAAAGTCTGTTAGCAAGTTGAAGTCACTTAACTATGAGAGCTTACATGGTTTGTCGTTGTCATGCACCTGTTATGCAGAGTGTTCCTCTGGAATTTGTTCCCATATCATATCATTGGTTGGAGATGGTGAAACTAAATCTTAAGTTGTGGCAACTACTCCTTCTGAGACTTTGATTGGACGAGTTGCTATGTTTATCCAATAGGCTTTTAAGTGTTAGTCTAATTGATTTTCTTTATACCATGAAAGATTATTTGCGAGTGGATTTTTTTATTTCAGTTAGTATGATTGAGAGATGTTTTAAACTAATACAATGAATTGTTCAATGTAATTTTATGGTGGTTGTAATCGAAATGTTTTATTTAGCACGTACAGAGTCTTAGTGGATGTAAAGCAACAAGCATAAGAGTATCCTCATTATTATTGCTAATATAATTGATCATATTATTATGGAGGATAGAGTTGCTTGTCTGTTGTGTTGTAAGTGTTGATATTACAGTGAATTTTAGAGAGAGAAAAAGTGTGTCAAGTGAAATTCTTGTTGAGCTTGGTAGAGTTTTTAACTACTCATCTAAACCAAACTTGAAATGGGATTGAACAGAAGTAACAGTGGAAATGGAAGAGCTCTGTTTGGGAGCTCTGGGGATCCATGAAATTGGAGACTCATCCAGACTCACTGTTAAAATGGTTGATTTGCTGGGCTTCGTTTCTCAAAAGTCAAAACTCATCCAGACTCAACACTCACGCACCTTTGTGAGTTTTTCTATTATTTTTCTACTAACATGTAACTATTTATTTTATTTTGTAAAAAAAAATTATAAGCAAGATAAAAATTATAATCGTAAAAAAAAAAGATAAACATTGTTTAATAACAGTCAATATTTTATTATTTTAACTTGGATTTAGTTGGTTCAACTTAAGTATGTTGGCGTGTGAATTTGATTATATGTCAATTAGAAGCTTTATTTAATGCACTGAACGTTTTGTAGTCGTTAATCAACAAATGTCAATATCTGCGCTAGGAATTCTAGTGACTTGTTATAATGTTATTGGAGACACCTTATTGTAAAAGAAAATTCGTTTAGGTTTATTTTTGGCATTTGATATATTTATATAAATATTTTGGCATATTTAAAAATATTTATTATATCATTTTTTAAAAAATTTGCAGGAAAATTACGTGTGGATTTAAAATTCGCAGGAAAGTTTTTCCTTGAGAATTTTTTCATAGGAAAGTTTCCTGCGAATTTAAAATCCACAGGAAATTCTACAGGTAATTTTCCTGCGAAATTTGTAATGACCCGCCTTCGTTACGTAACTATCAACAAGTAATTTCATTTTATTCAATTTAAAAAAAAAAATCAAACTTTCACTAGTTATTTGTGAAAATACCGTATAAACTTTTCTCAATTTCAAAGCTAACATAGATACAATTCAAAACTTAAAACATAAACCACATGTACATACTTCTCTTACAAGGTAACCACATAAAAACTATATGTTGGTCCATTCTATACAAAAGACTAAACAAAGGAAAGAAGAAAGAGATTACATCTTCAATCTCATGCTCACTCCATCTAATAAACGTCCAAGAGGAAGAATCCACCTGGAAAGTCATCTGCTCCCCCGAACACGACGTCCGAGATCATCACAAGCACAAACCACAGGTGCAAACAGCGCAAGGGTAAGCTTACCAAACAAAACTATACATAATTACTGAAAACTCTACTCAAAACTTAGTTCATTAATAAACACCAATAAACAACACCATCATGACTCAACCATCTCAAATAGTTCATACAACATAGTTATAACATGAATCCTCAAAATATCAATGACAACATAGTTCTATCACCAATTATTACCATGAATAATCAAATCTCATGGATTACATCCAATCAACAAATTTCATAAATCCTCATCTAACATCAACAACATAAACCATCACCACTCATCACCATGAGCCATAAACATCATAAGTCACATTTGACATCAACCGTCACAAACCTCAACACAATACAACTACCAACATCGCTCATCACAAACGATGTACAATATAAACCACTAGACAACCTCAGTCAACAAGACCGACTCTACTCCATGGAGTTTCAACATCATATGAGCGGTCCCTCATAGGCCTCATCCCCTACCATAGTCTGTACATTCTGACCATTTGGGGAATCCCTTGAGCTTATCCTACAAGGAAAGTGTGGTTTTATCGAAAATAGACAAGTGCTATAGTGGCTTACCTTTGTAGGTTTGCAAGACCTTACATCTATAGGGATTCGTCCACTTGTCTATTCTATAGGCCCATTCCCGTTAGCCACCACGAAAATCTCCAGCACTAGGTTGAGAGCCCTCCAAGCACCATCAACTTACGTGCCTACTCATATGTCTGTGCACCAACTGCGCACACTTACGCACCAACTGTGCAAATATAACATTCGAAATATTTATGTGCACCAACTGTGCATCCACCGTATTCCAGCGGCAAAACATATTTGGAGTCCCTTACAGTCTGAGATACGATACCTCTGTACCCGCCATCTCCAATGGCCTGACTTAAGTATCCAAATACATCTCAACAATCCACAATCTTTAACCACAACAACAAAGTCATTTTCTCATAAATAAACTAACTTGTGAGTACATCATAGAGATAAACAATATGATTACAAGATCCATCCTACAGTCAAAAGACTGTATCACACAAAACATATTTCAAATATTAAATACTCAAGATTCATATTCTTGGAACTTAAAATGAACTAGAACAAGTCATTGGATATTACCTATCAACTTCCTTACAAAAATTCACACCTCAATAAACAAACATCACTATTCCAATAATTCTATCATATTAACCAAATTGACCAAATAAGGTCGACTTCTCTTTGGCAGTACTGAATGTGAGCTCTCACTGATTGTAGCAAATGATCTCAGAATTAAAAACTTTTTATATAGAATTAAAGCTCTTGAATCATATTTTTCAAAATGGTATCCCAACTGTAAAATAGACAACTAGATAATTTTCTAAAATTCCTACAAGTTGACAGTAATGAATTTGACTTTTCAGTAAACATGGTCAAAGAAATTAAAATTTTCTAACACTTTCCAAACTTGTTTTGAGCTGAAATTTTTTACCGGATAAAGGTAACACATTGGAATTTCAAAAATGGTATCCCATGCCTTCAAATTCATTCCCAATTGTTCCTAGTAAAATTTTCTCTAACAGCCAAAATTTCGGACTCCAAAGAGAGCTCCAATCCTTATCCAGTTTCTTTTCAAAAAGTTAATTTAGAAGTTGTACATGATAATTTTCATAATTTATATGGTTACAAATCTTGTTTTGTCTAGTTTTTAATGGTGCAAACTCGAAAAAAGAAAAGATAAGTACACAAGTGTAAAAATTGAGAAAAACCAAGACCCGTTCCAGTGGAACTCCAAAACAGAACAATCACTTTGTGGGTCACCGATGAACCTCAAAACGAAGTTATCTAGCCAAAGTATCAAAATTAAAGTTTTTCCATTTTGTGTCTATTTTTATTCAAAACAAATTTCACAAAAAACCAACGGTTAGATCTTCCAAAAATCACAAAACCGTGGGGACTATCCAGAGTTGGACGAACCAAAAAGCCACTGCCACTTTATTTTAAAGTTTGATTTTCACATGCAAAGCTTGCCAAATAATTTCAAGAAAATCTGGGCATTGTCTCCTTTGTTTTAGGAGTCTCTCCAATCAATTACAAAGATTAAAACAATCCAAAGATAGTACATGCAAATCCCACACAACCACTGACAAAGGGTTCCCAACCCATTCCATCAATATCTCAAGTTCAAACACCAAGCATCACAACATAAACAACAAGAGGGGCATACATGTTGTATGTGGTTGAGCCCCCTAACTCTCAACCACACTTAAACTGAAAATAGAATTCACAAGGAAGCTTCCCTTACCTCAAAGAGATGCTAAAATAAGAGCTTTGAATGACGGAGGAATGAATGAACTTTTAGTTTTCTAGAGCACGAATATTAAACCACCACTATGAACCAACAACAGATCATAATATAAAAACTTGGGACTTAGAAGCTTAATTTGGGACTTAGAAATTTTGAAGGAAAACTTTTAGAGAAGTAGAATTACTTAATGTGAAATGGAGGGTGTGAGGGGTGTCGGAAAAAAAATCACGTTAGTTAAAGATAAAGGGGTTGCAAATAGAAAGTTTTAGAAATTGAAATTGAAATTGAAACAGAATGACGGAGAATGAAGGGCTGGTTCACGGTGTTTTTCAAAGAAGTGAGAAAGCCAATTTATAGACCTAAGTAACTCTCCTTGAGATCAATATAGTCAAAGTTCATAAATGAACACGAAGTAATTTTCTTTCATTCATACCCATAAGTGTCCTTATTCAAAAGAATTGATTTTTTGTTGTCTTTTGATTTGGCTACATATCCTGCACCGTAAAATTTTTTTCTTCTTCATTTTAAATATTTGTGCATGTAGGCCAATTAGAAAGAAACGTAGGTAAAGTTCTTTGAATTAGGCTTTGCGTCTTCCAGTAGGTAAGTTTAATTTTTCTTAGTATTTGGATTTTCCAAAATCTTACAGAACAAGTAGAGTTTTCGGGTCTTCTTAATTAATTATTTTTTTTTCGGGTTAGATAACAAAATACAAATCAAGTTAATTAAATTGCTAATCATAAATTAGTAAGTGTATCACTCACTAATTTTAATTTTTATTTAGGACATCTAAGGAAATTTAGAATATTTTAGAATTTTTTCAACTCTCAAAGTTCTCAAAATCACACTATTTGGAATCACATTAAAATATTATTATTTTAATCAAGTGTAACAGAATAACATAAAAATTTTATAGGGACCTAATTATAATTATTAGAGACTAATTATAATTAAATTCTTTAATTTCCTTGACTATTTTTCTCACTTTTAGTGTATTCTTACACTGCCAATGTGCAACACAGTCCTGATTTCAGTGAAATTTTCCACTGAAACTTACACAGAAAAATCACACATCTTTATTAATTATATTTTCTTATAAAATTAAATATAATTATCTCTTGTAATTATTTTCAATCACTTCATCATAGATTAGAAAAATCATAGTGTTACAAAATTCAAATCCGCAAAAGCAATTATCCACGAAGGAATTACCTACGGATTACAATCTAAAGAAAAATCCGCAGGAAACGTATTTCCTGCGAATTTTTAAGTAAAATTCACATGAAAATCCGCATGTATATACTCACTCCCACTGTACTCAAAGATTAGTACACGCAACTGAAGCAAGATATATAAGCTAATTTTTGCCAAGGCAATAATCACGACACTTAAGTCATGCCATAGCCTTTTCACATGCTTGCCTTTGTTCATTTAGATAAATACATAATCACATATGGAATCATCTGGCAGAGTTCAAAACACTGGAAAAGGCACACCAACTGCTAGAAACTACAAGGCCTTGTACAACCAAGTTCGTTTCAAATAGCAAATGGCTAAGGTACATTAGTACAAGCATTAAGCAATGCACTTCATTATGCAGGTTTCCAAGAAGAAAGTGGTGGAGTATCAGATTTCTTCCAAGTAGGTACCTCATCCCCGTATCTAGCACCCTTGACAACATCTACAGCAGCAAAGGAATCAAGTTTTGCCATTTCTTCTGGTGTTAGTTGGACAGACAAGGTGCCCCAATGTTTTGATTAAAGTTCTTAATTTTGGTTGTTCCAGGTATTGGGCACACACATCTTCTCCTTGGTGATGAACCCAGGCCAATGCAAGTTGAGAAGGAGTACATCCCTTTTTTGCAGCCAGTTCATTAACCCTCTCAAATGTAGTATTATTCTGCTCTGCATTTTCAGGTTTGAATCTAGGCAGAGACTGCAATAGATTTAAACACACATTGAAGATTATATTTAGGTATCAATGATGGACATTTAAAAAGACAACAAGGCAATTTCATTGATTTAGATATTAAGATACAAGGTGTCATGTAAGGAAAATCCTAAAACCTGGATCAAGGGAAGCAGCGTATGTTATGAAATCATATATATTATTATATATTTCAATGCTGTTCTTGTTCTTATTAATCTTTGGTCACACTGTTGTGCAGTCTGATCATATAAAATTATCATCTTATAATGTTATGTGTCAAGCCAAAACCCAATGTACCACAAAGAAACTAGAGTTAATGATAATATGATATTCACATGTAGCTGAAGAGCCCAATGCCTTATAAACCGCACACTAAAATCTCATACTTCTATTGTAAGATGCAAGTTCCATACCTTGCAATTGGATCCTAACATAGCTGCCATGTCCATTGTGGGACAAGGATATTTTTGCACTTATTTATTTCCCTTTAGAAAACCAGACTAAAGGCAGCACACATGATATGGTCCTATTTATTGTTTACAGTTCTCAACATTGTTGATTAGCAGCAATTTACAGCGTAATTCATTACTATTACGTGTACTTCCAAACTGTGTTAGGGGGGAAATAGATGAAAATGTACACCAACTATTTTCAACTATAGTCAAACTGAATGCAGCAACCATACACAAAAACAAGAAACTATGCTGATGCTGGCCTTGTTGCATAAAAAATTTTAATTCTTTACTGTTTTAAGTTACTGAACACAATTGTTGTATAATGAAGATATAACCAATGGAGATCACTACAGACAATAAGTATGAATGATTCAACACTCAACAGTAATATTAACAGAGATATTTGAATCACTAATGTTAGGATTAACTAAAGTTGAAAATTCTACAGTCAAGGTTAGAAGTAGATGTCACTTGAGTGACTGCGACATTCAAGGGCCTTGAAATAATCCAAGGTTCCAAAGCAGTCTAGGAGATTTTGGTTATGAAAATGCACAAGAAATTGACATGAATTTCAACAAACCTGCCGGTAATCATCCTGTGTCAAATTCTCAAGCAGCTTTGTTCCTGATGAAAAGAATCCTCGCCCAAGAGGACTATATGCAACAATTCCAATACCAAGTTCCCTGAGAAGTATAAATTGAAAGTCATAAAGTTATACCCCACATCGTTGCAGTTTTATCGAATCCTATAAAAAGAATTGCTAGATAAAAAACATTGGCTAAAATATAACTTTGGTCCCCACATGGAAAATCTGCAATTTTGATCAATTCCTTATTTTTTACTATATTCATGTTAGAATTAGGGTTACCAAAATAAAATAAATAAAACATATGTAAAATTGAATAGTGAACCAAAATTACTGATTTTTTAAAATTGAACGACTAAATATCTCTATTTTACAATGGGGGACCAAAATTGCAATCAAAATTGCAGATTAGACAAAATAGAATAACAAAGTTGTGTTTTAACCAAAAACATAATGTTTGTATATTAAATCACACCTGCAAGTTGGAACTATTTCTTCCTCCACATCTCTTGACCATAGCGACCACTCCAACTGCACGGCTGTTATTGGATGAACAGCATGTGCTCTTCTAATTGTTGAAGCTGAGGCCTCAGACAGACCAATATATTTTATTTTTCCCTCTTCAATAAGTTTGTTAAGCTCCCCAATCTTATAATACAAAAGCAACGGAAAAACTTGAAGTCATCATACGTTGTCTTTCATATATGTGAACAAATGGTTATTTCTCATGTCTAACATAAATTTCATAAAATATCGATTACATGTGAAGCACATGTGCTGATGTGCAGGTGTGACATGAAGTGGGAAAGCAACACATGGATAAAATAAGGGCAAGAATGAGGTTCATAACCATGGATAAACAAAAAATTATCCAATTTGAGTGATTTGGGTCAATAGTTTCACTCCCCGAAGACCACATGATAATATAGGTATTAGAGACTTATTGATCATCTATGGTTTCTTTGTACATGTTATTAAAATTTGTCTCGGAGAAGAATGTCAAGTGTGTATGAACTCGATATATTGTTAGCACAATTTGACCCAATGGTGAGCTAGCATGATGAGGAAATTAGAGGAAGAATGATGATGGCCAAAATCTGATGAATATTGAATTAGACAATATGTTTGGTCGAAAGGAGGAGAAGGGAAGGATTTTAATGGAGGGAGAGGTAGCTATTTTCTTGTTTGGTTTACAAAAAGAGAGGAAAAGTTTTAAAAATTAATTTATTTTTGTATTTATATAATTTTAAATTTCATAATATAATTAGAAATATTTTAATCATTATAATTAAAATGTTTTAAATCTTCTTCTCGTCCATATTCCCCTCCCCTCCTAAAAATTGAACAAAACAATAAAAGTTTAAAAAAAAATCTCTTCTCTCCTTCCCTTTGTCTTCCCTCCAACCAAAACACTATATGTTAGTGTTTGATGAGAATTCTCTATAGAGTACAGAGAATGTAGAATGCTTAATAAATAAATAAATAAATAAATAAATAAAAGAAAAGGAAAGTGAGAGAATGTAGAATGCACACAAAATACAAGGGAGGAGGGGATGTTTGAGAACACATCCAATAAATTATCATTAGGACAAAATTTTTAAGTGAACTCAAGATATTTTTGTGCAAAGTTAAAGACTAATTTTTCAAGACACGTATTAATTATATCTATTCAAGGAGTTGACTTTTTTCAATAAATATTTTTCTAGAAACACAAGTCTGGAAATCGAACCCCAATCATATACTAAGGACAACATTATTTATTAAGTATGTATGTCACACCATGCTAGTAGTGCAGAGTTTATAGCCCAGCAAATTTCCATACAAGCATATTACTTAATTAATCTAGCCAAATACGTAACAAAAACACAGAGAAAGAGTGGAACCGTGACTTCAATAGGGACACGAGTATCAAAACCATGTTGGTAATAGAGATCAATGCAATTGATGTCAAGTCTCTTCAAGCTGCCCTCACGGATCACCACGGATCTCCCTTTTCCCTTCACCAAAGTTGATTCCAGACTTGGTAGCCAATTCAACCTTCTCTCTCACCCCTCCCTTCAGAGCCTGCCACATACAAATATGCATCCACACATCATGGCTCATCATATCATCTTATCACATTTCATATCATCTTATTATCAACCTAGAGGTCCCGTATCGACTAGTAATATAATCAAAAACATCAACTATAGTCATAACAGAGTATATAAGTGACGATAATCCTAGTTAGAATTATCGATCATATCAAACGAGACAAAGAATGAAAAGAGTGGGAGCCTTTCCTAGAAGGACTTCGTTGGTGTGAGGGCCATAGCTGTTAGAGATGTCAAGAAATGTGACACCGCTTTGAACTGCAGGTTCAGGCTTAGGAGGACCATAGAATGCAGACATGCCCATGCACCCAAGTCCCCGCACTGCATAGACACCTCCAAAGCCTTGTGAACCAACTTCGTTCTACCCACTCTCGCCATTATTCCCCTCAGTGCTAGCTTCCACAACCACAACACAGATTCCACTATATATATGTACGATGGATTAATGAAACTATACAATAATTAATTTCTCTACACCACGGAGAGTGATCTAGCTTGCGAAAGAGGCAGAATGCCAGAATCCAATAAACTCAAAAGTAACATTTTAGTCAGAATCATTTTTATTATAAACAGAGAAATAAGAAGGGGAAAATGATGTATAAGATAGTAAAGTAAGTAACATCTACATCACATGTACTATGAAAAAGAAACAGCATTATGAATAAAGGAAAATAAAACGTACCCTAAACATGTACGTAAAAACATAAAAGAAAACGTCTTTTAAAAATTATGAATAAACATAACATTATTTGTAATATAATCGTGATTAAAAATTATGATATTTTGTTTTTAATTTATTTTATTTTAAAAGATTTATATAAAAAGTAATGAAATGTTGTTATTTTTACAATATAGCAAAGTATTATATTTTTATTGTATTTTTTATAAATTTATTGAAATGAAAATAAAGTAATGTTTTATAACTATTAGTAAAAATCAAAGGGGAAAAAAATATTTTTACAAAACTAGGAAGAGCACCAAATAGCAATAATAGAAAGCAAAAAAAATTATTTACATGTATGACCAAAAAAATTTAAATCTTAAATAAAATATTTATTCTTATATGTTTCTCTTTTCTGTACTCTCTCAATACTCACGTATTTGGCATCATCACGTTTGTGCAAATTCCGTCATAATTGACTCAGGCAACTATCAAAATTTTCACTCACTCAATAATTATGATGGAGAATACTCCTCCGATCCTTTTTATAAGAAATAAAATAGTATTTTTTTTTCATAATTATAAGAAACATAGACTCACTTTAAGTTGTATTAATTGTTAGTTTTCTTTTTTATCCTTAATCTTGTAAATCCATTAATGAGATACCTACTCATTTCTCATGTATTTATTGGTCTATTAACAATACAAGTTATACTTATTAGTGGAGATGCAGTGTCATTAATGTAATCACTACTTAAACCAATTAATTTAAGGAGTATTTTTGAAATAAAATTAAAATTTATGATATTATTAATTATAACTAACTAATTTAACTATTTTTATTGATCTTGACGATTTAATTATTTATTTGTTATACAAAGGAGCGGAGGGAGTATAAGATTGAGTGTGTCTTTAGATCAATACACGTTTTTATACTTTTTCACGTCAAAGTCTCACAAAGTCGTATTTGCCTTGGTTACCCGAGTCAAATCTTCTTTCAAACCTATAGCCAAACATACTGTGAGAGAGAGATGCATTAACTTTCTTTTATTTAAATCACCAATCACCATGAACATTTTCTAAATTCCCATCATTATAAAGTTAACGCATGATATCACTCTTAAACTACTGTCACACCGTTACCTACAAGCTAACTTATGAAAAATTTATGGATGAAAAATTAATAAACAAAAATTATAGAAACAAAAAGCAAAAATAAATATGTTTATATAAACTAAAAATATATTTAAACATATTTTTTCAATTTTTATTTCTTTCTTATTATTATATTGTATCACTTATGATCTTTATTATTCCTGTTTGATATTTCTTTTTCTCTCAAAATATAGACACTCACTAAAATATCTACAAAATATTATTCTTTTTTTTTACAGACAAAATATTATTCTTTGAAAAACGTTTGAAATGTATATTTTTTTACAAATTTTAAAATAATGTTTATATTTAGTTTAAATTTTTTAAAATTACACAATTATGTAGCTTTTATTTTTGTTTTGTGTTTTTTACCCATAATTTTATAATTTTTAATATATTTTAACTAATAATAAAATATATGTTTAAAAATGTATTAAATGGTATATTATTAACATTTTATATTTTTTTCTTCAAGGCACCTACCTGACTTACCTCTTCGACTGTAAATTATGAAATAACCTTTTTTTATGGTTAGTTATGACTTTTAATGAAGGATATCAAGAGAAGATAATTAATTTTGATAGATTAATTTTATTGATCTTATTAGTGTAATATTTCGTGCTTGATATTGTATAAAATTTATAATTTTTAATATATGTCTATTTTATTTGTTAATTTCATAGAAATAAGTGTTAATAAAAATGCATTTAAATATTTATAAATATATTTGTATATAAATAATTGTGGATATTTATATTTAAATAGTTATATATATTTATAAATCATGATAAAAATATATATATTTATAAATATCTTATACTATTATTCTAATTTATATAAACATGTTTTTTTAATTAAAAATTAATTAATATTTGTTTACAATATTTTATTTTGATAGATAATATGTTATTTAGACACACCCAAACAGTGCATCAAACCCTCTTGCCCAACACCGACACACCAAAAACACATAAGCTCTCAATCTTAAGACCAGTTCGTGCCTGCTATATGCCAGAAGATTATATTTAGGCAACTTCCCTGATTTGCATAAATAGTAAGATGCAAGGTGCCAGGTGTTAAGATTCCTTAAACCAGGATCTAGGGAAGGAGTGACATGCCATAGCATGTTAAGAAGTCATGTATATTTATTAATTAATTGTATGTTTCTAAGTTTTTTTGGGGGGCACATTATTGTGCAGTCCAATCAAATAAAATTTCCCAAATTCAAGTTTGAACCTAACACCTTGTGTAAATTATCCATATTCTTGAAACTAGCCTGATCCTAGTGGATTTTCGGAATCTGTATCCTCTTAAGTATAATAGTGTGAAATTGATAACAGCTAAGAAAAATTAAATGTTCAGAATTTTAGAAATGCAAATTCGTAATCATGTAGATGTATAAACTCACTCCCATTGTACTCAAAGATTAGTACATGCAACTGAAGCAACATATATCACTTAAGCTTATTTGCCAATGCAATAATCACGACATTTAAGTCATGCAATTGCCCTTACACTGCACATGCTTGCCTTTAATTTTTTAGACAAATACATTAACATATATGGAATCATCTTCTAGAGTTAACAACACTTGAAAAGGAACACCAACTGCTAGAAACTACAAAGGCTTATATTTCAAATAGCAAATGGCTAAGGTGCACTAGTACACGCATTAAGCAATGCACTTCATTATGCAGGTTTCCAAGAAGAAAGTGGTGGAGTATCAGATTTCTTCCAAGTAGGTACCTCATCCCCGTATCTAGCACCCTTGACAACATCTACAGCAGCAAAGGACTCAAGTTCAGCCATTTCTTCTGGTGTTAGTTGGACAGACAAAGCCCCAATGTTTTGATTGAAGTTCTCAATTTTGGTTGTTCCAGGTATTGGGCACACATCTTCTCCTTGGTGATGAACCCAGGCCAATGCAAGTTGAGATGGAGTACATCCCTTTTTTGCAGCCAGTTCATTAACCCTCTCAAATATAGTATTATTCTGCTCTGCATTTTCAGGTTTGAATCTAGGCAGAGACTGCAATAGATTTAAACACACATTGAAGATTATATTTAGGTATCAATGATGGACATTTAAAAACATAACAAGGCAATTTCATTGATTTAGGTAGTAAGATACAAGGTGTCAGGTAGGGAAAATCCTAAAACCTGGATCTAGGGAAGCAGCAATGGCCCATTATTTGTTATGAAATCATATATATTATTATATATTTCAAAGCTGTTCTTATTTCTATTAATCTATAGTAAAACTGAATGCAGCGACCATACACAAACACAAAAATAAGTGACTGCTGATTCTGGCCTTGATGCATCAAAAAATTTAATTCTTTTTACTGTTTACAGTTAGTGAATATAATTGTTGTATAACGAATATATAACTAATGCAGATCACTACAGACAATAAGTACGAATGATTCAACAGTAATATTTGAATCATTAATGTTAGGATTGATTAAAGTTGAAAATTGCTGAGAGCCAAGGTTAGAAGTAGATGTCACTGAGTGACTGTGAAATTCAAGGAATCAAGGGCCTTGAAATAATCCAAGGTTACAAAGAAGTCTAGGGGATTGGTTATGAAAATGCACAAGTAATTGACATGAATTTCAGAACATCTGTAATAGCATGCTTTCCACAAACCTGCCGGTAATCATCCTGTGTCAAATTCTCAAGCAGCTTTGTTCCTGATGAAAAGAATCCTCGCCCAAGAGGACTATATGCAACAATTCCAATACCAAGTTCCCTGAGAAGTAAAAATTAAAAGTCATAAAGTTATACCTCAGATCGTTGCAATTTTATCTAATCCTAGATAATAAAACAGAATGTTCATATATTAAATCACACCTGCAAGTTGGAACGATTTCTTCCTCCACATCTCTTGACCATAGTGACCACTCCAACTGCACGGCTGTTATTGGATGAACTGCATGTGCTCTTCTAATTGTTGAAGCTGAGGCCTCAGATAGACCAATATATTTTATTTTGCCCTCTTCAATAAGTTTCTTAAGCTCCCCAATCTTATAATACAAAAGCCAAGGAAAAACTTGAAGTCATCAAACGTTGTCTTTTTATATATGTGAAAAAATGGTTATTTCTCATATCTAACATAAATTTCATAAAATGTGTAGATAAACTTGGATGAACAACAGAAATTTATCCAATTTAAGTGATTTGGATCAAATAGTTTCACTCCAGGAAGACCACATGCTAATATAGGTATTACCGTATTAGAGATTTATTGATCATCTATGGTTTCTATGATCTTGTTATTACAATTTGTCTTGGAGAAGAATGTCAAGTGTGCATGAACTCGATTGTTAGCACAATTTGACCCAATGGTAAGCTAGCCTAAGGAAATTAGAGGAAGACTGATGATGGCCAAAATCTGATGAATTGTTTTTAATCAAATAGTTTCAATCTGATGATGGCCATCATTCCTTTACTGTTTGATGAGAATTCTCTATGGCGTACAAAGAATGTAGAATGCTCACAAAATGCATAAAGGGGAGGGGGAGGGGGGGTGGAGTTGAGAACACATCCAATTAATTATCATTAGGACAGAGTTTTCAGTTGAACCTAGGAGCTAAAGATTAATCCCTTGAGACCCTGAGATCCATTTAATCCCACAAATATTTTCCTATACACACAAATCTGGAGATCGAACCCTAACAATATGCTTAAGGGACTTAAGGGATAAGATTATCTGTCAATCATTGTTACACCATGATGGTAGCACAAAGTTTATAGCTTAGGAATTTTCCATACAAGCATATTATTTAATTAATCTGGCCAAATATGTAACAAAAGCATAGAGAAAGAGTGGAACCGTGACTTCAATAGGGACACGAGTATCAATACGATGTTGGTAATAGAGATCAATGCAATTGATGTCAAGTCTGTTCAAGCTGCCCTCACAAGCAGCCCTCACGTACGCTGGATCACCACGGATCTCCCTTTTCCCTTCACCAAAGCTGAGTCCAAACTTGGTAGCCAATTCAACCTTCTCTCTCACCCCTCCCTTCAGAGCCTGCCACATACAAATATGCATCCACACATCATCACTCATCATATCATATCATCTTATCTCATTTCATACAAATATGCTTGCACTCAAAGTACAGGACCAATGTTGAAGTTCCCATTTCTACTAGTAATATGATAAAAAAAATTAAAAAAAAAAAAAAAAACATCGACTATAGTCATAACAGAGTATATAAGTGGAAGTAAACCCTAGCTAGAATTATCGATCATATCAAAGGAGACAGAGAATAAAAAGAGTGGGAACCTTTCCTAGAAGGACTTCGTTGGTGTGAGGGCCATAGAAGTCAGAGGTGTCAAGAAATGTGACACCGCTTTGAACTGCATGGTGGATAAGAGCAATCATATCAGGTTCAGGCTTAGGAGGACCATAGAACGCAGACATGCCCATGCACCCAAGTCCCTGCACAGACACCTCCAAACCTTGTGAACCCAACTTCATTCTACCCACTCTCGCCATTCCTCTCAGTGCTAGCTTCCACAACCACAACACAGATTCCACTATATATATCCGTGATGGATTAATGAAACTATACAATAATTAATTTCTCTACACCACGGAGAGTGATATTGCAAAGAGAAATGCTAAGTCGTCCGAAAAAAGGAGTCCGAAACATCGGACGACCCATTAAGAATTTGACATCTGTCCAAGATTTTACTGTAAAACATTAATTTAATTTAATATTTTATAATTTAATATCTTTCCAAAGTTACCCTTCCGGCTTTCCCACACAATCACTCTACCACACGCCCTCTTTATTCCACGCGTTCTCACGCACATGTTTGGGGACAGGAAGAAGACGACGATGTCCTTTGCAATGTCGACACCGGCTAAGCCCAGAATCTCCGGCAAAGTGCAGGCCTTGTAAAAACATTAAATAATAAAAATATTCAGTTTGAATCCCTCACCTCAAACAGTGGTCTCGTGGTTCTCCTTCCTGCTGACTTGCTTCTCTTCCCCACCTCACCCGATCTTCTCGACGTGAAGTGTGTCCCTACTTTTCTGGAATTCAAACTTATGTTGCAATTGTCATTTGAAATCAGATTCATTAACCAGTTGCAAATTTTGAATCCGAGTTTGCGATAACAAATTTGGAATTGCAATACATATTGTTCATTAATGTCAAATAGATTGGCTTTGCTGTGCTTTTGTTCCTTTTCCTTTAACTGCTAAAAAAATGCAGAAAAGGGATTGAAAAGCAAGGTTACAATTTGCTAAGTTTCTCCCAAGATACAAATCGAATTGAATTACCAAGAAGAAAAATTCAATTAGCAAAGATATTTTCAAGTGCAATTTTCGAAAACTCAATTACAGTATATAGGGAAGATATATTCCAACTCTGATTAAAATCACAAGACATTCCAACTCTAATTAACCAGAAACCCCGTCGGTACCAAGCTCATCACCCCAACAGCGACAACTTCAATGAAATCGGTAAGGCCTTTTATTCGTGGGCGATTTCCATCTCAACCAAAGAAACGAAGCAAACTCCAACAACATGCTCAAACAGTTCAAAAAAATTGTCGAGGAAATGATGTACGCAGCCTTCTCGGAAGCCAAAGCGGCTTTTTCGGTAGCGTCGACGATGTCGAGCCAGAGCCCTGCGTGGTAGGTACTTCGGAAGAAGACAGCGGTGGCAGCTGGAGATCCTTCGCTTCAAATCCTTAGAGCCCATCATCCTCCTCGGTCGCGCCACTGCTTCGCTTGTTGACATGCGCATCTACCTCAAGAGCGGCTACCACACCAGATCTACGCCATCACAAACCTGTTAGTGCGTGTGAACTGTGAACCTGTGAGATGAATGAGGATGTGGGGTCGTGTGGGAAGGGTAAGTTTGGAAAGGGAACAAATTTTAAAATGTTAATTTAAATCAATATTGTACTGTAAAATCAATTAACAGGTGTCCAAATTTCAGTGGCTCGGAGGATGATTCGGCGTGTAAACTTCGGAGGATATAGCATTCCTCGTAGTCGTCAATTTATTAGAAGACGGTTGGTAAACTTAGAACGTTTTAAAAGTCAGAGTTGGATTGCTGTCAAGTAAAAAACAAAAGTCAGAGTTGGATCCCACCGGTAGTAGACTATCACATCCTTATCTTGTGTTTAAATATGGGATAAAATATATTTTTAATTTTTGTATTTTTTAAAAAATTTGATTTTAGTTTATGTATTTTTGAATCAATTATTTTAGTTTATATATTTTTAGAAAAATTTGATTTTAGTTCCTCTCCTCTAATGATATTAATACTATTAATGAAAATATAATTTTTGGTTGCTATAAATTATCATAAAATATATATTCCTCATGTATTTAAATTCAGTATTATTGGTGACTAAAAATCGTCACAGATTATTTAAAAAAAATATACTCAAATTCAACGATAAATCCGTCTCTTCCATTATCGACGACACATTATGTATCTATTTTTTTAATAATCTATGACAATTTTTAGTTACCAATAATATTGAGTTTAAATACATGAAAAATATGTATTTTGTAATAGTTTATAATCATCAAAAATTATATTTTTGTTAATCGTATTAACATCATTAAAAAAAATTAAAATTAAATTTTTCTAAAAACACATAAATTAAAATGATTGATTCGAAAATATAAGAATTAAAATCAAGGTTTTACGAAATAATGAAACCAAAACTTGAAAGTTGAAACACTCTATCGGCAAACCACGTGCCTGTTGAGTATTCATTCTAGTTCTGGTTCTAGTTCTATTCTAGTTCTAGTCTATAATATTCAGAGGTTGAACAGTTGCCACTACCGGAAAAACTTTTCACCTGCATTCTCGATGGCTCTCTCTCTGACTCTGCATTTATTTTTCTTTCAAATTTAATTTTTATGTATTATTATTGTAAGATATTTTATTTTGCTAACTATTTAAAAGTTATTGTTAGTATGATTTTCAAAATAATTATTTAAAAGTTAACAAATTTATGTTATATATAACAATTATATAAATAAGTGATAATGTGATTTTTTATGTTATTAGTATTAGATTATTTATTCTTTTATTTTTAAGTTTTCTTTTATAATTAAATAAATATTTTATTGGATTAATCAATTAGGAAAAGTCAGTCAGCAATTGCATTGTTTGAAGCCGCCACACATTCATGTGAAACAGAGTGTTGCACTAGTGGAAAAGATTGGGCGTTTGATGCCAGCACATTTCCATTCTTCTTTTTTTTTTTTTTTTTTGAGCAGATTTCCATTCTTCTTTTGTTTACATTTGCACTTGTGTTTTGGAAAAGGGACTAGATAAGATCGGCCATTTTAACTAATCAGAAAACTGGTGAATAAGTGAATTGATACATAGTTTCAAAAAAAAAAAAAAGTGGATTGATACATCAGTCAAAAAAAAAAAAGTGAATTGATACAATGTTCAGTTAAATAAACTGGTAAATTGGACTTTGTTTCTATAATTGTTATTTTGATTCAAATGAAATGAAAAAATAGAATAATTGTACGTAATTCTTAAAGCTGATTAAGTGTGCATCCATGTTTATACCTGATATTAATAAATGCTATGTATGTATGTTTAATTAATTAGATGGAAGAAAAGAAAATAGAAAGAAAAAAAAACACGTATAATAATATATACATTTTCTTGTATTTGATTAAAAAGAAAAAGGAAAACAAAAACTAAAGAAAAAAGTTAACTTACAGAGATAATTTAATTTTTTTATCTAATTTTTTACTAATTTTACAACAAGTTGATTGGGTGCATTAATTAATTGTTGGGAGTCGTGATGCGTGGCGCATTGACTTTGACTACAAAAGGGCGACGTAACCTTGATGTATATTGTCGCTAGTGTGCCTATGATTTCATTTACGATGAAAATGTTCATGGAGCTGAATCTTTCAATTGAGTAGATGTAGAGGGCAGCTTTTTATACTTCCAGATATTACTTATGCTGTGTTTGGTTAAAAGAATAGAAATACAGAAAATAAAAATAAAAGAAAAATATTTGAATTAAAATAGAATGTATGAGATATAGATTCCACATGAAATCCATTATATTTTTTCTTCATTTCTCTCTTCTCTTTCTCAACCAAACAAAATCTTAATGACTTTTCCTACGAATCCTACCCATGGATGACCACGAGACCTTGGTTTACCGTTCACATCCCTAGCTCAAAGGAAAGGGATCCCTCATAGGCATCCTAGTAGTAGATTTTAGCATTAGTGAGAGTGGTCAACTTAGGAGTCTCTTGTTGTATATTGGATTGCCCCCTCCCAGTTTTGATGTATTTTGTTATCTCCATCTGCCTTTCGTTTCTCTGATATGTAATTCAAATTTTGACTTGAGTGGGTTCTAATATAGTTTTTCGGATTATGGTATTAAGCATCATGAGGTGCAATACATTATTATTATTTATTTTATGCATGAGATATTTATTCAAAAAATATGTTAAGGTTATTTAATTAGGTTTAAGAAATTATTATGTATGTTTACCTTGTTTATCACAATGTGAAAATTTTACAGTATTTTTATAAATAACATTTTTAATAAGCATACATTTTGGTATAAACAGTAACATTTTTTATTTATAACTGGCAATTCTGGAAAAGATAATGTTCCATTTCTAAGGAGAAAAAAGACGACACTGAGTTATTAGATTTAGGAGAGAAAAGAAACTTTTGGAATTTTAAATTGTCTATGCATAACATTTCTACATTTTTTTCCCTTTGTGCTTTTATCTTTTAAGGTAAAGAGAATTCTCTCTCAAAAGAACAATGTAAAGAGAAAGATATAGAAATATATGTAATAATAATTTTTTGTTTGAGATTATGTTGTCACATCTTTCGTAGCATTTTAATGTCAATTGCTTTTCAAGCTTGAATCAATTTCTTTTACATTAGACACTGGACTCGGATACTTTAAGTAAGGTCTTGGGTTAAAGTCTTGTGGATGACAAAAACATGGATGGGAGGGGAGATTCTATTAAAGGTGGCCAATCAAGTTTTTCTATGGAAATTAGTTATCAATAAAGCTGGTAGATACTTCGCATCAATGCATAGTGACAAAAAAAGAATATCATAAATTTTATTTTTAAAGTAATTAATAAGAAAATATGACAATATCTTTTATATTGTTGATATTTTTAATTACATTTTTAAAATGGTAAAACAATTAAAAAATACTAATACATCATTTTTGTCCTTTATGTTTTCGCATCTTTCTACTTTGATCCTTTATGTTTTAAAATTCTTGATTTTGTCCTTTATGTTTTTAAATAGGTCCATTTTAGTCATAAACCCATAGTTTTAAAAATCGAACCAGTGATCGACCCGGTCGAGGCACTGGGTCACTGCTACTGGGTCAATGGTCGAACCAGTAGGTCACTAATTGAACCGCATGACCCGGTCTCTATTGAAAAATTTGGAAATTTCATACCCTGCCATAGATATAGTATGTATATATTAAGTTTGTTAACAAATATAATAATTGCTGACTTGGTTTAAGGGTTTATTTTGCTTGCCTTCTCCTGGGGGTACTGTGTTCGAGTACAACTTGGAGCATTTCAAGTTTTTTTTTTTTTCAAATATATATAGCGTACATAGTATATATATTAAATTTGTTAACATTAGTCTCAATTAGACCACTTGGCTTAGCGGTTAAGTCTACTGGTTTCTCCTTGGAGGTGTTGGGTTCAAATCTCGCGTGGTGCATTTGAAGTTTTTTTACAAAAACATATTAAATGCACGACCCAGTCGGGTTACAACAACCCGCGGGTCACCGGTTGGACCATAAAACCGGCCAGGTTGCATCAGGTCTTACCGGTTTGATAGCATAGCTGATCCAATAAGGCACCCAAACCAGTTATACCTCCGGTCCGACCAGCGGGTTCAGTCAGGGTTTTAAAACTATGCCTAAACTTGACAAAAAGGACCTAAAATAAAATGTAAAACATAAAGATCAAAATGATATTTTAGTCAACGGAAAACAATGTTCGAAGTAAGGGGTAAAAAGGGGGGGAAAAAAACGGCCTTCTTATTAAGGGTGAATGGGCTCGTTGGTCTCTTAATTAGTCGTGAAATTCACCTTCATTCCATTGTCTCCACCAACATACCTTCCTAAGAAGAGGGAACAACATGAAGTTCACGATGGTAGTTCTCTCTCTCTCTCTCTCTCTCTCTCTCTCTCTCTCTCTCTCTTATTTTCTCCTTTCTTTCTTCCTCTATGATTAGTGTAATTTACTATTTCCTATTTTATTGGGTGATAATGGGGTTTGTCTATCATAGATCTAAAATTGAGTAAATATATGCATGCTTTGCTTTTACATTTTTGATGAATTATTGGGCCCGTTTGGTTAAAGTTAAAAAAAAAACACATTTTGCAGTGTACTACTTTTGTGATGTGTTTGTCTAATTTTTTTTTTTAAAAAAATAGTTTTCTGTTCTTTTTTTAAAAGAAACTTCTATCTATTTCATAAAAAATCACTTTTTTGATAATCATTTTTTTAGAATCACTTATTTTAAGTTTAAACAAATGGATCCATTATTGTGTGTTTTTTAGGATTGGGTGGGAACAGAGTGTATCAGATGTGGCAGGCCAATGTTAATGAATTTTTCTACATCTTTTCAATCAATGTAGAAAGTGAGTGAAGTCTGGCCCACATTCTTAGCAGTTATGAGAGGGCATCTAACTAGAAGGTCAACCTTCAGAAATCAGAACTCTTTTGCAGCCAAAATGTACCTAGTACCAGACAGATAGAGCTTCAAATGCTCCTTGGTGTAAAGGCTATGGAGAGCTCAATGAACTACTTGGGTTTGCCAACTATCATCGGTAGATCAAAATCCCAAGTTTTTCAAGTGGTGAAAGATAGAGTCTGGAAAAAGCTTAAAGGGTGGAAAAAGAAATGCTTATCTCAGGTAGGAAGGGAAACTCTGATCAAAGCGGTAGTCCAGGCTATTCCATCCTATGTTATGGGGTGTTTTAGGCTACCAAGTTCTGTATGTCACCAAATTGAAGCCCTTACTGCAAGATTCTTTTGGAGTGGCAGCACTGAAGACAGAAAGATCCATTGGATAAGCTGGGAAAAACTAGCAAAGCCTAAAAACATGGGAGAAATGGGGTTTCGAATGGTGAGCAGCTTCAATTCAGCTCTTTTGGCAAAGCAGTGGTGGAGACTTATGTCCAACCCAAATTCTCTCATGGCCAGAGTTATCAAAGCAAAATACTTCCCTTCCTGTAGACCTTTGGATGCAAAGAGAGGTCAGGGTACTAGCTACGTTTGGTCAAGTATCTTTTCTGCAAAAGACCTTATGGATGAAGGTACGCTTTGGAAAGTTGGAAATGGCCTGCAAATCAATATATGTAAAGATAAATGGATCCCAAATGCCCCAAACAACAGAGTCTCAACTCAACCCAGAGATGAAGAAGAAGAAAATATGAGAGTTTTTGAAATCATCAACCATGAATGTCGATCCTGGAATGAAGAGGCTATTTCTTTACTGCTTCCACAAGAGGATGTTAGAAGGATCCTAGATATCCCTCTCAGGGATTTTCAAGATCAAGATAGGCCCATTTGGAAATACACTGAAGATGGTATGTACTCTGTCAAATCTGGGTATTTTCAAGCTTTGGAAAACTCGGATCATGCAGAAGCCTCTACAAGCATTATCTCAGGAGATTTCTGGAAGAAGATTTGGTGGGTAAAGGTGGCTCCAAAATGTAAGAACCTCATTTGGAGAGCGTGCAAGAATGTCATCCCGGTTAGGAAAAACCCCCAAAAGAAGCCCACCAGTATTGACACAAGGTGCCCTTGCTGTGGTGATCAGGAAGAAACAATTGAACATGCGCTTTTGGAATGCAGAGAAGTCCAGAGGATATGGTTTGCAAGCCAAATGAATGGAAGGATGAATGGACAACATTTTCACTTTAACAGATGGTTGGCAGCCTGGTTGGAAAAAGGGAATATGAGTTTTCTCCAACAACTTTTCGGACTAATTTGGTCTATATGGAAAAGACGAAATGACTGGACTATTAAGAAAAAATTCACTCCTTTGCAGCTGGTTATTAGCATATCCTTTTCGGTTATCTGCCTAGATGAAGACACACACCACCAATCAGATGTCTCTCACCCTCACTTATGGAAGCCACCAAACTTACAAGAAGCCATAAAAATTAATATTGATGCTGCTGTGAGACAGCAAAGGGGCACTGGCATGGGTCTTATTTGCCGAGATGTGGATGGTAATGTTTTAGTTGCTGCCACGAATTTGACAGGTCAAAGAGTTGCTCCCAATGTAGCTGAAGCCCTTTGCTTGAGATGGGCTCTTAAAGTGGCACGTGATCTGTCTTTTCTTAACTTTGTTATTGAGACTGATTGTTTATAGCTGGCTCAAGCTTGGAGACAAAATCGGAAGGCTGCCAACTCTTATTTTAATGACATCATCCAAGACTGTAAGGTCCTTTGCAGGGGAATTGATAACTTTAAAGTTCTTTTTGTAAAGAGAACAGGTAATAGGGTAGCTGACTCTATGGCCCATTTAGCTTTTTCTTTTCATGAAAAGTTTTGGATTGAAGACTATCCACACCAAGTGGAAGGCTTGCTTATTTCGGATGTAAATAACATTATTGTGAATGAATGAATTTCAGTTTCCACTTTCAAAAAAAAAAAAAAAGTGAGTGAAGTTGGAATTTTTGGTACTTGAGGCTGGCCTCGCTAAACAAACAAACAAAAAATGGAAAAAGTAAAAAGGAAGGGGAAAAAAAATAACTTGTATTTTTGGTTCCTTCTTTGTAATCTAGCAATCTTTTGTTGATCTCTTATTGTCTTCCTTTTTTATGATTTTGTTTCACTTTTTTTACCCTCTACTTCTAACATTTTTTTTCCTTCGAACAATTTTTTTTTTAATTTATGAGGAAGTCGCCACATGGATTAGCTATTCCCATGTAGCTGACCTTTTTTTTTTTTAAAAAAAAAAACGAAGTAGATTTCACGTGGCATGTCGTGTGTAGGACTCGTTAACTATTTTTTTTTTGTCTTTAGAAAAAAAAAATACATGTGGTTGGGGAACTCACAACTTTGGACTAGTGATTTCTGGCCTCGTCCATCACTGTGTCAAAAAGAAACTCATGTCGGTAAATTGTTTCAAAAGAGTCCCATTTTGATAAATAGTTTGTAAAAATGCCTCACTTTAGTTAAATACACTCATATAGGCTATCTATTTGCACATGCATAGATATTAATTGAATTCCATTTAATTTTAATTCCATTCAATAATAAATTGTTAGACATTAAGGAAGCATTACTTGACATCAACTTTGATTTGTAAACTAATTTGTTTAATTCATTACCCATTATTATTGAATTTATAGGATCACACACAAATAATTTGTTCTCATCTTTATTAAAAATTATTATTTTATAATTAAATTAAAGGACTTATATCTAATTAAATAAATAAAATTTCCTAAAGTGAAATATTATTGTATTTTAACTAAAACTAAAAGTACAAGTAATATATAATTTTAGCACTTGCTATATAGAATAAAGGTTTGGAAACATATCAAAGCTTTTCAATCTATTTACTCCATATATAAAATTAAGTTACACAACTTGGAGAATGAAATTTTCACTTTCCTTTCTCTCTCTCTATTAGTTCATGTTCGATATTCTCTCTTATCTCTTTTAAGTGTGACTTTCACCCACAATCACTATAAGTAGAACAGTTTTCTGTCACTCTCAACATCTCTATGTAGCTCTTTTATTTTAATTTAAATTATAAAAAAATATAATAAAAAATCTACTCCTATGTTGTAAATTAAAATACATACTTTGAGGAGGGAGACTCTTACTCTCTCGATTAAACAATCTCAATATTCCATCTCTTCTTTCCTATGAATGTGCACTTCACATGCTATCCCTGCAACTAGTAAAATAATTCATCTCTCATTCATCTCAAACTACATTTCTATAATTGATTTTCTTAATTGTCTATCTCTTTCAATCTATTCTCTTTTATCTCTCTTTTTTGTAAAAATATTTTTTTTTTATCTGTAGGAATCAAACACAGGTACTAGGAGTTTACAACAACTCACGCACATTGCTCAACAAATTGAGCTAGATCCTCTTGGTTTGTAAAAATAAATTTAGGGAAAGGGGATAGAGTAGGGATGGCAATGGGTAGGGTCTGGGTAGGGTACTATAGTACCCGTCCTCATACCTGCACTTTAAAAAAATCCCGGTATCCAGACCCATACTAGCGTGGATAGTAACTTTAATACCCGTGCCTTTCCCCTTTGGGTAGCTAAATGCTCATATCCATACCCTTTACCCGTACTTTAATTAATTATAAAAAATAGATAAATAAAATATTGATAAAAATTAGTAATTTAGTAATTAAATTTTTTTGGTACCCATGACATTGGTGTAGAGTATCCACCAGCTTTCCTGATGACTAATCTCCGCCGGGGAACCTGGCTGGTGGCCACCTTTAGTGGGGTCTCCCCTCCCAACCACGTTTTTTCCATCCACAAGGCTCGAACTCGAGACCTTGCTTAAGGGGACCGAGTCCAGTACCATTCGGACCAACGATTTGTTGGTATTTAGTAATTAAATTAAAATCTCATTCAAAGATCTTAATATAATAAATAGAAAAAATTGAGAAAAGTAGCGAATAAGGAAGGTAATTTTTTTTCAAATTAAGGAATGCGATCTATCTTTAAGTAAATAAAGATCACAATCTATCTCTATAAGGAATATAATCATTTGTTTGTGAATTAAATAACGTGATCTATCTCTTAGCAAATAAAGAATGTTATCTTTTTTTTTTTAATTTTTGATGGATTAAGGAATGTGATTTATTATTATTATTATTATTATTATTATTATTATTATTATTATTATTATTATGGGTCTGGGTAGGGTTGGGTACTAAGGTACCCATACCTGCACCTGTACCATTAAAATTTGTGAGTAATTATCCGTACCCGAACCCATACCCATTAAGTGGGTAATTACTCGACCCATCATGGGTAATTTTTGCGGGTACCCATAGGGTCTAGATAGAATAGCCATCCCTAGGATGGAGCCATAGTCCAAGGCAAGAAAAGTCTTCAAGCTCAAAGAGCACTTACAAAGATACTTATATTTACCTAACCCCAAAGAGACAAGTGGGGTTCGAACCTACAACTTGTCAGATATGACACATTGTCTTGCTCCACTTAACCAATGCTTTATTGTTATCTTTTATCTCCACCTATAAATTGATTTTCAATAGATTTTTAAATTTTTTTATCAATAATTAAAAATAACCTTCAATTGAAATTTAAATATTTATTGTAAATCTAAAATATAATTTATATATCTTTGTTATTTATTATAATATTTTATATATTAAAAAAAATTTATTCATTGTGAATTTCAAGTATATAAAAATAAATATTAGTCCTATGTAATGCATAAGTTAAAATACTAGTTTATTTTCAATAATAAAATTTAAATATATTTATCTAATGTTATCCATGTTTTTTTATTTATTAAAATAAAAAAATTATTTCGTGTAATGCATAAGCTAAAATACTAGTTTATTAATAAATTATAAAGTTTCTTTACTATTAAAAATTTAAATATCTTTATCTAATTAATGTTTTTATTTATCTAAAATATATTAAATAATAAAAGAATTTTTTAATATTACAAAAGTTTGAATTTTTCTTATCTAATACTATTAGATGACTTTTTATTTTATTCTTTATTATAATAAACAAACAATTAATAAATTGAAAAGTCTCCTTAAAATTTTTTATTTTTTATTTATCATCTATGGTTTCTATGTACATGTTATTAAAATTTGTCTCGGAGAAGAATGTCAAGTGTGCATGAACTCGATATATTGTTAGCACAATTTGACCCAATGGTGAGCTAGCATGATGAGGAAATTAGAGGAAGAATGATGATGGCCAAAATCTGATGAATATTGAATTAGACAATATGTTTGGTCGAAAGGAGGAGAAGGGAAGGATTTTAATAGAGGGAGAGGTAGTCATTTTCTTGTTTGGTTTACAGAAAGAGAGGAAAAGTTTTAAAAATTAATTTACTTTTGTATTTATATAATTTTAAATTTCATAATATAATTAGGAATATTTTAATCATTATAATTAAAATGTTTTAAATCTTCTTCTCCTCCATATTTCCCTCCCCTCCTAAAAATTGAACAAAACAATAAAAGTTTAAAAAAAATTCTCTTCTCTTCTCCCCTTTGTCTTCCCTCCAACCAAAACACTATATGTTAGTGTTTGATGAGAATTCTCTATAGAGTACAGAGAATGTAGAATGCTTAATAAATAAATAAATAAATAAAAGAAAAGGAAAGTGAGAGAATGTAGAATGCACACAAAATACAAGGGAGGAGGGGATGTTTGAGAACACATCCAATAAATTATCATTAGGACAAAATTTTTAAGTGAACTCAAGATATTTTTGTGCAAAGTTAAAGACTAATTTCTCAAGACACGTATTAATTAGATCTATTCAAGGAGTTGACTTTTTTCAATAAATATTTTTCTATAAACACAAGTCTGGAAATCGAACCCCAATCATATACTAAGGACAACATATTTATTAAGTATGTATGTCACACCATGCTAGTAGTGCAGAGTTTATAACCCAGCAAATTTCCATACAAGCATATTACTTAATTAATCTAGCCAAATACGTAACAAAAACACAGAGAAAGAGTGGAACCGTGACTTCAATAGGGACACGAGTATCAAAACCATGTTGGTAATAGAGATCAATGCAATTGATGTCAAGTCTCTTCAAGCTGCCCTCACGGATCACCACGGATCTCCCTTTTCCCTTCACCAAAGTTGATTCCAAACTTGGTAGCCAATTCAACCTTCTCTCTCACCCCTCCCTTCAGAGCCTGCCACATACAAATATGCATCCACACATCATCACTCATCATATCATATCATCTTATCTCATTTCATACAAATATGCTTGCACTCAAAGTACAGGACCAATGTTGAAGTTCCCATTTCTACTAGTAATATGATAAAAAAAATTAAATAGGCTTTTAAGTGTTAGTCTAATTGATTTTCTTTATACCATGAAAGATTATTTGCGAGTGGATTTTTTTATTTCAGTTAGTATGATTGAGAGATGTTTTAAACTAATACAATGAATTGTTCAATGTAATTTTATGGTGGTTGTAATCGAAATGTTTTATTTAGCACGTACAGAGTCTTAGTGGATGTAAAGCAACAAGCATAAGAGTATCCTCATTATTATTGCTAATATAATTGATCATATTATTATGGAGGATAGAGTTGCTTGTCTGTTGTGTTGTAAGTGTTGATATTACAGTGAATTTTAGAGAGAGAAAAAGTGTGTCAAGTGAAATTCTTGTTGAGCTTGGTAGAGTTTTTAACTACTCATCTAAACCAAACTTGAAATGGGATTGAACAGAAGTAACAGTGGAAATGGAAGAGCTCTGTTTGGGAGCTCTGGGGATCCATGAAATTGGAGACTCATCCAGACTCACTGTTAAAATGGTTGATTTGCTGGGCTTCGTTTCTCAAAAGTCAAAACTCATCCAGACTCAACACTCACGCACCTTTGTGAGTTTTTCTATTATTTTTCTACTAACATGTAACTATTTATTTTATTTTGTAAAAAAAAAAAATTATAAGCAAGATAAAAATTATAATCGTAAAAAAAAAAGATAAACATTGTTTAATAACAGTCAATATTTTATTATTTTAACTTGGATTTAGTTGGTTCAACTTAAGTATGTTGGCGTGTGAATTTGATTATATGTCAACTAGAAGCTTTATTTAATGCACTGAACGTTTTGTAGTCGTTAATCAACAAATGTCAATATCTGCGCTAGGAATTCTAGTGACTTGTTATAATGTTATTGGAGCCACCTTATTGTAAAAGAAAATTCGTTTAGGTTTATTTTTGGCATTTGATATATTTATATAAATATTTTGGCATATTTAAAAATATTTATTATATCATTTTTAAAAAAATTTGCAGGAAAATTACGTGTGGATTTAAAATTCGCCGGAAAGTTATTCCTTGAGAATTTTTTCATAGGAAAGTTTCCTGCGAATTTAAAATCCACAGGAAATTCTACAGGTAATTTTCCTGCGAAATTTGTAATGACTTGTCTTCGTTACGTAACTATCAACAAGTAATTTCATTTTATTCAATTTAAAAAAAAAATATCAAACTTTCACTAGTTATTTGTGAAAATACCGTATAAACTTTTCTCAATTTCAAAGCCAACATAGATACAATTCAAAACTTAAAACATAAACCACATGTACATACTTCTCTTACAAGGTAACCACATAAAAACTATATGTTGATCCATTCTATACAAAAGACTAAACAAAGGAAAGAAGAAAGAGATTACATCTTCAATCTCATGCTCACTTCATCTAATAAACGTCCAAGAGGAAGAATCCACCTGGAAAGTCATCTGCTCCCCCGAACACGACGTCCGAGATCATCACAAGCACAAACCACAGGTGCAAACAGCGCAAGGGTAAGCTTACCAAACAAAACTATACATAATCACTGAAAACTCTACTCAGAACTTAGTTCATTAATAAACACCAATAAACAACACCATCATGACTCAACCATCTCAAATAGTTCATACAACATAGTTGTAACATGAATCCTCAAAATATCAATGACAACATAGTTCTATCACCAATTATTACCATGAATAATCAAATCTCATGGATTACATCCAATCAACAAATGTCATAAATCCTCATCTAACATCAACAACATAAACCATCACCACTCATCACCATGAGCCATAAACATCATAAGTCACATTTGACATCAACCGTCACAAACCTCAACACAATACAACTACCAACATCGCTCATCACAAACGATGTACAATATAAACCACTAGACAACCTCAGTCAACAAGACCGACTCTACTCCATGGAGTTTCAACATCATATGAGCGGTCCCTCATAGGCCTCATCCCCTACCATAGTCTGTACATTCTGACCATTTGGGGAATCCCTTGAGCTTATCCTACAAGGAAAGTGTGGTTTTATCGAAAATAGACAAGTGCTATAGTGGCTTACCTTTGTAGGTTTGCAAGACCTTACATCTATAGGGATTGGTCCACTTGTCTATTCTATAGGCCCATTCCCGTTAGCCACCACGAAAATCTCCAGCACTAGGTTGAGAGCCCTCCAAGCACCATCAACTTACGTGCCTACTCATATGTCTGTGCACCAACTGCGCACACTTACGCACCAACTGTGCAAATATAACATTCGAAATATTTATGTGCACCAACTGTGCATCCACCGTATTCCAGCGGCAAAACATATTTGGAGTCCCTTACAGTCTGAGATACGATACCTCTGTACCCGCCATCTCCAATGGCCTGACTTAAGTATCCAAATACATCTCAACAATCCACAATCTTTAACCACAACAACAAAGTCATTTTCTCATAAATAAACTAACTTGTGAGTACATCATAGAGATAAACAATATGATTACAAGATCCATCCTACAGTCAAAAGACTGTATCACACAAAACATATTTCAAATATTAAATACTCAAGATTCATATTCTTGGAACTTAAAATGAACTAGAACAAGTCATTGGATATTACCTATCAACTTCCTTACAAAAATTCACACCTCAATAAACAAACATCACTATTCCAATAATTCTATCATATTAACCAAATTGACCAAATAAGGTCGACTTCTCTTTGGCAGTACTGAATGTGAGCTCTCACTGATTGTAGCAAATGATCTCAGAATTAAAAACTTTTTATATAGAATTAAAGCTCTTGAATCATATTTTTCAAAATGGTATCCCAACTGTAAAATAGACAACTAGATAATTTTCTAAAATTCCTACAAGTTGACAGTAATGAATTTGACTTTTCAGTAAACATGGTCAAAGAAATTAAAATTTTCTAACACTTTCCAAACTTGTTTTGAGCTGAAATTTTTTACCGGATAAAGGTAACACATTGGAATTTCAAAAATGGTATCCCATGCCTTCAAATTCATTCCCAATTGTTCCTAGTAAAATTTTCTCTAACAGCCAAAATTTCGGACTCCAAAGAGAGCTCCAATCCTTATCCAGTTTCTTTTCAAAAAGTTAATTTAGAAGTTGTACATGATAATTTTCATAATTTATATGGTTACAAATCTTGTTTTGTCTAGTTTTTAATGGTGCAAACTCGAAAAAAGAAAAGATAAGTACACAAGTGTAAAAATTGAGAAAAACCAAGACCCGTTCCAGTGGAACTCCAAAACAGAACAACCACTTTGTGGGTCACCGATGAACCTCAAAACGAATTTATCTAGCCAAAGTATCAAAATTAAAGTTTTTCCATTTTGTGTCTATTTTTATTCAAAACAAATTTCACAAAAAACCAACGGTTAGATCTTCCAAAAATCACAAAACCGTGGGGACTATCCAGAGCTGGACGAACCAAAAAGCCACTGCCACTTTATTTTAAAGTTTGATTTTCACATGCAAAGCTTGCCAAATAATTTCAAGAAAATCTGGGCATTGTCTCCTTTGTTTTAGGAGTCTCTCCAATCAATTACAAAGATTAAAACAATCCAAAGATAGTACATGCAAATCCCACACAACCACTGACAAAGGGTTCCCAACCCATTCCATCAATATCTCAAGTTCAAACACCAAGCATCACAACATAAACAACAAGAGGGGCATACATGTTGTATGTGGTTGAGCCCCCTAACTCTCAACCACACTTAAACTGAAAATAGAATTCACAAGGAAGCTTCCCTTACCTCAAAGAGATGCTAAAATAAGAGCTTTGAATGACGGAGGAATGAAGGAACTTTTAGTTTTCTAGAGCACGAATATTAAACCACCACTATGAACCAACAACAGATCATAATATAAAAACTTGGGACTTAGAAGCTTAATTTGGGACTTAGAAATTTTGAAGGAAAACTTTTAGAGAAGTAGAATTACTTAATGTGAAATGGAGGGTGTGAGGGGTGTCGGAAAAAAAATCACGTTAGTTAAAGATAAAGGGGTTGCAAATAGAAAGTTTTAGAAATTGAAATTGAAATTGAAACAGAATGACGGAGAATGAAGGGCTGGTTCACGGTGTTTTTCAAAGAAGTGAGAAAGCCAATTTATAGACCTAAGTAACTCTCCTTGAGATCAATATAGTCAAAGTTCATAAATGAACACGAAGTAATTTTCTTTCATTCATACCCATAAGTGTCCTTATTCAAAAGAATTGAATTTTTGTTGTCTTTTGATTTGGCTACATATCCTGCACCGTAAAATTTTTTTCTTCTTCATTTTAAATATTTGTGCATGTAGGCCAATTAGAAAGAAACGTGGGTAAAGTTCTTTGAATTAGGCTTTGCGTCTTCCAGTAGGTAAGTTTAATTTTTCTTAGTATTTGGATTTTCCAAAATCTTACAGAACAAGTAGAGTTTTCGGGTCTTCTTAATTAATTATTTTTTTTTCGGGTTAGATAACAAAATACAAATCAAGTTAATTAAATTGCTAATCATAAATTAGTAAGTGTATCACTCACTAATTTTAATTTTTATTTAGGACATCTAAGGAAATTTAGAATATTTTAGAATTTTTTCAACTCTCAAAGTTATCAAAATCACACTCTTTGGAATCACATTAAAATATTATTATTTTAATCAAGTGTAACAGAATAACATAAAAATTTTATAGGGACCTAATTATAATTATTAGAGACTAATTATAATTAAATTCTTTAATTTCCTTGACTATTTTTCTCACTTTTAGTGTATTCTTACACTGCCAATGTGCAACACAGTCCTGATTTCAGTGAAATTTTCCACTGAAACTTACACAGAAAAATCACACATCTTTATTAATTATATTTTCTTATAAAATTAAATATAATTATCTCTTGTAATTATTTTCAATCACTTCATCATAGATTAGAAAAATCATAGTGTTACAAAATTCAAATCCGCAAAAGCAATTATCCACGAAGGAATTACCTACGGATTACAATCTAAAGAAAAATCTGCAGGAAACGTATTTCCTGCGAATTTTTAAGTAAAATTCACATGAAAATCCGCATGTATATACTCACTCCCACTGTACTCAAAGATTAGTACACGCAACTGAAGCAAGATATATAAGCTAATTTTTGCCAAGGCAATAATCACGACACTTAAGTCATGCCATAGCCTTTTCACATGCTTGCCTTTGTTCATTTAGATAAATACATAATCACATATGGAATCATCTGGCAGAGTTCAAAACACTGGAAAAGGCACACCAACTGCTAGAAACTACAAGGCCTTGTACAACCAAGTTCGTTTCAAATAGCAAATGGCTAAGGTACATTAGTACAAGCATTAAGCAATGCACTTCATTATGCAGGTTTCCAAGAAGAAAGTGGTGGAGTATCAGATTTCTTCCAAGTAGGTACCTCATCCCCGTATCTAGCACCCTTGACAACATCTACAGCAGCAAAGGAATCAAGTTTTGCCATTTCTTCTGGTGTTAGTTGGACAGACAAGGTGCCCCAATGTTTTGATTAAAGTTCTTAATTTTGGTTGTTCCAGGTATTGGGCACACACATCTTCTCCTTGGTGATGAACCCAGGCCAATGCAAGTTGAGAAGGAGTACATCCCTTTTTTGCAGCCAGTTCATTAACCCTCTCAAATGTAGTATTATTCTGCTCTGCATTTTCAGGTTTGAATCTAGGCAGAGACTGCAATAGATTTAAACACACATTGAAGATTATATTTAGGTATCAATGATGGACATTTAAAAAGACAACAAGGCAATTTCATTGATTTAGATATTAAGATACAAGGTGTCATGTAAGGAAAATCCTAAAACCTGGATCAAGGGAAGCAGCGTATGTTATGAAATCATATATATTATTATATATTTCAATGCTGTTCTTGTTCTTATTAATCTTTGGTCACACTGTTGTGCAGTCTGATCATATAAAATTATCATCTTATAATGTTATGTGTCAAGCCAAAACCCAATGTACCACAAAGAAACTAGAGTTAATGATAATATGATATTCACATGTAGCTGAAGAGCCCAATGCCTTATAAACCGCACACTAAAATCTCATACTTCTATTGTAAGATGCAAGTTCCATACCTTGCAATTGGATCCTAACATAGCTGCCATGTCCATTGTGGGACAAGGATATTTTTGCACTTATTTATTTCCCTTTAGAAAACCAGACTAAAGGCAGCACACATGATATGGTCCTATTTATTGTTTACAGTTCTCAACATTGTTGATTAGCAGCAATTTACAGCGTAATTCATTACTATTACGTGTACTTCCAAACTGTGTTAGGGGGGAAATAGATGAAAATGTACACCAACTATTTTCAACTATAGTCAAACTGAATGCAGCAACCATACACAAAAACAAGAAACTATGCTGATGCTGGCCTTGTTGCATAAAAAATTTTAATTCTTTACTGTTTTAAGTTACTGAACACAATTGTTGTATAATGAAGATATAACCAATGGAGATCACTACAGACAATAAGTATGAATGATTCAACACTCAACAGTAATATTAACAGAGATATTTGAATCACTAATGTTAGGATTAACTAAAGTTGAAAATTCTACAGTCAAGGTTAGAAGTAGATGTCACTTGAGTGACTGCGACATTCAAGGGCCTTGAAATAATCCAAGGTTCCAAAGCAGTCTAGGAGATTTTGGTTATGAAAATGCACAAGAAATTGACATGAATTTCAACAAACCTGCCGGTAATCATCCTGTGTCAAATTCTCAAGCAGCTTTGTTCCTGATGAAAAGAATCCTCGCCCAAGAGGACTATATGCAACAATTCCAATACCAAGTTCCCTGAGAAGTATAAATTGAAAGTCATAAAGTTATACCCCACATCGTTGCAGTTTTATCGAATCCTATAAAAAGAATTGCTAGATAAAAAACATTGGCTAAAATATAACTTTGGTCCCCACATGGAAAATCTGCAATTTTGATCAATTCCTTATTTTTTACTATATTCATGTTAGAATTAGGGTTACCAAAATAAAATAAATAAAACATATGTAAAATTGAATAGTGAACCAAAATTACTGATTTTTTAAAATTGAACGACTAAATATCTCTATTTTACAATGGGGGACCAAAATTGCAATCAAAATTGCAGATTAGACAAAATAGAATAACAAAGTTGTGTTTTAACCAAAAACATAATGTTTGTATATTAAATCACACCTGCAAGTTGGAACTATTTCTTCCTCCACATCTCTTGACCATAGCGACCACTCCAACTGCACGGCTGTTATTGGATGAACTGCATGTGCTCTTCTAATTGTTGAAGCTGAGGCCTCAGACAGACCAATATATTTTATTTTTCCCTCTTCAATAAGTTTGTTAAGCTCCCCAATCTTATAATACAAAAGCAACGGAAAAACTTGAAGTCATCATACGTTGTCTTTCATATATGTGAACAAATGGTTATTTCTCATGTCTAACATAAATTTCATAAAATATCGATTACATGTGAAGCACATGTGCTGATGTGCAGGTGTGACATGAAGTGGGAAAGCAACACATGGATAAAATAAGGGCAAGAATGAGGTTCATAACCATGGATAAACAAAAAATTATCCAATTTGAGTGATTTGGGTCAATAGTTTCACTCCCCGAAGACCACATGATAATATAGGTATTAGAGACTTATTGATCATCTATGGTTTCTATGTACATGTTATTAAAATTTGTCTCGGAGAAGAATGTCAAGTGTGTATGAACTCGATATATTGTTAGCACAATTTGACCCAATGGTGAGCTAGCATGATGAGGAAATTAGAGGAAGAATGATGATGGCCAAAATCTGATGAATATTGAATTAGACAATATGTTTGGTCGAAAGGAGGAGAAGGGAAGGATTTTAATGGAGGGAGAGGTAGCTATTTTCTTGTTTGGTTTACAAAAAGAGAGGAAAAGTTTTAAAAATTAATTTATTTTTGTATTTATATAATTTTAAATTTCATAATATAATTAGAAATATTTTAATCATTATAATTAAAATGTTTTAAATCTTCTTCTCGTCCATATTCCCCTCCCCTCCTAAAAATTGAACAAAACAATAAAAGTTTAAAAAAAAATCTCTTCTCTCCTTCCCTTTGTCTTCCCTCCAACCAAAACACTATATGTTAGTGTTTGATGAGAATTCTCTATAGAGTACAGAGAATGTAGAATGCTTAATAAATAAATAAATAAATAAATAAATAAAAGAAAAGGAAAGTGAGAGAATGTAGAATGCACACAAAATACAAGGGAGGAGGGGATGTTTGAGAACACATCCAATAAATTATCATTAGGACAAAATTTTTAAGTGAACTCAAGATATTTTTGTGCAAAGTTAAAGACTAATTTTTCAAGACACGTATTAATTATATCTATTCAAGGAGTTGACTTTTTTCAATAAATATTTTTCTAGAAACACAAGTCTGGAAATCGAACCCCAATCATATACTAAGGACAACATTATTTATTAAGTATGTATGTCACACCATGCTAGTAGTGCAGAGTTTATAGCCCAGCAAATTTCCATACAAGCATATTACTTAATTAATCTAGCCAAATACGTAACAAAAACACAGAGAAAGAGTGGAACCGTGACTTCAATAGGGACACGAGTATCAAAACCATGTTGGTAATAGAGATCAATGCAATTGATGTCAAGTCTCTTCAAGCTGCCCTCACGGATCACCACGGATCTCCCTTTTCCCTTCACCAAAGTTGATTCCAGACTTGGTAGCCAATTCAACCTTCTCTCTCACCCCTCCCTTCAGAGCCTGCCACATACAAATATGCATCCACACATCATGGCTCATCATATCATCTTATCACATTTCATATCATCTTATTATCAACCTAGAGGTCCCGTATCGACTAGTAATATAATCAAAAACATCAACTATAGTCATAACAGAGTATATAAGTGACGATAATCCTAGTTAGAATTATCGATCATATCAAACGAGACAAAGAATGAAAAGAGTGGGAGCCTTTCCTAGAAGGACTTCGTTGGTGTGAGGGCCATAGCTGTTAGAGATGTCAAGAAATGTGACACCGCTTTGAACTGCAGGTTCAGGCTTAGGAGGACCATAGAATGCAGACATGCCCATGCACCCAAGTCCCCGCACTGCATAGACACCTCCAAAGCCTTGTGAACCAACTTCGTTCTACCCACTCTCGCCATTATTCCCCTCAGTGCTAGCTTCCACAACCACAACACAGATTCCACTATATATATGTACGATGGATTAATGAAACTATACAATAATTAATTTCTCTACACCACGGAGAGTGATCTAGCTTGCGAAAGAGGCAGAATGCCAGAATCCAATAAACTCAAAAGTAACATTTTAGTCAGAATCATTTTTATTATAAACAGAGAAATAAGAAGGGGAAAATGATGTATAAGATAGTAAAGTAAGTAACATCTACATCACATGTACTATGAAAAAGAAACAGCATTATGAATAAAGGAAAATAAAACGTACCCTAAACATGTACGTAAAAACATAAAAGAAAACGTCTTTTAAAAATTATGAATAAACATAACATTATTTGTAATATAATCGTGATTAAAAATTATGATATTTTGTTTTTAATTTATTTTATTTTAAAAGATTTATATAAAAAGTAATGAAATGTTGTTATTTTTACAATATAGCAAAGTATTATATTTTTATTGTATTTTTTATAAATTTATTGAAATGAAAATAAAGTAATGTTTTATAACTATTAGTAAAAATCAAAGGGGAAAAAAATATTTTTACAAAACTAGGAAGAGCACCAAATAGCAATAATAGAAAGCAAAAAAAATTATTTACATGTATGACCAAAAAAATTTAAATCTTAAATAAAATATTTATTCTTATATGTTTCTCTTTTCTGTACTCTCTCAATACTCACGTATTTGGCATCATCACGTTTGTGCAAATTCCATCATAATTGACTCAGGCAACTATCAAAATTTTCACTCACTCAATAATTATGATGGAGAATACTCCTCCGATCCTTTTTATAAGAAAAATAAAATAGTATTTTTTTTCATAATTATAAGAAACATAAACTCACTTTAAGTTGTATTAATTGTTAGTTTTCTTTTTTATCCTTCATCTTGTAAATCCATTAATGAGATACCTACTCATTTCTCATGTATTTATTGGTCTATTAACAATACAAGTTATACTTATTGGTGGAGATGCAGTGTCATTAATGTAACCACTACTTAAACCAATTAATTTAAGGAGTATTTTTGAAATAAAATTAAAATTTATGATATTATTAATTATAACTAACTAATTTAACTATTTTTATTGGTCTTGACGATTTAATTATTTATTTGTTATACAAAGGAGCGGAGGGAGTATTAGATTGAGTGCGTCTTTAGATCAATACACGTTTTTATACTTTTTCACGTCAAATTCTCACAAAGTCGTATTTGCCTTGGTTACCCGAGTCAAATCTTCTTTCAAACATATAGCCAAACATACTGTGAGAGAGAGATGCATTAACTTTCTTTTATTTAAATCACCAATCACCATGAACATTTTCTAAATTCCCATCATTATAAAGTTAACGCATGATATCACTCTTAAACTACTGTCACACCGTTACCTACAAGCTAACTTATGAAAAATTTATGGATGAAAAATTAATAAACAAAAATTATAGAAACAAAAAGCAAAAATAAATATGTTTATATAAACTAAAAATATATTTAAACATATTTTTTCAATTTTTATTTCTTTCTTATTATTATATTGTATCACTTATGATCTTTATTATTCCTGTTTGATATTTCTTTTTCTCTCAAAATATAGACACTCACTAAAATATCTACAAAATATTATTCTTTTTTTTTACAGACAAAATATTATTCTTTGAAAAACGTTTGAAATGTATATTTTTTTACAAATTTTAAAATAATGTTTATATTTAGTTTAAATTTTTTAAAATTACACAATTATGTAGCTTTTATTTTTGTTTTGTGTTTTTTACTCACAATTTTATAATTTTTAATATATTTTAACTAATAATAAAATATATGTTTAAAAATGTATTAAATGGTATATTATTAACATTTTATATTTTTTTCTTCAAGGCACCTACCTGACTTACCTCTTCGACTGTAAATTATGAAATAACCTTTTTTTATGGTTAGTTATGACTTTTAATGAAGGATATCAAGAGAAGATAATTAATTTTGATAGATTAATTTTATTGATCTCATTAGTGTAATATTTCGTGCTTGATATTGTATAAAATTTATAATTTTTAATATATGTCTATTTTATTTGTTAATTTCATAGAAATAAGTGTTAATAAAAATGTATTTAAATATTTATAAATATATTTGTATATAAATAATTGTGGATATTTATATTTAAATAGTTATATATATTTATAAATCATGATAAAAATATATATATTTATAAATATCTTATACTATTATTCTAATTTATATAAACATGTTTTTTTAATTAAAAATTAATTAATATTTGTTTACAATATTTTATTTTGATAGATAATATGTTATTTAGACACACCCAAACAGTGCATCAAACCCTCTTGCCCAACACCGACACACCAAAAACACATAAGCTCTCAATCTTAAGACCAGTTCGTGCCTGCTATATGCCAGAAGATTATATTTAGGCAACTTCCCTGATTTGCATAAATAGTAAGATGCAAGGTGCCAGGTGTTAAGATTCCTTAAACCAGGATCTAGGGAAGGAGTGACATGCCATAGCATGTTAAGAAGTCATGTATATTTATTAATTAATTGTATGTTTCTAAGTTTTTTTGGGGGGCACATTATTGTGCAGTCCAATCAAATAAAATTTCCCAAATTCAAGTTTGAACCTAACACCTTGTGTAAATTATCCATATTCTTGAAACTAGCCTGATCCTAGTGGATTTTCGGAATCTGTATCCTCTTAAGTATAATAGTGTGAAATTGATAACAGCTAAGAAAAATTAAATGTTCAGAATTTTAGAAATGCAAATTCGTAATCATGTAGATGTATAAAATCACTCCCATTGTACTCAAAGATTAGTACATGCAACTGAAGCAACATATATCACTTAAGCTTATTTGCCAATGCAATAATCACGACATTTAAGTCATGCAATTGCCCTTACACTGCACATGCTTGCCTTTAATTTTTTAGACAAATACATTAACATATATGGAATCATCTTCTAGAGTTAACAACACTTGAAAAGGAACACCAACTGCTAGAAACTACAAAGGCTTATATTTCAAATAGCAAATGGCTAAGGTGCACTAGTACACGCATTAAGCAATGCACTTCATTATGCAGGTTTCCAAGAAGAAAGTGATGGAGTATCAGATTTCTTCCAAGTAGGTACCTCATCCCCGTATCTAGCACCCTTGACAACATCTACAGCAGCAAAGGACTCAAGTTCTGCCATTTCTTCTGGTGTTAGTTGGACAGACAAAGCCCCAATGTTTTGATTGAAGTTCTCAATTTTGGTTGTTCCAGGTATTGGGCACACATCTTCTCCTTGGTGATGAACCCAGGCCAATGCAAGTTGAGATGGAGTACATCCCTTTTTTGCAGCCAGTTCATTAACCCTCTCAAATATAGTATTATTCTGCTCTGCATTTTCAGGTTTGAATCTAGGCAGAGACTGCAATAGATTTAAACACACATTGAAGATTATATTTAGGTATCAATGATGGACATTTAAAAACATAACAAGGCAATTTCATTGATTTAGGTAGTAAGATACAAGGTGTCAGGTAGGGAAAATCCTAAAACCTGGATCTAAGGAAGCAGCAATGGCCCATTATTTGTTATGAAATCATATATATTATTATATATTTCAAAGCTGTTCTTATTTCTATTATTCTATAGTAAAACTGAATGCAGCGACCATACACAAACACAAAAATAAGTGACTGCTGATTCTGGCCTTGATGCATCAAAAAATTTAATTCTTTTTACTGTTTACAGTTAGTGAATATAATTGTTGTATAACGAAGATATAACTAATGCATATCACTACAGACAATAAGTATGAATGATTCAACAGTAATATTTGAATCATTAATGTTAGGATTGATTAAAGTTGAAAATTGTTGAGAGCCAAGGTTAGAAGTAGATGTCACTGAGTGACTGTGACATTCAAGGAATCAAGGGCCTTGAAATAATCCAAGGTTACAAAGAAGTCTAGGGGATTTGGTTATGAAAATGCACAAGTAATTGACATGAATTTCAGAACATCTGTAATAGCATGCTTTCCACAAACCTGCCGGTAATCATCCTGTGTCAAATTCTCAAGCAGCTTTGTTCCTGATGAAAAGAATCCTCGCCCAAGAGGACTATATGCAACAATTCCAATACCAAGTTCCCTGAGAAGTAAAAATTAAAAGTCATAAAGTTATACCTCAGATCGTTGCAATTTTATCTAATCCTAGATAATAAAACAGAATGTTCATATATTAAATCACACCTGCAAGTTGGAACGATTTCTTCCTCCACATCTCTTGACCATAGTGACCACTCCAACTGCACGGCTGTTATTGGATGAACTGCATGTGCTCTTCTAATTGTTGAAGCTGAGGCCTCAGATAGACCAATATATTTTATTTTGCCCTCTTCAATAAGTTTCTTAAGCTCCCCAATCTTATAATACAAAAGCCAAGGAAAAACTTGAAGTCATCAAACGTTGTCTTTTTATATATGTGAAAAAATGGTTATTTCTCATATCTAACATAAATTTCATAAAATGTGTAGAAAAACTTGGATGAACAACAGAAATTTATCCAATTTAAGTGATTTGGATCAAATAGTTTCACTCCAGGAAGACCACATGCTAATATAGGTATTTCCGTATTAGAGATTTATTGATCATCTATGGTTTCTATGATCTTGTTATTACAATTTGTCTTGGAGAAGAATGTCAAGTGTGCATGAACTCGATTGTTAGCACAATTTGACCCAATGGTAAGCTAGCCTAAGGAAATTAGAGGAAGAATGATGATGGCCAAAATCTGATGAATTGTTTTTAATCAAATAGTTTCAATCTGATGATGGCCATCATTCCTTTACTGTTTGATGAGAATTCTCTATGGCGTACAAAGAATGTAGAATGCTCACAAAATGCATAAAGGGGAGGGGGAGGGGGGGTGGAGTTGAGAACACATCCAATTAATTATCATTAGGACAGAGTTTTCAGTTGAACCTAGGAGCTAAAGATTAATCCCTTGAGACCCTGAGATCCATTTAATCCCACAAATATTTTCCTATACACACAAATCTGGAGATCGAACCCTAACTATATGCTTAAGGGACTTAAGGGATAAGATTATCTGTCAATCATTGTTACACCATGATGGTAGCACAAAGTTTATAGCTTAGGAATTTTCCATACAAGCATATTATTTAATTAATCTGGCCAAATATGTAACAAAAGCATAGAGAAAGAGTGGAACCGTGACTTCAATAGGGACACGAGTATCAATACGATGTTGGTAATAGAGATCAATGCAATTGATGTCAAGTCTGTTCAAGCTGCCCTCACAAGCAGCCCTCACGTACGCTGGATCACCACGGATCTCCCTTTTCCCTTCACCAAAGCTGAGTCCAAACTTGGTAGCCAATTCAACCTTCTCTCTCACCCCTCCCTTCAGAGCCTGCCACATACAAATATGCATCCACACATCATCACTCATCATATCATATCATCTTATCTCATTTCATACAAATATGCTTGCACTCAAAGTACAGGACCAATGTTGAAGTTCCCATTTCTACTAGTAATATGATAAAAAAAATTAAAAAAAAAAAAAAAAACATCGACTATAGTCATAACAGAGTATATAAGTGGAAGTAAACCCTAGCTAGAATTATCGATCATATCAAAGGAGACAGAGAATAAAAAGAGTGGGAACCTTTCCTAGAAGGACTTCGTTGGTGTGAGGGCCATAGAAGTCAGAGGTGTCAAGAAATGTGACACCGCTTTGAACTGCATGGTGGATAAGAGCAATCATATCAGGTTCAGGCTTAGGAGGACCATAGAACGCAGACATGCCCATGCACCCAAGTCCCTGCACAGACACCTCCAAACCTTGTGAACCCAACTTCATTCTACCCACTCTCGCCATTCCTCTCAGTGCTAGCTTCCACAACCACAACACAGATTCCACTATATATATGCGTGATGGATTAATGAAACTATACAATAATTAATTTCTCTACACCACGGAGAGTGATATTGCAAAAGAGGCAGAATCCAAACTCGAAATTAAGTAACATTCTTGTCAGAATCGTTTTTATAACAGGGAGATAAGAAGGGGAAAACAAAGTATAACAGTAGGAAGAGAAATGCTACTTCCTCCGACTAAATTAGCGGAAAAAGTAGCCGAACCACATAAAGTTGCCACTTGTCAACGTAAAATATTTATTTAAATCAACCTTTTAAATTTTTCCTCCTTTCCAAACTTACCCTTGTCCCGTACGACCACACACAGTAACAGATGGTGAGGCACCATTCAAAAGACTTGTGTCATGCGACTCATGCCATTGCTAACCATGGCGCAGGCTATTTTGGGCGTGCATAACTTATATTCATCGTTCGATTTGTAAATTTTTTGAGATTGATGTTGGACTACTGTATAATCGTTCACACTAGATATTTTTATTTTAAAAAAGGGAACTTTTTTTTCTGTTTAAGTTTTTTTTTTTTAAAAATGACAATTCTTCTCCGTTGTTACTTTGCTTTTGCCTCTCTTCCCATTTTTTTGTCCGTCATTTTATCTTGATTTTTATTTTTAGTCCCTCATAATTTTTTTTATTATTTTTAGTCCCTCATAAATTGTTCTGTTCTGTTTTTAGTTCATCATAAATTATTTTGTTCTATTTTTAATCCCTAACATTAATTTCAACTATTAGGTGATGACATAAACTGTGTGTGTGAAAATTTCCTAATTAAGTTTCTAGTGACTTTTAACCGCTGCAAATTTTTTGGTGGTCATAAATGTTTATTTTTGTAACATTTTTTGTGATTTCAGAAAATCTAGTGTTCAAGATTTTGATTTTTGATTTTATTTTTTAACATTTCTGACAGTTTTAGTTTGCCAAAAAATTTGCGGTAGTTAAAAACCACTAGAAACTTAAACAGAAGAAGAAGGATCCCTTTTTTTAAAAAAAAAATCTAGTCTAAGCAGTTATATGGTAGTCCCACATCAATAAGCAACAACGGAAAAGAAGGATCATTTTTTATATAAAAAAAAAACTTAAACAGAAAAAAAAATCCTTTTTTAAAAAAAAATCTAACGTGGGCGATTATACGGTAGTCCCACATCAATCTCAAAAAATTTACAAATCCAACGACAAATATAAGTTACGCACGGTGGGAGACATTATCTAGTCCCCCAAAATAGCCTGCGTCCAAAGTATGCTCCTTCACTTGTGTGCAAGTAAAAACAAGATCCTAAAACAATGGAAATAAAATGACAAAACTACCTATGCACGAAAAAACTCCATCTTCTGATTTTTATATATCAACTTTTTTTTTTTTATAGCAAAAACAAGCATGCAGAGACATCAATGTATCAAAGGTAATCCCAACTAAATTAGCACTACCAGTGAAACCGATCTGCAGCATGCCAAGAATATATAGAAAAGAGGAAAAACAAATATAAGGAAACACGAGACATGAACCAAACCCGCATTTTTATATATCAACTTGTCTCTAACAATTTTTTTCCCTTCCTTTTTTAAATTATACTTGGTAGTTAGGATGAATCAAATGCATGTTGCAATTTCATAATCCTTTTGGATCATACGAAAGGTAAATGAATGAAAGATTCCTTGAAGACTTAAGGACCAGTTCACCAAAGTCACGTTGTCTACAATATACTGTATATATTTTATTTGCGTCACGAACTTTCCATTGTCAACATCATTTCCCTTTGTAAACTTTATGAAGGTGTGGATCACGAGAATTTAGTAATTTATGTCTCTGCTCCTTTTGCTATCAAATGCAACATTTATTATATTATCCGATTCCTTCACATTGAGATACGAATCTTAGATATAATAATGAAATAAATCAAGAATAAATAATACTGAAAAAAGTGATACTGACAAGTAGTAGAAGCAAAATTTTGAAATATACATAATTAGAGCTTCAAAAATTCAACATATACATTACTCATCATAATCATGAGGACGTGAGTGATTTTTTTTATTCCGAAATTGTCCTTCCCATGGAATCATGATTCCGTTGTGCAACATATACAGCGGAATCATAATTCTACTTTCAATTTTTTTTCACCCTCATGTAATGCAACGGAATCACGATTTCATTGTGATTTTGTACACGAAATCGTGATTCCATTTTGGATTTTGTACGTGGAATCGTGATTCCGTTTTATTTTTTTGGCACCCTTTATACTGCAACGGAAATATGATTTCATTTAATAATGTACAATGGAAATATGATTCCCTTGTACATTATTAAACAGAAAAAAGGAGGAAAGAAAGGAGGGGTGTGCAGAAATGCTGATAGGGGTAAAAATATCTTTTCAAAGAATTTTGTAAAAGTAAGGAAGTGATAATAGCAATTAGCGAGGTGAGAATAGCAACTCCCTAACCATGATCAAAATGGAGAGCCAAGTGGAGCAACAAGGCCCAAGTACCGCATTATCTTTAATCGACGAGCCTTTCTTTCTGATTTCAGTGGAAACGTCACTTCCTACAGAAGAATTTTCATTATTTAATGCACCCCACAAAAATATTCTAAGAGTGTTAATTATTTAATGCTATATAGTTTAGTTTTGGAGGTAGCAACTTACATCAAAATGAACTTTGCGTTTACGCTCCCTTTTGCCCCTTCCCCTCAATAGAAAATCATCCACTGTAGCACTTGAGGTGCATGAAGTCCATTTATCTGTTCAAACTTCAAATCATAAATCAATAATGAAATGGGCATGGGAGAAACAAAACAAATAAATCATAGCACTCAAAGGTACGAGAAAACAGAATCCTTAACAGTTTAATAATTGAGGCTGATAAATGCACAACAGTTACTATACTCTGTTTGAATTTTGAAATAAGAATATTATATGTAATGATATATGTATTGCATCAATGATGGGTTTTATGAAAAAGTCATCCAATGTAGTGGCTTATAATATTGAACATGCGTTGGAAGCAATTTGAATATACTGATTGGCTAAATTTACTAAAGAAACAAACCAATCAATAGGAATCTTTATAAAAAAAAAAAAAGTGATTGTAAATCCATTCATTAACTAAATGAAACTGATTTGACCAAACTTACTTATTGAAAATGATTAAGCAGACGTAAGATTCTCTAATACAATTAGTTTCCTATCCTTATCCATGTGCCTTTCTGTCTAAAATATGATTCAGTGTAGAAATCAAGAAGTCCATACCAGATGAATGGTTTTGCTGATTGCGGTGAGAACGCCTATCAGAACTCAAGGTTCTGCAAGAACTGAGTTGTTCCTTCCTCTGTAAGGCCTGGTGTTATACCAAATGAGATGAAAAATGAAATATTGTTTCTAGAGGAAAAAAAATAGATAAATGGAATACAAGATTCTGGGGAATGAAATTGTAAGATGTAGGGGAGTCAAAACATATCAAATTTCTGTTTTAAATCAAAACATACTTGTTTTAGAGCCTTTTGAAAATCTTTAGAAGAGTTGGTGCTCCTTTCTTCAAAAGACTGCAATAAAATTCATGCATAAAAATTAGATGTTGATGATATATAATTTAAGCAGACAATTGTAGAACTATCTCATTTATTATTGTTGAAATCTGCATCCTGCTTAGACTAACAGAATTGAAAAAACCCTCCCAATTCACTTTAACACCAATATGTTCACCGAAAATTGTGACAGTTGTTGGTAGCAGTTACATTTATAACCAGTACGTCTTTGTCCCCCCTTTTGTTTCTCACTTCTCTTCATTACCCCTCGTCCAGATTGGTGCTACTTAGATGTTATAAAAATGAAAGTGACTTCTGAATAGTGAATACGACAAATTTATATATGAGAAAGCATAATGGAAGACCAGGATTACACTTACATCCTCAAATGAAGAAACATCTGTCATTGGATTAATCCAAGCACTGTAAATTGACAAAGTAATATTGCATAACAAAAAAGAGTATAAGAAAATCCAGGAAACTTCCATAGAGTTACAGCTATGCTGCCAAGACAATTGTTTTTTTTTAAAACAAAAGAAGACATGCTATAATACCTGGAACGATTTTCATAAAACTGCACTAAAACATGTCCATCAGAGGCTGGGTCAGATAATGTGGATCTTTCTTCCATGATCTGAAAAGGTCAGTTTTCCTTTTACAAATTTAATATAGGTGAATCATTTATGAAATACAAAAAAAAAAATGTCAGAAAAATCAGCTCTTCCCAAAGAAAAGTCAATATTGACATATAAATGTTGAGCAACATTTTGCATATGTTATGAAACACAAAGTTCAATATTCAATACTTGCAAATTGAATTCTTGACCACAAGAATGGATTTAAAACACTAAGTTTAACATCTATAGTTCCAATGAAAGAACATACCTCACAAATGACAAAACTACCAAGGGAGAAGAAAATGTTTAATAGAGACGCTACTCTTTTTGATGTATTCATATCAGCAAGTGTTAAAGTTGTATTATATTACATTATTTAAATACAGTAAGAGGATGAAAGATAAAGGTTATGAAACTTAAACTGATGTATAACTTATTCAGTTGAATATATCATAAGCCATTGTAAGAGTAGGTTCTCCTGCTTGCAAGATAAGGACATGTTACAGCTTCATAATGCCTGCCTATTCCTCACTAAACAACTTAGGTGATAAGTGAAGTTTATGTAAAATCAAGACCCTTTTGTATGGAATCCTTTAGTGCAAAATATCAAGAGAAAAGGGGTCAAGAACAGGTTAGAGCATTCAATTATCTAGCTTATATGTTGTTTGTCTACAGATCATTTTCATGTCAAATTGGTCTATTCACAGTCACAAGCACTCAGATTGTGGCAAAAAACAAGCAACATGACAAGATATAACCACATATACCTCAGCAGGCCACCACATTTGATTATCTGTTCTAGCCCATACTACACTTCCAGGAATTACAAGAGAATTGCTGTCATTACAGGAGATCAGTTTAGGTTAGTGTTTTCATTACTAGCTTTCCTGTATAGAAACAGAAAACTTATTTGTACCAGCATGCCTGTAGAAAACAAACCTATCGCTGCCAGGGTTGAGACTTTCATCTTGGACAGCTGAATCAACTTCTTTAACTGGAACATCAGAAAATTCAGATGAGCACACTGATCTATGTTCTTGGGAATAACTACATCGGATCAGTGTACCATCAGAAAATTGTTTTCCTTCCATTTCTCTCTCCTGAAAACTGTTTGCAGTGAAATTGGACAATCTAAGGACTCCAGAATGTGTATCTGATGAGGAATCTGCAAGAAAGTGTTGACCAGATGACAGGTAAAGAATGCATTCAACAGAATTCTGTAATTTGAAGACCAAAAGGTCCTCAGCCATGTAACATAGGGATTTTGGGTTCAAATCCCAATGAAGTAGGTAATGTAGTTCAAATCTCATTGTTACATAGATCATGTGTTTGGTAAAGCTTCATTCAGGAGAACTAACCATTCAATTTTTAGAAGTTATTTTAGGAAGCCAACAAAAATGAAGTGATTATTTCTCCAAAATTGGCTAACTTGAACATGGACAGAGTGAAGATGCTTGAGCCTTGAGGGAGTGAAAAGGCTGCCCCCTTTATTTAAGGGTCTGGGGTTCTTTAGGAGAATACTTTGTATCAGAAAATAAATAATAAATAAGTTGCCATAAAATCAATAAATCTTCAGCCAAACTTCCATGATTGAAAAATCAACAACACAGGTGGAGTACCACATCTATAAAATTAGCAGCAGTGAACTCATTTCTTTTTTCTTTTTTATTAAATTGAATAACTCATTTAAATTTTGATAAGGTATATGACAAGCTTCTAGCTCTATGAAGATACTCAACTTTAAAAAGATGAGGCATGCTATTTTGGATATAAATTGTTAAAGCAAGAAGTTATTGCAGTATTTCAAAGAGTGGCATTATTTATCTGTCTATGCAACAAAAGAATCATTGTATACTTTTGCCTCCAACATATATGTCCATAATCGGAGCACAAAAAACAATCAGTTATAAATTCTTTCAGTATGATTACGAACCAAGCCATAATTTCATTCTATTGTCACAGCATTCAACTTCCCAAAGCCACGAGCATTGTACTATATTTTTATTCATAGCTCAGGCATTCAAACATCAAAGTTAGACTTAGACACAACCAAATACCTAAAGGCTTACAAACTACCATCCTAACCAATTTCAAAAAGAAAATTATCATCAAAAGTTGTTTCTGTAACAAGAAGCGATATAGTTACAAACAATGACCATGAAAATTTCAAAGGGCATTTTATAATTTCATTAAAACTGCTCATATAGTTACAATGACTATGAAAACTGACAAATCAAGTCTTTATCACATGCCTCTTACTAAAGGCAATAATAGCTTTGCAGTCAATAATCGACAATCAATTCCAAAAGAGGCTCAAAAGTTTTAGCAGAATACATAGAGAGCACAGGCAGATGATGTAAAACAATACTTGATCACAATGAACTAACCCCACAAGTTCAAGACTTAATCACATAGTGAAGTGAATTGAATTTATAACCAGAACAAATTCAACATAGGCAATTCAATACCTGGATTGAATAAGGAGGGAGTGCCTGAAAACACAGAGAAATCAGTGCGGCGTTTGGGTGGTGAGCTTCTTGGGTGTTGAGAATATTTCGGTATACAGTCAATTGGATTTGGAATTGTCTTATTTTTCTTCTTCCCCATTGTAATGAATGGAAAGTGGAAACAGAAGCAGAGGAACCCTAGTGGAGAACAGAATGTGGCATTGACATGACAACGTAATGAAACTATGGATCACAATTCACAACTTCCATATTACAGTGGGGGCCACCTTACGTGTCTCTATATAAGAAAGACATTGTAAAAGTGTTGTGCAATCCTAATAATAATCCTGGTACTACTACTAGTAGTATAATATAATTCATTCGGATTTGTCGAATGCAAACAACTGAACTCCCTACAACTTTCTAGTTTCTAGTTTCTGCCGCTCACCGAAACCCAACTACGGAGAACGTTCCATTCCATGACACAACATAACGTTGATCAGTTGATGGGCACGTAACTCAATGATCATGGTTCATACCATGTTTTCTAACGCATAATATTTATTTGTTGTATAGCAATGTTATTTTAATATTAAAAGATGTTGGATTTTGGCGGTTACTTTTTTCATCTTAAAATAATTCTCGATTTAAAAATACTGTGTGAAGGTTAAAAAAAAAAAAAAGGTTAAACTAATCGGTAGATGATTGAATTATTTGTCGAATTTTTAATTAGATTCTTAAATTAAAAAAAATTATAATTAAGATCAGGTCCCTAATTTTTTTTAAAGATAAGAATAAATACTTGAATTGAATATATGGTCTGGAACTCTGGATATTTTCAAGTAGAAGTCAATAAGATCAGGTCCCTGAAATTGGATGATTTTTTTTATAATATTACATTAAGAATAATGTTTGGTCCACTAAATTTATCATTATCTTTGTGGTCTTCTTTATACTCTTCCCCTTTACTGTAAAAAGTGGGATGTTGAATAATATAAAAGAAATTATCATTTAATTTTTTATATTTTAATTTTTATACTTATTTCAAATACTTCTCTTTGGTTCTTTTTTTTATTTCATCATCTATTAGTATTTTTATATCTCTCTTCTTTTCCAGAATTTACACAACTATATAAACTATGTATAAAATTCCTTTTTTGATAAAATAGGGATCATCAACATATTATTATTCCTTCAATAATTTATACTCGGGGACTGTGCTGGTAGAAATTGATGTACTTATTATTATAAGCTGAGTACAATTTGTACACAAGTATATGCTACTATTTCTCCATTTTGTATTTTCAAAAATGATTTATGAATATTCATGTATCAATCTATTGTTGGAATTTTAATCCTTATTTGATAAAAGCATTTTTAATATAAGTTCTTTTTAATGAGATGATAAACTTATACACAGAAAAAAGGAAGCTTTTTATAAACATGATATATATGAACTGTACATCTAACACACTGTCAATAATTTCTAATAAATAGATGAAAGAGAATAACAATTTTATAAAATTAATCTTATCATCATTAATTTATTTTTATTTTTTGTTATCCATCATTAATATTATAAGGGATGTAAATGAAAAAAGACAATTAATATTACATTAAAAAACTAAAATGATAATTATTTTAAAACTTATTTTTTCTTCTTACATGACAATTGTTATGGGACAAAAGGAGTATATAATGCATTTAATAAATTTGATGCTGAACATTTTTAAATTTTATATGTTATTTCAGTTTTAACCTTTGTCATTAATGCATTTAATACATTTTAATTTGACGGTCTTTCCAATTAATGCATTTAATAAATATTTGTAAAATTTTCAATTTCTTTACATTTTCAATATTTTTTTACCATGTCTTAAATGAATTAATCTTGTTAGAGAACTTGGCTGAATTATTGTAAAAAAATAAAATAAAATAACATATGAATTGTAGTAATAAATTTTTTTTTTTTTTTTTGGTATTAGAAGGGGCTAAAAGCCCAAGAACTGAATTACAAATAGATAAAATGATGAGTTGAGACTCTCATTACATCAGACATAACATTATAAGCAACTGACTCAAAAGAGTTTACGGTTGCTCCATAATCATCATTAGGGGTGGGTATATGGGCTTGGGCACGCGGACCGGCCCATTAAGCTCGCGGACTTTGCGGTTAACGGGCCTAATTTTTTTTCATTGTATAATAATTCCGGATTTTGAGCCCGGCCCGCGAAGTCCGCGGATTTAACGGGCTTAGCCTGCGGGGGCCCGCGAAGCCCGCTAATAAGAAAAACTTTCGTTTTGCATAGAGACACAAGAGAAGAGTCTCTTAGCGAAATGAAATGCTACTTCCTCCGACTAAATTAGCGGAAAAAGTAGCCGAACCACATAAAGTTGCCACTTGTCAACCTAAAATATTTATTTAAATCAACCTTTTAAATTTTTCCTCCTTTCCAAACTTACCCTTGTCCCGTACGACCACACACAGTAACAGATGGTGAGGCACCATTCAAAAGACTTGTGTCATGCGACTCATGCCATTGCTAACCATGGCGCAGGCTATTTTGGGGGACTGGATAATGTCTCCCACCGTGCATAACTTATATTTATCGTTGGATTTGTAAATTTTTTTAGATTGATGTTGAACTACCGTATAACCGTCCACACTAGATTTTTTTTTAAAAAGGTAACTTTTTTTTCTGTTTAAGTTTTTTTTTTTTAAAAAACGACAATTCTTCTCCGTTGTTACTTTGTTTCTGCCTCTCTTCCCATTTTTTTGTCCGTCATTTTATCTTGATTTTTATTTTTAGTCCCTCATAATTTTTTTTATTATTTTTAGTCCCTCATAAATTGTTCTGTTCTGTTCTGTTTTTAGTCCATCATAAATTGTTTTGTTCTATTTTTAGTCCCTAACATTAATTTCAACTATTAAGTGATGACATAAACTGTGTGTGTGAAAATTTCCTAATTAAGTTTCTAGTGACTTTTAACCGCTGCAAATTTTTTGGTGGTCATAAATGTTTATTTTTGTAACATTTTTTGTGATTTCAAAAAATCTAGTGTTCGAGATTTTGATTTTTGATTTTATTTTTTAACATTTCTGACAGTTTTAGTTTGCCAAAAAATTTGCGGTAGTTAAAAACCACTAGAAACTTAAACAGAAGAAGAAGGATCCCTTTTTTATAAAAAAAAAAAAAAAATCTAGTGTAAGCAGTTATATGGTAGTCCCACATCAATAAGCAACAACCGAGAAGAAGGGTCATTTTTTATATAAAAAAAACTTTAACAGAAAAAAAAAATCCTTTTTTAAAAAAAAAATCTAATGTGGGCGGTTGTACGATAGTCCCACATCAATCTCAAAAAATTTACAAATCCAACGGCGAATATAAGTTACGCACGGTGAGGACATTATCCGATCCCCAAAATAGTCAGCGTCTGCTAACCATACCATCCCTTTATAAACTTACTGTTGAAGAACCCTCTCTCATGGAGGAATGAGAAATGTATTGGGGTTTTATTCTAACCTACGAATTTTATCCATCAAAATTCCTTTGCACAATCTCGAGAATGTGTTGTTGTCGAGAGAGCTTTGCGATGGGTTAGAGACGCTGGCTAGCGTGCCATACCTTGCTAGGTCGTGCACGGTGCATCATGAACACTGTACATTTAGCATTGCTATTTGCACCCCAAAATTGCTATTCACATCCCCACATGCTTAATTTTTTTTATACCAAAAATACCCTTTCCACATAATCATGATTTCGTTGTATAAAATGTACAACGGAATCATGATTCCGTTGTGTATCTGGGGGTACAAAAAAATGGGCAAAATACGAAACGGAATCTTCATTCCGTTGATAAAATACATAAAGGAATCATGATTACGTTGTGTATTTTTTTTTGCACCTCCAGATACACAACGAAATCATGATTCCGTATTGTATTTCGCCATGGAATCATGATTCCGTGGAAAGGATATTTTCGGAAATAAGAATAATTCAGAGCACTACCGGGACTTGGACGTAATTTCACTGCTTTAAAATAAAAAAAAGTAACCTGTTAAATTAAATATATATTTTTTGCTACAGTAAATTACCGGGCTTGGACGTAATTTCGCTGCTTTAAAATAAAAAAAGTAACCCATATATATATATATATATATATATATATATATATATATATATATATATATATATTGCTACAGTAAAAAAACCTACTTACAGTAAAGAAAAATTAAACACATGGGGATGTGAATAGCAATTTTGGGGTGCGAATAGAAATGCTAAATGTATAGTGTTCATGGTGCACCATGCACGACCTAGCAAGGTATGGCACGCTAGCCAGCGTCTGGGTTTGATTGTAAATATGTTTTGCTGGTGTGAAATCTGTAACCTTGCATGATGAATGAATTATGGAGTTATGGGATTTGTCCAATAATTTTATCTCTTCAAATTTTAGTATTTTAGTTTTTTTCAAATTTGATATTTAACAGTGTCAACAAACCAAGCAATCAGAAAACCCCTCTTGTGATATTTAAAACTTTCCACTTGTTGTATCACAAATTAAGCAATTAGAAAACCCATCTTTAAATGATAAAGACACCACCTCCCATTGAACCCAGTTTGCCCCTCGGCTCATCGAAAGAATCGGAGGACTAGCAACTCCAGGTTGCCAACAATGGCACGAAACAGCACCACTAAATGCATTTTTTCATGAACAGCATCGTATGTGCGGAAGGAAAAGGGCAAGAGAGAGCGCGCGGTGAGCATCGCAACCCTATGCTTCAATGCCTTCGTTTTGCCGGAAATCCTCCACTTTCCGGTGTCGATATGTGCATCCTCCACTTCATATCTACTCCGCGCAGAGCATCCTGAAGCCTTGTCATCTTCTACCTTGTGGCCATGCACTGTGCTTGTGAAGTACTGAAGTTGTGGGAAGAATGAAGGGTTATGGTCGACTGATAGTGTGGGAAAGGGTAAATTTGGAAATAACCTATATTTTAAAATGTTAAATTAAATAAATATTTTGTTGTAAAAATATTGACACATGTCAAATTTTTATTCAGTCGGAGCATTATTCTGCGTATTCATGTCGGAGGATATAGCACCTCTCCAGTAGGAACGATGAAGACGGAAGCAACTAAGAAATTTAACTGATACTTACACTGACTTATACAATCAGTATAACCGCATAAGATAGGAACGTTTGGCTAAACTTATTCAAAATCACTTTTATGAGAAAAAAATAAGAAAATAAGTTTCTTCATAAACTAAAATTAACTTATGTATAAACTAACTTATATAAGTTCTCTCATATAATTTTTTTAGAATATGTGAAACTTTTTACAAATTAGCTTAACTTATGGAGAAGTCTCTTATTTTCTTCTTCTAAAAGTGCTTTTGGATAAGCTAACTTAAACTGGCTCAAGATACACTGTTAGAATTTTCACTATTACATGCAGATTTTCATGTGAATTTTACTTAAAAATTCGCAAGAAATACGTTTCCTGCGGATTTTTCTTTAGATTTTAATCCGTAGGTAATTCCTTCGTGGATAATTGCTTTTGCGGATTTGAATTTTGTAACACTATGATTTTTCTAATCTATGATGAAGTGATTGAAAATAATTACAAGAGATAATTATATTTAATTTTATAAGAAAATATAATTAATAAACATGTGTGATTTTTCTGTGTAAGTTTCAGTGAAAATTTTCACTGAAATCAGGACTGTGTTGCACATTAGCAGTGTAAGAATACACTAAAAGTGAGAAAAATAGTCAAGGAAATTAAAGGATTTAATTATAATTAGTCTCTAATAATTATAATTAGGTCCCTATAAAATTTTTATGTTATTCTGTTATACTTGATTAAAATGTGATTCCAAAGAGTATGATTTTGAGAACTTTGAGAGTTGAAAAAATTCTAAAATATTCTAAATTTCCTTAGATGTCCTAAATAAAAATAAAAATTAGTGAGTGATACACTTACTAATTTATGATTAGCAATTTAATTAACTTGATTTGTATTTTGTTATCTAACCCGGAAAAAAAATTAATTAATTAAGAAGACCCGAAAACTCTACTTGTTCTGTAAGATTTTGGAAAATCCAAATACTAAAAAAAATTAAACTTACCTACTGGAAGACGCAAAGCCTAATTCAAAGAACCTTACCCACGGTTCTTTCTAATTGGCCTACATGCACAAATATTTAAAATGAAGAAGAAAAAAAATTTACGGTGCAGGATATGTAGCCAAATCAAAAGACAACAAAAATTCAATTCTTTTGAATAAGGACACTTATGGGTATGAATGAAAGAAAATTACTTTGTGTTCATTTATGAACTTTGACTATATTGATCTCAAGGAGAGTTACTTAGGTCTATAAATTGGCTTTCTCACTTCTTTGAAAAACACCGTGAACCAGCCCTTCATTCTCCGTCATTCTGTTTCAATTTCAATTTCAATTTCTAAAACTTTCTATTTGCAACCCCTTTATCTTTAACTAACGTGATTTTTTTTCCGACACCCCTCACACCCTCCATTTCACGTTAAGTAATTCTACTTCTCTAAAAGTTTTCCTTCAAAATTTCTAAGTCCCAAATTAAGCTTCTAAGTCCCAAGTTTTTATATTATGATCTGTTGTTGGTTCATAGTGGTGGTTTAATATTCGTGCTCCAGAAAACTAAAAGTTCCTTCATTCCTCCATCATTCAAAGCTGTTATTTTAGCATCTCTTTGGGGTAAGGGAAGCTTTCTTGTGAATTCTATTTTCAGTTTAAGTGTGGTTGAGAGTTAAGGGGCTCAACCACATACAGCTAGGGTTGGCAAAACGGGCCAGCCCGGCCCGTTTTGGCCCGGCCCGCCTGTGGCTCATCGAAAACGGGCCGGGCCGGGCTGGCCCGCCTAGCTGCGGCAGGCTGCTGGTCCTGGCCCGCCCCACCTTAGAGCGGGTTGGCGGGTTGGCGGGCTGGCCCGCCAGTTTTTTTTTTATTTAAATTATTGTAAATAAGATATAAATAAAATGATATTATATCACTTGTATCATAAGAGGACAATAGAGAGTATTTTTGTTACTGTGAAGTGTGAACACAATTAAAAATAATTGCAATATTGTTTCATTTTCTTCAATAAATCACAAACTAATAGTCTTTTAACACCACAAGTTCAATATCATCATGAATAACATCTTAAAAATGCTTACCACAAACTAATAGTCTTTTAAAAATACATCACAAAATATTAATAGTCCCTAATAACTTATATTATTTTATATATATTAATTAAAAAAAAGCTGGCGGGCTGGCGGGCCGGCTCGCCCCGCCCCGCCTGTGGCCCAGCGGGCCGGCGGGCTGCAAACCCCACCCCGCCCCGCCAAAGTGACAGCGGTACATACAGCATGTATGCCCCTCTTGTTGTTTATGTTGTGATGCTTGGTGTTTGAACTTGAGATATTGATGGAATAGGTTGGAAACCCTTTGTCAGTGGTTGTGTGGGATTTGCATGTACTATCTTTGGATTGTTTTAATCTTTGTAATTGATTGGAAAGACTCCTAAAACAAAGAAGACAATGCCCAAATTTTCTTGAAATTATTTGGTAAGCTTTGCATGTGAAAATCAAACTTTAAAATAAAGTGGCAGTGGCTGTTTGGTTTGTCCAGCTCTGGACAGTTCCCACAGTTTTGTGATTTTCGGAAGATCTAACCGTTGGTTTTTTGTGAAATTTGTTTTGAATAAAAATATACACAAAATGGAAAAACTTAATTTTGATACTTTGGCGTGATAACTTCGTTTTGAGGTTCATCGGTGACCCACAAAGTGGTTGTTCTGTTTTGGAGTTCCACTGGAACGGGTCTTGGTTTTTCTCAAATTTTACACTTGAGTACTTATCTTTTCTTTTTTCGAGTTTGCACCATTAAAAACTAGACAAAACAAGATTTGTAACCATATAAATTATGAAAATTATCATGCATAACTTCTAAATTAACTTTTTGAAAAGAAACAGGATAAGGATTGGAGCTCTCTTTGGAGTCCGAAATTTTGGCTGTTAGAGAAAATTTTACTAGGAACAATTGGGAATGAATTTGAAGGCATGGGATACCATTTTTGAAATACCAATGTGTTACCTTTATCCGGTAAAAAATTTCAGCTCAAAACAAGTTTGGAAAGTGTTAGAAAATTTTAATTTCTTTGACCATGTTCACTGAAAAGTCAAATTCATTACTGTCAACTTGTAGGAATTTTAGAAAATTCTCTAGTTGTCTATTTTAAAGTTGGGATACCATTTTGAAAAATATGATTCAAGAGCTTTAATTCTATATAAAAAGTTTTTAATTCTGAGATCATTTGCTACAATCAGTGAGAGCTCACATTCAGTACTGCCAAAGAGAAGTCGACCTTATTTGGTCAATTTGGTTAATATGATAGAATTATTGGAATTGTGATGTTTGTTTATTGAAGTGTGAATTTTTGTAAGGAAGTTGATAGGTAATATCCATTGACTTGTTCTATTTCATTTTAAGTTCCAAGGATATGAATCTTGAGTATTTAATATTTGAAATATGTTTTGTGTGATATAGTCTTTTGACTGTATGATGGATCTTGTAATCATATTGTTTTGTTTATCTCTATGATGTACTCACAAGTTAGTTTATTTATGAGAAAATGACTTTGTTGTTGTGGTTAAAGATTGTGGATTGTTGAGATGTATTTGGATACTTAAGTCAGGCCATTGGATATGGCGGGTACGGAGGTATCGTATCTCAGACTGTAAGGGACTCCAAATATGTTTTGCCGCTGGAATACGGTGGGTGCACAGTTGGTGCACATAAATATTCCGAATGTTATATTTGCACAGTTGGTGCGTAAGTGTGCACAGTTGGTGCACAGACATATGAGTAGGCACGTAAGTTGATGGTGCTTGGAGGGCTCTCAACCTAGTGCTGGGGATTTTCGTGGTGGCTAACGGGAATGGGCCTATAGAATAGACGAGTGGACGAATCCCTATAGATGTAAGGTCTTGCAAACCTACAAAGGTAAGCCACTATAGCACTTGTCTATTTTCGATAAAACCACACTTTCCTCGTAGGGTAAGCTCAAAGGATTCCCCAAATGGTCAAAATGTACAGACTATGGTAGGGGATGGAGCCTATGAGGGACCGCTCATATGATGTTGAAACTCCATGGAGTAGAGTCGGTCTTATTGACTGAGGTTGTCTAGTGGTTTATATTGTACATCGTTTGTGATGAGCGATGTTGGTAGTTGTGTTGTGTTGAGGTTTGTGACGGTTGATGTCAAATGTGACTTATGATGTTTATGGCTCATGATGATGAGTGGTGATGGTTTATGTTGTTGATGTTAGATGAGGATTTATGAAATTTGTTGATTGGATGTAATCCATGAGATTTGATTATTCATGGTAATAATTGGTGATAGAACTATGTTGTCATTGATATTTTGAGGATTCATGTTATAACTATGTTGTATGAACTATTTGAGATGGTTGAGTCATGATGGTGTTGTTTATTGGTGTTTATTAATGAACTAAGTTTTGAGTAGAGTTTTCAGTGATTATGTATAGTTTTGTTTGGTAAGCTTACCCTTGCGCTGTTTGCACCTGTGGTTTGTGCTTGTGATGATCTCGGACGTCGTGTTCGGGGGAGCAGATGACTTTCCAGGTGGATTCTTCCTCTTGGACGTTTATTAGATGGAGTGAGCATGAGATTGAAGATGTAATCTCTTTCTTCTTTCCTTTGTTTAGTCTTTTGTATAGAATGGACCAACATATAGTTTTTATGTGGTTACCTTGTAAGAGACGTATGTACATGTGGTTTATGTTTTAAGTTTTGAATTGTATCTATGTTAGCTTTGAAATTGAGAAAAGTTTATACGGTATTTTCACAAATAACTAGTGAAAGTTTGATTTTTTTTTTAAATTGAATAAAATGAAATTACTTGTTGATAGTTACGTAACGAAGGCGGGTCATTACAAATTTCGCAGGAAAATTACTTGTAGAATTTCCTGTGGATTTTAAATTCGCAGGAAACTTTCCTATGAAAAAATTCTCAAGGAAAAACTTTCCTGCGAATTTTAAATCCACACGTAATTTTCCTGCAAATTTTTTAAAAAATGATATAATAAATATTTTTAAATATGCCAAAATATTTATATAAATATATCAAATGCCAAAAATAAACCTAAACGAATTTTCTTTTACAATAAGGTGTCTCCAATAACATTATAACAAGTCACTAGAATTCCTAGCGCAGATATTGACATTTGTTGATTAACGACTACAAAACGTTCAGTGCATTAAATAAAGCTTCTAATTGACATATAATCAAATTCACACGCCAACATACTTAAGTTGAACCAACTAAATCCAAGTTAAAATAATAAAATATTGACTGTTATTAAACAATGTTTATCTTTTTTTTTTACGATTATAATTTTTATCTTGCTTATAATTTTTTTTTACAAAATAAAATAAATAGTTACATGTTAGTAGAAAAATAATAGAAAAACTCACAAAGGTGCGTGAGTGTTGAGTCTGGATGAGTTTTGACTTTTGAGAAACGAAGCCCAGCAAATCAACCATTTTAACAGTGAGTCTGGATGAGTCTCCAATTTCATGGATCCCCAGAGCTCCCAAACAGAGCTCTTCCATTTCCACTGTTACTTCTGTTCAATCCCATTTCAAGTTTGGTTTAGATGAGTAGTTAAAAACTCTACCAAGCTCAACAAGAATTTCACTTGACACACTTTTTCTCTCTCTAAAATTCACTGTAATATCAACACTTACAACACAACAGACAAGCAACTCTATCCTCCATAATAATATGATCAATTATATTAGCAATAATAATGAGGATACTCTTATGCTTGTTGCTTTACATCCACTAAGACTCTGTACGTGCTAAATAAAACATTTCGATTACAACCACCATAAAATTACATTGAACAATTCATTGTATTAGTTTAAAACATCTCTCAATCATACTAACTGAAATAAAAAAATCCACTCGCAAATAATCTTTCATGGTATAAAGAAAATCAATTAGACTAACACTTAAAAGCCTATTGGATAAACATAGCAACTCGTCCAATCAAAGTCTCAGAAGGAGTAGTTGCCACAACTTAAGATTTAGTTTCACCATCTCCAACCAATGATATGATATGGGAACAAATTCCAGAGGAACACTCTGCATAACAGGTGCATGACAACGACAAACCATGTAAGCTCTCATAGTTAAGTGACTTCAACTTGCTAACAGACTTTGGAATTTTCCCTTCATATTGGTTGTCATACAAATCCATACTAATAAGGTTCTTCAAGTTACCAAGTTCCTCAGGAATCTTCCCACTAATGTTATTCCTATAGATCTCCCTGCAAAGAAGATTTTCATAATCACTCACCTGATTTTTGTAACACCAAAGAATAAGGGGAAAAAAACTCAACATATTTGATTATTATGAACAAAAAGAACTTCTCACCTTGATTTCAGTTGATGAAGCCTCATATTTCAATTATTTTTGTTTGAAGTTCAGACTTCTCTTCTTCAAAAGGCTTTGTTGTAATCCTCCTTTAAACCAAACACCAAACCATATCTAGCTTACTAATAGGCGCTGTCAAGTGTCAACTTTAAATTTGTCCCAATTAGTATGAGAATTGCAATTGCTCAAATTGCAAAATTTTCTATAAGAGCCATGAATGTGCACATAGTTGAAAATTATTTATTTATTCTAACTGTTTCTTAAAAATATTATTTAAAGGTCAAAAATGAATTTTTTTTTGGGAAGGCAAAGAAATATTACTACTAACAAAGTTCAAATACAAAGCACAAGATGTGCCCACAGGAGACCAAACCAAATTGCAACGTCAACCAAAAGAAAGGCTATCTAAATCAATTCTTAAAAGAAAAAGAATACGAGAATCATGAAAGACTATCTAAATTATTTATAAAGTGTATAAAATGTTATATTTTTGGAAAAACAAATATAATTACTAACAGGTAATGGGTACCTGCGGGTACGGGTACCTTGATATCCACTCCCGTCCCGTTAATAAGCGGGTAGAGATAATACTAGTATATGTTATCTGTGAGTACCACTTAAAGATATTCATTTTATATTTGTTGCGGATTTTAACCAGGGATATCCACGGGTACGAATTTTTTGGCCATCCTTAGTCACATCACTAATGATTTTTAAATTGATTTGTCGATATTTGATTTGATATATTTTTTTAACCTAGGTCAAAGATCATGAGTGTCTCTCAACTCACTGAGTCAGAGACTAATCTCACTCACGGTGCGAGGTTGCCGTTGACTCAAGAGAATTTTGCACACGGAAGGAATCGAACACAGGTTCTGCCGCTAAATAGAAAGACACTGGTTCAACCAAATTAGAAATGGTGTTTGTTCTTTTTATAAGACCTAATTCATAATAGAGAAAAAAGGATTATGCACTCACAGTGTAAAATAGTTTTACACTGTCATCCGATCACAACCCATCATTGCTATGACTTTTAAGATAATTTTGTAAAAGTCAACAAATTTACAATACATGGTGGGTTATGATTGGTTGATAGTGTGAAATTATTTTACACTGTCAGTGCGTAACCCTTTTTCTCTTCATCATATCTCTTGCATTAATTATTTTTAGACTAAAATATTTCTAATTAAATAAGAGAATAATTATATTGATAAACATTTAGAAGAGAGAGGAGCATTAACGACAATCATATTTTTAAAAAAAAAATATAAATTTAGGATCATTTTATTGCTATCAACTAAATTAAGCACACTTTATGTACCAAAAAAAAAATTAAGCACACTTTCCTTATACTCCTAATAAATTAGATAATTGAGTTTTATAAACAAGAACGGAGCTAATAATATCATTGATATAATTGATGATTTTATTATATATTTTATTACCAAAATAAATATGCATTTATTAAAAGAAGAATAATTGAAAGATGATGTATGAATATATTTATTTCTCATTAAATGAAAAATATTAAATGGTGATGACATGATAATTTATTATATTTGGACACAATCAGCTCACGTGATCAGATTATGTATAAGAAAAAAAGCTAGGTCGATTGAAACCATGGCGGCAACTGCCGCTGTTTTCCCTTGGTCTTTCCTTTGTCCATCTTCTAATTCACCAAGGCCTATCAACTCTGCTCAACCTCCTCCTATCATACGCAAATCCTTTGCCCAAGCTTTATCCAATTCGTGTGACATCCCTTTGAGCCAGCTCCCCAAACCTTGTGTTAAAGGAGATGCTATTTCTATAAAAATTTCAGAGGAGGAGTACCAACAGGGACTTCGTTCCTGCAAAAACAACCTTCATGGACGCTTGGTTTTAACTAAAGGTTCCAAACCGGTTACCTCTCAGGAACTTAGGGAAAAGCTGTTGAAGCTCTGGAAACCAATAGATAACTGGAAACTAATTCCTTTAGGGAAAGGTTACTATGAATTCATCTTTGCTTCTGTAGAAGACTTGAGAAGTGTCTGGACAGTGGGATCATGGAATCTTCAACCGGGTTTGTTGCGTCTTTACCAGTGGAGTCCAGATTTTAATCCGAGCACTATAAGGCAAACACATGCCCAGGTTTGGATTAGAATCACTGATCTCCCTTTAGAATATTGGAGGCCAAAGATTTTATTTGAGATTGCTAGTTGTGTAGGAACCCCAATTGCTCTTGACGTGGCCACCAAAAACAGAACATTGGGGCATTTTGCTAGAGTTCTTGTTGATTTGGATTTATCTGCGAAACTTCACTCTGAAATTTTGGTGGAGAGGGAATCCTTTGCTTTCTTTGTGGGCATTTCGTTTGAGAGGCTTCCTCCATTTTGCACTTTCTGTAAAACTGTTGGACATGGTTTGGAGCACTGTAAGAAGGAAAGCTTTCATCAGAAACATAAGCCACACAATGGAAATCAATCTTTGCATCCTGGTAATCAAGTCCACTCTTCGGGGAACTCATCTGAAAATTTTATTCTTCCCAGCAAATCAACTGAACCTTATGTTCAGTCTAACCCCTCAACTGTTCGACAAAAGTCCCCAGAGCATTTTGCCTTTGGCACAGAACAAATCAATGCATCAGAAAATCATCCTGACCCTGAGGCTAATGAAGTTATCAATGAGCGCAATGAAGTTGTTCCATCAAGTTTGTGCACTCATGATAACTCAGGAGAAGTGCAGGATATTGTTGTCGCACCGGATACAGCGGCTGGTCTCTCTATTAATGTTTCGTTACAAGATTATGCTTTGCAACCTTTAGTTCACAACGACATCAGAGCCTTGTCCAAGTGCTGGGCAGATATGCTTGATAATAATTCAGAAGAGGATATATCAAATTCAGTTAACGCAGAAGATGAGAGTGGCAACTCTCATAGCTTCCAATTAGTTCTTTCTAAGTCTCAAAAACAGAAACTGAAAACAATAGGGAAGCAACAACAGGTTGGCTCTATTTCATCCTTTCCAGAAGTTGTTCAAAAGGACCTTCAAATCCTTTCAAAATTTTGGGGTGATGAACAAGATGAGGAAACAGATATGGCAGCAAATAACAACCTCTCTGCAGCCACTGCTAGCAATTCGAAAACACAGAGAAAGAGGTTAGCCAAAAATAAGAAGACATAATCCTGCTTGCGCCTTCTCATTTTCAGAAGTTGAGCCATTTTTTTGATGCCACCTTATAGACTCTTTGTCTACAGTTCTTTCTCTGATAGTTTTTAAGAAGTTTTTTTCTTTCCTATATCAGATGGCATTATTAGCTTCATAGGACAGATCCTTTTCTTTTAGATATAGTTTTCTTTGGTTGCTATGGTGTGTAGCTGCACAATCATTTTGGTGTTTCTGTTTCTTCTTTTTCTTGGAGGAGGTTTACATAAATAGCTTGGGCTTTCCTAGCTATAGCTCCTCTTGCTTTATTTTCATGGGTTTTGGTTTGGTCCCCCCATGATTTCTTGTTTTCTTTTTTCTTTTTCTTTAATATATGTTATTTTGCTTAAAAAAAAAAAAAAAAAAAAAAAAAAAAAAAAAAGATCAGATTATGTATAAATATGTAAATAAAAGTTGTTTTACTTAGCTTGAATTTTTCAATATAACATAATGATCAAATATCATAACATAAATAAATAAAATAATTTTTAATTGTCTTTTTTTTTTTACAGAAATTTTTTAATTGTCTTAATCGTCATGATTGTCTTAATGTTTGAAGATAATGTTAATATGAATCTTTAGGGATAATTTTAAGCTTTTTTTTACTGCAATTTTAGGCTTTTAAAAATGATTATTTTTTATTGATAAAAATATTTATTATATTTTTGTATTTCTAATGTAATATATGTTTTCCTTTTTTAATAAAAACTTACCATTTCCAAAATATTTAAAATAACCTTAATGCTAATGTTAATAAAACTAATATTTAAGTGATTTTGTAATAATATTTAAAATAACCTTAATGCATTCAAAAATAAAACTAATATTTAAGTGTGCAAATTAATGTGATTTTGTAATAATATATGCTATCTGAATGGTGTCATAAATAAAAATTAAAAATTATTCAAAATTTATTAAATATTAATAAATATATTAATGTATTAAACTTGTTGATATTCAAAAGTGTGATCTTTAACGTAGAATTCAAAAAAAAAAAAAAAACATTTAAATTGAGATTATTTAATATTCTCTTTCTTTCTTTCTGTTTTTCGTTTCTCTTTCTTTGTTTCAGTCATCCTCTATAAATCTTTTCTCTTCCCAAATTTCTTCCGTGTCAAATTTGAAGTTGAAGGTAGTTCCCAAATTTCTACCGTATCAAAATTGAAGTTGAAGGGAGTTTTTCATGGCAAAGAACGTTCTCAATATTTTTCTTCCCATGCTGCTGCTGCTATGTGCAGGTAATGACTAATCCCCCTCTTGGAAATGGATTTCATGGATTTACGGATTCATGCACTCATGAATTTGGATTGTTGGATATAAAGATAAGACAGTTTGTATTTTTAAATGTTCATTTTAAGTCGGATTTATGAGATGATATGAGTCGTTCAATTTTTCTTTCTAATGATTCTGATTGACCGACCAGATGAATCAGGTGTATTGTCTGATAACAAGGAATTTGGGTTCTCCTTCTTATGTTTTTTGTTCTAGGGTAATCATGTTATTTATGTAAATTATTTATTAATTTTGTCGATAATTAATTTTGTTAGAAAATCTGACTAAACATTTTTAATAGAATTACCTCTTCTATCCACTTTTTTTTTTTTTCATCCACAAGATTCTTCTTATAATTTTTTGAAATTGCATTCCACTACTAAAGGAAAATATATTCCTGAGAATAATGATCCATAAACATTCATATTTTTTTTTACAGCAACATCCATATTTTTTAAACACCTAATAAATACTCAAAATTTTTCTCTATCCCTCTCTTCATATCACATCATATTTAAATATCACTCTCCAATAAAGAAAGAAGAAACTAAAAAAATTGATCAGTCAAACATTGCTCATGAAGAGGACTCTTTTCTTATTTTTCATCTAACATTTTCATCCATTTCAAAAACATGAAGCATTGAGGTCACTTCATAATTTAAATACACATATGCTTAGAAAATGAATAAACTGTAGAGATCCTCTCAATCCATTCAATCCGATCAAATTGATGAATTTGATGCTAACTATTAATTTTCTTAGAAATAAGCAATGCTAGTAAATAAGTTTTGTACGGTACTCCATCTAAATTTTGCTTTTATTAAAAATTTCTTAGTAAATAAGTTTGAAGCTTATAAAAAAAAAAAAACGCTAGAGTGTGGGACTTTCAATATGATGTAAAGCTCTTTTATCTCTTTTATTTTTTTATTTTTGAGTAGTGATATTTCAACGTACAAAGTTTACAAATATTCTATTAATATATCATTTATTTTTTCTTATCCTATCATACACAAATCGTATCAATTACTTATCATTTTTCTCTTTTTATTTCTCTCAATATGTCTACATTTATTGGCTGACTAAGAATCATTTTTTTCTTTTATTTTTTTAGGAGTTCGATCTGACGTGACTTTTACATTCGAGAACCTGTGCTCAGACACCCTATGGCGTGCCTCCAACCCAAGCATCGGAGACGAGGAGCCAGATCTTCCCCGAGACGCCTACGAGATATTCAACATGGACGACCACTACAGCGGCTCCATCTGGGTCCGAACCGGTTGCACAGCCAACGCATCAAACTACTTCTCATGCGAAACCGGCGACTGCGGCAACGGGATCATGGAATGTGCGGGCCTTAACCCCACTCACCCCGTAACCCTTCTCAACTTCGCCGTCAACCAATCCGTGGTGTCCTACGAGGTGAGCCTGGTTCACGGCCAGAACGTGCTGGTCCGAATCAAGCCCAACGGTGGAACCCTTGTGGACGGATCGGGGCCGTGCCCTATGGTGGACTGCAACAAAGAGCTCTCGAGCGTGTGCCCTTTGGATTTGATTGCTGAGAACAATAACGGGCAATATGTTGGTTGCAATAGTCCCTGTGATGTGTATAAGGGTCCGAAATATTGTTGTATTGGTGGTGGCTGCCAACCTGATGACATCTCCTTGAAGTACAAGGGGCTTTGTCCGTTGGCTCACACTTACCCTAGGGACAACCAGCCTCCGGCTTATCAGTGCAAAGGGGCTGATAGTTATGCCATAACCTTCTGTCCACCCCTTTAGACTGTTGTAACATTTTTTTGCATTTTCATCTCTTGACTGAGAATCAGAAGTGTATTGGTAATGCAGTTGTTTGATGGTTATCAGTGAGGAATCTTAATAAACAAAAAATGGAAGGAAATGACTCTATTACTCCATTTTCTATTATTGTTGTTTTCTTTTTTCTGGACTGTTCTATCATTGTTGTTATTACTCTCTTATTTACTCATCCAAATAACTTTGTTTTTTTTTTTTTTACAGACTCATCCAAATAACTTAACCACCTTTCAGCAGGGTTTCTCCTTTCAACCATTTTTTTTTATCAGGTTAAGATCTGACTTTTGAGTTCACAGTTCTACTTGGACACGGACCATCTATTGGTAGAGAGGGTATTGTTTATCGCAATGGGAGCTAAATTTTAAGTTTAATGTTAATTATATGGTACCCTATCAACAATTGATCCTGAACTAATTTACAGAAATATTTGATCCTGATTTATGTTACAAGTTAGCAACAATTAAAATCGTTATCCACTTTCATGAGATTGTGGTGTCATTGGAGAAGTACAAGCATACTAATCTAGGGCGAGAAATGCGGTAATGAATTTTTGAGTGATCTGAAATCAATTAATAGGTATCTGCATGTCAAAGTCCACATGAAGACTCTCTACAAAAATGCTCTTCTATATAATGCGTTTAACTTACTCTCTGTGGTTTTATTGGAGTTATCGTTTTAAAGAAGGACTTCTCTCTAGTGCGATTTGGCCAAGAGATTAAATAAAAAGTAAAAGAACTCGATATATTAGAACGTAGAAATCTAAAATATATTTGACAGATTCTTTTTTAAGTATCTCGGATACTTATTGGAGATATTTGTTCTTTGATTTTAATTTTTATGTGTTGTAAATCAATAAAAAATTATATTTATAGTTAATACTATGATTTTTAATAAAATTATTGTAAAAATTAATAAATTTATTACTGTAAGATTTAATGTCTCATGTGAGAGGCATGTGACTTATTAAGGACTAATAAATAAATAAATAAATAATTATTACGGACTAAATTGTAAATGGGCCATGGGTTTAAGTGGAGCAGTTTCTAAAGATAACTGCTATTTGATGGGAGTAGTAGTTTTAAAAGGGTATAATACCCACTAACGTGAAACAAGGTCTCTTTCCTGACATTAGAGTATTCTCTCAACCCTAGTAATCACGAAAGAGAGAGAATAGAAAGAAGAGTCAAAGGAAACGAAATCTTGTTTCCTTCCTCTTTCAAGGAAATCAACTCACACCGGAGATTCCGTAGAAGTCTCACCATGGAGAAAGGTACGCACTATTTCTCTATGGATTGTTTTGTGAGAATCATTGATTTCAAGATCCTGTTTGGTTTTCTATTATTGAGATCTTTAGAAAATTAGAAACTTACATGTGGTATCAGAGCATGTGTTGTGAAATTATATGATTCTCCATTAATGATTATTTTCTCCCAAATTTTATGAACCCTAATTATGACATTTGGGGATTTTTCCGCGCTGATTATTTTGATGATATTCCTTCCATTGTTGATTACGTTTTCCGCTGCAAGTATTTTGTGTATCGAAATATTATGAACACTGAAATTGTTTCATCCCATCAATCATCACACCACAAGATGGAAAAAGAATTGTATTAAGAAATTCTTTTGAATGAATGTTTTAATATCCTTTGTGATTGTGTGCCCGAGATTTGTCACTGATATTGTTTTGAAAGAATTGTACGTAAATTTTGCATTCCATATTTTCTAAAACTTTAAGCCAAAGTTTACTTCTAATTCTTTGAATGGAGCAAATGTCCAGAACGTGAATTCTTGGGAATTCTTATCACGAAGCTTATTATCATTATTGTTTTCAATACTTTGAATTCTCCAGTATCTATACGGAACATGATCGATGGTATAGTGGTTTAATATTATGTGGTACTTAAATGTCATTAAAGAAAATGAATATTATTTTATGGCTTGGAATGAAATTAACAAGAATGCTACGAATGTTGGTAGCAGTAAGTATGTGCAGGCCGTGTATTTGTTTGGAATAAATGTATGATAGATTTGTTAGTCACCAAAGTGGCCAAATTTTTAAGTTTATTTAATTCTAAATTAATGATATTTTCTTCAATTTACCCATAGAATAATTGATGCTGAAATAAAGAATTATTGGTTTATGGGTACATTGAAATTCATTATTGTAAGGCATTTATGGATCGCCCAAAGGTTGATTAGTTGTCCTTATAATTAATGAATATAATTGTAGGCGATTTGTGTGTATCATTAGTTTTATTTATATACCCAAAGGAAGTAGGTAATTCTAATTGGTGCATATTTAATTGCCAATAATGTTATAATTTATCAGCATCATTATGTTGTATGTTGTGTGTTGTTGTATCACCCAAAGGAGAGCATCAATATACTTTGATTGTTGTTTGAATATATTATATGTGTAGCATGTGTTTTATGTCTCAAAACATTTATGTGAAATTTTATTATGCAGTATTAGTTCCCAACTCACTGAATTCTCATGTATCGTCTGTGCCAATTTTTAATGGGCTTAACTTCTCTGACTGGAATGAGCAAGTCCAATTTCACCTCGGTGTTTTGGATCTTGATCTTGCTATATTGGAAGAGAAACTTGCTGCTATTACTGATTCTAGTAGCAATGAAGAGAAAGCCCATTATAAAGCTTGGGAAAGATCTAACAGACTCAGCCTAATGTTCATGAGAATGACTGTCGCGGACAGCATTAAGACAGCTCTCCCTAAGACTGAAAGTGCTAAAGAATTCAAGGGGTTAGTGGAAGAGCGCTCCCAAACGGCTGATAAGTCTCTTGCTGGGACATTAATGAGTACGCTGACCACCATGAAGTTTGATGGTTCACGTACTATGCATGAGCACGTCATTGAGATGACAAACATTGCAGCAAGGCTTAAGACCTTGGGAATGGCTGTGAATGAGAACTTCCTTGTACAGTTTATTCTTAACTCATTACCGACTGAGTATGGCCCGTTTCAAATGAGCTATAATACCATGAAAGACAAATGGAATGTGCATGAGTTGCACAGTATGTTGGTTCAGGAGGAAACGAGGCTTAAGAATCAAGGAAGTCACTCAGTCCATTATGTAAGCCACCAAGGGAATCAAGGAGCTGGAAAGAAATTTATGAAGAAACATGGTAAGGGCAAAGGGCCATTAAAGATCAATGAGGCATCTGTGCAAATCCAGAAGAAAGCATCAAACATCAATAGTTGCCATTTCTGTGGGAAATCTGGACATTTCCAAAAGGATTGCCCAAAACGTAAGGCTTGGTTCGAAAAGAAAGGTGAGCTTAATGCTTATGTATGTTTCGAATCAAATTTAACTGAAGTTCCCCATAATACATGGTGGATTGATTCTGGATGTACGACTCATGTTTCTAATACGATGCAGGGATTTCTTACAATCCAAACTGTAAGCCCAAATGAGAAGTTCGTCTTCATGGGGAATAGAGTGAAAGCTCCAGTGGAAGCAGTCGGGACTTATCGTTTAATCCTTGACACTGGACATCATTTAGATTTATTGGAAACTCTTTATGTACCTAGTTTATCTAGGAATTTAGTTTCATTATCTAAACTTGATGTTACTGGATACTCTTTTAATTTTGGTAATGGATGTTTCAGTTTATTTAAGCATAATCATCTCATTGGTACTGGTATTCTTTGTGATGGTTTATATAAATTGAATTTGGATGGTTTGTATGCTGAAACGCTTTTGACTATGCATCATAATGTTGGCACTAAACACAGTTTAGTGAATGAACGGTCTGCTTTCTTGTGGCATAAACATTTGGGTCACATTTCTAGAGAAAGGATGGAAAGACTAATAAAGAATGAAATTCTTCCAGATCTAAATTTTACTGATCTAAATATTTGTGTGGATTGTATTAAAGGAAAACAAACAAAACACACAAAGAAAGGGGCTACAAGAAGCACTCAGCTTCTTGAGATTGTGCACACTGATATTTGTGGGCCTTTTGATGTTAATTCTTTCAGAAAGGAAAGGTACTTTATCACCTTCATTGATGACTATTCATGTTATGGTTATGTCTACTTACTGCATGAGAAATCTCAAGCAGTGGATGCCTTAGAAATTTATTTGAATGAAGTAGAAAGGCAATTAGACAGAAAGGTGAAAGTTGTTAGGTCTGATAGAGGTGGTGAGTATTACGGAAGATATGATGAGACTGGGCAACACCCAGGTCCATTTGCTAAACTCCTTCAGAAACGTGGTATTTGTGCGCAATACACAATGCCAGGTACACCGCAACAAAATGGTGTATCAAAAAGGCGTAACAGAACGTTAATGGATATGGTTAGGAGTATGATGAGTAACTCTAATTTACCCGTATCTTTGTGGATGTATGCATTGAAAACTGCCATGTATTTGTTGAATAGGGTTCCTAGTAAGGCAGTTCCGAAGACACCTTTTGAACTGTGGACTAATAGGACACCTAGTATAAGGCACCTGCATGTTTGGGGTTGCCAGGTAGAAATTAGGATTTATAATCCACAAGAAAAGAAACTGGATGCAAGAACAATCAGTGGATATTTCATTGGTTATCCAGAAAAATCAAAGGGGTATATGTTTTACTGTCCTAATCATAGTATGAGAATTGTTGAAACTGGAAATGCAAGGTTCATTGAAAATGGTGAAATCAGTGGGAGTACAGTTTCACGGAATGTGGAAATTAAAGAAGTTAGAGTGCAAGTCCCTTTGACTTGTGCCTCTAGCAGTAAAATGAGTGTTCCTCTAGATGTTGTTCCAGACAACAATGAAGAAGAGCAACACAATAATGAGCCCATGATCCAAAATGAACCTATTGTAGAAGAACCACAAGAAGTAGCATTAAGGAGGTCTCAAAGAGAAAAAAGGCCAGCTATTTCGAATGACTATGTGGTATATCTACATGAATTAGAAGCTGACTTAAGCATTAATGATGACAATCCAGTTTTGTTTTCACAAGCCGTAAGTAGTGATAATTCTGAGAAGTGGTTAGATGCCATGAAAGAAGAGTTGAAGTCCATGGAACAGAATGGTGTCTGGGACCTTGTAGAATTGCCAGAAGGTTGCAAGTGAGTTGGTTGTAAGTGGGTCTTTAAGACTAAACGTGACTCTCATGGCAACCTTGAACGTTACAAGGCCAGACTTGTTACTAAGGGTTTTACTCAGAAAGACGGTGTTGATTATAAAGAGACATTTTCACCAGTCTCACAAAAGGATTCCTTCAGGATTATCATGGCACTAGTAGCCCATTATGACTTGGAGCTACATCAAATGGATGTGAAAACCGCCTTTCTTAATGGGGATTTAGAGGAGAATGTTTACATGGACCAACCAATGGGGTTCTCAGTTGAAAGAAAGGAACACATGGTGTGCAAATTAAAGAAGTCAATATATGGACTTAAGCAAGCTTCCCGCCAATGGTATTTGAAGTTTAATGATACCATTGTTTCCTTTGGATTTAAGGAAAACATTGTTGATCGATGTATATATCTGAAGGTCAGTGGGAGTAAGGTTATATTTCTGATTCTGTATGTTGATGATATCTTGCTTGCAACTAAAGATCTTGGTCTTCTTCATGAGACTAAGAAGTTTCTCTCTAGTAACTTTGAAATGAAGGATATGGGTGAGGCAAGCTATGTGATAGGAATAGAAATATTCCGAAACAGATCACAGGGACTATTAGGCTTGTCTCAGAAAGCATATATCAATAAAGTACTAGAGAGGTTCAGGATGGAAAAGTGCTCAGCATCTCCTGTTCCAATTCAGAAAGGAGACAAGTTTAGTCTCGCACAATGTCCTAAGAATGATTTGGAACGGAAACAAATGGAAGCAATTCCGTATGCATCTGTTGTTGGGAGTATTATGTATGCTCAGTTGGAATTGTCGACAGTATTGCCAGGCCGCTGAAAATGTATTGTGATAACTCCGCAGCAGTGTTTTTCTCTAAGAACGACAAGTACTCTAAAGGTGCTAAACATATGGAATTGAAGTACTTTGCCGTGAAAGATGAAGTTCAGAAACAAAGAGTGTCAATAGAACATATTAGCACAAATCTCATGATAGCTGACCCTTTGACAAAGGGATTACCGCCCAAGACATTTATTGAGCATGTTGAAAATATGGGCATAATTGTTAATAAGGATTGTTAAGTGTAATGTTTACTTTTGTTCTGGATTATTGACACTTTGAGCTCATTTATGATATGTTTCTGATTACCTGTCCTCTACATTTGCATGCATATTGTATTAGAGTAATGTATACAGGTATTGTCTTAAATAAAGACATTATGTTGGACTATTATGTGCTCCTAATTATGTTCATATTAAGGAGAAGTCTAATTTGTGGTACATGGAAGGGACTATGTCGATTAAGTGATGTACAACCGCCATGACTCGGATTAGTTCCTATTCTTAATTATGAAATTATGATGTGCCCAATGTATGAAATGATTTAGTCATTTCAATGCGCATTATGTTAGTTTAATTTATTTATTTTATAAATAAATAAATAAATAAATAAATAATTATTACGGACTAAATTGTAAATGGGTCATGGGCTTAAGTGGAGCAGTTTCTAAAGATAACTGCTATTTGATGGGAGTAGTAGTTTTAAAAGGGTATAATACCCACTAACGTGAAACAAGGTCCCCTTCCTGACATTAGAGTATTCTCTCAACCCTAGCCATCACGAAAGAGAGAGAATAGAAAGAAGAGTCAAAGGAAGCGAAATCTAGTTTCCTTCCTCTTTCAAGGAAATCAACTCACACCGGAGATTCCGTAGAAGTCTCACCATGGAGAAAGGTACGCACTATTTCTCTATGGATTGTTTTGTGAGAATCATTGATTTCAAGATCCTGTTTGGTTTTCTATTATTGAGATCTTTAGAAAATTAGAAACTTACAATTACATGTTAATTTATAATTGAATAATAATATAATCCAACACCTCCAGGTTGGGTCTGTTTGAGTTTGGATGGTTCGGTTCAGGGAGACAATCAGACTGCCTCTTGTGGGGGCCTTCTTAGGGACGAATAGGGAAGATGCATGGATGGTTGGTTATGCAAGGAAATTGGATCGTGGATCAGTGTTTCTGGCTTAGCTGTGGGGAGTGTATACTGGCTTAATGATAGCAAAAGAAAGAGGTGTACAACAGATTGAAATTCAGGTTTAGTTCAATGTTTTGAAAGGGAAGTCTGAACGCAACGCTCAGGGGTGGAGTTTAGTTCGAGCCTTTAGAAGACTCTTATGTATGGATTGGAATCAGCGGCGGATGTAGGACTCCCAAGTCAGTGGCAGCGATCTATTTAGAAAAATAAATTTAATAGTAATTATTATATATATGAAAATAAAAACATATATAAAGATATAAGATTGGGATAATGAAATAGTGAGTTCAAACACATAAAAATAAGAGATATAAAATATAAAATTATAAAATTTTAAAATAAATATTTGTGATTTTATTAAAATAAACTGGTACATTTGTTTACCTCATATGAGAATAGGTCAGAAAATTCAAATACATAAAATTAAGGGTGTAAAATATAAAATTTTAAGACATATTTACGATTTTATTAAAATAAAAAGGTGTATTTGTCTACTCTCACGTAAACATAGGTCCGCCACTAATTGGAATACTAGAATAGTCCATGTGTACATACAAGGTAACAAGTGTGCTGATAGCTTAGTCAACTTTGGCTGTCATATGGAAGGGGAGCTCACGATGATTATGGAGCAACCGTCAACTCTTTTGAGTCAGTTACTTATAATGTTATGTCTGATGTAATGAGAGTCTCAACTCATCGTTTTATTTGTTTGTAATTCAATTCTTGGGCTTTTAGCCCCTTCTAATACAAAAAAAAAAAAAAATTATTACTACAATTCATATATTATTTAATTTTATTTTTTTACAATAATTCAGCCAAGTTCTCTAACAAGATTAATTCATTTAAGACATGGTAAAAAAATATTGAAAATGTAAAGAAATTGAAAATTTTACAAATATTTATTAAATGCATTAATTGGAAAGACCGTCAAATTAAAAGGTATTAAATGCATTAATGACAAAGGTTAAAACTGAAATAACATATAAAATTTAAAAATGTTTAGCATCAAATTTATTAAATGCATTATATACTCCTTTTGTCCCATAACAATTGTCATGTAAGAAGAAAAAACAAGTTTTAAAATAATTATCATTTTAGTTTTTTAATGTAATATTAATTGTCTTTTTTCACTTACATCCCTTATAATATTAATGATGGATAACAAAAAAATAAAAATAAATTAATGATGATAAGATTAATTTTATAAAATTGTTATTCTCTTTCATCTATTTATTAGAAATTATTGACAGTGTGTTACATGTACAGTTCATATATATCATGTTTATAAAAAGCTTCCTTTTTTCTGTGTATAAGTTTATCATCTCATTAAAAAGAACTTATATTAAAAATGCTTTTATCAAATAAGGATTAAAATTCCAACAATAGATTGATACATGAATATTCATAAATCATTTTTGAAAATACAAAATGGAGAAATAGTAGCATATACTTGTTTACAAATTGTACTCAGCTTATAATGATAAGTACATCAATTCCTACCCGCACAGTCCCCGAGTATAAATTATTGAAGGAATAATAATATGTTGATGATCCCTATTTTATCAAAAAAGGAATTTTATACATAGTTTATATCAGTGTTTTAAAAACCGGACCGGACCGGCCGGTCCGACCGGAATCTGGTGGTATAACCGGTTCGGTTCGATGATAGGATCGGATATGTATCTGACCCGGTACGACCCGGGTTGAACAGGCCGGTTTTTACAAAAAAACCGGTGACCCGGCGGGTCTCTGGTTGAACCGGGTTGTAGTATAATTTTTTTTTTTGAAAAAAAAGTGCTAAAATGATGTGTTTTTTTTTTTTTGTATGAAACTTATTTATGGACTTTTATTGTCATGATTATTGGTTGTTATTTCTTATTTGGAATATTAGGTACTTTATAATGACAATAATTTTAAATTTGGAGTGTTAAATGATTAAATTATGTTAGTTATATTATATTTTTAAATTTTTTTAATATATATCGAGTCAAATCGGTCCGACCAGTGACCCACCGATCCGACCAATGACCCATTAACCCAGTACCTCGGCCGTACCTCGGCCGGTTCGATGACCGGTCCGGTTCTTAAAACATTGGTTTATATAGTTGTGTAAATTCTGGAAAAGAAGAGAGATATAAAAATACTAATAGATGATGAAATAAAAAAAAAAAGGAACTAAAGAGAAGTATTTGAAATAAGTATAAAAATTAAAATATAAAAAATTAAATGATAATTTCTTTTATATTTTTCAACATCCCACTTTTTACAGTAAAGGGGAAGAGTATACAGAAGACCACAAAGATAATGATAAATTTAGTGGACCAAACATTATTCTTAATGTAATATTATAAAAAAAATCATCCAATTTCAGGGACCTGATCTTATTGACTTCTACTTAGTTCCAGACCATATATTCAATTCAAGTATTTATTCTTATCTTTAAAAAAAATTAGGGACCTGATCTTAATTATAATTTTTTTTAATTTAAGAATCTAATTAAAAATTCGACAAATAATTCAATCATCTACCGATTAGTTTAACCTTGTTTTTTTTTTTTTTAACCTTCACACAGTATTTTTAAATCGAGAATTATTTTAAGATGAAAAAAGTAACCGCCAAAATCCAACATCTTTTAATATTAAAATAACATTGCTATACCTCTTCAAAAAAAAAAAAAATAACATTGCTATACAACAAATAAATATTATGCGTTAGAAAACATGGTATGAACCATGATCATTGAGTTACGTGCCCATCAACTGATCGACGTTATGTTGTGTCATGGAATGGAACGTTCTCCGTAGTTGGGTTTCGGTGAGCGGCAGAAACTAGAAACTAGAAAGTTGTAGGGAGTTCAGTCGTTTGCATTCGACAAATCCGAATGAATTATATTATACTACTAGTAGTAGTACCAGGATTATTATTAGGATTGCACAACACTTTTACAATGTCTTTCTTATATAAGACACGTAAGGTGGCCCCCACTGTAATATGGAAGTTGTGAATTGTGATCCATAGTTTCATTACGTTGTCATGTCAATGCCACATTCTGTTCTCCACTAGGGTTCCTCTGCTTCTGTTTCCACTTTCCATTCATTACAATGGGGAAGAAGAAAAATAAGACAATTCCAAATCCAATTGACTGTATACCGAAATATTCTCAACACCCAAGAAGCTCACCACCCAAACGCCGCACTGATTTCTCTGTGTTTTCAGGCACTCCCTCCTTATTCAATCCAGGTATTGAATTGCCTATGTTGAATTTGTTCTGGTTATAAATTCAATTCACTTCAGTATGTGATTAAGTCTTGAACTTGTGGGGTTAGTTCATTGTGATCAAGTATTGTTTTACATCATCTGCCTGTGCTCTCTATGTATTCTGCTAAAACTTTTGAGCCTCTTTTGGAATTGATTGTCGATTATTGACTGCAAACCTATTATTGCCTTTAGTAAGAGGCATGTGATAAAGACTTGATTTGTCAGTTTTCATAGTCATTGTAACTATATGAGCAGTTTTAATGAAATTATAAAATGCCCTTTGAAATTTTCATGGTCATTGTTTGTAACTATATCGCTTCTTGTTACAGAAACAACTTTTGATGATAATTTTCTTTTTGAAATTGGTTAGGATGGTAGTTTGTAAGCCTTTAGGTATTTGGTTGTGTCTAAGTCTAACTTTGATGTTTGAATGCCTGAGCTATGAATAAAAATATAGTACAATGCTCGTGGCTTTGGGAAGTTGAATGCTATGACAATAGAATGAAATTATGGCTTGGTTCGTAATCATACTGAAAGAATTTATAACTGATTGTTTTTTGTGCTCCGATTATGGACATATATGTTGGAGGCAAAAGTATACAATGATTCTTTTGTTGCATAGACAGATAACTAATGCCACTCTTTGAAATACTGCAATAACTTCTTGCTTTAACAATTTATATCCAAAATAGCATGCCTCATCTTTTTAAAGTTGAGTATCTTCATAGAGCTAGAAGCTTGTCATATACCTTATCAAAATTTAAATGAGTTATTCAATTTAATAAAAAAGAAAAAAGAAATGAGTTCACTGCTGCTAATTTTATAGATGTGGTACTCCACCTGTGTTGTTGATTTTTCAATCATGGAAGTTTGGCTGAAGATTTATTGATTTTATGGCAACTTATTTATTATTTATTTTCTGATACAAAGTATTCTCCTAAAGAACCCCAGACCCTTAAATAAAGGGGGCAGCCTTTTCACTCCCTCAATGCTCAAGCATCTTCACTCTGTCCATGTTCAAGTTAGCCAATTTTGGAGAAATAATCACTTCATTTTTGTTGGCTTCCTAAAGTAACTTCTAAAAATTGAATGGTTAGTTCTCCTGAATGAAGCTTTACCAAACACATGATCTATGTAATAATGAGATTTGAACTACATTACTTACTTCATTGAGATTTGAACCCAAAATCCCTATGTTACATGGCTGAGGACCTTTTGGTCTTCAAATTACAGAATTCTGTTGAATGCATTCTTTACCTGTCATCTGGTCAACACTTTCTTGCAGATTCCTCATCAGATACACATTCTGGAGTCCTTAGATTGTCCAATTTCACTGCAAACAGTTTTCAGGAGAGAGAAATGGAAGGAAAACAATTTTCTGATGGTACACTGATCCGATGTAGTTATTCCCAAGAGCATAGATCAGTGTGCTCATCTGAATTTTCTGATGTTCCAGTTAAAGAAGTTGATTCAGCTATCCAAGATGAAAGTCTCAACCCTGGCAGCGATAGGTTTGTTTTCTACAGGCATGCTGGTACAAATAAGTTTTCTGTTTCTATACAGGAAAGCTAGTAATGAAAACACTAACCTAAACTGATCTCCTGTAATGACAGCAATTCTCTTGTAATTCCTGGAAGTGTAGTATGGGCTAGAACAGATAATCAAATGTGGTGGCCTGCTGAGGTATATGTGGTTATATCTTGTCATGTTGCTTGTTTTTTGCCACAATCTGAGTGCTTGTGACTGTGAATAGACCAATTTGACATGAAAATGATCTGTAGACAAACAACATATAAGCTAGATAATTGAATGCTCTAACCTGTTCTTGACCCCTTTTCTCTTGATATTTTGCACTAAAGGATTCCATACAAAAGGGTCTTGATTTTACATAAACTTCACTTATCACCTAAGTTGTTTAGTGAGGAATAGGCAGGCATTATGAAGCTGTAACATGTCCTTATCTTGCAAGCAGGAGAACCTACTCTTACAATGGCTTATGATATATTCAACTGAATAAGTTATACATCAGTTTAAGTTTCATAACCTTTATCTTTCATCCTCTTACTGTATTTAAATAATGTAATATAATACAACTTTAACTCTTGCTGATATGAGTACATCAAAAAGAGTAGCATCTCTATTAAACATTTTCTTCTCCCTTGGTAGTTTTGTCATTTGTGAGGTATGTTCTTTCATTGGAACTATAGATGTTAAACTTAGTGTTTTAAATCCATTCTTGTGGTCAAGAATTCAATTTGCAAGTATTGAATATTGAACTTTGTGTTTCGTAACATATGCAAAATGTTGCTCAACATTTATATGTCAATATTGACTTTTCTTTGGGAAGAGCTGATTTTTCTGACATTTTCTTTTTTGTATTTCATAAATGATTCACCTATATTAAATTTGTAAAAGGAAAACTGACCTTTTCAGATCATGGAAGAAAGATCCACATTATCTGACCCAGCCTCTGATGGACATGTTTTAGTGCAGTTTTATGAAAATCGTTCCAGGTATTATAGCATGTCTTCTTTTGTTTTAAAAAAAAACAATTGTCTTGGCAGCATAGCTGTAACTCTATGGAAGTTTCCTGGATTTTCTTATACTCTTTTTTGTTATGCAATATTACTTTGTCAATTTACAGTGCTTGGATTAATCCAATGACAGATGTTTCTTCATTTGAGGATGTAAGTGTAATCCTGGTCTTCCATTATGCTTTCTGATATATAAATTTGTCGTATTCACTATTCAGAAGTCACTTTCATTTTTATAACATCTAAGTAGCACCAATCTGGACGAGGGGTAATGAAGAGAAGTGAGAAACAAAAGGGGGGACAAAGACGTACTGGTTATAAATGTAACTGCTACCAACAACTGTCACAATTTTCGGTGAACATATTGGTGTTAAAGTGAATTGGGAGGGTTTTTTCAATTCTGTTAGTCTAAGCAGGATGCAGATTTCAACAATAATAAATGAGATAGTTCTACAATTGTCTGCTTAAATTATATATCATCAACATCTAATTTTTATGCATGGATTTTATTGCAGTCTTTTGAAGAAAGGAGCACCAACTCTTCTAAAGATTTTCAAAAGGCTCTAAAACAAGTATGTTTTGATTTAAAACAGAAATTTGATATGTTTTGACTCCCCTACATCTTACAATTTCATTCCCCAGAATCTTGTATTCCATTTATCTATTTTTTTTCCTCTAGAAACAATATTTCATTTTTCATCTCATTTGGTATAACACCAGGCCTTACAGAGGAAGGAACAACTCAGTTCTTGCAGAACCTTGAGTTCTGATAGGCGTTCTCACCGCAATCAGCAAAACCATTCATCTGGTATGGACTTCTTGATTTCTACACTGAATCATATTTTAGACAGAAAGGCACATAGATAAGGATAGGAAACTACTTGTATTAGAGAATCTTACGTCTGCTTAATCATTTTCAATAAGTAAGTTTGGTCAAATCAGTTTCATTTAGTTAATGAATGGATTTACAATCACTTTTTTTTTTTTTATAAAGATTCCTATTGATTGGTTTGTTTCTTTAGTAAATTTAGCCAATCAGTATATTCAAATTGCTTCCAACGCATGTTCAATATTATAAGCCACTACATTGGATGACTTTTTCATAAAACCCATCATTGATGCAATACATATATCATTACATATAATATTCTTATTTCAAAATTCAAATAGAGTATAGTAACTGTTGTGCATTTATCAGCCTCAATTATTAAACTGTTAAGGATTATGTTTTCTCGTACCTTTGAGTGCTATGATTTATTTGTTTTGTTTCTCCCATGCCCATTTCATTATTGATTTATGATTTGAAGTTTGAACAGATAAATGGACTTCATGAACCTTAAGTGCTACAGTGGATGATTTTCTATTGAGGGGAAGGGGCAAAAGGGAGCGTAAACGCAAAGTTCATTTTGATGTAAGTTGCTACCTCCAAAACTAAACTATATAGCATTAAATAATCAACACTCTTAGAATATTTTTGTGGGGTGCATTAAATAATGAAAATTCTTCTGTAGGAAGTGACGTTTCCACTGAAATCAGAAAGAAAGGCTCGTCGATTAAAGATAATGCGGTACTTGTGCCTTGTTGCTCCACTTGGCTCTCCATTTTGATCATGGTTAGGAAGTTGCTACTCTCACCCCGCTAATTGCTATTATCACTCCCTTACTTTTACAAAATTCTTTGAAAAGACATTTTTACCCCTATCAGCATTTCTACACACCCCTCCCTTCCTTCCTCCTTTTTCTGTTTAATAATGTACAACGGAATCATATTTCCATTGTACATTATTAAATGAAATCATATTTCCGTTACAGTATAAAGGGTGGCGAAAAAATAAAACGGAATCACGATTCCACTTACAAAATCCAAAATGGAATCACGATTTCGTGTACAAAATCACAAAGGAATCGTGATTCCGTTGCATTACATGGGGGTGAAAAAAAATTGAAAGTAGAATCATGATTCCGCTGTATATGTTGCACAATGGAATCATGATTCCATGGGAAGGACAAGTTTGGAATAAAAAAAATCACTCACGTGGGTGGTGAGAATAGCAACTCCCTCATGATTATGATGAGTAATGTATATGTTGAATTTTTTAAGCTCTAATTATGTATATTTCAAAATTTTGCTTCTACTACTTGTCAGTATCACTTTTTTCAGTATTATTTATTCTTGATTTATTTCATTATTATATCTAAGATTCGTATCTCAATGTGAAGGAATCGGATAATATAATAAATGTTGCATTTGATAGCAAAAGGAGCAGAGACATAATGGCTTCAACGGTAAATTACTAAATTATCGTGATCCACACCTTCATAAAGTTTACAAAGGGAAATGATGTTGACAATGGAAAGTTCGTGACGCAAATAAAATATATACAGTATATTGTAGACAACGTGACTTTGGTGAACTGGTCCTTAAGTCTTCAAGGAATCTTTCATTCATTTACCTTTCGTATGATCCAAAAGGATTATGAAATTGCAACATGCATTTGATTCATCCTAACTACCAAGTATAATTTAAAAAAGGAAGGGAAAAAAATTGTTAGAGACAAGTTGATATATAAAAATGCGGGTTTGGTTCATGTCTCGTGTTTCCTTATATTTGTTTTTCCTCTTTTCTATATATTCTTGGCATGCTGCAGATCGGTTTCACTGGTAGTGGGGATGACAAAGTGTATCTGGACTCTACGATTACCCGCAAAAATATTCACAAGTGGGTCGGATAAATACCCGTTTATTGGGGCTGGGGCCGGGGCCGGGTATTTACCCTTAATTTTTTGCGGGTGCGGGTACGGGTACGGGTACTATAGTACCCGCCCTTCCCCGCCCCGCACCTATCATATATATATATAATTAAAATAACTTAAATAAATAATTATGTTATATATATACTTTTTTGTAAAAAAAATAATTTTATATTTTTCATAAACTAACACTAATAATAAAAGATTTATGTTATAACTTACAATAGTTTTATATTTTATATTTTTAATATTATGTGTGAATGTTTTTGATGTTAAGTTTGAATTATTTAAGCGTGAATTTTCAATTTATTTGTAATAATTTTTTAATTAATATTTTTATAGCTTAAATGCAATTTTGGTTCATCTATTTTGCATAATCTGTAATTTTGGTTCCCCTATTTTAAAATAGAGACATTTAGTCTCCCAATTTTCTAAAATATGTAATTTTGGTTCTTCCATCAAATTGAAAGCGTTGACTGTTAAGAGATTAACGTTAACCTTAACGTGGTCCAAATATAATGACGTGACACGAGATTATTTATTTAGTTTTTAATTATTTTAAATACTGAGTAGAATAATTGATGAAAAATATATTTTATAAAAAGGTAATATCATTTATTTGATTATGATGTGTTATGTATTTCAACAATGTAGAACTAATTTAAAATAAATGATTAAGACTTGTGATTTCTATTTTAGGACTCACGATTACCCCAATCATTAAAATCAACGTGACATGTTTTTAGTGACGTAGATAAACAAATAATTATTACTCATTATTTAAAATAATTAAAAAATAAATAAATAAATAATATCGTGTTACATCACTATATTTGGGCCACATTAACCTCTTAACTGTCAATGCTTTCAATTTGACGAAAGAACCAAAATTATGGATTTTACAAAATTGGGAGACTAAATGTCTCTATAGAGGGACCAAGATTGCTGATTGTGCAAAATAGGAGGACTAAATATCTCTATTTTAAAATAAGATGACTAAAATTACGAATTGTGCAAAATAGGGGGATCAAAATTACATTTAAGCCTATTTTTTAATTGATTTGTTAATTTCATACATAAGTAAAGTGCGGGTAGCGGGTGCGGGTATGGGTATATAGGTACCCAGCGGGTACGGGGATGAGGATTAAAGTTGCTACCCGCGCGGGTATGGGGCCAGGTACGGGTATTTTTTTTAAATGCGGGTATGGGACGGGTACTATAGGACCCTACTCAGACCCTACCCATTGCCATTTAAAAAAGGAAGGGAAAAAAATTGTCAGAGACAAGTTGATATATAAAAATGCGGGTTTGGTTCATGTCTCGTGTTTCCTTATATTTGTTTTTCCTCTTTTCTATATATTCTTGGCATGCTGCAGATCGGTTTCACTGGTAGTGCTAATTTAGTTGGGATTACCTTTGATACATTGATGTCTCTGCATGCTTGTTTTTGCTATAAAAAAAAAAAGTTGATATATAAAAATCAGAAGATGGAGTTTTTTCGTGCATAGGTAGTTTTGTCATTTTATTTCCATTGTTTTAGGATCTTGTTTTTACTTGCACACAAGTGAAGGAGCATACTTTGGACGCAGGCTATTTTGGGGGACTGGATAATGTCCCCCACCGTGCGTAATTTATATTCGTCGTTGGATTTGTAAATTTTTTGAGATTGATGTGGGACTACCGTATAATCGTCCACATTAGATTTTTTTTTAAAAAAGGATTTTTTTTTCTGTTTAAGTTTTTTTTATATAAAAAATGATCCTTCTTCTCCGTTGTTGCTTATTGATGTGGGACTACCATATAACTGCTTACACTAGATTTTTTTTATTTTTAAAAAAGGGATCCTTCTTCTTCTGTTTAAGTTTTTAGTGGTTTTTAACTACCGCAAATTTTTTGGCAAACTAAAACTGTCAGAAATGTTAAAAAATAAAATCAAAAATCAAAATCTGGAACACTAGATTTTTTGAAATCACAAAAAATGTTACAAAAATAAACATTTATGACCACCAAAAAATTTGCAGCGGTTAAAAGTCACTAGAAACTTAATTAGGAAATTTTCACACACACAGTTTATGTCATCACCTAATAGTTGAAATTAATGTTAGGGACTAAAAATAGAACAAAATAATTTATGATGTACTAAAAACAGAACAGAACAGAACAAAACAATTTATGAGGGACTAAAAATAATAAAAAAAATTATGAGGGACTAAAAATAAAAATCAAGATAAAATGACGGACAAAAAAATGGGAAGAGAGACAAAAGCAAAGTAACAACGGAGAAGAATTGTCATTTTTTTAAAAAAAAAAACTTAAACAGAAAAAAAAATTCCCTTTTTTAAAAAAAAAAAATCTAGTGTGAACGATTATATGGTAGTCCAACTTCAATCTCAAAAAATTTACAAATCCTACGATGAATATAAGTTATGCACGCCCAAAATAGCCTGCGCCATGGTTAGCAATGGCATGAGTCGCATGACACAAGTCTTTTGAATGGTGCCTCACCATCTGTTACTGTGTGTGGTCGTACGGGACAAGGGTAAGTTTGGAAAGGAGAAAAAATTTAAAAGGTTGATTTAAATAAATATTTTACGTTGACAAGTGGCAACTTTATGTGGTTCGGCTACTTTTTCCGCTAATTTAGCCGGAGGAAGTAGCATTTCTCTTCCTACTGTTATACTTTGTTTTCCCCTTCTTATCTCGGATTGGGCCACTTTCCAGTACGGAAAATTTTCGGTAGGAGAGAGAAAGACACATATACTGTATTGGCTCCACTATATTAGTGGGGTCAACACAGTGTATGTGTCTTTCTCTCTCCTACTGGAAATTTCCAGTCACTGGAGAGGATCTTTACCCTCTTATCTCCCTGTTATAAAAACGATTCTGACAAGAATGTTACTTAATTTCGAGTTTGGATTCTGCCTCTTTTGCAATATCACTCTCCGTGGTGTAGAGAAATTAATTATTGTATAGTTTCATTAATCCATCACGCATATATATAGTGGAATCAGTGTTGTGGTTGTGGAAGCTAGCACTGAGAGGAATGGCGAGAGTGGGTAGAATGAAGTTGGGTTCACAAGGCTTGGAGGTGTCTGTGCAGGGACTTGGGTGCATGGGCATGTCTGCGTTCTATGGTCCTCCTAAGCCTGAACCTGATATGATTGCTCTTATCCACCATGCAGTTCAAAGCGGTGTCACATTTCTTGACACCTCTGACATCTATGGCCCTCACACCAACGAAGTCCTTCTAGGAAAGGTTCCCACTCTTTTTATTCTCTGTCTCCTTTGATATGATCGATAATTCTAGCTAGGGTTTACTTCCACTTATATACTCTGTTATGACTATAGTCGATGTTTTTTTTTTTTCAATTTTTTTTATCATATTACTAGTAGAAATGGGAACTTCAACATTGGTCCTGTACTTTGAGTGCAAGCATATTTGTATGAAATGAGATAAGATGATATGATATGATGAGTGATGATGTGTGGATGCATATTTGTATGTGGCAGGCTCTGAAGGGAGGGGTGAGAGAGAAGGTTGAATTGGCTACCAAGTTTGGACTCAGCTTTGAAGGGAAAAGGGAGATCCGTGGTGATCCAGCGTACGTGAGGGCTGCTTGTGAGGGCAGCTTGAACAGACTTGACATCAATTGCATTGATCTCTATTACCAACATCGTATTGATACTTGTGTGCCTATTGAAGTCACGGTTCCACTCTTTCTCTATGCTTTTGTTACATATTTGGCCAGATTAATTAAATAATATGCTTGTATGGAAAATTCCTAAGCTATAAACTTTGTGCTACCATCATGGTGTAACAATGATTGACAGATAATCTTATCCCTTAAGTCCCTTAAGCATATAGTTAGGGTTCGATCTCCAGATTTGTGTGTATAGGAAAATATTTGTGGGATTAAATGGATCTCAGGGTCTCAAGGGATTAATCTTTAGCTCCTAGGTTCAACTGAAAACTCTGTCCTAATGATAATTAATTGGATGTGTTCTCAACTCCACCCCCCCTCCCCCTCCCCTTTATGCATTTTGTGAGCATTCTACATTCTTTGTACGCCATAGAGAATTCTCATAAAACAGTAAAGGAATGATGGCCATCATCAGATTGAAACTATTTGATTAAAAACAATTCATCAGATTTTGGCCATCATCATTCTTCCTCTAATTTCCTTAGGCTAGCTTACCATTGGGTCAAATTGTGCTAACAATCGAGTTCATGCACACTTGACATTCTTCTCCAAGACAAATTGTAATAACAAGATCATAGAAACCATAGATGATCAATAAATCTCTAATACGGTAATACCTATATTAGCATGTGGTCTTCCTGGAGTGAAACTATTTGATCCAAATCACTTAAATTGGATAAATTTCTGTTGTTCATCCAAGTTTATCTACACATTTTATGAAATTTATGTTAGATATGAGAAATAACCATTTTTTCACATATATAAAAAGACAACGTTTGATGACTTCAAGTTTTTCCTTGGCTTTTGTATTATAAGATTGGGGAGCTTAAAAAACTTATTGAAGAGGGCAAAATAAAATATATTGGTCTATCTGAGGCCTCAGCTTCAACAATTAGAAGAGCACACGCAGTTCATCCAATAACAGCCGTGCAGTTCGAGTGGTCACTATGGTCAAGAGATGTGGAGGAAGAAATCGTTCCAACTTGCAGGTGTGATTTAATATATGAACATTCTGTTTTATTATCTAGGATTAGATAAAATTGCAACGATCTGAGGTATAACTTTATGACTTTTAATTTTTACTTCTCAGGGAACTTGGTATTGGAATTGTTGCATATAGTCCTCTTGGGCGAGGATTTTTTTCATCAGGAACAAAGCTGCTTGAGAATTTGACACAGGATGATTACCGGCAGGTTTGTGGAAAGCATGCTATTACAGATGTTCTGAAATTCATGTCAATTACTTGTGCATTTTCATAACCAAATCCCCTAGACTTCTTTGTAACCTTGGATTATTTCAAGGCCCTTGATTCCTTGAATGTCACAGTCACTCAGTGACATCTACTTCTAACCTTGGCTCTCAACAATTTTCAACTTTAATCAATCCTAACATTAATGATTCAAATATTACTGTTGAATCATTCCTACTTATTGTCTGTAGTGATATGCATTAGTTATATCTTCGTTATACAACAATTATATTCACTAACTGTAAACAGTAAAAAGAATTAAATTTTTTGATGCATCAAGGCCAGAATCAGCAGTCACTTATTTTTGTGTTTGTGTATGGTCGCTGCATTCAGTTTTACTATAGATTAATAGAAATAAGAACAGCTTTGAAATATATAATAATATATATGATTTCATAACAAATAATGGGCCATTGCTGCTTCCCTAGATCCAGGTTTTAGGATTTTCCCTACCTGACACCTTGTATCTTACTACCTAAATCAATGAAATTGCCTTGTTATGTTTTTAAATGTCCATCATTGATACCTAAATATAATCTTCAATGTGTGTTTAAATCTATTGCAGTCTCTGCCTAGATTCAAACCTGAAAATGCAGAGCAGAATAATACTATATTTGAGAGGGTTAATGAACTGGCTGCAAAAAAGGGATGTACTCCATCTCAACTTGCATTGGCCTGGGTTCATCACCAAGGAGAAGATGTGTGCCCAATACCTGGAACAACCAAAATTGAGAACTTCAATCAAAACATTGGGGCTTTGTCTGTCCAACTAACACCAGAAGAAATGGCAGAACTTGAGTCCTTTGCTGCTGTAGATGTTGTCAAGGGTGCTAGATACGGGGATGAGGTACCTACTTGGAAGAAATCTGATACTCCACCACTTTCTTCTTGGAAACCTGCATAATGAAGTGCATTGCTTAATGCGTGTACTAGTGCACCTTAGCCATTTGCTATTTGAAATATAAGCCTTTGTAGTTTCTAGCAGTTGGTGTGCCTTTTCAAGTGTTTGAACTCTAGAAGATGATTCCATATATGTTAACGTATTTGTCTAAAAAAAGAAAGGCAAGCATGTGCAGTGTAAGGGCAATTGCATGACTTAAATGTCGTGATTATTGCATTGGCAAATAAGCTTAAGTGATATATGTTGCTTCAGTTCCATATACTAATCTTTGAGTACAATGGGAGTGAGTTTATACATCTACATGATTACGAATTTGCGTTTCTAAAATTCTGAACAGTTTAATTTTTCTTAGCTGTTATCAATTTCACACTATTATACTTAAGAGGATACAGATTCCGAAAATCCACTAGGATTAGGCTAGTTTCAAGAATATGGATAATTTATATAAGGTGTTAGGTTCAAACTTGAATTTGGGAAATTTTATTTGATTGGACTGCACAATAATGTGCCCCCCCCAAAAAACTTAGAAACATACAATTAATTAATAAATATACATATATGACTTCTTAACATACTGTGGCATGTCACTCTTTCCCTAGATCCTGGTTTAAGGAATCTTAACACCTGGCACCTTGCATCTTACTATTTATGCAAATCAGGGAAGATGCCTAAATATAATCTTCTGGCATATAGCAGGCACGAACTGGTCTAAGATTGAGAGCTTATGTGTTTTTGGTGTGTCGGTGTTGGGCAAGAGAGTTTGATGCACTGTTTGGGTGTGTCTAAATAACATATTATCTATCAAAATAAAATATTGTGATAAAATATTAATTAATTTTTAATTACAAAAAACATGTTTATATAAATTAGAATGATAGTATAAGATATTTATAAATATATATAACTATTTAAATATAAATATCCACAATTATTTATATACAAATATATTTATAAATATTTAAATACATTTTTATTAACACTTATTTCTATGAAATTAACAAATAAAATAGACATATATTAAAAATTATAAATTTTATACCATATCAAGCACGAAATATTACACTAATAAGATCAATAAAATTAATCTATCAAAATTAATTATCTTCTCTTGATATCCTTCATCAAAAGTCATAATTAACCATAAAAAAGGTTATTTCATAATTTACAGTCGAAGAGGTAAGTCAGGTAGGTGCCTTGAAGAAAAAATATAAAATGTTAATAATATACCATTTAATACATTTTTAAACATATATTTTATTATTAGTTAAAATATATTAAAAATTATAAAATTGTGGGTAAAAAACACAAAACAAAAATAAAACCTACATAATTTTGTAATTTTAATAAATTTAAACTAAATATAAAAATTATTTTAAAATTTGTAAAAAAATATACATTTCAAACGTTTTTCAAAGAATAATATTTTGTCTGTAAAAAAAAAAAAAGAATAATATTTTGTAGGTATTTTAGCGAGTGTCTATATTTTGAGAGAAAAAGAAATATCAAACAGGAATAATAAAGATAATAAGTGATACAATATAATAATAAGAAAGAAATAAAAATTGAAAAAATATTTTAAATATATTTTTAGTTTCTATAAACATATTTATTTTTGCTTTTTGTTTCTATAATTTTTGTCCATAAATTTTTCATCCATAAATTTTTCATAAGTTAGCTTGTAGGTAACGGTGTGACAGTAGTTTAAAAGTGATATCATGCGTTAACTTTATAATGATGGGAATTTAGAAAATGTTCATGGTGATTGGTGATTTAAATAAAAGAAAGTTAATGCATCTCTCTCTCTCACAGTATGTTTGGCTATATGTTTGAAAGAAGATTTGACTCGCGTAACCAAGGCAAATACGACTTTGTGAGAATTTGACGTGAAAAAGTATAAAAACGTGCATTGATCTAAAGACGCACTCAATCTAATATTCTCTATCATAATTATTGAGTGAGTGAAAATTTTGATAGTTGCCTGAGTCAATTATGATGGAATTTGCACAAACGTGACGATGCCAAATACGTGAGTATTGAGAGAGTACAGAAAAGAGAAACATATAAGAATAAATATTTTATTTAAGATTTAAAATTTTTTGGTCATACATGTAAATAATTTTTTTTGCTTTCTATTGCTATTTGGTGCTCTTCCTAGTTTTGTAAAAATATTTTTTTTTCCCTTTGATTTTTACTAATAGTTATAAAACATTACTTTATTTTCATTTCAATAAATTTATAAAAAAAATACAATAAAAATATAATACTTTGCTATATTGTAAAAATAACAACATTTCATTACTTTTTATATAAATCTTTTAAAATAAAATAAATTAAAAACAAAATATCATAATTTTTAATCACGATTATATTACAAATAATGTTATGTTTATTCATAATTTTTAAAAGACGTTTTCTTTATGTTTTTACGTACATGTTTAGGGTACGTTTTATTTTCCTTTATTCATAACGCTGTTTCTTTTTCATAGTACATGTGATGTAGATGTTACTTACTTTACTATCTTATACATCATTTTCCCCTTCTTATTTCTCTGTTTATAATAAAAATGATTCTGACTAAAAATGTTACTTTTGAGTTTATTGGATTCTGGCATTCTGCCTCTTTCGCAAGCTAGATCACTCTCCGTGGTGTAGAGAAATTAATTATTGTATAGTTTCATTAATCCATCGTACATATATATAGTGGAATCTGTGTTGTGGTTGTGGAAGCTAGCACTGAGGGGAATAATGGTGAGAGTGGGTGGAATGAAGTTGGGTTCACAAGGCTTGGAGGTGTCTATGCAGGGACTTGGGTACATGGGCATGTCTGCATTCTATGGTCCTCCTAAGCCTGAACCTGATATGATTGCTCTTATCCACCATGCAGTTCAAAGCGGTGTCACATTTCTTGACACCTCTAACAGCTATGGCCCTCACACCAACGAAGTCCTTCTAGGAAAGGTTCCCACTCTTTTCATTCTTTGTCTCATTTGATATGATCAATAATTCTAGCTAGGGTTATCCCCACTTATATACTCTATTATGACTATATTTGATGTTTTTTTTATTATATTACTAGTCGATACGGGACCTCTAGGTTGATAATAAGATGATATGAAATGTGATAAGTGTCATCCACATACAACAGCGATGAAATCATTATCATCAAACCTATTGTAGTACGTACAATGGTCTGAACTTAGTCTGTTGTAACTAAGGCTAATAATGAAGGAATCAAATCTCTTGTACCAACATCTTGGCGCCTGCTTTAGACCGTACAGAGATTTGGTCAACCTACAAACCAACTCTAATTGTTGTCAATCGAACAACTGGCGAGAATATCTCATTGAAATCAACACCTTCTTTCTGAGCATATCCTTTGATCACCAATCTTGCATGATATCGTTCCACTTGATCATTGCCATATCATTTGATCTTGTATACCCATTTATTTTCGATGACTTTTCGACCCTTTGGAAGTTCAACAAGTTCCCATGTCTTGTTTCTATGCAAGGCTTCCATTTCTTCATGCATTGCTGCCATCCATTGAGAAGCATCCGAACTGCTCAAAGCCTCTTGAAAGGTTGATGGTTCTCCTTCTTCAATTAGAAGACAGTATGCATCATGGCTTGCCATGACAAACTGTGAGTGCCAACTTGGTTTAGATTTTTGTTGTGTTGATCGTCAAAGACCTCCTCCATCATTGACCTCATTTGGCTCTAGTTCTTCGTGCTCTTGTTCTGCTTCAGAAAAGTCATCTTCTCCAGACATCTTCTCTATCTGCACTATAGTAGTGTCTTTGGTAGTGCTGTCATTTTTCTGCTCAATTTGCAATTCATTTTCTCCTAAGACTACATCTCTGCTAACAACAACCTTGCGGGCAGTGGGATCCCACAAGTGATACCCCTTAACATTGTCAGCATAACCCAAGAGTACACATTTCCTGGATTTTGGATCCAACTTTGTTCTTTCTTGGGAGTTGTACATCACATACACAGGACATCCAAACACATGTAAAGAAGAATAATTAGTCGGTTTGCCTTTCCACATCTCCATCGGCGTTTTTAAACCAATCGCTGTTGATGGTGATCGATTTATCACGAAACAGGCGATTTTAACTACTTCTGCCCAGAAAGATTTGGCTACTGCTGCCGTTTTCAACATAGCTCTTGTTCTATCTAGGAGAGTTCTGTTCATCCGCTTTGACACCGTCCACTTGTGCTTTGAATTCCTTGAATATTGGAAACACATCTGACTTCTTCTTAATTGGGTTCACCCACAATCTCCTGGAATAATCATCAATGAATGATACAAAATACTTTGCTCCTCCCAGGGATACTTCTGGTGATTTCCATACATCCGAATGGACCAAGTCTAGTATGTGTTTGCTTCTAGTAGTTACTTTAGCAAACTTCAATCTATGTTGCTTACTTATCACACAATGCTCACAAAATTGTAAATTGACCGTTTTGAGCCCAGGCAGGAGATTACGTTCCGCAAGGACTTTCAGGCCTCGCTCTGACATATGTCCAAGTCTACGATACCACATCATTGTTACTTCTTCTTGACTTGTTGCTGCAACTGATGCATCTGCTTCTTGCAACGTATCTCCTAAAAGCATGTATAGATTAGCTGTGATCTTCTCAGCCTTCATCACTACAAGATTGCCTTTCATTACCTTTAAGATCCCACCTTCAGTATGAATCTTGCACCCGAGATCATCCAATTGCCCAACAGACAATAAGTTCTTCTTCAAGCCCTTCACATGTCATACCCGTTGAAGTGTGCGAACAGTACCATCGCACATTTTTAATTTGACAGTACTGACTCCAGCAATTTCCAAGGCATGATCATTTCCCATGAACACGGATCCTTCGGAGATAGGCTCATAAGTGCAAAACCAATCTCGACGTGGAGTCATGTGCCAGGTTACACCCGAATCCAATATCCAACAATCATGAAGTTGTCTTCCGCCTTTAGAACTAATTGCTACTTCACTATACATGATTTCTCCATTATCTGAGGTACTTGCAACGCAACCTTGAGAGGTTGATGCTTCAGAATTCTTTCCTCCATTCTTCTTGTGCCAACAATATTTCTTCAAGTGCCCTCTCATGCCATAATTGTAGCATTTGATGTTCTTCCTTCTTCTAGACTTTGATCTACCATGATTTTGACTCCCACCGGAGCCACGTTCTGTTGATCTGCCTCTTGTCATCGTTAAAGTTTCTACTTGCTTGGAATTTTTCAGCCTATCTTCCTATTCTTTCGCCTGGATTCTTCTTCAAGAATAACTCCAGCAACATCATCAAAGGTTAGACAACCAACAATATTATTGTTCGTTATGTTGATAATGAGTTGATCATACGAATCTGGTAAACTCTGAAGTAGAAGTTCCGCCCGCTCATTTTCTTCTACGTTGAAATCTGACGCAGAAAGTTGAGCGAATAGAGTATTCAGATTGTTGATGTGGTCCGTCACCGAAGTGGACTCACTTATTCGAAGAGTGTAGAGTTTCCTCTTCAAAAATATTCTGGTGTGAAGTGATTTGACCTCGTACAATTTGTGGAGAGTATCCCAAATCTCCTTCGCGGTCTTTTTCTCTGCAACACTGGACAAAATATAATCTGCCATTGCTAAGTGCAAATTGGCAACGGCATTGCCATCCATCTCTTTCCACCTTTCATCAGTGATCTCCGTAGGTCTGCCTTCAATTGCATCTTGACAATTGTCCTTCCTCAAAATTGCCTTTATCCTCAATTTCCACAGGGAGAAATTATTTCCGTTGAACTTCTCAATCTCGTATTTTGCTGCCATGGTTTCACACTAAAGAACCGATTTACACAACTTCCACTGTATATAGTACCGTCTACTGAAATAGTGACTGTAGACCGTGAACCAACGCACCAGGTAAGTTCCCAGGAAAGAGAGGTGGGTCACCAATGGACACGCTTAAATACCAAGTCTTTCCTTAGCCAGAACTTTCCTAGACATGCACTTTCACACTACCTCACTCTATATCCAGTAACAAGAATAATTCTTTTCTGATGTGGTAGATCAGACTATACCGCAACCACAGAGCATACTAAGAATTTTTTCCGGCACTATACCAGCGTACCAGCGTGTATCGCAGCAGAACAATATCAAAACCTATTGGCTCTGATACCACTCCCCAACAAAGATCAAATCCAAGAATTGAAGGCAGAGTTGACTAGGGAGTTTGATATGAAGGACTTGGGACCCACAAACAAGATTTTAGGGATGCAAATTCACCGAGACAGAAAAGCTAGGAAGCTTTGGCTTTCTCAGAAGAATTACTTATAGAAGGTCTTGCGGCGCTTCAATATGCAAGACTGAAAGCCAATTTCTATCCCATTTCCTGTCAATTATAAGTTATCCTCAAGTATGAGTCCTAGCAATGAAGCATAGAGGATAAAAATGTCTCGAGTACCGTATGCATAAGTGGTGGGAAGCCTTATGTACGCCATGATTTGTACAAGACCAGACATTGCATAAGCAATGGGAGCGGTTAGTAGGTTCATGGCAGATCCTGGTAGAGAGCACTGGAATGCTGTTAAGAGGACCCTTAGATACATCAAAGTATCCTCGGATGTTGCATTATGTTTTGAAGGATCAGAATTTATTGTCAGGGGCTATGTTGATTCAGATTTTGCAGGTGATCTTGATAAAAGAAAGTCTACTACTGGCTATGTGTTTACACTTGCAGGAGGGGCAATGAGCTGGTTATCCAAATTACAGACTGTTGTAGCTTTGTCTACTACAGAAGCTGAGTACATGGCAGCTACCCAGGCATGCAAGGAAGCTATTTGGATTCAAAGGCTATTGGAGGAACTTGGGCACAAGCAAGAGAAGATTACTGTGTATTGTGACAGTCAGAGTGCCTTGCACATTGCAAGGAATCCAGCCTTTCATTCCAGGACAAAGTACATAGGTGTTCAATACCATTTTGTCAGAGAAGTAGTAGAGGAAGGAAGCGTGGACATGCAGAAGATTTACACCAAAGATAACCTAGCAGATGTTATGACGAAGCCTATCAATACAAACAAGTTTGCATGGTGTCGATCCTTATTTGGCCTATCGGAAACGTAAGTAGCAAGGAAATGGCAAGATAGAGAGATATTTGAAAACTCACAAAAGTAGCTTTAAGTGGGAGATTGTGAAGCCGTAAACCACTTTTGTGGCATAAGTAAAAAAAAAAAAAAGAGGCTTGGAGTAAAAAATTCTAACTCCACTATGGTAGGCATGCAAAATTGGTTGGATGGAGGAAAATATTGCAATGCATTAAATGCTTGAGCTCTCATCTTTGGCTATAAATAGCAAGCCATTTTGCTCATCTGGCATCCCACTACAATTGTAGTAATCTTAGAGAGAGAGTTAGCAACACTAGTAGTGTGTGTTCTCCTATTGTAAGAGAGAGTGTAATTGTTCTCTCTTTATAGTTAGAGAGATGTTGTAATTTTCTTCCACTTAGTAAAAATATTTCTCTGGTCTTGCCGATAGTTTTTCCCTTATCCGTTGAGGGTTTTCCACATTAAAATATTGTGTGTCAATTCTTATTTTTCTCATCTCTTATTTTAGTTGCGAGTTATTATTTTGTTATTCTGGTACCCAACAATAAGATGATATGATGAGCGATGATGTGTGGATGCATATTTGTATGTGGCAGGCTTTAAAGGGAGGGGTGAGAGAGAAGGTTGAATTGGCTACCAAGTTTGGAAATCAACTTTGGTGAAGGGAAAAGGGAGATCCGTGGTGATCCAGCGTACGTGAGGGCTGCTTGTGAGGGCAGCTTGAACAGACTTGACATCAATTGCATTGATCTCTATTACCAACATCGTATTGATACTCGTGTCCCTATTGAAGTCACGGTTCCACTCTTTCTCTATGTTTTTGTTACGTATTTGGCTAGATTAATTAATATGCTTGTATGGAAATTTACTGGGCTATAAACTCTGCACTACTAGCATGGTGTGACATACATACTTAATAAATAATGTTGTCCTTAGTATATGATCGGGGTTCGATTTCCAGACTTGTGTTTATAGAAAAATATTTATTGAAAAAAGTCAACTCCTTAAATAGATCTAATTAGTATGTGTCTTGAGAAATTAGTCTTTAACTTTGCACAAAAATATCTTGAGTTCACTTAAAATTTTTGTCCTAATGATAACTTATTGGATGTGTTCTCAAACATCCCCTCCTCCCTTGTATTTTGTGTGCATTCTACATTCTCTCACTTTCCTTTTCTTTTATTTATTTATTAAGCATTCTACATTCTCTGTACTCTATAGAGAATTCTCATCAAACACTAACATATAGTGCTTTGGTTGGAGGGAAGACAAAGGGGAGGAGAGAAGAGATTTTTTTTTAAACTTTTATTGTTTTGTTCAATTTTTAGGAGGGGAGGGGAGGGGAATATGGAGAGGAAGAAGATTTAAAACATTTTAATTATAATGATTAAAATATTCCTAATTATATTATGAAATTTAAAATTATATAAATACAAAAGTAAATTAATTTTTAAAACTTTTCCTCTCTTTTTGTAAACCAAACAAGAAAACGGCTACCTCTCCCTCCATTAAAATCCTTCCCTTCTCCTCCTCTCGACCAAACATATTGACTAATTCAATATTCGTCAGATTTTGGCCATCATCATTCTTCCTCTAATTTCCTCATCATGCTAGCTCACCATTGGGTCAAATTGTGCTAACAATATATCGAGTTCATACACACTTGACATTCTTCTCCGAGACAAATTTTAATAACATGTACATAGAAACCATAGATGATCAATAAGTCTCTAATACCTATATTATCATGTGGTCTTCGGGGAGTGAAACTATTGACCCAAATCACTCAAATTGGATAAATTTTTGTTTATCCATGGTTATGAACCTCATTCTTGCCCTTATTTTATCCATGTGTTGCTTTCCCACTTCATGTCACACCTGCACATCAGCACATGTGCTTTACATGTAATCGATATTTTATGAAATTTATGTTAGACATGAGAAATAACCATTTGTTCACATATATGAAAGACAACGTATGATGACTTCAAGTTTTTCCGTTGCTTTTGTATTATAAGATTGGGGAGCTTAACAAACTTATTGAAGAGGGAAAAATAAAATATATTGGTCTGTCTGAGGCCTCAGCTTCAACAATTAGAAGAGCACATGCAGTTCATCCAATAACAGCCGTGCAGTTGGAGTGGTCGCTATGGTCAAGAGATGTGGAGGAAGAAATAGTTCCAACTTGCAGGTGTGATTTAATATACAAACATTATGTTTTTGGTTAAAACACAACTTTGTTATTCTATTTTGTCTAATCTGCAATTTTGATTGCAATTTTGGTCCCCCATTGTAAAATAGAGATATTTAGTCGTTCAATTTTAAAAAATCAGTAATTTTGGTTCACTATTCAATTTTACATATGTTTTATTTATTTTATTTTGGTAACCCTAATTCTAACATGAATATAGTAAAAAATAAGGAATTGATCAAAATTGCAGATTTTCCATGTGGGGACCAAAGTTATATTTTAGCCAATGTTTTTTATCTAGCAATTCTTTTTATAGGATTCGATAAAACTGCAACGATGTGGGGTATAACTTTATGACTTTCAATTTATACTTCTCAGGGAACTTGGTATTGGAATTGTTGCATATAGTCCTCTTGGGCGAGGATTCTTTTCATCAGGAACAAAGCTGCTTGAGAATTTGACACAGGATGATTACCGGCAGGTTTGTTGAAATTCATGTCAATTTCTTGTGCATTTTCATAACCAAAATCTCCTAGACTGCTTTGGAACCTTGGATTATTTCAAGGCCCTTGAATGTCGCAGTCACTCAAGTGACATCTACTTCTAACCTTGACTGTAGAATTTTCAACTTTAGTTAATCCTAACATTAGTGATTCAAATATCTCTGTTAATATTACTGTTGAGTGTTGAATCATTCATACTTATTGTCTGTAGTGATCTCCATTGGTTATATCTTCATTATACAACAATTGTGTTCAGTAACTTAAAACAGTAAAGAATTAAAATTTTTTATGCAACAAGGCCAGCATCAGCATAGTTTCTTGTTTTTGTGTATGGTTGCTGCATTCAGTTTGACTATAGTTGAAAATAGTTGGTGTACATTTTCATCTATTTCCCCCCTAACACAGTTTGGAAGTACACGTAATAGTAATGAATTACGCTGTAAATTGCTGCTAATCAACAATGTTGAGAACTGTAAACAATAAATAGGACCATATCATGTGTGCTGCCTTTAGTCTGGTTTTCTAAAGGGAAATAAATAAGTGCAAAAATATCCTTGTCCCACAATGGACATGGCAGCTATGTTAGGATCCAATTGCAAGGTATGGAACTTGCATCTTACAATAGAAGTATGAGATTTTAGTGTGCGGTTTATAAGGCATTGGGCTCTTCAGCTACATGTGAATATCATATTATCATTAACTCTAGTTTCTTTGTGGTACATTGGGTTTTGGCTTGACACATAACATTATAAGATGATAATTTTATATGATCAGACTGCACAACAGTGTGACCAAAGATTAATAAGAACAAGAACAGCATTGAAATATATAATAATATATATGATTTCATAACATACGCTGCTTCCCTTGATCCAGGTTTTAGGATTTTCCTTACATGACACCTTGTATCTTACTATCTAAATCAATGAAATTGCCTTGTTGTCTTTTTAAATGTCCATCATTGATACCTAAATATAATCTTCAATGTGTGTTTAAATCTATTGCAGTCTCTGCCTAGATTCAAACCTGAAAATGCAGAGCAGAATAATACTACATTTGAGAGGGTTAATGAACTGGCTGCAAAAAAGGGATGTACTCCTTCTCAACTTGCATTGGCCTGGGTTCATCACCAAGGAGAAGATGTGTGTGCCCAATACCTGGAACAACCAAAATTAAGAACTTTAATCAAAACATTGGGGCACCTTGTCTGTCCAACTAACACCAGAAGAAATGGCAAAACTTGATTCCTTTGCTGCTGTAGATGTTGTCAAGGGTGCTAGATACGGGGATGAGGTACCTACTTGGAAGAAATCTGATACTCCACCACTTTCTTCTTGGAAACCTGCATAATGAAGTGCATTGCTTAATGCTTGTACTAATGTACCTTAGCCATTTGCTATTTGAAACGAACTTGGTTGTACAAGGCCTTGTAGTTTCTAGCAGTTGGTGTGCCTTTTCCAGTGTTTTGAACTCTGCCAGATGATTCCATATGTGATTATGTATTTATCTAAATGAACAAAGGCAAGCATGTGAAAAGGCTATGGCATGACTTAAGTGTCGTGATTATTGCCTTGGCAAAAATTAGCTTATATATCTTGCTTCAGTTGCGTGTACTAATCTTTGAGTACAGTGGGAGTGAGTTTATACATCTACATGATTATTTATGGATTTCTCTCTCTCTCTCTCTCTCTCTCTCTCTCTCTCTCTCTCTCTCTCTATATATATATATATATATATATATGATTTCTTAACATGCTATTGCCTGTCATTGCTTCCCTAGATCCTGGTATAAGGAATTTTCACACCTGGCACCTTGCATTTTAACTATGAGTAAATAGTCAATTTGGTCTTAAATTTGTAACCAGCTCTCATTTTAGTCCCTAAATTTAACAAAATTAAAAAAAAAAAGTCCCAGAAATTGATGTTGCCGCTCAAATTAGTCCCTAATGTGAAGTCTTTTAGTTTCCTCCGTCGTGTGGCTTTCTGGGACAAAAATAAAAATTAAAAAAAAAATCTTCTTAAAGGTTCAGAGATTTTGTTTGGTAGCTTTTTCTCAGTCCTCCTCGCGTGGTGTTCGATCCCTCTTGTATAATGAGGTGAGGAAAAAAACAGAGCATTGGTCAAGAGAGTCTGCATATGCGTGAAGAAAAGCAATGTTTTTTTTTTTTTAATCTCATGGCTGCCGTGAAGAACAACTAGCAGATGAGAAGCACATTTCAGCAAACAAAGAACGACAATCAAAAAGAAAAAGAGGCATAAAATAATTGAAAAACACAAAACAAGAAAAAGAGAGAAGAACATAGGAAAGTCACCGGTCCATTGAAGCTCTACGTCTCTCCACCCATTCACCCCGTCATGGCCAAGAGCCTCGCGCCGCAGCTAGAAAGGTTCAGAGATGAAAAAGAAGAGTTTTTTTTTTTTTTTAATTTTTTAACAGTGTTAAGTAACAGAGAGGTAGGGAACAATTTGAGTGAGTTCATCAATTTTCAGGGACTTTTTTTTTTTTAACTTTATTAAATTTAGGGATCAAATAAATCATTTACTCTTTTACTATTTATGCAAATCATGGAAGTTGCATAAATATAATCTTCTGCATAAGGATTTAATTGATTAAAGGCACAATATTTAAAAATTTGTCAATTCTCGTTGTGGTGAACCAATGACTTAGAAAGCTCTCTAAAATTGAATCTTGACTTTGTTGATGACTAATATTTGTCAGAGAACCTGATTCATCATTTTTAATAAAATCTTCTTTTTCAAATACAATTTTTTTTTCATCTATAAACCTCGAATTCGAGACCTAACTTAAGGAATCTACTACCATCTATTTTCTTTTTTCCGTATTCCAATTTCATTTTATTTCTCTCTTGCTCAATTTAAATTAATTAACATTTTGATAAGTCTGTTGCAAACAATTTGGTAATCTAGTCCATTTAAAGACGATATATTTTATACTATTTGACAAAGTCGTGCGCTTAAGGCACATCAACCGCAGGTCATTTTATTTTAATACATACATAAAAACCAGTCAAATTCACGCACTCTCAGGGCCCAATGTACTACTAGTTGTATCAAATATAGTAAAGCATAGCCAATTAGGACCATCAGGCATGAGACATGTAATTAATAATCCTTTAGTTGTAGTCTTGTAGAGGATTTGGTTCTAAGGTTGCAAACTCAAGGAGCTCCTTGTCTTGTTGCAATAAGGCCATCTCATCTTCATTTAAATAAACCCAAACTTCCATTCCATTTCTTGATGGTGTATCCATTAGGATGACAAAGTTGAAAAACATAGTATCCTTAGATGAATCAGAGGCGCAAGACGCCCAAATTGGTTTTCCCCATCCATAGTCAACATCATAAAGACCAAAATTGCACCAACTCGTATAATGAACATAGTTAACCCCACTTGGCAGTGCAGCAATACTCGAAGCTGTCTCAATCAACTCTCTTGAAACTTCACTATATTTCACAAACCCTCCTTCACCTTCGAAGCCTTTCACAAAATCAGAGTTGATGCTTGTCACTGCTTCCCTCAATTTAACAACCAAGTCAGGTAACTCAGTTGCACTCATCAAGGCCAAAGGCAACCAAATAAAGTTACCCATACACGAATTTGGAAAATTAGGAGATGCCCTTGGACGCATATTTACTGCATGAGTTATCAAATTGGGCCTCTCTAAACCAGAGTTTATTGCCTTGAAAACTTTTGCAGTACATTTGCATAGAAGGGATGTTACAACCTCCACTCGAGTAGGGTTTTGCACGGTTAAACTAGACCCTTGAGCCCTTAACCTGGAAATAGCTTCTGCATCAAACAAAAATCTCCTCATGGCAACCCTACCCTCGTTCAAAAATTGGCCAAACAAATTCATCACATTTGTGTCTTGTGGGCATGCATTATTCCTAGGGAAAGGGGTATCAAAGTTTGGAAATTGAAATTCATGTTGAAAATGAAATTCACTACGAGAGTTAGAACCCCAACTATTTAAAAAGAAACTCGCAGCTGCTCCATCCGCTATCATGTGAGATATCAAGGTACCTATCACCATGCCACCGCATGCAAAACAAGTCACTTGCGCCATAGTTGTGTACCCTTCGGTTGCCACTTCCATAATTGGTTGATTTGGAACAAGTTTGTGGATAAATGACGAGAAATTAGATTGGTTGAAAAATTCAGCTAGAGTGCAACTTACTTTGGCCTCGGTGTAGTGAACCCCTTCATCATTGCAATGGATGGTAAGCTTGTCCTTAACCCTTCCAGCGAATGGGTAAAAGTGAGTCAAGACTTGTGATAAGGATTCCTTCAATTGTTTCAATCTTTTCTGAGTGATATCATCACTATCATTAATGGCTTGAGGGCTCTGATTATCAGCTGAGTAGAAAAGCACCATTGGTATGTATATAGAAGGCATGAACTGGTCTAAGATTGAGAGATTATGTGTTTTTGGGTGATTTGGTGTTGGGCAAGAGGGTTTGATGAACTGGGTGGAGAGGATTTCTACTTCCATGCTCCTGGTTGATGCAAAGGTGATTGAGAAAGTAAGTAGCATGCATAGTGGATTCTCCCACTCTCTATACAGCTATATATAAGAAAGTTATCAAATAGTGTTTCTTTTTATTATAAAAATATAAAAATTATATTATACTTATTTTTTAAATTATTAAAAATATTTGATAAAATATTTTTTGTATCCTTTAATTAATACCTTAAGCGTTTTTTTCAAAAACGTTATTAATCTTGACAAAGGACGCGCATTTTGCTGCTTTTCATCTGTAGAACGTTTCATCATTTATTACAATTAATACTTATATTTTATTAAATTATTAAAAGCATTTAATAAAATATATTTAATACCCTTTAATTAATACCTTAAAGCGTTTCTTTCAAAAAAGTTATTGATATCGAAAAAAGTCGCACATTTTGCTGCTGATCATCTGTAGAACGTTTTATCATTTACTATTATTTATTATACTACCCTTAATTTATTTAAGGTATTAATTTATTATTTATTATCAAGTATAATAAAAATATTAAATTATTTAATATTATTTATAAGATCCAATTACCTAATTCATCATGATCAAATAAATGGTTAATTTAGTTGAAAGCAATAAATTTGTTTTAAATTTATATTTTTTAAAAATACCATTGTCATTAATGTTCATTTTTCTCTTTTAAATGTTTGTCAATATAACATCTTTCTTATTTAATTAAAGAAATTTTAGTCTAAAAATAATTAATGCAACAAACATTATGGATTGAGTCTTATAAAATGAAATAAATATCACTTCTAATTTGTGTCTTATAAATAGAAACAGAGGTATTTTTTTAAATTATTAAAAAATAATTTTTTTGTCCTAGATTAGAGACCACGGGTGTCCCCCAACCCACCGGATCATAAACTAATCTTGCTCGCTGTACGTGACTGCCACTAGCCCAAGGAAATTTTGCACACGGAGGAAATTGAACACGGTTCTCCCGCTAAATAGATCGTTGCACAACATGTAAACGCAATGAAACCTTACACCACTGCACCAAGCCTATGGGTTATTAAAAAACATTTGATAAAATATATTTGATATCCTCTAGTAATTAATACTCCCTTCATCCCTAAATATAAGACATTGTTTTGAAATTTCTTTGTCTCTTTTTATAAGATTATTTTCTAATTACTTTCTCCGTCCTTTTTTATAAGACATTTTCAACTAATTCACACCCCTTAAGAAAATTGGTTAATTTAGTTAGTAACATTAAATTTGTTGATAATTTATATTGTTCATTCAAAATTATCCTTATTTTTTTTTTAAAAAAATTAATCATCTCTTTCTTTCACTTAATTGTTTCTTACCTAATTGCTACTCATTTTTCCGGTCCTAATAAGAGCTCATTTTTCCGGTCCTAATAAGAGAGAGAAATAGATTATCTCATTAACTTATAGCATTTATAATTTTTGGCTAAAATTTTGTTAATTAATTAAGGGTATTTTAGGAAAAAGATAATTAAGGCAACAAAAAATCAAAAAGGGATCTTATAAAAAGGGACAAACAATTTTTGAAAAAGATTTTATAGAATGAGATAAATGCAGTATCTCTTGTATTAATCATTTTTTGACCAAAATACCCCTAATTATTTTAGTTCGTATATAATAAATGCTATGAATTGTGTCTTTCTCTCTCTTACGAGGATTGAATAATTAAAGGGTTTAGTTTTAAAAATTAAAACTTTATTACTATTATTCTCTCTCCATATACTAATTATTTAAGTGGAAAGTAATTAAGTAAAAAAAGTGATATAGTTAGTCCCAATAATTTTAACGATAATTTTGAAGAAATATTATAATTACATACAAATTTAATGCTATTAACTATATTAACCAACTTTTTAAATAAATATAAATTAATTACAAACGTGTTATATTTAGGGACAAAGGGTGTAGTACTTTAAGTTTTCCTTTGAAAAAATTTATTGATCTTGACAAAAGACACGCATTTTGCTGCTTATCATCGGCAAAGAGTTTCATAATTTATTATAACAAAATATAAAATTTATTTATACTTATTTTTAAATTATTAAAAACATTTGATAAAATATATTTCCTTCATTCTATAATAAATGTTGGCTTGAATTTATATAAACCAAAAAATTAGTAAATAGATGAAAGAATATAGCAATTTTATGAAATTAACTTTATTATTAATATTCTTTGCTGGAAACGATACAACACAACAAAAAAATCTAAAAAATATTATTAGGAGTATAAATAGAAAAATAATAATTAATATTACATTTAAAAAGCTAAAATAACACTTATTTCTATATTTGTTTTTCGAACACGACACTTATTATGAGACAAAGGGAATATTTAATATCCTTTAATTAATTCCTTAAGTGTTTCTTTGAACGTTTCATTTCCAAATTTTATATAACATTAATTATTCTTTTATCAATTATACTCTTACTTTTTACCTAATTTTTAATTAATTTAAATTTGGCAAATGCTAAACGGCGCCATAAGAAAAATGCGCAAAAATCTTTCCCATGTGATTTTTATTGGAATGCGGAAAAATGCGCTCCCCTATAACTTTTAAATGCGTTCCCATGTGGTTTCAATAAAATCTTTCCTCTTTAAATTTCTTAACCAGTGCCCTTAGGGTATTGATTAACAAGACCCTTTACACTTTTATCATGAAAGTGGAAATAAAAATAACTAATATGCATTTATTGTGGGTATAAATGAAAAAGGGTAAAATAGAAAACATCATAATTATTTTAGAGTTTAATGGTGATGCATTGACAATGTAAAATAGTTTTACACTATTATTCAATCACAAATCATCGTTGGTATGACTTTTAAGATAATTTTTTAAAAGTCAACAAACTTACTATACATGTGGTTGTGATTGAATGACAGTATAAAACTTTTTACACTCTTAGTATATAGTCTTTTTTCTCATTATTTTATTAGGATCAATAAAATTTATTGCATTTCATTGTTTTTACATAATTATTTTATTAGGATCGAGAAAATTTTCATAGCAAAACATAAGCGAAACTTTTCTCCTTTATATTTTTTAAATAATTTTTATAAAAAATTAGGTTTATGTACTCATTTAGTTCCTATACTTGCACAATATTAGGTTTAAGTACTCATTTAGTTCCTATACTTTCACAATATTTATGTTTTAGTCTCTGCACATTGAAATTACTCGTTTAATTTAGTCCCTATATGAACAAAATCTTTATGTTTTAGTCTTTGTGGTTAAATACAATTTAACACAATTGGCAATGTGAAGATGTGGTGTTGAGATGACTTGACGTGGCGCTAGTTTGACATCAACATGTTTCGCTTGATGTTTTAATCCCTGTACTTGAACTATTTTTATGGTTTTGGCCCTATACATACGTACACAATCTTTATACAAACAATTTTTTTTTTTATGTTTTAGTTTTTATCAACCCTTCTCCTCTTTTTTCTTCCTCCTCCTTCCCCTCTACCTTCTTTGTTTCTTTCTCTTCTTCTTCTTTATCAACACCTCCCTCCTCCTTTGATAAAAACTCCTTTATGGATCATAAATTCAACATCTCAATAGGAAAAAAAATCAAGGAAAAATTTGTAGAAGAAAAGTAAAAAATGGATTGAGACAAGAAATGAAAAGAACAACACCACAATCCCTAAGGATTGACAAGTTGAGGAAGATTCGCCACTTTGAATTAGGAAATTCAAAGATAATAACCTAAGGTAGTTCCTATGAACCTAGAGAGAGTTTTCTCGCACAAAGTTTCAAAGCTTCATTCCAAAATGAGTCAAAACTGATTACAAAATTAACATTTGGCCTTTGTATATTGTGAACCTAAAGGCCACTTAGGCCCACTATTAAATGCCCAAATAACTAAAAAGACCCAAATTAAAAAGAAACATCATTAAAAACATAAAAAGACCCAACAAAGGTCCACATTAAGCCAAAATTACATAAACTCCTATTTTAATATTTGGCTCCATTTTCAGCTCTTCTTGTAACATCCTAGTCCTCTATCATCCCCTCCTTGTTGAAGGTAATTCAACCAAATTTGGAGCCAAGGTACTTTCACCACAAAACAACATAAGAAACCATGTTTTAGTTTGAGAAAATATGGTAATGGAATAAAAAGAAAAATCCTATCACTATTGAGACTTGAATCCCTTGAAAGGTCAAATCTCTTATTATTTATGTGCTTATATATCAATCCTCCCGAATCAAACACAAGTCTAAAGAACCCATCACAAGTAATTCCTATATTAGAGAAAGATTCGCCGTTTATACATAACTTTTCTACTTGGTCCACTTTATTAAAGGGTAACTCAACAAATACACATCCTATACTTTTTCCATGAGTTTCTCCAAATAATGAATCATGCAATGAAAACTTAGGTACACAAAATGTTATATCTATACACATATGTTCTTTATACTTATAGAATTCATCATGTTCAAACTTCCAACAATTGACAACAAGCATAGAGTCAATGTCCTTATGATCACACAATTCCAAATGATATGCATTAATCTCAAGTCTCAAGAACATGGCACCATCACCTAAAACAATATCATGCAAGCCAAAAGCAACATGCAATTCACAAGCATTTTGGATTAACACATGGTACACATCAATTAAATCACAAGGTTTAAAGATGGTATAAGCCAAAATTTTCTTCTCTTTATGGTTGCATTGGTCCTCATATGCCTCCACTTCTCCAAATTGTCTTGTCCATTGATCATTGATATACAATTCTTCCTTAGGCATCAAAACAAAAGAATTTATATGGTTAGGTGCATAATCAAATTCACAAAAAGAATTAAATCCACAATCCAATTTAGGAGAAGAAATTAAAGTTTTGTACTTCCCATTTGAGGACTCCTCTTCAATTTCTTTCAGAAGAGAGACATCACTTTTAAACAAAGTTTTGCATTCATCCTTTGGAAGCTCTTCTTCAAATTCCTTGAGCAAAGAATCATCACAAACAATTAAAGGATTAAAATGAAAACAAGAACAATCATATTCCTCTTCATCTTTTGCTTTCTCTTTTTCACTCTCATTTACAATTATTTTCTTTTCTCTCATCTCTTTTTCTTTCAACTCATTTTCTTTTTCTCTCAACTCTTTTTTTTTTCTCATTATATTTCTCAACTTAATTTTATCCTCACTTGCTTCCTTGGGTGAAAGTGATGCAAGTTTTACTTTATGTTCTTCATGTACAAAAGAAATCTTGTTGGTCTTCTCATGGTGTTTCACATTTCTTTCAACTTGCCAAGCTTTGCCTAACAAGATATGACACGTTTCTATGAGAGCTACATCACACAACACAACATCTTTGTACTTTCCAATGGTAAAACTCACCAACACTTGTTGGTCAACAACCAACTCACCTTCTTCACATGGCCATTTCAAGCAAAAGGTTTAGGGTGTGGGGGTGGTTTTAAGGTTAAGTTTGCTAACAAACCTAGTGCTAGCCACATTAATACAACTACCCCCATCAATAATCGAAGAACACACATTCCCTAGAACCAAACATCTAGTTTGAAATATGTTCTCCTTTTGAATCTCATCTTTTCCACAACCTCCATCACTTCCATGATAAAATGAAGAATACATACTTACAAGAAAATAGTTAGTACAAATAATAGAAATATGCACCTCACTATTCAACTTAGTGTTTCACTCAAAGTCCACTCGTGTTTCTCTCTTTCAAGGTTCTATAATGTGCACACTTGTCTTTTTCCACGCAAACTCCTCTTTAGTTCTTAAGAAGCACTACTCTCAATCCCCAATCAAGAATTTATATTCAAAGTGGAAGATATAACAAACCTTAGCTCAACTTAAGAGTCCAAAAAAAGAGACAATTCAAAGACAAAATCAAGGAAATTTAAGGACAACCAATAAAAGTTAAAAGAAATGAAAGAAAACTCAAATGAAATGTCAAAGAAAGACAAGAAGAAGAGCAACACAAAATAAGAATTCCAAAATGAAAGAGTTTGACAATAGTGTAGAAGGACTTTCTATAAGACAGTTTTTGTTTTTTTTTTTCAAATATCAAAATTTTCAACTTTTTTTTCTATTTTTTTTTACTTTTGCCCCAATACTTTTTTTTTAATCTTTTAGTCTTTTTCTATTGCTAATAAGTCTTCAAAATTTTTTATATTTACCAAAAAACATCCAAACTCACTTAAAGCAAAATTTTATGGATCGAACAAGAGGGTGTTACTAAAATTGTCAAGAACAAAGATGAGCACACAAAAATACTAAGTGCAGAATTTTACTCAAATAAATGCAAAAAACAAGGAATATGATCAACCAAGACTAGACGAACATGAGACAAGCCACAAAACACGAAGATTCAGCAAAAACAAGACGCAAATTAGAAGGCACAAATTGAACGAATTCATAAATGAGACGCAACAAGGAAACCCAATTCAAAAAAATTGAGACACAATAGATCAGAAAATTGACGAAAATATATGCGCTGAATTGAAGAACAAAATCAAGGCACAAAACAATTGAAGGTACATGTACCTTTGGTAGATGCACCTTTGGTTATCTTTTATTTATATCGCCCTCATATCTACTGTTAGGATATAAATAGTTTGTAACCTTAGGGTGGCATATTTGTATTTATTCGGATTGGATGGTACTGCTGGTACCATATATCTGATTAATACAGTATATTTTTTTCTGATAAAAAAAAAAAAAATTAAAGGTGACACACATCAAAAGTGGTGCCAATAGCAATTAAAGGCACCAATGACATAAAAGACAAAAAGCATCTCTTGATTAAAAAAAGAATTAAATATTCTTTTAGTTTTTGTAATTTAGTATTTTTTTATTTTTCGTTCTTATAAATTTTTTTATTTTAATCCTTATAAATTATGTTTGTTTTATTTTTCGTCTTTAAAATGGTTTAGATAGCACTTGAACAGTGACAAAAGTGTTATAAACAGTAAAAAAATGCAATCTAAATCGCTTTAAAGACGAAAAATAAAATAAACATAATTTACAATGATTAAAACTAAAAAAAATTACAAAGACAAAAAATAAAAAAATAATAAATTATATAAATTAAAAAGATATTTAAACCTTAAAAAAAAACACAAATCACAAACCCACGATGCTAGGAACCTCATTCAGGTAAGGACACGCAAATAAGACAAACTGCACCCCTTCAATTGAAAAGCACTAATTGGATGATACACCAATTGCACCAACTGCCAAGGTTCAGCGCAATTCAGATTCCAAAAATACAATTCAGATCATGACGCAAGCACGAAATTAGATATGAAACTACAACATTCACACTAATTGATGTCAAAAATTAGCTCTGATGATCAAATGATGAAAACGATCATAAATTTAGCATTTCAATGGATAAAAATTGAATGAAAAATTTATAAAAGAAAAGGAAAAAACGGATTGAGACAAAAAATAGAAAGAAAGATTCGTCACTTTAAATTAAGAAATTCAAAGATAAAAATATAGAGTAGTTCCAAATAGAGGGAATTTTCTCTCACTTATTACAAAGTTAACATTTTGACATTTTTATACTATAAATCTAAAGGCTACCTAGACCCATTATTAAAGGTCTAAATAATTAAAATAGTTCAAATTAAAAAGAAACATCATTAAAAATATAAAAATGTTTAAGAAAATTTACATTAAGTCCAAATTACATAAACTCTTGTTCCAACACGGAATTCACACTATATCATGATTAGAAGTAATATAATTAAATGCCACTTAAAAACTTAGTGTATGTTCGAGAATCCTTTACATTTCTTGTTTTGCTTTCCAAGGCAGTTTCTCAATTTTCCAAGCAGCTAACCTATTGGAGATTTTGCGTTGAATGGTAACCAACGTGAATACAAACACACCCTTAATTGGATTGGTCATGACCAAAACTAAGTCTTGATTAAAAGTGAAGAATTTGAATGTAAATTAGAATCATTATTGAAGACTATTTGTCTGATCACACTGCCAAGTAATTTGCATTTTACCTTGGACAGAACTTTGGTCTGTATAAATATCTAAACGTAATGGGTATAGGTTATAGAAGATTACGATGAACGAATTTTCTAAACCTAATGAAACATTAACGCCGTAGATCCCGGTAGATCATCAGAACATTAACAATTAAGACATTTCTACACATGCAGCGGATATGACACAGCAGCCCCATTTTGTGGTCACGGTTAACAGCAGCCTTGAACTAATTAACTCGTAGTCTTGTCTTAATGCAACAGAATTGTTCCACGTACATGACGTACGAAATGGGGATTGTTGAAGATTCAAGCCTCGTAGCCTATAAATAGCAACGTTCCCAACATGCAAAACTCACCATTGCATTTGCACCTGAAAAACGATAAGTATCCAACAATGATGACCACCCGTGTTGCTCTCTGCCTTTGCTTTGCATTCCTCTTCTATGGTATATATTTATTTCAATTACATTCCTCTTCTCATTTTATTTCCTTAGCGTATTTGCTTTATCATACAGACGTGTCCTATTACTTATTACATTCATTTCGTGTAAGAAAATAGACATTGCTCAAGTTAATTGGTATGCCCTATCCGTCAAGCTGGATATCAAATAATTAATTTGTTAAGCATGCTGCAATTTCAAGCTCTTCCACAGCAAGTAGGAAGGATAATAATAAGATTTGCCTCACCTTATTTTGGTGGTATAAATTTTGTGTTACCGAAATCTAGCTATATACAAACTAATTCATCAACTCCTCCAAAATAAGTAAAACTATTTTTTCACAACTCTATTTTTACATTTATTTTACACTCTTTTTATTTCTTTATTTTTCTCTTATCATATCACTTACTACACTTTTCATTTTTTTCATTTCTTTTCTTTCTTATTTCACTCTTCCCTACTAAGTAAGAGGGTATGTTTGAAAATGAAGCTTTGAAGAAAAAAAGAGAAAGAATTATTTTTTAAATAAAGAGTTATAATAATATTTATAAACTAATATATAAAATTTGGAATATATTAAAATATTATTTTTGTTAATCAATCATTTTAATTTCTTTTATCTAAAAAATATCAATTTAAAGAATATTTATTATAGAAATATATTAAAAGAATTGTCCTTTCCATTTGTAATTTTCAAACATAGGTTATCTGCCACCTCAAGGGTATAAAAAAAGATTTTCTGTAAAATAATTTATTGATATTTATCCTTCAAAAATAATTATGTGAAATTTATAATAGAAAAATGCTAATATGTACGGCAGCACGAAAATTTTTAAATCCTTCACCGCCTTTGATTTCTGTCAAAGGTCTTGTTTTTAAATTCTTAAGTTAATTATAACCAACAAGATTTTAACATATGTTTTTGGATAATTTTTGTACATTTGATTTTTGTCCTATATAGCAATGCTGTTTATGGACATATTAATATATTCCTAGCTAGAAGCTGATGATTTCGGTTCTATATATATGCAGTGGCTCAAGGAGCCAAGGTTACGTTCACAAACAAGTGCACATACACTGTATGGCCAGGAACCCTAACCGGTGACCAAAAGCCCCAGTTATCATCAACGGGTTTCGAGTTGGGTCCAGGAGCATCCAAATCTCTTGACCTTCCATCTCCATGGTCCGGTCGGTTCTGGGCCCGAACCCGATGCTCCAACAAGAACGGAAGGTTCAGCTGCGCCACCGCCGATTGCGCCTCTGGTCATGTCGCATGCAACGGTGCCGGTGCAATCCCACCCGCAACTTTGGTAGAAATCACCGTGGCAAAAAACGGAGGACAAGATTTCTACGACGTGAGCAACGTGGACGGGTTCAACGTGCCCATGTCCGTAACCCCACAAGGTGGGAGTGGCGATTGCAAAACCTCGAGTTGCCCTAAGAACATCAACGCTGTGTGCCCTGCGAAACTCCAAGTGAAAGGGTCTAATGGCAACGTTATTGCTTGCAAGAGTGCTTGCGAGGCTTTCAAGGAAGATAAATATTGCTGCACTGGACCTAACAACAAGCCTGAGACGTGTCCACCTACGAGCTACTCTCAGATTTTCGAGGAGCAGTGTCCTGATGCTTATTCCTACGCTTACGATGATAAGAACAGCACTTTCACTTGCTCCAACAGGCCTAAATATGTCATCACATTCTGCCCTTGAAGTACTTTTCTAGAAGAGAGACTTAATTGGTTATGTCTCGGTTAGAAATAAGTGCATACACAAATATATGTATACTATGAGTATGAGCCACACATAGGTTATAGACTTATAGTATGACTAAAAAATCACGTCATTTCGGTGATTGTATTGATGAGTTATCATCCAATTAATAAAGCTTAGCTTTTATAATTGATTTTCTCTGTGATTAATTTGGACTGGGTGGTTTGTTTATATATGCTGCTTTACCTTGGTTTTACCTTCTTGATAATGGAATAACTTCTATAACGATAAACTAGAAAATATAAGAAAGAATGTTGAATTGTAAATTTTGAAAATTTTTTTAATGAATGATAAATTCTTTCACAAGTTAAAGTATATACAGATTGTTAATTAAAAAGGGATTAGGATTGTAAACAATATAAAGATTATTGAGGTATTTGATAAAGGGTATTGCTAATCAATGCCCTTACGGCAATGATTAAGGAATTAAAAGAAAAATATATTTATTGTGAAAATCATAAAAGAGTGCAAAAAAAATAAATGTACAACACAATTTTTCGCCTTCCAATAAATTTTTTTCTCCTTTTAGTTCATTAACTAGTGCTGACACTGGTTAGCATTTACCTTTGATAAAAAGGTCGTTGATTCGATCAATTAGAAGAAATTAACATTAAATAAGATAACCATGAAAAGTTTTTCTCAGTATTTTTTAGCCTTTGAGAGGTATATAGCCTTGGGTCTCGAAGTGAATTTTCATCAATGCAAGTTGTTCGGGTAAAAGTGGCTAAAGAAAAGAAAATTTGTATTTTATGGGCGATTATCTAAATTGTTGTCTTGGGCATCTTCCTTTCAAATGTCTATCATATAAGAAGTGAAGAACTAATATTTGCGATTTTCAAATTAAAAATCTGAGAAGTAAGTCGCCCTCATGGAAAAGTAAAATACTCTCTTTCAGTGATATCAAGTTTCTCAAACTTATATTCAAGACTCAAACTCAAGACAACTAAAAAAGTTGAAACAACCTCCCGGTCGGTGATAAATATCTCTTTTAATGTCACGTCATCAAAGAATTTGACAGAACAACCATGTATAATTTTATTTGGGTAAATTAATTATGTTTTTAATCTCTCATCCATTAAGAAATGTTAGAGCAGTTGATCCTACAAAACTATTATATGCATAAAAAAAATACAAAGTTAACCCTACAAAACTATTACGTACATAAAAAATAATTTTCTTAATTAATTGTGTAACTATTAATAATTTTTTAAATATTTGTTTTGACCCCAAATAAAATAAGAAATTAAGGAGTACAACAACTAAAATATTTTTATTTCCCAAATCAATTACACAGTGAAGCCAATTGTGGAAGAAGTGAAAATTTTTAATTTGTTTTTAAAAATATTTTTTGACTGTACTTGAGCTAGGTTTATAAATTATATCTATGTTGCACTTTAAAAGTAATTCACTAATTCTACTTTATCATCAAATAATATACTAAATTTTTTTATCCTCTGTTCTTTCCAAAATCATTGCCTTTCCTAGATCTAGAATTTTGTTTTTTGCTGATTAGAAATTTTATATTATGGATACAATATTTGTATACATAAATTTGTTAGAAACAATACTTATATAATTTTTTTAGATAAAATACTTATATAATTATAGATTGATATGTTATATTGCATTTCATATTATGGACATAATTCATAATTACACATGTACATTATATTAAGAAAATTTTAAAAGTTATTGAAGACAGTTTTCTAATTATTGTTATGAACTTTTTTTTTTCCAGAACCAATTTGATGTTATTTTATGATTAAAGAACAAAATTCATCTCAACTTAATGATCAAATTGAAGCGTGTTTATTTAAATAAACATTTTAATGCTAACTTGAAGCTTTCAAGACAACCTTTATCACTTCTTGCATATATATGCCCCACCCCACTATTCTTGCAATTATATGCCGCGCCCCTCCCCCCCCCACAAATTTCTTGCAAATATATATATGTATATATATATATATATATTTTGGTCCTACGACGAGGAGTTTTTCACCGTCTGCACAAGACGGGGACTAGTCTCCCACGGGAGTTTGTTCGGCATCTCGATGGGTGAACATCCCTTTAACCACTCACGCAAATCTCAGTTGGTGTATATATATATATATATATATATATATACTACTTTTAGTCAAAAATAAAATAAAATATATACTAATTAGTAAGTATGATAAAATATGTTTTATTGATTATATACTAATCTTTTTAATAATATATGTTGTCACTAATTATAATCTAATCCATAGAGATATATATACTAATTAATAGATCTGATAAGATTTTCTTCGGAAAAATTTTTTTTGATAAGAATGATGACTTTCCATCAATTGTTATTACCTTGCCTAACTATGCTTTGTGTGTTATTATAAGTCTCATTTATTTATCTACATATTTGATTATTAACATTATATTATAAACATATTTAAATATATTGTATATACTTGTTATAAAATTTGATGATTTTTAGTTATTATTATATTTGGTGAGTTTGTTCTTTTTTTTTATTGTAAGATTATTTTGTGAATTTTGTTTTATTATTATTGTGCTTGTGAGACTAAAAAGTCTTTCAAAACTTGAAAAAAAATTAGTATGAGTTATAAATACATGTATTTTCTTCTTGTATCATTTGATATAAAAATCAATTTTAATTTTACGTATAAAACTAATTAACAAATAATTTTATAAAAGTAATTATTTATTAATATTTATTTGTTAGAAATTAGATATTTAAATAATTAAAGTAAAAAAAAAAATTATAGCCCCCTTTGGTTTCCTAGATCCGTTGTTTGACCCCATATATTCCAAAAAAACGTATTTTAGCAGCAACTTCAACGACTTGACTTCGTCAGCACTGGAAGTATAGTCTTTCATGATGAAATTAATTGTGGAGTCGTTAACACGGAACTGGAAGTGGGAACGCTATGTTATAGCAAGCAGACTTTAATTTATGGCGAAAATAAATCTCTTCATGCCAAAGTCCATTGGAGGAGTAATATGCTAGCGCATTGTTTAGACACATCATTTTTAACATCTCGTGTATTTTAGGTGAAATTTAGGTAGGAAATCTGTTGAGAAAAGTAAGGAATTATGTTTATGACCTTGAATTTATAACTATTAACTTATTAATAAATATTAAAAAAATAACTTCTGTTATGTAGAACCAAATACGTTTTAAATGGAAAATGAAATTTATTAAATAAAGATTAAAATATATTTTTCATCCCTATAAAATATGAAAAGTTTGGTTTTTGTCCCTAGGAATTTTTTTTGTACATTTTACGTCTTTCTAAAATTGAAATGTGTGAATTTTGGGCTCGGAGCTAGGGTAGGAAAAAACCGAACTTACATGTGATAAAACCGAACCTACATGTTTAATGATTGTCCACTTAAGGCCTTTCCACCTGTAAAGTATAATCCACATCATTATTTATTAAATTTTTTAACTGTTAACCTTAATTTAAACAGTAGTAGCATATTCACGCTATTTCCCCTAATTTGTTTACCGTAATGTCATTCCTTCTCCATGTGTTGGCTTCGGTTTTTCGCCTCCTTCTCCATGTTGTTTCTTGTCGACTGTTTCCAAATGGACAGATTTGCAAATTCTCATCTGGGAGGTACAGTAGGGAGTGTCTTTGTTGAGAGAACATGTTGTTCCTAACTTCAAGAGGCTCTATGAACCCTGGAAGACGGTTATGTGGTACTTGGGCTATAAGTGTTTTTTGTGCTATAATTTTGTGTTTTTCATGATCATGTTGTTCATCTAGTTTCATTGATGGTGTTCACAGGCTGGGTTGGGCTAGGTTTGGTCAAACCCATGACCCAACGCAATCAAATTTAACTGGGTTGGGTTGGTTTGGTTTTTTGAATTTTTTTGTTAGGTTGTTTTGGGTTGGGTCAATGGGTCAAAGCATTTAAATTTGTTTATTACTTTTAAAAAATCAGTAATTTTTTATAAGCTAAAATTTTATTAAAATGCAATTGAATTTAGTACAAAACTAGTACCATACAACAAGATAGGAGTTCACATCCTCTATTTGTTACAATAATATAAAAAAATTTAAAAACAAAAGCAAATCCATAAAACTCTATGACCCATCCCTGTTACTCACATGCCCCATGTAACACCTTAGAGGATATTACATTTTTCTCCTTATATTGCTAAATTAATAAAAATTAGCATATAAGAATATCAGAGTTAACTATGCGAAAACTAAAACTTAAACTTATATTACATGAAATAAATTTAGTACAAAGCTCTTGGCACTTATGTGTCATACAAGACATAAGCAGGATACATAAAACATAAACTAAATTCCCATACATTGGAAATTATACTAAACTATACTAATAACATCTTGGCACTTATGTGCCGTATAAGACATAAGCATGATACATAAAACATAAACTAAATTCCCATACATTGGGAATTATACTAAATTATACTAATAACATCTTCCTTCAGGAAGGCAGCTCCGTGCTCCAAGCTCCTCCCACCAGGCGTTCACTTGCTAACCTGTAAAAACATGGAAACTAAAGGGATGCACTAATGCAAAAAAGACTTTTTACATCGGTGTAAAATGACTTTTTACATCGGTTGTACGGCCGTTATAGATGCAGGCGATAACTTTTTATATCAGACTTGAACGATGATATAAAAAATCCTTTTTACATCGGTTCTTTTTATGATCGATGTAAATGTTAACTTTTTACATCACTTCTTTTTGTAACCGATGTAAAAGTTCATTTTTTTTTACAATGTAAAAAAGTGAGCTTTTTACATCAGTTATAATTATAACCGATGTAAAAAGTCAATTTCCAATAAATAAATATATTATTTTGGATAATAATTTCAATCCATTTGATATTATATAAAATATAAAAATTTAAAACAATCATAAATAATTAAAATAAATTTCATCAATAAAGTCATAACTTAAATGAATATATTATTTAGCCATATATATATATATATATATATATAAACCAATATATTAACATTATAAAATAATGGCTAGAGAAAAACCTCTATGAGAAAATGCATTCTCAATATATTTCACAACACGCATAATGTAAATATAACAAACTAGTGCTTACCATATTGTCTACTAAAAAAGACGAGAGAAAAAATAGTCATTATTTCACAACTCAAATATCACTTGAGAGAAAATAAATAAATTAAAAAAAGCTAGGAACTAGGAACTTAAAATGAAACATTATCATTGAATTTCTATAAAGGTCCTTCAGGAAACTACTAGATTTGGGTTCTGCTAAAAGAGACTCACTCCAAAAAAAAAAACTACATTTAATTCTTTGACTTCTACTTATTTCAGCTTCAAAATTTATTGCATTTTCACCATCAAAATATACATTAGTTATATCATATAACCACAGTTAAACTGATCAATTTCTCATGTTGATAGTACTTAGTTCTACATTCAATCTGTTGAGCATTTGGTTTCCAAGTGGCAGACAAACACGCAATTAGTTTTCACTTTTCAGTAATTTAAACTTCATATGATAATGCAGTTATCACTTATCAAAACACTATTAGTTGTTATTTCAGCTATAAGATTAAAACAGTCATGGCTAGCAATAATCACTATTTAGATTCACTATCTGCAGATATGCTATACTTTAACTATACTTTAGTCTGTTTTGAAAGCAATAATGTGAATTTGAATAATCGACTGTACTTTAACTGTAACTGGAATAAGCTCTCGATAATTGATGCCATAATAATAGAAAAGCAATCAAAATAGATATAGAATGAGTGTAAGGATAGAATGATATAGAATGACATTGCTAAACATATTTACTCTGTTAGGATACCATTATTTGGTTTCTTCGCTACTTTACATCCATCTTTTATTTTCTTTTTTAACCTTGAACTTATGAGCTCACCGTTCCAGTGTTCGGTTCAGTTTCAAAATATTAGAAGAAAGCAAATCCTCTACAATAAAAAAAACAAAACAAATGTTCATGTGAAAGACAGAATGTTTCAAATCTGAATTCATGGAGGGTATATAACATACCTTTCTGATCAAGTTCCAAGCAAAACATTGGAGACATTAGTAACTATTTTCAAGCTTTTGTGAAAGCTCCCATCAAAGTCCCCATAAAACTCAATCTAGAAGTCCATTTTTTTATTAAAAAAAAAAAGAAAAGAAAAAAGGCAACACTCGTAAACAGTACCCAAAAGAAAAGGAATTCAACCTAAGTAAATGTAAAATTGTAAATACAACATTAGGCTAAAAAGGTGAAACAATTTACCAATTCAAATGCGAAGGATACTACTACCTCTGTTTCATTTTAAGTGTCAATTTTTAGGGAAAAATGATTTTTTTTATCTTTCATTTTAAAAGTTCAAAAATCACTATTTCATTAATAATATCCTTAGAGAGAGAGAGAGAGAGAAAGTGAGATAAAAATAATAATAAATGATAAAAAAATAGTTAATAAATAAAAGATATAGTATAAAATCATAGAGCCTCTTGAAAAACAGTCATGAAAAACACAAAATTATAGCACAAAAAACACTTATAGCCCAAGTACCACATAACCGTCTTCCAGGGTTCATAGAGCCTCTTGAAGTTAGGAACAACATGTTCTCTCAACAAAGACACTCCCTACTGTACCTCCCAGATGAAGAAGCTGACAATCGTCCAGCATTAGATCTCCTAGCAAGTTGAGAATTTGCAAATCTGTCCATTTGGAAACAGTAGACAAGAAACAACATGGAGAAGGAGGCGAAAAACCGAAGCCAACACATGGAGAAGGAACGACATTACGACAAACAAATTAGGGGAAATAGCGTGAATATGCTACTACTGTTTAAATTAGGGTTCATAGTTAAAAAAATTAATAAATAATGATGTGGATTATACTTTACAGGTGGAAAGGCCTTAAGTGGACAATCATTAAACACGTAGGTTCGGTTTTATCACATGTAGGTTCGGTGTTTTCCTACACTAGCTCCGTGCCCAAAATTCACACATTTCAATTTTAGGAAGATGTAAAATGTACAAAAAAATTCCTAGGGACAAAAACCAAACTTTTCATATTTTATAGGGACGAAAAACATATTTTAATCTTTATTAAATAAATTTCATTTTCCATTTAAAACGTATTTGATTCTACATAACAGAAGTGATTTTTTTAATATTTATTAATAAGTTAATAGTTATAGATTCAAGGTCATAAACATAATTCCTTACTTTTCTCAACAGATTTCATACCTAAATTTCACCTAAAATACACGAGATGTTAAAAAATGATGTGTCTAAAAAATGTGTTAGCATATTACTCCTCCAATGGACTTTGGCATGCAGAGATTTATTTTCGCCATAAATTAAAGTCTGCCTGCTATAACATAGCGTTCCCACTTCCAGTTCCGTGTTAACGACTCCACAATTAATTTCATCATGAAAGACTATACTTCCAGTTCCGTGTTGAAGATTTCAAAGTAAACTGGAAAGCGACAAGGTTCAGTTCCTGCTAAAATAAGTTTTGGAATATAACGGGTCACAAGTTAGTATGACAAAGGTTGTCTTGAAAGCTTCAAGTTAGCATTAAAATGTTTATTTAAATAAACACGATTCAATTTGATCATTAAGTTGAGATGAATTTTGTTCTTTAATCATAAAATATCATCAAATTGGTTCTGAAAAGAAAAAAAGTTCATAACAATAATTAATTGATTTTGATGTTTATCATAAACTTTCATGTAATTGATTTTGAAAAATTAATAATAAAGGCGGCAGACGGATCTTCTTGGAAGAAGACATTGGGGGAACTGTCTCCAATAACTTCTAAATTATCTGAATATAATATACATGTGTAATTATGATTTTGCCCATAATATTTTTATTTATTTATAAGAATCAAACTCAAATACCAAAAAGTTTACCACAACTCACGTATACTGTTCAATTAAATGAGCTAGATCTTCTTAATATTATGTCCATAATATATATGAAATGCAATATAAAATATCAATCTAGGTATAATATAAGTATTGCTTCAACAAATTTATGTATATGAACATTGTTCCCACATGCAATATAAATTTTCTGGATCTGGTAAAGGCAATGATTTTGAAAGAACAGAGGATAAAAAAATTGAGTATATAATTTGATGATAAAGTAGAATTAGATGAATTACTTTTTAAAGTGCAACATAGTTGTAATTTATAAACCTAGCTCACAGTAAAAAAAACATATTATTTTAAAACCATTAAAAATTTTCATTTCTTCCACAATTGGCTTCCCTGCATAATTGATTTTGGAAATAAAAAAAAAATTAAACCAAAAAATTTTTAGTTGTTGTACTCCTTAATTTCTTATTTTATTTGAAGTCAAAACAAATATTTTAAAAATTATTAATAATTATAGAATTAATTAAGAATTTTTTTATGGATGTAATAATTTTGTAGGGTTAACTTTGTATTTTTTTATGCATGTAATAGTTTTGTAGGGTCAACTAGTTTGACGTCATCAACTATTTTGAATATATGAAAGATTAAAAACACATTTTACTCATAAAATTACATGTGATTGTCCCGTTAGACTCATTGATAATGCGACAAGTCGCTAGATTACAAATGTTTCCTAATATAAAAAAATTCGTAGAATGTTTCTTAATTTATGATAATAAAATATAAAATTTATTTTAAACTTATTTTTAAATTATTAAAACATTTGATAAAATATATTTAATTCCATTTAATTAATACCTTAAGAGCTTGTTTGATGACCTGAATAGGATAGGAAGCTATCCTATCCTGGTATAATAAATCGTTTGGTGCATTAATATGATATGATTTGTTTATCTTATTATCTATTTTATCATATTTGTGTAATGAATTTTTTATCTTGAAGAGGGAGTTGAGTTAGAAAACAATAGGATAGGATAACTACTCTCTCTGCCTCCCTTTTATCACCCTACCCCTTCCACAACTGCTTTTACCACCATTGTCGCCACCATCATAGTCATTGCCACCATTATTGTCACAACTATTATCATCGTTGTTGTCATCACTATCATTACTTTCACCATCGCCACAATTACCACCACCACTGCCAGTAATCCCCCATCACCATCATTGTCCTCGCCACCACTGTAGCCGCCATCCCCACTGATTCCACCATCGCCGTCATCATCACTACTACCACCGTTGTTACTACCACCTTGGCACCACTGCCACCACTATCACTAAAGTTGGATATATGGAGCAAGGCCTACAGGCTGACCATTTAACCCACAACCTGCCACTGGCCACGGGCCTAAAAAAATTGGCCTATCTATGATTGCGGGCTTTTAAGCTCGATGCATTTAGCTTGTGATTTAAATAGATTGACCTGTGGGCTTCTTAATCATATTTTTTAAAAAATAATAATAATTCACACCGGCTGTAACTTATAGTTTTTTGAACATCTTTCACTTCTTTCTTTCCTATTAGACATTTGATTGAACTCTTAATAAATTTAATTGTGGGGACTAAAGGCCATAAGTATGTCCGATGATGCTTGTTTCTAGTGCTAAAATAAGGTTGACTCCAAGGACGAAAAAGTAGGGAAAAGATACAAAGATTTAGTCATAAAAACCAAAGTTTTGCACCACACAAATGTTTTTAAGGGATAAAGTTCAAAATGGAACTTTTAAAGATAAGTCAATATAAATATAACTATAAACTACAATTTAATTCTTTATTTATTGTATCTTTTTTTATCTAGTTTCGTGTGTGGCGGGTTGGCCCATTACCTTGTGGGTAATGCGGTGCATATGCGGACTGGTTAAATGTTAGCCTGTTGATTTTGCAGTCTTATATGAATGGGCCATTTATATTGTGTGACTATGTGGGGTGGAGCTAAACGAGTTTACTGGTCTATATACCCAGCTCTAGCCATCGCCAGTGCAACCACCACCGCTACTATCGTTGTCACCACCTATCACTATATCTAGTTTCCATCAAATATAGGACATGATAACACAATAATTTAACACAATTATGAATTAAGAAAGGCCGCAAATTTTAAACAAGAACACCATAATATTTATGTATAAACAATCCACTAATAAAAAATTACCAACAAGCAATCATATAAAAAATAACACTAAGCAATTATATAACAAAATAACAAAAATTAAGTAAGATCTCGGGTTTGAGTTTTGTAGATGAAAAAAAATTGTTTAGAGGAAAGACCTATTAAAGATAATAAACCAGTCCCAACCGACAAGACTCATCGACAAAAGGCGATGATAAATATTTTGCGTATATAGCATGGTTCCCAAAAAATATAAGAAAATGTATATTTTTTTAGGAGAAAATATAAGATAATATATAACACTATATAATTGAAACTACATATAATTAACTGCCACTTAAAAGCTTTATTGGATTGGTCATAACCAAAACTAAATAAGCCTCTTGAATATTTGGGGATTCCTATTGGAGCTAATCCTAGGAGAATATTTGGGGATTCCTTTTGGAGCTAATCTTAGGAGGGAGGACACTTGGAAGAAGGTAATTAGTATGTTTCACAAGAAGTTGGCTACGTGGAAACACAAAACCTTATCCTTGGCGAGAAGGGTATGTCTTATAAACTTTGTTTTATCCTCTCTACCTTTATTCTTCATGTCTTTCTTTAAAATGCCTAAATGTGTGGTAAAAAAAATAGAGAGAATTCAAAGAGATTTCCTTTGGGGAGGGGAGATAGGAACCAAAAGAATTTGTTGGGTAAGTTGGGAGAGGATTTGTAGTCCAAGATGTCAAGGCGGACTAGGGATCAAGGACACTATTTTTAATGATGCCTTATTGGCTAAATGGAGGTGGAACCTCTTCCACCAAAGTGAGAGTCTTTGGGGTAAAGTGTTAACTTCTAGGTATGGGGGTTGGAGAAGCTTAGTTGGGGACGAAGTGGGGAGTGATGCCTTCATATAGTTTCTGGCTAGACAATTGGTGTGGGGATGCATGCTTAGCACATAAGTTTCCCAAACAATACCTGAACTCAGAACAAAAGGAAGAAGCCATTTTAAATGTGGGGTTTTGGGATAGTGGAGTATGGTCTTGGGATCTCAAGTGGCGGAGGCATTGGTTTGATTGGGAAGGCACAAATGTAGAAAATCTATACCAGCTGTTGAACGGCGTCCAATTACACAGAGGGAATAAAGATTCGTGGTTTTGGACTGAGGATCCATTTGGTGTATTCTCAGTTAGATCTGCATATAGTGCTCTACACAGAATCCTGAGGGGAAGTACTTGTGACAACAACTGGGATAATATCTGGAGACTTAAAGTGCCTTCTAAGGTGAAGTTTATGTTAATGAGGTTGCGCCTGAACAGACTTCCTACAATTGACAATCTGAAAATCAGGAACATTCCGCTGGAAGAAAACCGAGATGTCTGTATTTTCTGTGGTGTTTGTGAAGAAACCGCCCAACACATTCTCTTCATTTGTCCTCTCTCACAAGATATATGGTACCAGTGCTGTAAGTGGCTTAACTTTCTGTCAGTCTTTCCAGGATCCACTGAAATGCACATGGATCAAATGCCTGGTGTGTTAGTATCGAGATGTCATTTTGATAGGTGGAAGACTTTGTGGTGCGCTGTGGTTTGGTGCATCTGGAAACACTGAAATGAATGTGTGTTCAGGGCTGCAACTTTTAACAGAGAAAATTCACAGTATTAGATATCCTTCTCGGCTTGGAGCTGGCTAAGAGCTTATGATGGCAACTTCAAATCCTCTTTCGCCCAGTGGACGATGAACCCTGGGGTCTGCATGTTGTCAACGTGATTATATCTCAGTCATTGGTAGGGAAGCGTGATTAATGCATTAAACACATTTATTACATTGCTAATTGCTGGACCTTCATGGACTTAGAGTGGACGGTTTTGGTGATCCCAAGTCTGAATTTTCTTGGTTTCTTTTGGGAAAGGGTAGTGGTGGATATACAGATGGCACCATTTTAATTGGTAACCACAGAGGTCCCTGTTTTGCTTTTGGACAGGACACAATTATATTCTTGGTTATTCCTATTTATGCTAATGTGGCACAAATATTACATAACCACTGAATTTTCTGGTGTCTTTGTATATGGGTAGGTACCCCTTGTACCTTTCATATTCTATATATATACTTTGTTTTGCTTACCAAAAAAAAAAAAAAAAAAAAAACCAAAACTAAAGTCTTGATTAAAAGTGAAAATTTTGAATGTAAATTAGAATTATTGAAGACTATTTATGATCACACTACAAAGTAATTAAATAACAAGTAGGAAGAATAATAATAACATTTTCCTTACGTTATTTTGGTGGTATAAATTTTGTGTTACTGTGAAATCTATTTACAAACTAATTCATCAACTCCTCCAAAATAAGTAAAACTACTTTTTCACAACTCTATTTTTGCATTTATTTTACACTTTTGTTATCTCTTTTTTTTTTCTTATCATATCACTTATTACATTTTTCATTTATTTAATTTTTTTCTTTCTTATTTCACTCTTCCCTCCTAATTAAGGGTATCTTCGAGAATGAAGTTTTGAATAGAAAAAAGAGAGAGAATTATTTTTTCTTATTTTTAAATAAAGAGTTAAATAATATTTATAAACTAATAAAAATTAGAATATAGAAAAATATTTTTTTTGTTGATCAATCATTTTAATTTCTTTTATCTTAAAAATATCAATTTAAAGAATATTTATTATAGAAATAAAAAAAAATTGTCCTTTCCATCTGTAATTTTCAAACATAGGTTAACTGCCACCTCAAGGGTATAAAAAAAAAAAAGATTTTCTGTAAAATAATTTATGTGAAATTTATCCTTGAAAAAAAATATGTGGAATTTATAATAGGAAAATGCTAATATGTACGGCAGCACGAAAACTTTTATAACCCTCCCAGTGCTCCCACCGCCTTTATTTCTGACAAAGCCTTTGTTTTGAAATTTCTAATTTAACTTCAACCAATAAGATTTCAACATATGTTTTTGTAACCAACAAGTTTTTGGCCTGGCCTGAGTATCACTAAACATGATTGAAAAAGAAAATTTTACTAAAGATAATTAATCAGATTTTCGATGGAAATTTGTTACTGACTAATGGATACTTTACATTAATAATATGATTAAAAAAAAAGTATATGTTTTTGTTTAATTTCGTGCGATTTTTGTATTATGCAGTTTACACTATTAAGAATAAATATTTCCTAGCAGCTCATGAATTGAATTGGGTTTTGTATGCAGTGGCTCAAGGAGCAAAGGTTACTTTCACAAACAAGTGCTCATACACAGTATGGCCAGTAACCCTAACCGGTGACCAAAAGCCCCAGTTATCATCAACAGGTTTCGAGTTGGGTCCAGGAGCATCCAACTCTCTGGACCTTCCATCTCCATGGTCGGGTGCGTTCTGGGCTCGAACCGGATGCTCCAACAACAACGGAAGGTTCAGCTGCGCCACAGCGGATTGCGCCTCCGGTCAAGTCGCATGCAACGGTGCAGGTTCAATCCCACCGGCAACAAAGCTAGAAATCACCGTTGCACCAAACGGAGGACAAGATTACTACGACGTGAGCAACGTGGACGGGTTCAACGTGCCCATGTCCGTAACCCCACAAGGTGGAAGCGGCTATTGCAAAACCTAAACGATGTGTGCCTTGCAGATCTCCAAGTGAAAGGATCCGATGGCAAAGTAATCGCTTGCAAGAGTGCTTGCGTGGCTTTCGGGGACGATAAATATTGTTGCAAAGGTGCATATGACAAGCCTCAGACGTGTCCACCTACGACCTACTCTGACTTTTTCGAGCAGCAGTGTCCTGATGCTTATTCCTACGCTTACGATGATACAAACAGCACTTTCACTTGTTCCAACGGGCCTGACTATGTCATCACATTCTGTCCTAATCCGTGACCAGTGACCTCTACAAAAGAAACTTTGTTGCTCAATCCTTAGTATAAATAAGAGCATATACCAATATATATACTAAGAGAGCCACAGGTGACGACATAAATAAAGCATTTTCGATGATTGTATTAATGAATTATCGTTGTATATATAAAGTTTAATTTTTATATATATATACTTTCTTTTCTGTGACTAATTTGTTTTGGGGGTTTGTTTATGATAGCTCCTTTTCGCCTAGCCTTCATTGAACTTTCATTATAGTTAAGAACCGTCTCCAGATTGACTGACACACATTCAAGGCATGAGCTGGACTTTAAATTATATCTATGTTGCACTTTAAAAATAATTCACTAATTCTACTTTATCATCAAATAATATACTCAATTTTTTTTAATCCTCTGTTCTTTCCAAAATCATTGCCTTTCCTATATATATATATATATATATATATATATATATATATATATATATTTCTTTTTCGCTGATTAGAAATTTTATATTATGGATACAATATTTGTATACATAAATTTGTAGAAACAATACTTATATAATTTTAGATTGATATTTTATATTGAATTTCATATTATGGACACAATTCATAATTACACATGTATATTATATTAAATTTTTTTAAAAGTTATTGAAGACAGTTGTCCCAATGTCTTCCGAGTAGATCCGTCTGCCGCCTTCCGAGAAAATTTTAAAAGTTATTGAATAGAGTTTTCTAATTATTGTTATGAACTTTTTTTTTTCCAGAACCAATTTGATGTTATTTTATGATTAAAGAACAAAATTCATCTCAACTTAACGATCAAATTGAAGCGTATTTATTTAAATAAACATTTTAATGCTAACTTGAAGCTTTCAAGACAAACTTTCTCATACTAACTTCTTGTGATCCGTCAAAGGGAGTCTTTGACCCCATATATTCCAAAAAACGTATTTTAGCAGCAACTTCAACTACTTGACTCCGTCAGAACTGGAAGTATAGTCTTTCATGATGAAATTAATTGTGGAGTCGTTAACACGCGAACTGGAAGTGTGGGAACGCTATGTTACTGCAGGCAGACTTTAATTTATGGCGAGAAAATACATCTCTGCATGCCAAAGTCCATTGGAGGAGTAATATGCTAACACATTTTTAGACACATCATTTTTAACATCTTGTGTACTTTAGGTGAAATTTAGGTAGGAAATCTGTTGAGAAAAGTAAGAAATTATGTTTATGACCTAGAAACTATAACTATTAACTTATTAATAAATACTAGTATTAAAAAATCACTTCTATGATGTAGAACCAAATACGTTTTAAATGGAAAATGAAATATATTAAATAAATTAAGAATGATACTCATTAAATTTGTGAGTCTCTGAGCCACCGCTTCAAGGGACCACGCAAGTTTGAGACGATCTGTTTATCCAACCGAACGTTTGTCTGGAGGACATTGACATGGCTTCCATCGCAGATGCTTCCGCACAAAACATTCTTAAAGAATTACGGAGTAATTAAGAGTGCTTTAGAGAAATCTCTATAGATGATAGATCTATCATCTTTCTACTCGTTTTGTAAACCTTGTGTTTGAGAATACGTTATACACATTGTACTATGGGTTTCTTTGCTAAAAAAAAATTAATAAATTTTACTCAATAATAAAAAGTACTACGTATATTAAAAAATATGTTAAAGTATATTATTAACATATTTTAATTTCATCAAGTAGATAAATGTTGATGATATGCAACCCAAGCAAATTAAAAAATGGTTTATATATGGAGGAGAATATATATCTTTAAACACATTTATGCACATGAAGACTTTTCTCTACAAAATAGTCTTCTAGTTCTAGAGTGCGTTTAACTTACTCTAATATTGTGAATCCGTGGTCTTGTTGCAGTGGAGTCATCATTTTTAAACGGAATACTCTCATGTGCATTTGTCCAAGAGATTAAATATTTTTTCTATACTTTTTGTGCATAAAAAAATATTTTATCTAATATATTATATAAAAGAATTCTTTTTCAATGTAAATCATATCACGTGTACTTAACAACATAATGATTCCATTTCTTACATAAAATATATTTTTTAATTTACAATATTTTTAATAACCATAATTTTAGTAATTATAAATTAATTAAAATAAATATTTTTTTTAATGAAATCACATTATTTTTATAATTAAAAAATATATGATGGATGCTGAATTAAAATATCTATTAAAATATAATTTATTATAATATTGGTGATAAATGTTTATTATTATCTTCAATCAATCATTATGATGAAAACAAAAAGTATTATATGTTAAATAAAATAACTTAGAGCAGAAAAATAGAGAAGAAAAGAAGACAAAAGTTTAGAGATAATGATAATTGTGCATATTTTTTCCAAACGGAGTAGCCTATTTATGTGTGAAATGTAATGAAAATTATGAGTTGATTTTAGGATTCATATTTAGGGCCTATTTGGGTAAGAGTAATAAATTACCATTCAATAAATCTTCTTTGACTAGCACTGGTCCTTTAGAGTTTAGATATTATATATTATGATGTTTGCAAGGGGACCTTCTCCCTTTGTTTAAATTCAATTGATAATCTTCGGTATTATGTGCTCTTTATTGATCATTACTCCAAATACACTTGGTCATATCCGATGAAATTTAAATCTGATGTTGCGCTTAATTTTTTTCCAATTTTTAAAAATCTGGTGGAAAATCAATTCAATGGCAAAAAAAGAAAAAAGACATTTCACTCTGATAATTATGGTGGGGGATTCATTAAATTCAAATAATTTCTTTCAAAATCATGGTATCGCCCATTTAACTACTCCACCGCACACACCAAAACATAATGGCCTCTCTGAGCGAAAACATAGTCATTTACTTGAAATTGCTCGGTGCCTCTTTCATCATCAAGCATCCTTCCCACCACGATATTGGACTTTAATTTGTGCTCCAAACAACAACAAATCTAATAAACCGGCTCCCTACTCCCACTCTCAAAATGAAATCCCCTTATTTCACTCTATTTCATCGTGAACCCAACTACACCGAATCAAAAATATTTGGATGTCTATGCTTTCTTTGGCTTAAACATACACAACAGACAAGCTTTAACCACGTTTTGAACGAATTGTTTTATGAAATACCTCAACAATCTTACATTGTTTTACAATCCTATTCCTTTTTTAATTAACAGTCTATATACTTTAACTCGTGAAAGGATTAATTTGTCATTCTATTAAAAAAAAAGTACAAAATACAATACAACATTCTTTCTTATATTTTCTATTTTATGAAGTTATTCCATTATCAAGATGGTAAAGCAGATATAAACAAACCACCCAGTCCAAATGAATCACAGAAAATCAATTATAAAAGCTAAACTTTATTAATTGGATGATAATTCATCAATACAATCACCGAAATCACGTGATTTTTTTATTCATACTATATAACCTATGTGTGGCTCATATATATATATATATCTGTGTATGCACTTATTTCTAACCGAGGCATAAGCAATTAAGTCTCTCCTCTAGCAAAGTACTTCAAGGGCAGAATGTGATGACATAATCAGGCCTGTTGGAGCAAGTGAAAGTGCTGTTCTTGTCATCGTAAGCGTAGGAATATGCATCAGGACACTGCTCCTCAAAAATCTGAGAGTAGTTCGTAGGAGGACATGTCTCGGGCGTGTTGTTAGGTCCAGTGCAGCAATATTTATCTTCCTTGAAAGCCTCGCAAGCACTCTTGCAAGCGATTACGCTGCCATCGGATCCTTTCACTTGGAGCTCCGCAGGGCACACATCGTTGATGTTCTTACGACAGCTCGAGGTTTTGCAATCGCCACTTCCACCTTGTGGGGTTACGGACATGGGCACGTTGAACCCGTCCACGTTGCTCACGTCGTAGAAATCTTGTCCTCCGTTTTCTGCAACGGTGATTTCTACCAAACTTGCGGGTGGGATTGCACCGGAACCGTCTCCAGATTGACTGACACACATTCAAGGCATGAGCTGGACTTTAAATTATATCTATGTTGCACTTTAAAAGTAATTCACTAATTCTACTTTATCATCAAATAATATACTCAATTTTTTTTAATCCTCTGTTCTTTCCAAAATCATTGCCTTTCCTAGATCTAGAATTTTGTTTTTTGCTGATTAGAAATTTTATATTATGGATACAATATTTGTATACATAAATTTGTTAGAAACAATGCTTATATAATTTTTTTGAGATAAAATACTTATATAATTATAGATTGATATTTTATATTGCATTTCATATTATGGACATAATTCATAATTACAAATGTACATTATATTAAGAAAATTTTAAAAGTTATTGAAGACAGTTTTCTAATTATTGTTATGAACTTTTTTTTTTTCAGAACCAATTTGATGTTATTTTATGATTAAAGAACAAAATTCATCTCAACTTAATGATGAAATTGAAGCGTGTTTATTTAAATAAATATTTTAATGCTAACTTGAAGCTTTCAAGACAACCTATATCACTTCTTGCAGATATATGCCCCACCCCGCACGCGCGCGCGCGAGTGCGCACACTCACACACACACACATATATATATATATATATATATATATATATATATATATATATATATATATATATACTTTCAATCAAAAATAAAATAAAATAATATATACTAATTAGTAAATCTGATAATATATGTTATTATTGATTATATACTAATCTTTTTAATAATATATGTTGTCACTAATTATAATCTAATCCATAAAGATATATATACTAATTAATATATATATCTGATAAGATTTTCTTCGGAAAAAAAAATCTGATAAGAATGATGACTTTCCATCAATTGTTATTACCTTGGCTAACTATGTTTTGTGTGTTATTATAAGTCTCATTTATATATCTACATATCTAATTATTAACATTATATTATAAACATATTTAAATATATTGTATATAATTGTTATCAAATTTGATGATTTTTAGTCATTATTATATTTGGTGAGTTTGTTCTTTTTTCTATTGTAAGATTATTTTGTGAATTCTGTTTTATTATTATTAATGTGCTTGTGAGACTAAAAAGTCTTTCAAAACTTGAAAAAAATTAGTATGAGTTATTAATACATGTATTTTCTTCTTGTATCATTTGATATAAAAATCAATTTTAATTTTACGTATAAAACTAATTAATAAATAATTTTATAAAAGTCATTATTTATTAAATATTTATTTGTTAGAAGTTAAATATTTAAATAATTAAAGTAAAAAAAAATTATAACCCCCCCTTGATGATTTCCTGCATCCGTTGTTTGACCCCATATATTCCAAAAAACGTATTTTAGAAGCAACTTCAACGACTTGACTCCAACTCCATCAGAACTGGAAGTATAGTATTTCATGATGAAATTAATTGTGGAGTCGTTAACACGCGAACTGGAAGTGTGGGAACGCTATGTTACTGCAGGCAGACTTTAATTTATGGCGAGAAAATACATCTCTGCATGCCAAAGTCCATTGGAGGAGTAATGTGCTAACACATGTTTAGACACATCATTTTTAACATCTTGTGTACTTTAGGTGAAATTTAGGTAGGAAATCTGTTGAGAAAAAGTAAGAAATTATGTTTATGACCTAGAAACTATAACTATTAACTTATTAATAAATACTAATATTAAAAAATCACTTCTATGATGTAGAACCAAATACGTTTTAAATGGAAAATGAAATATATTAAATAAATTAAGAATGATACTCATTAAATTTGCGAGTCTCTGAGCCACCGCTTCAAGGGACCACGCAAGTTTGAGACGATCTGTTTGTCCAACCGAACGTTTGTCTGGAGGACATTGACATGGCTTCCATCGCAGATGCTTCCGCACCAAACATTCTTAAAGAATTATGGAGTAATTAAGAGTGCTTTAGAGAAATCTCTATAGATGATAGATCTATCATCTTTCTACTCGTTTTGTAAACCTTGTGTTTGAGAATACGTTATACACATTGTACTATGGGTTTCTTTGCTAAAAAAGATTAATAAATTTTACTCAATAATAAAAGCTAGATTAAATTAATCTAATATGCAAGTTCCTATTCTTTTACCAAATTTTCAATTAGGTCCCTGAACTTTTTTTTCCCTTATAATTGGATCTCTGAACTTTATTTTTTTTCAATTGGGTCCTCGTCTAATTGTCGTTATGAAAAATTAACTGCAGATACTTAATTAGAGGTGTAGACAGTGAGCTGCCACTTCTGGAATGTGTTGTAAGCACAACTGAATCAATTTTGAAAGATTTCTGTCGTTATGATGTTTGCAAGGGGACCTTCTCCCTTTGTTTAAATTCAATTGATAATCTTCGGTATTATGTGCTCTTTATTGATCATTACTCCAAATACACTTGGTCATATCCGATGAAATTTAAATATGATGTTGCACTTAATTTTTTCCAATTTTAAAAATCTGGTGGAAAATCAATTCAATGGCAAAAAAAGAAAAAAAGAAAAAAGACATTTCACTCTGATAATTATGGTGGGGAATTCATTAAATTCAAATAATTTTGTTCAAAATCATGGTATCGCCCATTTAACTACTCCACCCCACACACCAAAACATAATGGTCTCTCTGAGCAAAAACATAGTCATTTACTTGAAATTGCTGGGTGCCTCTTTCATCATCAAGCATCCTTCCCACCACGATATTGGACTTTAATTTGTGCTCCAAACAACGAAATCCCTTTATTTCACTCTATTTCATCATGAACCCAACTACACCAAATAAAAAATATTTGGATGTCTATGCATTCTTTCTTATATTTTCTATTTTATCGTTATAGAAGTTATTCCATTAATTATCAAGAAGCTAAAACAAAGGTAAAGCAGCATATATAAACAAACCACCCAGTTCAAATTAATCACAGAAAATCAATTATAAAAGCTAAACTTTATTAATTGGATGATAATTCATCAATACAATCACCGAAATCAAGTGATTTTTTATTCATACTATAAGTCTATAACCTATGTGTGGTTAATACACTCATAGTATACATACTTGTGTATGCACTTATTTCTAACCGAGACATAACCAATTAAGTCTCTCTTCTAGAAAAGCACTTCAAGGGCAGAAAGTGATGACATAATCAGGCCTGTTGGAGCAAGTGAAAGTGCTGTTTATATCATCGTAAGCGTAGGAATAAGCATCAGGACACTGCTGCTCGAAAAACTCAGAGTAGCTCGTAGGTGGACACGTCTCAGGCTTGTCGTTTGCTCCTTTGCAACAATATTTATCGTCCCCGAAAGCCACGCAAGCACTCTTGCAAGCGATTACTTTGCCATCGGATCCTTTCACTTGGAGATCCGCAAGGCACACATCGTTGATTTTCGTAGGGCAGCTTGAGGTTTTGCAATCGCCACTTCCACCTTGTGGGGTTACGGACATGGGCACGTTGAACCCGTCCACGTTGCTCACGTCGTAGAAATCTTGTCCTCCGTTTTCTGCAACGGTGATTTCTACCAAACTTGCGGGTGGGATTGCACCGGCACCGTTGCATGCGACTTGACCGGAGGCGCAATCAGCGGTGGCGCAGCTGAACCTTCCGTTGTTGTTGGAGCATTCGGTTCGGGCCCAGAACCGGCCCGACCATGGAGATGGAAGGTCCAGAGAGTTGGATGCTCCTGTAGCCAACTCGAAACCCGTTGATGATAACTGGGGCTTTTGGTCACCGGTTAGGGTTCCTGGCCATACAGTGTATGTGCACTTGTTTGTGAACGTAACCTTGGCTCCTTGAGCCACTGCATATATATAGAACCGAACCGAAATCATCAGCTTCTTCTCGCTAGGAATATATTAATTTATCCATAAACAGCATGGCTATATAGGACAAAAATCAAATGTACAAATATTATACAAAAACATATGTTAAAATCTTGTTGGTTATAATTATATTAAGAATTTAACAACAAGACCTTTGACAGAAATCAAAGGCGGTGGGAGGATATCAAATTTTTCGTGTTGCCGTACATATTAGCATTTTCCTATTATAAATTTCACATAAATTATTTTACAAAAAATCTTTTTTTTTTTATACCTTTGAGGTGGCAGTTAACCTATGTTTGAAAATTACAAATGGAAAGGAAATTTTTTTTTAATATATTTCTATAATAAATATTATTTAAATTGATATTTTTTAGATAAAAGAAATTAAAATGATGATTAACAAAAACAAAAATATTTCAATATTTTCTAATTTTTATATATTAGTTTATAAATATTATATAGCTCTTTATTTAAAAATAATTAAAAAATATTTTTTCTTTTTTTCTTCAAAGCTTCATTTTCAAGCATACCCTCTTAATTAGGAGGGAAGAGTGAAATAAGAAAGAAAAAAATGAACAGTGTAATAAGTGATATGATAACAGAAAAATAAAGAAATAAAAAGAGTGTAAAATAAATGTAAAAAAAAATAGAGTTGTGAAAAAATAGTTTTACTTATTTTGGAGGAGTTGATGAATTAGTTTGTAAATAGATTTCACAGTAACACAAAATTTATACCACCAAAATAACGTGACGAAAATCTTATTATTGTTCTTCCTACTTGCTGTGGAAGAGCTTGAATTGCAGCATGCTTAACAACTTAATTATTTGATCCAGCTTGACGGATAGGGCATACCAATTAACTTGAGCAATATCTATATATATTCTTACATAAATGAACGTAATAAGTAATAGGACACGTCTGTATGATAAAGCAAATACGCTAAGAAGGAAATAAAATGAGAAGAGGAATGTAATTGAAATAAATATATACCGTAGAAGAGGAATGCAAAGCAAAGGCAGAGAGCAACACGGGTGGTCATCATTGTTGGATACTTATCGTTTTTCAGGTGCAAATGCAATGGTGAGTTTTGCATGTTGGGAACGCTGCTATTTATAGGCTACGAGGCTAGAATCTTCAACAATCCGCATTTGGTACGTGGAGCAATTCTGTTGCATTAAGACGAGAGACTGAGTTAGTCCAAGGCTGCTGCAACCTTGACCACTAAAAGGGGCTGCCGTCATATCCGATGTGTAGAATTGTCTAAATTGTTAATGTTCTAATCTACCGGGATCCACGGCGTGAATGTTTCAATAGTTTTTTCACAAAGAAAATTCCTTCATCTTGATCTCCTATATTCTATTACGTTACGTGTGATATTTATAAACACGAAAGTTCTTTGGAAGTTAAAATGCAATTTACTTAGCAGTGTGATCACAAATAGTCTTCAATGATTCTAATTTACATTCAAATTCTCCACATTTAAGATTTTAATTAAGTGGCAGTTAATTATACTATTTTGTTATATTTTTTTTAATCATGTTATAGTGCATAGTATTCACCGGTCAGATTAACTTAGGGTTAATTATGTTTTTGGTTCCTGGACTTTTTTTATTTTTCACTTTTAGTTCTTGAACAAAAAATTGACCAGTCTTAGTCCCTTATATTTTTGTCCGTCAATAATTTTAGTCATTTCCGTCAAATGTTGGTGTTAACTGATGATGTGGCCTTAACTTTATATTATTATATTACATTTTCTGGCATTTCACTTTCTGGCAGCTATAAACCACCATAAATTGTTTGGGTGAAGTGCTTATTCAAATTAAATGATTTCTAACGGCTAAAAGCATTAGCCGCCACAAATTGCTTCACTTTGAAAACTTACAAACCTTAAATATCAAACTCCGATTCACAAAGGAACAACAATTAACATAAAAAGAAAATCTATTAGTATTATACATCAAACAACTGCCCAAATCTTAAAAGAAAATCTATCTGTTGACATAAAGATTAGTTAGTTTAATCTTTTGGTATTGTTGTTGGTTTTAATTTTCTTTTAAATATGCCAAACATGAAAGGATGTGGCATTGTATTGGCTGTTTTAGTCTTAGGCATTAATTTGAGTGATTAGTTAAGATTAGATTAGTTGATGCCTAGTGGTAACCATGACATTCAAACAAGTTATTTGATTGAACTTTAGAAATTTTAAAGTAGTAATCGATTACATGTTAAATGTAACAGATTACCACATGTTTTTGTTATCTGGGAAAAGCTAAAACATGTAGTCTAATCGATTACATCTTGGTTTAACCGATTACATGAAGCATTTTAGCCTTTCAGTCTTGTTTCTGAAAGAATTTGATTTGTCTATGTTTAAATCGATTACATCTCGGATTAATCGATTATTATGGTTACAAAAAGTTGTTTCAAAAGGGAGATAAGCTCGGGTTAATCGATTACATTGCTATGTAACAGATTAATTCGAACCCAGAACACATATGAAGATCCTGAAGAACAATTTAACAAATTACATTGTTATGTAACAGATTAAATTGATTCTTGATTAGAACCCAGGTGCTTTTATGAACATTTTAACATATTACATGACCATGTAACAAATTAAATCTGTTATATCTTTAAAATTTTATAAATACCAGCACCTCTCTCTCTCATTAGTGAGTGCTTTTCTGAAACTAAATCTTTTAAACACATTGAGAGAAGAGCATCAAAAGGTTCTATGAGTGTTTGATCTTCATCATTTTGAAAATGGAAAATCTAAAGGAAGATCTAGTGCTTGAAGAGATGAATGGTTCATGAAGAGCTGAAACGTGTTGATCATTCACTAAAGGTGAAATCATTCCAAAACCTTGATCTTTTTAGAAAGTTATTGATTTCTGAAATAGGATTTTTCAGGTCCTAATAGTAGCGTTCTATTAGGAGGGTTATCTTTCTTTTCTTGTAGGGTTCAAGATTAGAAAGTTTTCTATTTTGAATTTCTTGTGTGTGCAGTGTGCTTGTAACTTGAAATTTGAAATAGTGGAAGGTCTAATATGGTGTTGGATCAACTGGATGTAGGTCTTCGGACTGAACCAGTATAAAATTCTTGAGTAACTCTCTTTCAATTCTGTTTCTCATCTTTCTCAAATGTTCAAGGTTGCCATTAAGGTTTTCCTAATCAACATCTTTGAAAATGGAATAACTCTGAATTTAATCTGAATTGAATCTCTATTAAAAAAAATTTCTTAAATCTTTTTCAAGAATACTTGGATTCTTTTTAAAGAAGGAAAGTGAATTAGAGGCTTTTGAAAAAGAAGTTGCTTAAAAAGTTTGACAGGTCTATTCACCCCTCTAGATCTGTTGCCTCGATCCTACACTATCAACATTATTCACTTTGATGGTAGAGCCTTTGGTACGAATAGCCCATCCTTGTGGATCTCGTTTATGGCAAAGCAAGGTCTCCACATTTTTTTGAATCTTAGTCCACCACATCCTTAGGCTCCTTCACATTCTTGCTTTCTATTGCAATCCAGAAACGACGAACCTAGGGGTCATCCTTCCCCAACTGATACTCACTTCCCACACTTCGAAACCCTCACCCTCATCAACCGCTCTCTCTTCGCCACATCGCAACTCCCAGTTCCACCACTTTCGTTCTGTCTCAGATTTCCAATAGCTCCACGCTTTCCACATGTAAAAAACTACCACGCGGTTGCCCGCCGCTTCGGGATCTCCCTGTCGCACCTTCTTTGGCATCTGCAAGGCTGTTGCCGACAACCTAGACTACCTGTTGGAGCTTTTCACCAACTCCGAGATATGAGCAATGAAGTGGTGGGAGGGCAAATTGACGTATCTGCCAGAGATGGCAAAGCAAATGCGGCTCTTCTCAATTACATCAGTTCTAATTTTCTAATTCTGACATTTTCGTTCTGTATTTATCCTCTCCCTGCGGTGGTGATTAAAGTAATTGGTTTGGTTGTAATATGGTGTTGTTACAAAAAAGAAGGGGGGGGGGGGGGTTAACGTTATTTTGGTGGTGTCAGGTTTTAGGTGTGAAACAAAGACAAGTCTATATAGGCACTGGTTCTAAGTGGAGAGATAAGAAGGTGATTGTGGAAGATGTAACTCAGCAATATTGATAGATTTTCGTTTTGTATTAACTGTTGCTTCTTTGTGAGTCGGAGTTTGATATTTAAGGTTCATAAGTTTTCAAAGTGAAGCCGCTAGAAATAATTTAATATGGTTCACCTAAGCAATTTATGACGATTTATAACCGCCAGAAAATGTATTATAATAATAATAAAATTAATGCCATGTCATCAATTAACGTCAATATTGTAAAAAGACCTTCAACCAATTGATCAATGAAATTTGCTATTTTTCAGCACTTTTTGCCTTTCATTTGTTACCTTGTTGCTTTCCTTTTTGAAAGTTAAAAAGCTTTTTGTTCCGTTTTTATCTTATCTCGAATTTCAAATGCTCTTTGGAGTAGTTTGAGAACCCATAGTCAAAAGGCAGATTTCCCCTTTTGACGCCTTTCGTTTGATCTTCATTTTGGAATTGTGTTGAAGCATATAGTTAACCAAATTATATTTCAGCTAGCAATTTTATTCACGTGACAACAAAATTGACATGCCCGGTGGGACCTAATAGGTGAAAACATTTTACAATTTGAATCTCTAAGTCACAATTATGCCTGGAGTATGAACCTTAGGTCTAGTAGAGACCTAAGCAAGATAGAACAACCAAAGAAGAAAAATGAATCACGAAACACAAAGACTACATTAGGAATGCCAGCATTCTTGATGAGTACACATGTGGCAACCACTTTGCCTACTGCCCCAACAAATGTTGTGGCTACTAGTGTAGGAACTACAAAGGCTACAGAAGCACCCACCGTGATGACCACTTCGTTTATCAGGCAAGAAATAGATATGGGGACACATGATATCATGTATCAAATTTCTAGATAGTTAGTAGATATTGTTAAGCTAATGGTCTAAAATAAAATACAACAGGCCAAAGATTCTAAGGCTAGAAAAGCTAATTATGGAGAGAATTTGATCACTTATATGTCAAAAGCATATGAACCAAATAAGGTAATTACGTTAGACTCTCCACACCCTACTGGCCAGATTCAGGCAGGACTTCCATCACAAGTCCAGTCGAATTTTGTTCCTATGGGACAATGGCCAGTAGGATAACTGAATATGGCTTCGCTAGGAACACTACCAGTAGTTCAGCCGAACAATTCGGCAGGAATATAACCAGTAGTCTAGCCGAATATAAGCCAACTGGGACAATTTTTTAGACCCTTATCGGCTAATAAAAATTACATTCCTCCTTATACTAATATCCATCTTCCTACTACAGTTGGGGGGCAAGTGAGTATGAATAAGGGTCCTAGTCAATATAATACATCACAGGTGGGAATGGTAAAATGACCAGCTAATGCTATTGGACATATTGGCTTACCCCATGTGCAGCCGAATGGTGCAACAATCGGAATGAACACTCAAGTTGCAACAAGAGGATATGCTGGTGGAAGATCTACATATCATAATGGAGATCTACAATGGGAGATTGGAGTTACTCCACAGGTTGGGCAATAGATGGCTAAGCCAGTAGCCATCCCTTTGGTGGATCCATAGATAATAGCCGAAACGATGAAGAAATATTTTGGCATACAATTGAAGCCGTTGGAGAGGCCAATGTACAAGAAACCTTATCCGGAGTAGGTAGACCAAATGATGCCTTTGCCTAAAGGGTTCAAAACACTTGATTTTACAACCTTTTCAGGTGAAGATGGTAAGTTTACCATGGAGCATGTAGGGCGATTTACTGCCCAATGTGGAGAAGGTGGATAGAATGAATTTCATAAGTTGCAACGGTTTCCGTTGTCACTTACAGGGACTACTTTCACGTGGTATTCCTCTTTGCCACCGAATTTAGTACAAAATCGGGCCGATATGGAAAGGTGTTTCCATGATCATTTTTATAGGCCTCAACCATAAGTTATCATAATCGATTTGATGAATACCAAACAATTGGTGGACGAATCGGCAATGGACTTCATTGAGCAATTTAGAAAAGTTGTTAGCAGATGTTCTGTTCAATTATCAGAGGTTGAATGTGCGGCTATGGCACCAAGAAATATGCATCCCCAGTTAAAGGAGAAGTTGGTGGCTTAGGAGTATGTTGATATGAGTCAATTAGCTTCAAAGGCTAACATAATAGAGCACTTCATACAAGAAAAAGAACAAACAAGGGCTAATAAAGGGAGGAGCGCTCATTTGATTTCAGTAATAGATTTTGAAGATAATGAGAGCCTGCTTTATAACCATAAGGTTGACATTGTGGTTGCCGAAATATTACGGGAAAGCCATATTCTTGTCTAGCCATATTTGCTAAGGTCTGGAAAGCCATATTTGCTTATATTTGAGACCAACACCTAAGGCATTTTTTTTTCTTAAATTCAAGACCAGAGGGCATATATTAGTAGTCATTAAATAGCTTGTCCATTGGTAGAAAAGTTACTTACCCACGTTAAATGTTTCTAGACTCATTGTAACACATACAACCTCTGAACTTAATTATAAGGAAAAAAAAAAAAGCTCTGGTGGACTCATATAAATGTGTTTGGTAAGACACTTTAGTAGCTTATAAACTACTTTAAGAGTGTGTTTGGTAAGACTTTTAAGGAGTTTATAAGACCTTTTGACTAACTTATAAGCTACTTTGACAAAATAAGCTTGTTTGATACACAAGCTTATTTTAGTAGCTTATTTTCCATAAGCTACTTGAAGTAGCTTATGGAAAATAAGCTAACTTATAAGCTACTACTTTTCTTAATTTCTTCTAAATTTTATCCTCACTAATTTATTTTTATATGAATGGTAGGATTGATGATATGAGTTAAATGATAGTTTTAATGCTTCAGAAATAATGTAATAGATAACCCTAACTAAAGATTTCTCTCGTATCATTATATATATTCAACTTCATTTTACATAAGAGTATAATTGCTTTCCCTCCGTCTATACAAAGTACTTCAGTGGTTATCGTAGTCATATTAAATACGAAGGATAATCCTATACAGTACGAAGTGTTAATTCGTCACGTAATACGAAAATCAAATTCACCTTTGTATACTATGTTAGTTATTGAATTATACTTCTATCTCATCTCGTTATTTGCGTCTCTTCCTTCTTTATATGTGCTACATAGATTCGTACGTTTCTTACCAAATAGCAAAGGACAAAACTTACATACAGTTCCAAAAGCACTGTATGTGTTGTTCTCTAATTATAATTGGAGTTTTACCTTAGTAATATGCAAAAAAAAAATATTTGCATTAAAGGATTATGTATATTACTAAAGTGAAATTCTAATTATAATTTAATAACAACACATACGGTACTTATAGAACTGCATCTAAGTTTTTTTCAATAGCAAGGACCAAATCTTAAGTAATATTATACTACTTTAAGAAAATGGGTTAAACAACCCATCACAGCTGATTGGTGCAATCCTCTTGAGTACTTTAAGATGATTAGGTGTAGATATCAACTACACCAGTTAGATAGGATGGAGTTTTTTAACCCAATTTTTATTTAGGATAAGTTAGACAACTCCTATAATTAGTTACTATCTTATTCAATATTTGTCACCAACCCATTAAAAATAAATTAAAGTCCAACTCATGCTAGGGATGACAAAGTGTATCCAGACCCTACGGGTACCCGCAAAAATATCCGCAAGCGGGTCGGGTAAATACCCGCTTATTGGGGCTGGGGCCGGCGGGTACGGGTACAGGTACTATAGTACCCGCCTTGCCCCGCCCCGCACCTACACCACACACACACACACACACACATATAATATATATATATATATATATATATATATATATATATATATATATATATATATATATATACTTTTTTTGTAAAAAAAATAATTTTATATTTTCCATAAACTAACACTAATAGTAAAAGATTTATGTTATAACTTACAATAATTTTATATTTTTAATATTATGTGTGGATACTTTTAATGTTAAGTTTGAATTATTTAAGCGTGAATTTTTAATTTTTTTGTAATAATTTTTTTAATTAATATTTTTATAGCTTAAATGCAATTTTGGTTCATCTATTTTGCACAATCCACAATTTTGGTCCCCCTATTTTAAAATAGAGAATTTAGTCTCCCAATTTTCTAAAATATGTAATTTTGGTCCTTCTATCAAATTGAAAGCGTTAACTGTTAAGAGATTAACGTTAACCTTAACGTGGTCCAAATATAGTGATGTGACACGAGATTATTTATTTAGTTTTTAATTATTTTAAATACTGAGTAGAATAATTGATGAAAAATATATTTTTAAAAAAAAGTAATATCATTTATTTGACTACGATGTACCATGTACTTTAACAATGTAGAACTAGTTTAAAATAAATGATTAAGACTTGTGATTTCTATTTTAGGATTCATGACTACCCCAACCATTAAAATCGATGTGACATATGCTTTAGTGACGTAGATAAACAAATAATTATTACTCAGTATTTAAAATAATTAAAAAATAAATAAATAATCTCTTGTCACATCACTATATTTGGGTCACATCAAGGTCAACGTTAATCTCTTAATTGTCAATGCTTTCAATTTGATGAAAGGACCAAAATTACGGGTTTTACAAAAAATTGGGGGACTAAATGTTTCTATAGAGGAACCAAGATTACTGATTGTGCAAAATAGGTGGACTAAATGTCTCTATTTTAAAATAGGATGACTAAAATTACGGATTGTGCAAAATAGGGGGACCAAAATTATATTTAAGTCTATTTTTTTTTATTGATTTATTAACTTCATTCATAAGTAAAGTGCGGGTAGCGGGTGCGGGTATGAGTATATAGGTATCCAGCGGGTACGGGAATGAGAATTAAACTTGCTACCCGCGCGAGTATGGAACCGGGTACGGATATTTTTTAAATGCGGATATGAGGACGGGTACTATAGGACCTTACCTAGATCCTACCCATTACCATCCCTAGCTCATGCCTTGAATGTGTGTCAGTCAATCTGGAGACGGTTCGTAGCACTATAATGAAAGTTTAATGAAGGCTAGGCGAAAAGGAGCTATCATAAACAAACCCCCAAAACAAATTAGTCACAGAAAAGAAAGTATATATAAAAATTAAACTTTATATATAGAACGATAATTCATTAATACAACCATCGAAAATGTTTTATTTATGTCGTCACCTATGGCTCTCTTAGTATATATATTGGTATATGCTCTTATTTATACTAAGGATTGAGCAACAAAGTTTCTTTTGTAGAGGTCACTGGTCACGGATTAGGACAGAATGTGATGACATAGTCAGGCCCGTTGGAGCAAGTGAAAGTGCTGTTTGGATCATCGAAAGCGTAGGAATAAGCATCAGGACACTGCTGCTCGAAAAACTCAGAGTAGCTCGTAGGTGGACACGTCTGAGGCTTGTCATTTGCACCTTTGCAACAATATTTATCGTCCCCGAAAGCCACGCAAGCACTCTTGCAAGCGATTACCCTGCCATCGGATCCTTTCTCTTGGAGATCTGCAAGGCACACATCATTTCCGTAGAAGCTGTCGAATGAAAAGTGAAGATGAATGAATATATACCATAGAAGAGGAATGCAAAGCTAAGGCAGAGAACAAAACGAGTAGTCATCATTTCCGTAGGGGTGTGTTCTTGTTTTTGCAAGTTGTCGATGAAGTATTGGTTCCAACGGTTCTTGCTATATATAAGGCTACCAAGCTGGAATTTTCAACAATTCGTGTCCAGTACGTGGAGCAATATTATTGATTATGTGTGTTTGGATGAACGTTGATAAAAATGATTTTGAATGAAATTGATTTTACAAAATTGATTTGGGTTAAAATTGATTTTGAACTGATGTGATTATGTTTAGATGTTTTTGTTATAAAGTCAATACAAAATTTTAGATCCAACGTAAAAGTTACTCAAAGTTACTTCAATTCAGAATCAATTCTGGATCTAAAATCAATTCTGAATTCTTCTCTAATGGAAATCCAAACATATAAAAATTTATCCAAAATCAATTTTGGAATCAGAATCAATTTTTCAACGTGAAATCAAACACATACCACGTCACATTAGGTATATTGAGCCATCATTGAGTTTGCATGAGAGTTATTAACTTATTGTATTGATTACAGGGGGATTCTACCGTGGGAAAGTGTGGCATGTTTTCCACGGTGGGAAAGTTACTTTGAACCATTAGATAAAATAAAATTTACATTAACGGTTCAAATTTTTTTCTTTTTCTCTTTTTCTTTCTCTCTTTCCCGTTTACCCCTTCTTTCTTTTTTCATTTTGCAATTCTCTCCTCCGCAGCTCCTTTTTCTCTTCTTCCCCACCCTACGTTTCTCTTCCTTTGTCATTTTCCTTTCCACCCAGTTGTGCCGCCGAATCGTGCAACGAGGTTCTCTTCGAGCACGAACGAAATGGCATCTTGCGAGCGCTACCGTTGCGGCAAAATGTTGCGCCATCGTCGGGAGGCAGGTTCCCGTCGGAGATAAATTGCTCCAATGCGCACAACGGGTTATGTTTAGTTAGGACCCTTGCAATCTGGAATCGCAGAGCACAACGCGTGATGGAGTTCAACCCCAATGTGCACAACAGTGTTGCCGATGGGGTTGTGAGGTTTGACGTTTTGTGCTAAAATTTGGATTTTTTTTCCTTTTTTTTTTCCTATGGTTCTGTTGTTTTTGGGTTTCTTCTCATGTGGATGAATTTTCTGTTGGTTGTGCTATTCAAATGAAGGGGCAACGCCGCTGTAGAAAACCTTGCTTATGCTTGTGCTTGTACGCAATGATGTTGTGGTCGTCCGCGATGGTGTCGTAGTTGTCCGCGCGACATCTTGTTGTCCGCGACGGTGGCAGGTCATCTGCGGCAGTGTTGTAGGTGGTCTGTGGCAAAGGAAGGGCGGCGACGTTGTGGTTGTCCATGGGGAGGAAGGTCAAGCGGTGGAAGGTAGGTGAGGATTTGATTGGATTTTATGTTAAAAAGGAGGGGTAAATAGGAAAAGAGAAGGAAAACAAGGAAAAAGAAAAATAAGAAAAAAGAATAATTATCAACCATGGATCTAATATTAGAAAAATCTAACGGTGGAAAGTTACTTTCTCATGGTGGGAAACTTAAGTAACTTTCCCACCCTAGAACTGGCCTTGATTACATCACATGAGGTATATTGAGCCATGACTGAGTTTGTGTAAGAGTTACATCACATGATGTATTTTTATAATATCTTATATCTATTTTCTATATAAGAATTTTGTAGTTTATGAAAAAGACAACATTACTCCTTTTTAATTAAATGACATGTGTACTTTTTTTGGTTTTTTTTGGCTTTTACCAAACCCCTTTCTCTTTCTTCCTTTTTGTCTTTTCTTTCCAGCTTTTCTTTTTTAATTTTTTTTGTTTTTATATTTTTCTATTCTATTATCTATGTTTTTTATATAGAAAAATAAATTCCTTTTTTTTTATTATTTTTTTCTATAAGCATTTTCAGTTTTTTTTTCTTTTAATTGTTTATTCTTTTGGTTTTAAATATTTATATTATGATGTTGAGATTTTTGAATTAAAAATTAATTTAAGTCTAATTAATAATATATTTATTACAAATTAAAAATTATATTTATATTATGATGTTGAGATTTTTAATAATTTCATAAATGGAAGTTTTATTGATTAACATATATAATAATAATAATAATAATAATAATAATAATAACAATAATAATAATAATAATAATAATAATATTTTTACATAAATAAATTATAAATATATTAAAAATTAATCTATAAACATATTTTTATTACAAAACATTTTTAAATTACTTCATCAATAACATCATAAATTAAATTAGTTTTATTTTTCTATGGTATAAATCACAAGTATCATTTACGGGATACAATCTTACTTGAGTCAGGTATAATCATTATAAACGGTAAAACTCTTTATCTGAATATTTAATACAACTGCATATCTAAGACTTAATTAAATTTTTTCTTCTTCTTTGAATTCCTATAAAATCATTTTACTATGAAATCTATGTTTTCTATATAGAAAAATAAATTCTTTTTTATTATCTATCTTGCTCAATTTTTTGTCTTTAAGCTTTTTCAGTTTTTCTCTTTTAATCGTTTATTCCTTCTCTCTTTTTTTATTCCTTTTTTATTTTATACTTTTCTTTTCTTTTCATTTATTTTTTTACATTTTTTTCTTTTAATGTCTTCTCTTTCCTTTTTCCTTTTTATTTATTTGTAATATTAATATTTTCTGAATTTATTATAAATTTTTTATTCATATTAACTAATACATAAGTTTATTTCTTTATTTATAATAATATTATAAATATAAATATTTATATTATGATGTTGAGATTTTTTTAATTAAAAACTAATTTAAGTCTAATTAATAATATATTTATTATAAATTAAAATTTTGACTCTATGTTTAATAATTTCATAAATGGAAGTTTTATTGATTAACACACACACACACACACACACACACACACACACACACACACACACACACATATATATATATAATAATATTTTTTACATAAATAAATGATAAATATATTGATATTAATCTATTAAACATATTTTTATTACAAAATAGTTTTAAATTACCTCATCAATAATATCATAAATTAAATTAATTTTATTTTTCTATAGTAGAAATCACAAGTATCATTTACGGGATACAATCTTATTACTTGAGTCAGGTATAACAATTATAAGCGATAAAACTCTTTCTTAGAATATTTAACACAACTGCATATCTAAGACTTAATTGGATTTCTTCTTCTTCTTTGAAATCCTATAAAATCATTTTACTATGAAATTGTACAAAATAATTTTAAATAATTTCATAAATAAATATTTTGTTGAATAGTATTTATATTATGAAGTTGAAATTTTTATACTAAACATTAATATAAATCTAATTAGTTAATATATTATTACAAAATAATATTTTGACTCTACGTTTAATAACTTCAAATATGAAAATTTTGTTGATTCATATGTATATTGTAATGTTAAATATATATATATATATATATATATATATATATATATATATATTAAAATTAATTTATTAAGTATATTTTTATTACAATTTTTTTAAAATTACTTTGTCAATAGTATCATAAATTAAATATTTTTTTATGGTAGAGTCACTATGTATCATTCATAGGAGACAATTATGCTCGAGTTAGATAGAACCATTGAGGACAACAAATCTTTTTCACCGAGTATTTAACACAACTGCATACCCAATACTCAATAGTATTTTTTGTTTTACTTTTAGATCCTATCGAATTATTTTTACTTAGAAATCAAACATTCTTAAAATAGTTTTGATAATGAAGACATTTCTCACATTCACCTTGCCAAAAAAAATTGTATCATCGGCATATTGCAACATGTTAATCTCGCATGTACCATCACCCACCAAGTAACCATGATACAAATTCCTGGTCTTGGCTTCTCTCATCAAACCACTCAAACCTTCCGTCACCACCAAGAAAAGGAATGGAGCTAATGGATCCCCTTGGCGGAGTCCCTTATAGCATTTGAACTCTTGAGTTGGGCTCCCATTGACCAACACCGATGACCAAGAAGATACAAGGCATCCCTTTATCCATTTAATCCAAGTTTCATGGAATCCTAGCCTATCAAGCATATAGAAAAGGAAATTCCATGAAACCGAGTCGTATGCCTTTTCAAAATCCACTTTGAAAAAGAGACAACCGTTTTTCTTTCTTTTTGCATCATCAACCACTTCATTGGCTACTAACACACTATGTAAAAGTTGTCTACCACCAAGAAAAGCACTTTGTGACGAATCGATCACCCCCCTAACACCCTTCTCATCCTATTAGCAAGCAATTTAGCTAATATCTTATACAAGCAACCAACAAGGGAGATTGGCCTAAAGTCACCAAGGCTTTGTGGGTTCTCACACTTGGCAATCAAAGAAATAAAGGAAGAATTTGTATCTCTCGGAAGAACTCCATTTCTATGGAAATCTTTCAAAAAAGACATAATGTCATCCTTCAATATCTCCCAAAATTCCTTGATGAATAAGAAATTGAAACCATTGGGCCCAGGACTCTTTTCACTACCACAATCCCAAATAGCTCCCTTTACCTCCTCTTCCTTGAAAACCGAGATTAACATAGAAATATCCTCGCCGGAAATATGTTGGAAGGTAATTCCATCAAGCTTCGGTCTATGCCAATTGTCCTCCATGAATCTACATTCAAAGAACATCTTCACTTCCCCTTTTACTTTATCCGGTTCCTCCTCCCAAACGCCATCAATATGTAGACCTTTCACCAAGTTTTTCCTTCTTCTCCAATTAATGATAGAGTGGAAGAATTTTGAGTTGCAATCCCCTTCCTTAATCCATCTCGCCCTCGATTTTTGGAATAACAACGACTCATTAAACTTTGCGACCCTCCACAAGTCCTCTTGCAATTTCAATCTCCTAGTAAAATCCTCAACACATAGACCTCCATTCTCCTCAAGAATATCCAACTCATTGAGATGTTTCTCAATTTGTTGTTGTTTAGTATGCAACCTACCAAACTCCTCCAAATTCCATTTTTTTATAGCCTCCTTCACCCTTTTGAGTTTTTCTTTGAAGACATAGGTTCCCCATCCTTCCACCTCATAGTTCTTCCATACTTCCTTCACCACTTCATAAAATCTTTTATCTTGAAACCAACAATTAAGGATCCTAAAAGGTTTAGGTCCCCAATCATAGGAATTGTCTTTAAGAATAATTGGACAATGATCCGACACATTCCTATCCAAAATATATTGAGTACATCCTTGCCAAGAGTTCAACCAATCTCTAGACACCAAAACTCTATCAATTCTACTCTTCGCTCTACCGTTAGGCCTATACCATGTGAAGTTTCTCCCAACTAAAGGAATATCAATGAGCTCCATGTCTTCAATGAATAAATTGAACTCCTCCATCTCTCTACCGCCTCCTTGAGCCACTGTATTCTCTCCCACCCTTTCCTCCCTTCTCCTAATGCAATTAAAATCCCCCATAACACACCATCTAGACATACTCGATGTTTCTTTGTAATTCTTTAGTTCACTCCACAGTCTTCTTTTTCCATCCAAGTCACATGGCGAGTACACATTAACCATGGTGACTTCTCTATTTCCTTCCAACCACACCCCCTCCAAGCCAAGAAAGCCATGTCCTCTAAAGGAATTGTTCAACTGAAAAGCTTCACTACTCCACATGCATAATAAACCACCCGATGCATTTATAGATGGATTCATATCCCATGTAACTTCATGATCTCCCCACAAGGCAGCGCATAGTTGTTTATTGATGGCTTCCTTTTTTGTTTCTTGCAAAAAAAGAACTTGTCCCTCCTCTCTCCGCACCAATTCTCTAACAAATTTCACCTTCAATCTCCCTCCAAGACCCCTAATATTATATGTCAGCATCTTCATAAGCATTTTTCATGGTTTCCCTCCATAACATGATTGCTCTTTGATCTCTTTTGATTGGAATCCCTGTTTTCCAAGTCAATTAGTTTTTGTACCACCTCCTCCTCCTTCTCAACTACAGTCACACCCAAAGATTTTCCCAATTCCCAGATTTTACTTGCCTCTCCACATCATTTTTTAGCCAGAAGATTTTATTGCAGTTCCTAATGTTACAATCAGGAATGGAATTGCTAAAAGTTGTGCAACTATGCCTGACTGCTCTTCTTCTTCTTTTTATATTTGTGTTCTGCCTGTCACCATAACCTTCAGGTGAGGCTCCGCAAGAAACAGAAGGTTGAGAACTTGTGATAGGCCCCCTGGAGACACCTTGTAGAATTTCCTCTAGCAAAAGGCTATCTTTTCCATGATTCTGTGAAACCGAGAACTCTGTGCCCATAATTCGTTGTGTAGCCTTGGCCAAAACTTTGGAATTGATAGAATTGCGCACCACGTCCACCGAGTTAGCACTATGACGTGGGCCGTGTCTAAGTAACACCTGAAATCTATTGTTCGTGATAATGGGGCACGAAAAAGATTTCGAAGGAAGAAAGGGCCCTTGAGTTTTAGGCCCACATGTTAGGCCTTCCTTTGGTAACTTAGAGCACCTTTCCGTATACGTTTGGCCCACTTGAATTGGTGCTTCAACTTTCTCAACAACTTGGCGCATGTGGTCCCCCAAACCAACGGTAAGCTTTGCGGGAGTGTTTGATTGACGGGCAGATCTGCTAACTAGATCCTCTTCAAGCCTAGTATTAGGCTTTTCACAACCACGTGATGCCACTGTAGGTAGCTTTGCCTCACCACTTTCTCTATCCTCCTCCATCACTTTACTATTTCCATTCCACCTTTGTGGCCCCTTCTGACTCCTATCCCCAATTTTGCAGTAATCAGTCTTTTCTTTTTCTGCAACGACAGACACTCTAGACGGCGAAGTACTATTTTTGAGACAATCCTGGTTATTGACTATTGGATTATTCACCGTTGTTTCCTCCGTTTCGTATTGCCCAAACATTTCCGGGCCGCCGTGCTTCCTATGAGGCTGTTCCTTCTCTTCCAACCCCGACAAATCTTCCGCAGAACACTTCGACATTGATGACCCAATTTCTAGTCCTACCTCACTTCCGTAGGAAGAATCCTCCCCCCCATAACCATCCATGCGGTTACACCCACAATGATTTACAATGAGGACATTCTCTTCCACCATTCTTACCATGCAAATACTCCCGTTGATCTTCACAGAGAAGTGTGTATCCACCGTTTATGGTGACGACGTAAGAACTAAAACACGTGCAACCTCAACTCGGGAAAAGTTCTTGGTATTTTCATCTACGTCCACCAGCACCCCAAAACTACTAACAAGCTGTGAAAAACACGCCTTACCCCAAGCGCTTAAAGGAACCCCTGCACATCTTACCCAAGTGAGCCTGTTCGCTGTGACCACATCTTCCTTCCATTTTTGAATGGATTTGAAAATAGAAAGGAAATTTTCATCTTTTTGATTAGCCAGCTCAGTAGCTCTCTCCTCTTCCAGACCTGTGATAAGAACCAAGTCTCCTCCCATGTATCTCATTTTAACTTCTTCCCATCCCTCCATTATATGTATATCATTGAGCTTATCAAACAACTTTAAATCCGTGAGTGTACCCACCCAGCTCTGTTGCAGCCAGTTACTGTCCTCCACCTGAGCGTTTATCACCATCCCGTTCCACACATCTTCCATGCCTTTTTGTTTGTTTCCTTTTTTTGCTTTCCATACTTGGTTTGATAGAAACTTACTCCCCCTTGCAGGATGCTCCTTCCCTCTGTGGTCGTATTTGAGTTGTGCATTCCGTTGTCCTTTCTTATTAGGAACTTGGGCCATAACACTATCACTACCCTTTGATACGCCTGATTCCTTACACCACGTCAAAGGTTCTCGCCGATACTGAGATGAATCACTCTTTTGAAATTTTGGCAGGTTAACATAAATTTTCTGCATCCCAATACGAATGTTATCCAATTCCCGTTCAAGAAGTTTTGGATTCGTCACTCCTTTAAAGCGTACAAAACCGTAACGCCGACCCCAACGATTTCTCCTAGGTGCCAAATAAACTTCCCTTACATCTCCGTATCTCCTGAATATTTTCCAAAACTCCTTTTGGCCAAAGTTGTCAGGTATGTTTGTGAAAAAGAAGGACGAGATGTCTTTAAATCCTCTCTTGTGTTTCACAACCTTCCAATCATCGTCCCCCTCTCCTCCTCCCTCACCATGTGGCTCTCCAGTGTTCTCTTCCCCCAGGATATCGAGTAAATGTCCCACACCGTGTTTCACCCTCTCGCCCACCTCACCCTGCTTCTCCTTTCCTTTCGCTCCAACCTCTCTCATACTCCCCATGTTGCGGGAGATCCCACTCCTTTGTGATTTACTCTTGAGACTTCTTGGATTTCTTTTTTGCCAAAGCCTTCATCAATGCAAGTTGTTCGGGTAAAAGTGGCTAAAGAAAAGAAAATTTGTATTTTATGGGCGATTATCTAAATTGTTGTCTTGGGCATCTTCCTTTAAAATGTCTATCATATAAGAAGTAGGGTTGGCAAAACGGGCTAGCCCGGCCCGTTTTGGCCCGGCCCGCCTGTGGCCCGCCGAAAACGGGCCGGGCAGGGCTGGCCCGCCTAGCTGCGGCGAGCTGCTGGTCCTGGCCCGCCCCGCCCCGCCCCGCCATTTTTTTTTTAATTATTGTAAATAAGATATAAATAAAATGATCTTGTATCACTTGTATCATAAGAGGACAATAGAGAGTATTTTTGTTACTGTGAAGTGTGAACACAATTAAAAATAATTGCAATATTGTTTCATTTTCTTCAATAAATCACAAACTAATAGTTTTTTAACACCACAAGTTCAATATCATCATGAATAACATCTTAAAAAGACTTACCACAAACTAATAGTCTTTCAAAAATACATCACAAAATATTAATAGTCCCTAATAACTTATATTATTTTATATATTAATTTTAAAAAAAAAAAAGGCTGGCGGGCCGGCCCGTCCCGTCCCGCCTGTGGCCCGGCGGGTTGGCGGGCCAGGCGGGGCGGGCCAAAGCGGGCCGGCGGGCTGCAAACCCCACCCCGCCCCGCCAAAGTGACAGCGGGCTGGCGGGCCGGCCCGCCTGGCCCGGCCCGCTTTGCCATCCCTAATAAGAAGTGAAGAACTAATATTTGCGATTTTCAAATTAAAAATCTGAGAAGTAAGTCGCCCTCATGGAAAAGTAAAATACTCTCTTTCAGTGATATCAAGTTTCTCAAACTTATATTCAAGACTCAAACTCAAGACAACTAAAAAAGTTGAAACAACCTCCCGGTCGGTGATAAATATCTCTTTTAATGTCACGTCATCAAGGAATTTGACAGAACAATCATGTATAATTTTATTTGGGTAAATTAATTATGTTTTTAATCTCTCATCCATTAAGAAATGTCAGAGCAGTTGATCCTACAAAACTATTATATGCATAAAAAAAATACAAAGTTAACCCTACAAAACTATTACATACATAAAAAATAATTTTCTTAATTAATTGTGTAACTATTAATAATTTTTTAAATATTTGTTTTGACCCCAAATAAAATAAGAAATTAAGGAGTACAACAACTAAAATATTTTTATTTCCCAAATCAATTACACAGTGAAGCCAATTGTGGAAGAAGTGAAAATTTTTAATTTGTTTTTAAAAATATTTTTTTGACTGTACGTGAGCTAGGTTTATAAATTATATCTATGTTGCACTTTAAAAGTAATTCACTAATTCTACTTTATCATCAAATAATATACTCAATTTTTTTATCCTCTGTTCTTTCCAAAATCATTGCCTTTCCTAGATCTAGAATTTTGTTTTTTGCTGATTAGAAATTTTATATTATGGATACAATATTTGTATACATAAATTTGTTAGAAACAATACTTATATAATTTTTTTTAGATAAAATACTTATATAATTATAGATTGATATTTTATATTGCATTTCATATTATGGACATAATTCATAATTACAAATGTACATTATATTAAGAAAATTTTAAAAGTTATTGAAGACAGTTTTCTAATTATTGTTATGAACTTTTTTTTTTTCCAGAACCAATTTGATGTTATTTTATGATTAAAGAACAAAATTCATGTCAACTTAATGATCAAATTGAAGCGTGTTTATTTAAATAAACATTTTAATGCTAACTTGAAGCTTTCAAGACAACCTTTATCACTTCTTGCATATATATGCCCCACCCCACTATTCTTGCAATTATATGCCGCCCACCCCCAAGCAAATATATATATATATATATATATATATATATATATATATATATATATATATATATATATATATATATATATATATATATATATATATATATATATATTTTTTTTTTTTTTTTTTATTTTTTTTTTTTTTTTATTTTTTATTTTTTTTTATTTTTTTATTTTGGTCCTACGACGAGGAGTTTCCCACCGCCTGCACGAGACGGGAACTAGTCTCCTGCGGGTGTTTGTTCGGCACCTCGCTGGGTGACATCCCTCCCAAATGAGATTTTTTATCATACTCAAGACTCGAACCCGAAACCTTGGTTAAGGGACGAGAGGCCTTAATCACTCACGCCAATCTCAATTGGTGTGTGTATATATATATATATATATATATATATATATATATATATATATATATATATATATATATATATATACTACTTTCAGTCAAAAATAAAAAAAATATATACTAATTAGTAAATATGATAATATATGTTATTATTGATTATATACTAATCTTTTTAATAATATATGTTGTCACTAATTATAATCTAATCCATAGAGATATATATACTAATTAATAGATCTGATAAGATTTTCTTCGGAAAAAAAATCTGATAAGAATGATGACTTTCCATCAATTGTTATTACCTTGGCTAACTATGCTTTGTGTGTTATTATAAGTCTCATTTATCTATCTACATATTTGATTATTAACATTATATTATAAACATATTTAAATATATTGTATATAATTGTTATAAAATTTGATGATTTTTAGTTATTATTATATTTGGTGAGTTTGTTCTTTTTTTTATTGTAAGATTATTTTGTGAATTTTGTTTTATTATTATTGTGCTTGTGAGACTAAAAAGTCTTTCAAAACTTGAAAAAAAATTAGTATGAGTTATAAATACATGTATTTTCTTCTTGTATCATTTGATATAAAAATCAATTTTAATTTTACGTATAAAACTAATTAATAAATAATTTTATAAAAGTAATTATTTATTAATATTTATTTGTTAGAAATTAGATATTTAAATAATTAAAGTAAAAAAAAAATTATAGCCCCCTTTGGTTTCCTAGATCCGTTGTTTGACCCCATATATTCCAAAAAAACGTATTTTAGCAGCAACTTCAACGACTTGACTTCGTCAGAACTGGAAGTATAGTCTTTCATGATGAAATTAATTGTGGAGTCGTTAACACGGAACTGGAAGTGGGAACGCTATGTTATAGCAGGCAGACTTTAATTTATGGCGAAAATAAATCTCTTCATGCCAAAGTCCATTGGAGGAGTAATATGCTAGCACATTTTTTGGACACATCATTTTTATACTATATCTTTTATTTATTAACTATTTTTTTATCATTTATTATTATTTTTATCTCACTTTCTCTCTCTCTCTCTCTAAGGATATTATTAATGAAATAGTGATTTTTGAACTTTTAAAATGAAAGATAAAAAAAATCATTTTTCCCTAAAAATTGACACTTAAAATGAAACAGAGGTAGTAGTATCCTTCGCATTTGAATTGGTAAATTGTTTCACCTTTTTAGCCTAATGTTGTATTTACAATTTTACATTTACTTAGGTTGAATTCTTTTTCTTTTGGGTACTGTTTACGAGTGTTGCCTTTTTTCTTTTTTTTTTATTATAAAAAAATGGTCTTCCAGATTGAGTTTTATGGGGACTTTGATGGGAGCTTTCACAAAAGCTTGAAAATAGTTACTAATGTCTCCAATGTTTTGCTTGGAACTTGATCAGAAAGGTATGTTATATACCCTCCATGAATTCAGATTTGAAACATTCTGTCTTTCACATGAACATTTGTTTTGTTTTTTTTATTGGAGAGGATTTGCTTTCTTCTAATATTTTGAAACTGAACCGAACACTGGAACGGTGAGCTCATAAGTTCAAGGTTAAAAAAGAAAATAAAAGATGGATGTAAAGTAGCGAAGAAACCAAATAATGGTATCCTAACAGAGTAAATATGTTTAGCAATGTCATTCTATATCATTCTATCCTTACACTCATTCTATGTCTATTTTGATTGCTTTTCTATTATTATGGCATCAATTATCGAGAGCTTATTCCAGTTACAGTTAAAGTACAGTTGATTATTCAAATTCACATTATTGCTTTCAAAACAGACTAAAGTATAGTTAAAGTATAGCATATCTGCAGATAGTGAATCTAAATAGTGATTATTGCTAGCCATGACTGTTTTAATCTTATAGCTGAAATAACAACTAATAGTGTTTTGATAAGTGATAACTGCATTATCATATGAAGTTTAAATTACTGAAAAGTGAAAACTAATTGCGTGTTTGTCTGCCACTTGGAAACCAAATGCTCAACAGATTGAATGTAGAACTAAGTACTATCAACATGAGAAATTGATCAGTTTAACTGTGGTTATATGATATAACTAATGTATATTTTGATGGTGAAAATGCAATAAATTTTGAAGCTGAAATAAGTAGAAGTCAAAGAATTAAATGTAGTTTTTTTTTTGGAGTGAGTCTCTTTTAGCAGAATCCAAATCTAGTAGTTTCCTGAAGGACCTTTATAGAAATTCAATGATAATGTTTCATTTTAAGTTCCTAGTTCCTAGCTTTTATTTATTTATTTATTTTCTCTCAAGTGATATTTGAGTTGTGAAATAATGACTATTTTTTCTCTCATCTTTTTTAGTAGACAATATGGTAAGTACTAGTTTGTTACATTTACATTATGCGTGTTGTGAAATATATTGAGAATGCATTTTCTGATAGAGTTTTTTCTCTAGCCATTATTTTATAATGTTAATATATTGGTTTTTTTTTTATATATATGGCTAAATAATATATTCATTTAAGTTATGACTTTATTGATGAAATTTATTTTAATTATTTATGATTGTTTTAAATTTTTATATTTTATAATATCAAATGGATTGAAATTATTATCCAAAATAATATATTTATTTATTGGAAATTGACTTTTTACATCAATTATACTTATAACTGATGTAGAAAACTCACTTTTTACATCGATTATAATTATAACTGATGTAAAAAGCTCACTTTTTTACATTGTAAAAAAATGAACTTTTTACATCAGTTACAAAAAGAAGTGATGTAAAAAGTTAACATTTTACATCGATAACCGATGTAAAAAGGATTTTTTATATCATCATTCAAGTCTGATATAAAAAGTTATTGCCTGCATCTATAACGGCCGTACAACCGATGTAAAAAGTCATTTTTAACCGATGTAAAAAGTCTTTTTTGCACTAGTGCATCCCTTTAGTTTCCATGTTTTTACAGGTTAGCAGGTGGATGCCTGGTGGGAGGAGCTTGGAGCACGGAGCTGCCTTCCTGAAGGAAGATGTTATTAGTATAGTTTAGTCCCAATGTGTGGGAATTTAGTTTATGTTTTATGTATCCTGCTTATGTCTTGTACGATACATAAGTGCCAAGAGCTTTGTACTATATTTATTTCATGTAATATAAGTTTAAGTTTTAGTTTTCGCATAGTTAACTATGATATTCTTATATGCTAATTTCTATTAATTTAGCAATATAAGGAGAAAAATGTAATATCCTCTAAGGTGTTACATGGGGCATGTGAGTAACAGAGAAATGGGTCATAGAGTTTTATGGATTTGCTTTTGTTTTTAAATTTTTTTATATTATTGTGACAAATAGAGGATGTAAACTCCTATCTTGTTGTATGGTACTAGTTTTGTACTAAATTCAATTGCATTTTAATAAAATTTTAGCTTATAAAAAAATACTGATTTTTTAAAAGTAATAAACAAATTTAAATGCTTTGACCCATTGACCCAACCCAAACCAACCTAACAAAAAATTTCAAAAAACCAAACCAACCCAACCCAGTTAAATTTGATTGCGTTGGGTCATGGGTTTGACCAAACCTGGCCTAACCCAGCCTATGAACACCATTAATGAAACTAGATGAACAACACGATCATGAAAAACACAAAATTATAGCACAAAAAACACTTATAGCCCAAGTACCACATCTCCATAACCATCTTCCAGGGTTCATAGAGCTTCTTGAAGTTAGGAACAACATGTTCTCTCAACAAAGACACTCCCTACTGTACCTCCCAGATGAAGATGCTGACAATCGTCCAGCACTAGATCTCCTAGCAAGTTGAGAATTTGCAAATCTGTCCGTTTGGAAACAGTCGACAAGAAACAACATGGAGAAGGAGGCGAAAAACCGAAGCCAACACATGGAGAAGGAACGACATTACGGCAAACAAATTAGGGGAAATAGCGTGAATATGCTACTACTGTTTAAATTAGGGTTAACAGTTAAAAAATTTAATAAATAATGATGTGGATTATACTTTACAGGTGGAAAGGCCTTAAGTGGACAATCATTAAACACGTAGGTTCGGTTTTATCACATGTAGGTTAGGTTTTTTCCTACCCTAGCTCCGAGCCCAAAATTCACACATTTCAATTTTAGGAAGACTTAAAATGTACAAAAAAATTCCTAGGGACAAAAACCAAACTTTTCTTATTTTATAGGGACAAAAAACATATTTTAATCTTTATTTAATAAATTTCATTTTCCATTTAAAACGTATTTGGTTCTACATAACAGAAGTGATTTTTTTAATATTTATTAATAAGTTAATAGTTATAGATTCAAGGTCATAAACATAATTCCTTACTTTTCTCAACAGATTTCCTACCTAAATTTCGCCTAAAATACACGAGATGTTAAAAATGATGTGTCTAAACAATGCACTAGCATATTACTCCTCCAATGGACTTTGGCATGAAGAGATTTATTTTCGCCATAAATTAAAGTCTGCCTGCTATAACATAGCGTTCCCACTTCCAGTTCCGTGTTAACGACTCCACAATTAATTTCATCATGAAAGACTATACTTCCAGTTCCGTGTTGAAGATTTCAAAGTAAACTGGAAAGCGACAAGGTTCAGTTCCTGCTAAAATACGTTTTGGAATATAACGGGTCACAAGTTAGTATGAGAAAGGTTGTCTTGAAAGATTCAAGTTAGCATTAAAATGTTTATTTAAATAAACACGATTCAATTTGATCATTAAGTTGAGATGAATTTTGTTCTTTAATCATAAAATATCATCAAATTGGTTCTGGAAAGAAAAAAAGTTCGTAACAATAATTAATTGATTTTGATGTTTATCATAAACTTTCATGTAATTGATTTTGAAAAATTAATAATAAAGGCGGCAGACGGATCTACTTGGAAGAAGACATTGGGGCAACTGTCTCCAATAACTTCTAAATTTTCTTAATATAATATACATGTGTAATTATGATTTTGTTCATAATATTTTTTTATTTATAAGAATCAAATTCAAATACCAAAAAGTTTATCACAACTCACGTATACTGTTCAATTAAATGAGCTAGATCTTCTTAATATTATGTACATAATATATATGAAATGCAATATAAATTATCAATCTAGGTATAATATAAGTATTGCTTCAACAAATTTATGTATATGAACATTGTTCCCACATGCAATATAAATTTTCTGGATCTGGTAAAGGCAATGATTTTGAAAGAACAGAGGATAAAAAAATTGAGTATATAATTTGATGATAAAGTAGAATTAGATGAATTACTTTTTAAAGTGCAACATAGATGTAATTTATAAACCTAGCTCACAGTAAAAAAACATATTATTTTAAAACCATTAAAAATTTTCATTTCTTCCACAAATGTCTTCCCTGCATAATTGATTTTTGAAATAAAAAAAATTAAACCAAAATTTTTTTAGTTGTACTCCTTAATTTCTTATTTTATTTGAAGTCAAAACAAATATTTTAAAAATTATTAATAATTATAGAATTAATTAAGAATTTTTTTTATGGATGTAATAGTTTTGTAGGGTTAACTTTGTATTTTTTTATGCATGTAATAGTTTTGTATGATCAACTAGTCTGATGTCATCTTTTGAATATATGAAAGATAAAAACACATTTTACTCATAAAATTACATGTGGTTATCTCGTTAGACTCGTTGATAATGTGACAAGCCGCTAGATTACCAATGTTTCCCAATAAAAAAAATTCATAGAAAGTTTCTTAATTTATTATAATAAAATATAAAATTTATTTTAAACTTATTTTTAAATTATTAAAAACATTTGATAAAATATATTTAATTCTATTTAATTAATACCTTAAGAGCTTGTTTGATGACCTGAATAGGATAGGAAGCTATCCTATCCTACTATAATAAATTGTTTGGTGCATTAATATAATGAATTTTTTACCACCATTGTCGCCACCATCATCGTCATTGCCACCATTATTACCATTATTGTCACAACTATTGTCATCATTGTTGTCATCACCATCGCCACAATTACCATCATCACTGCCAGTAATCCCCCATTACCATCATTGTCCCCGCCACCACCGTAGCCGCCATCACCACTGACACCACCATCGCCGTCATCATCATTACTACAACCTTGTCACCACTGTCACCACTATCACTAAAGTTGGGTATATGAAGCAAGGTCTACAAGCTGACCATTTAACCCACAACCTGCCACTGGCCACAGGCCTAAAAAAATTGACCTATTTATGATTGCTGGCTTTTAAGCTCGATATATTTAGCTTGTGATTTAAATAGATTTACCTGTGGGCTTCTTAATCATATTTTTTAAAAAACAATAATAATTCACACCGGCTGTAACTTATAGTTTTTTGAACCATCTTTCACTTCTTTCTTTCCTATTAGACATTTGATTGAACTCTTAATAAATTTAATTGTGGGGACTAAAGGCCACAAGTATGTCCGATGATGCTTGTTTCTAGTGCTAACATAAAGTTGACTCCAAGGACGAAAAAGTAGGGAAAAGATACAAAGATTTAGTCATAAAAACCAAAGTTTTGCACCACACAAATGTTTTTAAGGGATGAAGTTCAAAATGGAACTTTTAAAGATAAGTCAATATAAATATATCTATAAACTACAATTTAATTATATATTTATTGTATCTTTTTTTATTTAGTTTCGTGTGTGGCAGGTTGGCCCATTACCTTGTGGGTAATGCGGTGCATATGCGGACTGGTTAAATGTTAGCCTGTTGATTTTGCAGTCTTATATGAATGGACCATTTATATTGTGTGACTATGTGGGGTGGAGTTAAACGAGTTTACTGGTCTATATACCCAGCTCTAGCCATCGCCAGTGCAACTACCAACACTACCATCGTTGTCATTGTCATCATTGCTATGACCAGCACCACCTATCACTATATCTAGTTTGCATCAAATATAAGACATGATAACACAATAATTTAACACAATTATGAATTAAGAAAGGCCGCAAATTTTTAAACAAGAACACCATAATATTTATGTATAAACAATCACTAATAAAAAATTACCAACAAGCAATCATATAAAAACTAACACTAAAGCATTTATATAACAAAATAACAAAAATTAAGTAAGATCTCGGGTTTGAGTTTTGTATATGAAAAAAAATTATTTAGAGGAAAGACCTATTAAAGATAATAAACCAGTCCCAACCGACAAGACTCATCGACAAAAGGCGATGATAAATATTTCGCGTATATAGCATGGTTCCAAAAAAATATAAGAAAATATATATTTTTTAGGAGAAAATATAAGAAATATAAGAAAATATATAACACTATATAATTGAAACTACATATAATTAACTGCCACTTAAAAGCTTTATTGGATTGGTCATAACCAAAACTAAAGTCTTGATTAAAAGTGAAAATTTTGAATGTAAATTAGAATTATTGAAGACTATTTATGATCACACTACAAAGTAATTAAATTGTAGAATTAATTAAGTTTTTAATCCCTCAACTTTTTCATATTTTAATTTTTAGTTTTTAAAATTATTTTTGACAACTTTTAGTCCTTCATTAATTTTGCATCAGCATTTTTAGTCTCTCTAAACATATTTGCCCATTTTTAGTCTCTTGTTTACTTTTTATATTTGGGATTAATTTTGAGCAATAAAAATTAACAAAGGACTAAAAAATGGACAAAAAATTTTGGAAGGACTAAAAATGCTGACAAAAAATTAATGAAACTAAAAATTGTAAAAAAAAATTTGAAGTACTAAAAATTAGAATCTAAAATAGTTGAGGGAGTAAACTTAATTAACCCTTAAATTGCATTTCAACTTGGAAAGAACTTTTGTCTTTATAGATATCTACTCGTAATAAGTATAGGTTATAGAAGATTACGATGAAGGAATTTTCTATGTGAAAAAACTATTGAAATATTCACACGTTGATCCCGGTATATCAGAACATTAACACTTAAAACATTTCTACACAGCGGATATGACTGCAGCCTCTTTATGGGGCCAAGGTTGACTTCAGCCTTGAACTAATTCATAGTCTTGTCTTTTGTTTTTTTTTTTTATCCGTTAACTCATAGTCTTGTCTTAATGCAGCAGAATTGCTCCACGTATCACATGCGGATTGTTGAATATTCAAGCCTCTTTGCCTATAAATAGCAACGTTCCCAACATGCAAAACTCACCATTGCATTTGCACCTGAAAAACGATAAGTATCGATCCAACAATGACGACCACCCGTGTTGCTCTCTGCCTTTGCTTTGCATTCCTCTTCTACGGTATATATTTATTTCAATTAATTCCACTTCTCATTTTATTTCCCTCGTAGCTTATTTGCTTTATCATACAAACGAGTCCTATTACTTATTACACTCATTTATGTAAGAATATAGACATTGCTCAAGTTAATTGGTTTTTTTTTTGTCAGCAAAAAAGTATATTAAATGTGGGTACAAGAGGTACCCCAACCCTTTTACAAATAAATAACCCTGCAATCCTACTAACATTTTGTCTACCACATAATCTATTGCTATCTAACAACAGTTACATTTCTCTAATCAAGTTAATTGGTATGCCCTATCCATCAAGCTGGATCAAATAATTAAGTTGTTAAGCATGCTGCAATTCAAGCTCTTCCATAGCAAGTAGGAAGAATAATAATAACATTTTCCTCACGTTATTTTGGTGGTATAAATTTTGTGTTACTGTGAAATCTATTTACAAACTAATTCATCAACTCATCCAAAATAAGTAAAACTACTTTTTCACAACTCTATTTTTACATTTATTTTACACTCTTTTTATCTCTTTTTTTTCCTTATCATATCACTTATTACATTTTTCATTTATTTCATTTTTTTCTTTCTTATTTCACTCTTCCCTCCTAATTAAGGGTATCTTCGAGAATGAAGTTTTGAATAGAAAAAAGAGAGAGAATTATTTTTTCTTATTTTTAAATAAAGAGTTAAATAATATTTATAAACTAATAAAAATTAGAATATATAAAAATATTTTTTTTGTTGATCAATCATTTTAATTTCTTTTATCTTAAAAATATCAATTTAAAGAATATTTATTATAGAAATAAAAAAAAATTGTCCTTTCCATCTGTAATTTTCAAACATAGGTTAACTGCCACCTCAAGGGTACAAAAAAAAAAAAAAGATTTTCTGGAAAATAATTTATGTGAAATTTATCCTTGAAAAAAAATATGTGAAATTTATAATAGGAAAATGCTAATATGTACGGCAGCACGAAAATTTTTATAACCCTCCCAGTTCTCCCACCGCCTTTATTTCTGTCAAAGGCTTTGTTTTGAAATTTCTAATTTAACTTCAACCAATAAGATTTCAACATATGTTTTTGTAACCAACAAGTTTTTGGCTTGGCCTGAGTATCATTAAACAAAAAGAAGATTTCACTAAAGATAATTAATCAGATTTTTGATGGAAATTTGTTACTGACTAATGGATACTTTACACCAATAATATAATTAAAAAAAAAGTATATGTTTTTGTTTAATTTCGTGCGATTTTTGTATTATGCAGTTTACAATATTAAGAATAAATATTTCCTAGCAGCTCATGAATTGAATTGGGTTTTGTATGCAGTGGCTCAAGGAGCAAAGGTTACTTTCACAAACAAGTGCTCATACACAGTATGGCCAGTAACCCTAACCGGTGACCAAAAGCCCCAGTTATCATCAACAGGTTTCGAGTTGGGTCCAGGAGCATCCAACTCTCTGGACCTTCCATCTCCATGGTCGGGTGCGTTCTGGGCTCGAACCGGATGCTCCAACAACAACGGAAGGTTCAGCTGCGCCACAGCGGATTGCGCCTCCGGTCAAGTCGCATGCAACGGTGCAGGTTCAATCCCACCGGCAACAAAGCTAGAAATCACCGTTGCACCAAACGGAGGACAAGATTACTACGACGTGAGCAACGTGGACGGGTTCAACGTGCCCATGTCCGTAACCCCACAAGGTGGAAGCGGCTATTGCAAAACCTAAACGATGTGTGCCTTGCAGATCTCCAAGTGAAAGGATCCGATGGCAAAGTAATCGCTTGCAAGAGTGCTTGCGTGGCTTTCGGGGACGATAAATATTGTTGCAAAGGTGCATATGACAAGCCTCAGACGTGTCCACCTACGACCTACTCTGACTTTTTCGAGCAGCAGTGTCCTGATGCTTATTCCTACGCTTACGATGATACAAACAGCACTTTCACTTGTTCCAACGGGCCTGACTATGTCATCACATTCTGTCCTAATCCGTGACCAGTGACCTCTACAAAAGAAACTTTGTTGCTCAATCCTTAGTATAAATAAGAGCATATACCAATATATATACTAAGAGAGCCACAGGTGACGACATAAATAAAGCATTTTCGATGATTGTATTAATGAATTATCGTTCTATATATAAAGTTTAATTTTTATATATATATACTTTCTTTTCTGTGACTAATTTGTTTTGGGGGTTTGTTTATGATAGCTCCTTTTCGCCTAGCCTTCATTGAACTTTCATTATAGTTAAGAACCGTCTCCAGATTGACTGACACACATTCAAGGCATGAGCTGGACTTTAAATTATATCTATGTTGCACTTTAAAAATAATTCACTAATTCTACTTTATCATCAAATAATATACTCAATTTTTTTATCCTCTGTTCTTTCCAAAATCATTGCCTTTCCTAGATCTAGAATTTTGTTTTTTGCTGATTAGAAATTTTATATTATGGATACAATATTTGTATACGTAAATTTGTTAGAAACAATACTTATATAATTTTTTTGAGATAAAATACTTATATAATTATAGATTGATATTTTATATTGCATTTCATATTATGGACATAATTCATAATTACAAATGTACATTATATTAAGAAAATTTTAAAAGTTATTGAAGACAGTTTTCTAATTATTGTTATGAACTTTTTTTTTTTCAGAACCAATTTGATGTTATTTTATGATTAAAGAACAAAATTCATCTCAACTTAATGATGAAATTGAAGCGTGTTTATTTAAATAAATATTTTAATGCTAACTTGAAGCTTTCAAGACAACCTTTATCACTTCTTGCAGATATATGCCCCACCCCCCATGCGCGCGCACACACACACACACATACACACACACACACACACATATATATATATATATATATATATATATATATATATATATATATATATATATATATATATATACTACTTTCAGTCAAAAATAAAATAAAATAATATATACTAATTAGTAAATCTGATAATATATGTTATTATTGACTATATACTAATCTTTTTAATAATATATGTTGTCACTAATTATAATCTAATCCATAGAGATATATATACTAATTAATATATATATCTGATAAGATTTTCTTCGGAAAAAAAAATTTGATAAGAATAATGACTTTCTATCAATTGTTATTACCTTGGCTAACTATGCTTTGTGTGTTATTATAAGTCTCATTTATCTATCTACATATCTAATTATTAACATTATATTATAAACATATTTAAATATATTGTATATAATTGTTATCAAATTTGATGATTTTTAGTCATTATTATATTTGGTGAGTTTGTTCTTTTTTTTACTGTAAGATTATTTTGTGAACTCTGTTTTATTATTATTAATGTGCTTGTGAGACTAAAAAGTCTTTCAAAACTTGAAAAAAATTAGTATGAGTTATTAATACATGTATTTTCTTCTTGTATCATTTGATATAAAAATCAATTTTAATTTTACGTATAAAACTAATTAATAAATAATTTTATAAAAGTCATTATTTATTAAATATTTATTTGTTAGAAGTTAAATATTTAAATAATTAAAGTAAAAAAAATTATAACCCCCCTTGATGATTTCCTGCATCCGTTGTTTGACCCCATATATTCCAAAAAACGTATTTTAGAAGCAACTTCAACGACTTGACTCCAACTCCATCAGAACTGGAAGTATAGTCTTTCATGATGAAATTAATTGTGGAGTCGTTAACACGCGAACTGGAAGTGTGGGAACGCTATGTTACTGCAGGCAGACTTTAATTTATGGCGAGAAAATACATCTCTGCATGCCAAAGTCCATTGGAGGAGTAATATGCTAACACATGTTTAGACACATCATTTTTAACATCTTGTGTACTTTAGGTGAAATTTAGGTAGGAAATCTGTTGAGAAAAGTAAGAAATTATATTTATGACCTAGAAACTATAACTGTTAACTTATTAATAAATACTAATATTAAAAAATCACTTCTATGATGTAGAACCAAATACGTTTTAAATGGAAAATGAAATATATTAAATAAATTAAGAATGATACTCATTAAATTTGCGAGTCTCTGAGCCACCGCTTCAAGGGACCACGCAAGTTTGAGACGATCTGTTTGTCCAACCGAACGTTTGTCTGGAGGACATTGACATGGCTTCCATCGCAGATGCTTCCGCACCAAACATTCTTAAAGAATTACGGAGTAATTAAGAGTGCTTTAGAGAAATCTCTATAGATGATAGATCTATCATCTTTCTACTCGTTTTGTAAACCTTGTGTTTGAGAATACGTTATACACATTGTACTATGGGTTTCTTTGCTAAAAAAAATTAATAAATTTTACTCAATAATAAAAAGTACTACGTATATTAAAAAATATGTTAAAGTATATTATTAACATATTTTAATTTCATCAAGTAGATAAATGTTGATGATATGCAACCCAAGCAAATTAAAAAAAGGGTTTTTATATGGAGGAGAATATATATCTTTAAACACATTTATGCACATGAAGACTTTTCTCTACAAAATAGTCTTCTAGTTCTAGAGTGCGTTTAACTTACTCTACTATTGTGAATCCGTGGTCTTGTTGCATTGGAGTCATCATTTTTAAACGGAATACTCTCATGTGCATTTGTCCAAGAGATTAAATATTTTTTCTAAACTTTTTGTGCATAAAAAATTATTTTATCTAGTATATTATATAAAAGAATTCTTTTTCAATGTAAATCATATCACGTGTACTTAACAACATAATGATTCCGTTTCTTACATAAAATATATATTTTTTAATTTATAATATTTTAATAACCATAATTTTTGTAATTATAAATTAATAAAAATAAATATTATTTTTAATAAAATCACATTATTTTTATAATTAAAAAATAGATGATGAATGCTGAATTAAAATATCTATTAAAATATTATTTATTATAATATTGGTGATAAATGTTTATTATTATCTTCAACCAATCATTATGATGAAAAAAAAAGTATTATATGTTAAATAAAATAACTTAGAGCAGAAAAGTAGAGAAGAAAAGAAGACATTAGAGAGAATGATAATTGTGTGTATTCTAGCCTATTTATGTGTGAAATGTAATGAAAATTATGAGTTGATTTTAGGATTCATATTTAGGGCCTATTTGGGTAAGAGTAATAAATTACCATTCAATAAATCTTCTTTGACTAGCACTGGTCCTTTAGAGTTAAGATATTATATATTATGATGTTTGAAAGGGGACCTTCTCCCTTTGTTTAAATTCAATTGATAATCTTCGGTATTATGTGCTCTTTATTGATCATTACTCCAAATACACTTGGTCATATCCGATGAAATTTAAATCTGATGTTGCACTTTTTTTTTTCCTTCCAATTTTTAAAAATCTGGTGGAAAATCAATTCAATGGAAAAAAAAGAAAAAAAAGAAAAAAGACATTTCACTCTGATAATTATGGTGGGGAATTCATTAAATTCAAATAATTTTTTTCAAAATCATGGTATCGCCCATTTAACTACTCCACCCCACACACCAAAACATAATGGTCTCTCTGAGCGAAAACATAGTCATTTACTTGAAATTGCTCGGTGCCTCTTTCATCAAGCATCCTTCCCACCACGATATTGGACTTTAATTTGTGCTCCAAACAACAACATATCTAATAAACCGGCTCTCTACTCCCACTCTCAAAATGAAATGAAATCCCTTTATTTCACTCTATTTCATCATGAACCCAACTACACCAAATAAAAAATATTTGGATGTCTATGCATTCTTTCTTATATTTTCTATTTTATCGTTATAGAAGTTATTCCATTAATTATCAAGAAGCTAAAACGAAGGTAAAGCAGCATATATAAACAAACCACCCAGTTCAAATTAATCACAGAAAATCAATTATAAAAGCTAAACTTTATTAATTGGATGATAATTCATCAATACAATCACCGAAATCACGTGATTTTTTTATTCATACTATGTAACCTATATATGTGTGGCTCATAGTATACATATATATCTGTGTATGCACTTATTTCTAACCGAGACATAAGCAATTAAGTCTCTCGTCTAGCAAAGTACTTCAAGGGCAGAATGTGATGACATAATCAGGCCTGTTGGAGCAAGTGAAAGTGCTGTTTATATCATCGTAAGCGTAGCTATAAGCATCAGGACACTGCTTCTCGAAAAACTCAGAGTAGCTCGTAGGTTTACACGTCTCGGGCGTGTTGTTAGGTCCAGTGCAGCAATATTTATCGTCCCCGAAAGCCACGCAAGCACTCTTGCAAGCGATTACTTTGCCATCGGATCCTTTCACTTGGAGATCCGCAAGGCACACATCGTTGATTTTCGTAGGGCAGCTTGAGGTTTTGCAATCGCCGCTTCCACCTTGTGGGGTTACGGAAATGGGCACGTTGAACCCGTCCACGTTGCTCACGTCGTAGAAATCTTGTCCTCCGTTTTCTGCAACGGTGATTTCTACCAAACTTGCGGGTGGGATTGCACCGGCACCGTTGCATGCGACTTGACCGGAGGCGCAATCAGCGGTGGCGCAGCTGAACCTTCCGTTGTTGTTGGAGCATTCGGTTCGGGCCCAGAACCGGCCCGACCATGGAGATGGAAGGTCCAGAGAGTTGGATGCTCCTGTAGCCAACTCGAAACCCGTTGATGATAACTGGGGCTTTTGGTCACCGGTTAGGGTTCCTGGCCATACAGTGTATGTGCACTTGTTTGTGAACGTAACCTTGGCTCCTTGAGCCACTGCATATATATAGAACCGAACCGAAATCATCAGCTTCTTCTCGCTAGGAATATATTAATTTATCCATAAACAGCATGGCTATATAGGACAAAAATCAAATGTACAAATATTATACAAAAACATATGTTAAAATCTTGTTGGTTATAATTATATTAAGAATTTAACAACAAGACCTTTGACAGAAATCAAAGGCGGTGGGAGGATATCAAATTTTTCGTGTTGCCGTACATATTAGCATTTTCCTATTATAAATTTCACATAAATTATTTTACAGAAAATCTTTTTTTTTTTTATACCTTTTAGGTGGCAGTTAACCTATGTTTGAAAATTACAGATGGAAAGGACAATTTGTTTTTAATATATTTCTATAATAAATATTATTTAAATTGATATTTTTTAGATAAAAGAAATTAAAATGATGATTAACAAAAAAAAAAATTTCAATATTTTCTAATTTTTATATATTAGTTTATAAATATTATATAGCTCTTTATTTAAAAATAATTAAAAAATAATTTTTCTTTTTTTCTTCAAAGCTTCATTTTCAAGCATACCCTCTTAATTAGGAGGGAAGAGTGAAATAAGAAAGAAAAGAAATGAAAAAAATGAACAGTGTAATAAGTGATATGATAACAGAAAAATAAAGAAATAAAAAGAGTGTAAAATAAATGTAAAAAAAAAATAGAGTTGTGAAAAAATAGTTTTACTTATTTTGGAGGAGTTGATGAATTAGTTTGTAAATAGATTTCACAGTAACACAAAATTTATACCACCAAAATAACGTGACGAAAATCTTATTATTGTTCTTCCTACTTGCTGTGGAAGAGCTTGAATTGCAGCATGCTTAACAACTTAATTATTTGATCCAGCTTGACGGATAGGGCATACCAATTAACTTGAGCAATATCTATATATATTCTTACATAAATGAACGTAATAAGTAATAGGACTCGTCTGTATGATAAAGCAAATACGCTAAGAAGGAAATAAAATGAGAAGAGGAATGTTATTGAAATAAATATATACCGTAGAAGAGGAATGCAAAGCAAAGGCAGAGAGCAACACGGGTGGTCATCATTGTTGGATACTTATCGTTTTTCAGGTGCAAATGCAATGGTGAGTTTTGCATGTTGGGAACGCTGCTATTTATAGGCTACGAGGCTAGAATCTTCAACAATCCGCATTTGGTACGTGGAGCAATTCTGTTGCATTAAGACAAGAGACTGAGTTAGTCCAAGGCTGCTGCAACCTTGACCACTAAAAGGGGCTGCCGTCATATCCGATGTGTAGAATTGTCTAAATTGTTTATGTTCTAATCTACCGGGATCCACGGCGTGAATGTTTCAATAGTTTTTTCACAAAGAAAATTCCTTCATCTTGATCTCCTATATTCTATTACGTTACGTGTGATATTTATAAACACGAAAGTTCTTTGGAAGTTAAAATGCAATTTACTTAGCAGTGTGATCACAAATAGTCTTCAATGATTCTAATTTACATTCAAATTCTTCACATTTAAGATTTTAATTAAGTGGCAGTTAATTATACTATTTTGTTATATTTTTTTTAATCATGTTATAGTGCATAGTATTCACCGGTCAGATTAACTTAGGGTTAATTATGTTTTTGGTTCCTGGATTTTTTTGATTTTTCACTTTTAGTTCTTGAACAAAAAATTGACCAGTCTTAGCCCCTTATGTTTTTGTCCGTCAATAATTGTAGTCATTTCCGTCAAATGTTGGTGTTAACTGATGATGTGGCCTTAACTTTATATTATTATATTACATTTTCTGGCATTTCACTTTCTGGCAGCTATAAACCACCATAAATTGTTTGGGTGAAGTGCTTATTCAAATTAAATGATTTCTAACGGCTAAAAGCATTAGCCGCCACAAATTGCTTCACTTTGAAAACTTACAAACCTTAAATATCAAACTCCGATTCACAAAAGAACAACAATTAACACAAAAAGAAAATCTATCAGTATTATACATCGAACAACTGCCCAAATCTTAAAAGAAAATCTATCTGTTGACATGAAGATTAGTTAGCTTAATCTTTTGGTATTTTTGGTTTTAATTTTCTTTTAAATATGCCAACCATGAAAGGATGTGGCATTGTATTGGCTGTTTTAGTCTTAGGCATTTATTTGAGTGATTAGTTAAGATTAGATTAGTTGATGCCTAGTGGTAACCATGACATTCAAACAAGTTATTTGATTGAACTTTAGAAATTTTAAAGTAGTAATTGGTTACATGTTAAATGTAATAGATTACCACATGTTTTTGTTATCTGGAAAAAGCTAAAACACGTAGTGTAATCAATTACATCTCGGTTTAACCGATTACATGAAGCATTTTAGCCTTTTAGTGTTGTTTCTGAAAGAATTTTATTTGTCTATGTTTTAATTGATTATATCTCAGTTTAATCGATTACTATGGTTACAAAAAGTTGTTTCAGATGGGAGATAAGCTCGGGTTAATCGATTACATTGCTATGTAACAGATTAATTCGAACCCAGAACACATATGAAGATCCTGAAGAACAATTTAACAGATTACATTGTTATGTAACAGATTAAATTGATTCTTGATTAGAACCCAGGTGCTTTTATGAACATTTTAACATATTACATGACCATGTAACAGATTAAATCTGTTATATCTTTAAAATTTTATAAATACCACCAGCACCTCTCTCTCTCATTAGTGAGTGCTTTTCTGAAACTAAATCTTTTAAACACATTGAGAGAAGAGCATCAAAAGGTTCTATGAGTGTTTGATCTTCATCATTTTGAAAATGGAAAATCTAAAGGAAGATCTAATGCTTGAAGAGATGAATGGTTCATGAAGAGCTGAAACGTGTTGATCATTCATTAAAGGTGAAATCATTCCAAAACCTTGATCTTTTTAGAAAGTTATTGATTTCTGAAATAGGATTTTTCAGGTCCTAGTAGTAGCGTTCTATTAGGAGGGTTATCTTTCTTTTCTTGTAGGGTTCAAGATTAGAAAGTTTTCTATTTTGAATTTCTTGTGTGTGCAGTGTGCTTGTAACTTGAAATTTGAAATAGTGGAAGGTCTAATATGGTGTTGGATCAACTGGATGTAGGTCTTCGGACTGAACCAGTATAAAATTCTTGAGTAACTCTCTTTCAATTCTGTTTCTCATCTTTCTCAAATGTTCAAGGTTGCCATTAAGGTTTTCCTAATCAACATCTTTGAAAATGGAATAACTCTGAATTTAATCTGAATTGAATCTCTATTAAATCTTTTTCTTAAATCTTTTTCAAGAATACTTGGATTCTTTTTAAAGAAGGAAAGTGAATTAGAGGCTTTTGAAAAAGAAGAAGAGATTTTGCTTAAAAAGTTTGACAGGTCTATTCACCCCTCTAGATCTGTTGCCTCGATCCTACACTATCAACATTATTCACTTTGATGGGAGAGCCTTTGGTACGAATAGCCCATCCTTGTGGATCTCGTTTATGGCAAAGCAAGGTCTCCACATTTTTTTGAATCTTAGTCCACCACATCCTTAGGCTCCTTCACATTCTTGCTTTCTATTGCAATCCAGAAACGACGAACCTAGGGGTCATCCTTCCCCAACTGATACTCACTTCCCACACTTCGAAACCCTCACCCTCATCAACCGCTCTTTCTTCGCCACATCGCAACTCCCAGTTCCACCACTTTCGTTCTGTCTCAGATTTCCAATAGCTCCACGCTTTCCACATGTAAAAAACTACCACGCGGTTGTCCGCCGCTTCGGGATCTCCCTGTCGCACCTTCTTTGGCATCTGCAAGGCTGTTGCTGACAACCTAGACTACCTGTTGGAGCTTTTCACCAACTCCGAGATGTGAGCAATGAAGTGGTGGGAGGGCAAATTGAAGTATCTGCCAGAGATGGCAAAGCAAATGCGGCTCTTCTCAATTACATCGGTTCTAATTTTCTAATTGTGACATTTTTGTTCTGTATTTATCCTCTCCCTGCGGTGGTGATTAAAGTAATTGGTTTGGTTGTAATATGGTGTTGTTACAAAAAAGAAGGGGGGGGGGGGGGGGTAGGCATTGGTTCTAAGTGGAGAGATAAGACGGTGATTGTGGAAGATGTAACTCAGCAATATTGATAGATTTTCGTTTTGTATTAACTGTTGCTTCTTTGTGAGTCGGAGTTTGATATTTAAGGTTCATAAGTTTTCAAAGTGAAGCCGTCAGAAATCATTTAATATGGTTCATCCAAGCAATTTATGACGATTTATAACCGCCAGAAAATATATTATATTAATAATAAAATTAATGCCACATCATCAATTAACGTCAATATTGTAAAAAGACCTTCAACCAATTGATCAATGAAATTTGCTATTTTTCAGCACTTTTTGCCTTTCATTTGTTACCTTGTTGCTTTCCTTTTTGAAAGTTAAAAAGCTTTTTGTTCCATTTTTATCTTATCTCGAATTTCAAATGCTTTTTGGAGTAGTTTGAGAACCCATAGTCAAAAGGCAGATTTCCCCTTTTGACGCCTTTCGTTTGATCTTCATTTTGGAATTGTGTTGAAGCATATAGTTAACCAAATTATATTTCAGCTAGCAATTTTATTCACGTGACAACAAAATTGACATGCCCGGTGGAACCTAATAGGTGAAAACATTTTACAATTTGAATCTCTAAGTCACAATTATGCCTGGCGTATGAACCTTAGGTCTAGTAGAGACCTAAGCAAGATAGAACAACCAAAGAAGAAAAACGAATCACGAAACACAAAGACTACATTAGGAATGCCAGCATTCTTGATGAGTACACATGTGGCAACCACTTTGCCTACTGCCCCAACAAATGTTGTGGCTACTAGTGTAGGAACTACAAAGGCTACAGAAGCACCCACCGTGATGACCACTTCGTTTATCAGGCAAGAAATAGATATGGGGACACATGATATCATGTATCAAATTTCTAGATAGTTAGTAGATATTGTTAAGCTAATGGTCTAAAATAAAATACAACAGGCCAAAGATTCTAAGGCTAGAAAAGCTAATTATGGAGAGAATTTGATCACTTATATGTCAAAAGCATATGAACCAAATAAGGTAATTACGTTAGACTCTCCACACCCTACTGGCCAGATTCAGGCAGGACGTCCATCACAAGTCCAGTCGAATTTTGTTCCTATGGGACAATGGCCATTAGGATAACTGAATATGGCTTCGGTAGGAACACTACCAGTAGTTCAGCCGAACAATTCGGCAGGAATATAACCAGTAGTCTAGCCGAATATAAGCCAACTGGGACAATTTTTTAGACCCTTATCGGCTAATAAAAATTACATTCCTCCTTATACTAATATCCATCTTCCTACTACAGTTGGGGGGCAAGTGAGTATGAATAAGGGTCCTAGTCAATATAATACATCACAGGTGGGAATGGTAAAATGACCAGCTAATGCTATTGGACATATTGGCTTACCCAATGTGCAGCCGAATGGTGCAATAATCGGAATGAACACTCAAGTTGCAACAAGAGGATATGCTGGTGGAAGATCTACATATCATAATGGAGATCTACAATGGGAGATTGGAGTTACTCCACAGGTTGGGCAATAGATGGCTAAGCCAGTAGCCATCCCTTTGGTGGATCCAGAGATAATAGCCGAAACGATGAAGAAATATTTTGGCATACAATTGAAGTCATTGGAGAGGTCAATGTACAAGAAACCTTATCCGAAGTAGGTAGACCAAATGATGCCTTTGCCTAAAGGGTTCAAAACACTTGATTTTACAACCTTTTCAGGTGAAGATGGTAAGTTTACCATGGAGCATGTAGGGCGATTTACTGCCCAATGTGGAGAAGGTGGATAGAATGAATTTCATAAGTTGCAACGGTTTCCGTTGTCACTTACAGGGACTGCTTTCACGTGGTATTCCTCTTTGCCACCGAATTTAGTACAAAATCGGGCCAATATGGAAAGGTGTTTCCATGATCATTTTTATAGGCCTCAACCATAAGTTATCATAATCGATTTGATGGATACCAAACAATTGGTGGACGAATCGGCAATGGACTTCATTGAGCAATTTAGAAAAGTTGTTAGCAGATGTTCTGTTCAATTATCAGAGGTTGAATGTGCGGCTATGGCGCCAAGAAATATGCATCCCCAGTTAAAGGAGAAGTTGGTGGCTTAGGAGTATGTTGATATGAGTCAATTAGCTTCAAAGGCTAACATAATAGAGCACTTCATACAAGAAAAAGAACAAACAAGGGCTAATAAAGGGAGGAGCTCTCATTTGATTTCAGTAATAGATGTTGAAGATAATGAGAGCCTACTTTATAACCATAAGGTTGACATTGTGGTTGCCGAAATATTACGGGAAAGCCATATTCTTGTCTAGCCATATTTGCTAAGGTCTGGAAAGCCATATTTGCTTATGTTTGAGACCAACACCTAAGGCATTTTTTTTCTTAAATTCAAGACCGGAGGGCATATATTAGTAGTCATTAAATAGCTTGTCCATTGGTAGAAAAGTTATTTACCCACGTTAAATGTTTCTAGACTCATTGTAACACATACAACCTCCGAACTTAATTATAAGGAAAAAAAAAAGGTTTGGTGGACTCATATATAAATGTGTTTGGTAAGACACTTTAGTAGCTTATAAACTACTTTAAGAGTGTGTTTGGTAAGACTTTTAAGGAGTTTATAAGACCTTTTGACTAACTTATAAGCTACTTTGACAAAATAAGCTTGTTTGATACACAAGCTTATTTTAGTAGCTTATTTTCCATAAGCTACTTGAAGTAGCTTATGGAAAATAAGCTAACTTATAAGCTACTACTTTTCTTAATTTCTTCTAAATTTTATCCTCACTAATTTATTTTTATATGAATGGTAGGATTGATGATATGAGTTAAATGATAGTTTTAATGCTTCAGAAATAATGTAATAGATAACCCTAACTAAAGATTTCTCTCGTATCATTATATATATTCAACTTCATTTTACATAAAAGTATAATTGCTTTCCCTCCGTCTATACAAAGTACTTCAGTGGTTATCGTAGTCATATTAAATACGAAGGATAATCCTATACAGTACGAAGTGTTAATTCGTCACGTAATACGAAAATCAAATTCACCTTTGTATACTATGTTAGTTATTGAATTATACTTCTATCTCATCTCGTTATTTGCGTCTCTTCCTTCTTTATATGTGCTACATAGATTCGTACGTTTCTTACCAAATAGCAAAGGACAAAACTTACATACAGTTCCAAAAGCACTGTATGTGTTGTTCTCTAATTATAATTGGAGTTTTACCTTAGTAATATGCAAAAAAAAAATATTTGCATTAAAGGATTATGTATATTACTAAAGTGAAATTCTAATTATAATTTAATAACAACACATACGGTACTTATAGAACTGCATCTAAGTTTTTTTCAATAGCAAGGACCAAATCTTAAGTAATATTATACTACTTTAAGAAAATGGGTTAAACAACCCATCACAGCTGATTGGTGCAATCCTCTTGAGTACTTTAAGATGATTAGGTGTAGATATCAACTACACCAGTTAGATAGGATGGAGTTTTTTAACCCAATTTTTATTTAGGATAAGTTAGACAACTCCTATAATTAGTTACTATCTTATTCAATATTTGTCACCAACCCATTAAAAATAAATTAAAGTCCAACTCATGCTAGGGATGACAAAGTGTATCCAGACCCTACGGGTACCCGCAAAAATATCCGCAAGCGGGTCGGGTAAATACCCGCTTATTGGGGCTGGGGCCGGCGGGTACGGGTACAGGTACTATAGTACCCGCCTTGCCCCGCCCCGCACCTACACCACACACACACACACACACACATTATATATATATATATATATATATATATATATATATATATATATATATATATATATATATATATATATATATATACTTTTTTTGTAAAAAAAAATAATTTTATATTTTCCATAAACTAACACTAATAGTAAAAGATTTATGTTATAACTTACAATAATTTTATATTTTTAATATTATGTGTGGATACTTTTAATGTTAAGTTTGAATTATTTAAGCGTGAATTTTTAATTTTTTTGTAATAATTTTTTTAATTAATATTTTTATAGCTTAAATGCAATTTTGGTTCATCTATTTTGCACAATCCATAATTTTGGTCCCCCTATTTTAAAATAGAGAATTTAGTCTTCCAATTTTCTAAAATATGTAATTTTGGTCCTTCTATCAAATTGAAAGCGTTAACTGTTAAGAGATTAACGTTAACCTTAACGTGGTCCAAATATAGTGATGTGACACAAGATTATTTATTTAGTTTTTAATTATTTTAAATACTGAGTAGAATAATTGATGAAAAACATATTTTTAAAAAAAAGTAATATCATTTATTTGACTACGATGTACCATGTACTTTAACAATGTAGAACTAGTTTAAAATAAATGATTAAGACTTGTGATTTCTATTTTAGGATTCACGACTACCCCAACCATTAAAATCGATGTGACATATGCTTTAGTGACGTAGATAAACAAATAATTATTACTCAGTATTTAAAATAATTAAAAAATAAATAAATAATCTCTTGTCACATCACTATATTTGGGTCACATCAAGGTCAACGTTAATCTCTTAATTGTCAATGCTTTCAATTTGATGAAAGGACCAAAATTACGGGTTTTACAAAAAATTGGGGGACTAAATGTTTCTATAGAGGAACCAAGATTACTGATTGTGCAAAATAGGTGGACTAAATGTCTCTATTTTAAAATAGGATGACTAAAATTACGGATTGTGCAAAATAGGGGGACCAAAATTACATTTAAGTCTATTTTTTTTATTGATTTATTAACTTCATTCATAAGTAAAGTGCGGGTAGCGGGTGCGGGTATGAGTATATAGGTATCCAGCGGGTACGGGAATGAGAATTAAACTTGCTACCCGCGCGAGTATGAAACCGGGTACGGATATTTTTTAAATGCGAATATGAGGACGGGTACTATAGGACCTTACCTAGATCCTACCCATTACCATCCCTAGCTCATGCCTTGAATGTGTGTCAGTCAATCTGGAGACGGTTCGTAGCACTATAATGAAAGTTTAATGAAGGCTAGGCGAAAAGGAGCTATCATAAACAAACCCCCAAAACAAATTAGTCACAGAAAAGAAAGTATATATAAAAATTAAACTTTATATATAGAACGATAATTCATTAATACAACCATCGAAAATGTTTTATTTATGTCGTCACCTATGGCTCTCTTAGTATATATATTGGTATATGCTCTTATTTATACTAAGGATTGAGCAACAAAGTTTCTTTTGTAGAGGTCACTGGTCACGGATTAGGACAGAATGTGATGACATAGTCAGGCCCGTTGGAGCAAGTGAAAGTGCTGTTTGGATCATCGAAAGCGTAGGAATAAGCATCAGGACACTGCTGCTCGAAAAACTCAGAGTAGCTCGTAGGTGGACACGTCTGAGGCTTGTCATTTGCACCTTTGCAACAATATTTATCGTCCCCGAAAGCCACGCAAGCACTCTTGCAAGCGATTACCCTGCCATCGGATCCTTTCTCTTGGAGATCTGCAAGGCACACATCATTTCCGTAGAAGCTGTCGAATGAAAAGTGAAGATGAATGAATATATACCATAGAAGAGGAATGCAAAGCTAAGGCAGAGAACAAAACGAGTAGTCATCATTTCCGTAGGGGTGTGTTCTTGTTTTTGCAAGTTGTCGATGAAGTATTGGTTCCAACGGTTCTTGCTATATATAAGGCTACCAAGCTGGAATTTTCAACAATTCGTGTCCAGTACGTGGAGCAATATTATTGATTATGTGTGTTTGGATGAACGTTGATAAAAATGATTTTGAATGAAATTGATTTTACAAAATTGATTTGGGTTAAAATTGATTTTGAACTGATGTGATTATGTTTAGATGTTTTTGTTATAAAGTCAATACAAAATTTTAGATCCAACGTAAAAGTTACTCAAAGTTACTTCAATTCAGAATCAATTCTGGATCTTAAATCAATTCTGAATTCTTCTCTAATGGAAATCCAAACATATAAAAATTTATCCAAAATCAATTTTGGAATCAGAATCAATTTTTCAACGTGAAATCAAACACATACCACGTCACATTAGGTATATTGAGCCATCATTGAGTTTGCATGAGAGTTATTAACTTATTGTATTGATTACAGGGGGATTCTACTGTGGGAAAGTGTGACATGTTTTTTACGGTGGGAAAGTTACTTTGAACCATTAGATAAAATAAAATTTACATTAACGGTTCAAATTTTTTTCTTTTTCTCTTTTTCTTTCTCTCTTTCCCGTTTACCCCTTCTTTCTTTTTTCATTCTGCAATTCTCTCCTCCGCAGCTCCTTTTTCTCTTCTTCCCCACCCTACGTTTCTCTTCCTTTGTCATTTTCCTTTCCACCCAGTTGTGCCGCCGAATCGTGCAACGAGGTTCTCTTCGAGCACGAACGAAATGGCATCTTGCGAGCGCTACCGTTGCGGCAAAATGTTGCGCCATCGTCGGGAGGCAGGTTCCCGTCGGAGATAAATTGCTCCAATGCACACAACGGGTTTTGTTTAGTTAGGACCCTTGCAATCTGGAATCGCAGAGCACAACGCGTGATGGAGTTCAACCCCAATGTGCACAACAGTGTTGCCGATGGGGTTGTGAGGTTTGACGTTTTGTGCTAAAATTTGGATTTTTTTTCCTTTTTTTTTTCCTATGGTTCTGTTGTTTTTGGGTTTCTTCTCATGTGGATGAATTTTCTGTTGGTTGTGCTATTCGAATGAAGGGGCAACGCCGCTGTAGAAAACCTTGCTTATGCTTGTGCTTGTACGCAATGATGTTGTGGTCGTCCGCGATGGTGTCGTAGTTGTCCGCGCGACATCTTGTTGTCCGCGACGGTGGCAGGTCATCTGCGGCAGTGTTGTAGGTGGTCTGTGGCAAAGGAAGGGCGGCGACGTTGTGGTTGTCCATGGGGAGGAAGGTCAAGCGGTGGAAGGTAGGTGAGGATTTGATTGGATTTTATGTTAAAAAGGAGGGGTAAATAGGAAAAGAGAAGGAAAACAAGGAAAAAGAAAAATAAGAAAAAAGAATAATTATCAACCATGGATCTAATATTAGAAAAATCTAACGGTGGAAAGTTACTTTCTCATGGTGGGAAACTTAAGTAACTTTCCCACCCTAGAACTGGCCTTGATTACATCACATGAGGTATATTGAGCCATGACTGAGTTTGTGTAAGAGTTACATCACATGATGTATTTTTATAATATCTTATATCTATTTTCTATATAAGAATTTTGTAGTTTATGAAAAAGACAACATTACTCCTTTTTAATTAAATGACATGTGTACTTTTTTTGGTTTTTTTTGGCTTTTACCAAACCCCTTTCTCTTTCTTCCTTTTTGTCTTTTCTTTCCAGCTTTTCTTTTTTAATTTTTTTTGTTTTTATATTTTTCTATTCTATTATCTATGTTTTTTATATAGAAAAATAAATTCCTTTTTTTTTATTATTTTTTTCTATAAGCATTTTCAGTTTTTTTTTCTTTTAATTGTTTATTCTTTTGGTTTTAAATATTTATATTATGATGTTGAGATTTTTGAATTAAAAATTAATTTAAGTCTAATTAATAATATATTTATTACAAATTAAAAATTATATTTATATTATGATGTTGAGATTTTTAATAATTTCATAAATGGAAGTTTTATTGATTAACATATATAATAATAATAATAATAATAATAATAATAATAACAATAATAATAATAATAATAATAATAATATTTTTACATAAATAAATTATAAATATATTAAAAATTAATCTATAAACATATTTTTATTACAAAACATTTTTAAATTACTTCATCAATAACATCATAAATTAAATTAGTTTTATTTTTCTATGGTATAAATCACAAGTATCATTTACGGGATACAATCTTACTTGAGTCAGGTATAATCATTATAAACGGTAAAACTCTTTATCTGAATATTTAATACAACTGCATATCTAAGACTTAATTAAATTTTTTCTTCTTCTTTGAATTCCTATAAAATCATTTTACTATGAAATCTATGTTTTCTATATAGAAAAATAAATTCTTTTTTATTATCTATCTTGCTCAATTTTTTGTCTTTAAGCTTTTTCAGTTTTTCTCTTTTAATCGTTTATTCCTTCTCTCTTTTTTTATTCCTTTTTTATTTTATACTTTTCTTTTCTTTTCATTTATTTTTTTACATTTTTTTCTTTTAATGTCTTCTCTTTCCTTTTTCCTTTTTATTTATTTGTAATATTAATATTTTCTGAATTTATTATAAATTTTTTATTCATATTAACTAATACATAAGTTTATTTCTTTATTTATAATAATATTATAAATATAAATATTTATATTATGATGTTGAGATTTTTTTAATTAAAAACTAATTTAAGTCTAATTAATAATATATTTATTATAAATTAAAATTTTGACTCTATGTTTAATAATTTCATAAATGGAAGTTTTATTGATTAACACACACACACACACACACACACACACACACACACACACACACACACACATATATATATATAATAATATTTTTTACATAAATAAATGATAAATATATTGATATTAATCTATTAAACATATTTTTATTACAAAATAGTTTTAAATTACCTCATCAATAATATCATAAATTAAATTAATTTTATTTTTCTATAGTAGAAATCACAAGTATCATTTACGGGATACAATCTTATTACTTGAGTCAGGTATAACAATTATAAGCGATAAAACTCTTTCTTAGAATATTTAACACAACTGCATATCTAAGACTTAATTGGATTTCTTCTTCTTCTTTGAAATCCTATAAAATCATTTTACTATGAAATTGTACAAAATAATTTTAAATAATTTCATAAATAAATATTTTGTTGAATAGTATTTATATTATGAAGTTGAAATTTTTATACTAAACATTAATATAAATCTAATTAGTTAATATATTATTACAAAATAATATTTTGACTCTACGTTTAATAACTTCAAATATGAAAATTTTGTTGATTCATATGTATATTGTAATGTTAAATATATATATATATATATATATATATATATATATATATATTAAAATTAATTTATTAAGTATATTTTTATTACAATTTTTTTTAAAATTACTTTGTCAATAGTATCATAAATTAAATATTTTTTTATGGTAGAGTCACTATGTATCATTCATAGGAGACAATTATGCTCGAGTTAGATAGAACCATTGAGGACAACAAATCTTTTTCACCGAGTATTTAACACAACTGCATACCCAATACTCAATAGTATTTTTTGTTTTACTTTTAGATCCTATCGAATTATTTTTACTTAGAAATCAAACATTCTTAAAATAGTTTTGATAATGAAGACATTTCTCACATTCACCTTGCCAAAAAAAATTGTATCATCGGCATATTGCAACATGTTAATCTCGCATGTACCATCACCCACCAAGTAACCATGATACAAATTCCTGGTCTTGGCTTCTCTCATCAAACCACTCAAACCTTCCGTCACCACCAAGAAAAGGAATGGAGCTAATGGATCCCCTTGGCGGAGTCCCTTATAGCATTTGAACTCTTGAGTTGGGCTCCCATTGACCAACACCGATGACCAAGAAGATACAAGGCATCCCTTTATCCATTTAATCCAAGTTTCATGGAATCCTAGCCTATCAAGCATATAGAAAAGGAAATTCCATGAAACCGAGTCGTATGCCTTTTCAAAATCCACTTTGAAAAAGAGACAACCTTTTTTCTTTCTTTTTGCATCATCAACCACTTCATTGGCTACTAACACACTATGTAAAAGTTGTCTACCACCAAGAAAAGCACTTTGTGACGAATCGATCACCCCCCTAACACCCTTCTCATCCTATTAGCAAGCAATTTAGCTAATATCTTATACAAGCAACCAACAAGGGAGATTGGCCTAAAGTCACCAAGGCTTTGTGGGTTCTCACACTTGGCAATCAAAGAAATAAAGGAAGAATTTGTATCTCTCGGAAGAACTCCATTTCTATGGAAATCTTTCAAAAAAGACATAATGTCATCCTTCAATATCTCCCAAAATTCCTTGATGAATAAGAAATTGAAACCATTGGGCCCAGGACTCTTTTCACTACCACAATCCCAAATAGCTCCCTTTACCTCCTCTTCCTTGAAAACCGAGATTAACATAGAAATATCCTCGCCGGAAATATGTTGGAAGGTAATTCCATCAAGCTTCGGTCTATGCCAATTGTCCTCCATGAATCTACATTCAAAGAACTTCTTCACTTCCCCTTTTACTTTATCCGGTTCCTCCTCCCAAACGCCATCAATATGTAGACCTTTCACCAAGTTTTTCCTTCTTCTCCAATTAATGATAGAGTGGAAGAATTTTGAGTTGCAATCCCCTTCCTTAATCCATCTCGCCCTCGATTTTTGGAATAACAACGACTCATTAAACTTTGCGACCCTCCACAAGTCCTCTTGCAATTTCAATCTCCTAGTAAAATCCTCAACACATAGACCTCCATTCTCCTCAAGAATATCCAACTCATTGAGATGTTTCTCAATTTGTTGTTGTTTAGTATGCAACCTACCAAACTCCTCCAAATTCCATTTTTTTATAGCCTCCTTCACCCTTTTGAGTTTTTCTTTGAAGACATAGGTTCCCCATCCTTCCACCTCATAGTTCTTCCATACTTCCTTCACCACTTCATAAAATCTTTTATCTTGAAACCAACAATTAAGGATCCTAAAAGGTTTAGGTCCCCAATCATAGGAATTGTCTTTAAGAATAATTGGACAATGATCCGACACATTCCTATCCAAAATATATTGAGTACATCCTTGCCAAGAGTTCAACCAATCTCTAGACACCAAAACTCTATCAATTCTACTCTTCGCTCTACCGTTAGGCCTATACCATGTGAAGTTTCTCCCAACTAAAGGAATATCAATGAGCTCCATGTCTTCAATGAATAAATTGAACTCCTCCATCTCTCTACCGCCTCCTTGAGCCACTGTATTCTCTCCCACCCTTTCCTCCCTTCTCCTAATGCAATTAAAATCCCCCATAACACACCATCTAGACATACTCGATGTTTCTTTGTAATTCTTTAGTTCACTCCACAGTCTTCTTTTTCCATCCAAGTCACATGGCGAGTACACATTAACCATGGTGACTTCTCTATTTCCTTCCAACCACACCCCCTCCAAGCCAAGAAAGCCATGTCCTCTAAAGGAATTGTTCAACTGAAAAGCTTCACTACTCCACATGCATAATAAACCACCCGATGCATTTATAGATGGATTCATATCCCATGTAACTTCATGATCTCCCCACAAGGCAGCGCATAGTTGTTTATTGATGGCTTCCTTTTTTGTTTCTTGCAAAAAAAGAACTTGTCCCTCCTCTCTCCGCACCAATTCTCTAACAAATTTCACCTTCAATCTCCCTCCAAGACCCCTAATATTATATGTCAGCATCTTCATAAGCATTTTTCATGGTTTCCCTCCATAACATGATTGCTCTTTGATCTCTTTTGATTGGAATCCCTGTTTTCCAAGTCAATTAGTTTTTGTACCACCTCCTCCTCCTTCTCAACTACAGTCACACCCAAAGATTTTCCCAATTCCCAGATTTTACTTGCCTCTCCACATCATTTTTTAGCCAGAAGATTTTATTGCAGTTCCTAATGTTACAATCAGGAATGGAATTGCTAAAAGTTGTGCAACTATGCCTGACTGCTCTTCTTCTTCTTTTTATATTTGTGTTCTGCCTGTCACCATAACCTTCAGGTGAGGCTCCGCAAGAAACAGAAGGTTGAGAACTTGTGATAGGCCCCCTGGAGACACCTTGTAGAATTTCCTCTAGCAAAAGGCTATCTTTTCCATGATTCTGTGAAATCGAGAACTCTGTGCCCATAATTCGTTGTGTAGCCTTGGCCAAAACTTCGGAATTGATAGAATTGCGCACCACGTCCACCGAGTTAGCACTATGACGTGGGTCGTGTCTAAGTAACACCTGAAATCTATTGTTCGTGATAATGGGGCACGAAAAAGATTTCGAAGGAAGAAAGGGCCCTTGAGTTTTAGGCCCACATGTTAGGCCTTCCTCTGGTAACTTAGAGCACCTTTCCGTATACGTTTGGCCCACTTGAATTGGTGCTTCAACTTTCTCAACAACTTGGCGCATGTGGTCCCCCAAACCAACGGTAAGCTTTGCGGGAGTGTTTGATTGACGGGCAGATCTGCTAACTAGATCCTCTTCAAGCCTAGTATTAGGCTTTTCACAACCACGTGATGCCACTGTAGGTAGCTTTGCCTCACCACTTTCTCTATCCTCCTCCATCACTTTACTATTTCCATTCCACCTTTGTGGCCCCTTCTGACTCCTATCCCCAATTTTGCAGTAATCAGTCTTTTCTTTTTCTGCAACGACAGACACTCTAGACGGCGAAGTACTATTTTTGAGACAATCCTGGTTATTGACTATTGGATTATTCACCGTTGTTTCCTCCGTTTCGTATTGCCCAAACATTTCCGGGCCGCCGTGCTTCCTATGAGGCTGTTCCTTCTCTTCCAACCCCGCCAAATCTTCCGCAGAACACTCCGACATTGATGACCCAATTTCTAGTCCTACCTCACTTCCGTAGGAAGAATCCTCCCCCCCATAACCATCCATGCGGTTACACCCACAATGATTTACAATGAGGACATTCTCTTCCACCATTCTTACCATGTAAATACTCCCGTTGATCTTCACAGAGAAGTGTGTATCCACCGTTTATGGTGACGACGTAAGAACTAAAACACGTGCAACCTCAACTCGGGAAAAGTTCTTGGTATTTTCATCTACGTCCACCAGCACCCCAAAACTACTAACAAGCTGTGAAAAACACGCCTTACCCCAAGCGCTTAAAGGAACCCCTGCACATCTTACCCAAGTGAGCCTGTTCGCTGTGACCACATCTTCCTTCCATTTTTGAATGGATTTGAAAATAGAAAGGAAATTTTCATCTTTTTGATTAGCCAGCTCAGTAGCTCTCTCCTCTTCCAGACCTGTGATAAGAACCAAGTCTCCTCCCATGTATCTCATTTTACCTTCTTCCCATCCCTCCATTATATGTATATCATTGAGCTTATCAAACAACTTTAAATCCGTGAGTGTACCCACCAAGCTCTGTTGCAGCCAGTTACTGTCCTCCACCTGAGCGTTTATCACCATCCCGTTCCACACATCTTCCATGCCTTTTTGTTTGTTTCCTTTTTTTGCTTTCCATACTTGGTTTGATAGAAACTTACTCCCCCTTGCAGGATGCTCCTTCCCTCTGTGGTCGTATTTGAGTTGTGCATTCCGTTGTCCTTTCTTATTAGGAACTTGGGCCATAACACTATCACTACCCCTTGATACGCCTGATTCCTTACACCACGTCAAAGGTTCTCGCCGATACTGAGATGAATCACTCTTTTGAAATTTTGGCAGGTTAACATAAATTTTCTGCATCCCAATACGAATGTTATCCAATTCCCGTTCAAGAAGTTTTGGATTCGTCACTCCTTTAAAGCGTACAAAACCGTAACGCCGACCCCAACGATTTCTCCTAGGTGCCAAATAAACTTCCCTTACATCTCCGTATCTCCTGAATATTTTCCAAAACTCCTTTTGGCCAAAGTTGTCAGGTATGTTTGTGAAAAAGAAGGACGAGATGTTTTTAAATCCTCTCTTGTGTTTCACAACCTTCCAATCATCGTCCCCCTCTCCTCCTCCCTCACCATGTGGCTCTCCAGTGTTCTCTTCCCCCAGGATATCGAGTAAATGTCCCACACCGTGTTTCACCCTCTCGCCCACCTCACCCTGCTTCTCCTTTCCTTCCGCTCCAACCTCTCTCATACTCCCCATGTTGCGGGAGATCCCACTCCTTTGTGATTTACTCTTGAGACTTCTTGGATTTCTTTTTTGCCAAAGCCTTCATCAATGCAAGTTGTTCGGGTAAAAGTGGCTAAAGAAAAGAAAATTTGTATTTTATGGGCGATTATCTAAATTGTTGTCTTGGGCATCTTCCTTTAAAATGTCTATCATATAAGAAGTAGGGTTGGCAAAACGGGCTAGCCCGGCCCGTTTTGGCCCGGCCCGCCTGTGGCCCGCCGAAAACGGGCCGGGCCGGGCTGGCCCGCCTAGCTGCGGCGGGCTGCTGGTCCTGGCCCGCCCCGCCATTTTTGTTTAATTATTGTAAATAAGATATAAATAAAATGATCTTGTATCACTTGTATCATAAGAGGACAATAGAGAGTATTTTTGTTATTGTGAAGTGTGAACACAATTAAAAATAATTGCAATATTGTTTCATTTTCTTCAATAAATCACAAACTAATAGTCTTTTAACACCACAAGTTCAATATCATCATGAATAACATCTTAAAAAGGCTTACCACAAACTAATAGTCTTTCAAAAATACATCACAAAATATTAATAGTCCCTAATAACTTATATTATTTTATATATATTAATTTAAAAAAAAAAAAAGGCTGGCGGGCCAGGCGGGGCGGGCCAAAGCGGGCCAGCGGGCTGCAAACCCCACCCCCGCCCCGCCAAAGTGACAGCGGGCTGGCGGGCCGGCCCGCCTGGCCCGGCCCGCTTTGCTATCCCTAATAAGAAGTGAAGAACTAATATTTGCGATTTTCAAATTAAAAATCTGAGAAGTAAGTCGCCCTCATGGAAAAGTAAAATACTTTCTTTCAGTGATATCAAGTTTCTCAAACTTATATTCAAGACTCAAACTCAAGACAACTAAAAAAGTTGAAACAACCTCCCGGTCGATGATAAATATCTCTTTTAATGTCACGTCATCAAGGAATTTGACAGAACAATCATGTATAATTTTATTTGGGTAAATTAATTATGTTTTTAATCTCTCATCCATTAAGAAATGTCAGAGCAGTTGATCCTACAAAACTATTATATGCATAAAAAAAATACAAAGTTAACCCTACAAAACTATTACATACATAAAAAATAATTTTCTTAATTAATTGTGTAACTATTAATAATTTTTTAAATATTTGTTTTGACCCCAAATAAAATAAGAAATTAAGGAGTACAACAACTAAAATATTTTTATTTCCCAAATCAATTACACAGTGAAGCCAATTGTGGAAGAAGTGAAAATTTTAATTTGTTTTAAAAATATTTTTTTGACTGTACGTGAGCTAGGTTTATAAATTTTATCTATGTTGCACTTTAAAAGTAATTCACTAATTCTACTTTATCATCAAATAATATACTCAATTTTTTTATCCTCTGTTCTTTCCAAAATCATTGCCCTTTCCTAGATCTAGAATTTTGTTTTTTGCTGATTAGAAATTTTATATTATGGATACAATATTTGTATACATAAATTTGTTAGAAACAATACTTATATAATTTTTTTTAGATAAAATACTTATATAATTATAGATTGATATTTTATATTGCATTTCATATTATGGACATAATTCATAATTACACATGTACATTATATTAAGAAAATTTTAAAAGTTATTGAAGACAGTTTTCTAATTATTGTTATGAACTTTTTTTTTCCAGAACCAATTTGATGTTATTTTATGATTAAAGAACAAAATTCATCTCAACTTAATGATCAAATTGAAGCGTGTTTATTTAAATAAACATTTTAATGCTAACTTGAAGCTTTCAAGACAACCTTTATCACTTCTTGCATATATATGCCCCACCCCACTATTCTTGCAATTATATGCCCCCCCCCCCCCCCCCCCCCCCCCCCCCCAAGCAAATATATATATATATATATATATATATATATATATATATATATATATATATTTTTTTTTTTTTTTTTTTTTTTTTTTTGGTCCTACGACGAGGAGTTTCCCACCGCCTGCACGAGACGGGAACTAGTCTCCTGCGGGTGTTTGTTCGGCACCTCGATGGGTGACATCCCTCTCCAATGAGATTTTTTTTCATACTCAAGACTCGAACCCGAAACCTTGGTTAAGGGACGAGAGGCCTTAACCACTCACGCCAATCTCAATTGGTGTGTATATATATATATATATATATATATATATATATATATATATATATATATATACTACTTTCAGTCAAAAATAAAAAAAATATATACTAATTAGTAAATATGATAATATATGTTATTATTGATTATATACTAATCTTTTTAATAATATATGTTGTCACTAATTATAATCTAATCCATAGAGATATATATACAAATTAATAGATCTGATAAGATTTTCTTCGGAAAAAAAAAACTGATAAGAATGATGACTTTCCATCAATTGTTATTACCTTGGCTAACTATGCTTTGTGTGTTATTATAAGTCTCATTTATCTATCTACATATTTGATTATTAACATTATATTATAAACATATTTAAATATATTGTATATAATTGTTATAAAATTTGATGATTTTTAGTTATTATTATATTTGGTGAGTTTGTTCTTTTTTTTTATTGTAAGATTATTTTGTGAATTTTGTTTTATTATTATTGTGCTTGTGAGACTAAAAAGTCTTTCAAAACTTGAAAAAAAATTAGTATGGGTTATAAATACATGTATTTTCTTCTTGTATCATTTGATATAAAAATCAATTTTAATTTTACGTATAAAACTAATTAATAAATAATTTTATAAAAGTAATTATTTATTAATATTTATTTGTTAGAAATTAGATATTTAAATAATTAAAGTAAAAAAAAATTATAGCCCCCTTTGGTTTCCTAGATCCGTTGTTTGACCCCATATATTCCAAAAAAACGTATTTTAGCAGCAACTTCAACGACTTGACTTCGTCAGAACTGGAAGTATAGTCTTTCATGATGAAATTAATTGTGGAGTCGTTAACACGGAACTGGAAGTGGGAACGCTATGTTATAGCAGGCAGACTTTAATTTATGGCGAAAATAAATCTCTTCATGCCAAAGTCCATTGGAGGAGTAATATGCTAGGCTGCTAGCACATTTTTTAGACACATCATTTTTAACATCTCGTGTATTTTAGGTGAAATTTAGGTAGGAAATCTGTTGAGAAAAGTAAGGAATTATGTTTATGACCTTGAATCTATAACTATTAACTTATTAATAAATATTAAAAAAATAACTTCTGTTATGTAGAACCAAATACGTTTTAAATGGAAAATGAAATTTATTAAATAAAGATTAAAATATGTTTTTCATCCCTATAAAATATGAAAAGTTTGGTTTTTGTCCCTAGGAATTTTTTTTGTACATTTTACGTCTTCCTAAAATTGAAATGTGTGAATTTTGGGCTCGGAGCTAGGGTAGGAAAAAACCGAACCTACATGTGATAAAATCGAACCTATGTGTTTAATGATTGTCCACTTAAGGCCTTTCCACCTGTAAAGTATAATCCACATCATTATTTATTAAATTTTTTAACTGTTAACCCTAATTTAAACAGTAGTAGCATATTCACGCTATTTCCCCTAATTTGTTTACCGTAATGTCATTCCTTCTCCATGTGTTGGCTTCGGTTTTTCGCCTCCTTCTCCATGTTGTTTCTTGTCGACTGTTTCCAAATGGACAGATTTGCAAATTCTCAACTTGCTAGGAGATCTAATGCTGGACGATTGTCAGCTTCTTCATCTGGGAGGTACAGTAGGGAGTGTCTTTGTTGAGAGAACATGTTGTTCCTAACTTCAAGAGGCTCTATGAACCCTGGAAGACGGTTATGTGGTACTTGGGCTATAAGTGTTTTTTGTGCTATAATTTTGTGTTTTTCATGATCATGTTGTTCATCTAGTTTCATTGATGGTGTTCACAGGCTGGGTTGGGCCAGGTTTGGTCAAACCCATGACCCAACGCAAATTTAACTGGGTTGGGTTGGTTTGGTTTTTTGACATTTTTTGTTAGGTTGTTTTGGGTTGGGTCAATGGGTCAAAGCATTTAAATTTGTTTGTTACTTTTAAAAAATCAGTAATTTTTTATAAGCTAAAATTTTATTAAAATGCAATTGAATTTAGTACAAAACTAGTACCATACAACAAGATAGGAGTTCACATCCTCTATTTGTTACAATAATATAAAAAAATTTAAAAACAAAAGCAAATCCATAAAACTCTATGACCCATCCCTGTTACTCACATGTCCCATGTAACACCTTAGAGGATATTACCTTTTTCTCCTTATATTGCTAAATTAATAAAAATTAGCATATAAGAATATCAGAGTTAACTATGCGGAAACTAAAACTTAAACTTATATTACATGAAATAAATTTAGTACAAAGCTCTTGACACTTATGTGTCGTACAAGACATAAGCAGGATACATAAAACATAAACTAAATTCCCATACATTGGAAATTATACTAAACTATACTAATAACATCTTGGCACTTATGTGCCGTATAAGACATAAGCATGATACATAAAACATAAACTAAATTCCCATACATTGGGAATTATACTAAATTATACTAATAACATCTTCCTTCAGGAAGGCAGCTCCGTGCTCCAAGCTCCTCCCACCAGGCGTTCACTTGCTAACCTGTAAAAACATGAAAACTAAAGGGATGCACTAATGCAAAAAAGACTTTTTACATCGGTTAAAAATGACTTTTTACATCGGTTGTACGACCGTTATAAATGCAGGCGATAACTTTTTATATCAGACTTGAACGATGATATAAAAAATCCTTTTTACATCGGTTCTTTATATGATCGATGTAAAATGTTAACTTTTTACATCACTTCTTTTTGTAACCGATGTAAAAAGTTCATTTTTTACAATGTAAAATAGTGAGCTTTTTACATCAGTTATAATTATAACCGATGTAAAAAGTCAATTTCCAATAATAAATATATTATTTTGGATAATAATTTCAATCCATTTGATATTATATAAAATATAAAAATTTAAAACAATCATAAATAATTAAAATAAATTTCATCAATAAAGTCATAACTTAAATGAATATATTATTTAGCCATATATATATATATATATATATAAAAACCAATATATTAACATTATAAAATAATGGCTAGAGAAAAACCTCTATGAGAAAATGCATTCTCAATATATTTCACAACACGCATAATGTAAATATAACAAACTAGTGCTTACCATATTGTCTACTAAAAAAGACGAGAGAAAAAATAGTCATTATTTCACAACTCAAATATCACTTGAGAGAAAATAAATAAATTAAAAAAAGCTAGGAACTAGGAACTTAAAATGAAACATTATCATTGAATTTCTATAAAGGTCCTTCAGGAAACTACTAGATTTGGGTTCTGCTAAAAGAGACTCACTCCAAAAAAAAAAACTACATTTAATTCTTTGACTTCTACTTATTTCAGCTTCAAAATTTATTGCATTTTCACCATCAAAATATACATTAGTTATATCATATAACCACAGTTAAACTGATCAATTTCTCATGTTGATAGTACTTAGTTCTACATTCAATCTGTTGAGCATTTGGTTTCCAAGTGGCAGACAAACACGCAATTAGTTTTCACTTTTCAGTAATTTAAACTTCATATGATAATGCAGTTATCACTTATCAAAACACTATTAGTTGTTATTTCAGCTATAAGATTAAAACAGTCATGGCTAGCAATAATCACTATTTAGATTCACTATCTGCAGATATGCTATACTTTAACTATACTTTAGTCTGTTTTGAAAGCAATAATGTGAATTTGAATAATCGACTGTACTTTAACTGTAACTGGAATAAGCTCTCGATAATTGATGCCATAATAATAGAAAAGCAATCAAAATAGATATAGAATGAGTGTAAGGATAGAATGATATAGAATGACATTGCTAAACATATTTACTCTGTTAGGATACCATTATTTGGTTTCTTCGCTACTTTACATCCATCTTTTATTTTCTTTTTTAACCTTGAACTTATGAGCTCACCGTTCCAGTGTTCGGTTCAGTTTCAAAATATTAGAAGAAACCAAATCCTCTCCAATAAAAAAAACAAAAACAAATGTTCATGTGAAAGACAGAATGTTTCAAATCTGAATTCATGGAGGGGTATATAACATACCTTTCTGATCAAGTTCCAAGCAAAACATTGGAGACATTAGTAACCTATTTTCAAGCTTTTGTGAAAGCTCCCATCAAAGTCCCCATAAAACTCAATCTAGAAGTCCATTTTTTTTTAAAAAAAAAAAAAAGAAAAGAAAAAAAGGAAACACTCGTAAACAGTACCCAAAAGAAAAAGAATTCAACCTAAGTAAATGTAAAATTGTAAATACAACATTAGGCTAAAAAGGTGAAACAATTTACCAATTCAAATGCGAAGGATACTACTACCTCTGTTTCATTTTAAGCGTCAATTTTTAAGGAAAAATGATTTTTTTTTATCTTTCATTTTAAAAGTTTCAAAAATCACTATTTCATTAATAATATCCTTAGAGAGAGAGAGAGTGAGTGAGATAAAAAATAATAATAAATGATAAAAAAATAGTTAATAAATAAAAGATATAGTATAAAACACTCTGAAGGATAGTCCTAACACATTTCCAGCAGCTATTGCTCCTATTAGTGGCTCCAAGGACAGTCCTATCTAATATCTTGCTGTTATACATTAATATTGGTCTTAGTTAAGTAATTAGTCAATTTTTCCAAGGGCAGTTATCCTGGGTGCCTGTTGTTCCTAAAAGTGTATACTACTATACTTAAGTATTTTTCTGCTCTCATGTTATGATATCTGTTACTGGCTCTCAAGTTCAAAAACTGAGAACAAAACTACAGAGAAAGCCAACTGTTCAACCAATTAAATTACTCAATAAAATTTCTCCCAAGTTTTGGCCTCATGCATAACATTTTACTAACTAAACAAGATATAAGAATTCTGCAGGTATCTAATGTAAGGTAATTTTGATTACTTTGTTAATTCACAGGCCTGTTTCAAACCAGTCCACACACCTCGGCAAAGCAAATGGCATAATAACAAAAAAAGAAAAGAAGAAAAATATACTAAAACACAGTGAATACCTTAGCAACAACTTTGGGCGGGTAATTTCCTCCTAGTCTTGCATCTACACACCTAAGATGGATTTGCGACCTTGTTTCTTCACAATTGTAATTTTAATAGAGACAAAATCCCCACCTTTTAAGAAACCACATGATTAATTTGATAATATAATTTTTTCAATAAATATAATATAATGATATTATAAATAACAAGGACTTGTTTTTCAATTAATTAATTTGAGTCGTAACAAATGAAAAAAAGGACAATATGTCAAATTACCAGGCTCAAGAAATCTCCCTACTTTATGTCCTCTGCTTCAATAGCTCTGTTTAGGATACCTCCTGATGTAGCACTAGATAAAGAAGAAAAACCAGATCAAATTTATGAGTTACAATCATTTCATGGCAATTGAATCCAGATCTAAACCCACCTCTTCTATCGAGTCAGAAGAATTACTTTATTCTTAAGTAACATGCTGAGATATGTGGCAAGGGGAACATCTCCTTTCCTGAATAATAACATCGATTTCTTCAATGACCTCAGAAGCTCAAAAACTTTATAATTAGTATGATTATTCTATATAAAAGAACTTACTAGTCCATTTCCATCTTTTTGTAAGCACATTTTTCACATTTTCTCAAGCAAAGGAAGAAAACTGAAAAACGATAAAGTGAAGAAAAATAAATGAAATGAAAAGCTGGAAATATAAAATAAATAGAAGCAAAATACCTGAGTAAGGTACTTGAGCTGTGGTTGCTTTAAAATTGTGTATATTTAGGTTGTTATATCTTTTGTCAACATGTTGCCATTGATCTAATAATCAATAAATGCTTTTCCTATACAAATATTAAATCAAGGAATTAAGCATAAGTATTTGGAAATACTAATAACAGGAAACAAGACTCTTATCTTTATAATTCTTACGTCATGGAAGGAGACTTAAATAAACCTTGTTCATTTACTAGTGCCTCTCATATTACCTCTGCATCACACTATTCCTTAATCCATTGTCCCTAATTAAACCATTCATAGCTTATGTCAAGTTACTTAAAAAATCAGTTTTTGGTTAGTTATAGTTTAATTAGCTAGCTAGCTGTCATAATATTTCTGTTATCTCTCATACATATGCTATATATAAAAAAGCTGCACATGTATAGATCAAGCAGCTTCTTTTTTATAAGCAAATGTACAAGAGAAATTTTTAATAAAAGGTATTCACAACTAAATGTATTTCATGAAACATGTTAACTCAAATCATCATATAAGGCCAAACAAAGCCTTCTCAGTCTCTTCCAACTTCAAAGACACATGTTCCTACCTGTGTGGATTGTGGAAGATGACCAAACAGTGCTACTTCAAAAGAAGAGGGAGCTTCGGGACCTGCATAAGAAATCATTTTACCAGACAACATCAAATCCAAGGTATGATCCTAAGAAACAGTAACGTAGAGGTGATGAAGGTAATAGCTATGAGTGTTTTATACTATATCTTTTATTTATTAACTATTTTGTTATCATTTATTATTATTTTTATTCTCACTCTCTCTCTCTCTAAGGATATTATTAATGAAATAGTGATTTTTGAACTTTTAAAATGAAAGATAAAAAAAAATCATTTTTTCCTTAAAAATTGACGCTTAAAATGAAACAGAGGTAGTAGTATCCTTCGCATTTGAATTGGTAAATTGTTTCACCTTTTTAGCCTAATGTTGTATTTACAATTTTAACATTTACTTAGGTTGAATTCTTTTTCTTTTGGGTACTGTTTACGAGTTGTTTCCTTTTTTCTTTTCTTTTTTTTTTTTTTAAAAAAAAAATGGACTTCTAGATTGAGTTTTATGGGGACTTTGATGGGAGCTTTCACAAAAGCTTGAAAATAGTTACTAATGTCTCCAATGTTTTGCTTGGAACTTGATCAGAAAGGTATGTTATATACCCTCCATGAATTCAGATTTGAAACATTCTGTCTTTCACATGAACATTTGTTTTGTTTTTTTTATTGGAGAGGATTTGGTTTCTTCTAATATTTTGAAACTGAACCGAACACTGGAACGGTGAGCTCATAAGTTCAAGGTTAAAAAAGAAAATAAAAGATGGATGTAAAGTAGCGAAGAAACCAAATAATGGTATCCTAACAGAGTAAATATGTTTAGCAATGTCATTCTATATCATTCTATCCTTACACTCATTCTATATCTATTTTGATTGCTTTTTCTATTATTATGGCATCAATTATCGAGAGCTTATTCCAGTTACAGTTAAAGTACAGTCGATTATTCAAATTCACATTATTGCTTTCAAAAACAGACTAAAGTATAGTTTAAAGTATAGCATATCTGCAGATAGTGAATCTAAATAGTGATTATTGCTAGCCATGGACTGTTTTAATCTTATAGCTGAAATAACAACTAATAGTGTTTTGATAAGTGATAACTGCATTATCATATGAAGTTTAAATTACTGAAAAGTGAAAACTAATTGCGTGTTTGTCTGCACTTGGAAACCAAATGCTCAACAGATTGAATGTAGAACTAAGTACTATCAACATGAGAAATTGATCAGTTTAACTGTGGTTTATATGATATAACTAATGTATATTTTGATGGTGAAAAATGCAATAAATTTTGAAGCTGAAATAAGTAGAAGTCAAAGAATTAAATGTAGTTTTTTTTTTGGAGTGAGTCTCTTTTAGCAGAACCCAAATCTAGTAGTTTCTGAAGGACCTCTATAGAAATTCAATGATAATGTTTCATTTTAAGTTCCTAGTTCCTAGCTTTTTTTAATTTATTTATTTTCTCTCAAGTGATATTTGAGTTGTGAAATAATGACTATTTTTTCTCTCGTCTTTTTTAGTAGACAATATGGTAAGCACTAGTTTGTTATATTTACATTATGCGTGTTGTGAATATATTGAGAATGCATTTTCTCATAGAGGTTTTTCTCTAGCCATTATTTTATAATGTTAATATATTGGTTTTTATATATATAATATATATAAGGCTAAATAATATATTCATTTAAGTTATGACTTTATTGATGAAATTTATTTTAATTATTTATGATTGTTTTTAAATTTTTATATTTTATATAATATCAAATGGATTGAAATTATTATCCAAAATAATATATTTTATTTATTGGAAATTGACTTTTAACATCGGTTTATAATTATAACTGATGTAAAAAGGCTCACTTTTTTACATTGTAAAAAATGAACTTTTTACATCGGTTACAAAAAGAAGTGATGTAAAAAGTTAACATTTTACATCGATCATAAAAAGAACCGATGTAAAAAGGATTTTTTTATATCATCGTTCAAGTCTGATATAAAAAGTTATCGCCTGCATCTATAACGGCCGTACAACCGATGTAAAAAGTCATTTTTAACCGATGTAAAAAGTCTTTTTTGCATTAGTGCATCCCTTTAGTTTCCATGTTTTTACAGGTTAGCAATGTGAACGCCTGGTGGGAGGAGCTTGGAGCACGGAGCTGCCCTTCCTGAAGGAAGATGTTATTAGTATAATTTAGTATAATTCCCAATGTATGGGAATTTAGTTTATGTTTTATGTATCATGCTTATGTCTTATACGGCACATAAGTGCCAAGATGTTATTAGTATAGTTTAGTATAATTTCCAATGTATGGGAATTTAGTTTATGTTTTATGTATCCTGCTTATGTCTTGTACGACACATAAGTGCCAAGAGCTTTGTACTAAATTTATTTCATGTAATATAAGTTTAAGTTTTAGTTTCCGTATAGTTAACTCTGATATTCTTATATGCTAATTTTTATTAATTTAGCAATATAAGGAGAAAAAAGGTAATATCCTCTAAGGTGTTACATGGGGCATGTGAGTAACAGGGATGGGTCATAGAGTTTTATGGATTTGCTTTTGTTTTTAAATTTTTTTATATTATTGTAACAAATAGAGGATGTGAACTCCTATCTTGTTGTATGGTACTAGTTTTGTACTAAATTCAATTGCATTTTAATAAAATTTTAGCTTATAAAAAATTACTGATTTTTTAAAAGTAATAAACAAATTTAAATGCTTTGACCCATTGACCCAACCCAAAACAACCTAACAAAAAATTTCAAAAAACCAAACCAACCCAACCCAGTTAAATTTGATTGCGTTGGGTCATGGGTTTGACCACAACCTGGCCCAACCCAGCCTGTGAACACCATCAATGAAACTAGATGAACAACATGATCATGAAAAAACACAAAATTATAGCACAAAAAAACACTTATAGCCCAAGTACCACATAACCGTCTTCCAGGGTTCATAGAGCCTCTTGAAGTTAGGAACAACATGTTCTCTCAACAAAGACACTCCCTACTGTACCTCCCAGATGAAGAAGCTGACAATCATCCAGCATTAGATCTCCTAGCAAGTTGGAGATTTGCAAATCTGTCCATTTGGAAACAGTCGACAAGAAACAACATGGAGAAGGAGGCGAAAAACCGAAGCCAACACATGGAGAAGGAATGACATTACGGTAAACAAATTAGGGGGAAATAGCGTGAATATGCTACTACTGTTTAAATTAGGGTTAACAGTTAAAAAAATTAATAAATAATGATGTGGATTATACTTTACAGGTGGAAAGGCCTTAAGTGGACAATCATTAAACACGTAGGTTCGGTTTTATCACATGTAGGTTCGGTTTTTTCCTACCCTAGCTCCGAGCCCAAAATTCACACATTTCAATTTTAGGAAGACGTAAAATGTAAAAAAAAAATTCCTAGGGACAAAAACCAAACTTTTTCATATTTTATAGGGATGAAAAACATATTTTAATCTTTATTTAATAAATTTCATTTTCCATTTAAAACGTATTTGGTTCTACATAACAGAAGTTATTTTTTTAATATTTATTAATAAGTTAATAGTTATAGATTCAAGGTCATAAACATGATTCCTTACTTTTCTCAACAGATTTCCTACCTAAATTTCACCTAAAATACACGAGATGTTAAAAAATGATGTGTCTAAAAAATGTGTTAGCATATTACTCCTCCAATGGACTTTGGCATGCAGAGATTTATTTTCGCCATAAATTAAAGTCTGCCTGCTATAACATAGCGTTCCCACTTCCAGTTCCGTGTTAACGACTCCACAATTAATTTCATCATGAAAGACTATACTTCCAGTTCCGTGTTGAAGATTTCAAAGTAAACTGGAAAGCGACAAGGTTCAGTTCCTGCTAAAATACGTTTTGGAATATAACGGGTCACAAGTTAGTATGAGAAAGGTTGTCTTGAAAGATTCAAGTTAGCATTAAAATGTTTATTTAAATAAACCACGATTCAATTTGATCATTAAGTTGAGATGAATTTTGTTCTTTAATCATAAAATATCATCAAATTGGTTCTGAAAAGAAAAAAAGTTCATAACAATAATTAATTGATTTTGATGTTTATCATAAACTTTTCATGTAATTGATTTTGAAAAATTAATAATAAAGGCGGCAGACGGATCTTCTTGGAAGAAGACATTGGGGGAACTGTCCTCCAATAACTTCTAAATTTTCTGAATATAATATACATGTGTAATTATGATTTTGCCCATAATATTTTTTATTTATTTATAAGAATCAAACTCAAATACCAAAAAATTTACCACAACTCACGTATACTGTTCAATTAAATGAGCTAGATCTTCTTATATATTATGTCCATAATATATATGAAAATGCAATATAAAATATCAATCTAGGTATAATATAAGTATTGCTTCAACAAATTTATGTATATGAACATTGTTCCCACATGCAATATAAATTTTCTGGATCTGGTAAAGGCAATGATTTGAAAGAACAGAGGATAAAAAAATTGAGTATATAATTTGATGATAAAGTAGAATTAGATTAATTACTTTTTAAAGTGCAACATAGTTGTAATTTATAAACCTAGCTCACAGTAAAAAAAACATATTATTTTAAAACCATTAAAAATTTTCATTTCTTCCACAATTGGCTTCCCTGCATAATTGATTTTGGAAATAAAAAAAAATTAAACCAAAAAAATTTTAGTTGTTGTACTCCTTAATTTCTTATTTTATTTGAAGTCAAAACAAATATTTTAAAAATTATTAATAATTATAGAATTAATTAAGAATTTTTTTATGGATGTAATAATTTTGTAGGGTTAACTTTGTATTTTTTTTATGCATGTAATAGTTTTGTAGGGTCAACTAGTTTGACGTCATCAACTATTTTGAATATATGAAAGATTAAAAACACATTTTACTCATAAAATTACATGTGATTGTCCCGTTAGACTCATTGATAATGCGACAAGTCGCTAGATTACAAATGTTTCCTAATATAAAAAAATTCGTAGAATGTTTCTTAATTTATGATAATAAAATATAAAATTTATTTTAAACTTATTTTTAAATTATTAAAACATTTGATAAAATATATTTAATTCCATTTAATTAATACCTTAAGAGCTTGTTTGATGACCTGAATAGGATAGGAAGCTATCCTATCCTGCTATAATAAATCGTTTTGGTGCATTAATATGATATGATTTGTTTATCTTATTATCTATTTTATCATATTTGTGTAATGAATTTTTTATCTTGAAGGGGGAGTTGAGTTAGAAAACAATAGGATAGGATAACTACTCTCTCTGCCTCCCTTTTATCACCCTACCCCTTCCACAACTGCTTTTACCACCATTGTCGCCACCATCATAGTCATTGCCACCAATTATTGTCACAACTATTATCAATCGTTGTTGTCATCACTATCATTACTTTCACCATCGCCACAATTACCACCATCACTGCCAGTAATCCCCCGATCACCATCATTGTCCTCGCCACCACCGTAGCCGCCATCCCCACTGATTCCACCATCGCCAGTCATCATTACTACTACCACAGTTGTTACTACCACCTTGGCACCACTGCCACCACTATCACTAAAGTTGGGTATATGGAGCAAGGCCTACAGGCTGACCATTTAACCCACAACCTGCCACTGGCCACTGGCCTAAAAAAATTGGCCTATTTATGATTGCGGGCTTTTAAGCTCGATGTATTTAGCTTGTGATTTAAATAGATTGACCTGTGGGCTTCTTAATCATATTTTTAAAATAATAATAATAATTCACACCGGCTGTAACTTATAGTTTTTTTGAACATCTTTCACTTCTTTCTTTCCTATTAGACATTTGATTGAACTCTTAATAAATTTAATTGTGGGGGACTAAAGGCCATAAGTATGTCCGATGATGCTTGTTTCTAGTGCTAAAATAAGGTTGACTCCAAGGACGAAAAAGTAGGGAAAAAGATACAAAGATTTAGTCATAAAAACCAAAGTTTTGCACCACACAAATGTTTTTAAGGGATAAAGTTCAAAAATGGAACTTTTAAAGATAAGTCAATATAAATATAACTATAAACTACAATTTAATTCTTTATTTATTGTATCTTTTTTTATCTAGTTTCGTGTGTGGCGGGTTGGCCCATTACCTTGTGGGTAATGCGGTGGCATATGCGGACTGGTTAAATGTTAGCCTGTTGATTTTGCAGTCTTATATGAATGGGCCCATTTATATTGTGTGACTATGTGGGGTGGAGCTAAACGAGTTTACTGGTCTATATACCCAGCTCTAGCCATCGCCAGTGCAACCACCACCGCTACTATCGTTGTCACCACCTATCACTATATCTAGTTTCCATCAAATATAGGACATGATAAACACAATAATTTAACACAATTATGAATTAAGAAAGGCCGCAAATTTTAAACAAGAACACCATAATATTTATGTATAAACAATCCACTAATAAAAAATTACCAACAAGCAATCATATAAAAAATAACACTAAGCAATTATATAACAAAATAACAAAAATTAAGTAAGATCTCGGGTTTGAGTTTTGTAGATGAAAAAAAATTGTTTAGAGGAAAGGACCTATTAAAGATAATAAACCAGTCCCAACCGACAAGACTCATCGACAAAAGGCGATGATAAATATTTTGCGTATATAGCATGGTTCCAAAAAAATATAAGAAAATGTATATTTTTTTAGGAGAAAATATAAGAAAATATATAACACTATATAATTGAAACTACATATAATTAAACTGCCACTTAAAAGCTTTATTGGATTGGTCATAACCAAAACTAAATAAGCCTCTTGAATATTTGGGGATTCCTATTAGAGCTAATCCTAGGAGAATATTTGGGGATTCCTTTTGGAGCTAATCTTAGGAAGGAGGACACTTGGAAGAAGGTAATTAGTATGTTTCACAAGAAGTTGGCTACGTGGAAACACAAAACCTTATCCTTGGCGGGAAGGGTATGTCTTATAAACTTTGTTTTTATCCTCTCTACCTTTATTCCTTCATGTCTTTCTTTAAAATGCCTAAATGTGTGGTAAAAAAAATAGAGAGAATTCAAAGAGATTTCCTTTGGGGAGGGGAGATAGGAACCAAAAGAATTTGTTGGGTAAGTTGGGAGAGGATTTGTAGTCCAAGATGTCAAGGCGGACTAGGGATCAAGGACATCACTATTTTTAATGATGCCTTATTGGCTAAATGGAGGTGGAACCTCTTCCACCAAAGTGAGAGTCTTTGGGGGTAAAGTGTTAACTTCTAGGGTATGGGGGTTGGAGAAGCTTAGTTGGGGACGAAGTGGGGAGTGATGCCTCTATGGTGGAGAGACTTGAAAGGAGTATGCAGGGGAAGGCAGCCCTTTAAAATGGTTTGATAGTATAATGGAATGGAGACTCGGGGAGGGTGGGTACACTAGTTTCTGGCTAGACAATTGGTGTGGGGATGGATGCTTAGCATATAAGTTTCCCAAACAATACCTGAACTCAGAACAAAAGGAAGAAGCCATTTTAAATGTGGGGTTTTGGGATAGTGGAGTATGGTCTTGGGATCTCAAGTGGCAGAGGCATTGGTTTGATTGAGAAGGGCACAAATGTAGAAAATCTATACCAGCTGTTGAACGGCGTCCAATTACACAGAGGGAATAAAGATTCGTGGTTTTGGACTGAGGATCCATTTGGTGTATTCTCAGTTAGATCTGCATATAGTGCTCTACACAGAATCCTGAGGGGAAGTACTTGTGACAACAACTGGGATAATATCTGGAGACTTAAAGTGCCTTCTAAGGTGAAGTTTATGTTAATGAGGTTGCGCCTGAACAGACTTCCTACAATTGACAATCTGAAAATCAGGAACATTCCGCTGGAAGAAAACCGAGATGTCTGTATTTTCTGTGGTGTTTGTGAAGAAACCGCCCAACACATTCTCTTCATTTGTCCTCTCTCACAAGATATATGGTACCAGTGCTGTAAGTGGCTTAACTTTCTGTCAGTCTTTCCAGGATCCACTGAAATGCACATGGATCAAATGCCTGGTGTGGTTAGTATCGAGATGTCATTTTGATAGGTGGAAGACTTTGTGGTGCGCTGTGGTTTGGTGCATCTGGAAACACTGAAATGAATGTGTGTTCAGGGCTGCAACTTTTAACAGAGAAAATTCACTGTATCAGATATCCTTCTCGGCTTGGAGCTGGCTAAGAGCTTATGATGGCAACTTCAAATCCTCTTTCGCCCAGTGGACCGATGAACCCTGGGGTCTGCATGTTGTCAACGTGATTATATCTCAGTCATTGGTAGGGAAGCGTGATTAATGCATTAAACACATTTATTACATTGCTAATTGCTGGACCTTCATGGACTTATAGTGGGGCGGTTTTGGTGATCCCAAGTCTGAATTTTCTTGGTTTCTTTTGGGAAAGGGGTAGTGGTGGATATACAGATGGCACCATTTTAATTGGTAACCACAGAGGTCCCTGTTTTGCTTTTGGACAGGACACAATTATATTCTTGGTTATTCCTATTTATGCTAATGTGGCACAAATATTACATAACCACTGAATTTTCTGGTGTCCTTTGTATATGGGTAGGTACCCCTTGTACCTTTCATATTCTATATATATACTTTGTTTTGCTTACCAAAAAAAAAAAAAAAAAACCAAAAACTAAAGTCTTGATTAAAAGTGAAAATTTTGAATGTAAAATAGAATTATTGAAGACTATTTATGATCACACTACAAAGTAATTAAATAACAAGTAGGAAGAATAATAATAACATTTTCCTCACGTTATTTTGGTGGTATAAATTTTGTGTTACTGTGAAATCTATTTACAAAACTAATTCATCAACTCCTCCAAAATAAGTAAAACTACTTTTTCACAACTCTATTTTTGCATTTATTTTACACTCTTTTATCTCTCTTTTTTTTTTCTTATCATATCACTTATTACATTTTTCATTTATTTCATTTATTTTTCTTATTTCACTCTTCCCTCCTAATTAAGGGTATCTTCGAGAATGAAGTTTTGAATAGAAAAAAGAGAGAGAATTATTTTTTTCTTATTTTTAAATAAAGAGTTAAATAATATTTATAAACTAATAAAAAATTAGAATATAGAAAAATATTTTTTTTTGTTGATCAATCATTTTAATTTCTTTTATCTTAAAAATATCAATTTAAAGAATATTTATTATAGAAATAAAAAAAAATTGTCCTTTCCATCTGTAATTTTCAAACATAGGTTAACTGCCACCTCAAGGGTATAAAAAAAAAAAGATTTTCTGTAAAATAATTTAATGTGAAATTTATCCTTGAAAAAAAATATGTGGAATTTATAATAGGGAAAATGCTAATATGTACGGCAGCACGAAAACTTTTATAACCCTCCCAGTGCTCCCACCGCCTTTATTTCTGACAAAGCCTTTGTTTTGAAATTTCTAATTTAACTTCAACCAATAAGATTTCAACATATGTTTTTTGTAACCAACAAGTTTTTGGCCTGGCCTGAGTATCACTAAACATGATTGAAAAAGAAGATTTTACTAAAGGTAATTAATCAGATTTTCGATGGAAATTTGTTACTGACTAATGGATACTTTACACTAATAATATGATTAAAAAAAAAGTATATGTTTTTGTTTAATTTCGTGCGATTTTTGTATTATGCAGTTTACACTATTAAGAATAAATATTTCCTAGCAGCTCATGAATTGAATTGGGTTTTGTATGCAGTGGCTCAAGGAGCAAAGGTTACTTTCACAAACAAGTGCTCATACACAGTATGGCCAGTAACCCTAACCGGTGACCAAAAGCCCCAGTTATCATCAACAGGTTTCGAGTTGGGTCCAGGAGCATCCAACTCTCTGGACCTTCCATCTCCATGGTCGGGTGCGTTCTGGGCTCGAACCGGATGCTCCAACAACAACGGAAGGTTCAGCTGCGCCACAGCGGATTGCGCCTCCGGTCAAGTCGCATGCAACGGTGCAGGTTCAATCTTACCGGCAACAAAGCTAGAAATCACCGTTGCACCAAACGGAGGACAAGATTACTACGACGTGAGCAACGTGGACGGGTTCAACGTGCCCATGTCCGTAACCCCACAAGGTGGAAGCGGCTATTGCAAAACCTCAAGCTGTCCTAAGAAAATCAACGATGTGTGCCTTGCGGATCTCCAAGTGAAAGGATCCGATGGCAAAGTAATCGCTTGCAAGAGTGCTTGCGTGGCTTTCGGGGACGATAAATATTGTTGCAAAGGTGCATATGACAAGCCTCAGACGTGTCCACCTACGACCTACTCTGAGTTTTTCGAGCAGCAGTGTCCTGATGCTTATTCCTACGCTTACGATGATACAAACAGCACTTTCACTTGTTCCAACGGGCCTGACTATGTCATCACATTCTGTCCTAATCCGTGACCAGTGACCTCTACAAAAGAAACTTTGTTGCTCAATCCTTAGTATAAATAAGAGCATATACCAATATATATACTAAGAGAGCCATAGGTGACGACATAATTAAAACATTTTCGATGATTGTATTAATGAATTATCGTTCTATATATAAACTTTAATTTTTATATATACTTTCTTTTCTGTGACTAATTTGTTTTGGGGGTTTGTTTATGATAGCTCCTTTTCGCCTAGCCTTCATTGAACTTTCATTATAGTTAAGAACCGTCTCCAGATTGACGGACACACATTCAAGGCATGAGCTGGACTTTAAATTATATCTATGTTGCACTTTAAAAGTAATTCACTAATTCTACTTTATCATCAAATAATATACTCAATTTTTTTTAATCCTCTGTTCTTTCCAAAATCATTGCCTTTCCTATATATATATATATATATATATATATATATATATATATATATATATATATATATATATATATTTCTTTTTTGCTGATTAGAAATTTTATATTATGGATACAATATTTGTATACATAAATTTGTAGAAACAATACTTATATAATTATAGATTGATATTTTATATTGCATTTCATATTATGGACACAATTCATAATTACACATGTATATTGAAGACAGTTGTCCCAATGTCTTCCGAGTAGATCCGTCTGCCGCCTTCCGAGAAAATTTTAAAAGTTATTGAATACAGTTTTCTAATTATTGTTATGAACTTTTTTTTTTTTTTTTTCCAGAACCAACTTGATGTTATTTTATGATTAAAGAACAAAATTCATCTCAACTTAACGATCAAATTGAAGCGTGTTATTTAAATAAACATTTTAATGCTAACTTGAAGCCTTCAAGACAAACTTTCTCATACTAACTTCTTGTGATCCATCAAAGGGAGTCTTTGACCCCATATATTCCAAAAAACGTATTTTAGCAGCAACTTCAACGACTTGACTCCGTCAGAACTGGAAGTATAGTCTTTCATCATGAAATTAATTGTGGAGTCGTTAACACGCGAACTGGAAGTGTGGGAACGCTATGTTACTGCAGGCAGACTTTAATTTATGGCGAGAAAATACATCTCTGCATGCCAAATTCCATTGGAGGAGTAATATGCTAACACATTTTTAGACACATCATTTTTAACATCTTGTGTACTTTAGGTGAAATTTAGGTAGGAAATCTGTTGAGAAAAGTACGAAATTATGTTTATGACCTAGAAACTATAACTATTAACTTATTAATAAATACTAGTATTAAAAAATCACTTCTATGATGTAGAACCAAATACGTTTTAAATGGAAAATGAAATATATTAAATAAATTAAGAATGATACTCATTAAATTTGCGAGTCTCTGAGCCACCACTTCAAGGGACCACGCACGTTTGTCTGGAGGACATTGACATTGCTTCCATCGCAGATGCTTCCGCACCAAACATTCTTAAAGAATTACAGAGTGATTAAGAGTGCTTTAGAGAAATCTCTATAGATGATAGATCTATCATCTTTCTACTCGTTTTGTAAACCTTGTGTTTGAGAATACGTTATACACATTGTACTATGGGTTTCTTTGCTAAAAAAATTAATAAATTTTACTCAATAATAGAAAGTATTACGTATATTAAAAAATATGTTAAAGTATATTATTAACATATTTTAGTTTCATCAAGTAGATAAATGTTGATGATATGCAACCCAAGAAAATTAAAAAATGGTTTATATATGGAGGGGAATATATATCTTTAAACACATTTATGCACATGAAGACTTTTCTCTACAAAATAGTCTTCAAGTTCTAGAGTGCGTTTAACTTACTCTACTATTGTGAATCCGTGGTCTTGTCGCATTGTAGTCATCATTTTTAAACGGAATACTCTCATGTGCATTTGTCCAAGAGATTAAATATTTTTTCTATACTTTTTGTACATAAAAAATTATTTTATCTAATATATTATATAAAAGAATTCTTTTTCAATGTAAATCATATCACGTGTACTTAACAACATAATGATTCCGTTTCTTACATAAAATATTTTTAATAACCATAATTTTAGTAATTATAAATTAATTAAAATAAACATTATTTTTAATGAAATCACATTATTTTTATAATTAAAAAATAGATGATGAATGCTGAATTAAAATATCTATTAAAATATAATTTATTAAAATATTGGTGATAAATGTTTATTAGTATCTTCAATAAATCATCATGATGAAAACAAAAAGTATTATATGTTAAATAAAATAACTTAGAGCAGAAAAATAGAGAAGAAAAAAAGACAAGAGTTTGAGAATGATAATTGTGCATATTTTTTCCAAACGGAGTAACCTATTTATGTGTGAAATGTAATGAAAATTATGAGTTGATTTTAGGATTCATATTTAGGGCCTATTTGGGTAAGAGTAATAAATTACCATTCAATAAATCTTCTTTGACTAGTACTGGTCCTTTAGAGTTTAGATATTATATATTATGATGTTTGCAAGGGGACCTTCTCCCTTTGTTTAAATTCAATTGATAATCTTCGGTATTATGTGCTCTTTATTGATCATTACTCCAAATACACTTGGTCATATCCGATGAAATTTAAATCTGATGTTGCACTTTTTTTTCCTTCCAATTTTTAAAAATCTGGTGGAAAATCAATTCAATGGCAAAAAAAAGAAAAAAGACATTTCACTCTGATAATTATGGTGGGGAATTTATTAAATTCAAATAATTTTTTTTCAAAATCATGGTATCGCCCATTTAACTACTCCACCCCACACACCAAAACATAATGGTCTCTCTGAGCGAAAACATAGTCATTTACTTGAAATTGCTCGGTGCCTCTTTCATCAAGCATCCTTCCCACCACGATATTGGACTTTAATTTGTGCTCCAAACAACAACATATCTAATAAACCGGCTCTCTACTCCCACTCTCAAAATGAAATGAAATCCCTTTATTTCACTCTATTTCATCATGAACCCAACGACACCAAATCAAAAATATTTGGATGTCTATGCATTCTTTCTTATATTTTGTATTTTATCGTTATAGAAGTTACTCCATTAATTATCAAAAAGCTAAAAGGAAGGTAAAGCAGCATATATAAACAAACCACCCAGTTCAAATTAATCACAGAAAATCAATTATAAAAGCTAAACTTTATTAATTGGATGATAATTCATCAATACAATCACCGAAATCACGTGATTTTTTATTCATACTATAAGTCTATAGCCTATGTGTGGCTAATACACTCATAGTATACATACTTGTGTATGCACTTATTTCTAACCGAGACATAACCAATTAAGTCTCTCTTCTAGAAAAGCACTTCAAGGGCAGAAAGTGATGACATAATCAGGCCTGTTGGAGCAAGTGAAAGTGCTGTTCTTGTCATCGTAAGCGTAGGAATAAGCATCAGGACACTGGTCCTCGAAAATCTGAGAGTAGTTCGTAGGTGGACATGTCTCGGGGGTGTTGTTAGGTCCAGTGCAGCAATATTTATCTTCCTTGAAAGCCTCGCAAGCACTCTTGCAAGCGATTACGCTGCCATCGGATCCTTTCACTTGGAGCTCCGCAGGGCACACATCGTTGATGTTCTTAGGACAGCTCGAGGTTTTGCAATCGCCACTTCCACCTTGTGGGGTTACGGACATGGGCACGTTGAACCCGTCCACGTTGCTCACGTCGTAGAAATCTTGTCCTCCGTTTTCTGCAACGGTGATTTCTACCAAACTTGCTGGTGGGATTGCACCAGCACCGTTGCATGCGACTTGACCGGAGGCGCAATCGGCAGTGGCGCAGCTGAACCTTCCGTTGTTGTTGGAGCATCCGGTTCGGGCCCAGAACCGGCCCGACCATGGAGATGGAAGGTCCAGAGAGTTGGATGCTCCTGTAGCCAACTCGAAACCCGTTGATGATAACTGGGGCTTTTGGTCACCGGTTAGGGTTCCTGGCCATACAGTGTATGTGCACTTGTTTGTGAACGTAACCTTGGCTCCTTGAGCCACTGCATATATATAGAACCGAAATCATCAGCTTCTTCTCGCTAGGAATATATTAATTTATCCATAAACAGCATCGCTATATAGGACAAAACCCAAATGTACAAATATTATACAAAAACATATGTTAAAATCTTGTTGGTTATAATTATATTAAGAATTTAACAAGAAGACCTTTGACAGAATCAAAGGCGGTGGGAAGATATAAAATTTTTCGTGCTGCCGTATATATTAGCATTTTCCTATTATAAGCTTCACATAATTCTTTTTTGAAGGATAAATTTCAATAAATTATTTTACAGAAAATATTTTTTAAATGGAAAGTACATTTTTTTATTTATTTCTATAATAAATATTCTTTAAATTGATATTTTTTAGATAAAAGAAATTAAAATGATTGATTAACAAAAAAATAATATTTTAATACATTCTAATTTCTATATATTAGTTTATAAATATTATATAACTCTTTATTTAAAAACAATTAAAAATAATTCTTTCTCTTTTTTTCTTCAAAGCTTCATTTTCAAACATACCCAAGTTAGGAGGGAAGAGTGAAATAAGAAAGAAAATAATTGAAAAAAATGAAAAGTGTAATAAGTGATATGATAAGAGAAAAATAAAGAAATAAAAAGACTGTAAAATAAATGTAAAAAAAAAAAATAGAGTTGTGAAAAAATAGTTTTACTTATTTTAGAGGAGTTGATGAATTAGTTTGTAAATAGATTTCACAGTAACACAAAATTTATACCACCAAAATAACGTGTCGAAAATCTTATTATTGTTCTTCCTACTTGCTGTGGAAGAGCTTGAATTGCAGCATGCTTAACAACATAATTATTTGATCCAGCTTGACGGATAGGGCATACCAATTAACTTGAGCAATATCTATATATATTCTTACATAAATGAACGTAATAAGTAATAGGACACGTCTGTATGATAAAGCAAATACGCTAAGAAGGAAATAAAATGAGAAGAGGAATGTAGTTGAAATAAATATATACCGTAGAAGAGGAATGCAAAGCAAAGGCAGAGAGCAACACGGGTGGTCATCATTGTTGGATATATACTTATCGTTTTTCAGGTGCAAAAGCAATGGTGAGTTTTGCATGTTGGGAACGTTGCTATTTATAGGCTACGAGGCTAGAATCTTCAACAATCCGCATTTGGTACGTGGAGCAATTCTGTTGCATTAAGACAAGAGACTGAGTTAGTCCAAGGCTGCTGCAACCTTGACCACTAAAAGGGGCTGCCGTCATATCCGATGTGTAGAATTGTCTAAATTGTTAATGTTCTAATCTACCGGGATCCACGGCGTGAATGTTTCAATAGTTTTTTCACAAAGAAAATTCCTTCATCTTGATCTCCTATATTCTATTACGTTACGTGTGATATTTATAAACACGAAAGTTCTTTGGAAGTTAAAATGCAATTTACTTAGCAGTGTGATCACAAATAGTCTTCAATGATTCTAATTTACATTCAAATTCTCCACATTTAAGATTTTAATTAAGTGGCAGTTAATTATACTATTTTGTTATATTTTTTTTAATCATGTTATAGTGCATAGTATTCACCGGTCAGATTAACTTAGGGTTAATTATGTTTTTGGTTCCTGGACTTTTTTTATTTTTCACTTTTAGTTCTTGAACAAAAAATTGACCAGTCTTAGCCCTTTATGTTTTTGTCCGTCAATAATTTTAGTTATTTCCGTCAAATGTTGGTGTTAACTGATGATGTGGCCTTAACTTTATATTATTATTATATTACATTTTCTGGCATTTCACTTTCTGGCAGCTATAAACCACCATAAATTGTTTGGGTGAAGTGCTTATTCAAATTAAATGATTTCTAACGGCTAAAAGCATTAGCCGCCACAAATTGCTTCACTTTGAAAACTTACAAACCTTAAATATCAAACTCCGATTCACAAAAGAACAACAATTAACACAAAAAGAAAATCTATCAGTATTATACATCGAACAACTGCCCAAATCTTAAAAGAAAATCTATCTGTTGACATGAAGATTAGTTAGCTTAATCTTTTGGTATTTTTGGTTTTAATTTTCTTTTAAATATGCCAACCATGAAAGGATGTGACATTGTATTGGCTGTTTTAGTCTTAGGCATTTGAGTGATTAGTTAAGATTAGATTAGTTGATGCCTAGTGGTAACCATGACATTCAAACAAGTTATTTGATTGAACTTTAGAAATTTTAAAGTAGTAATTGGTTACATGTTAAATGTAATAGATTACCACATGTTTTTGTTATCTGGAAAAAGCTAAAACACGTAGTGTAATCGATTACATCTCGGTTTAACCGATTACATGAAGCATTTTAGCCTTTTAGTCTTATTTCTGAAAGAATTTTATTTGTCTATGTTTTAATTGATTACATCTCAGTTTAATCGATTACTATGGTTACAAAAAGTTGTTTCAGAAGGGAGATAAGCTTGGGTTAATCGATTACATTGCTATGTAACAGATTAATTCGAACCCAGAACACATATGAAGATCCTGAAGAACAATTTAACAGATTACATTGTTATGTAACAGATTAAATTGATTCTTGATTAGAACCCAAATGCTTTTATGAACATTTTAACATATTACATGACCATGTAACAGATTAAATCTGTTATATCTTTAAAATTTTATAAATACCAGCACCTCTCTCTCATTAGTGAGTGCTTTTCTGAAACTAAATCTTTTAAACACATTGAGAGAAGAGCATCAAAAGGTTCTATGAGTGTTTGATCTTCATCATTTTGAAAATGGAAAATCTAAAGGAAGATCTAGTGCTTGAAGAGATGAATGGTTCATGAAGAGCTGAAACGTGTTGATCATTCACTAAAGGTGAAATCATTCCAAAACCTTGATCTTTTTAGAAAGTTATTGATTTCTGAAATAGGATTTTTCAGGTCCTAGTAGTAGCGTTCTATTAGGAGGGTTATCTTTCTTTTCTTGTAGGGTTCAAGATTAGAAAGTTTTCTATTTTGAATTTCTTGTAGGATAAACCCCCACACCCCAACCCACTTATTTCGTAACCCAACAACAAGTGGCCCAAGCCCAAACTGCTCACTTATAGAATATGAGTCATGCACAACAATCTCCACCTTGGCGAATATTCGGCACTGTGGAAGATAACAACAAGTCCACCTCATATCCTCATATGTCTCCTGGGTTGGGGGGTCTAGTCACGTCTAGCACCGAGCAACATTCAACAAGTCCAAGCAATGCTTGAACTTGTCAGCTGTGACCATCTTGGTTAACATATCGGCTGCATTCTCTGAAGTGTGAACCTTCCTGAGCAAAATCTGACCAGATGCCATCAACTCCCTAATCTTGTGGAACCTCACATCAATATGCTTGGTTCTACCATGATACACCTAATTATTTGCCAAATCGATAGCACTCTGACTATCACAATGCAACTGAACTCCACCTTGCTCAATGCCCAGCTCCTTTGCTAGCTCTATGAGCCACACAACTTCTTTACTAGCATCTGCTACTGCCATGTACTCTGCTTCAGTTGTTGACATTGCCACAGTAGACTAAACAATGGACTTCCAAAAAAATAGACACATAATGTGTCGTTGGTAATGGAAGAGACGGGTTTCTCGTTGAGTTTGAGTCTATTTTTTTTTAATAATCTGTGGTGGTTTTTAGCCACCAATGATGTTGAGTTTAAATACATGAGGAATGTGTATTTGTGGCAGTTTATAGCCATCGAAAATTGTATTTTCGTTAACAGTATTAACACCATTAGAGGAGAGGGACTAAAACCAAGTTTTTCTAAAAGTACAGGGCCTAAAACGGTTGATTCGAAAGTACAGGGACTAAAACCAAGTTTTTCTGAAAGTACAGGGACTAAAAACATATTTTACCCTTAACTTATTGTATTGATTACATCACATGAGATATATTGAGCCATGACTCTGAGTTTACGTAAGAGTTACATCACATGATGTATTTTTATAATATCTTATATCTACTTTCTATATAAGAATTTTGTAATCTATGAAAAAGACAACATTATCCCTTTTTAATTGAATGACATGTGTACTTTTTTTTTTGTCTTTTACCAAACCTCTTTCTCTTTCTTCCTTTTTGTCTTTTCTTTCTGGCTTTTCTTTTTTAATTTTTTTTGTTTTTATATTTTTTTTATTCTATTATCTATGTTTTTTATATAGAAAAATAAATTCCTTTATATTATTTTTTGTCTATAAGCTTTTTCATTTTTTTTCTTTTAATTGTTTATTCCTTCTCCCTTTTTTTCATTCTTTTTTTATTTTATGTTTTCCTTTTCTTTTTATTTATTTTTTACATTATTTTTTTCTTTTAATGTTTTTTCTTTCCTTTTTCCTTTTTATTTATTTGTAATATTAATATTTTCTGAATTTATTATAATTTTTTTATTTACATTAAATGATACATTAATTTATTTATTTATAATAATATTATAAATATAATCTACTTTCTATATAAGAATTTTGAAGGCTGTGGAAAAGACAACATTATCCCTTTTTAATTGAATGACATGTGTACTTTTTTTGGTTTTAAATATTTATATTATGATATTGAGATTTTTGAATTAAAAATTAATTTTAGTCTAATTAATAATATATTTGTTACAAATTAAAAATTACATTTATATTATGATGTTGAGATTTTTAATAATTTCATAAATGGAAGTTTTATTGATTAACATATATATAATAATAATAATAATATTTTTTTTACATAAATAAATGATAAATATATTAAAATTAATCTATAAACATATTTTTATTACAAAACATTTTTAAATTACTTCATCAATAACATCATAAATTAAATTAGTTTTACTTTTCTATGGTATAAATCGCAAGTATCATTTACGGGATACAATCTTACTTGAGTCAGGTATAACCATTATAAACGATAAAACTCTTTCTCTGAATATTTAATACAACTACATATCTAAGACTCAATTAAATTTTTTCTTCTTCTTTGAAATCCTATAAAATCTATTTACTATGAAATCTATGTTTTCTATATAGAAAAATAAATTCTTTTTTATTATCTATCTTACTCATTTTTTTTGTCTTTAAGCTTTTTCAGTTTTTCTCTTTTAATCTTTTATTCCTTCTCTTTTTTTTTATTCCTTTTTTATTTTTTATTTTTTCTTTTCTTTTCATTTTTTTTTTCTTTTAATGTTTTCTCTTTCCATTTTCCTTTTTATTTATTTGTAATATTAATATTTTCTGAATTTATTATAAATTTTTTTATTCATATTAACTAATACATAAATTTATTTATTTATTTATAATAATATTATAAATATAAATATTTATATTATGATGTTAAGATTTTTGAATTAAAAATTAATTTAAGGCTAATTAATAATATATTTATTATAAATTAAAATTTTGATTCTATGTTTAATAATTTCATAAATGGAAGTTTTATTGAATAATAATAATAATAATAATTTTTACATAAATAAATAATAAATATATTGAAATTAATCTATTAAACATATTTTTATTACAAAATAGTTTTAAATTACCTCATCAATAATATCATAAATTAAATTAATTTAATTTTCTATGGTAGAAATCACAAGTATCATTTATGGGTTACAATCTTATTACTTGAGTTAGGTATAACCATTATAAGCGATAAAACTATTTCTCAGAATATTTAATACAACTGCATATCTAAGACTTAATTGAATTTTTTCTTCTTCTTTGAAATCCTATAAAATCATTTTACTATGAAATTGTATAAAATAATTTTAAATAATTTCATAAATGAATATTTTGTTGAATAATATTTATATTATGAAGTTGAAATTTTTATACTGAACATTAATATAAATCTAATTAGTTAATATATTTATTACAAAATAATATTTTGACTCTATGTTTAATAATTTCAAATATGAAAATTTTGTTGATTCATATGTATATTGTAATGTTATATATATATATATATATATATATATATATATATATATATTAAAATTAATTTATTTAATATATTTTATTGCAATTTTTTTAAAATTTCTTCATTAATAATATCATAAATTAAATATTTTTTTATGGTAGAATCACTATGTATCATTCACAGGAGACAATTCTGCTCGAGTTAGATAAAACCATTGTGAATGACAAATCTTTTTCACCGAGTATTTAACACAACTGCATACCCAATACTCAACAGTATTTTTTTTACTTTTAAATCCTATCGACTTATTTTTACTTAGAAATCATATAAAATATTTTGTTGAATAATATTTATTTTATGAGGTTGAAATTTGTATACTTAAAATTAATTATAAACTAATTAGTTAATATATTTATTACAAAAATAATATTTTGACTTTATGTTTAATAATTTTATATACAAAAATTTTGTTGATTAATATGTATGTAATAATGTTAACTTTTTAACATAAATATAAAACAAATACATTATAATTAATTTATTAAATATATTTTTATTACAAAATTGTTTTAATTTATTTTATCATTAATATCATAAATTAAGTCAGTTTTAATTTTTTTATGACAAAGACCACAAGTATCATTCACGACGGGAGATAATCCTACTCGAATTAGGTAGGATTACTATGGGCGACAAATATCTTTCTTCGAGTATTTAACATAATTGCATGTCTAAGACTCAACAATATTTTTTTTACTTTTAAATCTTATAAAATCATTTTTACTTAGAAATCGTATAAAATAATTTTAAATAATTTCATAAATGAATATTTTGTTGAATAATATTTATTTTGTGAGGTTAAAATTTTTATACTAAAAATTAATTTAAATCTAATTAGTTAATATGTTTATTATAAAATAATATTTTGACTTTATGTTTAATAACTTCGTATACGAAAATTTTGTTGATTAATATCTATATAATAATGTTAAATGTATATATTTAATAAATATATTACAATTAGTTTATTAAGAATATTGTTATTACAAATAATTATTTTAAATTATTTCATCAACAATATTATATATTAAATATTTTTTATTTTTTAATCATAGGGACCAGGGACGGATCCATAAATCTAATGAAGGGGGGGCTAATTTTTTTCTTCCTTTACCATTTTTTTTTTGGTAAAGACACGAGTATCTTCTTTGTTGATTTACACGTTCAGTTGTTCTTCGTAATTATTTAACAATTATTGACTTCTACAAAAATATTTACTAGTTTTACACATAAAACTAAAACTAATTTTTATCTCAAAGGATAAAAATAAGAAAACATAATAAAATAAAAAATTTCTATCACTGAAAAAATCCGATAAATGATAGAATGTCAATTATTTAAAAAAATAAAAAAAGGTAAGGAAATGTGATATCTACTTCTTAAAAAATTATTGAATAGTGTAATAATCTCTTAATATAGATCTATTAGATAATTGAGTAGTCTAAATATTCTCTCTACTTGTTAAATTTATTTATTATTTTTCAATCCATTTAATCAAATTTCTTGTTATATAATCATTATCCATGTTAACTTACTCTTAAGATTGTTAACTATTAAGATTTAAACCTATGTATACATCATCAAATCACATGAGTTCTACTGTGATCAAATGCATAACAGTTAAAATTACAAACGTAAAATAAGGATGGCAGAATTTATTAGCCTTTATATTGAATATAAAACTATAATAATGTTAAAAGTCATAGGTCTTTGTATATAGGTTTCATTGATTAGATATAGTTAATAGTTAATTCACATAAATCAAGTCATGTGTACATCACAGAGGGATGATCAATGAGAGCTGAGGATGGTTGTAACACTGTGAATTTTCATAATGTATTATAAATGACTTACTTAAAATGTAAGATAAATTAAATTTAAATCAGGTTATTTAATGAATTATATAAATAAAATAGATTGTTTTGTTTATGTGATTATTGTGTGTTTAGTAGTTTTTGTAACAATTTCAACTTTACGTAAGTTTTTGTTATAGAAAAGGGGTGTGAGGTTAGAAAATCATGGTTACGAATAGCAAAAGTAAAAATCTTTATTTTCTCTGTACTTCTTCCTTTCCGACGTTTTCTCATTTCTTCTTTCCCTCTTGGATTAAAAATAATTATAAGAGATAATTAAATTTAATTTCATGATAAAATTTAATTAATAGGTACGTGTGATTTTTCTGTGTAAGTTTTAGTGGAAAATTTTACTGAAATCAGGACTGTGTTGCACACTGGCAGTGTAAGAATACACTGTGAAAGTGAGAAAATAGTCAAGAAATTAAAAGGATTTAATTATAATTAGTCTCTAATAATTATAATTAGGTTCCTATAAAATTTTTATGTTATGCTGTTATACTTGATTAAAATAATAATATTTTAACGTGGTTCCAAAGAGCGTAATTTTGAAAGCTTTTCAGTAGTTAGAAAAATTTTATGAGACATTCTAAATTTTTTTAGATGTATAACCACAGTCAATCTTCTCACGTAAAGAGTCACAGAAATTTAAAGGTTCAATTTTCTTAACTTTGGCTGACAAAAGCAGTACATGGATTTAAACCCCGACCGTACCTTTTCTTCGTTCAGTTGTGCCGTAAAATTTTCAAAGACCATCATTATATTATCCATATATTTCCTTACTTTCAAACTTCAAGATATGCAAAGTTTTAAATACAAGGACCTGTTTTCTTTGTGTGTCAGGCGGCGTTGGTTGAAAAAAATGCAACCCAAATCACACGTTTTCTTCTTATGGTACTATGCCTAGAAGTAAATACCCAAAATTTTCTTGATCCTATGCCTAGTATTTTTCCATGTTGCCTGACCCTATGCATTCATTTCTTCGCGTGATCTATACATAGGAAGCCAGCTTCTTTGCTTTCAATTTCAAAGAATTGGTCAAATATAAAAAAAAAAATACCCATAAATCTTGCTGACACCGGGAGGTGTTGGTTGAAAAAAATAATCATAATAATAAATAAATAAATAAATAAAACAGTGTCATATCATACGTCTATAAATTTTGCATCCAGTAATTTACCTTCTCACTTTTATTCTTCCTTCACATAATCGAGACTCCAACTTTCCAATTCTCCGTCTCTCAGTTTCAATTTCAATTTCAATTTCTGAAACTTGCTATTTACAACCTCTTTTTCTCTATCTAACATCATTTTTTCCAGCACCCCTCACCGTTAAGTAATTCTACTTCTCTAAAAGTTCTCCTTCAAAATTTCTAAATCCCAAGTTTTTATACTATGATCTGTTGTTGGTTCATAGTGGTGGTTTAATATTCGTACTCCAGAAAACTAAAAGTTCCTTCACTCCTCCATCATTCAAAGATCTTATTTTAGCATCTCTCCGAGGTAAGGAAAGTTTACAGTTTTTATGTATTATTTGATGCATGGATATGTTATGATGTGTATTGATTTCTGAAAGTAATGTTTTGATAATTTGTTTGTGATATAAGTCGATTGAATGAAAATATATGATAGCTGAAAACAAAGTGTTTGCTGTCTGGTACGTTATTGTCTGAACACATGTTAGTATTTTTGTAATAACTTTGGCTGTGGTGAATGAAATTGGATTTCGTTTGTTGGATTTAAAAATAGACATTTGGGGCTACAGTTTTGGCACAATAACAGCCTAAAAATATTGAAAATCAAAGGAGTTATGGCCCTCGAAAGTTGAACGTACAGTCAGAAAAACATAATTGAACATAGTATCTGATTTTGCAATTCTGTATTTCTACAAAAATCGTATTCAAAAACAAGTTATATGGTTATAAAATAGAGATTTCAAGCTTTCTAACGGTATATGATATGCTTTCTAATTCATTATATTTCTATTTTAAAGTTTCCTTGAAACTGACCCATGTGCAGTGAAGAAAATCTGTTTTCGAGATTTTTATATGTTTTTGGAAAATTTTGGTTCTCTTTATATAAGATAACTTAGGAATTATTATTTGCTTTCTTGAAAATATATTTCCAATTGGTCACAACATGAAATCAAGTTTTCTACAATATGTTTGAGATGAGTTGAAATTCTAAACATAAAAGTGGACTGTTAAAGACAGTTTTGGTTTTTACCCACTAAAATGATTATTGATGTTTTTGTAAATCTTTGATTTGTTTATGGTTTTATTCTTTTGAAAATATATTGTTGGTGTTTTGATTTCAAAACCAGGAGATCATATTGTTATTTTATCTTTTAGCTTCCTTTCAAAATCTTTCTAAAGTTTTAAAGATGATTTATATAATTTCTATTATTTTGAATGTTTTTAAGAGATTTTAGAAAAACTCCAAAGTGTTATAAACAATTTTAAAAGTTAAAAATTTTAAGGTTTTGACCAGTGTCCGGTTAACTTCGATGTTTTCTTTAACTTTGAAACCATAGTGGATATATGTTGTTGACCACAGTGGATAATGGCTGCAGATATATGTTGTTGACCACAGTGGATGATGACTGTGGATATATGTTGTTGACCACAGTGGATGGTGACTGTGGACATGTTGTTGTTAACCACAATGAACGATGACTGTGGATATGTTGTTGTGTTGGATTGTACGTGCATACATGCATGAGTCTACAGTGGATCATAACTGTGGATACGAGTTGGCACGTAAGTTGAGAGTGGGAGTGTAGCTCTCAACCTAGTGTCGGAAAGATTGGTGGGGTCGTGTACATGGGCCCGGGGGATAGAATGGACGGACGATTCTACATTGAGACCAAGATTTCTGCAGATCTTGTGTTGTGGTGAGCCACTACCCACGTACGCCTATCCTGACAAAGCCACTAATTATTTCCAAGACCAGTATCGGCGTTTCCCCCAATGGTCGAATTGGACTATGTTAAGGGATTTGACTGTTCTGGTCGCTCTACTAATGAAAATCTCCATGGAGTCGTGTCTACATATAGTGCAAAACTAGGACATATTATTTGAGGATATGTTGGTGATTGACCTATTGAAATGGATTTTTCTGTATATTGTTATTATTTACCTTTGTGAATATGTTAGTATAAATCTAATGTTTTATTGGAAATGTATGTTCTGTAAGCTTATCCTTGCGCTGTTTGTTTGTATGTGTTTGACTGTGATGATCGCGATTCTTCGCGGGAGCAGACGGCGAACTACCGGCGGATCAAGCTATACGCGGCTGAAGTCATAGGAGACCTATTTCATCTATTCCTTATATTTTCTTATATCGTCCTAGTTTCTAGCTAAGGGTAATATGTAGTTGTGGCCAGATAGTAGGAAATGGGCACCTTTGTATTGGTATATACGTATTCCGAACCTTTTGAGATATATCAGACTTTTGGTCTGTAGTTTGTATATGACCATATGGCTTGGTACTTATACTTCTGATATATGTATTTATGTATGGATAATTTTCAGATGTAGTTATGTATATGATGTATATTTCTTAATGATGAATGTTATAATGATTAGTGATCTTGCGCGAAAATTTTACACGTATTTTTATAAATAACTTATAATAAGTTTTTAATTAAATCTTTTCGCAATATAGTAGTTAAGTTGTCTTGTGACGATAGCGGGTCGTTACAATGGTTACTTTGCATCAGTTTAAAAAAATTGGTCTAGGGGAATAAAGAAATTTGGGGGGGGGGGGGGGGGTGTTGAGGCCCTTGCCTGCCCCCTGAATCCATCTCTGATAGGGATCACATGTATCTTTCAACAATTTTTTCCATACAAAAAAAGTGTAATATAGCACCAAGTAGGTGTTTTAATAAGGACGTCCCTAAGAAGTGTTTCTATGTTTGTGTTAATTGCCATAATTGCTAAGTAGATCCCAATCTAAATAAAAATGTTGTAACTTTCCAGATATAAAAATGAATAAGCTAAATTACTAAGTTGAATTATATAAACAATATTATGTTAATTTAGAAATTAAATATTATTAATCAAATTATAAATAAGTGTATTTGATCTAATTTATAATTTATTTGGTCGAATATATAATTATGTAATGATTGACTTAAATCTAAAATATAACTATATCCAGAATTGAAACTAAAATAATTTTACATTATATTATTCTTTTTAAAATATATAATTTTGTTGTAAATTAAAAAAATTTATTTTAAAATTAACTTTATTTTAAATTGTTATATTTAATATACTTATGACATATAATATCATTATAAATCTTTAATGAAAATTTGATCAAAATACTTGGACAAAAATATTAGTCTTTTGAGTATTTGTTACAAGTAATATTTTTTTTATAATTAGTTAATATTGCATGATTATGTTAATTAAGGAGAAAAAATACATATATTAGAGAACTTAATAGTTAGTAACGTAGTATATTTTCTTTTCACAGGACGAAGATAATACTAAACACCTATAATAATACATCTTATATAAGTGCTAATGACATATAAATTATCTTTTTGAGATTAAAATAATAATTTATTTTAAGTAATATTGATTTTAATAGTTTACATCTAACTTAATTAATTTTATATTTTAAATCATTCAAAATATTGTTTATAAACTATTATATTATAAAATTAAAATTTTTTTATTTACAATATAATTATAAAATAATTGAATTATTTTATCATTTCATATTTTAAAATTAAAAAAAATATTTAAATTTAATAAAAGTTAAATTCTTTTTAAATTTTTATACATAATAAATTTCTCATACAATTTTATAAATATTTTAAATAAAATTAGAAGTATAAGTGAGACCAGCAACGTGGACGGGTTCAACGTGCCCATGTCCGTAACCCCACAAGGTGGAAGCGGCGATTGCAAAACCTCGAGTTGTCCTAAGAACATCAACGCTGTGTGCCCTTCGCAGCTACAACAACAAGGGTCCGATGGCAATGTCATCCCTTGCAAGAGTGCTTGCGAGGCTTTCAATGAAGATCGATATTGTTGCAGAGGAAATTACGGCACGGCAGAGACATGTCCACCTACGAGCTACTCTCAGATTTTCGAGGAGCAGTGTCCTGATGCTTATTCCTACGCTTATGATGATAAGAGCAGCACTTTCACTTGTTTTAACAGGCCTGACTATGCCATCACATTCTGCCCTTGAAGTACTTTTGCTAGAGGAGAGACTTAATTGGTTATATATCATGTCTCCGTTAAAAATAAGTGCATACACAAATATATATGTATACTATATATATGTATAAGCCACATATAGGCCATATAGTATGAAATAAAAAATCACATGATTTCGGTGATTGTATTGACGAATTATCATCCAATAATAAAGTTTAGCTTTTATATATATAATTGATTTTCTGTGATCCATTTGGACTGGGTGGTTTGTTTATATATGCTGCTTTACCTTCGTTTTACCTTCTTGATAATGGAATAACTTCTATAACGATAAACTAGAAAATATAAGAAAGAATGTTGAATTGTAAATTTTGTAAATTTTTTTAATGAATGATAAATTCTTTCACAAGTTAAAGTATATACAGATTGTTAATTAAAAAGGGATTAGGATTGTAAACAATATAAGATTATTGAGGTATTTGATAAAGGGTATTGCTAATCAATGCCCTTATGACACTGATTAAGAAATTAAAAGGAGAAAATATTTATTATGGAAATTATAGGAGAGTGCAAAAAAAAAAATCATGTACAACACAATTTTTCTCCTTCCAATAAAAAAATTTCTCCCTTTAGTTCCTTAACTAGTGTCTTTAAGGCACTGATTAGCATTTACCTTTGATAAAAAGGTAGTTGATTCGATCAATTAGAAGAAATTAACATTAAATAAGATAACCATGAAAAGTTTTTCTCAGTATTTTTGAGCCTTTGAGAGGTATATAGCCTTGGGTCTCGAAGTGAATTTTCATCAATGCAAGTTGTTCGAGTAAAAGTGGCTAAAGAAAACAAAAATTGTATTTTATGGGCGATTATCTAAATTGTTGTCTTGGGCATTTTCCTTTCAAATGTCTATCATAAAAGAAGTGAAGAACTAATATTTGCGATTTTCAAATTAAAAATCTGAGAAGTAAGTCGCCCTCATGGAAAAGTAAAATGCTCTCTTTCAGTGATATCAAGTTTCTCAAACTTATATTCAAGATTCAAACTCAAGACAACTAAAAAAGTTGAAACAACCTCCCGGTCGGTGATAAATATCTCTTTCAATGTCACGTCATCAAAGAATTTGACAGAACAACCATGTATAATTTTATTTGGGTAAATTAATTATGTTTTTAATCTCTCATCCATTAAGAAATGTCAGAGCAGTTGATCCTACAAAACTATTATATGCATAAAAAAAATACAAAGTTAATCCTACAAAACTATTACATACATAAAAAATAATTTTCTTAATTAATTGTGTAACTTTTAATAATTTTTTAAATATTTGTTTTGACCCCAAATAAAATAAGAAATTAAGGAGTACAACAACTAAAATATTTTTATTTCCAAAATCAATTACACAGTGAAGCCAATTGTGGAAGAAGTGAAAATTTTTAATTTGCTTTTAAAAATATTTTTTTGACTGTACGTGAGCTAGGTTTATAAATTATATCTATGTTGCACTTTAAAAGTAATTCACTAATTCTACTTTATCATCAAATAATATACTCAATTTTTTTATCCCCTGTTCTTTCCAAAATCATTGCCTTTCCTAGATCTAGAATTTTGTTTTTTGCTGATTAGAAATTTTATATTATGGATACAATATTTGTATACATAAATTTGTTAGAAACAATACTTATATAATTTTTTTGAGATAAAATACTTATATAATTATAGATTGATATTTTATATTGCATTTCATATTATGGACATAATTCATAATTACAAATGTACATTATATTAAGAAAATTTTAAAAGTTATTGAAGACAGTTTTCTAATTATTGTTATGAACTTTTTTTTTTCCAGAACCAATTTGATGTTATTTTATGATTAAAGAACAAAATTCATCTCAACTTAATGATGAAATTGAAGCGTGTTTATTTAAATAAACATTTTAATGCTAACTTGAAGCTTTCAAGACAAAAATAAAATAAAATAGTATATACTAATTAGTAAATCTGATAATATATGTTATTATTGATTATATACTAATCTTTTTAATAATATATGTTGTCACTAATTATAATCTAATCCATAGAGATATATATACTAATTAATATATCTGATAAGATTTTCTTTGGAAAAAAAAATCTGATAAGAATGATGACTTTCCATCAATTGTTATTACCTTGGCTAACTATGCTTTGTGTGTTACTATAAGTCTCATTTATCTATCTACATATCTAATTATTAACATTATATTATAAACATATTTAAATATATTGTATATAATTGTTATCAAATTTGATGATTTTTAGTCATTATTATATTTGGTGAGTTTGTTCTTTTTTTTATTGTAAGATTATTTTGTGAATTCTGTTTTATTATTATTAATGTGCTTGTGAGACTAAAAAGTCTTTCATAACTTGAAAAAAATTAATATGAGTTATAAATACATGTATTTTCTTCTTGTATCATTTGATATAAAAATCAATTTTAATTTTACGTATAAAACTAATTAATAAATAATTTTATAAAAGTCATTATTTATTAAATATTTATTTGTTAGAAGTTAAATATTTAAATAATTAAAGTAAAAAAAAATTATAACCCCTCTTTGATGATTTCCTGGATCCGTTGTTTGACCCCATATATTCCAAAAAACGTATTTTAGAAGCAACTTCAACGACTTGACTCCAACTCCATCAGAACTGGAATTATAGTCTTTCATGATGAAATTAATTGTGGAGCCGTTAACACGCGAACTGGAAGTGTGGGAACGCTATGTTACTGCAGGCAGACTTTAATTTATGGCGAGAAAATACATCTCTGCATGCCAAAGTCCATTGGAGGAGTAATATGCTAACACATGTTTAGACACATCATTTTTAACATCTTGTGTACTTCAGGTGAAATTTAGGTAGGAAATCTGTTGAGAAAAGTAAGAAATTATGTTTATGACCTAGAAACTATAACTATTAACTTATTAATAAATACTAATATTAAAAAATCACTTCTATGATGTAGAACCAAATACGTTTTAAATGGAAAATGAAATATATTAAATAAATTAAGAATGATACTCATTAAATTTGCGAGTCTCTGAGCCACCGCTTCAAGGGACCACGCAAGTTTGAGACGATCTGTTTGTCCAACCGAACGTTTGTCTGGAGGACATTGACATGGCTTCCATCGCAGATGCTTCCGCACCAAACATTCTTAAAGAATTACGGAGTAATTAAGAGTGCTTTAGAGAAATCTCTATAGATGATAGATCTATCATCTTTCTACTCGTTTTGTAAACCTTGTGTTTGAGAATACGTTATACACATTGTACTATGGGTTTCTTTGCTAAAAAAGATTAATAAATTTTACTCAATAATAAAAGGTAGATTAAATTAATCTAATCTGCAGGTTCCTATTCTTTTACCAAATTTTCAATTAGGTCTCTGAACTTTTTTTTCCCTTATAATTGGGTCTCTGAACTTTTATTTTTTTTCAATTGGGTCCTCGTCTAATTGTCGTTATGAAAAATTAACTGCAGATACTTAATTAGAGGTGTAGACAGTGAGCTGACACTTCTGGAATGCGTTGTAAGAACAACTGAATCAATTTTGAAAGATTTCTGTAAAGTTTCAATCTCTATAGGTCAATTTAACTCAGACACTCTTTCACAATTATTTGGCTCTGTAGAAGATTAAAATTTTGCATAAAACTCTCAAAATTGACTCAGTTGTTCTTACATCATATTCCAAAAGCATCAGTTTACTATCTGCACTTCTAATTAAGTGTCTGTGGTTAATTTTTTATAACGACATTTAGACGGAAATATCCAATTGAAAAACAAATAAAAGTTCAGGGACCTAATTGAAAAATAAATAAAAATTCAGAGACCCAATTAAAAAAAAAAGAAGTTCAGAAACTTAATTAAAAATTTGGTAAAAGTTCATGCACATGCATAGTCATTAAACCTAAAAAGAACAACGTATATTAAAAAGTATGTTAAAGTATATTATTAACATATTTTAATTTCATCAAGTAGATAAATGTTGATGATATGCAACCCAAGCAAATTAAAAAATGGTTTATATATGGAGGAGAATATATATCTTTAAACACATTTATGCACATGAAGACTTTTCTCTACAACATAGTCTTCAAGTTCTAGAGTGCGTTTAACTTACTCTACTATTGTGAATCCGTGGTCTTGTTGCATTGGAGTCATCATTTTTAAACGGAATACTCTCATGTGCATTTGTCCAAGAGATTAAATATTTTTTATATACTTTTTGTGCATAAAAAATTATTTTATCTAATATATTATATAAAAGAATTCTTTTACAATGTAAATCATATCACGTGTACTTAACAACTTAATGATCCCGTTTCTTACATAAAATATTTTTTTTATTTATAATATTTTTAATAACCATAATTTTAGTAATTATAAATTAATTAAAATAAATATTATTTTTAATAAAATCATATTATTTTTATAATTAAAAAATAGATTATGAATGCTGAATTAAAATATAATTTATTATAATATTGGTGATAAATGTTTATTATTATCTTCAATCAATCATTATGATGAAAAAAAAATGTATTATATGTTAAATAAAATAACTTAAGAGCAGAAAAGTAAAAAAGAAAAAAAAAAAAGAGTTTAGAAAAAAATGATAATTGTGCGTATTCTTTATAAAGGAGTAGCCTATTTATGTGTGAAATGTAATGAAAATTATGAGTTGATTTTAGGATTCATATTTGGCCATGGCTACGGTAGGTGGTCCAGATCATTTATATTAACGATTGGATTCAACTAAGGTCCATAGTGATACACTGCATCTTACTCACCTGATCCCTTTTCCAATCTCCTTTACAGCTACTATCTGTCGTGCGCCGTCGTTGAAGGCGATTTCCTGCTACGGCGCCAATTTTTTTTTCTAGTTCTCTTTCTCCCCTTCCTCCTCCGCACTCCAATGGCTCCTCTCATCCCAAAGTCATCGGCGTGTTTGAAAGGCAGTAAGAGTAGTAGTGGCATGGCAATGGCAAGATTCAGAATCAGATGATATTCGAACGGAGCTCGAAACCATAGGCACGTCGGGTGAAACCGTTTGCTCCCGCCACAGGAGCCAATCTAGGTCACGGCTTCAACATTGTGTCTGTGAAGCTGGGCCCACAAGTTTACCGGAGCGAGATAGGCATATCAGATATCAGCAGGCACGCCCCCAACAAGCTCAGCAAAAAACCTCTCTCGAACAGCGCCGACATCGCCACCATCGAAGTCATGAAAACACCGTTGATCTTTCGCTCTCACTAGGGAAGGTCTTGCCTTTGCGAAGTGGTTTGGGATCCAGTGCTGCTAGCGGCGACGCCGTTGCCATTGCCGTGATTCCTGATTTCGTGCTGGATTGAGGATTTTATTTCGTGTTGGCGACTCCTGATTTCAAAGCTGCGGAGAGGCTAAGGCAAGGGGAGAGGTTGTTTCAAAGCCACAGTAGCCAAACTGGTTTTGTCGGAAAAAGAAAAAAAAGTAGCACCACCACCGGAAATCGCCTCCAGCGACGATGCACGGCGAGGAGCAACTGTAGAGGTGGTGGTCGGAAAAAGGATCAAATGTGTACGATGTAAAGTATTCTGTAAGCCTTAGACACATCCAACTGTTAATATAAATGGTCCATGATAGACCACCTATAAAGATGATCCATTATAGTTTTGGCAAGGGCCTATTTCGGTAAGAGTAATAAATTACCATTCAATAAATATTCTTTGACTAGCACTGGTCCTTTAGAGTTTAGATATTATATATAGGGATGGCAAAGCGGGCCGGGCTCGGCGGGCTGGCCCGCCAGCCCACTACAAAATAGGCGGGGCGGGTTGGGATTTTTGGCCCGCTGGCCCGCTTAGGCCCGGCCCGCCTAACCCGCCAACCCGCCGGGCCAGAGGCGGGGCGGGGCGGGGCGGGCCGGCCCGCCAGCCCGCCAGCCTTTTTTTTTTTTTTAAATTAATATATATAAAATAATATAAGTTATTAGGGACTATTAATATTTTGTGATGTATTTTTAAAAGACTATTAGTTTGTGGTAAGCATTTTTAAGATGTTATTCATGATGATATTGAACTTGTGGTGTTAAAAGACTATTAGTTTGTGATTTATTGAAGAAAATGAAACAATATTACAATTATTTTTAATTGTGTTCACACTTCACAGTAACACAAATACTCTCTATTGTCCTCTTATGATACAAGTGATACAAGATCATTTTATTTATATCTTATTTACAATAATTTAAAAAAAAAAAAAAACTGGCGGGCCAGCCCGCCAGCCCGCTCTAAGGCGGGGCGGGCCAGGACCAGCAGCCCGCCGCAGCTAGGCGGGCCAGCCCGGCCCGGCCCGTTTTCGGCGGGCCACAGGCAGGCCGGGCCTAAACGGGCCGGGCTGGCCCGTTTTGCCAACCCTAATTATATATTCTGATGTTTGCAAGGGGACCTTCTCCCTTTGTTTAAATTCAATTGACAATCTTTGGTATTATTTGCTCTTTATTGATCATTACTTCAAATACACTTGGTCATATCCAGTGAAATTTAAATCTGATGTTGCACTTATTTTTTTTCCAATTTTTAAAAATCTGGTGGAAAATCAATTGAATGGTCAATAAAAGAAAGAAGACATTTCACTCTGATAATTATGGTGGGGAATTTATTAAATTCAAATAATTATTTTCAAAATCATGGTATCGCCCATTTAACTACTCCACCCCACACACCAAAACATAATGGTCTCTCTGAGCGAAAACATAGTCATTTACTTGAAATTGCTGGGTGCCTCTTTCATCATCAAGCATCCTTCCCACCACGATATTGGACTTTAATTTGTGCTCCAAACAACAACATATCTAATAAACCGGCTCTCTACTCCCACTCTCAAAATGAAATGAAATCCCTTTATTTCACTCTATTTCATCATGAACCCAACGACACCAAATCAAAAATATTTGGATGTCTATGCATTCTTTCTTATATTTTCTATTTATCGTTATAGAAGTTATTCCATTAATTATCAAGAAGCTAAAACGAAGGTAAAGCAGCATATATAAACAAACCACCCAGTTCAAATTAATCACAGAAAATCAATTATAAAAGCTAAACTTTATTAATTGGATGATAATTCATCAATACAATCACCGAAATCAAGTGATTTTTTATTCATACTATAAGTCTATAACCTATGTGTGGTTAATACACTCATAGTATACATACTTGTGTATGCACTTATTTCTAACCGAGACATAACCAATTAAGTCTCTCTTCTAGAAAAGCACTTCAAGGGCAGAAAGTGATGACATAATCAGGCCTGTTGGAGCAAGTGAAAGTGCTGTTTATATCATCGTAAGCGTAGGAATAAGCATCAGGACACAGCTGCTCGAAAAACTCAGAGTAGCTCGTAGGTGGACACGTCTCAGGCTTGTCGTTTGCTCCTTTGCAACAATATTTATCGTCCCCGAAAGCCACGCAAGCACTCTTGCAAGCGATTACTTTGCCATCGGATCCTTTCACTTGGAGCTCCGCAGGGCACACATCGTTGATTTTCGTAGGGCAGCTTGAGGTTTTGCAATCGCCGCTTCCACCTTGTGGGGTTACGGAAATGGGCACGTTGAACCCGTCCACGTTGCTCACGTCGTAGAAATCTTGTCCTCCGTTTTCTGCAACGGTGATTTCTACCAAACTTGCGGGTGGGATTGCACCGGCACCGTTGCATGCGACTTGACCGGAGGCGCAATCAGCGGTGGCGCAGCTGAACCTTCCGTTGTTGTTGGAGCATTCGGTTCGGGCCCAGAACCGGCCCGACCATGGAGATGGAAGGTCCAGAGAGTTGGATGCTCCTGTAGCCAACTCGAAACCCGTTGATGATAACTGGGGCTTTTGGTCACCGGTTAGGGTTCCTGGCCATACAGTGTATGTGCACTTGTTTGTGAACGTAACCTTGGCTCCTTGAGCCACTGCATATATATAGAACCGAAATCATCAGCTTCTTCTCGCTAGGAATATATTAATTTATCCATAAACAGCATCGCTATATAGGACAAAAACCAAATGTACAAATATTATACAAAAACATATGTTAAAATCTTGTTGGTTATAATTATATTAAGAATTTAACAACAAGACCTTTGAAAGAAATCAAAGGCGGTGGGAGGATATCAAATTTTTCGTGTTGCCGTACATATTAGCATTTTCCTATTATAAATTTCAGATAAATTATTTTACATAAAATCTTTTTTTTTATACCTTTGAGGTGGCAGTTAACCTATGTTTGAAAATTACAAATGGAAAGGACAATTTTTTTTTAATATATTTCTATAATAAATATTATTTAAATTGATATTTTTTAGATAAAAGAAATTAAAATGATGATTAACAAAAACAAAAATATTTCAATATTTTCTAATTTTTATATATTAGTTTATAAATATTATATAGCTCTTTATTTAAAAATAATTAAAAAATAAATTTTCTTTTTTTCTTCAAAGCTTCATTTTCAAGCATACCCTCTTAATTAGGAGGGAAGAGTGAAATAAGAAAGAAAAGAAATGAAAAAAATGAACAGTGTAATAAGTGATATGATAACAGAAAAATAAAGAAATAAAAAGAGTGTAAAATAAATGTAAAAAAAAAATAGAGTTGTGAAAAAATAGTTTTACTTATTTTGGAGGAGTTGATGAATTAGTTTGTAAATAGATTTCACAGTAACACAAAATTTATACCACCAAAATAACGTGACGAAAATCTTATTATTGTTCTTCCTACTTGCTGTGGAAGAGCTTGAATTGCAGCATGCTTAACAACTTAATTATTTGATCCAGCTTGACGGATAGGGCATACCAATTAACTTGAGCAATATCTATATATATTCTTACATAAATGAACGTAATAAGTAATAGGACACGTCTTTATGATAAAGCAAATACGCTAAGAAGGAAATAAAATGAGAAGAGGAATGTAATTGAAATAAATATATACCGTAGAAGAGGAATGCAAAGCAAAGGCAGAGAGCAACACGGGTGGTCATCATTGTTGGATACTTATCGTTTTTCAGGTGCAAATGCAATGGTGAGTTTTGCATGTTGGGAACGCTGCTATTTATAGGCTACGAGGCTAGAATCTTCAACAATCCGCATTTGGTACGTGGAGTAATTCTGTTGCATTAAGACAAGAGACTGAGTTAGTCCAAGGCTGCTGCAACCTTGACCACTAAAAGGGGCTGCCGTCATATCCGATGTGTAGAATTGTCTAAATTGTTAATGTTCTAATCTACCGGGATCCACGGCGTGAATGTTTCAATAGTTTTTTCACAAAGAAAATTCCTTCATCTTGATCTCCTATATTCTATTACGTTACGTGTGATATTTATAAACACGAAAGTTCTTTGGAAGTTAAAATGCAATTTACTTAGCAGTGTGATCACAAATAGTCTTCAATGATTCTAATTTACATTCAAATTCTCCACATTTAAGATTTTAATTAAGTGGCAGTTAATTATACTATTTTGTTATATTTTTTTTAATCATGTTATAGTGCATAGTATTCACCGGTCAAATTAACTTAAGGTTAATTATGTTTTTGGTTCCTGGACTTTTTTGATTTTTCACTTTTAGTTCTTGAACAAAAAATTGACCAGTCTTAGTCCCTTATATTTTTGTCCGTCAATAATTTTAGTCATTTCCATCAAATGTTGGTGTTAACTGATGATGTGGCCTTAACTTTATATTATTATATTACATTTTCTGGCATTTCACTTTCTGGCAGCTATAAACCACCATAAATTGTTTGGGTGAAGTGCTTATTCAAATTAAATGATTTCTAACGGCTAAAAGCATTAGCCGCCACAAATTGCTTCACTTTGAAAACTTACAAACCTTAAATATCAAACTCCGATTCACAAAGGAACAACAATTAACATAAAAAGAAAATCTATTAGTATTATACATCAAACAACTGTCCAAATCTTAAAAGAAAATCTATCTGTTGACATGAAGATTAGTTAGTTTAATCTTTTGGTATTGTTGTTGGTTTTAATTTTCTTTTAAATATGCCAAACATGAAAGGATGTGGCATTGTATTGACTGTTTTAGTCTTAGGCATTTATTTGAGTGATTAGTTAAGATTAGATTAGTTGATGCCTAGTGGTAACCATGACATTCAAACAAGTTATTTGATTGAACTTTAGAAATTTTAAAGTAGTAATTGGTTACATGTTAAATGTAATAGATTACCACATGTTTTTGTTATCTGGAAAAAGCTAAAACACGTAGTGTAATCGATTACATCTCGGTTTAACCGATTACATGAAGCATTTTAGCCTTTTAGTCTTGTTTCTGAAAGAATTTTATTTGTCTATGTATTAATTGATTACATCTCAGTTTAATCGATTACTATGGTTACAAAAAGTTGTTTCAGAAGGGAGATAAGCTTGGGTTAATCGATTACATTGCTATGTAACAGATTAATTCGAACCCAGAACACATATGAAGATCCTGAAGAACAATTTAACAGATTAAATTGATTCTTGATTAGAACCCAGATGCTTTTATGAACATTTTAACATATTACATGACCATGTAACAGATTAAATCTGTTATATCTTTAAAATTTTATAAATACCAGCACCTCTCTCTCTCATTAGTGAGTGCTTTTCTGAAACTAAATCTTTTAAATACATTGAGAGAAGAGCATCAAAAGGTTCTATGAGTGTTTGATCTTCATCATTTTGAAAATGGAAAATCTAAAGGAAGATCTAGTGCTTGAAGAGATGAATGGTTCATGAAGAGCTGAAACGTGTTGATCATTCACTAAAGGTGAAATCATTCCAAAACCTTGATCTTTCTAGAAAGTTATTGATTTCTGAAATAGGATTTTTCAGGTCCTAGTAGTAGCGTTCTATTAGGAGGGTTATCTTTCTTTTCTTGTAGGGTTCAAGATTAGAAAGTTTTCTATTTTGAATTTCTTGTGTGTGCAGTGTGCTTGTAACTTGAAATTTGAAATAGTGGAAGGTCTAATATGGTGTTGGATCAACTGGATGTAGGTCTTCGGACTGAACCAGTATAAAATTATTGAGTAACTCTCTTTCAATTATGTTTCTCATCTTTCTCAAATGTTCAAGGTTGCCATTAAGGTTTTCCTAATCAACATCTTTGAAAATGGAATAACTCTGAATTTAATCTGAATTGAATCTCTATTAAAATCTTTTTCTTAAATCTTTTTCAAGAATACTTGGATTCTTTTTAAAGAAGGAAAGTGAATTAGAGGCTTTTGAAAAAGAAGTTGCTTAAAAAGTTTGACAGGTCTATTCACCCCTCTAGATCTGTTGCCTCGATCCTACACTATCAACATTATTCACTTTGATGGTAGAGCCTTTGGTACGAATAGCCTCATCCTTGTGGATCTCGTTTATGGCAAAGCAAGGTCTCCACATTTTTTTGAATCTTAGTCCACCACATCCTTAGGCTCCTTCACATTCTTGCTTTCTATTGCAATCCAGAAACGACGAACCTAGGGGTCATCCTTCCCCAACTGATACTCACTTCCCACACATCGAAACCCTCACCCTCATCAACCGCTCTCTCTTCGCCACATCGCAACTCCCAGTTCCACCACTTTCGTTCTGTCTCAGATTTCCAATAGCTCCACGCTTTCCACATGTAAAAAACTACCACATGGTTGCCCGTCGCTTCGGGATCTCCCTGTCGCACCTTCTTTGGCATCTCCAAGGCTGTTGCCGACAACCTAGACTACCTGTTGGAGCTTTTCACCAACTCCGAGATATGAGCAATGAAGTGGTGGGAGGGTGTTGCGACTTTGGCAAGTGTACCAAATCGTGCAAGTAACACAATGATAAGTAGAGTATCGTATCCACAGGGACTTGTACGATAATTGGGTAATTTTCGTAAATTAAGTAGACTACGAATATTGAGGAAATTTAAGTAATTAAATTTAAAGACAATTGCAGAAAAATTAAATGAGTAAAAGAAGAGAAATTGGATTTGGGTAAATTCACCAAACACGTAGCGTGTACAGAAAATTGGGTTTAAATCAATAGAAGAATTACGTCGGGGTTTAACTTCATCAAGTCATCCTAACATGCAATCACTAATTTTCTTAATCAAATAAGCTTTTGTTATCATCAACCCACAAATTTATTCAAACCTTAATCCCTTAAGTGAGAGAACCTAAGTCCTTTGATTCCACTATCAATCCCTTGAATTAGTGAAACCAAAGTACTTGCATTAGGAATAGAGGTTCTAACGATGCCCAATCCTTTTTACCCTATCCCTAGGCATAAAAAGTATTGGGTGTTCTCTCCAGTTCGCAATTCAATTAAATTTCCCAATTATAATTGAATATATAGAATCATGCATTCGGGTGATCAAGCCAAAAACAAGCATTACACATAGAAGAGAAACAATAACGATACTTAATTGAATAATAAAAGAGTAATTACATGGAAGTAGACTAAATTACATTAAACCCCAACGAAGAGAGAACTTAGCTACGCATAGCCATGGGGGAAGACGCACGAGATGGAGAAAGAATGGAGAACTGAGCCAAACGCGTTCTAAGCCGTCGTCAGACCTCCTGTTTCACTCTATGCACTACGTATATGATCCCTAGGCTAGAACAGAAATTTCTATTTAAAGCTATGGGCCAATAATGGTTCAAGCCCAAAAGAGAACGAAACAAAAAAATAAAGATAAATCTCACTGAGTTCGATGCACAGGTGTGCACTCAGAGTGCACAGGTGTGCAAACTCTCTGACTTGAAATTTAAACTTGCACAGGCACTTGGTTTGGTTCGCACAGGTGTGCGAAGCTCTCAGGACTTCCAAAAAGATGCTCTTTTGCCTTCGCAAGACTTCCAAAGCTCTAAACTTCAATCCAAATGGTCTTCAACGCATCAAATCTCTCTTGGAACATCCCTATTGCTTACTCCAAGCTTCAACAAAGTTCTTGAAAACACAAGAAAACAACCCAAGATCAAGCATAAAAGGGTAAAAACTAGAAATTCCTAACTAAACTAAACTTTCATTAAAAATCAACTAAATTGAAGATAAACAAAGCTCCGAAGCATGAAAAATATCAAATAATTGCCCCTGAATCACTACAAAATGCAGGAATATAAGGCAATTATCAACACCCCAAACTTAGAACTTTGCTCGTCCTCGAGCAACAAAACAAGAAATAAGCAATGAAACTCCTAAGAACATTAAAAACACATAAGGACATGGCCTGCAATAAATTCTTAACTCATTATCATCAAGCATGCTATCAAACAAATTCCAAAACAACTCAGTCCAAATATAATGTGGTGCCCAACAAAAGAGTCAAGTGGCAATTCATCAAGAGATTAATATGGATGACAAAGAATGCAATGAACCACCAATGTTCCTTGGTCCTCACAAAGTGTATCACTCAATCACACAACAAAGGTGAGTGTATCTCTCAAACACCCATTGAAACCACACATATTAATTTTACTTTTCGTCTCTCAACAATTCACAATTATCAAACATGCAAGCAAGGATCACTAAGGACTTTCTTGGCTTGTAACGTGGCTGGGCTACAACAAAATCTTGGTTTTTCAGGGATTCAAAACATCTAAGAATATGAGAGCAAAAAGAGAAAAATTCTCTAACTTAATCTCAACAATAAAGATCAATTAATTGGACCCCAAGTTCATTCAACAACCAAGACCATATTATTTAACCTCACCTATGTCCCACAACACTTTATTTATTTTCTTTTTATCTTTTTGTTTTTTTTTTGTTTTTTGTTTTTTGTTTTTGTTTTGTTTTTTGTTTGTTTTTTTTTTTTTGATAATTGATATTGTAGGACAAAGGTGAGCCACAAACATTTTATTCTTTTTTTTTTTTTTGACAGTTATACTAACTGTTGACACTAGAATTCCCTTGGGGTACCCTTCTTTTATCTCTTTTGGGTGTTTGGTAAAACACCCCAAACTTAATGTACAATCCTATTCCTCAGTTTGCTCTCCTATTCCTAGGAATGGACAACCTTTGTTTTTCTTTTAAGGTTAAGGGTCATGCATCAAGAAAATTTTCTATTAGGCTCAAAAAGGGTGCAAGGGATTTTATTGAAAAAGGAAGAAGCTTTTTGGCTCATAGCTTAAAATAACAAACAAGGCCTTGATCCTTTCCAAGCTAGCATGCAAAACAAAGGACTCAAGAGACTCAAGCAAAATCATATGTGCAAAATTAATGGTATCACTCAGCATATATCACAGTAAATTCCTCACCAAGGTAGGTCTCACCAAGGAAACAAAGGTATCAAAGCAACATGTCACACACATTAACCACAATCAGAGATTCACAAAAATTCCAAGAGTGCAACCACAATCATTCATAGGACCAAAACATTTTTTTTTATGCTTTTGATAAGACAAGCAAGGAATCACTACAGGCCAAATCACATAGCTGAACCTAATATTTATTCTAGAACAGAAAGCAAGAAAAATAAAGGTAAAAGAAAAGAAAAACCAACCTTGGGAGGACTATGACTAGTCCTCCCCCATCTCCTTTTCTTCAGAGGCCCATCATCACCCCCTTGGCCAAAGATTGTGCTGGTCCCCAGCTCTCATTGGCCGATCAACATGGGCCACAAACTTCGCCTCAACACCCCAAACTTAAAGGGATGCCAAGGATGCAATAAAAACAAGGGAAGAAAAAGAAATAAAGAAAGAGAAGAGTTTTTTTTTTTTTTTTTTTACGTAAATGCACTGGTGTGCGCTTAGTTTGCACAGGTGTGCTTTTTCTCTGCCTCAGAATTCCAAATTGCGCTAAAAGTTGTAGTTTTGACTGGCGCACATGCACAGGTGTGCACCTGGATTGCACAGGTGTGCATCTTCTTTGTCTTCTGCACCATTTTTTTTTTGATGTTTTCCCAATATCTTCATCATGTGCATAGCAACCTGACCTAAGTCAAAAGAAACACCGAAAACATAAAATAGAACAAAAAAATAATAATAAACAAAATGAAGCCAAAATTTAGAGAGAAAAAAGGGAGAGAAAGCTGGGTTGCCTCCCAGTAAGCGCTTCTTTAACATCACTAGCTTGACGGATGAGTGACCTCAAGGGTCACTAAGATGAATGGTTGTGGTCAACCCCAACCCCCTGGGGGGCTCACAGAGTCACAGACATTGAAAGTCACCTCTTCATCTTGCACTTTAAGCTTAAACTCTCCTTTGCCAACATCAATTAGAGCATCAACAATCTTCATAAAAGGTCATCCCAAGATGATGGGAATCTGTGAATCCTCCGCCATGTCCATGACAACAAAATCAGCGGGAATTGTGAATTTGTCGACCTTCACCAACATGTTTTCCACCACCCCATGAGGGTATATAATGGAGCGATCAGCAAGCTGTAATGTCATGCGAGTTGGCTTTACCTCCACATCTCCAACTCTCTTTAGCATAGATAGGGGTATCAGGTTGATGCTCGCCCCCAAATCAAGCAACGCTCTATCAACATAAAGGTTCCCAATGGTGATGGGAATAGTAAAGCTCCCAGGGTCCTTATGTTTGGCAGGCAATGTCTTCTGAATTATAGCACTACACTCCGCTTCCAACTCAATGGTATCCTTCTCAATGAACTTCTTTTTCCTTGTCAAGAAGTCCTTCAAGAATTTGCCATAGATTGGAATTTGCTTCAAGGCTTCCGAGAATGGGATGTTGATGTAGAGTTGTTTGAGAATGTCTAAGAATCGAGCAAATTATCTCTCCTTATCAATTTTTGTTGGTGCTTTAGGATAAGGGAGCTTTGTAGTGAGAGGGGCTTTGGCTCTTAACTTTTCTTCCTTGGCTTTCCGAGCTCTAGCCCACTTCATCTTTGAGTCCCCATCTGTGCTTCGAACTTCAACCTTCTTCACTTCTGCTTCCTCCACTACTTCATCATCTCCATTCACCATATCATACTCTGACCCATTAATTGCAAAGATTGCACTGCAGTTAGCCTTGGGATTGGTCTGAGTGTTGGCTGAAAAGCCATTCTTAGTGTACTCTGTCAATTCCGCCACCTGTTTTGCAAGCTGCCCAACTTGAGTCTCTAAGTTTCTGAGAGAGGCATCAGTGCTCTTCTGATTAGAAATAGAGACTTGCATAAAATCCGTGAGAGTCTCTTCCAACTTTGTCGTGCGGTCATAGAGGTTGGGCTTCTGTTGGGAAGATCTTTCATCAACTCCTTTATCAAAGACAGGATGAGTCTGAAAGCCACTACGGTTAGAGTTGTTACCGTAGAAATTCAACTTCCCTTGGCCATAGTTGTTCTGTCTACCCATATAATTCACATCTTCCTCTTGTGTGCTGGAAGTATAAGGGCAGTGCTTTACATGATGATTACCCCCACAAATTTCACAACTAAGCACTCGGTGATGTGATTGAGAAGAGGAAGCTTTCATTAACTGTTGGGGAAGATTGGCCACTTGCACCTTGAGTGCTTCCACCTGGGCTAAAATTGCATCTTGAGAGTTAAGCTCCATTACCCCTCTGCGTGGAGCTCTATCATGTTGAGCTTCAAAATCACTGGCTGCCATGTTTTCAATCAATTCTATGGCTTCATCCAGTGACTTATTTTTAATCACTCCTCCACCAGCTGCAGCATCAAGCATCACCTTTGTTTGCCCCTTCAGACCCCCAAGGAAAATGTAGAGTTGATCAACCTGTCCAATCCCATGGTTGGGGCACTTCATCAAGAGAGTCTTGTATCTCTCCCAAGTTTCATGGAGTGACTCATCATTCCTTTGGCGGAAGCCCAATATGTCAATCTTTGCATGGCTTCTCTTCACTTCAGGGAAGAACCGATCAAGGAACTTTCTTTCCACTTCAGCCCAAGTGGCAAGACTCTGAGATGGGAGGTTGGTGAGCCACTTCAATGCATTTCCTATGAGGGAGAAACGGAACACCCTCATATATAAGCTTTCCTCTTCATTCTGGGCCACCCCTGCTGTGCCGCATAGATCATAAAAGGTGGTCAAATGGTTGTAGGGGTCTTCATTCTCTAAACCAGCAAACGCATGTTGACTGAGAAGTGTGAGCAATGCTGGTTTAGCTTCAACTATGCGGTTGGCGTTCCTTGGCCTGGCAATACTAGAGAACACTCTTGGACCATTATTGTTGATATGATCCGCAAGAGTTCTCCTGGCAGGTTGCTCTTCTTCTGCCATGTCTTCCTCCTCTGAACTAGAAGACTGTTCGGAAAGTGAGTGAGGATTGGAAGAACTCTCTTCCAATGTCAACTGCTTCGCTAGTTGCTTTGCTCTTTTAGTTTGACCGCTAATCAGCCTAGCAGTCTTCTCAATCTCTGGAATGAAACAGAGCTCTTGAGGATTAGTCTTGCTCCTTGTACCAATAGTACCTGGCATGCACAAAATCACAAACAACTAGAGCAACTAGAAAGACTGTTAGCACCGGATAAGGAAGAAGAAGAAAAATTAAAAATAAAATGCGAAAGAATAAAAGAATGTTTAAAGTCCATAAAATATACTAAAAATTTGCCCAATTACCGAGACACAAGTCCCCGGCAACGGCGCCAGAAACTTGTTGCGATTTTGGCAAGTGTACCAAATCGTGCAAGTAACACAATGATAAGTAGAGTATCGTATCCAGAGGGACTTGTACGATAATTGGGTAATTTTCGTAAATTAAGTAGACTACGAATATTGAGGAAATTTAAGTAATTCAATTTAAAGACAATTGCAGAAAAATTAAATGAGTAAAAGAAGAGAAATTGGATTTGGGTAAATTCACCAAACATGTAGCGTGTGCAGAAAATTGGGTTTAAATCAATAGAAGAATTACGTCGGGGTTTAACTTCATCAAGTCATCCTAACATGCAATCACTAATTTTCTTAATCAAATAAGCTTTTGTTATCATCAACCCACAAATTTATTCAAACCTTAATCCCTTAAGTGAGAGAACCTAAGTCCTTTGATTCCACTATCAATCCCTTGAATTAGTGAAACCAAAGTACTTGCATTAGGAATAGAGGTTCTAACGATGCCCAATCCTTTTTACCTTATCCCTAGGCATAAAAAGTATTGGGTGTTCTCTCCAGTTCGCAATTCAATTAAATTTCCCAATTATAATTGAATATATAGAATCATGCATTCGGGTGATCAAGCCAAAAACAAGCATTACGCATAGAAGAGAAACAATAACGATACTTAATTGAATAATAAAAGAGTAATTACATGGAAGTAGACTCAATTACATTAAACCCCAACGAAGAGAGAACTTAGCTACGCATAGCCATGGGGGAAGACGCACGAGATGGAGAAAGAATGGAGAACTGAGCCAAACGCGTTCTAAGCCGTCGTCAGACCTCCTGTTTCGTTCTACGCACTACGTATATGATCCCTAGGCTAGAACAGAAATTTCTATTTAAAGCTATGGGCCAATAATGGTTCAAGCCCAAAAGAGAACGAAACAAAAAAATAAAGATAAATCTTGTTGAGCTCGATGCACAGGTGTGCACTCAGAGTGCACAGGTGTGCAAACTCTCTGACTTGAAATTTAAACTTGCACAGGCACTTGGTTTGGTTCGCACAGGTGTGCGAAGCTCTCAGGACTTCCAAAAAGATGCTCTTTTGCCTTCGCAAGACTTCCAAAGCTCTAAACTTCAATCCAAATGGTCTTCAACGCATCAAATCTCTCTTGGAACATCCCTATTGCTTACTCCAAGCTTCAACAAAGTTCTTGAAAATACAAGAAAACAACCCAAGATCAAGCATAAAAGGGTAAAAACTAGAAATTCCTAACTAAACTAAACTTTCATTAAAAATCAACTAAATTGAAGATAAACAAAACTCTGAAGCATGAAAAATATCAAATAATTGCCCCTGAATCACTACAAAATGCAGGAATATAAGGCAATTATCAGAGGGCAAATTGACGTATCTGCCAGAGATGGCAAAGCAAATGCGGCTCTTCTCAATTACATCAGTTCTAATTTTCTAATTCTGACATTTTCGTTTTGTATTTATCCTCTCCCTACGGTGGTGATTAAAGTAATTGGTTTGGTTGTAATATGGTGTTGTTACAAAAAAGAAGGGGGGGGGGGGGGGTTAACGTTATTTTGGTGGTGTCAGGTTTTAGGTGTGAAACAAAGACAAGTCTATATAGGCACTGGTTCTAAGTGGAGAGATAAGACGGTGATTGTGGAAGATGTAACTCAGCAATATTGATAGATTTTCGTTTTGTATTAACTATTGCTTCTTTGTGAGTCGGAGTTTGATATTTAAGGTTCATAAGTTTTCAAAGTGAAGCCGCCAGAAATCATTTAATATGGTTCACCCAAGCAATTTATGACGATTTATAACCGCCAGAAAATGTATTATAATGATAATAAAATTAATGTCACGTCATCAATTAACGTCAATATTGTAAAAAGACCTTCAACCAATTGATCAATGAAATTTGCTATTTTTCAGCACTTTTTGCCTTTCATTTGTTACCTTGTTGCTTTCCTTTTTGAAAGTTAAAAAGCTTTTTGTTCCGTTTTTATCTTATCTCAAATTTCAAATGCTCTTTGGAGTAGTTTGAGAACCCATAGTCAAAAGGCAGATTTCCCCTTTTGACGCCTTTCGTTTGATCTTCATTTTGGAATTGTGTTGAAGCATATAGTTAACCAAATTATATTTCAGCTAGCAATTTTATTCACGTGACAACAAAATTGACATGCTCGGTGGGACCTAATAGGTGAAAACATTTTACAATTTGAATCTCTAAGTCACAATTATGCCTGGCGTATGAACCTTAGGTCTAGTAGAGACCTAAGCAAGATAGAACAACCAAAGAAGAAAAATGAATCACGAAACACAAAGACTACATTAGGAATGCCAGCATTCTTGATGAGTACACATGTGGCAACCACTTTGCCTACTGCCCCAACAAATGTTGTGGCTACTAGTGTAGGAACTACAAAGGCTACAGAAGCACCCACCGTGATGACCACTTCGTTTATCAGGCAAGAAATAGATATGGGGACACATTATCATGTATCAAATTTCTAGATAGTTAGTAGATATTGTTAAGCTAATGGTCTAAAATAAAATACAACAGGCCAAAGATTCTAAGGCTAGAAAAGCTAATTATGGGGAGAATTTGATCACTTATATGTCAAAAGCATATGAACCAAATAAGGTAATTACGTTAGACTCTCCACACCCTACTGGCCAGATTCAGGCAGGACTTCCATCACAAGTCCAGTCGAATTTTGTTCCTATGGGACAATGGCCAGTAGGATAACTGAATATGGCTTCGGTAGGAACACTACCAGTAGTTCAGCCGAACAATTCGGCAGGAATATAACCAGTAGTCTAGCCGAATATAAGCCAACTGGGACAATTTTTTAGACCCTTATCGGCTAATAAAAATTACATTCCTCCTTATACTAATATCCATCTTCCTACTACAGTTGGGGGGCAAGTGAGTATGAATAAGGTCCTAGTCAATATAATACATCACAGGTGGGAATGGTAAAATGACCAGCTAATGCTATTGGACATATTGGCTTACCCCATGTGCAGCCGAATGGTGCAACAATCGGAATGAACACTCAAGTTGCAACAGGAGGATATGCTGGTGGAAGATCTACATATCATAATGGAGATCTACAATGGGAGATTGGAGTTACTCCACAGGTTGGGCAATAGATGGCTAAGCCAGTAGCCATCCCTTTGGTGGATCCATAGATAATAGCCGAAACGATGAAGAAATATTTTGGCATACAATTGAAGTCATTGGAGAGGTCAATGTACAAGAAACCTTATCCGAAGTAGGTAGACCAAATGATGCCTTTGCCTAAAGGGTTCAAAACACTTGATTTTACAACCTTTTCAGGTGAAGATGGTAAGTTTACCATGGAGCATGTAGGGCGATTTACTGCCCAATGTGGAGAAGGTGGATAGAATGAATTTCATAAGTTGCAACGGTTTCCGTTGTCACTTACAGGGACTGCTTTCACGTGGTATTCCTCTTTGCCACCGAATTTAGTACAAAATCGGGCCAATATGGAAAGGTGTTTCCATGATCATTTTTATAGGCCTCAACCATAAGTTATCATCATCGATTTGATGGATACCAAACAATTGGTGGACGAATCGGCAATGGACTTCATTGAGCAATTTAGAAAAGTTGTTAGCAGATGTTCTGTTCAATTATCAGAGGTTGAATGTGCGGCTATGGCGCCAAGAAATATGCATCCCCAGTTAAAGGAGAAGTTGGTGGCTTAGGAGTATGTTGATATGAGTCAATTAGCTTCAAAGGCTAACATAATAGAGCACTTCATACAAGAAAAAGAACAAACAAGGGCTAATAAAGGGAGGAGCTCTCATTTGATTTCAGTAATAGATGTTGAAGATAATGAGAGCCTACTTTATAACCATAAGGTTGACATTGTGGTTGCCGAAATATTACGGGAAAGCCATATTCTTGTCTAGCCATATTTGCTAAGGTCTGGAAAGCCATATTTGCTTATGTTTGAGACCAACACCTAAGGCATTTTTTTTCTTAAATTCAAGACCGGAGGGCATATATTAGTAGTCATTAAATAGCTTGTCCATTGGTAGAAAAGTTATTTACCCACGTTAAATGTTTCTAGACTCATTGTAACACATACAACCTCCGAACTTAATTATAAGGAAAAAAAAAAGGTTTGGTGGACTCATATATAAATGTGTTTGGTAAGACACTTTAGTAGCTTATAAACTACTTTAAGAGTGTGTTTGGTAAGACTTTCGAGAAACTTATAAGATCTTTTGACTAACTTATAAGCTACTTGGACAAAATAAGCTTGTTTGATACACAGACTTATTTTAATAGCTTATTTTACATAAGTTACTTCAAGTAGCTTATGGAAAATAAGCTAACTTATAAGCTACTACTTTTTCTTTCTTCTGAATTTTATCCTTACTAATTTATTTGAAATGCCTTTTTATCATTTTATTCAATTTAAAAATCCTTTTACCTATTTTAACATTTTTACAGACACTATATGACATATTTATTTTCTTAGTTATTATAAAACTTGGAATTCTACTTTTATTTATTATTTTGTTTAATGTTAAACTATTTATCTTAAGGAATTAATATGTTGTTTATTTTTTATTTTTATTTAAAATATTTTGCCACTAAACAAAAGTTGATAAAAAATCAAAATTATAAAGAAACAACAATTTTTTTAAAAATAATATTATTAATAAAAAATTAAATATTAAAAATTGATTTTAAATAACATAAGTTTATTTAATTTAATTATACTTTTTTTTAAAAAAGGAAAATTTTGATTTAAAACAATATTAGTTTATTAAAATTTTGATTTTAAATAATCTGAGTAAAACCACCAAATCATTACTATTCTTTTATGATGCTACAAAATTATTGTCCTACTTTTTAAGATGATAAGTTATTAAAAATAAATTCAAATATAAGAAATATTAAAAATGTCCTTTTACATCATTTGACATTTATCAGCTAACTTATCATTAAAATTATGATTATTATTAGTATAACAATGAATTAAAATATTAATTTCACCCTAATAATTTAATAAATATGGTTTCAAGTAAATTAATTGTCAACCCCGTGAAGATTTAATAATATTATGAAATATTTATCAAACCAAATGACAGATTTAAAATAAAGAAACTAAATATATAAGAAACTTTGGAAAAAATAATGTATTTTTTTTATCAAAGAATAATGTATTTAATATTAAAGTATTTAAAATTAAGAGAGCAAAAGTACTTTTATTATTTTTCAAAAAAAAAAAAAACACATACCCGACATCATAAAAAAAATAGAGATTGGTAAAAAAAATATCCAGATTTCGTTATAAATACTTAACTAAGTTATGTTTATCTTTCTATTAAGACTAAGTAAAATAATGCTCAAATAAATAAATTATGTTAATTAAGTTGCAAGAGCTGCATAAAAACCAAGCCTCCTTGGTTCACGAAAATATAATAAAAATAAGCAAGAAAGGGGAAATTTATTTATATCTATCTTTGAAATGTCCAGATTTCGCACGCCCACCACATCTTCTATTAGCTTACTAAGAATCTAAACGAAGGAACTTCATATTCAATTCTTTTTCTTAAAGCTCTTTATGAAAATAGTGTATAGATCTGTAACTTCATATTCAATTCTTCCAATTATGTTGCCTCGACTATGCATCAATTCTGATTTAATCTCCTTCATAACAGACTCATGTTCTAACTTCTCATTCAATATAATTCCAAAACGTTGTTCAAGAAAGGCTGATAGATTCTTTGGCTTTCCAAAAAAAAAAAAAGAGACGCTGATAGATATCACAGTTCAGTAGATCCGACAATCCATATTGCTTGTACAAATTTATTTGACAAATATGCATAACGGTGTATTATAATTAAACTATTTACATTATTTTTAGCCAAAAGTTTCTCTCCATTTAAGGTACATAAAAAAAAATTAATGAATAGATCTTCAGATATAAGCCCCACCCAACTTTAGTCTCTTTTAATCTTAATAGACTTTTAACTTCAACCTCCTCTTATGACCACCAAGCTCATTCATTGCTGGTCCATTATTCCTTTTGCATTGAAGCGTGGATCCCACACTGGATGATTATCTGGCATTAAGCGAGGTAATAACATCAGGCATCTTAGGAAAAGATGGAACGAACATTGACTGTAACCACAAATTATAAACCAAATATAATTGGATAATAAAATGAAGTCAACATTTAATTCACAATAATAAATAACTGACAATATACTTGATTCCTCTACTTCTTAATGAATATCTAAAGCCAGTGAGAAGGACTGAGTTATCCAACTTTCATTTCTTCGTAGATTTGTTGGGAGGATTGATAGAGAACCATCTCATCTCTGATTGGTTTTTGCCATTCTTCTACATTAGAAAGATACCTCTATAATAGAATACCAGCAAGCTGCAAAATAAATAGAAGCAAAGTCACATTATGCAGTGCACATGTTTAGTGATGAAGAAAGATACCCCTTATCAAACATGCCATTGATTATAAAAGACTCTTCACTAAAATGATTCTAAGACTTGACTTTGACTTGTTGCATTTCAGCAGAGAAAAACTTCCTAAGTATCCACGAAAAAGATTATTTGTCATGCTTGCTGATAATACAGTTTTCTTTTTATACATTGCTGATAATGCAATTTAGATATAAACTGAACTATAATTAATAAGACAGTGCAAGATACCAAATCCACCAGTTTTCCCTCACTCCAGACACAGAAGAAACTGAATCATATTATTACACTAATAAATGAGAATTGGATACTGCATCAGCTAAGATGATTTGATCCAATTGATAAGAAACCTCACCAGTCCAGTACTTGTCTCTATTAGAAAAAGCAAGAGAAGCTAAATTATGAGCTTCCTTATTTCATACTTTTTTAGTAAAATTAAGTCCTTTAAGGGAGCATGTGACAACAAATTGAAACAATCTTCCACAACCCTTGTAAAAATAGCTTAGACCATTGCTTGTTTGCACTTCCAAAGCTGGAACCATACAACCTGTTTTGTATATCACTAAATGCAAATTTAGAAGTTAGATAAGATGTCATATTGAGCATCGAAAAGCTACAGCTTCAGCTTCTTTTGGAGACAGTACAATGTCCAGAAAACGTGTTGCAGCAGCTACAACCAACTCATCATGATCCCGAGTCAGAGTGTTGATCCTTTTATGACGTATCAAGTACAAAAATCATTTTTTATCTAGCATATATTTTTTTGTATAGATTTCAAGTGTAGAAAATATTTCACTTCTCCATTTATTTCAAGTATGACTTTTATTTATTTGATAAATGATAATTTTTATATACAAAGTGTTGATCCATTGTGTCAGTTTTATTTAATGCTACATATATTTTTATAAGAAAATTGTTAAGCAAAATAAGGTTAAAACCAAAAAGAAGAAACCATACACTCCTTTCCCTCCACCTCAATAGTTTGGTAAGTGGTAAGTTGAGACATACTGTATGAGCACAATAGATGCTTAAAATAAAAATACTAAACTTTTAAATCTGCAGACAACTCTTAGACTATCTTATGCTGGAATTAAAGCTATGGTTGTTTTTAATTTTCTTTTTACAAATTAGATGACATTGATTTGAGAAAGAGAATTTTATGTCTGAGAGGTGAAATAATTTGGCAGCAATTTAGTTTGGTTTAGGCTAATTTAAAAATATAATTAGAAATAGGCTAATTTCACACTACTATACCAACCTACCACAGTTTAAACAAACCAAAAATTGGAAGAAATAAAAAACTCATTCCCAATGTCCAAAAACATAATTAGCATCTTAGAAATCAATTCTTTGCATAGAAGAAAGATTTTTCACCTATTTTTTGCATTTGAAAGCTCAAATTCTCTAGCCCATATTCTCTTTGTACTTATTTTTCGTCCAAATTCTAGTAGTAATAGTTGAAATTCTATTATAAAAACAATCTTATGCATGTAATCTATGATTAAACATCTATTAATCTACCACCTGTCATAAGCTATATAGAGAAGCATATCAGAAAATTGAAAGAAAAGCAAAAATAGAAAACAATGAGAGAAGCAAATACCCAGACGACATTCCAAGGCATAAAATTCAATTAACCACTTTATTGTAACAACTCCAGGTACATAGTTATAAACTCAACAGAAAAAAAAAGGTGTTTAACCTATCAGTACCATTCCACTATAACCATCCAGCAGATTGAATTGTTTTCTTTTTCAAAAGCAGGACATGGATTAAGAAACAAAGCAGGACATGTGTCTCAGATATACTTAAACATGTAGATAGCAAAAGAGATCAAACAATTTTAAAGACACTCAGTTAAACATGTGCCTCAGTTCCTATTTGCATTTAGCTAAAATGACACTCAGGAGGTAAAAATTATGCAAAAACTGATAATAGTATTACTCACTTGTCATGATCCTTAGTCTTCTTCAGCTTTTCACTTTATCACCTTCTCTGTTTAAGGATCAGGAGTAACTACCGGAAGTAATTCTTTAAGCAGAACCTGTTAACTACTTGCTATAACAGCAAGTTCTGCAACTGCTTGCTGATTCAAAGGAACATAATAGCTTATAAAAAAATTAATATAAAACAGAAAGTATGATATTAAAAACTAACAAAGTTTACTTGCATATTTGCAGTTTCCTGAAGTGAATTCTTCTAAACTCAGCTCCATGTTTCTTTGTTAGAATTCCTGCAATGGGATGAGATGTTGACTGGTAGTTGAAGGATAAAAATTAAAAACAAAAATCTCTAAGAATTTTAAGAAAATGAGCTTTTAAAAAAGTTTTTTTTTAATGAAAAAAACTTTAATAAAAGAGCTTTTAAAAAGGTTAGTTTATGGGGCTTTCAACTTCTACTTCTCCTTTTCCTTCTTTATTTCTACCAAAAGAAGTACGTCAATACAACATCAGCATCAACTAAAGAAGGAACAAGTTACTACCAAGTCATAAGCCTCTTAAAATAATTGATTGAGACAATGAAACATAATTATACTCAATTAGCATTATGTAAATATGCAGTGTGAAACATCAAAATACCAGTGATAAAAGAGTGCAATAAGTCATTCATTTAAAAAATGTTCTACATCATCAAATACCCTTTCTCAGTTAGTCAATATACATTAATCAGGAAGTACAAACCAATATTAAAAGTCCAATCAAGGGTGACATGCTAAGTTCACAAATGTTAGGAAGAACAATATTAGAAAAGTAAAGATATTAGAAAACCTATATTAGAAAAGGAATAAAACTTCAACATTAAAATTGAAATATCATAGTTAATTTAAAAAGAAATTAAATTAAAGAGAATCAAATAACTCATACCGAAGTGACGATGGGTGTGATAGAAACAATTTCATTCAGGAGGTGGAACAACATCACAACTCATCTTGTATAAGCCATCCAATTCTATCACAAAAAGAGCTACAACTACTGTTTGAAAGAAAGAAAAAAAATAGTTACCTTTTCTAAACTAACGCTACTGAGAAAGGCAAGAAAGATTAGAAATTAGTATAGTAGAAAGAAATTACATTGAAAACATAAGGAATAAATAAGAGGAAAATATATTTAGTGCAGATTTCATTAACCCGGGTGTATATTAATCTTACGATGGTATCGTGGTTTTATCCATATCCCTAGTCTTCTGTTGTTCGTTCCCACCTGGATCCTCCAAATGAACACATTCTTCATGTCATCGCAAGAATTTATTGAAAACAGAAGGGGCAACCTAATTTTCTTCTGCAAAATAAAAATATGTGAATGTATTACGAATACATATTAAAATATATAGAGGATGTGTAACAAAAAGAATATTAGATTACATATCGTGAAAGGATCTCTGCAGTCTACATGAAAGGTGAACCTTTAATTTGATCTCTATAGTATATATCATCATCCAACTTCAGTAGACTTTCCATTTGCGAAAAACATGAATGAAAAGATATAAGAGATTAATTAGATTGTTGCAGTTAGTGCAGAGAAAGTATGGTTTGTGAGTAGAAGTTGGAAGACCATTCATAGGGAGATATCAAAGGTTGAGCGTTGAGAATTACAAACGAAAATAGGCAAAATAATTAATGCTTTACTCTGCACCACATTCGAATAGCATTAGGAACCAAGCATTTTTTATTGTTGGAATTGAACAAGTTTGGTTGTGGTTGTGATTGTGAAGGGATTGTCATGTCTCGAGCCTGAGACCAATAATATGGAATTTGTTAGCAATAGCAACCAGAATTCTAAGGATCAGAGTAATCACACGCACACACACAGACATGAGATTTAACGAGGTTCCACAAGTGTGCATACGTCATCGGGAGCAGAGCGACTGTTTCTATTATTGTTATTTGGCCAATAGGGTTACATCAGTTTATATAGAATAAACCACGATACAGACTTACAATATCACCATTGTACCATGCTACGTACAATATTACCCTTGTACGGCACCGCAGGGATAAACCCCCACACCCCAACCCATTTATTTCGTAACCCAACAACAAGTGGCCCAAGCCCAAACTGCTCACTTATAGAATATGAGTCATGCACAACAATCTCCACCTTGGCGAATATTCGGCCCTGTGGAAGATAACAACAAGTCCACCTCATATCCTCATATGTCTCCTGGGTTGGGGGGTCTAGTCACGTCTAGCACCGAGCAACATTCAACAAGTCCAAGCAATGCTTGAACTTGTCAGCTGTGACCATCTTGGTTAACATATCGGCTGCATTCTCTGAAGTGTGAACCTTCCTGAGCAAAATCTGACCAGATGCCATCAACTCCCTAATCTTGTGGAACCTCACATCAATATGCTTGGTTCTACCATGATACACCTAATTATTTGCCAAATCGATAGCACTCTGACTATCACAATGCAACTGAACTCCACCTTGCTCAATGCCCAGCTCCTTTGCTAGCTCTATGAGCCACACAGCTTCTTTACTAGCATCTGCTACTGCCATGTACTCTGCTTCAGTTGTTGACATTGCCACAGTAGACTGAACAATGGACTTCCAAAAAAATAGACACATAATGTGTCGTCGGTAATGGAAGAGACGAGTTTCTCGTTGAGTTTGAGTCTATTTTTTTAATAATCTGTGGTGGTTTTTAGCCACCAATGATGTTGAGTTTAAATACATGAGGAATGTGTATTTTGTGGCAGTTTATAGCCATCGAAAACTGTATTTTCGTTAACAGTATTAACACCATTAGAGGAGAGGGACTAAAACCAAGTTTTTCTAAAAGTACAGGGACTAAAACCAAGTTTTTCTGAAAGTACAGGGACTAAAAACATATTTTACCCTTAACTTATTGTATTGATTACATTACATGAGGTATATTGAGCCATGACTCTGAGTTTACGTAAGAGTTACATCACATGATGTATTTTTATAATATCTTATATCTACTTTCTATATAAGAATTTTGTAATCTATGAAAAAGACAACATTATCCCTTTTTAATTGAATGACATGTGTACTTTTTTTTTTGTCTTTTACCAAACCTCTTTCTCTTTCTTCCTTTTTGTCTTTTCTTTCCGGCTTTTCTTTTTTAATTTTTTTTGCTTTTATATTTTTTTATTCTATTATCTATGTTTTTTATATAGAAAAATAAATTCCTTTATATTATTTTTTGTCTATAAGATTTTTAATTTTTTTCTTTTAATTGTTTATTCCTTCTCCCTTTTTTTCATTCTTTTTTTATTTTATGTTTCCCTTTTCTTTTTATTTATTTTTTACATTATTTTTTTCTTTTAATGTTTTTTCTTTCCTTTTTCCTTTTTATTTATTTGTAATATTAATATTTTCTGAATTTATTATAATTTTTTTTATTTATATTAAATGATACATTGATTTATTTATTTATAATAATATTATAAATATAATCTACTTTCTATATAAGAATTTTGAAGGCTGTGGAAAAGACAACATTATCCCTTTTTAATTGAATGACATGTGTACTTTTTTTGGTTTTAAATATTTATATTATGATATTGAGATTTTTGAATTAAAAATTAATTTAAGTCTAATTAATAATATATTTATTACAAATTAAAAATTACATTTATATTATGATGTTGAGATTTTTAATAATTTCATAAATGGAAGTTTTATTGATTAACATATATATAATAATAATAATAATATTTTTTTACATAAATAAATGATAAATCTATTAAAATTAATCTATAAACATATTTTTATTACAAAACATTTTTAAATTACTTCATCAATAACATCATAAATTAAATTAGTTTTACTTTTCTATGGTATAAATTGCAAGTATCATTTACGGGATACAATCTTACTTGAGTCAGGTATAACCATTATAAACGATAAAACTCTTTCTCTGAATATTTAATACAACTACATATCTAAGACTCAATTAAATTTTTTCTTCTTCTTTGAAATCCTATAAAATCTATTTACTATGAAATCTATGTTTTCTATATAGAAAAATAAATTCTTTTTATTATCTATCTTACTCATTTTTTTTGTCTTTAAGCTTTTTCAGTTTTTCTCTTTTAATCGTTTATTCCTTCTCTTTTTTTTTTATTCCTCTTTTATTTTATATTTTTTTCTTTTCTTTTCATTTATTTTTTTCTTTTAATGTTTTCTCTTTCCTTTTTCCTTTTTATTTATTTGTAATATTAATATTTTCTGAATTTATTGTAAATTTTTTTATTCATATTAACTAATACATAAATTTATTTATTTATTTATAATAATATTATAAATATAAATATTTATATTATGATAAGATTTTTGAATTAAAAATTAATTTATGGCTAATTAATAATATATTTATTATAAATTAAAATTTTGATTCTATGTTTAATAATTTCATAAATGGAAGTTTTATTGAATAATAATAATAATAATAATAATAATAATAATAATAATAATAATAATAATTTTTACATAAATAAATAATAAATATATTGAAATTAATCTATTAAACATATTTTTATTACGAAATAGTTTTAAATTACCTCATCAATAATATCATAAATTAAATTAATTTAATTTTCTATGGTAGAAATCACAAGTATCATTTATGGGTTACAATCTTATTACTTGAGTTAGGTATAACCATTATAAGCGATAAAACTATTTCTCAGAATATTTAATACAACTGCATATCTAAGACTTAATTGAATTTTTTCTTCTTCTTTGAAATCCTATAAAATCATTTTACTATGAAATTGTATAAAATAATTTTAAATAATTTCATAAATGAATATTTTGTTGAATAATATTTATATTATGCAGTTGAAATTTTTATACTAAACATTAATATAAATCTAATTAGTTAATACATTTATTACAAAATAATATTTTGACTCTACGTTTAATAATTTCAAATATGAAAATTTTGTTGATTCATATGTATATTGTAATGTTATATATATATATATATATATATATATATATATATATATATATATATATATATATATATATATATATATATATATATTAAAATTAATTTATTTAATATATTTTTATTACAATTTTTTTTAAATTTCTTCATTAATAATATCATAAATTAAATATTTTTTTATGGTAGAATCACTATGTATCATTCACAGGAGACAATTATGCTCGAGTTAGATAAAACCATTGTGTACGACAAATCTTTTTCACCGAGTATTTAACACAACTGCATACCCAATACTCAACAGTATTTTTTTTACTTTTAAATCCTATCGAATTATTTTTACTTAGAAATCATATAAAATATTTTGTTGAATAATATTTATTTTATGAGGTTGAAATTTGTATACTTAAAATTAATTATAAACTAATTAGTTAATATATTTATTACAAAAATAATATTTTGACTTTATGTTTAATAATTTTATATACAAAAATTTTGTTGATTAATATGTATGTAATAATGTTAAGTTTTTAACATAAATATAAAACAAATACATTATAATTAATTTATTAAATATATTTTTATTACAAAATTGTTTTAATTTATTTTATCAATAATATCATAAATTAAGTCAGTTTTAATTTTTTTATGACAAAGACCACAAGTATCATTCACGACGGGAGATAATCCTACTCTAATTAGGTAGGATTACTATGGACGACAAATATCTTTCTTCGAGTATTTAACATAATTGCATGTCTAAGACTCAACAATATTTTTTTTACTTTTAAATCTTATAAAATCATTTTTACTTAGAAATCGTATAAAATAATTTTAAATAATTTCATAAATGAATATTTTGTTGAATAATATTTATTTTGTGAGGTTAAAATTTTTATACTAAAAATTAATTTAAATCTAATTAGTTAATATGTTTATTATAAAATAATATTTTGACTTTATGTTTAATAACTTCATATACGAAAATTTTGTTGATTAATATCTATATAATAATGTTAAATGTATATATTTAATAAATATATTACAATTAGTTTATTAAGAATATTGTTATTACAAATAATTATTTTAAATTATTTCATCAACAATATTATATATTAAATATTTTTTATTTTTTAATCATAGGGACCAGGGACGGATCCATAAATCTAATGAAGGGGGGGCTAATTTTTTTTCTTCCTTTACCATTTTTTTTTTTGGTAAAGACGCGAGTATCTTCTTTGTTGATTTACACGTTCAGTTGTTCTTCGTAATTATTTAACAATTATTGACTTCTACAAAAATATTTACTAGTTTTACACATAAAACTAAAACTAATTTTTATCTCAAAGGATAAAAATAAGAAAACATAATAAAATAAAAATTTCTATCACTGAAAAAATCCGATAAATGATAGAATGTCAATTATTTAAAAAAATAAAAAAAAGGTAAGGAAATGTGATATCTACTTCTTAAAAAATTATTGAATAGTGTAATAATCTCTTAATATAGATCTATTAGATAATTGAGTAGTCTAAATATTCTCTCTACTTGTTAAATTTATTTATTATTTTTCAATCCATTTAATCAAATTTCTTGTTATATAATCATTATCCATGTTAACTTACTCTTAAGATTGTTAACTATTAAGATTTAAACCTATGTATACATCATCAAATCACATGAGTTTTACTGTGATCAAATGCATAACAGTTAAAATTACAAACGTAAAATAAGGATGGCAGAATTTATTAGCCATTATATTGAATATAAAACTATAATAATGTTAAAAGTCATAGGTCTTTGTATATAGGTTTCATTGATTAGATATAGTTAATAGTTAATTCACATAAATCAAGTCATGTGTACATCACAGAGGGATGATCAATGAGAGCTGAGGATGGTTGTAACACTGTGAATTTTCATAATATATGATAAATGACTTACTTAAAATGTAAGATAAATTAAATTTAAATCAGGTTATTTAATGAACTATATAAATAAAATCGATTATTTTGTTTATGTGATTATTGTGTGTTTAGTAGTTTTCGTAACAATTTCAACTTTACGTAAGTTTTTGTTATAGAAAAGGGGGTGTGAGGTTAGAAAATCATGGTTACGAATAGCAAAAGTAAAAATCTTTACCTTTCCGACGTTTTCTCATTTCTTCCTTCTCTCTTGGATTGAAAATAATTATAAGAGATAATTAAATTTAATTTCATGAGAAAATTTAATTAATAAGTACGTGTGATTTTTCTGTGTAAGTTTTAGTGGAAAATTTCACTGAAATTAGGACTGTGTTGCACACTGGCAGTGTAAGAATACACTGTGAAAGTGAGAAAATAGTCAAGAAATTAAAAGGATTTAATTATAATTAGTCTCTAATAATTATAATTAGGTTCCTATAAAATTTTTATGTTATGCTGTTATACTTGATTAAAATAATAATATTTTAACGTGGTTCCAAAGAGTGTAATTTTGAAAGCTTTTCAGTAGATAGAAAATTTTTATGAGACATTCTAAAAATTTTTAGATGTATAACCACAGTCAATCTTCTCACGTAAAGAGTCACGGAAATTTAAAGGTTCAATTTTCTTAACTTTGGCTGACAAAAGCAGTACATGGATTTAAACCTCGACCATACCTTTTCTTCGTTCAGTTGTGCCGTAAAATTTTCAAAGACCATCATTATATTATCCATATATTTCCTTACTTTCAAACTTCAAGATATGCAAAGTTTTAAATACAAGGACCTGTTTTCTTTGTGTGTCAGGCGGCGTTGATTGAAAAAAATGCAACCCAAATCACACGTTTTCTTCTTATGGTCCTATGCCTAGAACTAAATACCCAAAATTTTCTTGATCCTATGCCTAGTATTTTTCCATGTTGCCTGACCCTATGCATTCATTTCTTCGCGTGATCTATACACAGGAAGCCAACTTCTTTGCTTTCAATTTCAAAGAATTGGTCAAATATCAAAAACAAATACCCATAAATCTTGCTGACAACGGGAGGTGTTGGTTGAAAAAAATAATCATAATAATAAATAAATAAATAAATAAAACAGTGTCATATCATACGTCTATAAATTTTGCATACAGTAATTTACCTTCTCACTTTTATTCTTCCTTCATGTAATCGAGACTCCAACTTTCCAATTCTCCGTCTCTCAATTTCAATTTCTGAAACTTGCTATTTACAACCTCTTTTTCTCTATCTAACATCATTTTTTCCAGCACCCCTCACCGTTAAGTAATTCTACTTCTCTAAAAGTTCTCCTTCAAAATTTCTAAATCCCAAGGTTTTATACTATGATCTGTTGTTGGTTCATAGTGGTGGTTTAATATTCGTACTTCAGAAAACTAAAAGTTCCTTCACTCCTCCATCATCCAAAGCTCTTATTTTAGCATCTCTCTGAGGTAAGGAAAGTTTACAGTTTTTATGTATTCTTTGATGCATGGATATGTTATGATGTGTATTGATTTCTGAAAGTAATGTTTTGATAATTTGTTTGTGATATAAGTCGATTGAATGAAAATATATGATAGCTGAAAATAAAGTGTTTGCTGTCTGGTACGTTATTGTCTGAACACATGTTAGTATTTTTGTGATAACTTTGGCTGTGGTGAATGAAATTGGATTTCGTTTGTTGGATTTAATAATAGACATTTGGGGCTACAGTTTTGGCACAAGAAAAGCCTAAAAATATTGAAAATCAAAGGAGTTATGGCCCTCGAAAGTTGAACGTACAGTCAGAAAAACATAATTGAACATAGTATCTGATTTTGCAATTCTGTATTTCTACAAAAATCGTATTCAAAAACAAGTTATATGGTTATAAAATAGAGATTTCAAGCTTTCTAACGGTATATGATATGCTTTCTAATTCATTATATTTCTATTTTAAAGTTTCCTTGAAACTGACCCATGTGCAGTGAAGAAAATCTGTTTTCGAGATTTTTATATGTTTTTGGAAAATTTTGGTTCTCTTTATATAAGATAACTTAGGAATTATTATTTGCTTTCTTGAAAATATATTTCCAATTGGTTACAACATGAAATCAAGTTTTCTACAATATGTTTGAGATGAGTTGAAATTCTAAACATAAAAGTGGACTATTAAAGACAGTTTTGGTTTTTACCCACTAAAATGATTATTGATGTTTTTGTAAATCTTTGATTTGTTTATGATTTTATTCTTTTGAAAATATACTACTGGTGTTTTGATTTCAAAACCAGGAGATCATATTGTTATTTTATCTTTTAACTTCCTTTCAAAATCTTTCTAAAGTTTTAAAGATGATTTATATAATTTCTATTATTTTGAATGTTTTTAAGAGATTTTAGAAAAACTCCAAAGTGTTATAAACAGTTTTAAAAGTTAAAAATTTTAAGGTTTTGACCAGTGTCCGGTTAACTTCGATGTTTTCTTTAACTTTGAAACCATAGTGGATATATGTTGTTGACCACAGTGGATAATGGCTGTGGATATATGTTGTTGACCACAGTGGATGATGACTGTGGATATATGTTGTTGACCACAGTGGATGGTGACTGTGGACATGTTGTTGTTAACCACAGTGGACGATGACTGTGGATATGTTGTTGTGTTGGATTGTACGTGCATACATGCATGAGTCCACAGTGGATCGTAACTGTGGATACGAGTTGGCACGTAAGTTGAGAGTGGGAGTGTAGCTCTCAACCTAGTGTCGGAAAGATTGGTGGGGTCGTGTACATGGGCCCGGGGGATAGGAAGGACGGGCGATTCTACATTGAGACCAAGATTTCTGCAGATCTTGTGTTGTGGTGAGCCACTACCCACGTACGCCTATCTTGACAAAGCCACTAATTATTTCCAAGACCAGTATCGGCGTTCCCCCCAATGGTCGAATTGGACTATGTTAAGGAATTTGGCTGTGCTGGTCGCTCGACTAATGAAAATCTCCATGGAGTCGTGTCTACATATAGTGCATAACTAGGACATATTATTTGAGGATATGTTGGTGATTGACCTATTGAAATGGATTTTTCTGTATATTGTTATTATTTACCTTTGTGAATATGTTAGTATAAATCTAATGTTTTATTGGAAATGTATGTTCTGTAAGCTTATCCTTGCGCTGTTTGTTTGTATGTGTTTGACTGTGATGATCGCGATTCTTCGCGGGAGCAGACGGCGAACTACCGGTGGATCAAGCTATACGCGGCTGAAGTCACAGGAGACCTATTTCATCTATTCCTTATATTTTCTTATATCGTCCTAGTTTCTAGCTAAGGGTAATATGTAGCTGTGGCCAGCTAGTAGGAAATGGGCACCTTTGTATTGGTATATACGTATTCCGAACCTTTTGAGATATATCAGACTTTTGGTCTGTAGTTTGTATATGACCATATGGCTTGGTACTTATACTTCTGATATATGTATTTATGTATGGATAATTTTCAGATGTAATTATGTATATGATGTATATTTCTTAATGATGAATGTTATAATGATTAGTGATCTTGCGCGAAAAATTTACACGTATTTTTATAAATAACTTATAATAAGTTTTTAATTAAATCTTTTCGCAATATAGTAGTTAAGTTGTCTTGTGACGATAGCGGGTCGTTACAATTTGTGGTATCAGAGCTGGCCGTGTCTTTTGGGAACGAACCTATGGGGATAGGTCTATTGTGTCTTTTGTTGTGCATGTGGAATTATTTCTGTAAAAGGAATCATTGTTGTTTGTAAAGTCAATGGACTTTCTATGCATTATTTCTTAAAAGAAATAATGGTTGCTGATGGCTTGTGGTTGTTGATCTTTGTAGGATCACGATGACTAGACAATCTCAGCCTCAGCCTCAGCCTCCTCCTTCTTCTTCTTCTCCTCCTATACCGGATTTGGCTCAGATAGCTCACACCTTAGAGGTGATGTCAGCGGAAATGGCTCAACAACAAGCTACTATGGCTCAGTACCATGTTGTTATGGCTCAGCAGGCGCAGCAACACCAGGCTGCTATGGCTCAACAGCAGGCTGCCATGGCTCAGCAACAAGAAGCTGCGATACCTCTTGAATTTCAAGGTTTAGCTGAGTTCAAAAAGAACTATCCTCCACAGTTTAAAGGGGAGTCAGACCTTGACACAGCTGATCTTTGGATGAAAGAAATAGAGAAAATCTTCAGAGCTATGAACTGTCCAGACAACCGAAAGGTTACATATGCTACTTATATGCTTATTGGAGAAGCTGAATATTGGTGGTAGGGAACTACTCAACTGATGCAGGCTCGTGGGGAGGCCATCACTTGGGCAAATTTCAGAGAGCGTTTCCTAGGAAAATATTTTCCAGCAAGTGCTAGGCATGCAAAGGAGATGGAATTTCTACGATTAATTCAGGGCAATATAATTGTGAACGAGTACTCATCCAGATTCGAATACTTGTCTAGATTTTGCACTCAGGCTACTTCTGAGGAATGGAGATGTCGAAAGTATGAGGAAGGACTAAGATACGAGATAAAAAGAATGATAATTCCAATGGCAATTAGAGAATTTCCAGAATTGGTAGAGAAGAGCAAGACAGTTGAGCGTCTTGAGTATGGTGGTGGCAAGATTGCGAGGACTTATGAAGGTGGATCATCTAGATTTAAGAAAGGATTTTAGTGAAAGAAACCCTACGGTAGACCCCTGAACTAGCAAAGACAAACCCCTCATTATCAGCAACAGCAGAGACAGGGTGGTCCAGCTGCCAAGGGTACCCCAATTACTTCTCAGAAGGGAGGTTATGAAGCTAGATGCTACAAGTGTGGAGGACCACACTATGCCTATCAGTGTCATTAGAAGATTGATGTTTGCTATAATTGTCGGAAGCCCGGTCACATTGCCAGAGATTGTAAAGCAGTACCAAAAGTCGAGCCTACGGTGAATACAGTGAGGACAACAAAACCTATTGCGGCGGGTAAAGTATTTACAATGAGTGGAGCTGAAGCCGTGAAATCTGAAGACCTGATACAGGGGGAGTGTGACATAGCCGGTAATCTCCTAACTGTATTGTTTGATTCAGGCGCAACTCATTCTTTTATTTCTTATGACTGTGTGGATAGATTGGGATTGTCTACTTGTCCTTTATCTTTTGACTTGCTTGTTTCTACCCCTACTGCTACTCCTGTAGCAACTTCAGTTGTTTGTGCTAACTGCCCTATCGTTGTTAATGGGCGCAGTTATAGAGTGAATCTGATTTGTTTACCTCTCTCTGACATAAACGTTATATTAGGCATGGATTGGTTATCTTTTAACCATATCCTTATAGACTGTGCTAGAAAGAGCCTTATTTTCCCAAACCTTGAGGATATTGGATTTATCAATGCCAATCAAGCACAAGATGCTTTAAAAGAATGAGCTCAAGGATACGTGATTCTATCTTTTCTAGAAGTTAAAAATGATCTAGATTTAAACTCTGTGGCAGTTGTCAAGGATTTTCCTGAGGTTTTTCTAGAAGATGTACTTGAATTACCTCCAAAGCGAGAAATTGAGTTTGCTATTGATTTAGTTCCTGGAGCAGGACCGGTTTCAATAACACCTTATCGAATGGCACCTGCAGAGTTAGTCGAACTGAAGAAACAAATTGAGGAGTTGCTAGAAAAGCAAATGATCAGACCTAGTGTTTCACCTTGGGGAGCACCAGTGTTGTTGGTGAAAAAGAAAGATGGTGGTTCAAGATTGTGTGTAGATTATCGTTAGTTGAACAAGATCACGATCAAGAACAAGTACCCGTTACTTATGATTGATGATTTGATGGACCTGTTAAGGGGAGCCACGATTTTCTCCAAGATTGATTTGCGAACTGGTTACCATCAGATACAAGTTAAGAATGAGGATATACCAAAGACAGCTTTTCGGACTCGGTATGGGCATTATGAATATGTTGTGATGCCCTTTGGAGTAACAAATGCTCCTACTATATTCATGGATTACATGAATAGGATATTTCATCCTTTCTTAGACAAGTTTGTCGTCGTATTCATCGATGACATACTAATTTACTCTCGTACCCATAAGGAGCATGAGAATCACCTGAGAGTTGTGTTGGAGATCTTGAAGGAAAAGAAATTGTATGCAAGGATATCAAAATGTGAGTTTTGGCTAGATGAGGTGAAGTTTTTGGGACATGTAATATCAGCAAGTGGAATTGCTGTGGATCCAGCAAAGGTAGAGACTGTGTTACAGTGGGAACGTCCGAAAACAGTTACAGAGATTAGGAGTTTTGTTGGGTTAGCTGGTTATTATCGAAGATTCATAGAAGGTTTCTCAAAGATAGTTGCACCGTTGACATAACTTACTCGTAAGGATCAACCTTTTGTATGGACTGAAGATTGCGAGCGAAGTTTCCAAGAGTTGAAGCAAAGATTAACTACCTCACCAGTGTTGATTCTACCTGATCCTAATGAGTCATTCAAGATTTACTGTGATGCATCTCATCAAGGAATAGGATGTGTGTTAATGCAACACAGAAAGGTTGTAGCGTATGCTTCGAGACAATTAAAGATACATGAGAGGAATTATCCTACTCATGATTTGGAATTGGCCTCGGTTATGTTTGCTTTGAAAATATGGAGACATTACCTTTATGGGACAAAGTTTGACGTGTTTAGTGATCATAAAAGCCTGAAGTACTTGTTTGATCAGAAGGAGTTGAATATGAGACAGAGACGTTGGATGGAGTTCCTAAAGGATTATGATTTCCAATTGATGTACCATCCTGGCAAGGCGAATGTAGTGGCAGATGCTCTCAGTAGGAAAGCAATTCACATGAATGCTTTGATGGTGAAAGAGTTAGAACTAGTGGAAAAATTTAGGGATCTGAATTTGTATGTGGAGATAGATTATGATCATTTCAGTTGTGGCATGATCACGGTGACTAGTAGTTTCCTTGAAACGATCAAGGAGAAGCAATTGTCAGACCTAACTTTGTGTAAGATAAAGGAGTTGTTAGGGACTGATAAGGCTGTGGACTTCAGCTTAGGAGATGATGGTATCCTGAGGTTTAAAGATAGAGTTTGTGTACCTCAAGACTCGGAGATCAAAAGACTTATCTTAGATGAAGGTCATAAGAGTAAGCTTAGTCTACATCCAGGTACGACAAAGATGTATCAAGATTTGAAGTTGTTTTGGTGGTCTAGCATGAAGAAAGATGTGGCAGAGTATGTGGCAACTTGTCTTACTTGCCAGAAAGCCAAGGTAGAACATCAGAGACCCGGTGGTTTGTTGCAAACAATGGAAGTTCCTATGTGGAAATGAGATAGTATTGCAATGGATTTTGTAGTGAGTTTGCCTAGAACGACAAGAAGGTTTGATGCTATATGGGTCATTGTTGATAGGTTGACGAAGTGTGCTCACTTCTTACCCATTAATATAAAGTATAAGTTGGAAAAGTTCACTCAGTTGTACATTAAGGAAGTTGTGTGTTTGCACGGAGTGCCTTCTAGCATCATATCTGATAGAGATCCAAGGTTCACATCAAGGTTCTGGCAAAGTTTACATGAGGCATTGGGCACGAAGTTAAGACTTAGTTCTGCTTATCACCCTCAGACAGATGGTCAATCTGAGCGGACGATTCAATCGCTTGAGGATCTTCTTCGAGCATGTGTTTTAGATCATCTTGGTAGTTGGGATGAAGTTCTACCCTTGATAGAGTTCACCTACAATAATAGCTTTCACTCAAGTATTGGGATGGCACCATTTGAAGCTTTGTATGGTAGAAGATGTAGGACACCGCTTTGTTGGTATCAAGATGGTGAGCATCATTTTGTTGGACCCGAGCTAGTACAACAAACTACAGAGAAGGTCAAGAGAATTCAAGAAAACATGAAGATTGCTCAAAGTCGACAGAAGTCATATGCTGATAAGCGTAGAAGACCCCTTGAGTTTGAGAAAGGTGATCATGTTTTCTTGCGAGTCACACCCACAACTGGGGTAGGCAGAGCGATAAAATCCAAAAAGCTCACTCCTAAATTTATTAGACCCTATGAGATTCTTCGTCGTATAGGTCCTGTTGCTTATCAAATAGCCTTACCTCCGATTTTGTCAAATATCCACAATGTGTTCCATGTCTCACAACATAGGAAGTACACTCATCATCCCACACATATCATTGAACCTGATGCTATGCAAATACGAGAGGACCTAACCTATGAAACTCAACCTGTGAGGGTTGACGATCAGAGGACGAAGCAACTCAGGGGAAAAGACATTCATCTTGTCAAAGTTGTTTGGAGCGATACTACCGGAGACACTACATGGGAGCTTGAAGACAAGATGCGAGAACATTACCCAAATCTCTTTTTAGGTAAGCGAAATTTCGAGGACGAGATTTTTCTTGTTGGGGAGAATTGTAACACTGTGAATTTTCATAATGTATGATAAATGACTTACTTAAAATGTAAGATTGTTTTGTTTATGTGATTATTGTGTGTTTAGTACTTTTCGTAACAATTTCAACTTTACGTAAGTTTTTGTTATAGAAAAGGGGGTGTGAGGTTAGAAAATCATGGTTACGAATAGCAAAAGTACAAATCTTTACCAGCGTTTTCTCATTTCTTCCTTCTCTCTTGGATTGAAAATAATTATAAGAGATAATTAAATTTAATTTCATGAAAAAATTTAATTAATAAGTACGTGTGATTTTTCTGTGTAAGTTTTAGTGGAAAATTTCACTGAAATCAAGATTGTGTTGCACACTGGCAGTGTAAGAATACACTGTGAAAGTGAGAAAATAGTCAAGAAATTAAAAGGATTTAATTATAATTAGTCTCTAATAATTATAATTAGGTTCCTATAAAATTTTTATGTTATGCTGTTATACTTGATTAAAATAATAATATTTTAACGTGGTTCCAAAGAGTGTAATTTTGACAGCTTTTCAGTAGTTAGAAAAGTTTTATGAGACATTCTAAAATTTTTTAGATGTATAACCACAGTCAATCTTCTCACGTAAAGAGTCACAGAAATTTAAAGGTTCAATTTTCTTAACTTTGGCTGACAAAAGCAGTACATGGATTTAAACCCCGACCATACCTTTTCTTCGTTCAGTTGTGCCGTAAAATTTTCAAAGACCATCATTATGTTATCCATATATTTCCTTACTTTCAAACTTCAAGATATGCAAAGTTTTAAATACAAGGACCTGTTTTCTTTGTGTGTCAGGCGGCGTTGGTTGAAAAAAATGCAACCCAAATCACACGTTTTCTTCTTATGGTCCTATGCCTAGAAGTAAATACCCAAAATTTTCTTGATCCTATGCCTAGTATTTTTCCATGTTGCCTGACCCAATGCATTCATTTCTTCGCGTGATCTATACACAGGAAGCCAACTTCTTTGCTTTCAATTTCAAAGAATTGGTCAAATATCAAAAACAAATACCCATAAATCTTGTTGACACTGGGAGGTGTTGGTTGAAAAAAATAATCATAATAATAAATAAATAAATAAAACAGTGTCATATCATACGTCTATAAATTTTGCATCCAGTAATTTACCTTCTCACTTTTATTCTTCCTTCACGTAATCGAGACTCCAATTTTCCAATTCTCCGTCTCTCAGATTCAATTTCAATTTCAATTTCTGAAACTTGCTATTTACAACCTCTTTTTCTCTATCTAACATCATTTTTTCCAGCACCCCTCACCGTTAAGTAATTCTACTTCTCTAAAAGTTCTCCTTCAAAATTTCTAAATCCCAAGGTTTTATACTATGATCTGTTGTTGGTTCATAGTGGTGGTTTAATATTCGTACTCCAGAAAACTAAAAGTTCCTTCACTCCTCCATCATCCAAAGCTCTTATTTTAGCATCTCTCTGAGGTAAGGAAAGTTTACAGTTTTTATGTATTCTTTGATGCATGGATATGTTATGATGTGTATTGATTTCTGAAAGTAATGTTTTGATAATTTGTTTGTGATATAAGTCGATTGAATGAAAATATATGCTAGCTGAAAACAAAGTGTTTGCTGTCTGGTACGTTATTGTCTGAACACATGTTAGTATTTTTGTGATAACTTTGGCTGTGGTGAATGAAATTGGATTTCGTTTGTTGGATTTAATAATAGACATTTGGGGCTACAGTTTTGGCACAAGAAAAGCCTAAAAATATTGAAAATCAAAGGAGTTATGGCCCTCGAAAGTTGAACGTACAGTCAGAAAAACATAATTGAACATAGTATCTGATTTTGCAATTCTGTATTTCTACAAAAATCGTATTCAAAAACAAGTTATGTGGTTATAAAATAGAGATTTCAAGCTTTCTAACGGTATATGATATGCTTTCTAATTCATTATATTTCTATTTTAAAGTTTCCTTGAAACTGACCCATGTGCAGTGAAGAAAATCTGTTTTCGAGATTTTTATATGTTTTTGGAAAATTTTGGTTCTCTTTTGTTAGGTTATAAGACCTTGGACGATGTCCAACCACTCCTATTTCAGTTTTGATGATAATAACTAAAGGATAAATTTTGAAGTATCTAATGATCTAGTTTGAGTGTTATAGGAATTACGTCGTCCAATCCCGCAATGGTATTGTATCTCTCAAACCTGGACTCTATGTTTTAATAAAATGAGCGTCCAATTGTATTTTATAAAGAACCCTACAGGCAGCGTCCAATGCTCCTGTGAGAGTAAGCGTCCAACGCTTGAATAACACTCACTGTTGTTACTATCTTGAAAATATGTTTTCTATGATATAAGGCAACGTTCACTCTCTCATATTTTTAACATGCCATTCTGTTTGATCTTTTCGAATAGTACTGAACAGGAAAAGAAGAAGCTTCTCTCTGCAGAGAAAGTACAAGTAGGAGAGAGGCGCTACGAGTACGACTGTCACTTCCATCACTTCACTCTAAGTCAAAATGTGACAACGGCCATATGCTACAGAAAGAATCGCTCTTGGAAAAGGAACAGATCCCTCAATGGATATCTTTCAACAAACTTCCTATATATAGAAGAATGAGCTCACGTATCTACAACGACGATTTTTTGAAAAAGATCTGAATACCTGTCAAAACGACTGGACGATCATAAGCGAAAAGAGCATTCATCTTAGCTTTGCTAAGCGAGTCTATATACTCATTCTTATTGTAATATCCTCTCATTGAGAGTTATATTTTATTTACAATATCAAACAATTCTGTTTGGAAGGCCAGGAGTGGCTTAGTGTTAAAGAATACTTGGTTTTTGTGTTTAATCTCAAGGAGAGATTAAGGGTGTGCCAGAAGTGGCCTAGAGAACACTTGTAGCCAGAAGTGGCAAAGTTAAGAATACTTGAGTGTAATCAGTTTTGATTAGTAGAACCCTTCAAAAGTTTTTGAAGGAGAACTGGACGTAGCTCAGTTGAGTGAACCAGTATAAAACTACGTATTCTATTCACTCAACTTCTAGCTTACTTGCATTTCTTTTAAACTATCTCTTCAGCATATTACGAAAAAGTTTCTATACACCTTTTTATCCAAGTTTATCCATTACGTGTATTTAAACGAAAAAGAAGAAGAGTAGTTTCTTTGGACTGTTATTTTTAATCGACTGGACGATAGCTTACTTTTTCTGTTTTACTAAACTTCTGTAAAACGAAAAGATACACTATCTTCATTCTAGCTAAAGTTTTCCAAAGAAAATTTAAATACACTATTCAACCCCCCTTCTAGTGTATTTCTCTACATTTCAGTTGGTATCAGAGCTCGACCTCTTGGGTTGAGTTCTTAACAGAACAGAGGAAAGATCCTGAGAAAGATGGAAAACGAAGGACAAGCTGTGAACAGACCACCACTCTTCAAGGGTGTCAAATATGACTACTGGAAACAAAGAATGATAGCATTCTTTGAATCTAGCCATATTGACATGTGGGAAGTTGTGGAGATGGGCGATTATATTCCGCTTGATGCAAGCCTCAACGAAATCCCAAAGGCTAGATGGACGGAAGAGCAAAAACAAAGATTCTATCTCAACTCCAGAGCCAGAAACATCATCATGTGTGCACTAAGCGAACAAGAATACAATAAGGTGCACAGTCTCAAAAGCGCAAAACAAATGTGCGACACTCTTGCATTAACATATGAGGGTTCCACTTAGGTAAAACGTAATAAACTCAGTCTCCTTACTCGTCAATATGAGTTGTTTAGTATGGAAGAAAACGAGGACATACAAAGTATGTTTGGACGGTTTCAAACCATACTAAATGAACTTAGAGCACATGGTAAAGATTATAATAACTATGAACATATTGACAAAATCCTAAGAAGTTTACCTAGGAAATGGAGACCACAGGTTACAGCTTTGAGAACAACGAAGGAACTGGACGATATGTCCTTAGAAGAACTCGTGGGAACCCTCAAGGTGCATGAACTAGAACTGCATCAAGACAGTGATGGTAAGAAAAATAAGTCTCTGGCGCTCAGCGTCCAGAAGCCAAGGAAAGCATCATCGTCCAAAGCCATGCAAGCTGAAACATCATCAGACGAACAATATGAAGATGATGACTCAGACGAGAATGATGAACTATCCTTTATATCCAAAAGGATACATTCTATGTGGAAAAAGAAAGGTGGATCCAGATGGAGAAACCTGAAGAGGAAAGACTTCAAAGAAAAGAAGGAGAAGAGTCCAATTATATGCTACGAATGCAAAAAGCCAGGACACTTCAAATCAGAGTGCCCAGATCTTGACAAATGCAAAGACAAGAAGAAGAAATTCTTCAGCAAAGGAAAGGGCAAGAAAGTTCTGATGTCCACCTGGGAAGACCTGGACGATGACTCATCATCGGACGAAGGAGAAGAGGAAGAAGCATACATATGTCTGATGGCGGACACCTCAACTGATTCCTCTGAGCTAGAAGAAGAAGATGAGGTAGATTTTAATGACTTAGATTCAATTCAAGAAGCATATCATGAATTACTTTCAAACTCTTCTATCTTGTCAAAAGCCTACAGAACTTTAAAGAAATCATCCAAATCACTTTCAAAAGAAAAAGAAGCTTTAAAAGAAAACGTTAGACAACTGGAAAGTGAGAAGGAGGATTTACAGAAAAAGTTTGCAGAGCTTTCAAGGCAAAATGAAACTACAAATATGGAGAGGCGAACTCTCTGGAATGATGCTGCTCAAGCCTATAAATCCTATAAGGATTCAAGGGATAGAGAAAGCAATCTTTCCATAGAGATTCGAAATCTCAACGCAGAAAACAAAAGGCTAGTTGAGAAGCTTCTGAAAGTTGAAGCAGATACTTCTTTAAGAGGTCAACCACATGATGTTGTAAAACTTCATGAGGAAATTGACAGCCTAAAGAAGGATCTGTCAAACTTTGTCAAGGGCTTTGACAACCTCAAAAAACTTTTAAAATATGAAGGTTGTAAGAGACCAAATGACAGGTCAGGACATGGATACAAGGGAAATAAATATATTCATGATGAAGAAACAGATGTTTGCTACTTCTGTGGGAAACCTGGACATATAACGTCCAAATGCAGACACCTGCCTAAGAGGGGAGCATTCAATACCCTTCGAGCTAACAAAAAAGGACCCAAGTCAATCTGGGTACCTAAGGATAAAATTGTTCCTGTTGCAGACATGCTTAACAGCAGGAAAGAAACTCCAATCATGGTACCTGGACAGTGGGTGCTCACATCACATGACGGGAGAAAGGTGTATGTTCCAAAGCCTCCTACCCAAGACTGGTGGGACAGTCACTTTTGGAGGGAATCAGAAAGGGATGATAGCTGGCGTAGGTAAGATTGGTATACCACCCTATCCCTGTATTGATAACGTTCTTTATGTTAAAGGTCTTAAACATAATCTACTTAGCATAAGTCAATTATGTGACAGTGGATATGATGTTGCCTTTAACAAAGGTGAATGTACAGTCAAAAACTCTGATGGATCCCTTCTCTTTACTGCAAAGAGGCAAGGCAATCTGTATAAGATTAAACTTGGGGAACTATCAAGTCAAAATGTATCATGCCTAGTTTCTGTATAAGAAAATCATTGGTTATGGCATAAAAGACTTGGTCATGCAAGCTTGAGGTTAATCTCAAAGCTGAACAGGCACAACCTCGTAAGAGGACTACCAAGTATGTCATATAAAGATGATCTTCTTTGTGAAGCTTGTCAGAAAGGGAAACAAGTGAAAAGTTCTTTTCAAAGTAAAAACATTGTTTCCACTTCTAGACCACTAGAGCTGTTACATATTGATCTGTTTGGACCCACAAGAACAGCCTCGGTAAGTGGTAAAAGATATGGGTTAGTTATAGTGGATGACTATACTAGATGGACATGGGTCTTATTCCTATCCCACAAAGATGAGTCCTTTAAAGCCTTTTATAATCTCTGCAAAAGAGTTCAAAATGAAAAAGGAGTATGCATTGCTTCAATCAGAAGTGATCACGGGGGTGAATTTGAAAACGAAAGTTTTCAAAGGTTCTGTGAGGATAATGGTATCCTTCACAACTTCTCAACACCTAGAACACCACAACAGAATGGTGTAGTTGAGAGGAAAAACAGGTCACTTCAGGAGATGGCCAGAACCATGTTAAATGATAATTCAACCCCTAAACACTTCTGGGCTGAAGCAGTGAATACTGCCTGTTATTTACAAAACAGAATCTATATAAGGCCGATATTGAAAAAGACTCCATATGAATTGTGGAAGGGTAGAAGACCCAACATATCCTACTTCCATCCATTTGCATGTCAATGTTTCATTCTGAACACTAAGGATAACCTGGGAAAATTTGATTCTAAGTGTGATGAAGGAACATTGCTTGGATATTCTGAAACTTCAAAGGCGTACAGAGTCTATAACTCTAGAACCTTAGTTGTTGAAGAAGCTATCCATGTGAAGTTTAATGACAACAAGCCTGATAAGGAATTATCAGAGCTAGACAAATCATTTGCAGATATCAGACTGGACGATGCAAGTAAGTCACCAGATTCGTCCAAACATGATGTCTCAGTTGAAGAATCAAATGCACTACTGGACCGTCCAGTCGAAGAACAAAGAGAACCAACTGGATGCAACTGCCAAATGAAGAAACATCATCCACAGGAGTAAATCATTGGGGATCCAGAAGACAGAGTCAAAACCAGATCTTCACTTCAACGACAGCAAAGTCACGCAGCATTCATATCTCAAATAGAACCTAAGACTGTGGACGATGCCTTAGAAGATGAAGGATGGGTCAAAGCAATGCAAGAAGAACTTGACCAATTTCAAAAGAACAATGTCTGGAAGCTAGTAGAACTCCCCAACGACAAAGAAGCTGTAGGAGCAAAGTGGGTGTTCAGAAATAAGCTGGACGAAGAAGGTAATGTTGTGAGAAACAAAGCAAGGTTGGTAGCAAAAGGTTACTCACAACAAGAAGGTATAGATTATACTGAAACTTATGCTCCTGTTGCACGTCTGGAGGCAATCCGCATTTTACTGTCATTTGCAGCTCATAGCAATATGAAGCTATACCAAATGGACGTAAAAAGTGCATTCCTCAATGGACTCATAAAAGAAGAAGTCTATGTGGAACAACCCCCAGGATTTGAAAGTGATGCTTTCCCAAACCATGTTTTTAAACTCAACAAAGCACTATATGGGTTGAAACAAGCTCCTAGAGCTTGGTATGAAAAACTCAGCACATTTCTGTCAGAAAATGGTTTTTCAAGAGGAAAAGTAGACACTACGTTATTTCGCAAAGACTACTCTTCTGATTTTATTATTGCACAAGTATATGTTGATGATATCATATTTGGTGCCATTAATGAATCTCTCTGTGAAGATTTTGCCAAATTAATGCAAACAGAGTTCGAAATGAGCATGATGGGTGAGCTGAAATTCTTCCTTGGACTTCAAATCAAACAAATTGAAAAGGGAATATACATACATCAGACTAAGTATGTCAAAGAGCTATTAAAGAAGTACAAGTTGGACGATGCAAAACCAATGAAAACTCCTATGCATCCAACAACAGTTCTTGGACTGGACGACAACTCAAGGAAAGTAGATAATACTCTATACAGAGGTATGATAGGATCACTCCTGTACCTCACTGCGTCCAGACCTGACACCATGTTCAGCGTATGTTTATGTGGCAGATTTCAATCTGACCCAAGGGAAGTTCGCTTAACTGCTGTTAAAAGAATCTTTCGATATCTTGTTGGAACCACTAACCTTGGGTTATATTTCAAAAGAGAGAAAGATTTCAGGCTAATAGGATATTGTGATGCTGATTATGCTGGAGATCGCATTGAAAGAAAAAGCACCAGTGGAGGATGTCACTTCATCGGTGGTAACCTAGTCTCCTGGATATGCAAGAAGCAAGGAACAATTGCTCTGTCCACTGCTGAAGCAGAGTATATCTCAGCTGCAAAATGCTGCTCTCAAATCTTGTGGATCAAGCATCAACTTGAGGACTACAACATATATGAGAGTAACATTCCTATCTTCTGTGATAGTAAAGCTGCCATAAATCTTTCTAAAAATCCCATATTGCATTCAAGGGCCAAACATATAGAAATTAAACATCACTTTATAAGAGACCATGTTCAAAAGGGAAATGTGGAATTAGACTTTGTAACCACAGATGATCAGCTTGCTGATATATTCACCAAACCCCTTACTGAAGACAAGTTAATCCTTCTGAGGGACAAACTTGGCATGGCCTCTGTAAAGGAATGATTAACATCTACATGATGCGTCCAATAACTTCATAGCGTCCAAAGGACATGTCGTCCAAGGAACACTTGAGTCATGCATATGCATTACATACATTTCACTTAAAGTCCAATATATGGACGATGTCTTTTTATCTTAGTTTATATTATTTTTTCAAATTAACAAAACGGATCATTTTAAGGATAAGTATGAGCTAATACTCTATGCTGAGTCACCAAAACGGTGGTAAACGTACACAATTACCCACATCCTCTGCACGTCTCATCATGGCGGGTTTTATGGCGTCAGTTACTTTTCAAATATTCAAAAATAAAACAAAACCGCTTCATATTCTCCAAACAAAGCCCAAACACCACCTTATCAAATCCTCACCGGAGAAAACCTAAACACTCATCAAACCTAAACACTCTCTCTCTCTCAGAAACCTCAAAAACCCTCTCAGAAAACCTAAAAATCCAAACTTTACAAGAATGGCAATCTCTACAAACTCAAGCAACTCAGAACTCGACGTCCTCACCTACCCTGAGACTACGGTTGTGCACCAAGGAGCTGCTACGGTGCACATTGAGCACTTCTTTGACATTGAAGCACTTGAAAAGCTGGGACTAAACCTGAACGAGAGCCTACTGAGGTGTGGAATCAGAGGCTACTTCAATGAGAACCAGAAAATTTATCCCGAGTTGATCAGAATGTTTTGGAGGAATGCCAAGTTTCAGAGCCCAAGGGAGCTCGTGGCCAAGATTCTTGGACGAGAAGTGACGCTGTCCACCGAGGCCATAGCAAAAGTAACTGGTTGCATCAGGGAGCGGAACCAGTACAAAACCAACTGGGCCAAGCAGTACGGCGATAACGTTGCGACTGTCCTTTGCAAGTCCAAAACCCCTGAGTCGGTGAAGATTGAATACAAGAATCTGTGCGAGGAAGCTAAAATATGGCAGCAGGTGTGCAACAAGAGCATCCTGCACAAAGCTGGGTCTAAGGACTCAGTCACAGACTTACACAAGTTTGTGATATTCCATCTGATGGAAGGCATTCCCTTCAATCTCCCTCACATCATCTACATCAATATCGTGAGGATGATGAAGTCCGTGGGTGGGAATGATGACATTTTCTACGCCGCCCTGTTGAACAGGATCTTCTGGGATCAGAAGCTTTATCAATGCTTCTATGATGAATTGGATGAAGAAGCCCATGAAGCCATAGTGAAGAAAGGGCCAATAGTGGCAACACAACAGTTGTTTGGTGAGCCCAACATAAGGCCAATGAAGATCAAGCTAACAGCCAAGGTCTTAAGGGACTTGGACGAGGACACCATCAACAAGCAGAGGCATGAGCAGAGCAAGATCATCTCTAATGATGAAGAAGAAGAGATTGATCTACTGGGCATTGGTAGAAAAATCAAAAGGCTGATGGAAGAACAGAAGGGCAGAAAGATCACACGCCAAGCAACTCAGATGCATGAGGAAGACGCTGAGAAGGAAAGAAGAACCAAGAAGAGGCATGCTGAGACATCTGTTGCTCAGTCACCAGCAGGGAAGCGTCCAAAGACTGAAACGTCCAAACCTGTTCAAGAGGAGAGGCGTCCAAAGGTAGCTTCAGTAAAGGTTCCCCCAGAAAAGCAAAAGGTACGAAAGCTTCAATTAATGGACGACTCCGATGATGATGATGACCAGATCCCAATTGGTCAGATCATGAAGGAGACAGAGGGTCCTCAGCAAAAGAAGCAAAAGGCACAACCTGCTAAAACACCTCCTTTTCTTGCTAATGTGCCACGAAGAGTGAAGACTCAGGCAAAAAGGGCAAAAAGGACTGCAGTGCTACCATCCTCCTCTCAAGACACCGACAATGTGTCCACCAACACCCTTCTACCAGCAACATCAGGTGCTCCATCCACATCAGCAAGCCAGCAAACACCTCTTCGCTTGGACCTGTCCAAGTTTGTGCGTCCAAGAGATGCATGGAGGGATACATGGTCCCCATGGACTATACCCCCCAAGCAGAAAACAAAAAAAAGACAGAGAAAGCTTCCCAGTTGCATTCCTCACATGCAATGAGCAGAATTTCTGTAAAGAAGGTGATGTGATCCAGAGGCCTCTGCAAGAGCCTCTGAAGCGGCATTATACAACTGTCTCTGCACCTGAGTGGACGAGGTATGTTTGCACTGAATCTTTGTCAGCTGCTTATTATGCTATGCCCAAAGGAACGATCATCAGCAATCCTCTGCCCAGTTGGACGAGAGAAGTGTACCCACACTTAGTACGCATGCCTTATCCTTACATCTGTCCAACTGGAACTCAGCATAGAGTGCGTCCAGCAGCGGAAAATCTGCAGAAGCCAGAGGTTGAAATTGCCTCTCGATCCCCCAAAACGGTTGCGGAGCAGAAAGGGAAGGCTTCAAAGAAGAAGAAGGCACCGTCCAAGAAGTCTTCTGCTAACAAAGATAGTGAGCTGGATGCAGAATTGCAATTAGCAATTAAAGAAAGTCTGGACCAGTCAGTAACGCAGCAGCGTCCAGACGCAGGGTGGGTCAGGGATGTTCAAATCTGGACTCCAATCACAAAGTTTCTGCCTCTACCAGCTGGAACTCCAGTGCTAAACTTCCAGCCTGGCGACTTTGATGATCTTGGAAAGCTTCTGCAACAGATGTACATTCCAAACCAAGCAATCGCCTACCCACCAAACATGCACATAAGCCGAGCGACGGAAATAAAGTTCGTACCAGACAGAGTATGTCCTAGACTGCCTGTCTATGATGCTGGTCGCAAGAAAGGCTTCAAATTCTACGGCATTGAGATGCCCAGCAGGGAGGAGAAAGTTGAAACCCTGCAAAAATCTTCTTACACCTGGGGTCATTTATTTGATAAGTCTGGTAAGCTCACGCGTGAACTTGGAACCTCTGATTCCATAACCTTTTGGCGGCAGATACTATGGAACGATTCCCAGCAAGCCTCATCCTCAGGCTGTTCCAAGGATGACTTTGTTCATCCCCCTCATGGTCTAGAGGTACTGCGTCCAGTCAAGACTCACCATTTCTCAGACACATTTGCCTGCTTTCTGAAGGATTCAGATGACTATCTGGAGTTGACGAAGACTCTGCCAACAATCAGAAGCAACAAAGTGTTTGACCTCAGAACACTGGATCGCAAGGAGTTTGTGGAGGAACTCCAAACTCTACATGAGGAGTACCAAGCAGAAGAAGCCGCCGCAGCTCTAGAACAAGCTCGCCTTGAGCAGCTGGCTTTTGAGGAAGCTGAAACAGCAACCATGGAAAAGGAAGATACGGTTGCTAAGTCAAAGGCTACACAGGTAGAACTGGATGAAGCATCTGCCAAAGTAACAAAGGTGCTAGCTCATCTTGACCTGGACTCATCAGTACCAGTGGACGTAGAACACTTTGTAACGTCACATGAAGAACCTACCGTCCAGTCTGATAGATCCGAGGATGATAGAGAGCTTGTTGTTGAAGCGTCCAAGCCAATGGAAGCCTCTGCAGCACAGCCTAATGCTGAAGAAATCACAAGCCTTCACATTGTTGATGCAATAACTGAAGCACATTCAGGCACACATCAACTGGTTCCAACTGGATCTTCAAGTCCAAGGGGCATCAATCCCCTGCGATTTGCTGAACCACAAGGAGTCTCAGAAGATCGTGTTCACGAAATTGTGCAACAGGCTCTGAGGCAGCAACAGCTGGAGACTAAGGCCGCATTTCAAGCTTTTCAGCAAAGACAACAGGCTGAAGCTGAACAACATCGTCTAATGCTGCAAAATGCAATTACTGAGCAGTTCATGAGTCTCTCACAGACGCTTGTGAACCAGATTCAACACACAGCAGCCACCTTACTTGGCCAAGTTGCTCACGCAGTTCCACAAGTCCAACCTCAACCTCCACAACCAGCACCACCAATTCAAGCACCACCAGAACAACCACCTCCACCACCACAAGAACCGCCTCCACAGCCATAAGGTGACCATGATGGCTAAACTTTTTTTCCATCTTTCAAACCTTTTTGTTAATGACAAAGGGGGAGAAATTGGAATTTTTGATGAGTATATATAGCTAAAACAATCTGTATTCAAAATTCTTTTTGGCATATATATATTGGCTCCTTTATCAAAACATGAGGTGTTTATTTTCATATATTCCGCATCCATATCATTGATATGTTTTCACTCTGATATCTGTTATTAGATGCATAAGAAATGTTGAACTCAGGGGGAGTACTTCATTTCTCTTTTATACTCTGGCATAACATAATCATCTCTGACTTGACTCATTGTATTCTTATATGATTATGTGTCTGTGAACATCAAAATTTACCATTATTTGTCATCATCAAAAAGGGGGAGATTGTTAGGTTCTAAGACCTTGGACGATGTCCAACCACTCCTATTTCAGTTTTGATGATAATAACTAAAGGATAAATTTTGAAGTATCTAATGATCTAGTTTGAGTGTTATAGGAATTACGTCGTCCAATCCTGCAATGGTATTGTATCTCTCAAACCTGGACTCTATGTTTTAATAAAATGAGCGTCCAATTGTATTTTATAAAGAACCCTACAGGCAGCGTCCAATGCTCCTGTGAGAGCAAGCGTCCAACGCTTGAATAACACTCACTGTTGTTACTATCTTGAAAATACGTTTTCTATGATATAAGGCAACATTCACTCTCTCATATTTTTAACATGCCATTCTGTTTGATCTTTTCGAATAGTACTGAACAGGAAAAGAAGAAGCTTCTCTCTGCAGAAAAAGTACAAGTAGGAGAGAGGCGCTACGAGTACGGCTGTCACTTCCATCACTTCACTCTAAGTCAAAATGTGACAACGGCCATATGCTACAGAAAGAATCGCTCTTGGAAAAGGAACAGATCCCTCAACGGATATCTTTCAACAAACTTCCTATATATAGAAGAATGAGCTCACGTATCTACAACGACGATTTTTTGAAAAAGAGCTGAATACCTGTCAAAACGACTGGACGATCATAAGCGAAAAGAGCATTCATCTTAGCTTTGCTAAGCGAGTCTATATACTCATTCTTATTGTAATATCCTCTCATTGAGAGTTATATTTTATTTACAATATCAAACAATTCTGTTTGGAAAGCCAGGAGTGGCTTAGTGTTAAAGAATACTTGATTTTTGTATTTAATCTCAATGAGAGATTAAGGGTGTGCCAGAAGTGGCCTAGAGAATACTTGTAGCCAGAAGTGGCAAGGTTAGAATACTTGAGAGTAATCAGATTTTGATTAGTAGAACCCTTCAAAAGTTTTTGAAGGAGAACTGGACGTAGCTCAGTTGAGTGAACCAGTATAAAACTACGTATTCTATTCTCTCGCCTTCTAGCTCACTTGCATTTCTTTTAAGCTATCTCTTCAACATACTACGAAAAAGTTTCTATACACCTTTTTATCTAAGTTTATCTATTACGTGTATTTAAACGAAAAAGAAGAAGAGTAGTTTCTTTGGTCTGTTGTTTTAATCGGCTGGACGATAGCTCGTTCTTTCTGTTTTACTAAGTTTCTGTAAAACGTAAAGATACATTATCTTCACATTGGCTAAAGTTTTCCAAAGAAATTTTAAATACACTATTCAACCCCCCTTCTAGTGTATTTCTCTACATTTCATCTTTATATAAGATAACTTAGGAATTATTATTTGCTTTCTTGAAAATATATTTCCAATTGGTTACAACATGAAATCAAGTTTTCTACAATATGTTTGAGATGAGTTGAAATTCTAAACATAAAAGTGGACTATTAAAGACAGTTTTGGTTTTTACCCACTAAAATGATTATTGATGTTTTTGTAAATCTTTGATTTGTTTATGATTTTATTCTTTTGAAAATATACTACTGGTGTTTTGATTTCAAAACCAGGAGATCATATTGTTATTTTATCTTTTAACTTCCTTTCAAAATCTTTCTAAAGTTTTAAAGATGATTTATATAATTTCTATTATTTTGAATGTTTTTAAGAGATTTGGAGTCTAATGTTTTATTGGAAATGTATGTTCTGTAAGCTTATCCTTGCGCTGTTTGTTTGTATGTGTTTGACTGTGATGATCGCGATTCTTCGCGGGAGCAGACGGTGAACTACCGGCGGATCAAGCTATACGCGGCTGAAGTCACAGGAGACCTATTTCATCTATTCCTTATATTTTCTTATTTCGTCCTAGTTTCTAGCTAAGGGTAATATGTAGTTGTGGCCAGCTAGTACATATTCCAAACCTTTTGAGATATATCAGACTTTTGGTCTGTAGTTTGTATATGACCACATGGCTTGGTACTTATACTTCTGATATATGTATTTATGTATGGATAATTTTCAGATGTAGTTATGTATATGATGTATATTTCTTAATGATGAATGTTATAATGATTAGTGATCTTGCGCGAAAAATTTACACGTATTTTTATAAATAACTTATAATAAGTTTTTAATTAAATATTTTCGCAATATAGTAGTTAAGTTGTCTTGTGACGATAGCGGGTCGTTACAATGGTTACTTTGCATCAGTTTAAAAAAATTAGTCTAGGGGAATAAAGAAATTGGGGGGGGGGGGGGGGTGTTGAGGCCCCTGCCTGCCCCCCCTGAATCCATCTCTGATAGGGACCACATGTATCTTTCAACAATTTTTTTCATACAAAAAAAGTGTAATATAGCACCAAGTAGGTGTTTTAATAAGGACGTCCCTAAGAAGTGTTTCTATGTTTGTGTTAATTGGCATAATTGCTAAGTAGATCCCAATCTAAATAAAAATGTTGTAACTTTCCAGATATAAAAATGAATAAGCTAAATTACTAAGTTGAATTATATAAACAATATTATGTTAATTTAGAAATTAAATATTATTAATCAAATTATAAATAAGTGTATTTGATCTAATTTATAATTTATTTGGTCGAATATATAATTATGCAATGATTGACTTAAATCTAAAATATAACTATATCCAGAATTGAAACTAAAAATAATTTTACATTATATTATTCTTTTTTTAAAATATATAATTTTGTTGTAAATTAAAAAACTTTATTTTAAAATTAACTTTATTTTAAATTGTTATTTTTAATATACTTATGACATATAATATCATTATAAATCTTTAATGAAAATTTGATCAAAATACTTGGACAAAAATATTAGTCCTTTGAGTATTTGTTACAGTAATATTTTTTTTTTTATAATTAGTTAATATTGCATTATTATGTTAATTAAGGAGAAAAAATACATATATTAGAGAACTTAATAGTTAGTAACGTAGTATATTTTCTTTTCACAGGACGAAGATAATACTAAACACCTATAATAATACATCTTATATAAGTGCTAATGACATATAAATTATCTTTTTGAGATTAAAATAATAATTTATTTTAAGTAATATTGATTTTAATAGTTTACATCTAACTTAATTAATTTTATATTTTAAATCATTCAAAATATTGTTTATAAACTATTATATTATAAAATTCAAATTTTTTTATTTACAATATAATTATAAAATAATTGAATTATTTTATCATTTCATATTTTAAAATTAAAAAAATATTTAAATTTAACAAAAGTGAAATTCTTTTTAAATTTTTATACATAATAAATTTCTCATACAATTTTATAAATATTTTAAATAAAATTAGAAGTATAAGTGAGACCAGCAACGTGCACGGGTTCAACGTGCCCATGGCCGTAACCCCACAAGGTGGAAGCGGCGATTGCAAAACCTCGAGTTGTCCTAAGAACATCAACGCTGTGTGCCCTTCCAAGCTACAACAACAAGGGTCCGATGGCAATGTCATCCCTTGCAAGAGTGCTTGCGAGGCTTTCAATGAAGATCGATATTGTTGCAGAGGAAATTACGGCACGGCAGATACATGTCCACCTACGAGCTACTCTCAGATTTTCGAGGAGCAGTGTCCTGATGCTTATTCCTACGCTTATGATGATAAGAGCAGCACTTTCACTTGTTTTAACAGGCCTGACTATGCCATCACATTCTGCCCTTGAAGTACTTTTGCTAGAGGAGAGACTTAATTGGTTATATATCATGTCTCCGTTAAAAATAAGTGCATACACAACTATATATGTATACTATATATATGTATAAGCCACATATAGGCCATATAGTATGAAATAAAAAATCACATGATTTCGGTGATTGTATTGACCAATTATCATCCAATAATAAAGTTTAGCTTTTATATATATAATTGATTTTCTGTGATCCATTTGGACTGGGTGGTTTGTTTATATATGCTGCTTTACCTTCGTTTTACCTTCTTGATAATGGAATAACTTCTATAACGATAAACTAGAAAATATAAGAAAGAATGTTGAATTGTAAATTTTGTAAATTTTTTTAATGAATCATAAATTCTTTCACAAGTTAAAGTATATACAGATTGTTAATTAAAAAGGGATTAGGATTGTAAACAATATAAGATTATTGAGGTATTTGATAAAGGGTATTGCTAATCAATGCCCTTATGACACTGATTAAGGAATTAAAAGGAGAAAATATTTATTATAGGAATTATAGGAGAGTACAAAAAAAAAAGCATGTACAACACAATTTTTCGCCTTCCAATAAAAAAATTTCTCCCTTTAGTTCCTTAACTAGTGTCTCTAAGGCACCAATTAGCATTTACCTTTGATAAAAGGGTAGTTGATTCGATCAATTAGAAGAAATTAACATTAAATAAGATAACCATGAAAAGTTTTTCTCAGTATTTTTGAGCCTTTGAGAGGTATATAGCCTTGGGTCTCGAAGTGAATTTTCATCAATGCAAGTTGTTCGGGTAAAAGTGGCTAAAGAAAAGAAAATTTGTATTTTATGGGCGATTATCTAAATTGTTGTCTTGGGCATCTTCCTTTCAAATGTCTATCATAAAAGAAGTGAAGAACTAATATTTGCGATTTTCAAATTAAAAATCTGAGAAGTAAGTCGCCCTCATGGAAAAGTAAAATGCTCTCTTTCAGTGATATCAAGTTTCTCAAACTTATATTCAAGATTCAAACTCAAGACAACTAAAAAAGTTGAAACAACCTCCCGGTCGGTGATAAATATCTCTTTCAATGTCACGTCATCAAAGAATTTGACAGAACAACCATGTATACTTTTATTTGGGTAAATTAATTATGTTTTTAATCTCTCATCCATTAAGAAATGTCAGAGCAGTTGATCCTACAAAACTATTATATGCATAAAAAAAATACAAAGTTAATCCTACAAAACTATTACATACATAAAAAATAATTTTCTTAATTAATTGTGTAACTATTAATAATTTTTTAAATATTTGTTTTGACCCCAAATAAAATAAGAAATTAAGGAGTACAACAACTAAAATATTTTTATTTCCAAAATCAATTACACAGTGAAGCCAATTGTGGAAGAAGTGAAAATTTTTAATTTGCTTTTAAAAATATTTTTTTGACTGTACGTGAGCTAGGTTTATAAATTATATCTATGTTGCACTTTAAAAGTAATTCACTAATTCTACTTTATCATCAAATAATATACTCAATTTTTTTATCCTCTGTTCTTTCCAAAATCATTGCCTTTCCTAGATCTAGAATTTTGTTTTTTGCTGATTAGAAATTTTATATTATGGATACAATATTTGTATACATAAATTTGTTAGAAACAATACTTATATAATTTTTTTGAGATAAAATACTTATATAATTATAGATTGATATTTTATATTGCATTTCATATTATGGACATAATTCATAATTACAAATGTACATTATATTAAGAAAATTTTAAAAGTTATTGAAGACAGTTTTCTAATTATTGTTATGAACTTTTTTTTTTCCAGAACCAATTTGATGTTATTTTATGATTAAAGAACAAAATTCATCTCAACTTAATGATGAAATTGAAGCGTGTTTATTTAAATAAACATTTTAATGCTAACTTGAAGCTTTCAAGACAACCTTTATCACTTCTTGCAGATATATGCCCCACCCCGCGCGCGCGCGCACACACACACACACACACACACACACACACACATATATATATATATATATATATATATATATATATACTACTTTCAGTCAAAAATAAAATAAAACAATATACACTAATTAGTAAATCTGATAATATATGTTATTATTGATTATATACTAATCTTTTTAATAATATATGTTGTCACTAATTATAATCTAATCCATAGAGATATATATACTAATTAATATATCTGATAAGATTTTCTTCGGAAAAAAAAATCTAATAAGAATGATGACTTTCCTTCAATTGTTATTACCTTGGCTAACTATGCTTTGCGTGTTATTATAAGTCTCATTTATCTAACTACATATCTAGTTATTAACATTATATTATAAACATATTTAAATATATTGTATATAATTGTTATCAAATTTGATGATTTTTAGTCATTATTATATTTGGTGAGTTTGTTCTTTTTTTTTTATTGTAAGATTATTTTGTGAATTCTGTTTTATTATTATTAATGTGCTTGTGAGACTAAAAAGTCTTTCAAAACTTGAAAAAAATTAGTATGAATTATAAATACATGTATTTTCTTTTGTATCATTTGATATAAAAATCAATTTTAATTTTACGTATAAAACTAATTAATAAATAATTTTATAAAAGTCATTATTTATTAAATATTTATTTGTTAGAAGTTAAATATTTAAATAATTAAAGTAAAAAAAATTATAACCCCCCTTTGATGATTTCCTGGATCCGTTGTTTGACCCCATATATTCCAAAAAACGTATTTTAGAAGCAACTTCAACGACTTGACTCCAACTCCATCAGAACTGGAAGTATAGTATTTCATGATGAAATTAATTGTGGAGTCGTTAACACGCGAACTGGAAGTGTGGGAACGCTATGTTACTGCAGGCAGACTTTAATTTATGGCGAGAAAATACATCTCTGCATGCCAAAGTCCATTGGAGGAGTAATATGCTAACACATGTTTAGACACATCATTTTTAACATCTTGTGTACTTTAGGTGAAATTTAGGTAGGAAATCTGTTGAGAAAAGTAAGAAATTATGTTTATGACCTAGAAACTATAACTATTAACTTATTAATAAATACTAATATTAAAAAATCACTTCTATGATGTAGAACCAAATACGTTTTAAATGGAAAATGAAATATATTAAATAAATTAAGAATGATACTCATTAAATTTGCGAGTCTCTGAGCCACCGCTTCAAGGGACCACGCAAGTTTGAGACGATCTGTTTGTCCAACCGAACGTTTGTCTGGAGGACATTGACATGGCTTCCATCGCAGATGCTTCCGCACCAAACATTCTTAAAGAATTACGGAGTAATTAAGAGTGCTTTAGAGAAATATCTATAGATGATAGATCTATCATCTTTCTACTCGTTTTGTAAACCTTGTGTTTGAGAATACGTTATACACATTGTACTATGGGTTTCTTTGCTAAAAAAGATTAATAAAAATAATAAAAGGTAGATTAAATTAATCTAATCTGCAAGTTCCTATTCTTTTACCAAATTTTCAATTAGGTCCCTGAACTTTTTTTCCCTTATAATTGGGTCTCTGAACTTTTATTTTTTTTCAATTGGGTCCTCGTCTAATTGTCATTATGAAAAATTAACTGCAGATACTTAATTAGAGGTGTAGACAGTGAGCTGACACTTCTGGAATGTGTTGTAAGCACAACTGAATCAATTTTGAAAGATTTCTGTAAAGTTTCAATATTTACAGGTCAATTTAACTCAGACACTCTTTCACAATTATTTGGCTCTGTAGAAGATTGAAATTTTGCAGAAAACTCTCAAAATTGACTCAGTTGTTCTTACACTATATTCCAAAAGCATCAGTTTACTGTCTGCACTTCTAATTAAGTGTCTGTGGTTAATTTTTTATAACGACATTTAGACGGAAGGATCCAATTGAAAAACAAATAAAAGTTCAGGGACCCAATTGAAAAATAAATAAAAATTCAGGGACCAAATTAAAAAAAAAAAAGTTCAGGAACCTAATTGAAAATTTGGTAAAAGTACATGCACCTGCAGAGTCATTAAACCTAAAAAGTACTACGTATATTAAAAAGTATGTTAAAGTATATTATTAACATATTTTAATTTCATCAAGTAGATAAATGTTGATGATATGCAACCCAAGCAAATTAAAAAATGGTTTATATATGGAGGAGAATATATATCTTTAAACACATTTATGCACATGAAGACTTTTCTCTACAAAATAGTCTTCAAGTTCTAGAGTGCGTTTAACTTACTCTACTATTGTGAATCCGTGGTCTTGTTGCATTGGAGTCATCATTTTTAAACGGAATACTCTCATGTGCATTTGTCCAAGAGATTAAATATTTTTTCTATACTTTTTGTGCATAAAAAATTATTTTATCTAATATATTATATAAAAGAATTCTTTTTCAATGTAAATCATATCACGTGTACTTAACAACATAATGATTCCGTTTCTTACATAAAATATTTTTTTTATTTATAATATTTTTAATAACCATAATTTTAGTAATTATAAATTAATTAAAATAAATATTATTTTTAATAAAATCATATTATTTTTATAATTAAAAAATAGATTATGAATGCTGAATTAAAATATAATTTATTATAATATTGGTTATAAATGTTTATTATTATCTTCAATCAAGGAGTAGCCTATTTATGTGTGAAATGTAATGAAAATTATGAGTTGATTTTAGGATTCATATTTGGCCATGGCTACGGTAGGTGGTCCAGATCATTTATATTAACGATTGGATTCAACTAAGGTCCATAGTGATACACTGCATCTTACTCACCTGATCCCTTTTCCAATCTCCTTTACAGCTACTCTCTGTCGTGCGCCGTCGTTGAAGGCGATTTCCTGCTACGGCGCCACTTTTTTTTTTCTAGTTCTCTTTCTCCCCTTCCTCCTCCGCACTCCAATGGCTCCTCTCATCCCCACCATCGAACAGCGCCGACATCGCCACCATCGAAGTCATGAAAACACCGTTGATCTTTCGCTCTCGCTAGGGAAGGTCTTGCCTTTGCGAAGTGGTTTGGGATCCAGTGCTGCTAGCGTCGACGCCGTTGCCATTGCCGTGATTCCTGATTTCGTGCTGGATTGAGGATTTTATTTCGTGTTGGCGACTCCTGATTTCAAAGCTGCGGAGAGGCTAAGGCAAGGGGACAGGTTGTTTCAAAGCCACAGTAGCCAAACTGATTTTGTCGGAAAAAGAAAAAAAAGTAGCACCACCACTGGAAATCGCCTCCAGCGACGATGCACGGCGAGGAGCAACTGTAGAGGTGGTGGTCGGAAAAAGGATCAAATGTGTACGATGTAAAGTATTCTGTAAGCCTTAGACACATCCAACGGTTAATATAAATGGTCCATGATAGACCACCTATAAAAATGATCCATTATAGTTTTGGCAAGGGTCTATTTCGGTAAGAGTAATAAATTACCATTCAATAAATATTCTTTGACTAGCACCGGTCCTTTAGAGTTTAGATATTATATATTCTGATGTTTGCAAGGGGACCTTCTCCCTTTGTTTAAATTCAATTGATAATCTTTGGTATTATTTGCTCTTTATTGATCATTACTTCAAATACACTTGGTCATATCCAGTGAAATTTAAATCTGATGTTGCACTTATTTTTTTCCAATTTTTAAAAATCTGGTGGAAAATCAATTGAATGGTCAAAAAAAGAAAGAAGACATTTCATTCTGATAATTATGGTGGGGAATTTATTAAATTCAAATAATTTTTTTCAAAATCATGGTATCGCCCATTTAACTACTCCACCCCACACACCAAAACATAATGGTCTCTCTGAGCGAAAACATAGTCATTTACTTGAAATTGCTGGGTGCCTCTTTCATCATCAAGCATCCTTCCCACCACGATATTGGACTTTAATTTGTGCTCCAAACAACAACATATCTAATAAACTGGCTCTCTACTCCCACTCTCAAAATGAAATGAAATCCCTTTATTTCACTCTATTTCATCATGAACCCAACTACACCAAATCAAAAATATTTGGATGTCTATGCATTCTTTCTTATATTTTCTATTTTATCGTTATAGAAGTTATTCCATTAATTATCAAGAAGCTAAAAGGAAGGTAAAGCAGCATATATAAACAAACCACCCAGTTCAAATTAATCACAGAAAATCAATTATAAAAGCTAAACTTTATTAATTGGATGATAATTCATCAATACAATCACCGAAATCACGTGATTTTTTATTCATACTATAAGTCTATAGCCTATGTGTGGCTAATACACTCATAGTATACATACTTGTGTATGCACTTATTTCTAACCGAGACATAACCAATTAAGTCTCTCTTCTAGAAAAGCACTTCAAGGGCAGAAAGTGATGACATAATCAGGCCTGTTGGAGCAAGTGAAAGTGCTGTTCTTGTCATCGTAAGCGTAGGAATAAGCATCAGGACACTGGTCCTCGAAAATCTGAGAGTAGTTCGTAGGTGGACATGTCTCGGGGGTGTTGTTAGGTCCAGTGCAGCAATATTTATCTTCCTTGAAAGCCTCGCAAGCACTCTTGCAAGCGATTACGCTGCCATCGGATCCTTTCACTTGGAGCTCCGCAGGGCACACATCGTTGATGTTCTTAGGACAGCTCGAGGTTTTGCAATCGCCACTTCCACCTTGTGGGGTTACGGACATGGGCACGTTGAACCCGTCCACGTTGCTCACGTCGTAGAAATCTTGTCCTCCGTTTTCTGCAACGGTGATTTCTACCAAACTTGCGGGTGGGATTGCACCGGCACCGTTGCATGCTACTTGACCGGAGGCGCAATCGGCAGTGGCGCAGCTGAACCTTCCGTTGTTGTTGGAGCATCCGGTTCGGGCCCAGAACCGGCCCGACCATGGAGATGGAAGGTCCAGAGAGTTGGATGTTCCTGTAGCCAACTCGAAACCCGTTGATGATAACTGGGGCTTTTGGTCACCGGTTAGGGTTCCTGGCCATACAGTGTATGTGCACTTGTTTGTGAACGTAACCTTGGCTCCTTGAGCCACTGCATATATATAGAACCGAAATCATCAGCTTCTTCTCGCTAGGAATATATTAATTTATCCATAAACAGCATCGCTATATAGGACAAAACCCAAATGTACAAATATTATACAAAAACATATGTTAAAATCTTGTTGGTTATAATTATATTAAGAATTTAACAAGAAGACCTTTGACAGAATCAAAGGCGGTGGGAAGATATCAAATTTTTCGTGCTGCCGTATATATTAGCATTTTCCTATTATAAGCTTCACATAATTCTTTTTTGAAGGATAAATTTCAATAAATTATTTTACAGAAAATATTTTTTAAATGGAAAGTACATTTTTTTATTTATTTCTATAATAAATATTCTTTAAATTGATATTTTTTAGATAAAAGAAATTAAAATGATTGATTAACAAAAAAATAATATTTTAATACATTCTATTTTCTATATATTAGTTTATAAATATTATATAACTCTTTATTTAAAAATAATTAAAAATAATTCTTTCTCTTTTTTTCTTCAAAGCTTCATTTTCAAACATACCCAAGTTAGGAGGGAAGAGTGAAATAAGAAAGAAAATAATTGAAAAAAATGAAAAGTGTAATAAGTGATATGATAAGAGAAAAATAAAGAAATAAAAAGACTGTAAAATAAATGTAAAAAAAAAAATAGAGTTGTGAAAAAATAGTTTTACTTATTTTAGAGGAGTTGATGAATTAGTTTGTAAATAGATTTCACAGTAACACAAAATTTATACCACCAAAATAACGTGTCGAAAATCTTATTATTGTTCTTCCTACTTGCTGTGGAAGAGCTTGAATTGCAGCATGCTTAACAACTTAATTATTTGATCCAGCTTGACGGATAGGGCATACCAATTAACTTGAGCAATATCTATATATATTCTTACATAAATGAACGTAATAAGTAATAGGACACGTCTGTATGATAAAGCAAATACGCTAAGAAGGAAATAAAATGAGAAGAGGAATGTAATTGAAATAAATATATACCGTAGAAGAGGAATGCAAAGCAAAGGCAGAGAGCAACACGGGTGGTCATCATTGTTGGATATATACTTATCGTTTTTCAGGTGCAAATGCAATGGTGAGTTTTGCATGTTGGGAACGCTGCTATTTATAGGCTACGAGGCTAGAATCTTCAACAATCCGCATTTGGTACGTGGAGCAATTCTGTTGCATTAAGACAAGAGACTGAGTTAGTCCAAGGCTGCTGCAACCTTGACCACTAAAAGGGGCTGCCGTCATATCCGATGTGTAGAATTGTCTAAATTGTTAATGTTCTAATCTACCGGGATCCACGGCGTGAATGTTTCAATAGTTTTTTTCACAAAGAAAATTCCTTCATCTTGATCTCCTATATTCTATTACGTTACGTGTGATATTTATAAACACGAAAGTTATTTGGAAGTTAAAATGCAATTTACTTAGCAATGTGATCACAAATAGTCTTCAATGATTCTAATTTACATTCAAATTCTCCACATTTAAGATTTTAATTAAGTGGCAGTTAATTATACTATTTTGTTATATTTTTTTTAATCATGTTATAGTGCATAGTATTCACCGGTCAGATTAACTTAGGATTAATTATGTTTTTGGTTCCTGAACTTTTTTTATTTTTCACTTTTAGTTCTTGAACAAAAAATTGACCAGTCTTAACCCCTTATGTTTTTGTCTGTCAATAATTTTAGTCATTTCCGTTAAATGTTGGTGTTAACGTGGCCTTGACTTTATATTATTATATTACATTTTCTGGCATTTTATTTTCTGGCAGCTATAAACAACCATAAATTGTTTGGGTGAAGTGCTTATTCAAATTAAATGATTTCTAACGGCTAAAAGCATTAGCCACCACAAATTGCTTCACTTTGAAAACTTACAAACCTTAAATATCAAACTCCGATTCACAAAGGAACAACAATTAACATAAAAAGAAAATCTATTAGTATTATACATCAAACAACTGCCCAAATCTTAAAAGAAAATCTATCTGTTGACATGAAGATTAGTTAGTTTAATCTTTTGGTATTGTTGTTGGTTTTAATTTTCTTTTAAATATGCCAAACATGAAAGGATGTGGCATTGTATTGGCTGTTTTAGTCTTAGGCATTTATTTGAGTGATTAGTTAAGATTAGATTAGTTGATGCCTAGTGGTAACCATGACATTCAAACAAGTTATTTGATTGAATTTTAGAAATTTTAAAGTAGTAATCGATTACATGTTAAATGTAACAGATTATTGATTTCTGAAATAATCAGACTTGAACAAAAAATTGAAATCAATAACTTTCAGGTCTTCATAAACCATACATCTCTTCAAGCATTAGATCTTCCTTTAGATTTTTCATTTTCAAAATGATGAAGATCAAACACTCATAGAACCTTTTGATGTTTTTCTCTCAATGTGTTTAAAAGATTTAGTTTCAGAAAAGCACTCACTAATGAGAGAGAGAGAGAGAGGTGCTGGTATTTATAAAATTTTAAAGATATAACAGATTTAATCTATTACATGGTCATGTAATATGTTAAAACGTTCATAAAAGCACCTAGGTTCTAATCAAGAATCAATTTAATCTATTACATAACAATGTAATCTGTTAAATTGTTCTTCAGGATCTTCATATGTATTCTCGGTTCGAATTAATCTGTTACATAGCAATGTAATCGATTAACCCGAGCTTATCTCCCTTCTGAAACAACTTTTTGTAACCATAATAATCGATTAATCCGAGATGTAATCGATTAAAACATAATTAACTGCAATTCAAGACTAGAAAGTTATTGATTTCAATTTTTTTAGAAAGTTTTAGTTATTGAACAAAAAATTCAAGACTTGAACAAATCATTCCAAAACCTTGATCTTTTTAGAAAGTTATTGATTTCTTAAATAGGGTTTTTCAGGTCCTAGTAGTAGGGTTCTATTAGGAGGGTTATCTTTATTTTCTTGTAGGGTTCAAGACTAGAAAGTTTTCTATTTTGAATTTCTTGTGTGTGCAGTGTGCTTATAACAGTTTCTTGAAATAGTGGAAGGTCTAACAGGGTGTTGGACCAACTGGATGTAGGCCTTCGGACTGAACCGGTATAAAATTCTTGAGTAACTCTCTTTCAATTCTGTTTCTCATCTTTCTCAAATGTTCAAGGTTGATCAATTAAGGTTTTCCTAATTAACATCTTTAAAAATGGAATAACTCTGAATTTAATCTGAATTGAATATCTATTAAAATCTTTTTCTTAAATCTTTTTCAAGAATACTTGGATTGTTTTTAAAGAAGGAAAGTGAATTAGAGGCTTTTGAAAAAGAAAAACAGGTTTTGCTTAAAAAGTTTGATAGATCTATTCACCCCTCTCTAGATCTGCTGCCTCGATCCTACACTATCAACATTATTCACTTTGATGGTAGAGCCTTTGGTAAGAATAGCCCATCCTTGTGGATCTCGTTTAAGGCAAAGCAAGGTCTCCACATTTTTTTAAATCTCATTCCATCGCATCCTTAGGCTCCTTCACATTCTTGCTTTCTATTGCAATCCAGAAACGACGAACCTAGGGGTCATCCTTCCCCAATTGATATTCACTTCCCACACTTCGAAACCCTCACCCTCATCAACCGTTGTCTCTTCGCCACATCGCAACTCCCGGTTCCACCGCTTCCGTTCTGTCTTAGATTTCCAATGGCTCGACGCTTTTCGCATGTCAAAAACTACCCCACTTGTAGCCCGCCACTTCGAGATCTCCCTGCTGTGCCTTCTTTGGCATCTGCAAGGCCGTTGCCGACAACCTAGGCTACCTGTTCGAGCTCTGCACCAACTCCGAGATATCAGCAATGAAGTGGTGGGAGTGCAAATTGACGCACCTGCTAGAGATGGCAAAGCAAATACGGCTCTTCTCGATTACATCAATTATGATTTTCTAATTGTGATATTTTCATTATGTATTTATCCTCTCCCTACGGTGGTGATTAAAGTAATTAGTTTGGTTGCAATATGGTGTTGTTACAAAAATTTGGGGGGGGGGGGGGGGGTTAACGTTATTTTGATGGTGTTAGGTTTTAGGTGTGAAACAAAGACAAGTCTATATAGGCACTGGTTCTAAGTGGAGAGATAAGACGGTGATTGTGGAAGATGTAACTCAGCAATATTGATAGATTTTTTTTTTGTATTAATTGTTGCTTCTTTGTGAGTCGGAGTTTGATATTTAAGGTTCATAAGTTTTCAAAGTGAAGCTGCTAGAAATCATTTAATATGGTTCACCCAGGCAATTTTTGACGATTTATAACCGCCAGAAAATGTAATATAATAGTAATAAAATTAACACCACATCATCAGTTAACGCCAATATTATAAAAGGACCTTCAACAAATTGATCAATGAAATTAGCTATTTTTCAGCACTTTTTGCCTTTTGTTTATTACCTTGTTGCTTTCCTTTTTGAAATTTAAAAAGCTTTTTGTTCCATTTTTATCTTATCTTGAATTTCAAATGCTCTTTTGAGTAGTTTGAGAACCCATAGTCAAAAGACAGATTTCCCCTTTTGACGCCTTTTGTTTGATCTTCATTTTGGAATTGTGTTGAAGCATAGAGTTAACCAAATTATATTTCAGCTAGCAATTTTATTTAGGTGACAACAAAATTGACATGCCCGGTGGGACCTAATAGGTGAAAACAGTTTACAATTTGAATCTCCAGGTCACGATTACGCCTGGCGTATGAACCTTTGGCCTAGTAGAGACCTAAGCAAGATGGAACAACCAAAGAAGAAAAATGAATAACGAAACACAAAGACTACATTAGGAATGCTAGCATTCTTGATGAGTACACCCGTGGCAACCACTTTGCCTACTGCCCCAACAAATGTTGTGGCTACTAGTGTAGGAACTACAAAGGCTATAGAAGCACCCACCATGATGACCACTACATTTATTAGGCAAGAAATAGATATGGGGACACATGATATCATGTATCAAATTTCTAGATAGTTAGTAGATATTGTTAAGGCAATGGTCTAAAATAAAATACAACAGGCCAAAGATTCTAAGGCTAGAAAAGCTAATTCTGGAGAGAATTCGATCACTTATATGTCAAAAGCATATGAACCAAATAAGGTAATTACGTTAGACTCTCCACACCTTACTAGCTAGATTCAGGCAGGATTTCCATCACAAGTCCAGCCAAATTTTGTTCCTACGGGACAATGGCCAGTAGGACAACCGAATATGGCTTCGGTAGGAATACCACCAGTAGTTCAGCTGAACAATTTGGCAGGAATATAACCAGTAGTCTAGCCGAATATAAGCCAACTGGATAATTTTTGAGACCCTTATCGGCTAATACAAATTACATTCCTCCTTATACTAATATCCATCTTCCTACTACACTTGGAGGGCAAGTGAGTAGGAATAAGGGTCCTAGTCCATATAATACATCATAGGTGGGAATGGTAAAATGACCAGCTAATGCTATTGGACATATTGGCTTACCCCATGTACAGCTGAATGGTGCAACAATCGAAATGAACACTCAAGTTGCAATAGGAGGATATGTTGGTGGAAGATTTATCATAATGTAGATCTACAATGGGAAATTGGAGTTACTCCACAGGCTGGGCAACAGAAGGCTAAGCCAGTAGCTACCCCTTTGGTGGATCTAGAGATAATAGTTGAAACGATGAAGAAATATTTTGGCATACAATTGAAGCTGTTGGAGAGGACAATGTACAAGAAACCTTATCCGGAGTAGGTAGACCAAATGATGCCTTTGTTGAAAGGGTTCAAAACACTTGATTTTACAACCGTTTTAGGTGAAGATGGTAAGTTTACCATGGAGCATGTAGGGCGATTTACTGCCCAATGTGGAGAAGGTGGATAGAATGAATTTCATAAGTTGCAACGGTTTTCGTTGTCACTTACAGGGACTGCTTTCACGTGGTATTCCTCTTTGCCATCGAATTCAGTACAAAATTGGGCCGATATGGAAAGGTGTTTCCATGATCGTTTTTATAGGCCTCAACCAGAAGTTATCATAGTCAATTTGATGAATACCAAATAATTGGTGGACGAATCGGCAATGGACTTCATTGAGCAACTTAAAAAAGTTGTTAGTAGATGTTCAATTATCAGAGGCTGAATGTGCGGCTATGGCGCCAAGAAATATGCATCCCCAGTTAAAGGAGAAGTTGGTGGCTTAGGAGTATGTTGATCTAAGTCAATTAGCTTCAAAGGCTAACATAATAGAGCACTTCATACAAGAAAAAGAACAAACAAGGGCTAATAAAGGGAGGAACTCTCATTTGATTTCAATAATAGATGTTGAAGATAATGATAGCCTGCTTTATGACTATAAGGCTGACATTATGGTTGCCGAAATATTACGGGGAAGGCCATATTCTTGTCTAGCCATATTTGCTAAGGTTTGGAAAGCCATATTTTCTTATATTTGAGACCAACACCTAAGGCATTTTTTCTTCTTCTTAAATTCAAGACCAGAGGGCGTATATTAGTAGTCATTAAATAGCTTGTCCATTTGTAGAAAAGTTACTTACCCACGTTAAACGTTTCTAGACTCATAGTAACACATACTCCCTCCGAACTTAATTATAAGGAAAAAAAAAAAGTTTGGTGGACTCATATATAAGTGTGTTTGGTAAGGCACTTTAGTAGCTTATAAACTACTTTAAGAGTGTGTTTGGTAAGACTTTTGAGGAACTTATAAGATCTTTTGACTAACTTATAAGCTACTTTGACAAAATAAGCTTGTTTGATATTAGTAGCTTATTTTCCATAAGCTACATCAAGTAGCTTATTCATAAGCTACTTGAAGTAGCTTATGGAAAATAAACTAACTTATAAGCTACTACTTTTTCTTTCTTCTGAATTTTATCCTCACTAATTTATTTGAAATTCCTTTTTATCATTTTATTCAATTTAAAAACCTTTTACCTATTTTAACATTTTTACAGACACTAGATGACATATTTATTTTCTTAGTTATTATGAAACTTGGAATTCTACTTTTATTTATTATTTTGTTTAATGTTAAACTATTTATTTTAACGAATTAATACATTGTTCATTTTTTATTTTTATTTAAATTATTTTGCACTAAACAAAAGTTGATAAAAAACATCAAAGTTATAAAGAAACAACAATTTTTATTTTTTGTTTTAAAATAATATTATTAATAAAAAATTAAATATTAAAAATTGATTTAAAATAATATAAGTTTATTTAATTTAATTCTACTTTTTTAAAAAAAAAAAAGGAATCTTTTTCTCATATTTGGAGTGATGTTTTACTCAATTTCTGGTAATTTCATAATTTAGTTAGAATTTCTTTAATTTTCTAGTTTTATGGTTATATCTTAGTGATTTGCCCCACTTTTTGTAGGAAGTGGAGATTGAAGTTGAAGAGCACATTTTGGAGATGCATTCTGATGTTTTGTAAGTAGTGAAGGGTCTTTTGTAGTAGCAATATGTTGAAATGCAAAAATTGCCAATCAGCCAAGCCAAATTTCCAGGCTGAGCGAAATGTCACTTTGAAGAAATTCTGCACATGTATATAAAGAGCTGACCGTCACTTATGAAAGAGACTTGAACATTTTCAGAAGAATTCTCTATAGCTTGTTTTGTACTATTTTATTGGAGAGAAAAACTCTCTCCTTAGTTCTTAGTGTTCTTCCTCATCTCATTCCCCTCTATGTGTATTTTCCAGCTGCTCATGTCCATGAGTGACTAAGTTCTTCAATTGTAAGGGGTTAGATGTAACCATTCTCAAAACTCTCTTGTATCTTCTGATATTATCTATATATATTTTGCATATTTGTGTTTAATGTTAGTATTTTGCTATTTTTCTTAAAGCTTGTTGTGGCTTGATCACCCATAGCATGATCTATGGACATGATTGTTGTTGGGAAACACTTTTGTTGTCTAGATCTGAAGCAATATACCTCATGAACTTTGTGTCTAGGAATGGAGCTTAGTTCATGAGTTATCTTGTGGTCACTAGACTTAAAGCTAGTTGCTTCGTTAAGTTATTGAGGGATCAAGGCTTAGGGAAGTAATTTAAGACTCTCTGCACCTAAGGAATTAGGGCTGAGTATTGACTGATTTTAACATCTAAACACAAATAGAACATATATTATGCATTAATGCAAGAAGAGAGTAGAGTTTGGTGAGATCTAACCCCTACAACATCTTTATTTATCTGTTTTATCCTCTGTCTACTGTTGTGTTTTACTTTAAAACTACAAAAACAACTTCTTTATTTTCGTTCTGCATTAGATCTGATGTAACCTTTCACAAAACCAACCAAAGTTTATATTTTTTTACTGCTTTCTTGTGAAAACCAGTTTAATCTAGCTAATATCTATGTGAAAACTGCGTATATTACGCAAATTCCTTGGGAAAATGATACTTGGACTTATCCATTTACTACCTGTTCAATTGGTGCACTTGCCAAACGCCATTAACAAGTTTCTGGCGCCATTACCGGGGATTTGCGTCTCAATATTAGGCAACTTCACGTTCATATTATCCTAGGCTTTATTCTTTATTCTTTTATTCTTTGTGTTTTTATTTCTGTCGTGGAAGTTTTCTTGTGCTAACTTTCTATTCTAGTGTTATGTTTTCTTTTTCTTTATTTATGCACACAAGAAGTTCAGCTGATCCTTTGTATTACGACCAGGAAATTGAGAGGACAACAAGACAAACCAATAATTGGACAAGGAAAAGGAAGGCTTTAGAAAGACTTGCTAGCCAAGAACCACTTTCTCCTATTTCACCATATCTGTCTTTGACGTCCATTCCTGAAGAAGAAGAATTCATTATGGTGGAAGAGGAAGAAGTGCAGCAACCAAGGCATACTTTGAATGATTATTATGCCAACACAGGGCCGAGATTCTTCAACACCATTGCTAGACCAGAGGTGCAGGCTCACAATGTTGAAATGAAAGCATCTCTCATCCACTTGATTAAACAAAACAAGTTCCATGGTCTTGACCATGAAGACCTTATGCTTATTTGACTACTTTTGTTGATATTTGCAACACTGTGAAGCTACATCAAGTTAATGATGATTATATCCGGATCAGTCTTTTTCCATTCTCTCTTGATGGAAAGGCAAATGATTGGTACAGAGCCATCTCTCCTAACACTCCCTTGACTTGGGACGAATTGGTTGACAGATTTTTGAACTGTTTCTTTCTTCAATCCAAGATCAACCAAAGGAAGACAACTATCTCTACTTTCACTCAAGGAGCAGATGAGCCCTTATGTGAAGCATGGGAGAGATTCAATGGCCTGTTAAGGAAATGTCTAGCTCATGGTTTCAATGAGGTAGCTCAAATCAACACTTTCTTAGCTGGACTTAGACCTCAAACAAAGCTTATGCTTGATGCTTCAGCTGGAAGCAAAATCATGTACAAGACACCAAATGAGGCTAAGGAAATTATTGAAAATATGGCCTCTAATGACTATGAGGTGCAGCATGATAGAACTCTTGTGCAAGTGCAGATCGAGGAGAGGAGTTCTTGAATTAAATTCTCAAGATGCCCTCCTAGCTCAAAATAAGCTTCTCACGCAAGAGCTTAATGCACTCACTAAGCAACTTGCTAAGATGCCTCAACAACTCCAAGGCTTATAAGCTACTCGGTCTAACACTCAACAAGTTCTTTGCTGTGAACTTTATGGAGGTGGTTGTTAGGTTCTAAGACCTTGGACGATGTCCAACCTCTCCTATTACGGTTTTGATGATAATAACTAAAGGATAAATTTTGAAGTATCTAATGATCTAGTTTGAGTGTTATAGGATTTACATCGTCCAATCCCGCAATGGTATTGTATCTCTCAAACCTGGACTCTATGTTTTAATAAAGTAAGCGTCCAATTGTGTTTTATAAGAAACATACAGGCAGCGTCCAATGCTCCTGTGAGAACAAGCGTCCAACGCTTGAGTAACACTCAGTGGTTACTATCATTTAAAATACGCTTTCTATAATATAAGGCAACGTTCACTATATCATATTTTAACATGCCATGACCTTTTCGAAAAGTATTGAACAGGAAAAGAAGAAGCTTCTCTCTGCAGAGAAAGTACAAGTAGGAGAGAGGCGCTACGAGTACGGCTGTCACATCCATCACTTCACTCTAAGTCAAAATGTGACAACGGCAATAAGCTACAGAAAGAATCGCTCTTGGAAAAGGAACAGAATCCTCAACGGATATCTTTCAACAAACTTCCTATATATAGAAGGATGAGCTCACATATCAAGTAGACGAGAATTTTGAAAAAGAGCAGAAATCCTGTAAAAACGACTGGACGACCATAAGCGAAAAAGAGCATTCATCTTAGCTTTGCTAAGCGAGTCTATACACTCATTCTTATTGTAATATCCTCTCATTGAGAGTTAAATTTTATTTACAATATCAAACAATACTGTTTGGAAAGCCAGGAGTGGCTTAGTGTTAAAGAATACTTGGTTTTTGTGTTTAATCTCAAGGAGAGATTAAGGGTGTGCCAGAAGTGGCCTAGAGAACACTTGTAGCCAGAAGTGGCAAAGTTAAGAATACTTGAGTGTAATCAGTTTTGATTAGTAGAACCCTTCAAAAGTTTTTGAAGGAGAACTGGACGTAGCTCAGTTGAGTGAACCAGTATAAAACTACGTATTCTATTCACTCAACTTCTAGCTTACTTGCATTTCTTTTAAACTATCTCTTCAGCATATTACGAAAAAGTTTCTATACACCTTTTTATCCAAGTTTATCCATTACGTGTATTTAAACGAAAAAGAAGAAGAGTAGTTTCTTTGGACGGTTATTTTTAATCGACTGGACGATAGCTTACTTTTTCTGTTTTACTAAACTTCTGTAAAACGAAAAGATACACTATCTTCATTCTAGCTAAAGTTTTCCAAAGAAAATTTAAATACACTATTCAACCCCCCTTCTAGTGTATTTCTCTACATTTCAGTTGGTATCAGAGCTCGACCTCTTGGGTTGAGTTCTTAACAGAACAGAGGAAAGATCCTGAGAAAGATGGAAAACGAAGGACAAGCTGTGAACAGACCACCACTCTTCAAAGGTGTCAAATATGACTACTGGAAACAAAGAATGATAGCATTCTTTGAATCTAGCCATATTGACATGTGGGAAGTCGTGGAGATAGGCGATTATATTCCGCTTGATGAAAGCCTCAACGAAATCCCAAAAGCTAGATGGACGGAAGAGCAAAAACAAAGATTTTATCTCAACTCCAGAGCCAGAAACATCATCATGTGTGCACTAAGCGAACAAGAATACAACAAGGTGCACAGTCTCAAAAGCGCAAAACAAATGTGGGACACTCTTGCATTAACATATGAGGGTTCCACTCAGGTAAAACGTAACAAACTCAGTCTCCTTACTCGTCAATATGAGTTGTTTAGTATGGAAGAAAACGAGGACATACAAAGTATGTTTGGACGGTTTCAAACCATATTAAATGAACTTAGAGCACATGGTAAAGATTATAATAACTATGAACATATTGACAAAATTCTAAGAAGTTTGCCTAGGAAATGGAGACCACATGTTACAGCTTTGAGAACAAAGAAGGAACTAGACGATATGTCCTTAGAAGAACTTGTGGGAACCCTCAAGGTGCATGAACTAGAACTGCATCAAGATAATGATGGTAAGAAAAATAAGTCTCTGGCGCTCAGCGTCCAGAAGCCAAGGAAAGCATCATCGTCCAAAGCCATGCAAGCTGAAACATCATCAGACGAACAATATGAAGATGATGACTCAGAAGAAAATGATGAACTATCCTTTATATCCAAGAGAATACATTCTATGTGGAAAAAGAAAGGTGGATCCTGATGGAGAAACCTGAAGAGGAAAGACTTCAAAGAAAAGAAGGAGAAGAGTCCAATTATATGCTACGAATGCAAAAAGCCAGGACACTTCAAATCAGAGTGCCCAGATCTTGAGAAAAGCAAGGACAAGAAGAAGAAATTCTTCAACAAAGGAAAGGGCAAGAAAGTTCTGATGTCCACATGGGAAGATCTGGACGATGACTCATCATCGGACGAGGGAGAAGAGGAGGAAGCACACATATGTCTGATGGCGGACACCTCAACTGACTCTTCAGAACCAGAAGAAAAAGATGAGGTAGATTTTAATGACTTAGATTCAATTCAAGAAGCTTATCATGAATTACTTTCAAATTCTTCTATCTTGTCAAAAGCCTATAGAACTTTAAAGAAATCATCCAAATCACTTTCAAAAGAAAAAGAAGCTTTAGAAGAAAATGTTAGACAACTGAAAAGTGAAAAGGAAGATTTACAAGAAAAGTTTGCAGAGCTCTCAAGGCAAAATGAAACTACAAATATGGAGAGGCGAGCTCCATGGAATGATACTACTCAAGCCTATAAATCCTATGAGGATTCAAGGGATAGAGAAAGAAATCTTTCCATAGAGATTCGAAATCTCAACGCAGAAAACAAAAGGCTAGTTGAGAAGCTTCTGAAAGTTGAAGCAGATACTTCCTTAAGAGGTCAACCACATGATGTTGTAAAACTTCATGAAGAGATTGACAGCCTAAAGAAGGATCTGTCAAACTTTGTCAAGGGCTCTGACAACCTCAAAAAACTTTTAAAATATGAAGGTTGTAAGAGACCAAATGACAGGTCAGGACATGGATACAAGGGAAAGAAATATATTCATGATGAAGAAACAGATGTTTGCTACTTCTGTGGGAAATCTGGACATATAACGTCCAAATGCAGACACCTGCCTAAGAGGGGAACATTCAATACCCTTCGAGCTAACAAAAAAGGACCCAAGTCAATCTGGGTACCTAAGGATAAAATTGTTTCTGTTGCAGACATGCTTAACAGCAGGAAAGAAACTCCAATCATGGTACCTGGACAGTGGGTGCTCACATCACATGACGGGAGAAAAGTGTATGTTCCAAAGCCTCCTACCCAAGACTGGTGGGACAGTCACTTTTGGAGGGAATCAGAAAGGGATGATAGCTGGCGTAGGTAAGATTGGTATACCGCCCTATCCCTGTATTGATAACGTTCTTTATGTTAAAGGTCTTAAACATAATCTACTTAGCATAAGCCAATTATGTGACAGTGGATATGATGTTGCCTTTAACAAAGGCGAATGTACAGTCAAAAACTCTGATGGATCCCTTCTCTTTACTGCAAAGAGGCAAGGCAATCTCTATAAGATTAAACTTGGGGAACTATCAAGTCAAAATGTATCATGTCTAATTTCTGTACAAGAAAATCATTGGTTATGGCATAAAAGACTTGGTCATGCAAGCTTGAGGTTAATCTCAAAGCTGAACAGGCACAACCTCGTAAGAGGACTACCAAGTATGTCATATAAAGATGATCTTCTTTGCAAAGCTTGTCAGAAAGGGAAACAAGTGAAAAGTTCTTTTCAAAGTAAAAACATTGTTTCCACTTCTAGACCTCTAGAGCTGTTACATATTGATCTGTTTGGACCCACAAGAACAGCCTCGATAAATGGTAAAAGATATGGATTAGTCATAGTGGACGACTATACTAGATGGACATGGGTCTTATTCCTATCCCACAAAGATGAGTCCTTTAAGGCTTTTTATAATCTCTGCAAAAGAGTTCAAAATGAAAAAGGAGTATGCATTACTTCAATCAGAAGTGATCACGGGGGTGAATTCGAAAACGAAAGTTTTCAAAGGTTCTGTGAGGATAATGGTATCCTTCACAACTTCTCAACACCTAGAACACCACAACAGAACGGTGTAGTTGAGAGGAAAAACAGGTCACTTCAGGAGATGGCCAGAACCATGTTAAATGATGATTCAACCCCTAAACACTTCTGGGCTGAAGCAGTGAATACTGCCTGTTATTTACAAAACAGAATTTATATAAGGCCGATATTGAAAAAGACTCCATATGAATTGTGGAAGGGTAGAAGACCCAACATATCTTACTTCCATCCATTTGGATGTCAATGTTTCATTCTGAACACTAAGGATAACCTGGGAAAATTTGATTCTAAGTGTGATGAAGGAACATTGCTTGGATATTCTGAAACTTCAAAGGCGTACAGAGTCTATAACTCTAGAACCTTAGTTGTTGAAGAAGCTATCCATGTGAAGTTTAATGACAACAAGCCTGATAAGGAATTATCAGAGCTAGACAAATCATTTGCAGATATCAGACTGGACGATGCAAGTAAGTCATCAGATTCGTCCAAACATGATGTCTCAGTTGAAGAATCAAATGCACTACTGGACCATCCAGTCGAAGAACAAAGAGAACCAACTGGACGCAACTGGCAAATGAAGAAACATCATCCACAGGAGCAAATCATTGGGGATCCAGAAGACAGAGTCAAAACCAGATCTTCACTTCAACGACAGCAAAGTCATGCAGCATTCATATCTCAAATAGAACCTAAGACTGTGGACGATGCCTTAGAAGATGAAGGATGGGTCAAAGCAATGCAAGAAGAACTTGATCAATTTCAAAAGAACAATGTCTGGAAGCTAGTAGAACTCCCCAACGACAAAGAAGCAGTAGGAGCAAAGTGGGTGTTCAGAAACAAGCTGGACGAAGAAGGTAATGTTGTGAGAAACAAAGCAAGGTTGGTAGCAAAAGGTTACTCATAACAAGAAGGTATTGATTATACTGAAACTTATGCTCCCGTTGCACGTCTGGAGGCAATCCGCATTTTACTGTCATTTGCAGCTCATAGCAATATGAAGCTATACCAAATGGACGTAAAAAGTGCATTCCTCATTGGACTCATAAAAGAAGAAGTCTATGTGGAACAACCCCCAGGATTTGAAAGTGATGCTTTTCCAAACCATGTTTTTAAACTCAACAAAGCACTATATGGGTTGAAACAAGCTCCTAGAGCTTGGTATGAAAAACTCAGCACATTTCTGTCAGAAAATGGTTTCTCAAGAGGAAAAGTAGACACTACGTTATTTCGCAAAGACTATTCTTCTGATTTTATTATTGCACAAGTATATGTTGATGATATCATATTTGGTGCCACTAATGAATCTCTCTGTGAAGATTTTGCCAAATTAATGCAAACAGAGTTCGAAATGAGCATGATGGGTGAGCTGAAATTCTTCCTTGGACTCCAAATCAAACAAACTGAAAAGGAAATATACATACATCAGACTAAGTATGTCAAAGAGTTGCTAAAGAAGTACAAGTTGGACGATGCAAAACAAATGAAAACTCCTATGCATCCAACAACAGTTCTTGGACTGGACGACAACTCAAAGGAAGTAGATAATACTCTATACAGAGGAATGATAGGATCACTCCTGTACCTCACTGCGTCCAGACCTGACATCATGTTCAGCGTATGCTTATGTGGCAGATTTCAATCTGACCCAAGGGAAGTTCACTTAACTGCTGTTAAAAGAATCTTTCGATATCTTGCTGGAACCACTAACCTTGGGTTATATTTCAAAAGGGAGAAAGATTTCAGGCTAATAGGATATTGTGATGCTGATTATGCTGGAGATCGCATTGAAAGAAAAAGCACCAGTGGAGGATGTCACTTCATCGGTGGTAACCTAGTCTCCTGGATATGCAAGAAGCAAGGAACTATTGCTTTATCCACTGCTGAAGCAGAGTATATCTCAGCTGCAAAATGCTGCTCTCAAATCTTGTGGATCAAGCATCAACTTGAGGACTACAACAAATATGAGAGTAACATTCCTATCTTCTGTGATAGTAAAGCTGCCATAAATCTCTCTAAAAATCCCATATTGCATTCAAGGGCTAAACATATAGAAATTAAACATCACTTTATAAGAGACCATGTTCAAAAGGGAACTGTGGAATTACACTTTGTAACCACAGATAATCAGCTTGCTGATATATTCACCAAACCCCTTACTGAAGACAAGTTAATCCTTCTGAGGGACAAACTTGGCATGGCCTCTGTAAAGGAATGATTAACATCGACATGATGCGTCCAATAACTTCATAGCGTCCAAAGGACATGTCGTCCAAGGAACACTAGAGTCATGCATATATATATATTACATACGTTTCAATTAAAGTCCAACATATGGACGATGTCGTTCTATCTTAGTCTTTTCTTTTGATTCAAATTAATAAAACGGATCGTTTTAAGGATAAGTATGAGCTAATACTCTATGCTGAGTCACCTAAATGGCGGTAACCGTACACAGTTACCCAAATCCTCTGCATGTCTCATCATGGCGGGTTTTATGGCGTCAGTTACTTTTTTCAAATATTCAAAAATAAAAACAAAACCGCTTCATATTCTCCAAACAAAGCCCAAACACCACCTTATCAAATCCTCACCGGAGAAAACCTAAACACCCATCAAACCTAAACACTCTCTCTCTCTCCCAGAAACCCCAAAAACCCTCTCAGAAAACCTAAAAATCCAAGCTTTACAAGAATGGCAATCTCTACAAACTCAAGCAACTCAGAACTCGAGGTCCTAACCTACCTTGAGACTACTGTTGTGCACCAAGGAGCTGCTACGGTGCACATTGAGCACTTCTTTGACATTGAAGCGCTCGAGAAGCTAGGACTAAATCTGAAAGAGAGCCTACTAAAGTGTGGAATCAGAGGCTACTTCAATGACAACCAGAAAATCTATCCAGAGTTGATCAGGATGTTCTGGAGGAATGTCAAGTTTCAGACCCCAAGGGAGCTCGTGGCCAATCTTCTTGGACGAGAAGTGACGTTGTCCACCGAGGCCATAGCAAAGGTAACTGGTTGCATCAGGGAGCGGAACCAGTACAGAACCAACTGGGCAGAGCAGTACGGGGACTTCGTTGCGACTGTGCTTTGCAAGTCCAAAACCCCTGAGTCGGTGAAGATTGAATACAAGAATCTGTGCGAGGAAGCTAAAATATGGCAGCAGGTGTGCAACAAAAGCATCCTGCACAAAGCTGGGTCTAAGGACTCAGTCACAGACTTACACAAGTTTGTGATATTCCATCTGATGGAAGGCATTCCCTTCAATCTCCCTCACATCATCTACATCAATATTGTGAGGATGATGAAGTCCGTAGGTGGGAATGATGACATCTTCTATGCCGCCCTGTTGAACAGGATCCTCTGGGATCAGAAGCTTTATCAATGCTTCTATGATGAATTGGATGAAGAAGCCCATGAAGCCATAGTGAAGAAAGGGCCAATAGTGGCAACACAACAGTTGTTCGGTGAGCCCAACATAAGGCCGATGAAGATCAAGCTCACAGCCAAGGTCTTAAGGGACCTGGACGAGGACACCATCAACAAGCAAAGGCATGAGCAGAGCAAGATCATCTTTAATGATGACGAAGAAGAGATTGATCTACTGGGCATTCGTAGAAAAATCAAAAGGCTGATGGAAGAACAGCAAGGCAGAAAGATCACACATCAAGCATCTCAGATGCATGAGGAAGATGCTGAGAAGGAGAGGAGGACCAAGAAAAGGCATGCTGAGAAGTCTGTTGCTCAGTCACCAGCAGGAAAGCGTCCAAGGACTGAAACGTCCAAACCTGCTCAAGAGGAGAAGCGTCCAAAGGCAGCACCAGTGAAAGTTGCCCCAGAAAAACAAAGGGTACAAAAGCTTAAATTACTGGACGACTCTGAAGATGACGACCAGATTCCAATTGGTCGAATCATGAAGAAGGCAGAAGAGACAGAGGGTCCTCAGCAAAAGAAGCAAAAGGCACAACCTGCTCAAACACCTCCTTTTCTTGCTAATGTGCCACGACGAAGAGTGAAGACTCAGGCAAAAAGGGCAAAAAGGACTGAAGTGCCACCATCATCCTCTCAAGACACCGAAAATGTGTCCACCAGCACCCTTCTACCAGCAACATCAGGTGCTCCTTCCACATCAACAAACCAGCAACAACCTCTTCGCTTGGATCTGTCCAAGTTTGTGCATCCAAGAGATGCATGGAGGGATACATGGTCCCCATGGACTATCCCCCCCAAGCAGAAAATGAAAGAAGAGAAAGACAGAGAACGCTTTCCAGTTGCATTCCTCACATGCAATAATCAGAATCTCTGTAACGAAGATGATGTGATCCAGAGGCCTCTGCAAGAGCCTCTAAAGCAGCATTATACAACTGCCTCAGCACCTGAGTGGACGAGGTATGTTTGCAATGAATCTTTGTCAGCTGCTTATCATGCCATGCCCAAAGGAACGATCATCAGCAATCCTCTGCCTAGTTGGACGAGAGAAGTGTATCCACACTTAGTACGCATGGCTTATCCTTACATCTGTCCAACTGGAACTCAGCAGAGAGTGCGTCCAGCAGCGGAAAATCTGCAGAAGCCAGAGGTGGAAGTTGCCTCTAGTCTCACCAAGACGGTTGCGGAGCAGAAAAGGAAGGCTCCAAAGAAAAAGAAGGCACCGTCCAAGAAGCCTTCTACTAACAAAGATAGTGAGCTGGATGCAGAATTGCAATTAGCAATCAAAGAGAGTCTGGACCAGTCAGTAACGCAGCAGCGTCCAAACGCAGAGTGGGTCAGGGATGTTCAAATCTAGACTCCGATCACAAAGTTTCTGCCACTACCAGCTGGAACTCCAGTACTAAACTTCCAGCCTAGCGACTATGATGATCTTGGAAAGCTTCTGCAACAGATGTACATTCCAAATCAAGCAATCGCCTACCCACCAAACATGCACATAAGCCGAGCGACGGAAATAAAGTTTGTACCAGACAGAGTATGTCCTAGACTGCCTGTCTATGATGCTGGTCGCAAGAAAGGCTTCAAATTCTACGGCATTGAGATGCCCAGCAGGAAGGAGAAAGTTGAAACCCTGCAAAAATCTTCTTACAGCTGGGGTCATTTATTTGATGAGTCTGGTAAGCTCATGCGTGAACTTGGAACCTCTGATTCCATAACCTTTTGGCGCCAGATTCTATGGAACGATTCCCAGCAAGCCTCATCCTCAGGCTGTTCCAAGGATGATTTTGTTCATCCCCCTCATGGGATAGAAGTGCTGCGTCCAGTCAAGACTCATCATTTTTCAGACATATTTGCCTGCTTTCTGAAGGATTCAGATGATTATCTGGAGTTGATGAAGACTCTGCCAACAATCAGAAGCAACAAGGTGTTTGACCTCAGAACACTGGAACGCACGGAGTTTGTGGAGGAACTCCAAACTCTCCATGAGGAGTATCTTGCAGAAGAAGCCGCCGCAGCAGTGGAACAAGGTCATGTTGAGCAGCTGGCTTTTGAGAAAGCTGAAACAGCAACCATGGAAAAAGAAGATATGGTTGCTAAATCAAAGGCTACACAGGCAGAACTGGATGAAGCATCTGCCAAGGTGACAAAGGTGCTAGCTCATCTTGACCTGGACCCATCAGTACCAGTGGACGTAGAACACTTTGTAACGTCACATGAAGAAGCTACCGTCCAGTCTGATAGATCCGAGGATGATAGAGAGTTCGTTGCTGAAGCGTCTAAGCAAATGGAAGCCTCTGCAGCACAGCCTATTGCTGAAGATGTCACAAGCCTCCCCATTGTTGAGGCTTCTGCTGAAGCACATTCAGGCACACATCAACTGGTTCCAACTGGATCTTCAAGTCCAAAGGGCATTAATCCTCTGCGATTTGCTGAACCACAAGGAGTCTCAGAAGAACGTGTTCATGAAATTGTGCAACAGGCTCTGAGGCAGCAACAGCTGGAGACTGAGGCCGCATTTCAAGCTTTTCAGCAAAGACAACAGGCTGAAGCTGAACAACATCGTCTAGTGCTGCAAAATACAATTACTGAGCAGTTCATAGGTCTCTCACAGACACTCGTGAACCAGATTCAACATACAGCAGCCACCTTACTTGGTCACGTTGCTCATCCGGTACCACAAGTCCAACCTCCACCTCCACAACCAGCACCACCAGACCAAGCACCACCAGAACAACCACCACCACCACATGAGCCACCTCCTCAGCCATAAGGTGACCATGATGACCACATCATTTTTTTTTCCATCTTTCAAACCTTTTTGTTAATGACAAAGGGGGAGAAAATTGGAATTTTTGATGAGAATAAATAGCTAATCATTTGTATTCAAATATTTGTTTGAATATATACATACTGATTCCTTTATCAAAACATGAGGTGTTTATTTTCATATATTCCGCATCCATATCATTGATATGTTTTAGAATCTGATATCTGTTATTTAATGCATAAGAAATGTTGAACTCAGGGGGAGTACTTCATTTCACTTTTATACTCTGGCATAACATAATCATCTCTAAACTTGACTCATTGAATTCTTATATGATTATGTGTCTGTTAACATCAAAATTTACCATTATTTGTCAACATCAAAAAGGGGGAGATTGTTAGGTTCTAAGACCTTGGACGATGTCCAACCTCTCCTATTACGGTTTTGATGATAATAACTAAAGGATAAATTTTGAAGTATCTAATGATCTAGTTTGAGTGTTATAGGATTTACATCGTCCAATCCCGCAATGGTATTGTATCTCTCAAACCTAGACTCTATGTTTTAATAAAGTAAGCGTCCAATTGTGTTTTATAAGAAACATACAGGCAGCGTCCAATGCTCCTGTGAGAACAAGCGTCCAACGCTTGAGTAACACTCAGTGGTTACTATCATTTAAAATATGCTTTCTATAATATAAGGCAACGTTCACTATATCATATTTTAACATGCCATGACCTTTTCGAAAAGTATTGAACAGGAAAAGAAGAAGCTTCTCTCTGCAGAGAAAGTACAAGTAGGAGAGAGGCGCTACGAGTACGGCTGTCACATCCATCACTTCACTCTAAGTCAAAATGTGACAACGACAATAAGCTACAGAAAGAATCGCTCTTGGAAAAGGAACAGAATCCTCAACGGATATCTTTCAACAAACTTCCTATATATAGAAGGATGAGCTCACGTATCAAGTAGACGAGAATTTTGAAAAAGAGCAAAAATCCTGTAAAAATGACTGGACGACCATAAGCGAAAAAGAGCATTCATCTTAGCTTTGCTAAGCGAGTCTATACACTCATTCTTATTGTAATATCCTCTCATTGAGAGTTAAATTTTATTTACAATATCAAACAATACTGTTTGGAAAGCCAGGAGTGGCTTAGTGTTAAAGAATACTTGGTTTTTGTGTTTAATCTCAAGGAGAGATTAAGGGTGTGCCAGAAGTGGCCTAGAGAACACTTGTAGCCAGAAGTGGCAAAGTTAAGAATACTTGAGTGTAATCAGTTTTGATTAGTAGAACCCTTCAAAAGTTTTTGAAGGAGAACTGGACGTAGCTCAGTTGAGTGAACCAGTATAAAACTACGTATTCTATTCACTCAACTTCTAGCTTACTTGCATTTCTTTTAAACTATCTCTTCAGCATATTACGAAAAAGTTTCTATACACCTTTTTATCCAAGTTTATCCATTACGTGTATTTAAACGAAAAAGAAGAAGAGTAGTTTCTTTGGACGGTTATTTTTAATCGACTGGACGATAGCTTACTTTTTCTGTTTTACTAAACTTCTGTAAAACGAAAAGATACACTATCTTCATTCTAGCTAAAGTTTTCCAAAGAAAATTTAAATACACTATTCAACCCCCCTTCTAGTGTATTTCTCTACATTTCAGTGGTCATTCAAGTGGCCAATGCATCATGCCATCGGGTTCCTAAGAAGAAATCAATTATATGGGGAACCAAAACCGGCAAAGCAATCGTTATGCTCAACCTTTCAATCAAGGGTGGAGAAACAACAATGCTAGTTGGAAGCAAGAAGCTGGTCCTTTGAACAGACCTCCTTACCAAAGTCACTAACAACAATACCAACCTTTTCATCAAGATCATGTTTCTAAGTTGGAGGACACTCTCAATCAATTCATGCAAGTTTGTATCACCAACCAAAATAACACAAATTCTTCTATCAAGAATATTGAAGTGCAAATGGGACAATTTGCTAAGGATTTGGCCGAACTTAAAAGTGGAGCATTTACAACCAACACTCAAGCAAATCCCAAGGAGCAATGCAAGGCTATAACTACAAGGAGAGGTACAATTCTGGGAGATTTGAGTGGAGAGAAAAGTGAGCAAGAGGTAGTTGTGGAGGATGTAAAAGATGGTGAGGAAGAGAAAAATGAGCTGAGTGAAAAAGAATTGAGTGAGGAAGAGAAAAAAAGTGAGAAAAATGCAGAAAAAGTGTAATAAGTGAGGAGGCTAAGCCAAAAGTGACTAAAAACCAGAGGGTGAGAGAAGAGAAGAAGAAAAAAGAGTCAAATTTTGTTCTTCCATAGGGGATACCTTACCCTCATGTTCCAACAAGGAAGGATAGAGAAAGGCAATTTGCACGTTTCTTAGACATCTTCAAGAGATTGCAAATCAATCTACCCTTCTCGGATGCACATGAGCAAATTCCAACTTATGCCAAGTTCATGAAGGAACTCCTCACCAAGAAGAAAAAGTACATTGAGAAAGATACAATTGAATTAGAAGCTGGATGCATTGCCATAATTCAAAAGCCATCACCTTTCAAGCACAAAGATCCTGGTAGCTTTACCATTCCATGCACCATTGGACATCTGTCTATTGGAAAAGCTTTGTTAGACTTGGGAGCAAGCATCAATCTTATGCCGCTGTCCATGCTTAGCAAAGTGGGAGATGTAGAAATCAAGTCTACAAGGATGACACTTCAATTAGCTGACCGAACCATTAAGCTTCCATATGGAGTTGTTGAAGGTTTGCTAGTGAAGGTGGATAAATTTATATTCCCAGCTGACTTTGTAATTATGGATATGGAAGAGGATGCTGAAGTTCCTTTCATTTTGGGGAGACCATTTATGATGACAGCCCGTGCCTTGATTGATGTTAGTGATGGCAAATTCAAGATGAGGGTGCAAGATGAAGAAATCATTTTTAATGTGTTTGAAGCAATGCAGCACCCTAGTGAAGATAAGTCTTGCTTTAGAGTGGATATTCTTGATGAAATTTACACCACTTCTAGAAAGCATGTGCCTAGTTCCACTCCTCTTGAGAAAGCTTTAATTGATGCATTTGAGTTACTCAATGAAGAGGAAGAGAAGGAAATTGAGGAATGTTTGAAGAGCCGTGATACTTTGAAGGAAATCCCTCCATATGAAGAAATTGTTGAAGATTTGAAGTAAGATGAGAAGGTGGAGGAAACCAAGCCCGAATTGAAGGTGCTGCCTCCATATTTAAAGTATGTGTTTCTTGAAGAAAATGGTGGCAAACCAGTCATCATTAGTAATTCCTTATCTACTTTAGAGGAGGAGAAATTAATTGAGGTTTTGAAAGCTAATAAAAGAGCCATTGGATGGTCTATCTCTGATCTCAAATGGATAAGTCCTTCTTATTGCATGCATAGGATCTTCATGAAAGATGATTTCAAACCCGTGGCTCAACCTCAAAGAAGACTCAATCCTGTGATGAAGGAAGAAGTGAGAAAAGAAGTCTTAAGTTGTTTGAAGATGGACTGATCTACCTTATATCCGATAGTGCATGGGTGAGCCCTGTGCAAGTTGTTCCTAAAAAGGGTGGCCTGACAGTGATTTGCAATGAGAAAAATGAATTGATTCCTACAAGAACTGTCACAGGATGGAGGATGTGCATAGACTATAGAAAGCTCAACAAAGCAACAAGGAAGGATCATTTTCCCCTTCCTTTCATGGATCAAATGTTGGAGAGACTAGCTGGTCAAGCTTTCTATTGCTTTTTGGATGGTTACTCTAGTTATAACCAAATTGTTATGGATCCTAAAGACCAAGAGAAGACAACCTTCACTTGTCCTTTTGGAGTCTTTGCATATAGGAAGATGCCATTTGGGCTATGCAATGCACCTGCCACTTTTCAAAGGTGTATGCTAGCTATTTTCTCGGATTTGGTGGAGAAATGCATAGAAGTCTTCATGGATGACTTTTCTGTTTTTGGTGGTTCATTTGAATTGTGCTTGTTCAACTTGGAAACTATTTTGAAGAGGTGTGCTGAGACAAATCTCATCCTTAATTGGGAGAAATGCCATTTTATGGTGACCAAAGGAGTTGTTCTTGGCCACAAAATTTCATCAAGGGGAATTGAAGTTGACAAAGTCAAAGTAGATGTCATTGAAAAGCTTCTACCACCAACAAATGTGAAAGGAATTCGAAGCTTCCTTGGACATGCTGGATTCTATAGACGCTTCATCAAAGGTTTCTCCAAAATTGCCAAACCATTGAGCAATTTGCTGAACAAGGTCACACCATTAAATTTTGATGCTGAATGTTTAAATGCTTTTAACTTTTTGAAGTCTAGTTTAGTCTCTACTCCTATACTCACTGCACCTAATTGGAAAATTGATTTTTAACTCATGCGTGATGCTAGTGATTATGCAGTAAGGCCTGTCCTAGGCCAAAGAAAGAACAAAATTTTTCATCCTATACATTATGCTAGCAAGGTGCTCAATGAACACCAAGTGAATTATGCAACAACTGAAAAAGAGTTGCTAGCAATAGTGTATGCTTTGGAAAATTTTCGTTCTTACTTAATTGGTTCCAAAGTAGTTGTGTACACTGATTATGCTGCAATTAAATACTTGTTGTCCAAACTAGATTCCAAGCCTAGACTCATCGTTGGGTTTTGTTGCTGTAGGAATTTGATCTTGAAATTAAGGAAGTGAGAACCAAGTTGCTGATCACTTGCCACGATTTGTGAATGATGAGGTGACCACTCTTGAGAAAGAAATTATTGATGAGTTTCTTGATGAGAAATTGCTTGTGGTGCAAGAAAGGCCATGGTTTACGGATATGGCAAACTACAAGGCCGGTGGAATCATTCCAGCGGATATGAATTGGCACCAAAAGAAGAAATTTTCAAGGGTTCTCGTTTCTATGTGTGGGATGATCCTCATTTATTCAAAATTGGAGTTGACAATTTACTTAGAAGGTGTGTTGCCAAGGAGGAAGCAAGGAACATCATGTGGCATTGTCACAATTCACCTTATGAAGGGCACTACAATGGAAAGAGGACTGCTGCAAAGGTCCTCCAATCTGGATTCTTTTGGCCTATAATTTTCAGAGATGCTCATGATCATGTGCAAAGCTATGATAAATGCCAAAGAACCAGAGGGATATCAAGAAGGAATGAGATGCCACTTCAAAACATTCTTGAAGTGGAGGTCTTTGATTGCTGGGGTATAGACTTTGTTGGCCCCTTACCATCATCCTTTTCCAATGAATACATTTTGGTGGCTGTAGATTATGTTTCAAAGTGGGTAGAAGCTGTTGTTTGCCCCAAAAGCGACTCCAAAATAGTCATTAAATTTCTCAAGAAGAATATCTTCTCTCGGTTTGGTGTTCCTAGAGTTCTAATTAGTGATGGAGGCTCCCATTTTTGCAATGCACAATTGAAGAAAGTCTTGGAGCATTATGGAGTCAAACACAAAGTAGCTTCTCCCTACCATCTTCAAACCGATGGTCAAACTGAAGTTTCAAATAGAGAAATCAAGAGGATCCTTGAGAAGACAGTTGCTTCTTCAAGAAAGGATTGGGCTGTAAAGCTTGATGATGCTTTATGGGCATATAGGACTGCATTCAAGACTCTAATTGTCCTATCTCCATTCCAAATGGTGTATGGCAAAGCTTGTCATCTCCCTGTGGAATTGGAGCACAAAGCCTATTGGGCTATCAAGTTCCTTAATTTTGATCAGTCCTTGGCTGGTGAGAAGAGGAAGATGCAACTTCATGAGCTAGAGGAGATGAGGCTCAATGCATATGATTCTTCAACGCACTATAAACAGAAAGTGAAGGCCTATCATGACAAAAAGCTTGTGAAGAGAGACTTTCGGCCTAATCAAAAGGTTTTATTGTTCAATTCAAGGCTGAAATTATTTCCAGGCAAGCTTAAGTCCAAATGGTCTGGCCCTTTCATCATTAAGGAGGTTCATCCTCATGGTGCTGTTATTTTGGAGGAAGAAACTGGACAGTTAATGGTAAGAGATTAAAGCCCTATTTGGGGTGTGAAATTGAGAGGCTGACCATAATTCTGCATCTAAGTGACCCTTGAGGTCACCAAATGTCAAGCTAATGACATTAAAAGAGCGCTACCTGGGAGGCAACCTAGTTTTCTTACCCTTTTAACTTCTGCATTATGCATTTTGAATTGTTAGATTTAGCTATGTGTTTTGATCATTTAGAGTTCATGTGTTTGATCCTTGTTTGATTTTTGTGTGCTATTTTTGTTAAGTTCTTTTCTTTATGGTGTGAACATTTAGAAGCATTGTTCTGTAGTTGCACAAGTTCCATTTGATTGTTACATTGAAGCACTTAGGCTCAATTCTGCATAATTCGCATTTTGGTCATATTTGTGCAAAAATTTCTCTTGAGTGACTTTTGGCTCAAGCCACTGATACTGGCTCTAAAGCCAAAACCACTGGAAGCAAGAATTTAATTTCCCTGCATTTTTTAGTCAAGCCATATTCTATGGTTAAGCCAAAAGCCACTTTGTGATCCTTTTCCAAATTCGTGCTTTTTGCCAAGCCATGCCTCGTAGCTAAGCTGTTGTCCACTTTTCAAACCCTCAGATCTTTTTCAAATTTTCCCACTTCCCTAGACTTTTGTCTTTTACCCATAACGTCTCCAGTAAGTCCTAATCACCTTTTTCTGTCTTATTTCCCTATAACCACCACTGTTACATTTTCCTAGCCACCCCTCTTTTCTGCCAATCATGTCGCCCCACGTCACTCCACCTCCAATCAGAATTTTCTTTCACTTTATAACAGTCATTGTTCTATTCCCTATACAACCTTTCCACTAATCAGAATCTTTTGTACCCTTTCCCCACTCCTTTACATCTTTCCCTATGCTGCCACCCCTTCTACTCCCCACTCATTTCTACTTTTTCATTCTCATCATCCTTCTGAGCATAGCTTTCTTCCTCTCTCAACTCATCCAGCATCACTTGGACTGTGACCCCTTCCTCTCGGCCTACTCGTCCTCTCCACCTCGAGCTCAACCCATTTCTGTCCTCATGTGAGTGTTTCTTCTGTGATTCCATCTTCTTCCATCCTTGTCATTTTCAGTCCATCTTAGAAAAAGATTATAGGGTTCTTTATTTTCCATTTTTGTGTTCTTCTATTTTGCTTTTTCTATTTTTAGGTCTGTAGCAAGTTTTAGGGTTTTGTCCATATTCATCTTTGCACTGTCATTTCCCTTTCTCTTTTTTGTTTTGATTTTTGTTTCAGTTCTTGAAGCATGTGCATGTTTAAAAAATTTTTTGTTCTTGTTATTTTATTGTTTTTATTGTTAAAGTTTTAACCTTTATTGTATGGGTTTTCTGCTTTCTCCCATTTTTCGTTGACAAAGGTCAAAGCTTTTGTTAGAACCTTCTTTTCTTTTTGCTGTTTTGAAGCTTCCCTTGAGTGGGTATGTCTTTTTCTACCTTTGTTTGTTGAAAAAGTGCAAGCTTTGTGCGTTTTTCTTTTGTTTGTATCATTTTGGGATATCTTTCCCTGTTGGGTGTAGGCATGTGTTTATTTTCCCTTTTCCCCTTTACGTTTTCTGTTCATCTTTTGGGAAACCTTCTTTTATTCTCTTTGTTGTTGACTTTTTAGTTTCTGTTCTTGTTTTTAATTTCTTAATCTGTGTAGATCTTGTCTTTTTCATTGTTTTTGGGACCACTAATGGTTTAAGTTCTGGTTTTTCTGAATATTCTTTGAAGGTTCTTATGTTTTCTGTGCTTTGGGACCACGTTTTGGGTCCCTGTGCTGTGTGTTTTGTTTAATATTTTTCTGCATACTGTTATGTCTGTCTGGGGAGCACATGGGTCCTGTTGTGAGTGTTCTGTTTTGCCCATAAAGCAACCCTTTGTCTTTTTCTTTTTCTTTTTCTTTTTGTCTTCACGTGTGTTTTTCCTTAACTAAGATCTGGGACCACTATGTTTTTCTTATTCACTTTGTCACCCACACTTGTTGGAACCACATTTTTTGGAAAAATCTGAGTAGTGCATGATTAGTGGATTTTGGCAAAGCTACCCCGTGGAAGCTAAGTCAAATCCCCTGCACATATCTGTGTTCATGTTCTGGTCCCTGCACATGTGTATAACGAAATCCCTTTGCTGTTTATGGATTCTCAGTTATCCTTTTAGTTCATTATTAATTTATTGTTCCGTTTTTCTTTTCTTTTCTTACATGTTGTGTTTCAATTATGTTTGTAACTTATGTTTTAAATTATTTTCTGTTTCTTGTTTCTTATTTTTGTCACTAACTTATTTCATTTCTTGTGTCTTCTATTTTTTTTTTGTTTTGTTTCTTTTCTGTTTTGCAGCATGGCTTCTAAGCAAAAGCTCCCTGCTGATGCTTCAACCCCCTATGCTAAGAAACAAAGAATCACAAGGAGAGGTTCTTCTTCTCGGGTTACCCCCTCAAGCCTCACGATAGGATGATGAAGTGGAGGAGATTCCACCTCCACCACCACAGCCTCAAACTCCTCGTGAGCCCCTTCAAAAGAATCCTTTCCTTGCTCCTCCTAATCAGGGGCGATTCAAGAACAATGCCAACCGAAACTTGATCAAGGAGCGAGAAGTACAATTGCTGGCTGGAGATTTTCAGGATTTTCAAGATGAGATCGTTCGAAGGAAGTGGCAAAAACTTACCAATTTCCCTCTTAAGATCAACAAGGAAGTGGTGCACAAGTTCTATACGAATGCTATTCCAAGGCGTGCCAGTGATCCTGCTCGAAGGTCTTGGGTGAGGGCCTGCTTTGTCCACTATGATGCCTTGTCCATCACTCAGTTTCTGGCCAACGACTCCACTGATCCAAACCACCAAGACTATGGATACTTTTTAATGTCCACTAAGAGGACTCCCTTTTGCAACACTACTATTAGCAATAGCTTGTGCATACCGGGACATTCTTACGTGGAGAATGATGCTGGGAAGGCCCTTCATTTCAAGAGGGCAGCTTTGAAAACCATCTCTCAGATTTGGGCTTCATTCCTCCTCACCAACATCACACCTACTACCCACACCTCCGAGCTTAGCATGTCACGAGCCTCCATAGTTTACTGCATCATAAACAACATTGACATCAACATTGGGAGGATTATTTCAAGGGAAATGCACAAGTTTGTGACTGCCAAAGCTCCTACCACCCCACCTAGGCCTCTCGGTTTTCCAGCCCTCATCATAGCTTTGTGTGAGAGCCATGGAGTCAATGTCCGCCGTCCTCCCCTCCTCAACCTTAGGGAGCCAATCAACATGCATTTTATTGATCAATATTGCCGCAACCCCGCGGAAGTTGACGGACCTCAGCCTCCCATTCCTCTTGCTGTGGAGCCGTTTAACATATCACAATTAGCATCTGCTTTCATCTTCCTTTTCCAGCATCGCTGCCACCAAAATTTAAATTCTTCCATCTATTATTATTGTAGCATCGAGACCTCATGGACGTCTCCATTGGCCATCCCCTTTTGAGTTTGAAGCTATGATTGCATGGCCTGGGGACAAACCTCTCTTTTTGGGGGGTGCAGTTGCTGCTGATGCTGTTGTTGGAAATGATGCTGCTGGAGACCATGGAGCTATAGTGGGAGATGAAGCCGTGGCAGAGGAGGAAAGCGAAGTGGAGGAAGAAGGAACTGAAGAAGATGAGGAGGAGTTTGGCAGTTCTGAGGCCGAAGAGGATGATGATGTTTGATGGGGGGATTTGTGTGTTTTATCCCTATGCTTTTAGGACAATTTAATTTTATGCAATTTTCAGTTTCAGTATTTTAATTTCAGTGCATGGTTTTATCTTAGTTGTTGTTAGTTTAGTTTGGTATTTTGGTGATGTTGGCCAAGGCTCAATCATTTTCTGAACTTGGTACCTTTTGTTTGTGTCTGCAAGTTTAATTTTAATGTTGCAGTTGTTCATGGCTTTAGAAAAATCCCATTGTGCATTATCCTTGCTTGCTTCTCGCGCTTTTTAGAGAAAAATGCATTTGCAAAACCATGATTTGATCGATTTTTGTGGCTGCACATTTCGTTAGCATAGCTTGGATACATGTGTGTTTTTGAGAAAAATGTTTGAAGCAAAGCATGATTTTGATGACATATTTGAGAATGTTTGAGAAATGATTTCTGTAAGTTGTGTGATGTCTCAAATGATTATGAGTGCCACCTTTGGCACCACTCTTGGTTTTGAACAATTCTCTTGTGATGATTTTTGCATGTTAATAAAGAAATGATCAAGGCAATTTTGTTTGATGATTGTGAATCCTAGAACCAAAAAGCCTTCCCTTGTTACTGTTATCCTTTTGTGCACCCCCTTTGAGCCTCAATTGAATAAATTTCTGTCATGATAACCCAAAGAGCCTAAAAGAAAAACAATACACTTTCCTTACCATTGGATAGGAGAGCAATTGCATGTGTTGGGTTTAGAATAAGTTTGGGGGAATTATTGCATGTAAGGAACAACTTGGGAACAATTGTGGGTCACTTTCATTGAATTAAAAGAAGTGTCACAGCTGTGTTTATCTTATGTTCTATAAATTCCAAGTTAAAAAAACCTGAGAAAAGAAAAGAAAAAGAATATCAAGGAAAACAAAAAGAAATAAAAGTTGTGATACTTGTTGTGATTATAGTGGCATGTTTTTTAGCTTAAACTTGAGAAATGTAAGGTTTTTGTATCTTTGTCATTGTGAGAAAATAAGAGGGATTGGGTGAAATCTAAAAAATGCATTGATTGCTCTCTTTATCTCATGGTATTTTATTTATCTAGAAAAACCAAATTCCTTTCAAGCCTAGCCACGTTTCAGACCTTGATCAAGTCATTGTGATCTTAATTCATGTGCATAATTTCGTTGCATTGAGAAGGAAAGCAAAACTGATTTGTGGTTTCCATTGTGTGTTGACTGTGAGAGAATTCAGTACCTAAATCAATTGGTGCTTGAGTGAGACACTTGAGTGAAAAGAATCAAACATTCTTGGATTTTGTCAAATTAGGATTGTTGTGCTTGTTTCATTTCTTGAGAAATTACGTACTTGCATCCTTGTTATGGTCTCGGTTTAAGGCACCATGTTTGAAATTCGAAGCATTGGTTCGGTCCTTTTCTTCTTAGATGGAAGCATGGTTTGGATTTGTTAGGATGGGATTGATCTTGGTCCATGATTTCTGTTTCAATGTTAGTTATTTTCAGTTTAGTTAGTTTGTTAGTTGTTGTTTTATCTTTTGCTTGAGGACAAGCAAAACTCCAAGTTTGGGGGAGTCGTTAGTTGTTGTAATTACTTACTTTTCAAGTGATTTTTAAGACAATTATCTATCTTTTTCTCTTATTTGGAGTGATGTTTCTCTCAATTTTTGTTAATTTCATAATTTAGTTAGAATTTCTTTAATTTTCTAGTTTTATGGTTATATCTTAGTGATTTGCCCCACTTTTTGTAGGAAGTGGAGATTGAAGTTGAAGAGCACATTTTGGAGCTACATTCTGATGTTTTGGAAGCAGTGAAGGGTCTTTTGCAGTAGCAATATGTTGAAGTGCAGAAATTGCCAATCAGCTAAGCCAAATTTCCAAGCTGAGCGATATGTCACTTTGAAGAAATTCTGCACATGTATATAAAGAGCTGACCCTGACTTAAGAAAGAGACTTGAACATTTTCAGAAGAATTCTCTGTAGCTCGTTTTGTACTGTTTTATTGGAGAGAAAAGCTCTCTCCTTAGTTCTTAGTGTTCTTCCTCATCTCCTTCCCCTCCATGAGTATTTTCCTGCTGCTCATGTCCATGTGTGGCTGAGTTCTTCAGTTGTAAGGGGTTATATGTAACCATTCTCAAAACTCTCTTGTATCTTCTGATATTATCTATATATATTCTGCATATTTGTGTTTAATGTTAGTATTTTGCTTCTTTTCTTAAAGCTTGTTGTGGCTTGATCACCCATAGCATGATCCATGGACATGATTGTTGTTGGGAAACACTTTTGTTGTCTAGATCTGAAGCAATATACCTTATGAACTTTGTGTCTAGGAATGGAGCTTAGTTCATGAGTTATCTTGTGGTCACTAGACTTAAAGCTAGTTGCTTCGTTAAGTTATTGAGGGATCAAGGCTTAGGAAAGTAATCTAAGACTCTCTGCACCTAAGGAATTAGGGCTGAGAATGTTTTTATTGACTGATTTTAACATCTAAATGCAAATAGAGTATATATTATGCATTAATGCAAGAAGAGAGTAAAGTTTGGTGAGATCTAACCCCTACGACATCTTTATTTATCTGTTTTATCCTTTGTCTATTGTTGTGTTTTACTTTAAAACTACAAAAACATCTTCTTTATTTTCGTAGAAAATTGTTAAGCAAAATAAGGTTAAAACCAAAAAGAGGAAACCATACACTCCTTTCCCTCCACCTCAACAGTCTGGTAAATGGTAAGTTGAGACAAACTGTATGAGCACAATAGATGCTTAAAACAAAATTACTGAACTTTTAAATCTGCAGACAACTCTTAGACTATCTTATGCTGGAATTAAAGCTATGGTTGTTTTTAATTTTCTTTTTACAAATTAGATGACATAGATTTGAGAAAGAGAATTTTATGTCTGAGAGGTGAAATAATTTGGCAGCAATTTAGTTTGGTTTAGGCTAATTTAAAAATATGATTAGAAATAGGCTAATTTCACACTGCTATACCAGCCTACCACAGTTTAAACAAACCAAAAATTGAAAGAAAAAAAAAACACTCATTCCCAATGTCCAAAAACATAATTAGCATCTTAGAAATCAATTCTTTGCATAGAAGAAAGATGTTTCACCTATTTTTTGCATTTGAAAGCTCAAATTCTCTAGCCCATATTCTCTTTGTACTTATTTTTAGTCCAAATGCTAGTAGTAATTCTTGAAATTCTATTATAAAAACAATCTTATGCATGTAATCTATGATTAAACATCTATTAATCTACCACCTGTCATAAGCTATATAGAGAAGCATATCAGAAAATTGAAAGACAAGCAAAAATAGAAAACAATGAGAGAAGCAAATACCCAGATGACATTCCAAGGCATAAAATTCAATTAACCACTTTATTGTAACAACACCAGGTACATAGTTATAAACTCAACAGGAAAAAAAAAAAAGGTGTTAAACCCATTAGTACCATTCCACTATAACCATCCAGCGGATTGAATTGTTTTCTTTTTCAAAAGCAGGACATGGGTTAAGAAACAAAGCAGGACATGTGTCTCAGATATACTTAAACATGTAGATAGCAAAAGAGATCAAACAATTTTAAAGACACTCAGTTAAACATGTGCCTCAGTTCCTATTTGCATTTAGCTAAAATGACACTCAGGAGGTAAAAATTATGCAAAAACTAAATAAGTAAAAACTGAAAATAGTATTACTCACTTGCCATGATCCTTAGTCTTCTTCAGCTTTTCACTTTATCACCTTCTCTGTTTAAGGATCAGGAGTAACTACAGAAAGTAATTCTTTAAGCAGAACCTGTCAACTACTTGCTATAACAGTAAGTTCTGCAACTGCTTGCTAACTCAAAGAAACATAATAGCTTATAAAAAAATAATATAAAACAAAAAGTATGATATTAAAAACAAAAATCTCTAAGAATTTTAAGAAAATGAGCTTTTAAAAAAAGTAATTTTTTAATGAAGAAAACTTTAATAAAAGAGCTTTTAAAAAGGTTAGTTTATGGGTCTTTCAACTTCTACTTCTCCTTTTCCTTCTTTATTTATACCAAAAGAAGTAAGTCAATACTACATCAACATCAACTAAAGAAGGAATAAGTTACTGCCAAGTCATAAGCCTCTTAAAATAATTGATTGAGACAATGAAACTTAGTTATGCTCAATTAGCATTATGTAAATATGTTGTGTGAAACATCAAAACACCAGTGATAAAAGAGTGCAATCAGTCATTCATTTAAAAAATGTTCTACATCATCAGATACCCTTTCTCAGTTAGTCAATATACATTAATGAGGAAGTACAAACCAATATTAAAAGTCCAATCAAGGGTGACATGCTAGGTTCACAAATGTTAGGAAGAACAATATTAGAAAAGTAAAGATATTAGAAAACCAATATTAGAAAAGGAATAAAACTTCAACATTCAAATTGAAATATCATAGTTAATTTAAAAAGAAATTAAAGAGGATCAAATAACTCATACCAAAGTGACGATAGGTGTGATAGAAACAATTTCATTCAGGAGGTGGAACAACATCACAACTCATCTTGTATAAGCCATCCAATTCTATCACAAAAAGAGCTACAACTACTGTTTGAAAGAAAGAAAAAAAAAATAGTTACCTTTTCTAAACTAACGCTACTGAGAAAGGCAAGAAAGCTTAGAAATTAGTATAGTAGAAAGATATTACAATGAAAACATAAGGAATAAATAAGAGGAAAATATATTTAGTGCAGATTTCATTAACCCGAGTGTATATTAATCTTAAGATGGTATCGTGGTTTTATCCATATCCCTAGTCTTCTGTTGTTCATTACCACCCACATCCTCCAAATGAACACATTCTTCATTTCATCGCAAAATTTTATTGAAAACAGAAGGGGCAATCTTATTTTCTTTTGCACAATAAAAATATAGTTATGAATGTACGAATACATATTAAAAAATATAGAGGATATGTAACAAAAAGAATATTAGATTACATATCGTGAAAGGATCTCTGCAGTCTGCATGAAAGGTGAACCTTTAATGTGATCTCTATAGTATATATCATAATCCAACTTTAGTAGACTTTCCATCTGCAAAAAACATGAATTGAAATTTTCTTATCCTTTTTTATAAAATTTCATTTCAACTATCTTGTGTATTAATTATTTTTTGACTAAAATACCTTTATTTATTTTAATCCATAATTGAATGCTACTCTAAATTGTCTTATTCTCTCTTCTATGAAGATTGGAGAAGATAAATAGACTTCCAATAATATTAAGGGCAAATTTGAAAACATATTACAAGTACAGACAAATTTAATGTTAATACTTAAATTAACCAATTTTCTTAATATGAGTAAATTAGTCAATAACGTCTTATAAATAGAAACATAGGTAGTATGTTATAAATAGAATGTGATGTACTAACTAAAAACTAAATTACTTATTTAAACTTACACTTGTTACTATAATTTTTTATTTAATGAAATTAAATTATTACTAGTAATATAAAATTATAAGGATTAATTAAGTTTTTAGCCCTTAAACTTTTTTAAAATTTGGTTTTTAGTCCCTAAACAAAAGTTTGACTGGTCAAAGGCCCTAAACTTTTTAAAAATCTGGTTTTTAGTCCTGAACAAATGTTTGATCGATCAAAGTCCCTAAATTTTTTAAAAATTCGGTAATATGAGTTCAGGACAATAATATGATATGTTACACGTATTAAAAATATGATGTACTAATTAAATATATAAACTTTTTATATTAACGAAATTATCTATTACTATGATGTATTATATTATTATTATTTTGCGGAGGGGCAACGATATTATTAATATTAACATGCAATATTTATATTAATATTTTTATCAAAATAAAGACTATACTTAAAAAAAACCCTAACGGCTTTATATTTTATTTTGATTAGTATACAAATATTTTTCTTTTTTTTATGATATATAAATTTTTTTTCTTAGTTATATTAACCGACTCATTATTGAATGGCTCACTCCCTCACACGCTCATCATCTCTTTAACACAAAGTTTTTTAGTTTAAAAAAAAAAAGGCAGAGGAGGTGAAGATTCGACTCATGATTAATTGATTGGCTCACTCTCTCACACGCTCATCATTTCTTTAACACAAAGTTTTTTAGTTAAAAAGAAGCAGAAAAGAAGAGGATCCGAGGAGGTGAAGACTCATATCATGTCAAGGCTGTGTTTAGGATTTTTGTGGTCTTAAGCAAAACTTATATTTAAAGTTTAAGCAAAACTCATTTGAGGCATCGACCAACAGATGCTAACACTAGCGTAAATGGTATCCTATTATTAATAATTTTAACTGCTTATAAATTGATATTTTATTAAAACTGCTAACAAATTTTGTTCACAAAGTTTTTTTAATTTAAAAAATAACACACTTTTATTAGTTGTATTATGTTTAAAAAAAAATTAACAAAATGGTAATGGGTTAGTGGTTTACATTATTTTTTACTGGAAAATTTATTTTTCTTTAAATAAAAAAAGAAACTATTTTGTTACTGGCTCTTGTAACAAAACTGCTAACAAAGGGTGTTTAATTTCATTAGTAGTGCTTTCAGATTTTTGTTTTTGGTATACAATATAATAATCAGGTTTGAACTTAAAACTTTAAACAATCAATCCCTACTACTAGACCAAGTATATTGGGTCATTAGTAATTTGAAATATACTTGGTATAAAAAAAGTTGTAGGCAGTAACAGATGTCATATTTTTATACCAAAACTACTAACAATTTTTATTTTTTTTTGTTGAAAAGAACTACTAACAAATTTAGTTTTTCTAAATATTTTTATATTGAGTACTAGCAATATAAATTTCTTGTGTCGAATAACTATTTATAATTTCTATATCTAAACATGTCTAGCCAATCATTCCGTAACAGAAACACAACAATCTTATATTCTCTCTGTTCCAAAATAATGGTCTTTTTAACTTTTTGTTTTTGTTTCAAAATAATGGTCCTTTTAACTTTTTTAAGCTATTTTTTCCAATAATACCCCTAGACATAATTAAGAAGATCAATTAATACTTGCATTGGAAAAAGACATCTGTCATAAAAATAAGTTAGTGGATAGCATGATGTTTTTGTTATTGGTGGATAGTGGTATAATTAATGACAAGAGTAGTTGAAAAAGTAAGGATATTTTTGTCTAAACTTATATCAATTGAATGTTTCTTAATCAGTGTGCCACAACCTTAAAAGACCATTATTTTGGAACGGAGGGAGTAATGTACTTATTGAGTGTGTGGATCAACTAGCTCGAAATTGCTCCAACATATTAATTAATGATCTCGAATTTCTTGAGAGAGTAAATTGTATCGCCTATAAGGATTCTACTGTCTTAAATAGGGGTTGTCTTTCATGAAGGATACCTATGATCAATTCATTAAACAACATATACTACCATCGTTCCTATTTATAAGATTCAAATTAAGAGTAATGTTTGTTCTTTTTATAAGATCTAATCCATAATGTCCTTGTATTAATTACTTTTAGACTAAAATACCCTTAATTAAATAAGAGAGAGGTTGTATTGACAAACATTTAAAAGAGAGAGAAGAACATTAATGACAGTGGTATTTTTGAAAAAGGCAAATGCTAACCAATGCCCTTAGGACATTGGTTAAGGAACTAAAAGAAGAAAGATTTTTATTGGGAGACAGAAAATTACACTGTCCATGATCTTTTTTGCATATATACTCTTATAATTTCCACAATAAATACTTTTTCTTTTTAATTCCTTAACCAGTGGGCACTGGTTAGCAAGACCCTTTGAAAAAAATATATAAATTTAGGACAAATTTATTGTTATCAACTAAATTAACTATTTTTCTTAATCCTGATGAATTAGGTAATTGGGTCTTCTAAATAAGAATAGAGGTAGTATCTAACAAGAGGAGTGCTAGGAACGTATACTCTCTAACACACTGTCTTTATAGTTAAATTTTATTAAAAATCAAAATCAAAAGAGTGGTTAATTAAATAAGATGTGGAACATACCAAATTTAATTTGTGATTTTCAACAAATTTCAAATAATAAGATATTGTGTTCAAAAGAGCGAGTTAGATTAAATCAAAAATATATATTTAAACAAAAAAAAGCGTGAGTTAGAGAATGTGTTCCTAGCATTACTTATCTAACAAATATATACAAATAGAAAAATATATAATCGAATTAAATCAAGACACATATAAATAACTGTTTTTATCTATTTACGTAAATAACATCTTGAAAAAAATTGGGTGCCCATTTTTATCTTCTATATTGCACTCCAGAAATTGCAAAAAAATCCGTTCCATAAGATAATGATTTCTACTATAAATATTGCATGATGTAGAGCCAAGCCATGAAGCATATACAGCCTCAAGCACATTCATTCAAGCCTTCAAGCACAAAAATGATAACCATTGTGACTTCTTACAATGTCACTCCAAATCAACCAACTCCCAAAGATCCTATATGGTTATCCGATAGTGACCAAATCGGGAACCTACGTCATGTATCCACCATCTACATTTACAAATCAAAACACATGGACAACACCATTGAGAGGATGAAGAACTCTCTTAGCAAGATTTTAGTGCACTACTATCCAGTAGCTGGCAGGTTGAGGTTGACAAAAAGTGGTCGAATGGAACTGGATTGTAACGCAAAAGGAGTGACACTACTTGAAGCTGAAAGCAAAGCCACATTTGGTGATTATGGAGACTTTTCACCCTCTGAGTCCACCAAGGAACTTGTTCCAAAAGTTGATTATACTCAACCTATAGAGGAGATGCCCCTAATGCTAGTGTAGTTAACAAGGTTCCATGGTGGTGAAGGCCTTGCCATTGGAGTTGCTTTCTCTCATCCTTTGGCTGATGGGACCTCCGCTATTCTCTTAATCAACCAGTGGGCAAAGCTAGTTCGAGGAGAAGAACTAGAGCCTAATGAAATTCCATTACTCGATCGAACACCACTCAAATTTTCACAGCCATCAGCACCATGCGTTGATCTTCCAGAGTGGAAGCCTGTACGACTCATATCAAACAACATTGCTGAGAAAAATAAGACAAGTGCTGTATTGTTAAAACTCTCATCAAGCCAAGTGGAGAAGCTAAAGAAGAATGCTAATGATCAACCTTCAAAAGAAGGGGTAAGACCTTATAGCAGATTTGAAGCTATTTCTGCTCATATATGGAGATGTGCATCTAAGGCTCATGCATCTGGTGAGAACCAACCAACTGTAGTTATGTTTAGTGTTGATATTCGCAATAGATTGAATCCACCTCTCCCTCAGAATTATTTTGGGAATGCTTTGGCAAAAACAGTGACACCGAAATGTAATTTGGGAGATATCATATCAAACCCATTAAGTTATGGTGCTCAAAAGATAAGGGAAGCAGTTTATGCGGTTACATATGAGTTTATAAGGTCACACTTAAGTGTTGTTTTAGGCCAAGAGCAATTGGAAAGCATAAGTGTTTTTTTCTCGGGACAAGGACACCTTATTAATGTCCCCTATTCTGGGGATCGTCATAACATTCTCCTCACAAGCTGGATGAGCTTGCCAGTGTATGAAGCAGATTTTGGTTGGGGAAAGCCTATGCATTTTGGTTTAGCAAAAGTATTTCAAGAAGTTAGGGCACACATAATTGTAAGCTCAGATGGAGATGGTGTTATTGTTTCCATGAATTTCCAGACAGCACATATGCAACTTTTCAAAAAATTCTTCTACGAGGATATATGACGAAATGTCCATATCATAACTGTCTTGAGCTTGCTTTGTGCAAGGAAGTTATATATGACTCGTCATTTTCTTTGGTCAATAAATTTACATGTGATCTACAATTTCATATGTTGAATAAAGTTCCTATTTTCATTACACGTGATTTTTTTTTTATTCTGGCCAGTATATTTTTTTGATATCTATATACTTCCTCCATTCTCTTTTAATCGTCTAATTTTTGAAAAAAAATTATTTCTATTTATCTGTCATTTACAAAATTCAAGATAATATTAATTATTCTTTTATCAATTATACCCTTATTTATTTCTTAATTTTTAATTAATTTACACTTGTCTGGAGTGGAAATGAAAATAGTTAAAATAGGAAATCCAACAACTATTTTATTAAAATTAAAAAAATTTATTATATTTTTTTATTTTTACATAACAATATTAGAAGATGGATAAAAAAAAAATAAAGGGAGTAACTTTTTAAATTTATTTAAGGAATGCGAAAAGTATGATAATTTTAGTTTTCTCCCAACTTCAAAGGTCTTCCTAGACAATAGAGTCTTCAATTTAAAGAACTTTATAGCCCATGACAACATGCCCTGATCATAAAGTTACTGGGAAATCCATTGGTTTCAATTTGATGCCAGATAAGCTACGGAGCAACCCTTTGCGGTAACACAGAAAGTCAGAAACTGCCAATCACTAAGCCAAAGTTGTGGAGAACAATTCGATGGCAATTAAGAGCATTAATGATGATACTAATCCAATCAAAATCATACACAGTGATTGGTTTTATTGTTACTTGAAAAAACGTACCATTGTATAAGGACTACTTCCGGACGAAAATATAAGAAAAAAAAATTACATGAATGATGGACTAAAATATAAATAAATTTTAATTAATTTTTTCTTATTTAATGATATCATTGTTAAAATACCTTTCATTTAAAACTTAAATATTATTTTAGTCCCTCAAATATAGGGATTTTCAAGTTTTAGTCCTCCAAAAGAAATGTTGCTTTGTTTAGTCATGCAAAATAGTAAAATACTTATTTCAGTCCTTTTGGATAAACGGTATTAAGTATGATGTTAACGTGGTTAACGGAATCTAGGTCAGCATGTGCCACATCATTTTACTTAAGTGAGGTGGATTTATATTTATTTTGTTTTTTTTTTTTCAAAAATAGAATGTGTAATTGAAAATTCTAATTAACATAGAAGAGGGTTGTTTGGCTTCTGTCTCTTACGAAACTGCGCATCCTTTTGGTAGCTGCAGTGGGTTTCGCAGGTCCGATGCGTCGCGGTCTTCTGCAGCACGACGTTCGTTTTCATCGAGGAGGCGAGGGATGCACTGTTTGTGTGGCGAATGAAATAAAGATAGATTGGCTTACTTTTGTAGTTCGTTCTGCTATTCCATCTACGTCAAAGAAAAGGGCACCAGGAATGTGAGCAACCTGTTGAATATGGTGTTACACAAAATACACATTAATTGAAAATGGTAGACAGAAAAATAAAAGTTAAAACTATATAACAAATATCATACAAGAGAACTTTTTTTTTTATAAGCAACAGACATATATATACCAGCATTCTAAAACACCTGGGAAATTATAAAAAAAAAAAAAGAATTAAAAAATATAAATCCACCTAATTCAATTAAAAACACATGTAAAAGCTGATTAGGAAACCGTTTGTCACGTCACTCACAAATTAACAGAGACTTGACTCAAGGACTGAAAAAGGCATTTACTAAATTTGGGGATTAAAAAAACAAATTTTTTTAAGGCATTTACTAAATTCGGGGACTAAAAAAACAAATTTTTTTTAGGGACTAAAAAAAACATAGGCCATATTTGAGGGACTAAAAACATATTTAAACCTTCATTTAATTAGAGTTTTATTTCCAACCACCTTCTTTTTTTTATCTGTGCAATTAAATGTAAGAAATACTTTAGGAAATGGGTAAATCTTTTTATTAGATTATCAAAATTAAATGATGATAACTAATTTTCTTAAATGTTGTGATTCAGTTTCTTTTTTTTGCTTATACCTTTGTTCTCTTTTACTATAAGAAAAAAAAACCTTATCTCACACTTATTAAAGAAATTAATTAACTACATTAAATTGTATCAATTCCAACTAAAAAAACAAACTTTTTTTCTTCTAAATTATCTTTTATTGGAACTTAATATCAAATATAAATCCTTTATTAAATGAAGGATATTTTAAAGATAATCTCATTAAATAAAGAGAAATGCTAAAGCCTCCACTCACTTCTTCCGAAAATTCAACCGATCTAGTTAAAACATGACACCTGTCAACTTTTTTAATAATAAAATATTTATTTAATTTATTATTTTAAAATATTTTTTCTTTCCAAATTTACCCCGAATCACTCTCTCTCGGAGGCGCACCCAAATCTATGAAACCCTTTTCCAAACGTTTGTGAAGCCGTCATGGAGACGAGAAGGGGAAGAGACAGAGTCAGGGGTGCCGACGAGCGTTGTTAAGCTCTCCAACGGTACCCTGCCACTCCACGCACCAAACCCATCTCCATCTATGCGCTGACGAGCTCAGCGAAGCAATAATCGTCTAAGCCGCATGATGCCGCCTCCGATGACGGTAACTTGCTCTTGGATGAAGGATTTCTTCTGAATGTATCTTCTAGAAGATCCGTACATGTTCTTCTCCGCTTTCAAGACCCGACCCAAACCTCACATATTCGATCCCTTCATCTTTCTCCTTCATTTCACTGTTGTTAAGTTATCACAATTAATTGTTGATAGCTACACAAAAGTGAAATTACACATAATTTCTTAAGAAACTATATGTAGTGAAGTGAAATTATAGGGGCTGAAATTACTTACTGGCATTGTTTGCTTTGGTTTTGATTAGTGCTAGCCCTGTGACATCTGCATCGGTGCTGCGAGGGTCAGATGAGAGGTATTGGATGCAAAGGTCCTGATGGGGTGTCTGCTTGCAAGTTTCTTCGATCAGATTGGCATCATGGCAACCAACTTGTGAAGCTATCTCAGCAAATTATTATTGCAGACTCTGCCATTTATTTTCTGTTTTAGTTAGCTATTGTAATAATCTTGATAAAATCTCATAGTTGTTGAGATTTTTAGCAAATTTCAATTGTAAATTTCAAATTGATTGTAAGCTGATTCTCATTTATGAAATATTGCTTTCTATTTTCAATTCTATGGCTAATTTTTATCTTTGCAAGTTCCAGAATTTTGTTCTTTTCCAAATCTGATATATAACAGTGTGAACTGATGAGATGTGTGAAGAACTGTTAGAACAAATAAGCACATGGTTCTAGCCTTGTTATTGTCTTGTACTCAAGTTCTAAACTGCAGATACAAAACTTACTAAAATTACTTCGTATATTTTTATAGCTAAAATTACTTCATATATAATCTATTTTTTTAAAAAAGGCAAATAGATAATAATATTACTATTAAGTAGTTCAAAGCACAGGTCGTGCATTGGGTTTCAATGGAGTATCTAGTTCAAAGCATAAGGACATATATAGTTAAAGGCTTAGCATTTACGTGTGGGGATGTGATTGTTGTCTTAGCATATAACAATTGTGTTACTGTATATGTTGGGAATAAAGGCTAGCAACTGTTCTTGTAACAAGTGTGCTAAATTATAATCAACCAATGCTCATAGCCTTATACTAAAGGAAATGACGTATCCTAGTTACTAAAGGAAATGATTTATCCTTGTATGTGTCTTATACAATCTCTCTGCATAAAAAAAAAAAAAATCAAAGAATGATTTGTTGTTGTCTATAATTTTAAATCTATCATATTCCCTAAAAGACATCCTCAGTTGTTACAAAGGAAAATAAAATTCAATCAGTTGCAGCAGCCACAAAGGAGAAACACAGGCTAAGCGACCCTTTCATTCACTGTTGCTTTCAATGCCCCTGTTTATTCTTCACGTCAAGCAACAAGTTCTCGCACATCAACTTTTTTGTGTAAATCCAAAGCAACAAATCCATAATCTAAACCCCTTACTAACCATCAATTTGCTGTTGTGTATACTCCAGAATCCAAAATCCAACGCTGTTCATCTTAACGTTTACCACGTCCATGACCCAACATACAGACCAGAACACCGAAATAACCAGTTTCGTGCGAGAATCTTAAAACTAACATTGGCACGAAACATCCACTCCAGTTTGCAACAACAGTACAAAACAACTCCAATGTGAGAATATGAAAAACGATGTTCAGGGTTAAGGTTTTGAAACTCCAAAAGTGGGGCTCATTGCGCACAATCATGACGGTGTGGTAACTAGCTTTGGCGCGTGCGTACGAAACAAATGAAGGAGTGTAGCGTAGTCATCAACTTGTGGTGCGGAGAAGGGTAACTTTGGAAAGAAATTTGTTTTTTGTAATGTTGCATTTGCAAAGAAAAGAGAAGTTGAGAGTGCAGTGAAGAGGAAAATAAGAAAGTGAGTGCATTTGCAAAGAAAAGAGAAGTTGAGAGTGCTTTGTTAAAAGGAGAGAAACTACTTGTATTCATGTACAAGGATGTTTACCTCACTAATGATTTGAATTCTTCTTTTCCTTGTGAAATTGTTTCTTTGTTACATGAATTCACTGATGTTTTTTCCAAAAGAATTGCCTCAAGGATTACCTCCTTTAAAAGGTATTAAGCATCAAATTGACCTCATTCCAGGTTCTCCAATCCCAAATAGGCCAGCCTATAGAACAAGTCTAGAGGAAACAAAGGAAATTCAAAGGCAAGTGGATGAATTGTTGTAAAAGGGATTTGTGAGGGAGAGTCTTAGTCCATGTTCTGCTCCTGTGATTTTGGTTCCAAGGAAAGATGGAACATGGCTCATGTGCATTGAATGTAGAGCCATCAATAAAATCACTGTAAAGTATAGATATCATATTCCTAGATTGGATGATATGCTTGATGAGTTGCATGGTTCTTGTGTGTTTTCTAAAATTGATTTGAAAAGTGGATACAATCAAATTCGCATGAAAGAATGTGATGAATGGAAAACAACTTTTAAAAAACAAAATATGGTTTATATGAGTGGTTAGTGATGCCATTTGGCTTAACTAATGCACCCAGCACTTTCATGAGATTAATGAACCGTGTCTTGCGTTCTTTCATTGGAAAATTTGTTGTGGTCTATTTTGATGATATTCTTATTTACAGTAAGACTTTAGATGAACATGTTGATCATTTGCATGATGTTCTTAATGTTTTGAGAGAAAATAAATTATATGCCAATCTCAAAAAGTGTTCATTTTGCCTTGAATCTGTTGTGTTTTTGGGATTTGTTGTGTAAGCTCCAAAGGAATAAGTGTGGATGAAGATAAGGTAAAGGCAATTAGAGAATGGCCTACACTTAAGAATGCCAATGAGGTAAGAAGTTTTCATGGTTTAGCAAGTTTCTATAGAAGGTTTGTGAAGAACTTTAGTTCTATTGCTGCACCTTTGAATGAACTTGTTAAAAAGAATGTTGTGTTCAAATGGAATGATGTGCATGAAAGAGCTTTTAACTTGTTGAAAGATAAGCTAACCAATGCACCTTTGCTTTGTTTGCCTAATTTTGATAAAGCTTTTGAAATTGAAGGTGATGCTTCTGGTGTTGGAATAGGGGTTGTGTTGATGTAGGACTATAAACCAATTGCGTATTTTAGTGCGAAACTTAATGGAGCAGCATTGAATTATCCTACCTATGACAAGGAGTTGTATGCTTTGGTGAGAACTTTGCAAAATTGGCAGCACTACTTGTGGCCAAGAGAGTTCATAATCCATTATGACCATCAAAGTTTGAAGTTTTTGAAAACTCATGGCAAGCTTCAAAAGAGACATGCCAAGTAGTTAGAGTTCATTGAGATGTTTCCTTATGTGATCAAGTACAAGAATGGTAAGGAAAATATTGTAGCCGATGCATTGTCCAAAAGGTATGCATTGCTTACTTCTTTGCAAACTAAGTTACTTGGTTTTGAGCTTATAAAGGATTTGTATGTCAATGATTTTGCTTTTGGACAAGTTTGGGATTCTTGTTCTAAACATGCTTTTGGGGACTATTATAGGCTTGATGGGTTCTTGTTTAAGAACAATAAGCTTTGTGTGCCTCTTTGTTCCTTGCGTGAAATGCTAGTTAGAGAAACTCATGGTGGTGGACTAACATTTTGGAGTTCAAAAGACTTTAGAAATTATGCATGAGCATTTTTATTGGCCTAACATGAAACATGGTGTGCAATCTGTTTGTAATAAGTGTGTTACATGTAAGCAAGCCATATCTACAATCATGCCCCATGGTTTTTATACTCCTTTGCATGTGCTTAATCAACCTTGGACTGATGTTTCAATGGATTTTGTATTAGGATTTCCTAGATCTCAAAGTGGAAAAGACAACATTTTTGTTGTTGTTGATAGGTTTAGCAAAATGGCACATTTCATTGCATGTTCTAAAACCAATTATGCATCAAATATTGCTTATTTGTTCTTTAAAGAAGTTGTGTGTTTGCATGGATTGCCAAGAACCATAGTAAGTGATAGAGATGTGAAGTTCCTAAGTCACTTTTGGCGAACTTTGTGGAATAAGCTAGGAGTAAAACTCTTGTTTTCTATTTTTACACATCCTCAAACAGATGGACAAACTTAAGTTGCCAATAGAACACTTACTACCTTGTTGCGTGCTATCATTCAAAAGAATTTGAAACAATGGGAGAAATGCTTACTACATGTTGAGTTTGTTTATAATAGGACTGTTCATTTTATTACTTCTTATTCTCTTTTTGAAGTTGTGTATGGATTTAATCCTTTGACTCCTTTAGAAATCTTACCTTTGCCAACTAATGAGTATGCTAATTTGGATGGAAAGCATAAGGCAAATTTTGTTAGGGAGTTGCATGCCAAGGTTCGAGGCAACATTGAGAAAAGGAATGAACAATATGCAAAGCAAGCAAATAAGGGGCGTGTCAAAGTGACTTTTGAACTTGGAGATTGGGTTTGGGTTCATATGAGAAAAGAAAGGTTTCCTACTCAAAGGAAATCCAAGTTGCAACCAAGAGGAGATGGACCTTTTCAAGTGTTAGAAAAGATTAATGACAATGCCTACAAGCTGGATTTGCCAAGTGATTATGGTAATGTTCTACCTTTAATGTGGTTGATCTATCTTTGTTTGATGTAGGTGATGGACTTGATTCGAAGACGAATCCTTTCGAAGAGGGAGGAAATGATAGAGATCCAACAAACCAACCTAAAGACAATTTGCGTGACATTAGAGGTCCCATGACTAGGTCCAAGACTAAGAGGATGAAGCAAGCATTGCAAGGCCTAATAATGGAGATCAAGGAAAGTTCAGCTCAAAGTGGATTAGAAGCTACTCCAAAGTGGATCACTTTTGTACAAGTTGATCAAGATTTGAGTCCAACATGAAGACAACATGAAAAGACCCAAATTCACAAGACAAGAAGTTAGTAGGAAATTAATGCTTAGTGGAAAGTAAAAGCTTAGTGGGGAAATAAATGTATAGTGGGAAGTTTAGTGGGTAATAAATGATTAGTGGGCAATTAATGCCTAGTGGGAATTCACTACTTGTACTTCAAGGGTGCTTAGTTCAGCCTATAAATAGGAACCTCTTCTAAGCTTCCAAAGCAGAATTTGCAAATTAATCAAACTGAGTGTTTATCTATCGTGAGAGCTTCCCCTTTGTTCTTGGGTTAAGAACTTTATAGTGTTGGTTCTATCAGTAGGTCACGGTTAGGGTCACGCTTAATTACTTTGATAACTTTGGTTCTACCGGCAGGTCACCCAACATGACCCACGTTTCTCCCCAACCCACCACGTATTGGAGTGATTGAAGAAGTTCCAATTGCCATTAAAAAAGTCTCTAGCTCCCCCAAGACCAAGACCAAAACCAATTAATTACTCACCTCCCATATCCACCCATTCTCCTAACTCTCTCACCGTAGTCTACTTATTACTTGTTAAAGTATTAACGTATGGAAGCACTCTTTGTTAACTCAATAACTTGTATATTTGGTTAAGGGAATGCTTAGTTTATAGGGCGGCTATCTATTTCAAATCTAGAAATAATTAATGTGATATTAAAAGAATATGACTATTGAGGTATTTGTGAATTGTGAAAGGGTTACACTATTTAACGGTTGAGTGATTCAGGTCATATTAATAAAATCTAAATTAATATAATAATTTTTTCTCTTATTTAATTTCTATAGAAAATTATTTGTTGAAGTTGAAAAATACTTCTCTAAAGAGAATAACTAGGAATGTACTATTATTAGATTGTATACTAATTAATTTTAACCAATTAGATTATTTAAGGGTATAAGTGATTCTAAATTAGACACAGTTTGCTATATAGACATTTAAACCGCTATTTAATTTACACAACATATTGTACGGACAATGAAAATACACTTTACTTGAAAAAAAATATTGTTGTACCTCGTAAATAAAAAGTTAGAAATAATATAATAGATAATCCTAGCTAAAAACTTATCTTAATTATCGTTGCTCTTTATATAGTTAAGTTCATTTAAAAAAAAAAAAAACTTGAGTGGTTATAGAACTCATTAAATATGAGATCCTAAAAATCAACTCATAATATTTTCAGTCTTAATTTCACAAATAGAACATCCGTTATAGTAATTTTGTTGTCATCGTAAATATTATAATCAGCTCATGCTTTGGATGTGATCATGTGAGTCTGTCAATTTGGAGAGGGTACGGCTAGGCAAAGGAGCATAAACAAAACCCCAGATCAAATTAAATCACAGAAACGAAAATATAAAATTTAAACTTTATTATATAGGAAGATATATAATTCAAGACTACAATCAGCGAATTAAAAGACGTGATGTTTTATTCATGCTGCTGCCACCTATGGCTCATAGTATATATATTTCTGATATATTTGTAGGCTCTTATTTTATCTATATGGAGGAGCAACAAAGTGTCTTTTGCAGAGGTGAGGATTCAATTAGGGCAGAATGTGATGACATAGTCAGGTCCGTTGAAGCAAGTGAAAGTGCTGTTCTTATCATCGTAAGCGTAGGAATAAGCATCAGGACACTGCTCCTCGAAAATCTGAGAGTAGTTCGTAGGTGGACATGTCTCTTCCGTGTCGTAATCTCGTCTGCAACAATATCGATCTTCATCGAAAGCCACGCAAGCGCTCTTGCAAGCGATGACGTTGCCATTGGACCCTTGTTGTTGTAGCTGCGAAGAACGCACATCGTTGATGTTATTTGGACAACTCGAGGTTCTGCAATCGCCGCTCCCACCTTGTGGGGTTACGGACATGGGCACGTTGAACCCGTCCACGTTGCTCACGTCGTAGAAATCTTGTCCTCCGTTTGGTGCAACGGTGATTTCTACCAACGTTGCGGGTGGGATTGCACCGGCACCGTTGCATTCGACTTGACCGGCACCTTGTTTGTGAAAGTAACCGTGGCTCCTTAGTCAGTGCATGCAAAACCAAAATCTTGAGTTACTTACGGGGACATATTTATATTACAAAAATGCTAATTGGTACGAAGAAGTTTTCATAAAAAGATATACAAAGGAATGAAAGGATGGTGATTGATTATATCTTCAAAACAAAATTGCTTGTATTTCCACAAATCTAACTATATACATGCTAAAAATCTAACTATAATTTGGTTTAAAAGTGGACCCGTATTGCTCTGGAACGTTTGGAACGTTACAGGAATGAATTTTCTCATGTGACATTTTAATTATGTGAAATCACAATTCTTAATAAAAAAGTAAGAGAGAAAAAATTGAACAATAAAAAAATAAGGCATGAGGTTTTGATAGTCAAGATTTTTTTATGAAAAAATCAGTAAAAATCTCACATGACTCCTGAAAGGTTACATACCAATAACAACCATTTTTATATTATTTATATTAGGAGAAATTATTAGGTGATAATTTAGAATTACCATCATAGTTCTTATTAATCTCTACATGACATGCATGTAATCATGTGCTATTAATTTTTTCTCTTTAATTGAAAAACTTAAATACATGTTATGTAAAAAATGATTAGGACTATAGACATGTGGTAGTCCTCAGCTACCTAATAATTTTTCCCTCAAGACTAGGTAAATTTGTTTCAGCAAATATACAAAATTTTAAAAGCAAATCTATAAATCAAATCCAATTCAAAAAGAAAGAAAACTTATACAGAAAAATTAACGTGAATAAAATTAATAATATTCATTACCTATAATTTTATGTATATACTTTAGAAGAGTTTGTATTGTTTTTTTTTTTTTTGTGGTTAAAAAGGATAACAAATTAAAAGAGCTTAAATTATTATAGATTGTATTATGAACTGCTTGTTTTATCCTGGTCAATGGATAGGGCCCATTGCGCATGAGGAATGCATTATTAAGTATTAACTCCATCATTGAAAAAAAAAAAAAAGTAACGCATACGTGAAAAATCAGTTGCTTGTATATTGTAATATTTTTTAAAAAACAATAATAATAAGTGTAGACTCATCAATATTATTTATTGCTTTATCTACAAAAAAAAAATGCTGAATAAAATATGTAACAATATCGTCTAAAAGTAGGTTTTACACAAATGAATGTGATAACTTATAGCACACGTATCTAAATGAAAATGAGATAAAACAGAATAAGAAAAGAAGGAAATAGAAAGAGAAGTGGTCGAATATTGGAAAGTGAAGTTGAATTAATATACCGTAGAAGAGTAATGCAAAGCTAAGGCAGAGAGAAAAAGTGTTGCTCATCATTTTTAATTTGGTGATTTCTTTTCTTGTCGTAGGATGGGGAACGGTGTCTTCTATTTTTTTGCAGGTTGCTGATGGAGTATGATCTCCAACGTGCCCTCGCTATATAGGCTACGAGGGTGGAATATTCAACGATCTGTGTCGGGTTGTGATTTGTGAAGCAATTATGACATGAGGTATTGGGCGATAACTCTGACTTTGTGTAAGTTATTGCATTCATACTAGGTTTTAATTCAGCAAAAAAAAAAAATCATACTAGGTTTTACATTTACTTTGTGTAATTTATTTTGAGGGTATATAATATAGAATTGTGTTATACCTTTTTATGTCATTGCATTTTTCTTTCCTTTAATTTGAAGGAGTTATGATATTTGAACATCCAATTTTTTTAGATACCTATTCAACATCCATTATTTTTTTCTTTCTTTCTCTTCCCATCACATCATTTCACCTATAATACTTATATTTAATTTTCTCTTTTCTCTTTCTCTTTCTCTTATTCGGTGTCAATTAGCATCATGGGTGTCAAAGTAAATTTTCCAATTTGAATTACATATAATTTTGATTCTTTTAAGTGTTTTTGAGTTAATTAATTTTTTTATTTCTAAAATTAAGTAGCATTTTAAATGTACAAGATGAGTTTTATATAATTATTTAATTATGTAAACTAAAACCACTTTCTTATATTCTTTCAATGAACTAAATGAATATAAAAGTAACATTTAATTTGATTTAAATTTTAAGATAATAATATAATTACAACAATAATATTTTAAAGATAATAAGATTTGTTAGAACTTAAAATAAATTGATTTAATTTGAATTTGAAGATAGTGACATATTCCTAACTACAACAATTAATACAATTTAATGCGAATTTAAAAATAATAGTATTTGACTATTTGTTATAATTTAAAATAAAATATGATTTAATTTAAACTGATACTTTAGTTTGTTCATCACACAAGATAAATATTTATTGTTATAAAATAAATAAATATAAAGTTATTTTTAACTATTAATAGCTTCTTTAATTAAAAAAACTATTAAAATTCAATTTAGAGATAGAAATTAAAAAGAGTAGATTGAAAGAAATAAACAATTAAGAAAATTAAGTATACAAATAGAAGTAAAAGAGAAATAGTTTGAAATGATTGAGAAAAACAAAATTTGGCTTGTGGTCAGAATAGTATGTAAAATGCACGGGCAAGAGTTTTGAAAATGTCTATTTTTTTTTATGACAAATACTTATATTATTCAAAAGAAGAAAAGGCAAAAGCCTATAAAAGGGAAAAGTTATTATTCAATTGTTATAGTAGCCATAAAGTCCCACATCGCTTAGGAGTCGAGGTCAATGATAGCTTATAAACACCCTCCTCCCTCTCAAACCCACCGAGACGCCTTTTTCAAGGACAAAACCGTGACAGTCCTCCTAGCATTTAAGCGGATAATACCTCGGATGGTGATCCTAACGATGTCTACGGACTCGATGCCGAAACATTGGTGCTAGAAGGAGGGCCTAGGCCACACTCTCGCCCCTTAGCCTGGACTGGGGGGCTTGTTCCAATAGCTATAAAGTCCTACATCGCTTAGAAGTTGAGGTCAAGAGTAGCTTATAAACACCCTCCTCCCTCTCAAACCCACCGAGGCATCTTTTACAAGGACAAAACCGTGACGGTCCTCCTAGTACCTAAGCGGACAATACCTCGAATGGTGACTTCAACGATGCCTGCGGACTCGATGCTGGAACATCAACTATATCTATTTGATAGAATGAGAAGAGTGAAAACATTACTCTCCAAGTTGTATAATCTAATTTATAATATTGGAATATATCTGAATTACATATATTAATCTTAATTCTTTTAAGTTTTTTACTTAATTAAATATCTTAATTTCTAAAATTAAGTAAATCTGATTTTTTTGTCAAACTTTTTATTTAATAATTTTATTTTTATATAATATTCTGGAGAATTATGAAGATATTAAATAATTTCAAAAGTTTAGAAATACTAAATTTCAAATGTAGAAACTTGATAATATTTAAAAGAATTTACAACATATGATTTGAATAGAGGCAATTTTAATCTTTATTATTTTGAGTGAAACTTAATATTTTAGTCAATATATTTTAATCAGAAAACAATTTTAATTGATTCAATTTGTAAAGTTTTTAAGTAGAAAATGAAAGTTTAAAAGTTTTATGTAAAATAAATTAATGTTTAGATCAAATTTATTTAATTTAAAAAACAACTTAATTAATTCAGAAAAAAAAAACAACCAAAGAAATTAAAAATACGATTAAGTTATATTTTTCCTAAAGGCTATTGCCGTTCGCTACACGGAGCTGTGCTACCTGTTCTTGCCCTCTACCGTGATCCAATGGGAGTTAACCAAGATTTTAATTTTTATACACAGCAAGCATAAATACCTGTTAAAAAAAAAACCTACACTTTAAATCAATGAAAAATTATGTCAAATATAATTTTTTAAGTAATTATTATAACAAACTTATCATATATAACAATTTATAATAATATGACAATTTAAAATTAATTTTTATATTATTAGTAACCAAATTAAATACATATTTTCAACAAATATTTAAATCAAATAAAAGCAAGTATAATTAATTAATGATTAAATATAAGACAATTCTAAATACGGACTTTCACTTTAATTTTAAGACTCGGTCCTGTTTCGAGAAATAATTATTTAATATCCTGTTGAAAATTTTCAATTGTATTTAATAATAGACTGATCTCTTTTTCTCCCCCACCCACCGAACCACCCCTACCCATATATCTTCGTAAATAAGCATGTTTGAGACATTTTAGATATTAAATATAGGCACTTGTAATTTGTTATGGTATTGAAGACTAGCTCCTTCCGTTCAACTGTTGTTTATTTATAGACTCAACTTTTTTAAAGTACAAATATGTATTGAGAAAGTTAAAATATAAGTACTATTAATTTGAATTAAAATTCTTAACGATTTTAATTGACTTTAAATTAACAATAAATAAACTAAATTTCACTTAATAATGTATTATTATCTCTGGTCCTTTATATAAAAAAATGAGAATATTTTTTGGATCCTAATTATAAGAAATATAGATATACTTTTAAGTGTATTAACTTGTTGATTTATTTTATAAAAAAAAACTTGTTATTTTTTTATACTCTTAATTTATTGTGAAATTTACTAATGAGACATGCACTCATTTCTTAGGAAAGTGGATGCATTTATTGAATTATTAACAACATAAGTCACACTTGTTGATTGAAAAAATTATTTCTTAAATCATGAATATTGCACTAAATGTGACACCCCAGTTTTCAATATATATATATATATATATATATATATATATATATATATATATGGAAAAAAATGTTGGTCTTAGGTACGTGTTTTATGACTAAAAGGTTTTAAAGTTTCCTAAGCCTTCTGTGTTGGGCCTTGGTCTTGAGAGCCCAAGGCAAAAAGTTAAGTTAGGTTTTCTTTAAAAACCTAACCCTTTCCTTCATTTTTTTTTTTTTGCCTCTTTTGGAACATGTGCTATCAAAGTTGCGAGCTAAGGAGTGAAGATTGTGAGGAATCATTGTCGTTTCTTGTATCCCTTGTTGTGGAGAGCTTCTTTCGAGGTAAGGGGGAGTTAGATTATCTCACTCGTAGATACGACTATGATCAAAGGTAATGAGATTGGTCCTAAACCCTAATTGGTTGTGTATGTTTAGGTTTTGATTTGTATATTATATTTTTATTTTAATTCAATTGGACAGGGCAATAAATACCCCAAAGCACCTTTATTGTTGTAATGATTTGCTTACACAAGTGCTTGTTGTGATTTTGTGCTTTCCCTTTCTGTGTCATTTAGGGATTTTTATGGGTTTTGAGGGGTTGTGTGTGAGTAGGGAGTTATTAAATCAATTGAATGGTTGGGAATGCAATATAAGTGTTTTAGAATCCCTTTTTCAATGTTTAAATGGTGTAGGAACTGTGGGAAACTTTCCCCCATTTGCAATTTTGCGTTTTGAAAAATTATGTAGAGTTCGTAGTAGGTGCTAGGTAGGCAGAGAGTTGCCTAACTCTAATGGTCGAGCACTAGGGCGCCTATTTTTAGGTGTTAGGCATTCAACGCTATGTAGGAAGAGAGTTGCCTAGCTCTCTAGTGGTTAGGCATTGGATGCCTAGTTTTAAGTGTTGAGCATTGGGGTGTTGAGCCCTAAGTTTCCAACATGACTATTTCTATATTATTGTTCACATGCTTCGTCATGCATGTATTGTATGATCATTTAAGTATTTTGAAAATGTTGTGGTTTAATTATATGCACATGTGAATATGCTACGAATGTTATGATATGATATGGTTGACATGAGTGGAGTATGCATGCTCAAGATTCCAGGGTGTATGCATTGATATGAGATAAATGATGACTAACCTATGTGAGGTAAGATCCTTCGTGTAATAACTTAAGTGAAACCATGAACATCTATGTGAATCATGCATCATGAAATGAAAGTGTGTTTGTTTTGAAAGTGTGTTTATGAACCTAACTAAGGAGGCAATGAAGAGCTATTGAGCTTTGACCTTAAAGGTGATACCTAGTGTGGAGGTCTCATATGGCCCATCATTGATCCATGGGTTAGGGTATCCATGCAAAGCTAGGTAACCTTGACAAGCCGTTAAGGGTATCATCTCGATCAAGAGTGTTAGTGTCAGGTCACCCATGGTGTAGTAATTCGTCAACTGCATGTCCTTCTAAGCTACTTTCATCAAAGAGTTTTCAAATGGTACCATGTGCATATAAGACTAAGAACATAGGAAACTTTGCATTGCATGAATCTCTTAATGTGTATGTGCTTGATTTATGTGATGCTAAAAGATAAATGTTGTGTTTGTGTTGCTACCTGTCTTCATTTTCATACCACAAGCATGTAGTGAGATATATCAAACTCCCTTTGTTTTTATGTTTTCTTGTGTATGTGTTGGTGGCAGGTGATGTCCAGCATGACCAAGAGGATGATGATAGAAAGGAAATAGAGGCCTTTGTTTATTGTCTTTTATTACAAGTTTTGTCATGGGATCGTATGGCTCTAATAGGTTGTGACATCGGGGTTTAGACTAGTTATAGCTTTATGTTTTAGTTTCATGCATAATTTTGAACTAGTGGTTTTATTGCTTATAATGGATTAATTTTAAGGATTTGTAAGGCTAAATGTGGGCTAGTATCTTTTATTAACTATTAAATTATTTATTTAAGTTTGAATTATTTATGAGTTATGCATGTGATGTTCTTTACCTTTGAGAAAGAAAAATTTTCAATTTACTATTTTATTCCACAATGAAAATTATACCATATTTCTACAATAATTTATTTAATAATTAGCTAAGAGTGTCATAAGGGTCATAAGAAAAAGAGTGAGATAGAGAGAGAGAGAGAGAGAGAGAAGAAAAAAAAAGTGTGAAACAAATGAAGTAGAAAAAACAAAGAAATCTAAAAAAAGAAGAGAAAAAGAAAAGAGAAATTTTATGCAAAAGAAAGTGAAGTGAGAGTTGCTTAATCATCTCAACAAATAGCCTATGTTTCCACGATATATTTATTTAATAATGTAATTGGGATAAAAGGTGTCACAACTGACATCTTTAAGTAAATTTGGAATCATGGATTCTAAATTTTGGAATCATCTTGGCCGAACCCACAAATACCATGCATTTGTGAATTTCTTATACATGTGTAGCCATGCCCCAATTGTGACTATAAATATTATTTAAACCTTGAATAAAAGTGAAAATTAAGATTGATTAAGAGAAAACGCAAATCACAAATGAGAAATTCGTTTATAAAAAACCCAAACCAACATTTTTATTCAATACAACTTCTTCTCATTCTCTACATATTTAACATATTTAAGCTAGAATGAGAATCAACACGACATAACTTTAATGCATGACTCGACATAAAGATACTAATTCATAATCAAAGACACAACTTTATTTAGAGCTAACTTATATACATGATATGGTAATTTTCATAGCCATCAATATCATGTATAACTTATGATGACACTAAAGATATAATCCTTTAAATCTCTAGAGCCTTAATGAAAGATCCAATGTGTCACCCATAATGATAGCCCAATTAAAAAATTCATCATTATTGATGGGTTTATCCAGAAAGTTGATATATGGCTTAGTTCCATCAACTGGAGAAACCTCCATCTGCCTTTGGTGAATTGGTGGAGCAAGCAATCATGCCATTTCAGCAACATTAATCTTGGCAGATGGCATAGCCTGTGGTGGACCTCAAAATGGCTATGAAGCAACAAGCACCTGTTGGCTAGCATAGAGAAACAAGTTTGTTCTAGGTTGAAGCATTGTCATAGGTTGTTGTCCTGATGCTTGGAAAACCTTGTTATTAACAAAGTTTCATGTTTCCTACATACCATTGGTCTAAGAAAATTGGGTTGCAAAGGGTTAGGAATCATTTCTCTTTGAGAGTTGACATGATTTGGTGAACAAAGCCTTTTTATGGCAGGGTTTTGGTTAGCAAAATGAGACACATTATGGTCCATGAATGCTTGGAAGCTAGGGAGAACATGGTTGCACAATCTACATGTAATACGATTTTGGTTGTTTTGGTGAGGGTGTTGTCCATCATTGAAAACACCCAGTTGAAGGCTAATGTTAAAAAGATCGTTGATATTCATAGGCATGGTTTAGGGCAAGAATTCACAGAAAGTAGAACATGAACCCTTTAGACACTCAAATGGGTCTTTTTATGTGACAAAATTTACACACATTAAATGCATAGATTAGTGTTTTAAAAATTTATGATTACATTAACATTAATCTAATTAGTGCCTTGTGCAAATATTAATTACATTTTTTTGTTACCATGTTATTGATGCGAAATATTTATCAACTTTACTGATGATTAATCTTCACTAAAGAATCTAGCTGACAACCTTTAATAGTCTCCATTTTCAATCATGTTTTTTTTTTTCATAAAACTTGAACCTGAGACCTTGTTTAAAGGATTCGAGCCCAATTCTGTTCAGACCAATGCAATGTTTGAATATTAATTATATTTTCAAATAAGAAGAAAAACACTTGTCTGTATGGAAAGTAAGTGTTAAGGTAAGAAAAATAAAATTAAGTAGAAAAATATTTATTATATTATATTATATTACATTATATTATATTATATAAACTAAGTGTATATGGTCAAAAAATAAAAAGTTATTGATATAACAAATGATTTTTTATATTTTTTATGAGGAAGGACAAAGTTAGTTCAAGAGTAACTCTTGATAAAGTTATTATTTCACTAACCCTACACACATATTAAATTTAATTAATCCAATGGTTAAATTAAAAATTCTTATTGAGTAGATCAAGCCTAAGTTTTTATAAAAAAAAATAATTTGATACTTCATTAAATAAATTTAATTTACTGTATAATATACTTTTAAAATTTTAAGTAAATATTGAATATAAAATTACATAATTACAAATCTCAAATTTATCTAAAATTTGACGTACTTGATCGTTAAGTTAACATTAAAATATTCAATGGTTGAATTAATTTAATTTAATTAATATATGTATATATATATATATATATATATATATATATATATATATATATATATAATGAGTTATCGAAGGAGATAATTTTATCAAGAATTTATCCTATAGTAACTTGATCCCACCTATTTTTTATATAATAAGTTCTTTTTTAACTAAAATATTATATTTTTTTTACTCTTTAACATAATCATCCAAGATAAAAGAAAATATTTTTTTCTACTAAAATTACAAATAGTTAATATTTTTAAATAATTAAAAATATTTAATAAGATGAATTAAATATTCCCTAGCACACCTATTAATTTTAGCAATACTCTTAATGCAAAAAATATTTTAATTTAGAGTAATGTTCTAACTTCTTAATTTTTTGGTACATGAAAAATGATAAAATAGGAAGACACCCCAATACTATCAGGCATCGTGCTAATGGCATGTTGGGGCTACTAGTAATAAAGGCACACCCGAAGGTTTTATGCATAAGCCTAAACTATAAACAACTTTACTCGGTCGCAACTATTCAACTAGTTTTTAAGTGCTAAAGAATCTCCTTGAGAAAGGTTGTCTACTAAACAAAATTTTAGTTGTTTTAAGGAGAATCGAATATTCTAACTTCTTATGATACTTTGTTATTTATATTCTATTATTTTATACAGAAAAATATTATATGAAAAAATAAATATATATTATTTTGACAATATAAAATGTATTCAATAATTTTCTATTTAATAAGGAGGATGTTGAATTATTGTTCAAGTAATATAAATATTTAGTGTATAGACTATTAGTAGAAAGAGAAATAAATAATTTATTAAAGTGATAACATTATTATACCACATCCTTTGTTACTATTCAGCCTAATAAGGCATTAAACATATTTTAGTTATGGTAATTAATTAGCTTTCCAAAATATAATATCAAGTTTGAAAATATGCTACCCCTTAAAACGTTAAATTTATTAATTGGGATTCTTTCTTAGTTTCTTTCCCTAATTTCATTATTATATTTTTCCCTTCATTTTTAGTAGTTATTTAATTTTTTTTATATTTAGGGTATCAATTATTCAATAAAGATAAAAAAAAAAATACAAAACTTATACAAAACATTCTATATCAATAAGTTTTGTTCATAATTATTATATCTTTTATCTTGGCATGTAAAATTCTGGGATAAATTTTGCTAGATTCACGTCTCTTCCAATTTATAATAGGCTAAATTATACTTTTAGTCCTTTATCTTATTTTTTAGATTCAATTTTATCCTTCATATTTTAAAAACATCAATTTTTGGTGCTTTATCTTTCAAATTTATTTCAATTTAGTCCTTCCGTCAATTTGAAAGTAACGCCTTTAGTATTTTGTATATTTTGTATTTTGTGGTGTTTATAAAATACACTTTACGGCGGTTTTAAAATGCCAATAAGCTAAGGGACAAAAATATTCAAATTTAAAAATTAAAAGCTAAAAACAACTCTAATTGACAAGTTAAAGGACCAAAACAAAATAAATAGGCTTTTATGTAAAAGTTTATCCTATCCCATAATGATATATAAAAAGTCTCCTCCACAATTAAATTAATGTCGACCACTCGATCATATTTTATGACACAACTTTCATTTAAGAAAAACATTATACTCTAGGAAAAAATTGAAAAATATATTAAAATTTTATCATTAAAATTTTTAATTATTTAACAAAAAAAAAAACTATTAATATATACAATGTATGATGTATTATACTAATAATATAAAAATTTAATTAAAGTATATTAATATTGTAAATGTGGAAGAGACTTTTTATATATCATAACAAGATAAAACTTTACATAAAAGCCTATTAGTTTTATTTTGGTCCTTTAACTTTCAAAATTTGAGTTGCTTTGATAATTTAACTTTCAAATTTGAGTCCATTTGGCCCTTTAGCATACTACAGTTTGAAACTGCCGCAAATTATATTTTTTTAACCATCCCAAAATTTAAAATACTAACAACGTTACTTTCAAGCTAACAGAAAGATCAAATTGAACCAAATTTGAAAGATAATTTACCAAATTGAATTTTTTTAAAAATAAATGACTAAATCGAATCTAAAAAATAAGATAAAGGAGTAAAAGTATAATTTAGTCTTTATGATAATAACAGGCTAAATTATTCACTTAGTTCCTTAACTTTATTTTAGGTTGCAATTTGGTTCCTTATTTATCAAAAGTTGTAACATAGTTCCTTAAGTAGAACTAGTTTTTGATTTTGGAGCATGATTTTGAAAAGGAGGGGGGACATAAAACAATGTGAAATCTTGAGCAATCAGAGAACTGAAAAATCCCAAAATCAATCGGGAAATTGCTGACGAAATTCACTTTTCACAAATTTATTAAGGAATCATTACTTAAGGAACCATTTTACAAATTTTAAAAAATAAATGACCAAATTATAACCTAAAATAAAGTTAAAGGACCACATGAATAATAATAATAATAATAATAATAATAATAATAATAATAATAATCATCATCATCATCATCATCATCATCATCATCATCATCATTCTTCTTACATACTAGTCTCATTTTTTATTTTTATTTTGTAGATTAAGCTTTTTATCATATATATGGTTTATTCATAATAATTAGATAAAACATTTTGGCATAAATTTAAGGATAGATTTTAGTTGAATTGCAGATCTTCTTCGTCAATTAAATTATGGAAAACAAATATTTTCTTGCAGATTGTGTTAATTATTTATTTTTTATATATATTTTTGGTAACAAGAGGCAAAAGACAAAAAGAAACAGAAACAACAATCACAGCCTTGAGAAAGGCATTAACAAGTTAAATATATAGAGTAATAACTATTAATAAATTAATAAATTTAATAATTAATAATTATAAATTATTAAGTAAAATTGAATAATTGTTAGTAAATTTGAAATTAGTAATTAATTAATAAGTTAAATATAATAATTAGTTATCAAGTTAATAATAATTAATAAATTAATAATTTTTTCCTCAAAAAATTAATAAATTTAATAATTAGTTATACAATAATAAGTAAAATTTCATAATTATTAATAAATTTGATAATTAGTAACCAATTAATAAGTTAAATATACTTAGTAATAAATTAAAAATAGGTAACAAATTAATAAGAAAAATTTAATAATTACTAAAAAATTTGATAATTAGTAATAAATAAATAAGTTAAACATAATAATTACTATTAGATTTAATAACTACTAATAAATTAATAAATTTAATAATTAATTATAAATTAAAAAGTAAAATTTAATAATTAATAATAAATCTGATAATTAGTAATCAATTGATAAGTTAAATATAATAATTAGTAATAGTTAATAATTATCAATAAATTAATTAATTTAATAATTAGTTATAAATTTTGTAAGTATAATTTACTAATTATAAAGAAATTTAATAATTAGTAGTAAATTCATAAGTTAAATAAAATAATTAGTAATAAAGTTTATAATAGGTAATAAATTAATATATTTGATAACTAGTAATAAATTAATGAATAAGATTTAATAATTGTTAATAAATTTGATAATTAGTAATAAACTAATACTATTAACATTTTTTTGGTATACAATGGCTATGCTGAGATTAGAATCTATGACCTCATGCTTACTATCCAAACTCCCACCACTAAGTTGACCATAATAAGTTAAAAATTTAAGTAAAGTTTATTAATAAAATAATATGTAAATCTTATGAAGTTAATAGGGCTTATATATGTTTTTGGTCCCTAAAAAATTCTCAAAATTTGCATTTGGTCCCAAATAATTTTTTTCTTCACATTTGACCCCAAAAAAAATTATTTTGCATTTAGTTCTTGTCATTATATTGGCTCTATTAACTTGGCACGTCACCATTTGATGAAAAACATATCGACGGTTGTGGTAAAAAATTCCAAGGACCAAAAGAAAAATTCGAAAATATTTCAAAAACCAAAAGAAAAATCCAAAAATATTTCAAGGACCACTTAATAGAACTAACATAATTGCAGGAATAAAATACAAAATAAAAAAAAACAAGGATCAAACACAAATAAAAAATTTATTATGGACCAAATGCAAAATTCAACAATTTTTTAAGGACCAAAAACATATTTAAGCCATTTAATAATTAGTAATAAATTAATAAGTAAAATTTAATATATAATTATTAGAGCATCTCCAGTGGGAGTGCTTACATGTAAGGGTGTAAATGAGTTAAGTTATTCATGAACTACTCGAGCTCGATCCGTTAAATGCTCGATCAAGCTCCTTTTTTAACTTAAATAAACAAACTCAATCTTGAGCTTGAGCTCGATTATTTAAATGAGTCAAACCCAAGCTTTACAAGCTCGACATTAATAGCTCGCGAATAGCTCGCTTAGATATATATTATAGAAAACTTAAAATTATATAGATTTCATAATATCATATCACATGTTTAGCTCATATTTCTATTTATAGATTATTATTATTTAGTATTAAAATATTTTATTAAATACTAAATTGATAAAGTTAAAAAATAATTTAAGAAAAATTTTCGTAAATTAAAAAATAATTTAGTTATAAATGAGCTAAACAAATCAAGCCAAACTCAAGCTTTAGTTTTTTTAAACAAGCCCAACCCAAGCTTTTAATTATGTTCTTTTAAATAAATGAGTCAAGCTTGAGGCATCCATTTTTTTCAAAAGCCAAGCCTAAATTGCTAGTGCTCGGCTCAACTCATTTACACCCCTACTTACATGAGTTGCTTAACTTTAAACAACGTTGCTTAACTCTTTTTTTTTTTTTTCCCACTAGAGCAAATGACATGAAGTTGCTTATATAAGTACCGTTGCTTAACAATATTTATACCATAAATAACATATTTTTCAAGCATTGTAGAACCCGCAAAATTAAGTTAAGCACTCACTTTAGCAACCTTAGCATTGAGTGAATTTTCGTGTAGAATGTTTAAATCTATGTGAAATTGTAAGGTTCACAAAATTAAGATAAACAACTCATCATTGTAGATGCTCTTAATAAATTTGATAATTAGTAATAAAATGGATTAAAATTAAATTACTTAACAACAATCATAGTCATTCTCTCTCTTTCTTCCTCTCTCTCTTGGCATCAGGAAGAGGTGACTCACCTCGACCCTAACTGCCGACTTGTGGTAAGGACAAGGGCAAGGTTGTTGATAATGATTCTTTGAGTTGTCTTCGTACCAAACTGCAAATTGTGACTCACATTGTTATAGATGGATTCGTGTCTATTCCATCAACATTTACTTCGTCGTTGTCGTTGTCTGCTTTGCAACCATTGCTTGTACCTCCACTGCAATATATGCCCATCCATATTGTATTTGTGCATATGCCAACTACACCTCCATTGATTGCTCCTACAACTTCAACAAGAATAGTAGCACCTACTTTTGCTAGGGATATCCCCAAGTATCTCTATGGTGCCCACCACGGGGCACAACACACGATTGAGGATGAAGGAGATCTCACACAATAATCATGAGGAAAAGGAGATCAATGGCAGGTGTTTCCCACCACCAGAGGACTACGACTATGAGGTCATGAATAATGGGACGACCTATTATTTATCTTACTAGTACTAGGTAAGAAATTATCAAAATATTTTTATTTCGTTTTTAGTTCAATTTTTATCAAGTAAGAAATTTAATTATCTTTGATATGTTTTTATTGTAACGGTTCGTTCCTTAATTCCTTTGAAAACAACAGTGAAGACCATCAACCTGGGTTATCACTACTGGAAAAGTGCTTTTTTTCCTGCAAAAAATAATCTGCAGGAAATTCCTGCAGATTTTCCATTCGTAAGAAATTTTTGCAGATTTTGTTGTGAAAAATAATTCGCAGGAAATTCATGCGGATTTAAATCCTCAGGAAATATTTAATAATATTTTAAAAACCGCAGGAAATTTTAGCAGGTAAGTTTTGCTGCAGATTTTCCTGGAGATTTAATTTGCTGGAAAAATTTAAAAAAAAAATTATTAGTATAAAAATTAAAAATAATTTGCTTAACAAAATATTATTTTACTAAATCATTTAACATTTTTTTGTCAAACACCCGTGACCCGACTCAGTATAAAAAAATGGTATCTGTGTCTCTCGCGCCATAAACCCTTTCGCGCCAAAGACCTACAATCTCTTCTCTCAAAAAAAAACTCAATCGAAGCTCGTCTCTTCTCTTTCTCATTCAGGTTTGCTTCTTCTCTCTCAATCTGATAGTCTTCTTCTCTCTCTCAATCTGATTCGCTCTTGTTTTTCTTCTCAATTTATCTGTTATTTTTTTTTTCTTTTGAGAACCGTTAAATCGCTCTATGCTTTCGCGCGTTACCATTAAATTGCTCATCAAGGTTGATTCTATGAAACTTCTCATTGATTATCTTTCAAAGATTATTTTGCTTCGTTATCTATATGTGTTTGGAAGCAGAGAAAACAACTTCATGATCTGGAAAATTCCTTGATGAACTTCAAATTGATTTCGTTTACTTCACTTCATTGATTCTTCAAATGAGATACTATTTCGTTGTTGTTTTTGGAAATTTTGTGTTGTTTGGTTGAGTTTGATAATGTTCAATTGAGTTTCAGCAAGATCGATGCAGAGAAGTAAACATTTGATTGACAATTGCAATTTGCGTTAAGAATTTCTCAATTGTTTTGGAGTATTCAGTTCACGATGTAAACTGAGAAATTTCGGCTTGTAAAAGATTGCCAGGAGGATTCGATAGAAGGTCATGTGGACCTCCTCTTGCTCCGGAGACCTGAAATCCAATCGAGCAGCTCGAGTAGTATCTCCAACGCATGAAGCTTGGGCTCCGCTAAAAGATGCAGAGGCGTGAGTATGAGATTGTCTATGATTTGGCCAATCCCATTGTTGGATTCTGAATTCACTTTGTTTACAAAATGTGGCATGAAGAGCACCACGTTTCCATATATATCTCCTTTTGCCTACAGTATGCAGTAATTAACATGTTTTCTTGCTTACTCAATTTGAGTTAGATGATCAAGCTCATATATATGCTCATTGTTTGAAGCACACTCTTGGAATCAAGAAAGCATGGGAGTTCTTTTCTGTAAGAGGTTATTATATCTGTATGTGTGGTTTATGTTATTCTTAATTATTTTTTTTTTAAAAAAAGAAGAATAATGTTATTAACCATGTCACTTGTATCTGTTTCATATGTTTGCTGATTGTATGATAACTGGTTGATAGTATGAGATTTTTCATATAAATTGATCTTTAACTTGAAATTGGTAATCAAAACCATATATGATAATTGTGTATTCATGAAAATTACTTATGGTAAATTGGTAATATCTCAAGAAAACAGTAACAAGCCAGGGTCTGATATTGAGGAATATGTGTGATCCAATCACAAGCCATGGATCCTTAGGCCTCTTCTAAGCATGCATGTAACATGTTGATCGGATGAGGATGGGAGACAAACGTGTGGTGTGAAATGAAAGTGGTTGAGTTCAAAGAATACATGCAACATGTTGATCAGATGAGGATGCAGGTACTGCAGCTGTGTTGGATTTTCAGCTTTCTTATTCATCGTTCTTGCTAATCAATTTGGTTTCAGGATTTTTTTTTTCATTGATGCCCCTTATGTTGGATATGATCAATAAGTATTTTTTTCTGGTTGTGAGTGACTTAGAGAAGCTTGCTGCGAGTCAAACTAGAGGAAGCAAAAATGGAGAATGAGGTTTTAAAGGCTATGCTACATCATGTGAATTTGGAGATCTGGGTTATGAATATTTTTGGAATTTTTCCTGGTTAGATTTATCCGTTCTCCTGTCCAGCTATAAATGTGAACAAAGAGTTCAATTTTTTCCTATTCTAATTTAGAGAAGTGTATATTGCAACATCGTTGATTTGATAAGTATAATATAGTTCATGGTTTTATCTTTTTCCTGTTGGTTTTGCATACATGTCCTGATAGCCTCCCATTGGTGCAGGTTACTAACATTTTTTCATGATCTAGGGAATCAAATGTCCTCCTATCCTTCTGATGCATCAAAAAAAAAATGTCCTCCTATCCTACATGAATGATGCCATAGAAGATATATCTATAGCATGTGCAGCATTGGAATTGAAGGAAAGCTGCTCTTAAGATTGCTTGTATCAGCTCTTCAAATTTAGAAGTTGTTGTCATTTGTTAAGGTTTCTGAGTACATGTCTCTCTCTTTGTTCAAGTCTTAGCTTTCCTATAAGTTAGTTGTGCCATAGTTATCAATTGTGTACTATTGTGGCAGAGAGTTGCATTGCAGCCTCTGACAACTATTTCCATATTGCATCGCATTTTTCCTTTATTGCAGTTGCAGCCACTATTAAGCCAGAAAGCATGTAAACCACATATCCTGGAATGCTTGATCAGCTGGTTGCAGGAGGACTGGTTTGTCGTTTCATTTTATTTGTTTTGAGCCTTGAAATGTTTAAACATTTCTCCCTCAATCAAGACCACTGTTACCTTGTGTGTGAATCACTATTGATCACCCTAGATGACTGGTAATAATTTGATGAAATGTGTTTGCTAATCTGATATGTAGAAAAGTCTGCAACATAGTTACATAATTCGTTCCCTCCCCCATAGAACCGCGAATTGGTTCGTGCTACCAATTCGCGGTTCTTTTCCGAACCGGTTCGTCAAAAATCGTCCACAAATTCGTGATGAAGAAGAACCGAAAATGCTGAAAAAAATGAAAGGTCGCAACTCCAGTGAGAAACATCACTTGAGAAGTGAAAAGGAAGAATAACATAAACAAAAAGAAGAGGCGAATCTCTACAGCATCAAGACATAAAGATGGGAAAAGAACGATGAAAAAAGGAAAGTGAACTCAGAAGTTAGATTAGAAATGGAGAAGATGAACGTTTCTTTTTCCTTTTTAATAAATGGGTGTTAGTTTCGAGTGTAGCCGCTGATTTCTAATACTATTATTAATTAATTTATTGTATAGAAAGTTACACTTGCCTTTTGAACTCAGGTTTGACCTCTGGTTTTTTCAGTCCAGCACTTTTCTTGGAAAAAGTTACTATAGTAATTGAAATTTTAATTAAAAAAATAAAATCACTAAAAAAATAAGTTAATTTATATTTTTGTAAAAACTTAAAGAAATAATCAATCTATTAATTAAAGTGTAACTGAAAAATTATATTAATGAACATATTTTAATAAAAAAATATATAATAAAATTCAAATAAACAATTACAAATAAACTGTAGTAAACTCAATTGATAGTAAATATTAATATTAATTACTTCAATATTTTATAAAAATTAAAATTTAATTGGCACCATACTAATTTATATATTAGAAAACCTGTTTTATCCTTCGAGCTGACTCTGTTAGCATACCAAAACGTACTGACTATGTATACCCCCAAGTACCAATTTATAATTTATAATATATGTAATTTATAATTTTTAACAAGATAAAATAATGTTGGTATTAATTTATAAATTTAAATAGTGTATACCAACTATGTATACCCTTCACGTACCAATACTTTCTAAGGTCACGTACCGCGTACCGCGTACCCGTACCCGTACCGAAACGTACCACGAATTATGTGACTATGGTCTGCAATGGTCTCTTCTGTTTGAAACATAACACCTATATATGATATAAATATATAATTGTATATTCTGCATACTCTATATCTTTACCCCACTCCTTAAGCCTCTTTGCATAATCCTCTGCCCTGTCTTTAAGCAAATCACTTCCTGCAGCCACCACTAAAATTGGGTCTAGATTAATTGCTTCAAGGCACTTGCTATTTGGCCCTAACGAATTCACAAGAGAGTTACAAGTATTGTCCCCAACCGGTATAGAAATACTGGAGCCTTCTTTATTGCTGTATTGCAAAAAAAATTCTCCTCTGCCAGGTAATTTCTTGTATGATTTCAATTGCTGTTCTGGTTAAGGATTTATTATAGTTAACATGATTTTTCTATGGTTTTTTAGTTAATGGATCTATTGCAAACTGGTAACCAGTATTTATCTTCCTTCCATTAACCCCATGAAGAGGAAATTGACTCAAATAGTGGGGTTGCTCCTGAATGATCCAAGAGCCTTAGCAGCACCTGCTCTCAAGATGAGTTGGTATAAGGAACTATAATATATCATAGTATAAAACTATAGAAAACAGTTACTCACACGGTCATCCCAAGCCTTATCTTGGTTGCACATGTCTACATTAAGCAACTCCAAGACTCCTATCTGATTTGACCCAACTGCTGATTTCCATTCACCACTCTGTTTCCTTTTCTTTTACTCATATCCTTAACATAATTTCTTATACTCTTATTTCAGATTCTCTGTTGATGGCAGTCCCATTACAGTGTTCATCACAATGGAGAGTTTCATCACACTGGAGAGAGTGGCTTCTCTCACTCATGCTGTTGGGAACGTACTGAAACGTTTATTTGTGATTGGATTTTCAATTATAGTCTTTGGTAAATTTCATTATCTTCCTTGCTATTAAACTTTAACTTTCACGAGTATGCAGTATGCTCTTCAAGAAAAACTCATCTTCCTGAGAATTTAAACATTCTGACTGGCTTAATAGTTACACATAGGATTGATTAAAGACTGGAGATTGACGGGTTAATTTGTTGCAAGCTAGTGCCCGTTGGCTATACTTTATATCATATTCACTTTATAATTGTGTTTGCGGTACAGTGCTAAACTTTCAATCATAACTAGAAATATTTACAGATTGAATTAAATTAATTATATTTAAAAATATAATTTATTTATATTTCAAAATTGAATAAAATATTATTAAAAAATAATATTAATATTATAAATTTCTAGAGTAAATAAATAATATTTTTATATATAAATATTTTGGCATATTTAAAAATTATTTGTTTTTTTTTTAAATTCGCAGAAAAAATACCTAGAGAATTTCCTGCGGATTTAAAATTCACGGAAAACTTACCTGCAAAATTTAAATTCGTAAAAGCCATTATCCACGAAGGAATTACCTGCGGATTTTAATCCACAGGAAACACATTTCCTGCGAATTTTTAAACAAAATCCGCATGTAATAGTGGAATTTCTAGTAGTGTATCAAGAGGCACTACTAAATGCTCTTAGGATAAGTTGCAAATTTAAATTTAATCAGTATATAACTTTAGTTTATTATTTGTTTTCCTCACATATATAGGAGAAAGACACATGGAGAGTTGATGGTGACGCACATGTGGAGCAGAACTTTCTTCACGAAGCCTTCAATCACCTTTATATTATGCTTAGGGACAGAGCCGTGTTTACCAATTTTGGGAGCTTAGTCAAAATATTTTAAAAAGCTTAATATTATATAAATTATCAACTCTCATATTAATCTTTTAGTTTTTTTAGCTGCAAAATCATATTAGTCTTCTAGCATTATTGGATGTTACAAATTGTCTTATCTAATTAAGTCTCTATATTTTTCTATTGTTTTGGATCATAGATATTTTTAGGAACTTTAATAGATGTCTATGTTGTAATGCTCAACATTCTCTTCTAATATTTTATCTTCCTTTAAATTTTTATCTTCTTATTCTTGATTAAAATTAGGACTCTTGGTGTTTTCAACATATAATTGTTCTATGACTTTTTTTTATACCAATTTAACTCATTTTTACATTTTTTTTATAAATAGTAATAAATTTATCAAAAGCACCGCATTGAGACATTTCCTTTGCCAATTCCCTAACATATGACAGGTCTACAATTCTAGAAGAACTGCAAGAAATCTATGCCATTAAAATGACATTCTCTATGATAAAAAAAAATAATATAAAAAATAGTTTAAATCATCTACTATCAATATAAGAAAAGTTTAGTCAATATAAGAAAAGATTAGGTTAGGAAAATGACATAAATAATCTTCTTAGTTTTTTGACACATGTTCAAAATAAGGGTATTTATGTCATTTCTCTCTCTTTCTTTTTTACTTTTGTCCTTTTCTTCTTTTTCTTTTTTTCTCTCTCTTTCTTTTTCAATTTTGTCTTTTTCTTCTTTTTCTTTTTTTCAACATTCAATTTTTTTTTTAGTTTCTTTCATTTACTTTTCTAGTATCTCTTGCATTTTTAAAATAAAATATTTATTTAGTTTATTATTTAAAAATATTTAATCTTTGTAAATACTTTTTTTTTCATTTTTCATATGACTTTCTATTAGTCTTTTTTTAGTTTTGTTCACTAAATATTTTTTCTTATTTATATTTTTAATTCTTTTAGATATCACAATTTTTTCATTTTATCTTTTTAAATATCATAATATTTTTTCATTTTATCTTTTTAGATATCATAATATTTTTTATTTAATCGTTCATTTCTAGAATTATATAGACTTATATGCAACAAACGAAAGTTTAATTAATAATTATATTGAAATTAATTTTTAGAACTAAATATTAGTTTTAAAAATGAAAATTAAATAAAAGTATGCTATTTTTAAGAGAGAAAAAAATATAAATTTAGCTAAATTTTGATTCTATTCTTAAAAATCTTATTGAGTGTTTTTTAATATAATCTAATCCTATTTTTTAAAATGAAAAAAAAAGTTATACTCTTTCAATTTGTTTTTGGGTAAATCAATAATAAGGAAATTATTGATATAACTATATATTAATACAACAATTATATTCTGCATTATCTACAAAAAGTCAAAAACGAATGTGGCCCGTGCGAATGCTACACATTACCACTTAAAGATTTTAATAATCATTATTATTTTGTTATGTTTGACCTCCTTCAGTGTTCTCTGGTGATTCTTTTTTAATGGCGGGCCCTGGCAAAGAGGCCTGCCAAGGAAGATGAGTTTCTTAAGCTGGAATTGCCGGGGCCTGGGCAACCCGAGTGCAATTCCAATCCTTCATGATCTTGTCTGAGCATATCGTTTGGATGTTATTTTCTTATGTGAAACTTTAGTTAATACTCGCTGCATTGAAGAAATTAAGGTTCGTATTGGTTTTGATTCTTGTTTTGCAGTGGATGCAAATGGCAGAAGTGGGGAACTTGCTTTTGTAACACCCTAAAAATTTTAACTCAGTTATATAAGTATATACGTATATATATTTACAAATATGTATATATTTATATATTTCTCTGTAAGTAACTCTCTGGAATTAATTTTCTACAATTAATTCTCTGTAGTTACTTTCCTGTGTTTTGTTTGCAAGTTGCTATAGAATTCTGTGTGATTGAATTCTCTATGTTGTTTATTTATTTATTTATTTGTGCAGTGTAATATGTACTTAATAATTAAGTACGTATATTGTCTGTGTATGCTTATCTGTTATGCCTATTAGTAATTAATTGAGCTGAAATTAATTACTAGTAGTAAAATATTTAAAATATCTATAGCTATGTACTAATTAATTTATTGTGTGCAAATTGGTTTTAAGTATTTTAATTATATTAAATTCTAGTAACTTGCACACCAAGTTACCTCTTATAAAGTTTATCTGTAAATAATTTCTTTATAGAGAAAATTTTATTTGAGCTACTAGAAAAGTTTTTATTACTAGAAGTTTTATAAAATTAATTAAATGTTTGAAATTAAGTTTTAAAATTTTAAAACACACCTCTTTACGATTACACAATATAAAATTACACTGTGTAAATTAAACTGGGTAACCAAATTCCCTAATCTTAATTTCATGACACCTAATCTACAATGCATGCATGCAATTAACACAAAATTAACACCTAATCAGCCTAATTGACACCTAGAACTACATGCATGGGATGGTATCAACACCTAGCAACAACTATGAACACTTAATCAACCAAGAAAACCACATGGCCAAAACCAAACAAAACCATTCAAAGCCTTTCATTTCCTTCAAAAACCTCTCCAACACTTAAACATAAAAATCATTTCATCTCTCTTTTTCTCCTATGGACCGAGAATCACAAGGAAGCAAAGGAAGCCATTGGAGGTCTTGGAAGCTTTGCATGCAAGCTAGATCATCATCCTTTCATCCTTCTTCTACGTATCTCTTCTTCTTTTCGGTTGGATTACAACACTTGGTGAGGGGAACTCTCTTGTGGATTCTTTGTTTTCTTTTCTTGTTGAGAATATGGTTAAGGGCTGGGGGCCTTAACCATAGTATACATGCATGCCTCCATTGTTGAGAATTGAGATATGTTTGATTTGTTTGTTGAGTTGAAATTGGATGAGTGGTGTTAAATTCTCTTTGGCAGTGATGATGAGCTTTTGCATGTAAGGAGTAATTTTATTTTCACTTTGTAATTGGACTGGAAATGGCTCTGGAAACAAATGAAGTCATGTACCTCTTTCTCAAAAATGGTTTAATCAAGTCTTCTTTGAAAACTTTTAACTAAAAACTCGTTGGCAGTGGCTGTTCTTTCGTTTAGCATGGAACAACCCTCACTGTTTTGTCATTTTTAAGAGATCTAACCGTTGGTTTTTCGTCAAATTTGTTTTTAATGGAAATAGACATAAAATGAAATAACTTTTGTGTTGACACCTTTGAAAAATAATTTCATCTTAGGGCTCATCCATGGCTCGACATTGGACTGTCCTGTTTTGGGGTTTCACTGGAACAGGGCTCGGTTTTTGTTAAAATTCTCCCTGTGTACTTATTGTTTTTAAAATGTACTTAAACCATTAAAAACTAGATACAATAAGCTTTTTAACCATGTATATTACAAAAATTTCCAAGTCATAATTTATAAATTAATTTTTCAATAAGAAACAGAACAATGGTTTAGAACCTGTTTTGATGTCAACATTGTAAGCTGTTAGTAATATTTTTACTGGGAACAATAGAAAATGAATTTGGAAGCAAGAAATACCTTTTTGGAAATATCAAGGGATTAGCTTTAAACTGTAAAAAGTTTCAGTTAATTTAGTTTTAGAAAGTGGGAGAAATCTACATTTATTTGAGCTATGTTCAGTGGGCACTAAAAATCTAGAGTTGCTAACTTAGAAAATTTTTATAAAATTTTTAGATGTTGATTTTATAAGTGGGATACCTTTCTGTAAACTAGGTTTCAAGATCTTCGATTTCATATAAAAATTTTTCAATTCCGAGGTCAATTGCTACAATCAGTTAGAGCTCACATTCAGTACTGTCAAAAAGAAATCTGCCTTTTGGTTAATTTTGTGTGTTATTTTGAATTGTGGCAATTATAATTATTAATTGTGATTTTGTAAGGCAGTGGATATGTAATATCCATTGACCTATTCTATTTTGGGTTTAAGTCCCAGAGATGTGAATCTTGGGTACTTAATCTTTGAAAGTGTGATTTTGTGTGCTTTTATGATTGTTAGGTTCTAAGACGTTGGACGATGTCCAACCCCTCGAATTTCGGTTTTGATGATAACAATTAAATGATAAATTTTGAAGTATCTAATGATCTTGTTTGAGTGTTATAGGATTTACGTCGTCCAATGCCGCAATGGTATTGTATCTCTCAAACCTCGACGTTATGTTTTAATAAGAAAAGCGTCCAAATGTGTTTTGTAAGAATACTACAGTTAGCGTCCAATGCTCTTGTGAGAGCAAGCGTCCAATGACTATATAACCCACACTATAGTTTCTATCTTAAAAAATAATATAATAAGGCAATACGTTTTCAATGGTGATTCTATGTAATGCAACGATTATTCTCTCTCATTCTAATATGTCATTCTATTTGATTTTTCGAATAGTATTGAACAGGAAAAGAGAAGCTTCTCTCTGTAGAAAAAGTTCAAGTAGCAGAGGCGCTACATGTACGGCTGTCTCCTCTAACTCTCCACCCTAATTCAAAACGTGACAACAAGGTGCACAGTCTCAAAAGCGCAAAACAAATGTGGGACACTCTTGCGTTAACGTATGAGGGTTCCACCCAGGTAAAACATAACAAACTCAGTCTCCTTACTCGTCAATATGAGTTGTTTAGTATGGAAGAAAACGAGGACATACAAAGTATGTTTGGACGGTTTCAAACCATACTAAATGAACTTAGAGCACATGGTAAAGATTACAATAACTATGAACATATTGACAAAATTCTAAGAAGTTTGCCTAGGCAATGGAGACCACAGGTTACAGCCTTGAGAACAAAAAAGGAACTGGACGATATGTCCCAAGAAGAACTCGTGGGAACTCTCAAGGTGCATGAACTAGAACTGCATCAAGATGGTGATGGTAAGAAAAATAAGTCTCTGGCGCTCAGCGTCCAGAAGCCAAGAAAAGCATCATCGTCCAAAGCCATGCAAGCTGAAACATCATCAGACGAGCAATATGAAGATGATGACTCAGACGAGAATGATGAACTATCCTTTATATCCAAAAGGATACATGCTATGTGGAAGAAGAAAGGTGGATCCAGATGGAGAAACCTAAACAGGAAAGGCTTCAAAGAAAAGAAGGAGAAGAGTCCAATCGTATGCTACGAATGCAAAAAGCCAGGACACTTCAAATCAAAATGCCCAGATCTCGACAAGAGCAAGGACAAGAAGAAGAAATTCTTCAGCAAAGGAAAGGGCAAGAAAGTTCTGATGTCCACATGGGAAGACCTAGACGATGACTCATCATCGGATGATGGAGAAGAAGAGGAAGCACACATATGTCTGATGGCAGACACTTCAACAGACTCTTCTAAACCAGAAGAAGAAGATGAGGTAGACTTTAATGACATAGATTCAATTCAAGAAGCTTATCATGAACTACTTTCAAACTCTTCTATTTTGTCAAAGGCCTACAGAACTTTAAAGAAATCATCCAAATCACTTTCAAAAGAAAAAGAAGCTTTAGAAAAAAATGTCAGACAACTTGAAAATGAAAAGGAGGATTTACAGAAAAAGTTTACAGAGCTCTCAAAGCAAAATGAAATTACAAATATGGAGAGGCGAACTCTCTGGAATGATGCTGCTCGAGCCCATGAATCCTGTGAGGATTCAAGGACTAGAGAAAGAAATCTTTCCATAGAGATTCGAAATCTCAACGCAGAAAACAAAAGGCTAGTTGAGAAGCTTCTGAAAGTTGAAGTAGATACTTCCTTAAGAGGTCAACCACAAGATGTTGTAAAACTTCATAAAGAAATTGACAGCCTAAAGAAGGATCTGTCAAACTTTGTCAAGGGCTCTAACAACCTCAAAAAGCTTTTAAAATATGAAGGTTGTAAGAGACCAAATGACAGGTCAGGACATGGATATAAGGGAAAGAAATATATTCATGACGAGGAAATAGATGTTTGCTACTTCTGTGGGAAACCTGGACATATAACGTCCAAATGCAGACACCTGCCTAAGAAGGGAGCATTCAATGCCCTTCGAGCTAACAAAAAAGGACCCAAGTCAATTTGGGTACCTAAGGATAAAATTGTTCCTGTTGCAGACATGCTTAACAGCAGGAAAGAAACTCCAATCATGGTACCTGGACAGTGGGTGCTCACATCACATGACAGGAGAAAGGTGTATGTTCCAAAGCCTCCTACCCAAGACTGGTGGGACAGTCACTTTTGGAGGGAATCAGAAAGGGATGATAGCTGGCGTAGGTAAGATTGGTATACCACCCTATCCTTGTATTGATAAAGTTCTTTATGTTAAAGGTCTTAAACATAATCTACTTCGCATAAGCCAATTATGTGACAGTGGATATGATGTTGCCTTTAACAAAGGTGAATGTACAGTCAAAAACTCTGATGGATCCCTTCTCTTTACCGCAAAGAGGCAAGGCAATCTGTATAAGATTAAACTTGGGGAACTATCAAGTCAAAATGTATCATGCCTAGTTTCTGTACAAGAAAATCATTGGTTATGGCATAAAAGACTTGGTCATGCAAGCTTGAGATTAATCTTAAAGCTGAATAGGCACAACCTCGTAAGAGGACTACCAAGTATGTCATATAAAGATGATCTTCTTTGTAAAGCTTGTCAGAAAGGGAAACAAGTGAAAAGTTCTTTTCAAAGTAAAAACATTGTTTCCACTTCTAGACCTCTTGAGCTGTTACATATTGATCTGTTTGGAGCCACAAGAACAGCCTCGGTAAGTGGTAAAAGATACGAATTGGTTATAGTGGACGACTATACTAGATGGACATGGGTCTTATTCCTATCCCACAAAGATGAGTCCTTCAAGGCCTTTTATAACCTCTGCAAAAGAGTTCAAAATGAAAAAATAGTATGCATTACTTCTATCTCGAAGTGATCATGGGGGAGAATTCGAAAATGAAAGTTTTCAAAGGTTCTGTGAGGATAATGGTATCCTTCACAACTTCTCAACACCTAGAACACCACAACAGAATGGTGTAGTTGAGAGGAAAAATAGGTCACTCCAGGAGATGGCCAGAACCATGTTGAATGATAATTCAACCCCTAAACACTTCTGGGCTGAAGTAGTGAATATTGCCTGTTATTTACAAAACAGAATCTATATAAGGCCGATATTGAAAAAGACTCCATATGAATTGTGGAAGGGTAGAAGACCCAACATATCCTACTTCCATCCATTTGGATGTCAATGTTTCATTCTGAACACTAAGGATAACCTGAGAAAATTTGATTCTAAGTGTGATGAAGGAATACTGCTTGGATATTCTGAAACTTCAAAGGCATACAGAGTTTATAACTCTAGAACCTTAGTTGTTGAAGAAGCTATCCATGTGAAGTTTAATGACAACATGCCTGATAAGGAATTATCAGAGCTGGACAAATCATTTGCAGATCTCAGATTGGACGATGCAAGTAAGTCATCAGATTCGTCCAACCATGATGTCTCAGTTGAAGAGTCAAATGCAACACTGGACGGTCCAGTCGCAGAACAAAGAGAACCAACTGGACGCAACTGGCAAATGAAGAAACATCATCCATAGGAGCAAATCATTGGAGAACCAAAAGATAGAGTCAAAACCAGATCTTCACTTCAACGACAGCAAGGTCACACAGCATTCATATCTCAAATAGAACCTAAGACTGTGGACGATGCCTTAGAAGATGAAGGCTGGGTCAAAGCAATGCAAGAATAACTTGACCAATTTCAAAAGAACAATGTCTGGAAGCTAGTAGAACTCCCCAACGACAAAGAAGCTGTAGGAGCAAAGTGGGTGTTCAGAAACAAGCTGGACGAAGCAGGTAATGTTGTGAGAAACAAAGCAAGGTTGGTAGCAAAAGGTTACTCACAACAGGAAGGTATAGATTATACTGAAACTTATGCTCCCGTTGCACGTCTAGAGGCAATTCGCATTCTACTATCATTTGCAGCTCATAGCAACATGAAGCTATATCAAATGGACATAAAAAGTGCATTCCTCAATGGACTCATAATGGAAGAAGTCTATGTGGAACAACCCCCAGGATTTGAAAGTGATGCTTTTCCAAACCATGTTTTTAAACTTAACAAAGCCTTATATGGGTTGAAACAAGCCCCTAGAGCTTGGTATGAAAAACTCAGCTCATTTCTGTCAGAAAATGGTTTTTCAAGAGGAAAAGTAGACACTACATTATTTCGCAAAGACTACTCTTCTGATTTTATTATTGCACAAATATATGTTGATGATATCATATTTGGTGCCACTAATGAGTCTCTCTGTGAAGAATTTGCCAAATTAATGCAAACAGAGTTCGAGATGAGCATGGTGGGTGAGCTGAAATTCTTTCTTGGACTTCAAATCAAACAAACTGAAAAGGGAATATATATACATCAGACTAAGTATGTCAAAGAGCTGCTAAAGAAGTACAAGTTGGACGATGCAAAACCAATGAAAACTCCTATGCATCCAACAACAGTACTTGGACTGGACGACAACTCAAAGAAAGTAGATAATACTCTATACAGAGGAATGATAGGATCACTCATATACCTCACAGCGTCCAGACCTGACACCATGTTCAGCGTATGCTTATGTGGCAGATTTCAATCTGACCCAAGGGAAGTTCATTTAACTGCTATTAAAAGAATCTTTCGATATCTTGCTGGAACCACTAACCTTGGGTTATATTTCAAAAGGCAGAAAGATTTCAGGCTAATAAGATACTGTGATCCTGATTATGCTGGAGATCGAATTGAAAGAAAAAGCACCAGTGGAGGGTGTCACTTCATCGGTGGTAATCTAGTCTCCTGGACATGCAAGAAGCAAGGAACCATTGCTCTGTCCACTGCTGAAGCAGAGTATATTTCAGCTGCAAAATGTTGTTCTCAAATCTTGTGGATCAAACATCAACTTGAGGACTACAACATATATGAGAGTAACATTCCTATCTTCTGTGATAGTAAAGCTGCCATAGATCTCTCTAAGAATCCCATATTGCATTCAAGGGCCAAACATATAGAGATCAAACATCACTTTATAAGAGACCATGTTCAAAAGGGTACTGTGGAACTACACTTTGTAATCACAGATAATCAGCTTGCTGATATATTCACCAAACCCCTTACTGAAGACAAGTTAATCCTTCTAAGGAACAAACTTGGCATGGACTCTGTAAAGGAATGATTAACATCTACATGATGCGTCCAATAAAATCATAGCGTCCAAAGGACATGTCGTCCAAGAAACACTAGAGTCATGCACATGCATTGCATATATCTCACTTAAGTCCAATATCTGGACGATGCTTTTATCTTAGCATTTTTTTATTATTATTGTTCAAATGATCAAAACGGTTTGTTTTAAGAGTAAGTATGAGCTAATACTCTATGCTGAGTCACCAAAATGTTAGTAACCGAACACATTTACCCACATTCTTCGCACGTCTCATCATGGAGGGTTTTATGGCGTCATTTACATTTCAAATATTCAAAAAGCCCAAAACCGTTTCATATTCTCCAAACAAAGCCCAAATATACACTTATCAAATCATCACAGAAAATCACCACCGTACCCATCTTCTCTGAGATTATCATCACCCTTAAGCACTCTCTCTCTCTCTCTCAGAAACCCAAAACCCTCTCAGAAAACCTAAAAATCCAAACTTTTCTACCATGTTGAACTTTGCAAGCTCAAGCAACTCGGAACTCGACGTCCTCACTTACCCTGAAACCACAGTTGTCTGCCAAGGTGCTGCTACAGTGCACATTGAGCACTTCTTCGACATCGAAAAGCTTGAGAAGCTGGGACTGAACCTGAACGAGAGCCTTCTGAAGTGTGGAATCAGAGGCTACTTCAATGAAAACCAGAAGATATTCCCTGAGTTGATCAGAATGTTCTGGAGAAATGCCAAGTTCCAGAGCCCAAGGGAGCTCGTGGCCACGGTTCTTGGACAAGAGGTGACACTGTCCACCGAGACCATTGCAAAGGTAACTGGTTGCATTAGGGAGCACAACCAGTACAGAACAGACTGGGCCAAGCAGTACGACAATTACGTTGTGACTGTGCTTTGTAAGACCAAATCCACCGACTCAATAAGGATTGAGTACAGGAACCTGTGTGAGGAAGCAAAAATCTGGCAGCAGGTGTGCAACAAGAGTATCCTGCACAAAGCTGGGTCTAAGGACTCAGTCACGGACTTACACAAGTTCGTGATATTCCATATTATCCAAGGTATTCCCTTCAACCTCCCTCACACCATTTACGTCAATATCGTGAGAATGATGAAGTCTGTTGGTGGCAATGATGACATTTTCTACGCCGCCCTGATGAACAAGATCTTCTGGGACCAGAAGGTCTATCAACGCTTCTTTGATGAACTGGAAGAAGATGTTTACGAAGCTATTGTGAAGAAAGGGCCAATGGTAGCAACACAACAACTATTTGGTGAGTCCAACATAAAACCTATGAAGATCAAGCTAACAGCCAAGGTCTTAAGGGACCTGGACGAAGACACCATCAACAAGCAACGACATGAACAGAGCAAGATCATCTCCAATAATGATGAAGAGGAGATTGATCTTCTTGGTATTGGCAAAAAGATCAAAAGGTTGATGGAGGAACAAGAGAGCAGAAAGATCACACGACAAATGTCTCTGAAGCATGAGGAAGATGCTGAAAAGGAGAGAAGAACCAAGAAAAGACATGCTGACACGTCCACTGCTCAGTTCCCAGCAGAGAAGCGTCCAAGGACTGATGCGTCCAGACCTGCTCAAGCTGAGCAGCGTCCAAAGGCAGCACCAGTAAAGCTTGCTCCAGAAAAGCAAAAGGTTAGGAAGCTTCAACTACTGAACGACTCTGATGATGATGACCAGATCCCAATTGGTCAAATCATGAAGAAAGCAGAGGAAACGGAGGAAGCTCAGCAAAAGAAGCAGAAGGTACAACCTGCTAAACCAGTTTCCTTTCCTTCTAACGTGCCGCAATGAGTCAAGACTCAGGCAGTAAGGCCAAGGAGAATTGCAGTTCTACCACCTTCCTCTCAAGACACCGACAACATATCCACCAGCACCCTACTACCAGCAACATCCAGTGCTCCATCCACATCAACAACCCAGCATCCAATTCTTTGCTTGGACTTGTCCAAGTTTGTACGTCCAAGGGATGCATGGAGGGATTCCTGGTCCCCATGGACTATACCCCCCAAGCAGAAAACCAAAGAAGAAGAAGACAAAGAACGTTTCCCGGTTGCATTCCTTACACGAAATGAACAGAATTACTGTAAGAGAAGTGATGTGATCCGGAGGCCTCTACAAGAGCCCTTGAAGAGGCATTTGACTACTGTCTCAGCACCAGAGTGGACGAGGTATGATTACGCTCATGTTCTTTCAGCTGACTATGCTGCTATGCCAGAAGGAGCGATCATCAGCAACCCTCTGCCCAATTGGACGAGAGAAGTGTATCCACACTTGATCCGCATGCCTCATCCTTACTCCTGTCCAACTAGAACTCAGCAAAGAGTGCATCCAGCAGCAGCAGAACTGCCTGAACCAGAAGTAGAGGTTGCTTCTCAACTCACAAAGACGGTTACGGAGTAGAAAGGGAAGGCTCCAAGAAAGAAGAAGGCACCGTCCAAGAAGCCCCCTGTTAGCAGGGATATTAAACTGGCCGCAGAGTTGCAGTTGGCCATTAAAGAAAGTCTGGACCCTTCCATATCGACGCAGCATCCAGATGTAAGGTGGGTCAAGGATGTTTGCCTCTGGACTCCCATCACAAAATTCCTGCCTCTACCTGCTAGAACTCCAGTGCTAAACTTCCAGCCAGGCGACTATGATGAACTTGGAAAACTTCTGCAACAAATGTATATACCAAACCAAGCCATCGCCTACCCACCAAACCTTCACATAAGCCGCGCCACAGAAATAAAGTTTGTACCAGACAGGGTATGTCCCAGACTACCCTTATATGATGCTGGTCGGAAGAAAGGCTACAAGTTCTACGGCATTGAGATGCCAAGCAGGGAAGAGAAAGTTGAAACCCTGCAAAAATCCTCTCATACCTGGGGTCATCTGTTTGACAAGACTGGTAAGCTTACACGTTCACTTGGAACGTTTGATTCCATGACCTTTTGGCGCCAGATCTTATGGAACGACTCCCAGAAGGCCTCCTCCTCCGGCAACTCCAAGGATGACTTTGTTCATCCCCCTCATGGTCTTGAGGGGCTGCGTCCAGTGAAGACTCACCACTTCTCAGACGCCTTTGCCTGCTTTCTAAAAGATTCAGATGATTATCTGGAGTTAATGAAAACATTGCCAATAATCAGAAGCAACAAAGTGTTTGATCTTCGAACACTGGATCGCACAGAGTTTGTGGAGGAACTCCAAACTCTGCATGAGGAGTACAATGTAGAAGAAGCCACAGCAGCAGAACAAGCTCATCTAGAGCAGCTGGCTATTGAGGAAGTTGAGATCGCAACCACAGAAAAGGAAGTTCAGGTTGCCAAGTCGAAAGCTACACAAGTGGAGTTGGATGAAGCATCTGCCAAAGTAACAAAGGTGCTAGCTCATCTTGACCTGGACCCGTCTGTACCAGTGGACGTGGAACACTTTGTCACTTCACATGAAGAACCTACCGTCCAATCTGGAGAGTCCAAGGATGATAGAGAGCCCGTTGTTGAAGCATCCAAGCCCACGGAATCAACTGCAGCAAAGCCTACTGCTGAAGATATAACCAGCTTCCCCATTGTTGATGCATCTACTGAAGCTCATTCGGGTACACGTCAACTGGTTCCCACAGGATCTTCAAGTCCAAGGAGCATCCATCCCTTACGATTTGCTGAACCTTAAGGGGTCTCAGAAGATCGTGTTCACGAGATAGTGCAACAGGCTCTGAGGCAACAACAGCTGGAAACCGAAGCAGCTATTTATGCATTTCAGCAAAGGCAACAGGTTGAGGCTGCTCAACATCGTCTGATGCTACAGAATGCCATCACTGAACAGTTCATGAGCCTCTCCCAGACGCTTGTGAACCAGATTCAAAATACAGCAGCCACCTTGCTTGGACAAGTTGCTCATGCAGTTCCACCCGTCCAACCACAACCTCATCAACCAGCACCACCTATACAAGCGCCACTAGAACAACCACCACCACCACCACATGAACCACCTCCACAGCCATAAGGTGACCATGATGGTCCAGTCATTTTTCAATCTTTCAAACCCATTTTTGTTAATGACAAAGGGGGAGAAATTGGAATTTTGATGTCATAGAAGTATATAGCTAAAACACTCTGAATATTTTTTTTATCAAAACATCTTTAATACATGAGGTGTTTATTTCATAATTTTCGCATCCATATCCTTGATATGCTTTACACTCTGATATCTGTTATATCTGACATATTCTTTCTATTTATTATTCTCTGTTATCAGATGCATAAGAAATGATTGAACTCAGGGGGAGTACTTCATTTCACATTTATACACTGGCATAATATAATCATCTCTGACTTGATTCATTGTATTCATATATGATTATATGATTGTTAACATCAAAATTTAACATTATTTGTCATCATCAAAAATGGGGAGATTGTTAGGTTCTAAGACCTTGGACGATGTCCAACCCCTCGAATTTCGGTTTTGATGATAACAATTAAAGGATAAATTTTGAAGTATCTAATGATCTTGTTTGAGTGTTATAGGATTTACGTCGTCCAATGCCGCAATGGTATTGTATCTCTCAAACCTCAATGTTATGTTTTAATAAGAAAAGCGTCCAAATGTGTTTTGTAAGAATACTACAGTCAGCGTCCAATGCTCCTGTGAGAGCAAGCGTCCAATGACTATATAACCCACACTGTAGTTTCTATCTTAAAAAATAATATAATAAGGCAATACGTTTTCAATGGTGATTCTATGTAATGCAACGATTATTCTCTCTCATTCTAATATGTCATTCTATTTGATTTTTCGAATAGTATTGAACAGGAAAAGAGAAGCTTCTCTCTGCAGAAAAAGTACAAGTAGCAGAGGCGCTACATGTACGGCTGTCTCCTCTAACTCTCCACCCTAAGTCAAAACATGACAATGGTCATATGCTTTGGAGATAACCGCTCTTGGCAAAGGAACAGATTCCACAACGGATACTTTGCACCAAGCTGCCTATAAATAGAGGAATGAGCTCATGTATCAGACTGACGAAAAATTCATAAAGAGCTGAATCTCTATCAAAACGACTGGACGATCAACACTTAAGCAAAACAAGCTTTCTACTTAGCTTTTCTAAGCGATTCTGTGTATTCGTACTTATTGTAATATCCTCTCTATAGAGAGTTATTCTTTCCTTCTATACTCAAACAATTCTGTTTGGAAAGCCAGGAGTGACTTAGTGTTAAAGAATACTTGAGTTTGTTTTAATCTCAGGGGGAGATTAAAAGTGTGCCAGGAGTGGCCTAGAGAATACTTGTAGCCAGAAGTGGCAAGGTTAGAATACTTGAGAGTAATCAGATCTTGATTAGTAGAACCCTTCAAAAGTTTTTGAAGGAGAACTGGACGTAGCTCAGTTGAGTGAACCAGTATAAAACTAAGTGTTCTATTCTCTCGCTTTCCAGCTTATTTGCATATCTCTTAAACTATCTCTTCAACATACTACGAAAGTGTTTCTTTACACTTTTTATCTAAAATAATCTTTTACGTGTGTTCTAACGAAAAGCGAGAAAAAGCAGTTTCATTGGACTATTTCTTTTGAACCGCTGGACGACAGCATAATCTTCTGTTTTACTAAGTTCTTGTAAAACTTAAGATATACTATCTTCACATTGGTTAAAGTTTTTCGAAGAAATTATAAATACACTATTCAACATCCCCTTCTAGTGTATTTCTCTGTATCTCAATGATACAGTCCTTTGGACTGTATGTTGAACTTTGTGATAAAATTGTTTGTCTGTGTGATGTGTTCACAAGACTCGAGCGCGAGTACTTGTGAGGACTAGAACTCTGTTCTAGTGTCTGTGGCAAGATTGCCATTTAAAGATAAATGAAACTTGAACAGTGAGCACCATTAATTAGGATGTAAGATTTTATTTTATTAAATAGAAATTAATTAATCAACTCTTTATTTTTATGCATTGGACATAGAAATAAGCATAGGACCTTTGCGTGGAGGAATAAACGGTAAGTATAAAATTGTAAAGTTTTGAGACAGCAAGGAAATACATAAAACATAATAAAATTGTCAACGCGTGGTTAATCATGTTGATTTCTGAGAGTCGTGCAATGGAACTGCGTTGGTGCGGCGATCCGTGGGAACTGCAAGATGAAAAGAGAGTCACGTGGAGTGTTCCAGCTGTGAGAATAAGAAAGAGAGGGGGCAGAGTTTGAAAGGCGTGTCACGACGTAATGTGACGGTCACCCATAGAAAGGTGATGGAGGCAAATGTCCTTGTTCATATGATTTTGAGCAGAGACGGGATCTCGGTCTCGGCGTCTATTCAACCGTCCAGTACCATGTGCAGCGGAACTCCACTGTGATAAGAAACAATAACCCTTGTGAGGAGAGTTGTGGAGGAGTCAGTCCTCCGAGTATTGGATGATCACAGTTGGTACCTGGGAGATGATCGTAAGGCATTGCGACCTTGGAGGGTAAGGCACTGGGTTATGACGATAGATCACATAGTTGACTCGGCCACCCTGACAAAAATACGAGACATCATCGGTTGGTGAGAGCCCACCATAGTACCATGGTGAGAGGTGTACTCCCAACAATCATCCAACTCAATTGTGTAAGACCAATGAGTTCTGGGAGTTCCAGTGGCAGCTGGCCAGTAAGAAAGGATTTACAGAATTAGTGAAAGGAAACGATTAGGACTGCGAGTGTGAACGTTAGAAAACCACATGGCGATGGTGGACAGGATTTTGTTTGTGACTTGTAAAGTCGTTGTTTGTGTGCTGCTTGATGAAGCAGAGAGTTCACCCTTCTGTTTATTTTCTTTTAGGGGCAGATGGCAGCGGAGGACTCAACCCTCCATTGGAGGATTAAGAGCATCTTCGAGAGATGGGTAGCAGTTATGGGCATGGATCACATCTTGGGCTACATCCGATTCGCACGAACGCTCATGTATGACCGTTGGGGCTTAGGATCTCTACATAGGGTGGGAGTTAGAAGATGACTACTCTGAGTCCTAGGATTTTCTTTTCTTTGTCATGTATCTCGTTGGGGTAGACCTAGGCACTCAGATTTCTTTTGTTATGTGTATATGTCAGTCATCATGTCATATGACTATGCTCTAGTTTTCCCGTACTTTGCCTTTCTACGTGTTTACTGTTATGCTTCGGGAGTACATTATGTTAAACACTTTCAGATATGCATATGTTATATTTCAGTTAAAATTATCATTTGTATTTACTTATTTCTACTTATTCGAAAACTTAAAACCGTTCATTTGCAATCAAAATAATGCTACGACCTTTTCTGCCAAATTATATTTATGCATTATAAGTATTAAAACGAAGCACAACTTTCAAAATTAAAATTGAGGAAAAAGTTTGTTTAAAATATATATATATATATATATATATATATATATATATATATATATATATAAACATAAAATCCCAATCATGTTTTCTTAATTTCACTAGATTTTCGTAAGTAAATTAATAAAAATGATTTATGAAATAATTAATTGAATTAAACCTCGCATATTTACCATTATAGAAATTAGGGTGTTACAGCTTTATTCTGGAAGCAGCCCTATGAGTGTAACCTTCTTAATTTTTCTCAAAATTTTATTGATGCTGAGATCCGCAATGCTGGTGATCCTGTTTGGCGCTTGACAGGATTCTATGGTTACCCCGAAAGAGACAGAAGGAAGGATTCTTGGGATTTGTTGCGTCATGTAGCCAGTCTCTCTTCTCTCCCCTGGTGCATATTTGGAGATTTTAATGATCTTCTTTCTCAAAATGAGAAGATTGGCAACCGTGATCACCCAAATTGGCTTATTCAGGGTTTTCGCAACACCATCACTGATTGTAACCTTCATGATCTTCCCATGGAAGGATACAAATACACTTGGGCTAGGAGGAAAGGTAAACCTGATGCAATAGAGGAAAAACTGGATCGTGCCTTGGCAACAATTGAATGGATAGACCTATTCCCAAATTTCAATCTTTCAAATATTGTGGCTTCCAAATCAGATCATTCACCTATTCTAATCAAGCTCAGCACCAATTCAAATCATTTTTATCGAAGGCAATTCAGATTCGAAAACTCTTGGTTGCTTGAACCACAATTAGATCATGTTGTGGAGAAGGGATGGTTTAACTCATTGAATGATGACCTGTTGTCTAAGATTGAAAGTTGCACTGCTGAGATGAATCAATGGGGACGTCAAATCCGAAATGTCTACCGTTCCAAAATAGATCAATGCCGCAAAGAATTGGAGTTCCTTCGTGAAGCCTTTGATCAAGATTCAGCAACCCGTTATGAAAAAGTCAGTGAAGATCTAAACAATTTGATTGCACAGGAAGAAGCTTACTGGAGGCAGAGGGCAAAAGTATACTGGCTAAAAGATAGGGATGTAAATTCTCATTTTTTTCATTCTTTTGCTTCGGCCAGAAAGAAGACAAACTCTATTACCTCTTTGGCTAGTGATGATGGTATGATCTTATCAAATCACAATGACATTTGTAATGCAGCCAAGATTTATTTTGAAAATTTGTTCAATGGAGGAAATGTAGATGTTGATCCTGTTATAAATGAAATTCCAGTTTCTCTTTCTTCTGATGATAATATTTCCCTTCTTGCACCTTTTTCATTAGAAGAATTTAAAACTGCCCTTTTTGAAATGGATTCTAATAAATCTCCTGGACCTGATGGCCTTAACCCAGCATTTTATAAAAAAAAAATTGTCACCTTTGTGGACCAGAAATTTTTTCTTCTGCTATTTCATGGCTTGAAAATGGTTCTTTCCCCAAACAAATAAATTCAACCTCCATTGTCCTTGTCCCCAAAATAAATAACCCTCAAAATATGAAAGATTTCATACCCATTTCCCTTTGTAATGTCCTCTACAAGATTATTTCTAAAACCCTAGCCAACTGCCTGAAACCTATCCTTCAAAAATGTATTTCCACTGAACAGTCTGCTTTTGTTGAAGACAGGTCAATTCTTGATAATGTCCTCATTGCATCAGAGATCATTCATCATATGAGATGCAAGACAAGAGGAAAAACTGGTGAAGTGGCTTTGAAAATTGATATAAGTAAGGCTTTTTATAGAGTTCAATGGTCTTATTTGTTTCATGTCATGGCCAAAATGGGATTTCATCACAAATGGATTGGTTGGATTAGAATGTGTTTGGAAACTGTTCACTACTCTGTTAGGATTAATGGGGATTCTATAGGACCTATTTCTCCAGAGAGAGGACTTAGGCAGGGTGACCCACTGTTGCCTTACCTCTTTATTCTTTGTACTGAGGGACTATCAGCTCTTTTAAAATCCAGTGAGAGGAGAGGTGTTATTCATGGTATCAAGGTGTGTAGAGGGGCTCCTATCCTCTCACACCTTTTATTTGCTGACGGTTGTTTCTTGTTTTGCAGGGCAGATGAGCAGGAGACAACAAATCTTATCAACATTCTTGATACCTATGGAAGAGCTTCTGGCCAAATGATCAACTATCAAAAATCTGAGATTTTCTTCAGCTCCAACACTTCTCATACCATAAGGCAAAAAATCATGACTACTATTGGTGTTACTTGTCAAATTGGCTCGGGGAAATATCTTGGTCTTCCCTCTATCATTGGGAGAAACAAGAAAGCGGTGTTTGGATTTCTTAAAGATAGATTCTGGAAGCGCATCAACCATTGGTCAGGAAAGCATCTTTCAAAAGATGGCAAAGAAACACTCATAAAATCTTGTGCTCAAGCTATTCCTAGCTATTGTATGAGTGTTTATTTGCTTCCTCTGTCATTGGAGGATGAATTGCAAAAAATGTTAAACTCATTCTGGTGGGGTTCTAAAGGAGGAACAACGAAAGGAATCAAATGGATGAATTGGGAGAAGCTGACTATGAAAAAGGAATTTGGAGGCATGGGCTTTCGACATCTCCATGGTTTCAACTTAGCCATGCTAGGGAAGCAAGGTTGGAAATTTTCTACAACCAAGATGCTATTGTTACAAAGGTGTTCAAAGCTAGATATTTCCCGAATGGGGAGTTTTTGGATGCTCAATTAGGGCACAATCCAAGTTATGTTTGGCGTAGCATCCACGATTCACAGGCTTTGGTAAAAGAAGGAATGAGATGGAGATTAGGAAGTGGCCACAAAGTAAATGTTTGGACTCAACCATGGCTTCGTACACCTCAAGGACCTTATGTTTCAACACTTGCCCCTCTCGGCCTTGAAGATCTTCAAGTAAGCTCTCTTATTAATCATATTGAAAATACTTGGAGACTGGATATTATTGCACAATTATTCAATGGCACAGACTCACATGAAATCACAAAGTTGCCTCTTTTAAATGTTGATTCACAAGATGAATTTATTTGGAGATTTAGCCCACATGGAGATTATACTGTACGTTCAGCATACCATTATCTCATGAACAACTAGATTTGTAATGATCATCTAAAGGTCGTGGGAAATTGGTCTGAACTTTGGCAATTGAAGGTTCCTCCAAAAGTCAAGCATCTGTTATGGCGTATTCTTCGGCAATGCCTCCCTACTAGACAACGTCTTGCTTCAAAGGGAGTTTCTTGTCCTCTTTTTTGTGATTACTGTCATACAAATCCTGAGAATGATTGGCACATTTTGTTTGGATGTGAACATGTAAAGAGCATCTGGCTAGCAGCAAATCTGTGGAATTATATTGCAGCAAAATTTCAGCATGCAGAGGGAACCAAAGAACTGATCTTTGATCTGCTAACTACACTACCGGGTGATCAAAAGACCAAATTTGCTATGACTATTTGGTGTATTTGGCAGAGAAGGAATGATAAAATCTGGGAGGGTAAGGACATGCAACCACAAATCTCCATGTCATCAACCATGCAATTTTACCAGGAATGGTTACATGCACGTAAGAATGTTATTACTTCTACTGTCAGCCAGCAGCCACCTACCATTATCTGGGAAAAACCAAATCAAGGTTATGTCAAATGAAACATTGATGCAGCTCTATTCAAAGATGATAATTGCTTTGGGGTTGGTCTTTGCATTCGTGGAGAGAAAGGGGAATTCATCAAAGCCAAAACCATTTGTCATCATGGTCTTCCTGAACCACGTGAAGCTGAAGCATGGGCATTCTTTCATGCAATTCAATGGACAGCTGATATTGGTGCAAATAAGGTCATTTATGAGTTAGATTGTAAGCCTGTTGTTGATGGCGTGAAATCGAATGTGAGAGGCAGCACAGAGTTTCATAATATTCTATCTAAGTATAAAGTTTCACTAAATTTGATACCAAACTCTTTGGTGAGTTTTGTTAGGAGGCAAGCCAATCATGTTGCCCATTCTTTAGCAAGGGCATCAAGATCTTATGCTAGCATCCAAACTTTTGATCGTATACCATCATGTATTTATTCTCTTATTTGAATGAAATGAAATAATTTAAATTCCCTTAAAAAAAACAAAATATTGTTATGAAAAAATGATTTGACTAATCATTATTATTCTTAGGCAATAATTAAAGATTAAAAATAGAATATTTTATTAAAAACTAATAATTTAATCCTATTAACAACCTATAGGGTTGACGTAGTGGTGTAATGTTCCGCCGCGTTCACATATGGAGGAATGATCTATCTATACTTAAAGATCATTCATTTTAATCTATATATACTTTTTTTAATCCATTTTAGTCTCTATACATACTATTTTTTATCTCTTTTAGTCCCTATCGTCTAAACTCAAAGAGACTAAAAGGATTAAAAGTTATACATATAACAACTAAAAGTATAATAATATAATGGAGTATGTACAAGGATTAAAAGAGATAATTTTAAGTATAATAATTAAAAATAGTATATGTATGATAATTAAAAATTATCGTACATAACAATTATGTTAAATAATAATATAATAGAGAATATATTTTAATATTTTTTAGGCATATAAAATATATTTTAATTAAATTTGTGTATGATGACATGCCATTAATTTTTATTTGTGATTATAATTTGTACGTGTATTGCCTTCATAAATTTACACAATTCTTTATCAGCTTCTAACTTTTAAACCTTGGGAAATTTTGATTATATGAAATATTAAGATGATCAAATCATAAGATTAATACATTTTTTATTCAATTTATAAAAAAAGATGTCTTCAATTTTGGCTAATTTTTATTGGTTATAAAATAAACTCATTTCTGAAAAGCTTTTAAATTAAGATATCAAATGTGTTGTCATTTTTTAAATGTTTAATTACTCATTTAGTCCTTATAGTTACTCAAATTTTACCTTTTAGTCCTTATACTTAAAAATCATCCACTTTAATCTATATACCATTTTTATTCCCTTTTAGTCCTTACCATCTAAATTCATAGGGACTAAAAATGATAAAAAAAAAAATAGCATGTATAAGGACTAAAAGAGATTATTTTTAAATATAATAATATAATTGAATATGTATAATAATATAATGAAGTATGATAAAAAAAATTGTACAACTATAAGGACCAAATGAATATTTAAGCCTTTTATAAATTTATAGCATTATTTATGTCAAACACCTTTTCAATGAAGATAAATATTTTTTAAATTAAATCATGTTATTATTTAAATTTATAACTATAAAAGAATCACAATGGATTTAAAAAAAATCACGAGCTATGACTTTAATTTTTTGAAGTGTATAAATATTTCAAAGAAAAAAATATATTTATTATTAATTTAAAATTAATTAAATTATAAAATATTTAATTATATGATATGAATAATTAGTTATATTTTCAATGATAATTAATTATAATAAGAGTAAATTACACTAATCACCCATTAGGTTTTGTGAAATTACACAAACTCTTCCTTTTTTTTTAACATTTACAGCAATCTTCCTTATAAGGGTACATGGTCTAATATTTGTCAAAATATCAAGGGGGTTAGTGTAACGTATGAGAGATGTCGGTGTAATGTTTTTCAAACAACTAAGGGGAGTTAGTGTAGGGGTAGAAAAAATATTAAAAATTTGTCTAATTTCACGAAATTTTAGGGGTGATTAATGTAATTTACTCTTATACTAATAAAATTTACACATCAAAGGGCTATTTTTTTTTTATTTTAATTAAGATTGATTTTTAAAAAAATTTCAATGTATTACTTTATTTGATTTTATGTTTTTTAATTTGTAGATGTAATTTTAGTTTTTATTTAATTTAGAAAAATAAAAATAAACTTAAAATGTTAATTTACTAAATGAAATCTGATTGAGTTACACTATGTGAATCAAATGACATGGCATGAGGTGATTTCAACTTTGTCAATGGTCTTGAGTTCAAATCTTAAATATGTAACTGTATTAAATACTTGAAGAGAGTTTTAGCAATTAAATATCTGAAAATTTTGTTGATTAATATCTAATTGATAATCTTAAAATATTTTACAAAAACTACATAATAAATATATTAAAATTAATTTATTAATTTTATTTTTATTATAAATAGATTTAAATAAATCTTTAATAGTATCAAAACTAAAAATGGTTAAAATTAATTTTCTATGATAAAGACCACAGGTATTTTCTATAGGAGATCGTCCGACTCAAGTTAGGTAGAATTACAAGAACAACAAAACTCTCTCTCTGAGTATTTACATAGTTGCATACTCAGCACACGACAATTTTGATAAAAAAAATTAATTTGAGAATAAAATTTGCATTATCGATGTATAAAATATTTTTTTTATTATTTTATTCATATTTTTTAAAACCTAATATGTATTTTTTCTATACTTCTTACATTATATAGTATTCCCAACAGGTTAATGTGTCTATCTCATTCAAAAAAAAAATTTGCCTACTACTTCTATAAATACACACACGGGAATAATTTTTTATCTATTATAAAATCAAAAAAATGGATTTCAAATAAATATTATTTGAAATCAATATACTGTCAATATTTTCCTTAGACATAATATAAATTAATTTATTTGTAAGAATTGTGCAAAAGTTGTACATTTAATATTAGTTAAAACATATGTTATTGTAAAATATTAATTATTTTTATCAATATTGTTATTTATTAATATCTCACTTAAATATTTAAATAAAATTACAATGACTATTTAACTCTTTTAGAAAAGGCAAATTTTATAAAAAAAAATTTTTTAACTATAATTAATATTTTTATATAAGTGTATATTACATTAACAAATTAAATTAAAAAAAAGTTAAAGAAATATAGAAAGTTATTTCTAAAATTAATGTTTTTTAGCTAAAAAATATAAAAATATTTAATTAATGAGTTTTATTAAATTAATTGATAAAAAATAAGTTAATTGATGAAAATTATTTTTTTTGTGGTTGAAATAAATTAATTGAAATATAAAAAAAAAACTTGATAAGTAATTTATAATTATTTTTTAATTAAATGGATATTCACTTATTAACTAGGACATGGACAAGTAGTAAAGTGGGTACATACTTTAGGATTATTTAAATACCTTTACATATATATAAAATAAATTGCTCTAATTTATTTTTAGGACACCTATATAAATACCAAACAGTATGGAGGGCTATTGCTCATACCCGTCCCACCTCGCTCCAACCCATTGTCATCTTTATCCAAGCCAATTCATCCACATGTTTGGTGCTAAAAATTATTTTATATTTCAATTTAATTATAAATCTTTAAATAGAAAATAATAATTTAAACCGTTCATGAAAGAAAATTTGATGGCATAATTGAACAATTATGATTATAATTACAATAATTATAGAATAAATAGAAATTTCCTATAAAACACATTATTGAAGAGGAACGAGAAACTTAATTGTGACAAAATTTCAAATTAAGTATTTGTATATATCAAACTAATGGGTGTGCACCCCATTAATAAATTTATTATATATAAACTTATTAGTATATTTACAAGTCATTTTGGAACATGGATAAAAACTAACATAACCCGTGCAATTGCACGGATAATATTATATCAAATTAGTTAATTACATTACATTCAATTTTAATAATAAATTTATAAAATGACATTTGTTAGGTAAAAAAAATAATTAATTAAATAGGTTAAATTTCTTTCTGTAAAAAAAAGGGTTAAATTGATCCACGGGTCTTCATTCTTTTACAAAATTTTCAATTAGGTTCCTAAACTTTTTTTCTTTTAATTGGGTCTCTCATGTTTTATTTATTTTTCGATTGGATCATCCCGTCTAATTATCGTTATGAAAAAATAACCATACCGCAGAACCTAATTAGAGGTGCAGACAGAAATTTTTCACAATTGACTTAGTTGTGCTTACAACATACTCTAGAAGCACCAGTTCACCGTTTGCACATCTAATTAGGTGTATGCGGTTAATTTCTCATTATGACAATTAGACGGAAGAACCCAATTGAAAAAAATAAAAGTTTAGGGACCTAATAAAATTTAGTAAAAGTATGGGAACCCGCAAAATAATTAAACTAATTAAATATATAATTATGATTTTTAAATTTAATTTCAATTTTATCATGTGAATTATTTTAAAAATAAAAAAATAAGTATATTTATTGTTTGGTTCTGAACTAAATGTTTAATTTTAAATCATATATTTTTTTTTAGTTTTAAACAAATAATTATATAAATAAATTATTTTATAAAATGCATAAAAATGAACATAACTCATGCGAATGCACAGATATCTTACTAGTTGGATTTTGAAACTGCAACCCATGAGGATCCTATTCAATCATTCATCCCATTAGACTTTATTGCTCATTTAGACTGCCTGCAGTACCTCATATGTATGGACCAAGCTTTCCCTGCCGTTTCAACTTGTACGTACGCCACACCTGCTAGGATGTAACAGTGTACAATCGATGTCTGTTTTTAATTTTATTTTTTACATTTCTTTTATCTTCACTACGTTCAAGCCTTCAAGGAGAGAGTCAGAGGAAAGAATCGGGTGTAGGGACACCATAATCCATCCATTGCAGGGTGTATTTATAGCTCAAACAAGAGAAACTAAATATATTTTAAAGTAAATGAGTGGGCTTTGATTTTGGTCTCCGGAAAATTTTCTCTTTGATTTTCATCCTTCCAAAATCTGAAGTAACTGTTCATGGTCCCTAAAAAATTAGTAAATTTTGATTTTAGTCCCTGTAAAAATGTTTATTTGATTTTCATCCTCCAAATTTGGGCCTTAATGTTTATTTTTTGGTAGATAAATAACATTCATTTTAGGAATTTAGAAGAAAAAAAATAGAATTAAGTGTCACATGCTAACATGGTACCACAAACACTAGTGGGTGTTCCTAGGATGGTTAATTGATTTTTCATTAAACATATAAGTAGTTAACGAGTATCACATAAATAGTAGGGACAAAAAATAATGATTTCAATTTTTGAGGGATGAAAATCAAAGAAATATTTTTACAAAGACTAAAATCAAAACTCATTTATTTTATAAGGACTAAAAACATATTTAAGCCTATTTTAAATATTTTCCTTTTTTATAATTTAGGAATGTACGACATATAAAAGTTTAGGAATGTAAAGTTATGTTAGTCAATTTGTCAATTTAGGTCCTCTCAATGACGAATGTTACCGTGGACCGTGGACTACCTTTATAGGTGATCTACCATGCACAATCTTTATTCACCGTAGGATTGATCTAGTCCCCATATTTGTATCATACATCCCCCCACTAGATTCTCATCTCCAATTTCAATTCCCTTATGTTTATTAGTCTGTGTGGTGCCGCTCCCCACACCATAAACTTAAACGGCGATGCACCCTTGATAATTGCATTTTATACTTACCTTTTTGGTACATATAAGTGCAATTATTTCATCTATCCCTTATTTAAACCCTTGTTTCTACCTCTTTTTAGCTAAAAAAAGATTTAGTTTTTAGATATATATTTAGTTATGTAAATTTAGAATTTAGTCTCATATTTTAGTATTTTTTTTATACATAGAAATTGAATATGAGTTTTGGAGTAGTTCAGGATCAAGGTCATAGTAGAAAGTTCTGATCGGCCCATTTGAAATTTTGTCTAGCCCAACTGAACACAAGACAGAAAGCAATCATTCTCTAGAAGAAATTCTGGCCCAGCTGAAATTAGTGTCAGCTGGGCCGAAATCAAGTCAGTAACACTTCATTTGTTAGAGGCAATTTCAGCCCAGCTGAAATAGTAGGCCAACCCAACTCGAAAACTGACAAAGAGTGACTAACTTTGAGAAAGGAAGTCTAGCCCAGTCGGACTATTTGGTGAGCCCAACCGGAATTGTTCTAGTGAACATTACTGAAGTTCCGGCCCAGCTAAAATATGTCGCGTTGGCACTTTATGGGTAAAAGACAAAGTTATTAAAGGGGCTTTTTAGAGAGAGAATAGAACATTCTTCTCTGACCTAGGTTGTGGAACAAGTGCAGCTGTGTGGAACACTCCCAAGACTCAATTTTTCATCTTCATCCCTTCTCACCATTTTGATGCTCCTCTCAACTATGAGCAGTTGAGCTCCCTTTCATTAGGGTTTGATGTAACTAAACCCAAACTCAAGTATATCTTTTTGAGTTATTAATACATGTTTATTATTCACTGTTAAGTGCTTTCTCCTTTGCTTAATGCTTGCTTGTGGCTTGATCAACCCTTTGCTTGATTTTTATGGTCTAAATGCGATTGGAAAATGTAATTGAACTATAAATAGGAGAAGAGCACCTAATGGGTCTTGTATCTAGGAATAGAGCAAAGCCCATTAGTCACCTTTGACTCCTTTTCTTAAAGCGAGTAACTTGGCTAAGCTATGCAAGGGATTGGTAGCTTAGTCAAGGGACTTAAGCTCTTCTCGTAAGGAATTAGGGATTAAGCATTTTTATTAGTTGGTGATAACATACGAATGATAAACATTGATTAATAACTTGTGTATGCATGAGGGAGTGGTTTAGTGAAGTCGAACCCCAACACTCATCATCATCGTTTCTCGCAACTCCTTTCTGCAATCTAGATCTTTGAGAATCAAAACCCCTTTTATTAGTTTTATTTCCAAGTTTATATCTTTATCTTTACTCTTAACCATTGTCATTTCAAGTTCTCTTTATATTTTTCTTAGTAAGTAAAAAGTGTGTAAATTGCCAAAGATTTAACAAGTCCCTTGGGAAAACAATAATTAGACTTCCATTTTATATTACTTATACGACTTGGTACACTTGCCAATGACGTAACAAATTTCTAACGCCGTTGCCGGGGACTTGTGTCTCAATATTTGGCAATTTTGCATTTTCTATTTACCTAGGCTTCATTCTTTTATTCTTTTATTCTTTCATGTTAATTTTGCTTTAGTTTATTAGTTTGTTTTAAATTTTGTACTCTAGTCCCTTGTGTTTCTTTGAAGTCTATGCATGCAGGATAGAACCTTGGAAGAACTCTTAATGATCCATTGGGGACTCTTGGAGTATTCCGCTCACACGATAGGGACTTTTTAGCAACCATCTAGAGATGTTGTCCGAGCATCTTGAAATCATGCGATTGAGGGTCAGTCACCCACAACCTATCAATTGTGATTTTTGTGGAGAAGAGCATTTAAATGGTGATTGTCATAATCAAACACTATCATCAATCCTTATAAAGCATTTAAAGTTCTAACTAAAAATATCAAACATTCTTAAGTTATCGAAATACACCAGCCAAATATGAAAGTCTTAAAAATTAAATATTTTAAGTGTTAATTTCAAACAAGTTTTCTAAATCTTAGCAAATTGAAAATGAAAACTATTTAAAAAAATGAAAACAAAAAATAAAAATAGAAAATATTTTTGCAAACCAAATGCCCCCTAAAAATATCAAAATCAAACACTATCATCGATCCTTATAAAACATTTAAAGTCCCAACTAAAAATATCAAACATTCTTAAGTTATCGAAATACACTAATCAAATATGGAAGTCTTAAAAATTAAATATTTTAAGTATTAATTTTGAATACACACATAAATACTAAATAGAAAGTACATCAAATATCTAAATAATCAATTATCAATAATTTTCAATAACCATATTTGATTCTATATTAAAAACCACCATATGTACCCAAAAAAAATATATGTACCAAAATATTAAAAACCACCATATATCTGACTTCATCATAAACTGTCCGTGGATCATCTCGTTAGCTAGCGGATCAACTTAACTTATTTAGCACACTGATTATGCTTACTGAGCTAAAACAATACTTGCATCGATTGGACTCCATATTAAGAGGCACGTACCCCCACACAAACTGGGGTTTAAATGGGTCATTTGCAAGTCTTGACTCGTATACCCAACTCTAAATGTAGGTTGAGCTTGGGTGAAATATTATCAAGTTTGTTTAGAGTTTGCTTTGAATTGATTTAAATGAAATTAATTTTTAACCATTCAGTATGTTAAGATGTCGTCCTTTTAAACTTAACTAAGCTATATGTTTTATTTTTAAAAAAAATATTTTTGTTAAAAATATGAAATATTTTCACTTTTAATTGGTTTTTAAAAAGTGATGAGATGATCCAATAGAACTAAGCGTGGAGGAGTATAGCAAAAGAAGTAATGACACTTGCAAGACTTTAACACAAGCCAAAAGGGATGTTTGACAAAGTTAGAAGACAATGACACTTGCACGCATGAGAAGGGAGTCTTGGTATTGTTAGTTAAGAGTGATTAAAGCTGAGGCTTGTAGCGATTACCAACTCTAGTGGATTGGTGACCATTAGCAGTCACATCTTAGATTCGAAGGCCATAAAATTTGTGTTGCTACATCTAGGATCAACAATTGGGGTTTATTCTATAGTGCTTAGAACCTTTTAAAGAGACATTGCTTTTTAAATGTGATTACACTATTTTTGTAATATGTGTTTATGTGAGGTTTATGTCATTTTTATTTTTAAATTTAATTTAGGTTTAAATATGTTTTTGGTTTATCAAATTTAGGTTACTATTTTTTTTTCCTAAATTTAAATTTTCTATTTTTAGTCGCTCAATTTTAAAAAATACCATTTTTAGTCCTCTTGCAGTAAAAAAATTGCTACAAATTATGCATCAAAAGCACAAAAAAATAAGTCAAAAGCGACTAAACAAAGCATTTTTTGAAATTGAGAGATTAAAAAAAATAAATTTAAATTTAAGGAACAAAAAATAACAGTGACCCAAACATATTTGTATTGTTTAATATTTTTAATATTTTAATATGTATTTTTATTATAACTTTAATTTTTATGTACTGTTAGTATAAATATTTTTATACTGTTAATTAATAAGAAATTATAATAAGTATGACTTCTAAAATGATTATTATAAAAATCAATAAATTTACCATATAAATATTTCAAATAGTTAAAAGAGATTTCTATAAAGGTTAAAAGGACAGAGCCATTATGTGTAACTTCAACGAATCAAAGGAGTATAAGTGTATTTTGTTCTTTAATTTTTATTATTATAAATTAAAAAATATTAAAAATCAAAATCACACATTAATTGTAATAAATAAATAAGCAATTAAACTTTCATTTTACATTGTTTAGTATTATTATTTCCCAAGGTTTCCAAATTCCATGATTCTTTTATTTTCATTATATAAACAAATAAGCAATTAAACCACGTCACAGGAAGTGTCGGAAATAAAGTATAAGAGGTCACAATTTTACTGGCTCCTCTCATCCACGAAATGCTATTTACAGAACACAGTGAAAAGTCGTAACTCTTGTAAATTCTTCCACGGTTAAATTCTCCCACGAATCTAGCATGCCATTGTGTCTTTATGCATACTCTAGCGCACGTGAGAATATCTTCGCATACTCCATAGTTTCTTAATAGTATTAATTATTACTAAAAAAAGTCAATTGGATCGGACTTATATTATTAAACGACTTATGGAAATAGAACCCTCTTGTACCAGATTGAGATCAATTTGTACAGAGTATCCCATGTATTATGTATTATTATGTGACGGAGGAATAGATGTGATGTAATATATATTATATTATATTATAATATTGCATATTATATATTGAGTCCCAAACCCAATGTTTTGTAAGACTCTAACCAGTTCTGAACACACACACAGACACTGAAAATGGATTTGAGTGAGTTGAGAAAAGCGGTGGAAGAGGTGGAACTGGTGGACGCTCATGCTCACAACATAGTTGCTCTTGAATCCAACTATGCTTTTATCCATGCCTTTTCTGAAGCCTATGGTGATGCTGTTACTTTCTCACCACACACTCTGTCTTTCAAGGTAACTCAACTTCTTCTTCTACGCTCTGTTATTTTTCAACACCTTGGTCAATGGTCAATCACTCTCTACTCTCTAACTTTTTGGTACACCTGCTTCATCTACGCTCTGTCACGGTGTTGGAGGAACATTTTCTTTTGGTTTTTAATTTTTTTTGTATTGTTCTGTGCTGCGAATTTAGAGGGGTGTAGATTGATATTTCTAACAGTCAAAAAGTCAACGGCTCTGAACTAACTTGGGTTGATAGGCTGTCTCATCTGTGAACCTTCACTCAGTGTTTGGTTATCTATGTATTTCTTGTGGACAAGCTTATTGCAGGATGCCACATTTTTTGTGAAAAAGGAGTGTTTATTTGACATTCAAAAGGATTTGTAGTTTTGACTTTGGGAATTTACATAAGAGAAATGCTAGAAGACACTAACTAACACATTTTTTCTAACATACTTTCTACTATTGACTAAATAAAATTTGTTAGAGGTCACAAAATTATGTGGGTCATGGTCCTTGTTTAATGAACCTCACCCGTGATTTTAAAGTTGAGAAAGCAGACTATGCACTGACAGCGTAAAACAGTTTTACCAATCACAAATCAAAATGTATGATAAGTTTGTTTACTTTTACAATAACTACTTAAAAGTCATATCAACGGTGTTTTTTATTGGTTGACAATGTAAAACTCTTTTACATTGTCAATGCATTACCATTAAACTCTTTATAGTTTTCGATAAATTTTAACCAATAAAAAAGAGTGTGTTAGAAGGAGTGTGTTGCTGACACTCTTCTTTAAAAATATTGCATTTAATTGATTATTTTGGGTTTTGGCTGTTTATTTGTTCTTTGGGAGGATTTCATTCTGCAGTCATTGTACTAAACAAAGAAAATAATCTATGCTTAGATTAGATTAACTGAGATATGCATTTCATTAGTGATAAACAGATAGTAAAGCAAAGAAATCAAATTAGATTAACACTTCTTCATGTTCTGTTCATACAGAGCAATGCAAAAAATTCATTTTGTTTTAAACTTGCTGTTTTATATAGTGCTTCAAAAGTGTAAGCAACTCGAAAGGCCTGCAGTATGAATGTGAACTTGTCAAGTTCTTCAACAGTTATGTTACATGAGTCAGGGTTCCTTTTTACATGAATCATAGTGTCTGTCAATTTGATGCAGATTTTGGCATATACTATGTATTAGTTTACATTCAACTTATATTTGCTAAAATATTATCCTGTAGAATTTTTGTTTGTGAAACTTTATTTTCAGTCAGGAATCTTATTATGACAGCCTATTATGTAATGTCAGAGAAATTTAAGAGATATTGCTGAGCTGTATGGATCCGAGTTATCTTTGCAAGGTGTTGAAGAATACCGTAGGGTATCTGGAATGCAATCCATCTGCTCAACATGCTTCAAAGCTGCAAGAATCACTGCCACACTTATTGATGATGGCTTACAATTGGACAAAAAGCTTAGTATAGAATGGCATAGGAGTTTTACACCTCTTGTTGGTAGAATCTTAAGAATTGAACGGTTGGCTGAGGAAATCCTTGATGAGGTAAGATACCTAAACACATTCACTTTTAATCTGCATTCCCATGATTATTAGGCATCTTATATTGTTTTAGGTTCTTTATTGTTCTCTTTCTTTTACCTATATCAGTAACCATGCCATCTACATAGTCTGTTCTTCTCTTCGGTTATTTTTTTTTTCCTGCTTGCTGAAATTCCATGCAGTATTTCGTGGGGACAAAAATTTCCATTGTGGTATTTATCTAATGGTACAGTTTATTTCCACATGATTACTTATGCAGGGAGGAGAATAATATATTCAAATCCCTTCTGTATTGTTGAAGCTAGAGGCTTAGGCCTTCAAAATTTGAGCCATCTGTTTTACTTGCTTTCTATGCAAGCATTTGATAAGATTAAAGAAAAAACAGAAGTTTTGAAACAAGGAGACAAAAACTGTTGTGTTTTGCATATGGACTTCTATTATGGGTGCATTCATTCCAAAGGCTTCATTTGCTTACTTATTTACAGGATTGTTTAAAGTGTTTCAGCAAATTAATTTTTGAATGTTTTAAGCATAACCTGTCTGAGAACTTTCTTTTAGAGATTCCTTAGTCTTTGTTAGAAATAAATTTTCAATTAAGTTATAGGCTTAAATGCAATTTTGGTCCCTCTATTTTACACAATCCGCAATTTTAGTCCCTCTATTTTAAAATAGAGACATTTAGTCCCTCTATTTTGCACAATCCGCAATTTTAGTCCCCCTATTTTAAAATATAGATATTTAGTCCCTCCATTTTGCATAATTCGCAATTTTAGTCCCCATATTTTAAAATAAAGACATTTAATCCCTCAATTTTGTAAAATCCGTGATTTTTGTCCTTTCGTCAAATTAAAAGCGTTGATCATTAAGAGATTAACGTTGACTACGATGTGGTATGTGCTTTAGTGACGTGGAATTTGTTTAAAATAAATTATTAAGACTTGTGATTATCATATTAGGACTTATGACTACTCTCGACCATTAAAATAAATGGTTTTACCTTTTTTTAAAATATATTTTTCATCAATTATTCTACTCACTATTTAGAATAATTAAAAACTAAACAAATAAATTTGTATAACATCACTATATTTGGGCCACGTCAAGGTTGACGTTAATCTTTTAATGGTCAATGCTTTCAATTTGATGAAATGACCAAAATTACGGATTTTACAAAATTGGAAGACTAAATGTCTCTTTTTTAAAATAGAGGGACCAAAATTGTGGATTTTACAAAATTGGGGAACTAAATGTCTCTATTTTAAAATAGAGGGACCAAAATTGCGGATTGTGCAAAATAGAGGGACTAAATGTCTTTATTTTAAAATAGGGGGACTAAAATTGCGGATTGTGCAAAATAGGAGGACCAAAATTGCATTTAAGCCTAAGTTATACTTTAGTTGACTTTATATCACAACTTCAGTTTGGATTTTGTGAATTTTGAGTGTTATACCGCAACCTACACATGTGCTCATGGATGGCTTCAAGAAAAAATAAAGGAAAGAAGAAACTGACAAGTGATTTAATTTTCAACATTTTGAGACCCTATAGTATTTGACTGGAAAGAAGGAATTTTTATCCTTATAGTCTCTAGGATGTTTAGATGTCCAAGACATCTGAGCGTGATAGCAGGCCATAAAGCTGTTTGCTTTCTGAGAGAACCACATTGATCAAATGAGGATGGATTCTCTGCTTTGCTTGTTGCCTATAATTATATATGTATGCGTGTGTTGTTGAAATTGAAAAATGTATATAGTCATATCAAATTTTGTTTCCTCTTTTCTTTTATTTTTCTGAACAATGAATGTTTCATTTGGGGATTATTACACGGCTGTTAAGTCTAAAAGTGAAATTGGCAAATTTGAAGAAATTAAATCTTGTTAGGGAAATTATTCTCGACAAAAGTCTGTGAATCATGGCCAGTGATGTTAGTTAGGAAGATGCAATTGTTCAATTGCATATTTTGCCTACTCCTGTTTAATTGCATCCTTCTATTTGCAATTGTATTTATATTCTGCCTCTAAGCCATTCACCTTCTTGTTATGTTATCTTATATCTACATCTGATGTTTCCTGAAGGACTTGCCTGATGGATCTTCTTGGACAGTGGATTCATTTACTAAAGCATTTGTCTCAAAGTTGAAATCATATCCTTTATGTCTCTCTCTCTCTCTCCACACACACACACACACAATGTGGTATTATTAGCTTTATAAGAATATAATCTTTGAGCTGGATTCCTTAGCAATCCTGTTACAGTTGCTGGTGAGATCTTTGGATTGAAAAGCATAGCTGCATACCGCAGTGGCCTAGAAATCAATACTAATGTGACTAAAAAGGATGCTGAGGAGGGACTGAGGCAGGTGTTGATTGGTGAGTAGAGTTTGCAGGTTGGTTTTAATATAATCTGTTTCAGGATATTCTTACTCCCCATTCTATACTTTCAGCTGGGAAGCCTGTCCGTATTGCAAACAAAAATCTTATTGACTACATCTTCTTACAAAGTTTGGAAGTTGCTCAATCCTTTGACTTGCCAATGCAGATACACACAGGGTAATGGATGGGTTTCAATTGTTTGATACTTTTACATATATGATATCCAAGAATTTTTGGGGAATATATGATAAAATTGGGACAAGGGTATCTCTTTGAGAATTTCAAAAAATTACTCAGCTAAGTTCAATTGAAACAATTTGAGTTTCTAAGTGCTTAACTAGACCAAAATTAATAAGGTTACTTCAACATATAAAGCATATTGAACTGGGACTATCTTACATTTCGGTCTCAACACATCATTGACGTTAGTAAGATGAAATTAGTATGTGCTTTGCCCACTTCTAGGATTTACCACACTTCACCTAAATGTCAAAGATGCAGCTTCTTTTCCTATTTACAGCTGTCAGGGCACATATCACTGTGATTTTCGGCTTGATAGTATCTCTTACTTTTACTTATTATACTAATTTGTTCTTTTGTTAACTAGCTTTGGGGATAAAGATTTGGATATGCGACTGTCCAATCCTCTTCATCTACGTGCAGTTCTTGAGGACAAGAGATATTCGAAGTCTCGGATTGTTCTTTTACATGCATCGTATCCATTCTCAAGGGAAGCGTCGTATCTAGCATCTGTTTACTCTCAGGCAAACATTTTACAACTCAATGGCTTGGTATTAGTATATTTGAATTTGAATTACTGGTTAACTGGCAGTTAACACAATCTTCTCCTTCAGGTCTACCTTGATTTTGGGCTGGCAATTCCAAAGCTGAGTGTACATGGGATGATTTCTTCATTGAAAGAGCTATTAGAACTGGCTCCAATAAACAAGGTGACAATATAAGCAATTCAAATAATTTTTCACTAAGAATAGAAGTTTCAGGTATAAGTACCATGCACTAAGAACTAGTACAAAATAAATCATGTGTTATGTGAAAATTGCAAGCGAATAAGAATCCTTTATAATCAAATTAGAATCTTCTTGAACTTTGAGTTATCAAATGAAACATGTAAATCCCAAGAGAATGACTTCTGACCATGACATTTAGTTTCTCACAAAAATAAACTTTGCAATGCAGGTGATGTTCAGTACTGATGGCTATGCATTTCCTGAAACATTTTACTTAGGTTGGTTAATATTTATTATTACACCTAAATTTGAAGATTATGCTCAAGTGCTTTGTTGTGGTATTTCAGTTTCTTCTGCTTATTTTCTCTTGCATATCACCACCTCGAAGCGTATCTTATTCTTTTTGTCACGAAATATATGCTGTTTGCTGCCTTGATATATACACCCGAGTACCTGACTCTTGAAATTTCCACACCTAGGCTGGGCAGTATATTGCAAATACTTGTGTAATTATTCATCAGATTTGAAGAAAAGAAAAAATAGAAATATACCGTTTGTTTAATAACAACTTGTTAGCTCTCACTTGATCTGTGCACTAGTTCCTTTCATTATGTGGCTTATTAACAATTGTTATGTACCAATTTATCCATGTTGTGGTAATGGAGTTGATAACTTGTTGGCATCTTGGTTCTTTATTTGACCTCATGTCTGAGTCGGTGTGTCATGTCCACATTGATGCCAAGATCTTGCTTATATAAGCATAATCATTAGAGTCATTGAAAACTTGAAAGAAACTAGAGGCTATGGGGGTGATTCGATAATAGAAAATTAAAAATAAAAAATTCAATGCAAACAAGAATAATATGGAAAAAACAAAATAAAAGGAGAAGAGAAGTGGAGAAGAGATGTAGACAGTTTATCCTGGTCTAGTCAAACACTGACCTACGACCCAAGCAAAGCAATTACTTGAGATTTTCTTCACGTTGAAATTTTCCTTATAAGGACTTTGATGAATCTTCCTCTACCTTTACTCCAAAGCAGAGTGTAACGGTTTCTTTCTTTCAAAAGCATCACAAAAACCTCACTCTATCTCCACTCGAGATAGAGTAATCTTGATCAAAAGGAAGTTCCTACTTCCTAGAAATGCTACCCACACTCTTCCTTTTTCACTAACACAAGAGTGCTCTTATATTTGAACTTCAACAATATCGACGCTTAACTCAACCATACAAAACTGGCTTGTAAGGTGAGGATTGTTCTCCACTTATATACTCTATCTCAGCACTATCTCTAGCCAATGTGAGACTTCAACACACCCCTTTTTGTCCACGGCTACCCGCCACAACTAAGGTGGGCTAGGGGTGACTATAATTAAGATGGCTTCCAACAATTTTTAAGTTCATAACTTCTTTTGAGCCCAAAGGTTTAGAATGTGGTAAACAAATTGATGTCCTGATTCTACAGAACTAATGCTTGAAATTCTTGTATATGAAAAATGAGAGCAATGTTTAGCTCTTTGTAGCTTTTTTACTCTTTGAAAATTTCCACATCTTAACTGATGGTGTGAATATTACTGGTTAAAACTATGACTTTTTCTTTCATAGGTGCAAAGAAGTCTCGTGAAGTTGTTTTCTCTGTTCTACGTGATGCATGCATTGATGGTGATCTCTCAATTCCTGAGGCTGTGGAAGCTGCAAAGGACATCTTTGCACGGAATGCAATCCGCTTCTACAAGATTAGTTCAGCTAACAGTGCTGTTAGTTCACATAGTAATTTGCCCCAAAAGTTGAATGATGGCTTAGACATTGATGTGTCACTTGTTCGTATCATGTGGGTTGATGGTTCAGGACAGCACAGATGTCGTGTGAGTTTCCCTCAAGCGTTTTTCTGTTACTTAATTGTTTGTAGCTTGAAACCTGTTATTTGTGAATCTTGGGAGGAAAATATAGAAAAATGTTTACTTTGAAAGTTCAAATGGTAGAACACTTATTTATTCTCTTTACATTTGGAGTCAAATTAAATTGCATGATTCTCACACCAATCATGCTGTATATCATAAATTGCATATTTTTTTCTTAGATATCATATTAGTATGGGACAGAAAAAAAAGATGAAATCCACCCAAGAAAAAAGATCATCTATCATTTTTTATCAATACATAACGTGTGAGTTGCATTATACCATTCTGTCTTCCAGGAGAAAACTAGCATAAAAAATTTAGCTGCATGTTTTCTCTGTACTTATGTTTTTGGTAATAACTGTCCATATGTGCTTCTGCCATTGTGAAATTTCTCCAAATGTGAGATTACATTGATAAAGTTCCTGAAAATGGTAAGCTACGATTGTGTAGTTGACACAGTGAACAGAAGTCGGGAATATTGTTGGATGCTAGATGCATTTTCAATCTCAAGAGAAACTATTGCAATCACGGTTGACGTGTAACTGGTTTACATAACCCCTTACTGGACTTATAGACACATCTATGATACTTAGTTCTGGTTTATATGTGTCAAAGTGAAAAAATAAAATGAAAATTTTCCCCCATTGACTGAGACATTATCTTCAAATGTAAATATAATTAGAAATCACAGGAAAGTGTTCTTGACATTTTGCTGTCCTTTCTTACCTCTTGTTGTCACTTGTAATACAGAATCCTAAATAACTTTCTTGGAAGTTCTGATGCTGCACCCCTCATTCCTTGTGCACAGACTGGGAGTGGAAATTTGTCTCTTAGGCACTTAAACTTCTGGCTGTACAGGCCCATAAAAGATCAATACAGACAGTTTAGGAATTCTTTTCTTTAAATTACATTTTGAGATGCAGTCATATTTTATTTCAGGCGGTTCCTAAAAAACGTTTCAATGATATTGTTGCAAAGAATGGGGTTGGCTTAGCATTTGCGGCTTTGGGATTCTCTTCTCATATGGATGGACCTGCAGACGGGTCTGGTCTAACTGCAGTCGGTGAAACAAGATTAATGCCTGATTTGTCTACTCTAAGGAGAATTCCATGGTAACTAGTATTTTTCTTAAGAGGGTATCTGAGCTTTCATAAATTAACCTTGTTTTGCAATTGATTCTCAAGTTATCAAACATAATATTATGTAAATTTCTAAGGTTCTTCGTTAAATTAATAATGAATGAAAAGCTGTGTAGTTGTTGTCAGTCTTTATAAATTGTATGAAGTCCTCAAAACAGTGAACCTTCCAATTTCCCTCTCTTAACTGCCATTTTATTCCGTCTCATATCATCAAAGATTTGGGAGAAGATATTTTTGGTTTAATATCCTATATTTTTCATTTCCTTATGTCTTTTTCTCATTTCAATTCGGCATCATTAATCTGTTTCACAATTTTTTACTACTCATGTTTTGTTTATCTTGTTATGTAAGTAACGTATTTCTCTTTCTTCTTTTCTGTTAGATAACTTTTGTATTTGATTATTGTCATATTTGTTAATTAAGTAAATAGCAATTACATGGATCAAGAACTTGTCTTCCTTAATGGAAGTCATCTTAAGGTGTAAGCTTTTATGTTTTGCAGAAATATCTTCGTGCAAAGACAGATCGAATTTTGTTAACTAATGTAACTCTCTTTTGTATAGGAACAAGCAAGATGAAATGGTTTTAGCTGATATGTGTGTTAAACCTGGTGAAGCTTGGGAATATTGCCCAAGAGACGCCTTAAGAAGAGCTTCTAAAATTCTGAAAGATGAATTTGACTTGGTACGAAGCAGAGTTTGTCTTATCTGTTGGGAAGTATTTGGTGTTTAACTTTTCCTCTGCTTCCACTTCCAGGAAATGAATGCAGGATTTGAGAATGAATTTATTCTCTTAAAGAGCATAACAAGGTATGATATATGATATTATCCATCTTGTGATCTGAATATTGCAATTTACTTTGGCAATTAGTTAAAATGTGGAGGGAAAAAAAAAACATTCAGGGAAGGTAAAGAGGAATGGATACCATTTGACTCGAGTCCATACTGCTCCTCATCAGCATTTGATGCTGCTTCCCCCGTACTTCATGAAGTTGCTTCTGCTCTTCATTCCTTGGGCATTTCAGTAGAACAGGTAAAAAGGAATTTCTGACATGATCAATTGTAAATGAAGATATGATATGGCTGTGTATGATTTTCATTGAATGCTATTTTTATCTTCAATTGCTTTCACATAAATGAGACCAGATTAGGTTCAAAGTTACTTTGAAGTTTTGAACCTAAACCTAATAATGACAACCTGTAACCAGAAGTAATAGTGATTACCAGGACACTACCAAAACAGTATATTCTCAAAACTGAATGTAAGAATTGAAAAGGCCAACAAAATGAACAATTTGGGTATAAGCATGACCAAGGTCCTTAAAAGGATCATCCTCTTTAGCATGTTTGAAGACATTGCTTGATACTTCTTTCTAGTTGCCATCTATGGTCCACTTTTTGAACCTTTTTTTTTTTTTTGTAATATTGTAGTTACATGCTGAGGCTGGAAAAGGTCAATTTGAGCTGGTTTTGAAATATATTATTTGTACTAAAGCTGCAGACAACTTAACTTTCACCCGTGAAGTTGTTAGGGCAATTGCTAGAAAGCATGGCTTGCTGGCCACTTTTATTCCAAAGTAAGTGGCAAAGTTTGTTATAGGTTTGATTATATGCTATGTGTGTAATTCAGATTCTTGAACCGAAGAGAATCAAATTAGCATCTTAAACCTGCTTTGAAGACTGTGCCAGCATATTTGACACGATCTGGACATAATAGTATTGTGATGTTTTAACTATAGAAGCCCATGCTTGTATCATTTATGGTCCAAAATCCCGATCGTGCGTACTGTGTAGATAAAAATACCCTCATGATTTGAATATACGCTATTTTAACAATAGTTGTACTTCAGAACTGTTTCTCTTACTACCACTTTAAAATACTCAAACAAATTTAAAATGTTAAAATAAATCATTTTCAATCAATTTGTTTACAATCAATTTTTTTATTGTTAAATTATTAATAATCAATGTTTTTAAAATCTAACGTAAACAGATATATATGCTACATAGGGGTATGGTATGTATAGACTCTAGTTTATAAAACTAAATTACAGTTGATGAACACTCTTTATTTTTTCTAGTGTAAAGCTCAAAAGTAAACATTTTGAAGTGTGTAACACAGTTTTCTTTTGTGATATTGAAGGTACGCATTAGATGATTTGGGTTCTGGATCCCATGTACATCTTAGCTTGTTGCAGAATGGCCAAAATGTATTTATGGCATCTGATAGATCATCTAAGCATGGAATATCAACTGTGGGAAAGGAATTTATGGCTGGAATTCTACATCATCTTCCTTCAATTTTGGCATTTATAGCACCACTCCCTAACAGGTTGCTCTTCCCATTATCTTATTCTTGCACTTTTGACCAAAACTGATGTTATTGTATGGCATTATCCCAGTAACTTTGTTAGCATTGATGAAGCTTAAGTTGTTACGTGGAAGGCTAGGTTTTTTCTCCCCTCTCTAACAAGCATTATAGTAAAATAGAAATGTAATGTTTATACATTTGTTAAACTTGAGTTAAAAAGGAGTTAAATATCAGCTAGTGACCATCTTTTGAACTTCTCTTATTTGTTACTCTTGAAATTATGCTGCTATGTTTTCTTACTTTGCTATTCAAATTCCTTGCAGTTATGATCGATTACAACCCAACACATGGAGTGGTGCGTACCTTTTTTGGGGAAACGAAAATAAGGAGGCCCCATTGCGAGCTACATCTCCACCTGGAACTCCCGATGGTCTAGTGAGCAACTTTGAGATGAAATCATTTGATGGTTCTGCTAATCCATACTTGGGTTTAGCTGCCATACTTGCTGCTGGCATTGATGGACTTCGTAGGAAGTTTTCTCTTCCTGAACCTGTTGGTAAGATCCTAAAACCTTGATAATATAGTGTGTAACAGCATGCATTGTGAATAATGTTTGTTTATATCAACCATGAGCTTATACAATATTCAAATAATTAGCAATTTTGTGTTAGTTTGTATTAACTTATGGAAGAAGTTCAATGTACACAGTTCTTTCATCATATTATGATTCTTCTGAAATCTTGTAAGCAACTTGACCAATAATGTTTTTCTAGCTGGCATAACTTACTTCTGCTGGCTATGCATCACATTATAGTTAAGAGTAAATTACACTGATATCCTTTGAAGTTTTTTCATATTGCATACATTACACTGACACCTCTTATACATTACACTAATCCTCTTGATTGTTTGAAACATATTGTACCCTTATAAGAGAAGTTGTTGTGAAGGTTAAAAAAAGTATGGTAATTATGTGCAATCTAAAAAAATCTCTGGGAGTGTCAGTATAATTTACTCTAAAGTTAATTCAAATCCCAAGGATGCACAGTGCATGCGAATAATCAACTGGATTCTATTCACTTATATCAAGTTTTAATTCCAAATTTGCTGCTATTTTCCCCCTTTTCTCTTTCATGTTCTTTTTACCAAGTTGCATAATGGTTGCATAATTTTTTGTTAGGTTCTTATAATTCTCAGCGCTTGTATATAAAAGTATCAATTAAACAATAAACTTCTCATTTCATGTATGATACAGATACAAATCCAAATCCGGAAACCCTTCAGAGATTGCCAGCATCACTTTCTGAATCTTTGGATGCTCTCAATAAGGATGATGACTTCCTTAAGGAATTTATGAGTGATAAGTTGCTAACTACCATAAAAGCAATTCGAAAGGTATGTATGTGGTTTAGATGCTTTTAAATTTGTAATTCCTTATAATATAAAATGCTTTTACACGTGGATAGTTGTTGGCCGTGAACTGCATGGTAGAGATATAGTAACAGGCTTCAATGGGTTGGAATATCTAGTGGATAGTTTCTAATTGCTGTCTGCCTTTGCTTATTTGAGATTAAAAAAAATAGAAAAAGTGAAAAGGGGTCTTTCTGTGTTTTTTTTTTTTTTTTTGAACCATGTTTTTTAAAATGTATTTTTATCTGTTCTTAAATAATTTTGGTCCTGTACCAAAACACCAAGATGCTAATTTTGATGCTTAATGTGACTTATTATCAGGCTGAAATTGACCATTACACGAAGCACAAGGATGCATACAAGCAACTCATACACCGTTATTGAGCAAGTTGTTTTTTGTTCCTGTAGTGCAAGACTGGTCAGAGCATAGTTTAGATTCTGGTGAATTCTTCGCAATGAACATTTGTCGTTGCTTGCATTTACACTTGAGTTTTATGGTTCAGGGTAAAGACAGTAATGACCATATCCGTTTTTTATGTATCTTATTGTTCTAGTAGGATATGAACTAATTTATACTATGTCCCGTTGTTCAACTTCATCTTCAATTTACTAATTTATGCAATTCCCGTAACTTCATCTTATATAGAGAGAGATTTTAATCCTATGGTTTACTACAGTTTATGATATCTCAATATATGTATATAGGGTCAGGAGGATCTGTTCACACCAAGTGTCAAAGTTAATGAAATTACACCTTCAACTAGTATTGAACTCACCCGTATCTCACCTCTAATTTCACCGATTAGGATATTGTTCCAACCTAGTGCATGTTTGGATTGTAAATTTAAGTTTGGGTTAAACTTAAGTTTGTAAATTGAGTTTGTAAAAGTATTTCAAGTAATGTTTATCCAAAACTAAGTTTTCAGACAAAATTTTACTCTCAAACATATTTTTAAGAGGTAATCAAATATAATTTTAAATTGATTTTATTCTCAAACATACTTTTAGACTCTTTTACCAAAAATTCAAACATACCCCTATATGTCTAATTTCCAAAGTTTCGGTCTAATTTCACCAATTAGGACATTGTTCCGGTGTATGTCTAATTTCCTATCATTTTGTCACTATCGGATAGCCATAAAGGATCCTTGGGAGTTGGTTGATTTGGAGTGACATTATAAGAAGCCACAATGGTTGTCATTTTGTGCTTGAAGGCTTGAATTAATGTGCTTGAGGCTAGCTGTATATGCTTCATAGCTTTCTTAGTGTCAGCACCCAATTTTGTCTCTTATCAAAAAAAAAAAACACCTAATTTTGTTTTAATTTTTTTCTTCTTTTCCTTTTCTATCCTTCTTTGATAAAAATAAAGAAATTGTTTTAATTCCCCCAATTTATATTATTCCACATTTTGATCCCAATTCAAGCTGCACAAAAATAGAGAAGAAGCAAAACAAAAAAAAATGCATTTGTGGGCCATAACCCAAGTGTCTCAATGTCCAAATTGTTCAATGGAAATTACTTCCTGCACCCCCTTTTTTTGCTTCCTGCACCTCTAAAAACCCCTAAACAGACAAAACTACCCTTCCACCTAACCACCCAACACCACCGCTACACACAAGCATCGCCATCCAACACCGTTGTCGATGACTATGGCGCAAGGAAGAAGTCGCGAATAGAATCAAGGATGAAGAGGTATAAAATGTGACCTCATTTCGGAAAGGCTTTTCCAGAAGTCAAATTTTTTTTAATACTTCCAGAACCTCCTTTCTGGAAAAAAAAATTCATTCCAAAACACCCTTTCCAGAAAAGAAAAAAAAATCATTATGGAATCCCCTTTCTAGAAAAAAAAATTCATTTCGAAAAAAAATTCATTCCAGAACTCCCTTTCTGGAAAAAAAAATCATTCCAGAACCCCATTTCCAAAAAAAAAAAAAAAAAAAAAACCATTCTAGAACACCTTTTCTAGAAAGAAAAAAAACATTCCAGAACTCCCTTTCCTGAAAAAAGGGGTGCATAAAGTAAAAATGGATGAACAGGAAGTAAAAGACAAAATAATTTTACATTGTTTTCCAGAAACTTCTTTCTGGAATGATTTATTTTTTTGGAAAGAGTGTTCTAGAATGATTTTTTTTTCTTCTGAAAAGTGTGTTCCAGAATGATTTTTTTTTTGGAAAGAGGGTTTTGGAATGAATTTTTTTTCTGGAAAGGGGGTTCTGGAAAACAAAATTCATTTCGGAAAAGCCTTTCCATAATTACGTTACGATGATATTTTCTACGATTATTCGATTACACGGTGTTTTGCGATTGCTTCCATGGTGTTGGGTGGTTGCGATGGTGGTGTTGGGCGGCTGCAGTGGTGGTGTTTGGATCGGCAATGATATTGGGTGGAGGTGGACTTGGGAGAGATAAAAGGTATATTGGTCTCTTTGGGGTTTTTAGTGGGTGCAGGAAGTAATAGCCCTGTTCAATTTGCTACTTTAAATCGACAATAATAGAAGGCAGAAGAGAAAACGTGAAAAACAACGGCAAATCTTGGAATATCTCCAAGTACAATTGGCGCCCGCGGAATTCGCCAAGGATCCAAGATTTTGTCCAAAGAGACAAGCCTTCCATGTGGAGTAGGTTCCAAAATTCAAAAGAGACACGTTCTCAAGCTCAGAAGGGGTCCTCTAAATGCAAGCCTGGAATCAAAGCTTCAGCTTATAAATACCATGGTGGTGAATGAATGAGGAGTTCAAGGAAGAGATAATGCGGAAAAACCACAAAAATTGTTGAAGAAAAAGAGGAAAAATTAGTTGAGAGTGAAGAGAAAGCTACCTGAGCACAAGTTTCAGTGAAAGAATAGTTCCATTGTGTTGAGTCAAGGCTGGGGGGTTAGCACATAATAGGTAACCTCTTTCCTTTCCAAGATATAATGTGTATAATGCACCCTGCTTATCTGTGATGTAATATGTAACATATTCCACTCTGCCCTTGATTTTGTACATGTTTTTTTTTTTTTTTTTAATCATGTGAAGAAACAAAAGAAAACAACAGTTAATCAAACCAGATGGACAAACAAACCATAAGTAAGTTTTGTGTATATTTAAGCATGACTGTGTGAACTTCTGTTACAAAGTAATAGATGAAAATTGAAACAAAAATGCTTTATCTCTTTGTGATCATTCTGATAAGCCATTAACAGCATCACTGTGCCACCAAAAGCCATTAACACAGTCATAGATCCAGCCTCACAAAGTCAAAACAAAACCACTGACCCCAAACGAAAATGGAACCAAACAGTATCACCAGTGTTGCCGACAACCCCTTTCCATGCAAGTCCGACAAATTAACTCACCGTGATTTCATTTGGGTGAGATGCCTATTTGGGTTAATACAATGGATTGGACCTGATAACAAGCTAGTTTAAGGCTGACAGATAGGACTTTGGACTTCAAGTGTTCATTTCCTTTGAGTCTAATTTTGGGGTAATAAAACAATGATAAAAAATAAAATAAAAAAGTGTCATGAATAAAAATGAACCTTTTATTCAGAAGTTAGTTTTTTATTTCTTCACATATATTCTTTTTTTTTTTTTTAGAAACAATCCTGTTTAAAGCATTATCAGATATTGAATATGAACACTTTTTTTTTAACAGAGATTCAAACTTTAATTCGTCATGTTGTAGGAGACTAACACTTTATGAGCCCATTTGTTTAAACTTAAAAAAACATTTTTTTAAATAAAATAAAGCAATTTTTTTATGTGTTTGTCTAAAATATATTTTTTTAAAAGAAAAATAGTTTTTTTATACTTTTTTTTTATTTCTTTCTATTTCTTAAAAAATCACATTTTTTAAAATCGTTTTTTTTTATGTTTAAACAAACAGGTTCTATATATGCTAAGTCCAACCCTGCTAGTTCAAAAGTGAGTTTAATATAGTCTTGAATTAAAATTCTTGAATATAAATATGAGTTTTTTTTTTAAGTGTATAACTTTTCTTCATGAATTAGTGTAATTTAATTTCATGTATACTTATTAGAATTTGATTCTAAATATACAAATATTTTATGAAACGAAATAAACTTTACTTTAACGATCTCTTCTATTCCATAAAGAGACTCTTTAGTTGTTAATTGAGTCAGTGAAGATATTTTCTATACAAAAAAAAAAAAGAGTTTAATATAGGAATGAATTAAAAGTTTAATTAAAAATATGTCAAAAAAAAAAGTTTAATTAAAATATAAATTTGAGTTCTTACTGTCCCTCTCTCTCTCTCTCTCTAAAGGGAACCCTTTTTTTTTTTTATAATATCCAAGTATCTTATGCATTATATATATAGATAATTTATAATTTTAATTTTTAAATAATATCATTTATTAATCCTCCTAAGAAATATTAAATGTTTTTGTGTTTATATTATATTAAATATATATTTATTTTTATTCAACATTTTTTAATAAAATATCGAGGGAAGTAATAAGAAAATATTATAAGAAAAAATAACATTACTCAAGACAAATTAGCATTTCTATATATATTCGTGGGAGAATGTTACGTGGACGAAGAGTTATGACATTTTTTTTATTATGTTTTATAAATAGCATTTCAATAACGAGAAGTGAGAGAGCCAACAAATTTGAGATCTCTTCCTTTTAAAGAAGGATTTTTGTTTTCAGATTCCGATGTTCACTCTTGGAAAAGGACATGTTCTTAATTCCCATTCCTTTGAATTTTAAAAATTAAACTAGCAAGTATCTTATTATATTTAACTTGACATATGGTGAGAAAGAAGGGGTAAGAAACTTAAATTATATTTAAGAATTTAATTCATTATATCAAATTAATGTAACTTTAAACCAGCACTGAGCGTGTGGGTCCACATTAATTTATTTCATTTTTATTTGCCTTTTCTATATATGAAGAAACTCTTACCGGCATTCTCATTCTTTTCTCTCTACCATGGACATCTCTTTGCGATTCACAGTCCTCTTAGTAATCTCAATCCTCTGCAACCTTAAAGGACTCGAACGTAAGTTAATAAATTCTCTCCCTCTATATATGCATGTGTATGTATATGTGTGTATGTTAGAGATTCTACGTTGACGAGTGATATATGACCAAAGTAATGTAAATAAGAGAGGGCAACACTTACCTTTTTGTAGGAAAAAGATACGTCCAAACCCAAATTCTAAGATAATATTAGAATCTATCTTAATTATTAATGTTGTGCTTATTGTATCATCTGCTATTGGATTGTTTCACCTGCAGATGTTCAATCGTACAAACTTCACGTTGTTGAGTCCTCGACGTGAAGGATATGTTGGAGATCCGACATCAACTAGTAATATATTGCCAAGTAGTGTATATAAATATAAATTGGAGACAACCCTTATTTTACAAGCTGGTTTTGTAACGTAACAGAGTTAGGTCAAAACCTAAATTCTAATATGATATCAGAGTCTATCTATCTTAATTATTGTTGTGTCCATCGTATCATTTGCTAATGGGCCATTTCACCTGCAGATATCTAGTCGTACAAACTTCACGTTGTTTAGTCCTTGATGTGAAGGATATGTTGGAGATCTAACATCCACTAATAATATTGCAAGTAGTGTATATAAATTGGAGACAATCCTCATTTTACAAGCTGAATTTGTAGTATAGCAAAATTAGGTCCAAACCCAAATTTTAAGATGATATCAGAACATATCTTAATTATTGTTGTTGTGTCTATTGTATCACCCGCTATCAAGTTGTTTCACCTGTAGATGTTCACGTTATTCAGTCCTCCGCGTAAAGGATATGTTGGAGATCCGACATCCACTAATAATATTGTCAAGTAATGTATATAAATTGGAGACAACCCTAATTTTACAAGTCAGTTTTGTAGTGTATATAAACTATAATTTTTTATTATTTTTCATTGCATATAATCACTGTGCATTTATTATCTTCCTATACATAACGGATGTCAAACAAATTAACATTATTTTTTTCCCATATAGATTCTTCAATGGTAGAGGGAGAGGGAATGGAGTTCAGCGAGTTGAGAAAAGCAGTGGAAGAGGTTGAACTGGTGGATGGTCACTCCCACAACATAGTTGCCCTTAACTCCACCTCCGTCTCCGGTTTTATCCAGGCCTTTACTGTGGGAGCCTTTGCTGATGCTGATGCCATTGCTTTTGCTCAAACCTCTCTGTCCTTCAAGGTTATGTTGGAAACGCTTTCTTTTCATTTTGAGCATTTTTTTTTATGCGTACATTTATCATTTTGAGCATATATTTCTTTTTTTTCTTTTCTTTAATATTAATCGGTGTGTCGTCTATGAATGAAACGTGTGGTGTGGTACAGGGGTTAAAAGTTAAAACATGATAAATTTAAGGTATGAGTCTATTTCATTTCATATTTAATAAAGTGAGGAGTGATATACTATTCACATTTTTTAACCTTTTTTTTACTATTAGTTAAAATTTGTTTAAAAATACAAATCACGTGTGTAATGCATTAAATAAAATTTGAGATTCAAAATTTTGCTATTTTTACTCCATCTACTCCATTCTATAAAAATCAAATTAGAAGTTTTATTTAGTCTTTTTTTATAAAAAATAAACTAAAAAGTCTTTTGTAGTAATTTCTTTTTCAAACACGTCCTTAATTAGGAGTTATTTATTTGAATTTAATAAATTATAAGTGAAATATAATAATGTCTTTGACTCTTTGTATGCATCTCATTTTGAGAATCTTATTTTCTCTCATTGCATGCATAGTCAATAAAAATTACAACAATAAGAGAGATTAAAATAAATATTAAAGTCAATAAAAATATGTCTTAATGTTAGGGATAATTTTTTGAAAAAAAAATTATGAAAAAATTTAATACTATTAACTAACTTAACTAATTTCTTTAATCTTATGAATTAGTTAATTGGGACTATTAAAAAAGACTGAAGGAGTAATAAATTTTAACTAATAATAAAGAGTATGTTAAAAAAAAAAGTATGTTTAAGAATGTATTGTTGAGATTTTTCTTAATACATTTCTAAGAATATTAGAAAGGAACACAACGGGGTTAAAAAATTATGCATTGTATTTTTTATTATAATTTTAATGGGTGAAACTAAGAAGTTTTTCTTGTAACGTAAAGAGTCGTGAAGAAAGCAAAAAAATTTCTTTCCGCGTCAACTGAACAAATTTTTTAATATTTTCTCTGAATTGTTAACATATTTTGTACTGTGTTTTACCGTATCATTAGATCAGGATAAAAAGGTCCAAATTTAATTTGTTCTCAAAACTTAAAAGCTTAAGCTTTACATTTTATTGAGTAGGGTTCAAGATTCCCAAGCTTGATACGAGTCGTATATAGGCAATAACAAGTCAAGCAAAAAAAACTAGATTTAATTTGGACTTCTAGAAAGAGGTCTAAGACCCGTGAAAGCTTATTTTTACGTGTTTTTAATAGGTTTTTTTATCTATAGATATCAAACTCATGTATTACGAATTTACAACAACTCACGCACAATGCTCATCTAATTGAATTAGATTCTCTTGATGTGTTTTTTATATGCTAAGCCCAATTAAAAGCCCAAATCTAGTTCATGTTTAAAATTTAAAGCTTAAATTCTACATTTCAACATTAATGGTGGGTGTGTGAGCGGCAGGTGGGCGTGTGTGGGTGTGGGTGGGTGGGCGTGTGACTTAGCATGTGTAGGGGAGATAGTGGTTATTTTTAATTCCTCGCATAAATTGTTTTCTTTTAATTTTTCATTTATAGAAAGAGTTTAATGATGATGCACCGACGATGTAAAATTGTTTTACACAATCATCCAATCACAAATTACCATTTACATGACTTTTAAGATAATTTTGTAAAAGTCAATAAACTTACCATAAATTATAACTTATGATTGGATGACAGTTTGCATAACCTTTTTTCTCTTATAGAAATGTGTTGTATACATTATGATTCTTATAGAAATGTGCCGTATACATTAAAAGGAGACTCTCTTTTTTTAAAGTTAAAGATTACATCTAACACATTTTCATAAAAAAGAACCAAAAGAAATATTATTTTTGAGAAACTAAAAAGTAACATTGTCACAAGACTAAAAATATATTAAAGTCAATATTAAAAGATAAGTACATAACTACATTGGAGATGTCAATAGATAGCCTTATATATTATCAGTGTTTTATGTGAAGCTTCAAATGTGTAAGCTAAAGCGAAAATAATAATGTGTAAGCAATATTGGAAGTGCCAGCTCTAAGAATGCAAACAATCTCAGCAAAAAAACAATGCAACAATTCAAATTCTTCAACAGTTACGTTACATGAGTATAGGTCCTATTTCCATGAATAAGACAGTGCCTTTCTAATTGAACTTATATTTGCATGAATGTTTTTTTTTTCTCTGCTTTGGTGTAGAACTTTCAATATTTTCTGTTTGGAATCTCATTATGACACCCTATTGTGTGATATCAGAGAAGCTTGAGAGATGTAGCTGAGCTATACGGAACCGAGGTATCTTTGCAAGGTGTAGAAGAATACCGTAAAGTGTCTGGAATAGAATCCATCAGCTCAACATGCTTCAAAGCTGCAAATTTCTCCGCCATACTCATGGATGATGGCATAGAAATGGACAAAAAGTATGACATAGAATGGCACAAGAATTTTACACCTTTTGTTGGCAGAATCTTAAGAACCGAACGGCTGGCAGAGCAAATCCTTGAACAAGTGAGATACCTATATATAGACATTCACTTTTAATTTGCATGTTCCTATGATTGTTGTTAGGTACCGTTTTTTGGATTTAGGAGTTTTTTGGGGTCATCGTGATATTAATGCGAAGTATCTACAGTTTTGTTTTGCTGACGACTAATTTCTGTCATGGAACTTAGCTGACCACTTTAGTAGCATCTATCCTTTTAACTTCATTTTTTTCATTCACAAAACTCGAACTCAAGATTTTGCTTGGAGGATTTGAGCCCAGTTCTACTCGTTGACCAACGACATGTTGGTTTTGGTTTTAGGAGTTTGATTGATCTCTTTGTTTTACTTGTATCGGTAACCATGTCATCTGCATATCTTGCTCTTTCCTTGGGTTATGTTTTTCTTTTGTAGCTGAAAAGTCCATGTGTTACTTCTCCCTTAAGTGACATACTTAGTTTTGGTGTTTTTCTTGATATGATTTCAAGTCCTATCCTTCAAGTACATCCCGTTTAACCATTTTTTTCATTCTTAATATTTTTTTTTAGTGGTTGACATTGAAGATATCTCTAGTCATGTTAAATTATTTCCTCTCCATTTTTTTCCGAATAGTGAAAGTTTCATTATCTTTAGGATTATTACACTCCTGTTAAGTCTAAAAGTGAAATTGCCATGTTTGAAGAAATTAAATTTTTTTGGGAAAATATTCTCAACAAAATCTATGAATCAAGGCTAGTGTTGATACTTGTTAGTTAAGAAGAAGCAACAATGGTTCTATTGCATATTTTCTGACTTGTGTTGTGTTTTATTGCATCCTTCTATTTGCATATTCATATTCTGCCTCTTAGCCATTCACCTACTTTTCTAATTTATGTTATCTTATATTTATATCTGATGCTCCCTGAAGGGTTTGCCTGAAGGAACTTCATGGACAATCGATTCATTTACTGAAGCATATGTCTCAAAGTTGAAATCATATCCTTTACCTGTCTCTTTACACACACACACACAAAATAAGTTCTTAGCTTCATAAAGAAGAATCAATGTTTTAGCTGGGTTCCTTAGCATCACTGTTACAGTTGCTAAAGAGATCTATGCTTTGAAAAGCATAGCTGCATACTACAGTGGCTTAGAAATCAATTTAAATGTGACTAAAACGGATGCTGAGGAGAATCTGAAACAGGTGTTAATAAATGGTGAGTATGCAATTTGGTTTTAAATTTTAATACGATCTGTTTTAGGCTATTCTTACTCATCCTTTTGTATTTTCAGCTGCGAAGCCTATTTTTCTACTAAATTACAAAAATCTTGTTGACTACCTCTTCTTGCAAACTTTGGAAATTGCTCTATCTTATGACTTGCCAATACAGATACACACAGGGTAAGTGGTGGATTTTAATTGTTTGATACTTTTACCATGATGATATCCAGACATTTTTGTTGGAATTTACAATAAAAGCTTTGGGTGAAATTAGTGTGTGTTTGGTTTTGAGGTGGAAAGTATTAGAATTGATTTTGCCTCCTGTCAAACAGGATTTTGCCTCCAAACATCAATTTGACTAAAAGTAATTAAAATTTGAAAGTATCTATTGCATTAGGTTAAAAATTTACACTAAGTTTTACATCAAACTTTCAAGATAAAAATATTCAATTAACCAAATATAAGTCAATTTTGTTCAATATCAATTTCATTCATAATGAATTTTGCAAATGTTATCCCAAACCCACATGGTTTGTGCCTTGCCTAATTCTTGGAATTAATTACCATACATCTCCTTAAAAAAAAATTCCCCCTTTTTCAGCTGTCTAGAGACATCTTCACCATGATATTCTACTTGATTATACCTCTTAATTTACTTTGGCTTAATTGCAGATTTTACCACCAAACTTTTATAATTTTGCAAATTTTACCATCCAAGTTTTTTTTTTTGCGAATTTTACCACTCAACTTTCATAATTTTGCGAATTTTACCATCTAAGTTTTTTTTTACGAATTTTACCACTCAACTTTCATCATTTTGCGAATTTTACCACCTAAGTTTTCAATTTTTGTGCATTTTACCACCCTGATGTTTCACAAATTATTTTTTTTTTAATTCTTTAACTTTTTTTTTGGTAAAATATCAGAGTGGTAAAATGTGCAAAAATTGAAAACTTGGGTGGTAAAATTTGCAAAATTAAAACTTGGGTGGTAAAATTCGCAAAATTATGAAAGTTTGATGGTAAAATTTGCAATTAAGCCATTTACTTTTACCTAACACTCTAAACTTTTCTTTCTGCAACTAGCTTTGGGGATAGACTTTTGGATTTGAGGAAGACCAATCCTCTTCATTTCCGTTCAGTTCTTGAGGACAAGAGATATTCAAAGTGTCGCTTTGTATTTTTACATTCATCCCATCCATTCTCAAAGGAAGCATCATATCTAGCTTCTGTTTACTCTCAGGCAAGCATTTTATGATTAATACATTGACTTGTATGATTGTATCAGTAGATTAAAATTTCAATTAACACAATCTGCTCCCTCAGGTGTACCTTGATTTTGGGTTGGCAATTCCAAAGCTTAGTGTACATGGGATGACTTCTGCAGTTAAAGATCTACTAAATCTGGCTCCAATACATAAGGTTGACAATTTAAGCAATCCAAAAATTAATTGTTCACTGAGAATAGAATTTTTCAGATAAACGTACCAAGCACTAAAAACTAGAAGAAGAAAAATATTCATGTGGTATATGTAACTAATATCAGATCGCAATTTAAATATATATTAGTTATGCATATGATTTGAGCTCTCTAATCTCCATATCCCAGTTGATATTGGCAAGTCTCAAAATGCATGTCTAATTTTGAAAGTCAAAATGTAAATTTTTACCATTTTCTTAACATTCACTTACTTTTTATTTTCAGTAGAAAAAGGTACAGAATGTGTATGAAATGAGGCACTTTATGAAATATACTGAGATATAAAATGCAGTTGTTTTAAAAGTTTGTTATCCTTTATGATGGAATTTTTTAATTAGTCAAATGAAACGTGTAAATTGGGAGATAATGTCTCACAAGAATAAATTTTGCATTGCAGGTGATGTTCAGCACTGATGCCTATACATTTCCTGAAACCTTCTACTTAGGTTGGTTAACATCTATTTTGACACCCAAATTTTAAGATTATGCTTAAAAGTGCTTGGTTGTCATTATTTCAATTTCTAATGCTCTTCTTCTCTTGTACATCACCACATTGAAGTGTACCTTATTCTCTTTCCTAACCTTTACCTTGCATACACCAATGCTAGAAACTCCAAGGAACATGCAAAATGCTAAGTGCATGTTTGGATTAAAGTTTGCAAACCTAAGTTTGGGTTAAACTTAAGTTTGCAAAAGTATCTCAAGTCTTGTTTCTCAAAAATTAAGTTTGCAAACAAAATTTTACTCTCAAACATACTTTTGAGGGATAATCAAACATGATTCCAAATTGATTTTGCTCTCAAACATACTTTTGGATACTCCCATCCGAAATCCAAACATGCTCTAAGTCATATGGACATATGCTTATGATTTCAACTTATGCTACTTTGAATATTTTTAAGTTCAGAACTTGGAGTCCAAACACTTAGAATTAATCATGTCTTGAATCTATAGAATTATTGCTGGAAATTCTTATATGAAAAATGAGTGCAACAACTAACGTGCGATGATTACAAGTTGAAATAATAAGTTTTGCTTTCACAGGTGCGAAGAATTCTCGCGAAGTTGTTTTCTCTGTTCTACGTGATGCATGCATTGATGGTGAGCTCTTAATTCCTGAGGCTGTGGAAGCTGCAAAAGACATCCTTGCACGAAATGCAATCCGCTTCTATAAGATTAGTTCAGCCAACATCACTGCTCCTTAGTCAAGAAAGGACACTTCAATAAAGTAATCATGCTGCGTAACCGAATGTGTATTCACGTTGAATCACTTTGAATACTTCTAGCTGCGTTGTATAATATCATAATAATTGAACAAATTGTCTTATTATCATGTCTACAATGATTTACACTCGTTTTTAAATTAAACATCAATTATGATTTATGTTTTATGATAACTTTTTATTAATTCTATGTTAATCTTATGGTTTTTATTTTTCCTAAAATTTGTTATATCATCACGACGTATATATCTTATGTGTGTCTAACTTTGTATCCGTTCATGTTTGTTTTCTTTTTATCACTATGTTATTAGTACGAAGTATTTTTGGTTTTGTTAATGATTAATCTTTCCTCTTAATTTTTTTTTTATTTACAAAACTCGAACCGTGACCTTACTAAAAAATCTGAATCCAATTCTACTCAGATTGTGTGTCTGTGTTTTCTAGCTGTTAGCTTGCATAATAATTTGGCCCGGAATCTGAACAATGATTTAGAGATTGAATTGTCACTTGTTTGTATCATATGGTTAATGGACATGGTTCAGGACAGCACAGATGCGGTGTGGAATACCAACCCTAAAGCCCGTTTCTGTTATTTCAGTTTTCATATCTTTTGTAGTTCCAAATATATCTAATTTAGTCAAACAAACTTTTGATTTAATTAAATAAATTAGAAATGAACTTTAAAACTTTACCAAAAACACACTCAATATGTTTTTATGTTATGGGTGATTGGGTGGTGTGTACTAGTACAGGCCAACTGGGAAAAAAATTGACTTCAAGATTTGTCACTAGTGCTTCATGCCTAACCCTGAGCACAATCACATGATTACAAGTTGAAACATTTTTTGTCTCATTTGTTCGATTATGATTATATCGTCACCCCATAATTGAGATGCAAGGCAAAGGCACTAAATTAAACTAAACCATCAATTTTGGGACTCATCAGTATTCTTGAGGATTGGAGTTAGGAAGTGTTTATTGGAATCAAACAATAAAAGTTGGGTAAGAGGTCATTTTGGTCCCTAAAAGTGTATAAGGTTGTCACATTAGTATTCAAAAGTAAGAAAATTCAAAAATAATCCCTGAAAATACAATTCATCAATCACATTAGTCCGACCATGCATTAAACTTGAAACCAATATCTCTTTAGTATGGACATCATATGCTACACCACCCTTAACTCCTGATTTTTAAATCCCAGAAAACACATTTTCTAGCTCTCATGTTAAATTTGGAGCCATGTGCCGTGTTTGAAGACACAAAGCACAAAGATCCAAATACTCTTAAACTTTCCAAGTTTGGTAGAGCTCCATGAAGCACCTGATAAGGTGACTTGTCATCTAGTACAGCAGTAGGTATCCTGTTGATAAAAAAAACAGCATGGAGCACTGCATAACTCCACAAATATTTGGGCAGAGAGGATTGGATCATAAGAGGACTGCATAACTTAAGTAATAACATTAACATATGATTAGGGATAAAATGACAGTAATGTGACAACATTATTTAGATATATGACAACTTAGATGAAAAATTTAGGGACTTAGATGAAACAACTTGAACTTTCAAGATTATTTTTGAATTTTCTTACTTTCAAGACTAATGTGACAACATTATAAACTTTTAGGAACTAAAATAACTTTTTATCCAACAAAATTTAGATATAGTTCTTTATATATTTTTTGAGTTATTCTTTCATTAGAATTAGAATTTTATTTCCCTAATTTATGTTGATATTTAATATAAACATTTAATTATTACACTAATTATTTAGATGAAACTCAATTTTTTATTGAAAAATAGTGATAAAAACATCTAAGAAATGATATCTTAAATTTTGTCCTAATGAAAATGGAATTCACAGCATGCCCACACCAAGGTTATAGGTCTGGGGAAGCATGTTCCTTCTTTTATCTCATCCTTTATTTTTTTTGGTCTGGGATTTTCTTCTCCTCTTCCTTCTAAACAATGGTGAGCACAGACCCGTCCCAAAATTGTAGTTGAGTCTAATAGGGTCACTGGTTATAAAAAAATTAACTATTATCAGTGAATTAGCATTCACTACACATTACGCATGTATTTTTTGAATTTAAGTAAAATATAAAATAAACAAATTAAAAGTAAATATTTAAAAAAAGAAGAAAAATAAAATTAAAAAAAGGTATGGATAATTTTTTAGCAAAAAAATAAATTAAAAATTTATAGCAAATATAATTAATTTTAAAACTAATTAAATTTAAAAGAATAAAAATTAAGAATGACATTTGTCAATTTCTAAGAAGAGTAGATTAATATATTAACCCAAGAGAATAGATTTTGATTTTATATATAGGTATGAGTTTTGTTAAATTCTTTTATTATATTAGTTAAGTTTTTTTAATTTTCAAATAAGATGAGATGGTGATATAATTTGAGAAGATTTGGAAAAGATTAATGTAAATAGCTATAGTAATAATATTACTTGAAAAGATTTAAAAAATGAATTTTAAACTGATAATATATGTGCTTCAAAAAAAAGCTGATAATATATGAAATAAAATAAAATTTGAAAAATTGTAGCTATGCTTAATAAAAGTTGTCTTATATAATTAGAACATGATTGAGTCTACTGAAAGATATTTGTACAGATATTTTTCAGTAGAATACAGTGGTGCGCTTGATTTTATAAAAATAAATAAATAAAATAAAAATTGGTACGCGTTTGAGGAAGAAGTTAGATAGGCGTGCTTTCGAACACGGATATGTTATGATCATAGAAGAACAAAACGCACTTAATATATATTTTGAATAAGACACGATTTTTTTTTTATATTTTTTTTGGTCACAGAATAAGACACGATATTAATCCAATTGCTGTATTTTATAGTGGACATTTCGAATTAAGGGAATCTTTATTTTGTAACCAAGAAATAATAGAGACATAGAAAGAGATATATATAACCACGAGAACCTTTCCTCTTTCCATATTTTTTTTTAGAAGCGGATATTTTCTACTGAAAATAACCTTGTTTATATACTGAAAAGAAAAACGTGAAAGAAAATTGAAGAAAAATACTGATGGCTTTTTATTTTTTGGTACATAAAAAAAAAAAAAAAACAGCCATCAGTATTTTTCTTCAATTTTCTTTCACATAACCTTCATATCACTTATCTAATTATGCACAACACTCACCATAAACGTCCATAAGGCTAAGTAATCAGCCGCCTTGGAAATTATAAAAATGATCAAATTGAAAATTGAAAATAGGAAAAAACAAATATTATTACTAATTAATCAAAGAAATAGAAGACAAAGGTGGCTACAAAGTACAAACTCAGTAGTACTATGTTTTGACTTAGAAATTGATTTGCAATTACGATGATAAGTCCTCACTGAAGTTTGTAGCATGACTTGCTATGAAACTATTGAAATGGAGCAACCTCAATTACTAAGAACTTTTTTCTTGTGACTTTTAATATTCGAAAACTATATTTGGTGGTTAATTAATTCAAATGAACTTGAGTGTATTTATTTAAAAGGATAAAATTCTCTCAGCGTTTATTTTAATTATTCATAATTTAAATTCAAAACCTTGCTTTACATTTAGTATCATTAAAATCACTAAGCGTTGTAATCCAAACTTTTGATTTAAAAAGTAACCATATTTACCGACATTGCAAGTCATTAATATAATAATTGGTAATCATAAGAAGATGAAAATGGGACTGAGCTTTCGAAAAGTTATAGTCCTAATTAATATATATGAATATGATGAGCAATTGGTAAGGGTCAGATTGGCCACTTCCATTGTCTGTCTCGCTCAAACCCTACCCTACCCACCAAATTCTATCAATGTCACATTTAGCATACCATATTTCCATGTGCTTCAAAACCCCACTATGTAATGTTAAAACCTCAACCAAGGAGAAAGTAATGAAGCAAAAAAGAGGGCAAAATAGAAATTTGATGAAGTGCAAAGGTGGGAGTTTCAATCTTCATCAGACAGAGATATTGGATACATATATGACTTTTTCAAACCTGTGAACTCAACACCAAGATGTTACTGTCATTCACCACACCAACTATAAGCCACCTTCATAATTTTTTCTTGATTCATTTTTTTTCTGCATGTTCTGAACCTCTTAATTATATATATACACGCTTAGTTCAAACAACAAAATTTTAAAATTAATTATATTTTAAATACATCATAAACTTTTAAATATAATTAATAATTTAAGAGTTTTAAATAGGAGAAAATTGATTGCATGACTAAATTTAATTTCAAAATAAAAAGATTTATTTGACCAAAAAAATTTATATATACTGAAATCACATGTAATTTAAATCAAAGAATAAAAAGTATAATTAAAAGTAAATAATTATTATAACGCAACTGCGTGTCAAAACTATATAATTATTTTTGGAAGAGTGATTTTATTTTTACTGAGTTTTTAAAACTGCAATAAACAAATATTAATAAAATATTTATTTTGTGGTACAAGTTAGTTCAACTGTCAAATTTTTATAGGCGTGAACCAAAAACTTTAAATACTAAATTACGTATTAAATTCCAGCTGAACCCCCCTCCTTTCAAAAAAAATAAAAAAAATCAAATACATGTAGCAGAAAGAATTCAGCTTAACCAACTGATAACTGTAATATAAAAATTGCCTTCAAAACTGACTTTGAAAATATAAACAAATAGTTCCTGTCTTTCGTATAATTGTTGAATGCTTCAATAAACGAATTAACTTTATCAAGTCCACCGACTCTTGGATCGATCGAAGGAGCAGAACAAATTGGAAGTCCATTTCTAGGTGCAAGGATTTAAACCCTAGCTTAAAAACTTTGTTCAAAGTTTAAAATAATAAACTTTTTTTATTCATTAATATTTTTTTATTCATAAAGTTTAAAATAATAAACTATAAAAAAAAAAGTTTTGAATTTAATGAATGTAAAGTGAAGTAAAAAATATTGATATATAGATTGAAAGGATTCGATAGATTGTAAATCAAAGTGCATATATAATATATAAGACCAAACCAAAAAATATATATATAATATATAAGATCTCTAAAATGTTTTATTATGTTGGTTGTTATGTCATTGTGTGTAGATAAATTTCCTACCGAATAACAGGAATATTTGAATCCATTTTTTTTCGAAGACAAAGAATACCCTTTCCTTCAGTTTTTTTTTTAGCTCAAATAAACTACCGCTTAACACGAGTGTAAAAGGAATAATTAAACAGAACCTAAAGTTAGGCATGGCCAACAATTTTTTTTTCCTTATTTTTGATGTCACGGTCTACTGTGATATTTCAATCTTTTAAAAAATTTATTGTGTGAATCTTACATAATACCTATTGATTAGGCTAGTATAATTTGCTCAAAATATATAGTCACATCCCTTGCATTACACTAACTTTTTAATTGTTTGAAATATATTATACTGTGCTCTTCTATAAAAAAAAGTCACTGTAAATGCTTAAAAAGTAGAAAAAGTTTATGTAATTTCATGAAAATTCAAGAGTAATTAGTATAATTTGCTCAAAAACTTATGGAGAAAGTTTCTCATGGAGCCTACGAAAATGTTTAATTTTGTGATCACTGTCACAGTCGTCATACAAATTACGAAGCATGCAACGCAGCCCCCCATGAAAGTACTTGGAACTCGAATTAAAATGTTGGCTTGTTGTTACTAATTAAAATACATTATCTTCATGCATGCTTACCTTTCATTATTATCTGATCATTCGTTCAACGAATTTATCTAAAAATAATCATCTAATAAAAGCCACACTAAGTTTGGTAGGCCCCGGAAGCCATTAGAGAAAAGAAAACCATAAGAATATAATGGACAGCTTTCATTACCCACTTTTGTGTTATTTGTTATAGTAATGAGTTTGTCTCTATAAAGTGGATTCCATGTACATTAGTTCACATTGTACGAACTTTAGTATTACATTTAATTTTTATTTTTATTTTATTTTACTCATGACGTAAACTGTTCAAAAGAGTTCGAAGGATGAAAACAACCGCAAACACCTTTCGTATCTTGGGATTTAAATATGAACGAAAGGATGCTTTCAGAAAGTGGAAGCATCCTATCATTTCCACTTGATCCTAATATTATTCTTCGGCCAAGTTGTGTGGTCTGAAATTTGGAATTTTCTCACTGAGGTTTACTTTTTCTGAGGTGTGATGAGTTTTGTTTTCGGGGAATCTGGTTCACTAAAGGTTGATTCTTGAGGTTTTGCCTAGCTAGCTATTGACCTGTGCAATGTTCTCTGTACCTTTTATATGCCTTTTTCATCTCTTTTCCGCATAAGCCAAAGTTCTTGTCGGTGTGGTAACATTCATAATTAGCATATTGGTGTTTCAAAATAGCAGGTTGTGTAGAACTCACAAGAAAAATTATGATATTATATATATAGATGTTTGTATTTTTTTCATATATAGGGTCGACGAACGCATAGATATGTGTGTAGAAAAGTTTGATCGTGATATATTTCGCAGTGTCGCAGATGTATGCTATATGTGAGTGTGAAATACAAATAAAGTAAAATTTTAATTGCTTAAAAAAAAGTAAAATTTTAATTACAATATCAAAAAAAGTAAAATTTCAATTAAGAATTTCCAATAAAAAAAACGTCATTAAGAATTTAAAACTAGCTACAAATAACATAAAAGATAAAATTATATATGAAAAAAAACTGAAATTAGATTTTTTTATATTCTTAGAAATCGAACTCAGATATCAAAGAATTTACAATAACTCTTTTTATTTGAATTTAATATGGGCCCCACAAACACTACAATTCTTTCTCTCTCTTACTTGAAAAAATTCAGACCGAAGAGGAACTGAATTCCTTAATTATGTATCCCATCATTTCAAGACCAAACATAAGTAATGTTGTACACAAACTCAATATTTCATCTCCAATCATCAACCCTTCACTTGGTTGCTATCCACCATATACTACATCTCTTAAGTTCGTAGTCTCTTCTCAAATCAATCCTCTTTCAACCCTGTTGCCTTTGCATATGCAAATTACAAAAATTGTCCAAACACTAAAAAAAAATATCTACCATAGTTTTTATGTGCTCCTCAATATTTTTTAATCTCAATATCATTTGCAGGGCTAAGTATATATAGAGCATTAGCTTGTGAGTTACTTTGGTTGAAACAACTCTCAACCGACGGTGTCATGCTCTTTTGAGACAAAATATGCAATTCACCTAACCACAAACCTTATATTTTGTGACAAAACAAAGCATGTGCCACTTTAATTTGCAAACATGCATGTCAACTCCAACTTCATATCAAACTTGTACATTTTGATAGATATTTCAAAAGGTTGATATCTTTGATTAATTAATTTAGAAAACATTTTTTAAAATAATTTATTGCTTATCAAAAAAATATTTTGCTTAGACTTGGTTTCAAGTGGTTTTCAATATAAATATAAATATAACATTTTAGAAAGTCTTTTTGATAACTCTCTCTCTCATCTTTTCTTTCTTTTTCTCTATGTGAGTTTTTTGGTTAGTCTCAATAAAAGCTTGCTAGTTATGTTGCTCTAACCATTGATATATATATATATATATATATATATCCTAGGATACTTGTGCATCGTGGATAAATTATTGAAGATAATGTGAATTCATAGCCTCAAGTTTGATTTTGTTTGTGATTTTTTGAATTCATGAATACAATGAATAGGTGTGCTTCATATTCCATCTGTCCCACAATAACTAATGTTTAAGGTTTTTTTTTACAAATATTAAGAAAAACAAGTATTCCAAGAAAATAATATATATATTAGGGGATAATTTTACTAAAATATCCTTATTTTCTTTTTTTAATTTCAATAAACACATTATTAAGTATTTCAAGACAACATTATTTATTAGAGGACAAAATTAAAATAGATGTTTAAATATCTCATTGAAAAATGAGAACATCAATCAATTTGAATTTTTTTTCAAATACTAAAACTGCAGTTATTTTAAGACAAGGAAGTAACATTCAAGTTGATGAATTCCTAATTGAACGGATGATCGTGAGCTTGAACAACTTGAACAACAACTTGTTCATATCAAATCCCAACATACTCTACTTGATGTTTTCACCAAGGCACTTCCTACATCACCGTTTCCACCTCCTTCAATCCAAAGATGGATATTCTTAACACCTATCTCCCAACGTGAAGGGGGCAGAGGGGTCTACAAATTTATATACCTATCTTTTAATATATTACTACTACAATTTTTTTTTATGGCAATATATTGCTACTACAATTAGTTGGTAATTAGTTGATACTATAATTGGTTAATTGATCATACTCTTTCTCGTGCATTTGCTTGTTTTACTTTTGGAGAGAAATGAAATCATTACCATTTTTTCTTCCAAAGTCTCTATTTTCTATCATAATAAGAACGAAGGCGCGAAAAAGAAAGATAGCTAACTTTAATCAAATAATAAAAGTTGAAGTGACATAAATTGATGTATGCAATCGTGTAGGGTTATTCCACGTACTTAGACAAACAAAGTATATATACAACATAACATAATTCTACAAATTATCATGTCGACAAGAAAATAGTATTTTGGGGGAAGAAAGGCGAAATGGAAGATTAGATGGAATGCAAAAGGGCAATTGGACCCACAGCACTGAAATTAAAGCAACAATTAGACACTGGATGTTACCACTACAGATTGCAAACTTCTTCCTTGTATTGGTATGTCAATTTTCATGTGTCGAATAATACTACTGAAGAAATATCTAGGGGACAAAAAAGTTACAAACATACAACCTTTTACAAAACGTGTTCTGCACACAGTAGTGACCACATTTCACGCCCCGATAGACCCACGTCTCCATCAAACCGCAACGCATCATCAAAACCAGCTAGCTCCGAACCAATGCAATCCCATCGTCGGTTCTGAAAACGGTGCGTGGCAGACTGGTACACGCGAGGAGAATAAAATCTTCATAGTTTTTCATTTTCCTACGCTTTGATATAGAAACCATGCCAATTGGACAAAATGTACGAACCCTTATTATAATTTTTCTATTCATGTTTTATTTAAACATTATCAACTAATATAATGACGTAGGTGTACAGACAAAACACAAGGGAAAATTAATATACATATTATAGTACGGTATCAGGGGAGGTCGTGCCAGGCTTTGGAGACTAGTTCGAAGTTGGAACCAAAATTTTGAGCTTTGATTCAACGAGTGTGACTTAGTTGGTAATATATACTATGTTAGTAGGAAAAGACTTAGCTAGTTAGCTTCAATTTCTACATAATTATATCTTTAGAGATAGGGGTGAGAAACTTTAAATAAGACTACACGCTAAATCGAGAATTAAGTTCTTTTTAAACAATGTTCTCTCAGAATACTTATAAGAAAATAAAATAAAATAAATTTAATTAAAATTTTGAAGTTAAAATTAATTTATGTATAAGTTAAAATTAATTTTTTAGAGAAGTTAAAATCATTTAGGGTCTGTTTATTTTCGTTTTCATTTATTATTTTTATATTTTATTTTTATTTTTTAATTACAAAATTATTACTTTATTTTTTTTATTTGTTTCCTATTTTTAAGGATTTGTTCATGAAACCAATTAAACAAAAAAAGTTGTTTCTAGGGTCTCTTGTATAAATCTTTGAAGGAAAAACAATAAAAGTGATAATTTTGTAATTAAGAAGTAAAAATAGAAAATAAAAACATAAGTAAATAGATTCTTTCTTAACTTCTTCAAAAAGTTAATGAGAAATGCTAACTAGTGCCTTTAGCTTCTAGAGCACTGACCAAGGAAGTAAAAAACAAATTATTAGGATAGGTAAAAATGTCCTCTCTTATAATTTTTAAAAGTGCTCTAATTTTCAATAAAAAAATTTCTCTTTTAATTCTTTAACAAGTATCTTTAAAATATTGGTTAGCAAGACTCAAAGTTAATTTTAATGTAACTTATAAATAAACTAATTTTAATTTATGAAAGAATTTTATTATATGTTTTCTTCTTATTTTCTTTTTTTACGAATATTTATAAAAAAAAACTTTATCACGCAAATTAATCTCATGACCAATCAAAAGACAGAAACTTGTAATAATACCTCATGATCTCATCAAATAGCCAAAAGCACTAGCTGTAAATTCGGTGCTTACCAAAATTGAGTTTTGAATAATTGGGACACTCTTTGTCCGAACTTGCCCTGTTTGGGAATAACAACCCAATTATTATTGCGTATAAATATCAGATTAATATCCACTAATTAACTACCGTCCAACTCTTTGCGGACAATTTTGTCTTTTCAACAGCTGCGCCGTATAGGATGATACATCACATTCGCCTATGATATCATATAGTTGTGAATTTTTGTTTTTTTTAATAATACAGTACTAGCAATATCTAGTGTGATATTTAATCATAGAAAAATGTTGCTTGGAATTAGAATAAAGTGCATCATCTCCACTTGTTTGGGCTAAAGAAAAACTTCGAAAAAACAAAGGGGGCGAGTTAAATAACGGGTTTGTGTTAGAGATCCGATCAAATCAACACAGTGTTTGTGTTACGATATATTCTTTCGACGCGGGCTAAAATGGGGAAATTTATAATGTTTTTTATCGTGAGAAACTAATATACACCGTTAGATTTTGAGATCGATGTGGGACTACCGTACAATCGTCCACACTAGTTTTTTTTTTAAAAAGCGATTTTTTTTTCTGTTTAAGTTTTTTTTTCTTTCAAAATGACCATTCTTCTCCATTGTTGCTTATTGATGTGGAACTACCATATAACTGTTTACACTAGATTTTTTTTAAAAAAAGGAATCATTCTTCTTCTGTTTAAAGTTTCTAGTGGTTTTTAACTACCGCAAATTTTTTGACAAACTAAAACTGTCAGAAATGTTAAAAAATAAAATCAAAAATCAAAATCTCGAACACTAGATTTTCTGAAATCACAAAAAATGTTACAAAAATAAATATTTATGACCACCAAAAAATTTGCAACGGTTAAAAGTCACTAGAAACTTAATTAGAAAATTTTCACACACACAGTTTATGTCATCACTTAACAGTTGAAATTAATGTTAGGGACTAAAAATAGAACAAAATAATTTATGATGAACTAAAAATAGAACAGAACAGAACAATTTATGAAAGACTAAAAATAATAAAAAATTTATGAGGGACTAAAAATAAAAATCAAGATAAAACGACGGACAAAAAAATGAAAAGAGAGGCAAAAATAAAGCAACAACAAAGAAGAATGATCGTTTTTTTTAAAAAAAAACTTAAACAGAAAAAAAATCCCTTTTTAAAAATAAAAAAAAATTTAGTGTGAATGATTGTACGATAATCCCACATTGATCTCAAAATCTAATTATGCATATTAATTTTCCACGGTAGGGGACATTATAAGCTCCCCCATTGTAGCCTGCGTCATATTCTTTCTACCAATTGGGTTCTTCCGAAAGCGAAATTTGGAGAGTGGAAAATAAGCTTAAATTGTTGGACAAAACAACCCTCATCTCATCTACTACCTCTTTTAATTTTCCTCGCCTTCATCACCTACAACACTTGACTTCATTCTTTCACTTTCAAGGTACTTTCTCTCTCTCTCTCTGTCTCTTTCTTTCTCTCTTTCTGTGCATCGTTGTTTCTATTAAATTACGGTTATGGATGTTTGGTGTATCTGTGCATAATGTGGAATCGCTTAGCGTCATTCGTGTGTGACAAGTGAGAATTTGTTATTGTCTGTTACTTGTTCGTTGCTTGTGGTTTTTTTTTTTTTTTTTTTTTTTTTTTTTTTCCGTTTTCAGTTTAGGTTGCAATATGGATTTCAGGGAAATTATATATGTTTTAGTTTGTTAAAAGGTTTTGTTCCTTACGGAATTGAAGCCAAGGAACTAATCGTTTGATTCTAATCACAGTTTCTCAACTGTTTTGCTTTTTTATTTGAAATTGAAGGTGTATGGAATTTTTCAGAAACTGGTTGGTTGAACTATGAGTTTAGGAGTTTTGGTGGTATAATAGAGGCTATCTTAAGAAATTGGAATAGGCAGAATAGTACTTATGGTTTGACTGTGCAATTATGTTTGAAGCTTCGTTTGTTTCAATCCCGAAGGATATGGACAAAGTCTAATATTAGCATTTTTTTTTCAGTTTTTGTGCATTTTCTCTGCATTTCCTTAGGATTCCTCGACCGACTGCTACTCTACTTTTTGGGTACTTTGTATTGTTTTATAGAATAAACTGAATTCTCCCATAATGAGGTAAAATGTTGTAAAATTGTTCAATTTCAAGACTTTCTGCAGTATGAGAGTTTAGTTTCCTAGGCAAGCATTTGTCCTTCCATTTTTAGTATGCTTATTTTACTTTTCATATTTGTTTGGTTCTTTTAATTTCTAATCCTTCAATTTAGTCTTTTAAAGTTTCTATTGCTAGTAGCTGTGGTGTCTGTTTAATTGCTTAATGTTTCCCAAATTAAGACTGTGATTGTATGTTGTGGTTTGCCAATTTTTTTGAAGGAAGTGTTGTGTTTGTCACTTCTTTTAGAATTAAATTTGCTTCCTTCAATACTCTATTTACTATTAAGCTCTCTTAGGCTTTTGATAATCATTGTTTGTCCCCCTTTTTACATGACACGAATGTGGATCTCTTCAGTCTTGTTTGTGTATTGGCATATATCTAATTTGTTTTATTTTTTTGACTCCTCTTCTCTAGTCAAAAGGACAAAGAATTTCAAGGGTCAACCTCTTGGTAAGATTTCCTATATGCAACCCTTCTTGTCTTGTAGCTGTTGAGAATTCGGGATAGTTATAATTCTATAAGGAAATACTCCTGTTGATCATTATGCATGTCTGGCCTTGTGGCCACAGTTGATAATTTGGATGGAGCACTTTCTTGTGCAGAGAACAAAATCTCTTGATACCACTTTTGAAATAGACCATAAATCTATATTGACAAACGGTGAAGCTGGTCATTCCTCTGAAGTTGCTGGATTTAGAGTAGGGGAACTCTTAGTTCCTAATGGAGAATCATATTCTGGGTCCCTTCTTGGTAACATTCCAGAGGGTCAGGGTAAGTATGTATGGTCAGATGGTTGTGTATACGAGGGTGAGTGGAGACGGGGGATGAGAAATGGATATGGGAAAATACAATGGCCTTCTGGAGTAATGTATGAGGGTGAGTTCTCAGGTGGCTATATCCATGGTACAGGAACATATATTGGCCCTGATAATCTGACCTACAAAGGTCGGTGGCGATTAAATCTTAAACATGGGTTGGGTTATCAAGTTTATCAAAATGGAGATATCTTTGAAGGCTCTTGGATCCAAGGAACACCAGAGGGGCCAGGCAAGTATACCTGGGCCAGTGGAAATGTATATTTAGGAAATATGAAAGGTGGGAGAATGTCAGGAAAAGGAACTCTCACCTGGGTAACTGGGGACTCCTTTGAAGGAAGCTGGTTAAATGGCATGATTCATGGGCTAGGGGTATATACGTGGAGTGATGGAGGCTGCTATGTGGGGACTTGGACACGGGGTCTAAAGGATGGCAAAGGAACCTTCTATCCAAAAGGCAGCTGTCTTCCATCTGCACAAGAAATATATCTCAATGCATTGAGAAAAAGAGGGCTGTTGCCAGATTTGAGAAAACAGAAACAGGTACATATTCATCATGCTGCTTCAGTTGATATGGGAGATGTCAAGGTTGGTGAGAGTCAGAGATCAAGTCGTGTTTCATCTGATAAGCTAGCCAAAGGAAACCTGTTAAATCTGGAGCAATCTCGCAGCAAAAATATTTCTCTCGAAAGGCGCTGGAGTCTTGAGGTATCTATTGAGAAAGTGATTGGGCATGATTCAAAATTAGGATCAACAGATTCAGTAGCAGAAAATGGAGATAAAGTCCCAATTTTGGAACGCGAGTATATGCAAGGTGTGTTAATAAGTGAGTTAGTTTTAAATGATAGTTTTTCATCAATGTCTAGAAGGGCAAAACAGCTTCAAAAAAAAATTGCCAAAGAAATTAAAAAACCTGGTGAAGCAATCATTAAAGGTCACAGGAGCTATGATCTGATGCTCAGTTTGCAGCTCGGAATAAGGTAAAAGACACTACCTTGACTTTTTGCACACACATGTAGCTTTAATTGTTATCAAATTTAACAATGCTATGTGTTTTTTATTTCTGCAATATTCTGCATTTTTTTATTTTATTTATTGTTATTCATGCAAAAAATTCAAGATGGATCAATGCTGGAAGGAGTCAAGGAGGGCATAAAGTCGTATGATTAGAATTTTGATTTTTTTGTTAAATGAGAATTTTCAAATGGATGGGTATTTGTATTCATTAATCATATTAATGGTCGGTTTTCCTCTGAAAAGAAATGTGATTATTGAAAATAGATAAAATTACAAGTAAGGCATTTTGATAAAATATTTTCTGTTTAGAAAAAATTAAATGCTCATATTACTAGTTGAGTAATAAATTGTTTTAATACTTGTTTATATCAATAATTATTTTTTACAATTTTCCTACACACAAAAAAGAAAAAGGAATTCCATTTGATATTGGGAATAACTTGACAATTGAAAGATGTTTCATCCTCAGTAAACAAATATTTGCTTCTTAGTTGTATTTCTCAATTTTTCAGTAGAACTTAGATGAATTTTCTTGATTTCTTACTCCTATTGATGTCATGATGACTCATGAGGTAACCATAAACAAAAGAAGCACTTAACCTACCTACTTTAGAAGAAAAAAAATGTTATTCAGGAATATCCATATTTGCTTTTGCATGGATTTTTCCTCAAGTAATGTCAAAATGGGTTCAATATGGCTAGGTATACTGTGGGAAAGATTACACCAATACAGAGACGAGAAGTTCGAGCATCAGATTTTGGTCCTAGAGCAAGCTTTTGGATGAATTTTCCTAAAGAAGGTTCTCAATTGACACCTCCTCATCAATCAGAGGGTTTTAAATGGAAAGATTACTGCCCTATGGTGTTCAGGTAAGTATTGACACTTGTTTAGGCTTTTATTTCTTTCGTGGGGCCACTATATTATTTTTCTATTATCTAGGCATGCATATAGACCAATTCTTGTTTTTCGTATGCAGCTCTGGGTCCAGAATTAGTCTGTCATTGGTGTATTGTATATCTGTAGATGAAGTGTTTGTAATATGCATATCTTGAGCACCTGATTCAATAATCACTCCTTGTCACTCTCTATGCATTAGTTGATACTTGATGGCATCATCCTATTTTACCAGTCCCGTTTAATTTTCTATTATCAGGAAGGGGGGGGGGGGGGGGGGGGAGTGGATGTGTACATCATAAATTATATGCACCTGATTCTGAGTATCCATTTCAAACTGCCTAGTTGATAATTCAACATGAATACAATCAATGGAATAATTATTGTACTTTGACTTGTATAGGATCATAATCATGCATTCTTTTTCTTGATGAATATGAAAATATAGATAAGGAATGAAACAGAAAATCACTAATCATAATAAAAATTGGCCTTTAATTTCTTACAATTGTGTTTGTATACATAGTAAGGAACCACTGTTACAGCCCCCTTTTTCTCTTTTCTCTTTTCCTTTCACTTTACATGTGATTGTTATATGCGACGTTGTGACCTGTCGCAGAAATTTGAGAGAATTGTTCAAGATTGATGCTGCTGACTATATGATGTCCATCTGTGGAAATGATGCTCTGAGGGAACTTTCTTCTCCAGGGAAAAGTGGTAGTGTCTTTTTCCTGTCTCAGGATGATCGATTCATGATTAAGACACTGCGAAGATCTGAAGTAAAGGTATTTTTATTTTATCTGGATCTTGTTCATTGCCATTTGTTGCAGTTGCAGATATGTATAACTGCCTTGGAGGCTTGTTTTCTACTGGTTCTCTTTTGGAGTTCAAAATACATTATACAGTTTGAACCCATACAGATTCTGAGGTTGTCATTAATGGAATTCTGCATCTAATAACATTTCATATTTTCATAACACCTGTTTGGTTTTGGCATTGTTATCACTTATCAGTGACCCACTTGCAACAAGGGCTGATGATGACATCATTGTGCACTGGATGATGGTTAAAATGTGACAAAAATTATATAAGTATACTAAACTTGGCCTTAAACAGCAATAATAGCCAGGGTTCAAATAAAACGAATATTTATATGTGTGTGTGTGTGTGAAATAGTTAAAACATAAGTTACATAACAGTCTCATTAACACAATTGCAGATTTTCATGTGACTGTTTCAAAGGAGTTCCGGTTTCTGATATGCGGAGAAACTTGACATCTTTACCACATTCTTGATTTTATGTCCCTTTTCCCTGTTGAATTTTCTCTTATTTTTGGGTTGATTTTGTTTGATATTTTATGCTTCTCCATGTTACAACTCTCCTTAATAAAACTACCTTTTTAGTGAAAAATGTAAAAGGAAATTGAGCCCTTAGCTAAACACTTGTTGAATATTGAATCAACTCTTGGAGCATATGCTTAGTAATGATATTTTAGTGTTCACTTGCTCTTCTCTACTTTTCTTTTTCACTATAAAATACAAATTGTAATGACCAAATTTTGAAATGTAGGTTCTTCTAAGAATGCTTCCAGACTATCATGATCATGTGAAGACATATGATAATACACTTATCACAAAATTCTTTGGTCTGCACAGGATTATACCTTCGAGTGGTCAAAAGGTAATGTGCATTTTTCTGCACCTGAGTCATTTTCTGGAGTATTTATCAATTACTATTGCCTCGACTTGCACCTTAATACTTGCAATTCCTGAATACCAAAAGGACAAGATTTTTCATAAAGCAAATGTACCACATCAAATATTTGAAGTTTTGAACCTATCATGCAAAATGACTTAATAATCTACATTTTATTTAATTAGGATGCTAATATTTATCTATAATTTTCTATTTTACAGTTTCGCTTTGTCGTAATGGGAAATATGTTCTGCACAGAATTAAGGATCCATAGGAGATATGATTTGAAAGGTTCATCTCTTGGACGTTCTTCGGATAAGATAGAAATTGATGAGAACACCACTCTTAAAGATTTGGATCTGAACTACTGCTTTTACTTGGAACCATCTTGGCGGGAGTCTTTATTGAAGTAAGGGGTATTTACAAAATATTTTCTTTAATTTTGCATTTTTATTTCTGTTTTTGTTGCTATAAAAATAAATTTTATTACTAGGAATATATAGAAAAAGAAGATAAATTACTCTTTGTTGACAAAGTAACAAAGAACAAAGCAAATAGAAACAAATGTGTATATCATTTAATTTGTACATTACGGAAGCAATTCTCTGTTGTAATGCAGCTGAACCGTTATCACATATTCTAAAACTGAATACAATGAGTATATACAATTTTTTAAGGAATGGATCCTGTTGTGTTTTCCCCCCATATATTGTTGCTTAATAAAAATAGTAACTGCTTGTGTTTGTTTGAATTCCAAAATTTTGTCTGGTGAGTTTACCCAAATTTTTATGATGTACAATGCTTGGCTTCAAAAATTGAATATTACCTCTTATATAGTCTTGGTCATACTCTTTGTGCAGGCAGATTGAGATTGACAGCAAGTTCTTGGAATTACAACAGATAATGGATTACAGCCTCCTTCTAGGTGTTCATTATCGAGCTCCCCAGCAGCAGCGTCCGTCATACAACCAAAGTAGAAGTGCAGATGGATTGGCAATTCTTGCAGAGGAAGGTGGGTATTTGATCCAGTCTAGAAAGCTAATTTTTTGTGATTTGCCCTTATATGGTTGATATTTATTTCGGGCAGGTATTTATAAGTATTTATATTGAGGTGTCTTTAATTAGATGTTTTCATGCATAGGAAATATGAAACTAATGACCTGGAATGGAGACTGGAGAGATAAAGCTATCCCCTAATTATTGATGTGACCAGCAGACGATATAAACACTGCTTGTTTAGGCTTTTTTAGGTAGGGTAGATGATGAAATTGATGAGGGCTATTTCTGGAAACTCCTTTTTCTTCTCAAATTGGCTAACGTCCATCTCACCTTGTTATTGACAATTTTGTGCTGATTGTTTAGTAGCGTAAGATTTATAGGTTTGGCTTATGTTTGGATTTTCCACTTAAACTATGTTAGTAGCCATTATTAGGAGCAGTGTTGTAAAACCAGGTCCGGACTGGCTGGTCTGAAAGGAACCAGGTCCTTGGCCAGTCCAGTTAAAGATGCTGACTCGTTTTCAGTCAAACTCTTAACCCAGTGGCTGTCTTTTTCTTTTATTTTTCCTTTCAATTTTTTTGTTTTTATCTAGGTGCTTAATTTGATTGACATCTGATTAGAGTTTTACTTGGAACTGATTATGGTTAGGCACCACACCGTTTTAGAAAGCCTTATACGTTTATCTGTTTGTATTGCATCATGCTTTCAAGTTTCAGCATGATTTATATTCTTGCTTTTTCTACTAGAATTATAATCATGGAACTGATTAATTTCAAATTTTCACTAATGATCAACTGATAGACCCTCTAGAGGATGAAGTATCCAATTATCCACAAGGGCTTGTTCTGGTCCCTCGAGGTGCAGATGATAATAGTGTTGTTGTAGGGCCACATATTAGGGGTAGCAGATTGCGAGCTTCAGCTGCTGGTGATGAAGAGGTGGATCTACTTCTACCCGGTACTGCAAGGTATGGTTTCTTCAAGTTTTTTAAATTTAATTGTTGATTTAATGACATGCATCATTTTCAACATCATGGTGGTCCAGCTATCCTATTTTTTATGTTTGATCCTTGCACCTCCAAATTCGTTATCACTTGTATGTTCATAAAATATAAACAAATTTGGGATGTTATGACACTTCTACTTTTAAGGCCAATGTGGTGTGATTGAGAGATCACCTAGTCATTATTGCCAAAGGATGCATGCGTACTCCTGTTTGAAAATTAATTCTCGTTAATCTTTCTCAATCACCCGTGAAAAGTGATTTTCAAATTCTGGAAGCTGATTGATAAATTTCAAGCCGGAGAAAATATGTGCTCTGCCGCAAATTAAAATATTTGCAATTCTTAATCTTTCTTAACAATCCCTCGGTGCTCGAATCTTTATGAATATTCTAGGCATTTCACTTTACTAGAATATTCTAGGCTGAGGGTTTTTCCAATATTATGCAGACTACAAATCCAGCTTGGTGTCAACATGCCTGCTAGGGCAGAGCAGATTCCAGGAAAAGAGGAAGTGCAAATGTTCCATGAGGCCTACGATGTTGTACTTTACCTTGGTATAATTGACATATTGCAAGAGTACAACATGACTAAGAAGATTGAACATGCATATAAATCTATTCAGTTTGATTCATTGTCTATCTCGGCGGTGGACCCTACATTCTACTCACGTCGCTTCCTGGATTTTATTCAGAAAGTGTTCCCACCACATGAAATGGCAGGATAAAGTTTGGGGGTTATATTCAACCAGTCGGTTTATTCAGAGTGTGTATATTGTCACATTGCCTCCTTTTGTGCATGCTGTATAATTGACTTGAATATGTTTAGTTTTTATAAATATGCTAAATTTAAATTTTGGTCCTTTTTTATATTTTTTTAGATTATAGTCTTTTTTTTTTAATTTAAATTTGACTAATTTTAGTCTCCTTCAAAGAGGCTCTAGGTCTAGCCTAATCAACACTCAATCCACATTGGGCTTGTACACACAAAAAAATGGCCCGTGTTATTCAACATCTACAAGCCCGGACAAACTAAAAAAATAACGAACAAGCCCATGCCAAAAATAAAAACAGCTATAGCTAAAAATAGAAAATGGCCTAAGACTAAGATGGTATGCAAGTCACAATTGGGTCAACAAATAAATAGTTTTGAAAATGGCTGTTGCTTCCTGCACCCTAAATTAATAATTTGGGGTGCAGGAAGTTTTAGCCTTGAAAATACACATCTCATGCTTGATACAAGTCTAGCCTAATCCACACTCACTCCACATTAGGCTTGTGCAAAAATTTTAACATGTATTAGAGCCCAATTCAACTAAAATAATTGGCCTTTGAGATTAAGAAGATATGCAAGTCATAACTGGGTCAACAAACAAATGGTTTTGACAATACACCTCTCATGCTTGATAAAGGTTCAACCTAATTCACACTCCCTCCACATTGGACTTGTGAAAGATGGTATGCAAATTTCAAAGGTCAATAATTGGGCCTTTGAGACTAAGATGGTATGCAAGTCACAACTGGATTAATAAACAAATAGTTTTGACAATGCACCTTCCATGCTTGATAGAGAGGTCCAACCTAATTCACACCCCCTCTACATTGGACTTGTGTAACATGGTATAAGAGTCCAATCTAACTAAAAAAAAATGGGCCTCTAAGATTCATGATGCACAAGCCTATGTATGTAAACTTAAAAAACAATGAACAAGTCCAGACAAAAAATAAAAAAATAAAAACAGTTAGATGTGAGGGAGTGTTGGAGAACTATAAAGTCTCACATTGGACAAATAAAGACAAACAAAAGTATATATAAAGAGATTGTGTTCAATTAATTAGAATTTTTCTTATGATACACCTCCTATACTTTTTTTTTTATAGGCTACACCTCCTATACTTGATATAGATCCAGTCTAATCCAAAATACTCCACATTGGTCCATGCAAAAATTCCAATAGACCAAAATCAAAATAACAGCAAAGAGGGATTGGAATCAAAATTTTGATATATTCATACCAAAAACATATTTCTATATAATTAGGGCCACATAAGCAAGGTGATGTTGAGAGTAAGAAGTTTGATCTAGTGTTAGTATTAAGAGATAGATGACCCTATTCTAAAAGAGAGAGAGAGAGATGACCCCGATACAATGCTTTGAAGTTTGAAAAATCTGGTGGATGATAGGAATGGATTAACTCGTCTCTTCTGGAGGTTGCAGGGGTGTAAGACCTAAGCTTGGACTCTTCCATCCTTTTCATACTTGTCTTCTGTTGACAATTTTGATTTTTCCGTTCCTGTTCTATATTGACTTCGAGCAAATAAATGAAATAATCACTATAGTGATTCCTCATTTGACAAGTATCTTACACATTGGTATGGTTATGGTTGGCCACACAATAGTTCGTTAATCTTAAACTTTTTATTAAAGGTTCCTAGAAAGATTGATGACATTATTATTTTAAATAAATTAAATCATATAATAGCATCGCATGGTTTAATTTCATATGCCCAATAATTTCTTAATAATTCAACCAGGACTTTATTTTTCATATTTTTATTAAAAAAAATATTTTATAATATACAAGGTGAATTTGTACAAGATGATTTTTGTTGGTTCTGCTTAGATGGTGAGGTCCCTTTCCTTTCCTTACTATGAGTGAAATCCAATATCCAATGTGGGAAAGTGGTAGGTACATGTGAAAGTCATTCCAACTTTCGAATTAGTTGGTGTCCTTAATAGATGGATGTTATGTGAAATGAATCACACACTGCCCTTAGATGTTTTTGTCCTTACACAATGAGATCTTATTCAATTGTGGTCATTGTCTGTTTCTATGAAGATAAAGGAGCCTCCCAAAAGTTGAGTCCAATTGTGTTAGAACTTGTTTGGATTAACAGGCCAAAACACAATAATTATATCATTATTAACATAAGTTGCTACTATATTATGAATGTTGTTAGAATATTTTTATTTTAAAAAGTTAAAATTAAATATAATCCATGATCTTATCTACTATATTATTATCTTGAATGCAATTTATAAGAGTTTAATTCTAACGTAATGTAAGTGTAAAATATTTTTACACTGTCATGTAATATTATATTAACACCTTATTCAATGGGTAAAATTATATTGATGAGGTATCAAACTCATTACATGCTGTCTCAACATACTATCAGATGCGAATGTAAGTAAAAAATGCATCAAATTTTTTTTTTTTTTATTAAGTTTCATGACTCAAAAAGTATCTTGATCTAAATTTTTAAACTAATGTATTTTACAATTATATGAATACAATTTTCACTATTTAAAGATTGATGTAAATTTTAAATTGTTTCTGTATCTTTTTTTTTTCTTACTGCTGATCTATGAAATAAAGATTCAACGTCATATGTTTAACATAAATAGAGATTTCGACTCCTTTCTATATCGTTAATTTATTACATAAAACTATATCAATACTATAAACTCAATTATAATTTAATTTCTAGTGCCTATTTCATTTCATTTCATTTTCTTAGCTCAAAGAAATTGTTAAAAAAAACTGTGTAGTCTTTTTCAAACCCTCTTAAAGAGGGAGGGAAATTAAATCAAACAGTTTTGTCTATGAGAAGGCCATTTTCTTCACAAAGTTAACCTGGTTCATAGTCCCAATCGATCAACAGCAGCAGCTGGGAAAATAAAATGTCTTGGGAAAGGAAACATTTTGGGTTCAAAGTATATAGAAGAAACAAACATGTAATAATGAAGAAGGAAATTGACATCTCATGCACCCCTATAATAAAAATAAAAAGTGTAGGTTTTGTTGCGTGGTGATATTAGCTGCGACCCCAATTTGATAGTGCCCCTTCACCCCATGGGTCCATGGGCCATAGGGTGCCCTTTATGGGCTGCAGCTGGGGCACCTAAACTAAATTCACCCCATTTTGCTTGTCTTCTTCGAGTGTTAAATTTAAATAATAAATACCTCAAGCAGGGTCATTTCGCTTTCGTGTAGAAGGAAATCAGTTTAATATTTATATGTATATTGTTATAGTACAATAAAAAAAGTCTCATGCTGTTTAGAAATTGAAGTTTTTATTTTTTTTATTTTTTTATCAGCCAATGTTATATGTTTAGAAATTGAAGTTAAAGATAGTTTATAAACATTTTTCTCTTTTAATCTATGAGACCTTATTTAAAGACAAAATTGTGTAGCTAATGAGCAGACAATACCTCAAATGCATTTAATCTTATGATATAGGAAGTTTGAGTTTGAAACATATATAATCCCACGTCACGAGCTAATAAACTTATTTAATTCAATTTCATTTCTATATTTCTTCCTGATCGACTTGATTATATGTTGAAATCCATTAGTTATATTTTCGATTTGTAATAAACATTCATACCAATCTTAAAATATGTCGACAAATTTAACACTTTGCTGTCATTGCTTACATGTTGGTTCTCTTAATAACACGGACTTCGCCAGGGTATTGTGTACACAGCATGTGGGCAGATACGAGAAAAAATATTATTAATTTGTATATTTTATTTTATTATTAATTAGTCCTATCTAAAAACATTATTAACTAAGAAAATTTAATTTAAAAGTAAATTTTAAACTTAAAAAGTTATAAAATTATAAAACAATTTTAACTTTGAATTTAAAGTTTTTTAATTTTAGCTTCAAATTTAAAATAATTTTTAAGTTTTAAAAAGAGTAACGTGAAATGCTACCTAATCAAGTTCCTAAATGACAATGGAGTATAATTTCTGTAAAGAGAATTTTACCAACAAAAAAAACTATTTTTTTTTTTTTTACAAAAATATGCATAAATTTCTAATAAAATCTTGATACTGATAAAACATCGATCCACATAAATGTTTTTTTTTCTATTAGTAAGAGATAAATCCTAGCTAACACACTGCACTGTCCAAAAGATGATGAATTCTTTCCCAAGTCCCAACAATTTTTCATACTCTTGTTGTATTTACTTTCTTGTAGTTAATCTTCTAAACATGAAAACCTTCTTTTATTTATATTTGAAAAATAAAAATAATTTAAAATTAGAAAATCAGATATCATGGGAAAATTATGTACCATAAAAAACTGGAAAAAAAAAAAAAAATTCAATTCACACTTACAAGGAACCAACCAGCCAGCCCCAATACACGTGCGAAGTTCAAATTCTTCATTTCGTATTCTGTCTTAACAAGTTAGTGGAGGGTACAAGGATGCGTGAAACACGGCCATGAAAGATAAGCTGAACAGACAGGCACATGAGGAATCAGATTCTATTCAGATCTGAGATAGCCTTGTCCAAAGTGAAGAGAGACAGAATTGTGGGATGAGATTCACGTAAAACCTAACGATTTGGTTATAGGATAATTGGATTTTTTTTATTTTTTTACTGATATGGTGTGGCATGGTTGGTAGCTTGTCCCTTAAACATATGATCAGGATTTCATTCTTGGCCTGTGCAACCCCTCACCCCAAAAAAATGAATTTTTTTTCTGGTACATTTTCATATGACTTTTTTGGTACATAATTGAATGTTTTTAAAACTTAACCGATCATTGATAAGATTAAAACATTAATTTAAGGTTTAATGATTCTAGTTAGATAATTTTTAATAATAATAATAATATAACTTTATAATACTGATATATATAATTTTATAGGTTCTTAACATTTAAGGTATATATAAAAATCCAAATCCAATATATCATCATATTTAGGTTTAAGTTTTAAAAAAACACAACAATATTCATTAATAATAACAAGTTACATATAAAATAAAATAAAAATATAAATGCTTTAAGTTGGTTTTTTTTTCTAAGAAAAATAAAATAATATCTTATTGAGGGGCATTTGTTTTAGCACATAAAATTGTATTCTCGGGAATTATATTCCTGAGAATGTTATGTTTGGGAATATTATTCCTATGAACATGTTTTTTTGTCACTATGTTAGTGATGTGAAGTATTTTATCGATGACTAATTTTTGTCACGAAAAATTTAGTTGGCTACCTTTAGTGAAATTCCCCCTCATAACCATATTTTTTCATCTACCAGACTCAAACTTGATATTTTGCTTAAGGCGTCCAAACTCAATTTCACTCAGACCAACAACTTATTGGTATTCCCAAGAACATGTTTGGTTGGCATATAGTAATTTAAAAAAATTGAAATTTTTATTTAATTAAAAAATAAAAATAAAAGAAGAAATGTGGAAGAAGAAGGTGCGGAAAGGTAGTTATTGTAGAGAATATTTTTCATTCTCATAGGAAAATGCAAGATACCCACCCTTCAGGAATCTTTTGGCAAATATAAGTAACTTATATTCTTGAAATAAATTATTTTTGGGAATCTTTTCCCAAACTTACACCAAACATAAGAATGTGACATTTCCATGTTCACTTTCTTAGGGGCCGTTTCCTTTTCCTTGTAATTTTGTTTTCTGTTTTCATTTTTTATTTTCATTTTTTAATAACAAAGATGTCACATTATTTTCAATCTATTTCGTGTTTACAAAATGTATAGGAAACAGAGAAAAAAAAGTGAAAATAGAAAACAGATTAAAAATAAGATGACAGTTTTATAATTAAAAAGTGAAAACATAATACAAAATTGTAAGTAAACGGCTCCTTAAAAATCTTTCTTGGTACCTTGAAACAAATACAACCTAAGCATTTTTTATTGAGCTATTATAAACTAATCTTTGGTCAACTTTTACCATTTTTTTTTTACTTTTTTTTTTATCAGTTTTTCTTGAAATCGGTTCTGTGATTTATTTAAACTAGATGCTAAATATAAAAATTTTAAAGAATTCAAAAATTAATTGATTAATTTAACCATTAGTATACTGTTTTGTAAGAAAAACAGCTAAGTTTTAGTTTTACCACATGATAGGTTGCACTATCACCTTAAAAGGATATAGTACCATATGAGGGAAAAAAGCAAGAACTAGATATTTGGCCAAAAAGCCAAGGGGTAACCTCTCCTTGAATTGAAGAGCATTGCATTTACAATCCCATTGTCAAAATCACACGTGGGACACAGACTTTGGACAAGAACCCGGCATTCCGGAAACGGCACCCCAGAAAGGTAGAAACTTCAAACAACAAAACTAGTATTCAATATCACACAATAATATATGTTCCATAAACTATATGGAGACTATTATTGCATGTCTTTATTGTTTAATTACAAGCATTTCTTTTAATACTACCATAGTATATGATTAGGTTCAAGATCAACTTATATAGGAATTTGAAAAAAAAAAATCCTAACACTATTTAGAAAAAAAAATGAATAAAAGTTTTTATCACTAACATTATTTAGAAAATTAGGAGATAATAATAAATCGTGAAATGCTTAATGTGTGTTTTGTTTAGTTTATATTTGAAAAAACAATTATCTATTTTTATCAGTTTTTAGAAATATTTTTTTAAATGGTTTCCTAAAAATAATTTATCATCAAACACCTACTTAATTAATTTATAAAGCATTTAATGTTATCTTAAGAATTAACTTTTTAATCCATAAAAAAAAAATTAACTTTTTAAAACCTAATTAAATAACTTTTTAGGTAAAAGATCATAGTTGATCAAATATGTAGTATTAGGAGATATATAATAGCTTATATAATTAATGTGATATACATTGAGTGATAAATACTACAAGTCTTGTTTTGCATCCTATGTATTCAAGAATGGGCAAGTAGTATTTTGTTAGATTTTTCATAAAATTATTTAAATGCAATACTAATCCTACTATCCATGTTCTTGGGTACCATTGCCCTAAATGTTTTTTTTTTTTTTAAATAACCATCTTAGTCTCCAGAAGTGTAAAACGTTGTCACATTAATTCATGAAAGATTCAAAATAAGTTTATATATTATCTCTTTAGTCCCTAAACTTAACTACTTATTGTGACTTAATTCTTAAAAGTATGTTAATAGTATAACTTTAGTTACATAACTTCGAAATTTTATTACTATTAGGGACTAAAGTGATAGCATTTATTATTGCTACATTATCATGGCTTAAGCCATTTTTTTTAATAAACCATTACTTTCATCCTTAAAAGTGTGAAGAGCTATTATGTTGATCCTTGAAAGATGAAAATTAGCAATAAAGTCTTTGAAACTGCATTTTATTGATCAAGTTAGTCCAACCGTTAGGGTTTGTTAGTGACGTCATTAACGAATGATGAGGTGGCACGTTAAGTGCCATGTCATGTCCTTGTTGGCTTAACATGTAGCATTCATGTCGGCAAAAACCAAATTAAAACTTTTAGGACCAAAATGACAGTGACTTTTTTTTTTTTTTAATTTGTCCTTCTCGAGTTCACGTCAATAAGTACGAAAATGAAATGTTCAAGGACCAAAATGTTTTTTTTAATTTATTTTTCTTCTTCTTGTGTCCATATTAAGAGAGACCAAAATGAAACCTTCAAGACTAAAATGAAAAACTTTTTTTTTTTAATTTTCTCCTTCTCATATTCTCTCTTTCATTCTCCCTCTCTCTTTCTCTTTTCTCTTTGGCTTGTCACGTGGTGTCCTTATCAACAAGGACCAAAATAAAAAATAAAAAATATTTTTTTTTGTTTCTCCTAGGCTTTGTAACATCCCAATTTCCATTAATTTTTATTTTTTTTACAGCAAATTAATTTCTATTTATGAACTATTCAAAAATTCAATTTAAAAATTTAAAGGGAATGTGATAATTTTGGCACACACCATTGTCTTTAGATTATTGAGTACTATCCAAATATTATTTTTAATTATTTCTCTACTCGAAGCCTGAAAATTTACCAAAATGCCCCTAATGTCACCCCAACTAATCAAAATCTTGTTTTTAGCCAAAAGGCAATTGCAAAAATTGTAGAAACTTTATTTTACACTTAGAATATTAACTATAATATTAGAAAAAAAATTTGAATCTTTTTTGCTACTGTCTAGATTTTTGTTTAAAATTGCAAAAATACCCCAGACCCTTTTAATAAGCCTGAGTTCAATTTTCAATGAGAAAATTGTCTTTAATTATTAAGAATATTATTTTGATATTTAAATGTGAAATATATTTCATAAATAATATTTCAAGAATTTTGTGAAATTATTTGAAGTACTAATTACACTAAAGTCGAAAATATTATATATTGACGATATAAGTTCAGTAAGTATTTTCTAATATTAAAATTATCGAACTCCGTTTAGATTATTAAATATGATTCTTGAGAAATATTCCTAACAATTAATTTTAGTTTTCTCACTGAAAACTAAACTCGTGCTTATCAAAAGGGTCAAGGGTATTTTGATAATTTTATACAATCGTTTAGACAATTACAAAAAAAAATTCTCAAAAAATATTTTTAATATTATAGTTAATATTCTAAGTGTAAAATGAAGCTTCTACAATTTTGAAATTATATTTTGGCTAAAACAAGATTCTGGTTAGTTTGATGACACTGGGGACATTTTGGTAATTTTTCAAATTTCAGTCCAAAAAATATTTAAAAATCATATTCAGATAATACTCAATAATCTACAAACAGTGATGTTGGTTAGAATTCTCGAATTCTCTTTATATTTTTAAATATAAATTCTTGAACATTTCAGAAACAAAAATTAGTGAAAATTGAGATGTCACAAAGCGTTGTAGAATTTTTTTTTTTAATTTTTAATTTTGATCTCTACTGACTTGGACATAAGAGAGAAAAATACATTTTAGATAATATATTTTAAAATTTTTATTTTAGTTCTTAAATGATTCATTTTAGTTTTTGAATATTTCACTTTAGTCATTGTTGACGTGAACACAAAAAGAAAAAATAATAATAAAATTGTCTCATTTTAGTTCTTAAAAGTTTCATTTTGATCCTCATTGACGTGGACACCATATAACAAGTGAAGAAGAACACAACATTACACTTAACATGTCATCTCGTCATTTGTTAATGATGTTACTAATGAATCCTAACGGTTATAGTAATTTGATCAATGGGATATAGTTTTGGAGAGATTTTTATTATTTTTTATCTTTTAGGAATCAATTTGACAATAAACTCATATTTTTAAAAACAAAAATAATGATTTACTTTTTCATCTTTTAAGAACCAACTTGATAACAACTCATATTTTTGGAATAAAATAGTGATTTACTTTTTCTTTTATTCACTTTATGTACTAAAAGCAATCCCTCACAAAACAATAAATAAACGGCCAAAAATATTGGCTGAGCTAAAGGAAAATGCATGTTGTACATCACTCTTTAACGCCTTACATTATTATGAAATGACAGAATAAGATTAATAAATACGTTGCTGGAAGTTTGGTGCAATTAAATGCAAAAACTGAACAGGTTTAAAATGATGTGTATGTGGATACAATTACTCAGTATTAAACTATTAAAGTGTGGGAGGAGTCACTTTTCAATCACTTATTTATATTTCGATAATCTCTTGTAAGGCAAGTTACTAACGAAACTCACCAAAAGAAAACAAAAATAAAATAAAGTCATGGAAACCAACGAAAAAATGTGCAAACAAAAAAAAGGGGGAAAATGATTTTGCCAGGACTTTTTTCTTTAAACGTTTATATAATAAATGTCTACTGTTTTGTAAAGAGTTTATTTAATTATTTTTATATTATAAATTTGAATTCTCATTTTTAAATATAAAATCATTTTTAGATATATAGTTTTTTCATTTTACAGAATAATTTCAATACATATTTTACTTTTCATATAATTACATGTTTTTATTTTATTTTATTTTATAGTATATGTCTTATGAAATTTTATGTTAAAAAATAGTAATTTTCTTCAACTAGTTGTGGAAATAAAAAAAAATCATTAACTTAATCAATGTTCAAATTTATGCAATCAACACGAAATATAATAAAATTATATATATATATATATATATATATATATATATATATATATATATATATATAATTCTGTTTATCTTTTAGATATCCTATTTTTTATACAAACACGGAAGGATATAGTTAATTTACTGTGTATTTATAGTAATTGTAATTTTTCAATAATTAATTATATTTATAATATTTATTGTTATTATAAATTTTATATTTAAATATATTATGTAAAACGTAATTATCAAATAATTTATTTTGTTTCAATTATCTAAAAAATTATTTTTTTCAGAATACTTAATTATCAGAAATAAAATGAGAAAATAAATTAATTTTAAAATAATATGATATTTTTAATATAAATTCTAAGATTTTACATACAATGAGTTTTTTTATGGTTAAACTAATCTGTAGGTCCTATACTTTTATCAAATATTCAATTAGGTCCTGAACTTTTTTTTCTTTTAATTGGATCCATGAACTTTTATTTTTTTTCAATTGGATCCCTCGTCCAATTGTCGTTATGAAAAATCAACCGTATACACTTAATTAGATGTGCAAACAGTGAACTGATGCTTCTGGAATGTGTTATAAGCACAACTGAGTCAATTCTGAGATATTTCTGCAAAGTTTCAACCTCTACAGGTCAATTTAACTCAGGTATTCTTTAACAATTATTTGGTTTTGTAGAAGGTTGAAACTTTGCAGAAAACTCTCACAATTGACTCAGTTGTGTTTACAACACAATCTAGAAGTACCAATCAACTGTCTGCACATCTAATTAGGTGTTTGTGGTTAATTTTTCATAACGATAATTAGACGGAATGACCAAATTGAAAAATAAATAAAAGTTTAGGGACCTAATTGAAAAAAGAATAAAAGTTTAGAGACCCAATTAAAAGAAAAAAAGTTCAGTAACCTAATTAAAAATTTAGTAAAAGTATAGGAACCTGCAGAGTAATTAAACTTTTTTTATTATAAAAAAATATTTTTAATTTTTTAATAATTTTACCAGTTATACTATCTTTTAAGAAAAACAATCTTTTTATCCCATAATCTGATTCTCAATGACATTATTACTCTATAAAAGGCGTTTCTGAGAATTCCAAAAAATTAACAATAAAAGGCCTTTCTGAGATTCAAATCTTTGTCCTTTTCTAGAAGTACAAATTATCTACTATTGTGTTAACTACCAGAATTACCAGGTGCATTTGTTACTTCTTATCTAACGATAATATTTTTTTTCTAGACACTACACATTATACTTTTTTCTATATAAATATAATTAATGAGCTATATAGTTTTTATACTATGTTATTGATGTATGATAAGTATAATTAACAATGAATAAATGTTTAAGATGTTGCAATATAAAAAAAATATTAAATCCAAATAAGGCACCTCGTACACTAAAATAAATCAATTATCAAACTAAAATTAACAATAGTTTAGCTTAAATTTTTTTAAAATAATCATTTTTTTTTAAAACTCTGTCATGAACTAACAAAAATAAATAACCATTTAATTAAAATAAATTAAACTAAACAAACACTTAATCACTTAAATAAAACCATTAACGTGTTTAGCAAAACTAGCTAGTCATGAGAAGTTAGCTAAAAGATGATAAATTAGCTAAAAGCTAATAGTTAAAAGGTGAAAGGTGATAAGTTAACTTATTTAATTAGAAGTATTTATTATAGTTAATTGTTAAACTAGGTGAAAAGTGTAAAATGGTATATATAAAATGATATATTTAAATATTTTTATATAATTTATATTTTTAAGATAAAAATATCTTTTCAGATAATCATAGTGTTAGTTTTTTTTTAAATATTGAATTCTTATCAATTTTTCTCTAAAATAAGATATTTTATTAAAAATTAAAATAAAGAATGTGATAACTAAAATAAATAGTATAATATGAAATAAAAATATGCAAAATTGAATATTAGACCAAAATTACCGATTTTTGAAAATCGAAGGATTAAATTTTCTATTTTAAAATGAGAGATCAAAATTACGGATTGAACAAAATAAGATATCAAAATTGTATTTTAGTTGGGATTTTTTTTTAAGTAGTCATGTTTTAACTATATTAAAACATCTTCCAAAAAAAAAAATTGTAACCTCAAAAACATGTTAATGAACATACCTACTAAATTAATTTGACAATTGACCAATTTCCATTAAGTAAAATAAATCATATAAAAATACTTTTTACGTACAATCTACGTAAGCATTAACAAAAGTGATACAAGAACAATTCCTAAAACAAAAAGGTTGACATATAAAAAGAAATTAAGAAAAGAATATATACGTTGTTGTTGTGGCGTGTCAACTGATTTATTGTTCGTTAACTCAGGCAAAGGTAGCCGTTTTCTTTAGCTTCTCTTTCACTCTCTCTCTTTAAAACGGCCAAAACAAAAAAATGAAAGATGCTGCTAAAGTTATACCCCATTGCATTTCATTACAGGGTACCTTTTCTCTTTCTTTTCTCTCACCCCATTTTGTTCTTTCTCTCTCTCTCTCCACTTACATAGGTTCCTTTCATTGTACTTTTCACTCAGAGAGAGATGCATATATTGAAATAAATAGAAACAATTTTTTGAGAAGCACTTCATTTCATTGTCATCATCATCATCATTCAGAGAGTGCAGAGAATGAGTTCTTCTTCTGGTCAGAGCAGTGGCTATGATCTCTCCTTCAAGATCTTGTTGATTGGTGATTCTGCTGTGGGAAAAAGTAGCCTCCTAGTTAGCTTCATCTCCAACTCTGTTGATGATATTGCCCCCACAATTGGTAATTCATTGCTGCTTCCAAAAAATTGTTCTTTCTCTCTCATGCTTGTTACTACAAAAGTTTTTGGACTAAACCATGAAAAGAATACTATTTTTTGAAAAAAAAGTGAAAAATTGAGAAGTTCTCATGTGGGTTTCAATTGTGCTGTTGTGGACCACTTATGAACGTTTTGAGAAGATGTTGAATTCTATGTACTATGTTCTTCTTTGTCTGTTATGATTGGATCAGTGGTCCTCAGTTATTGAATTTGCTTAATAATTTGGTAATAAGATGTCATTCAGTACAAAATAACTGTTCTATTGTTTTGTTCCTTCTATGCCGTTGGAATTGACCTTGGGTTTTTGAATTGATGCTTTCATGGTCAGGCTGCTTTTATCAGATATTTGTTACGATGTGATATGATGCTATTTGTTCTTATTTTCTGTTGTTCCGTGTTATGTAGGTGTTGATTTCAAGATCAAGGTGCTCACTGTAGGAGGGAAGAGATTGAAACTAACTATTTGGGACACTGGTAATAAATACTCGAATCTTTAGCTTCTAGTTCATGAATTGGACCATTTTTAAGTTTCTGGATGCAAACAAATATAGTGAAATACTATTTCTTATAGGGTCTTTCTGTTGAATAACTTGTCCATTGACCAAAATGGTTGATTGAAGTGTTATATTAATGTCTAATATCATTACATCTATATTGCAGCTGGACAGGAAAGGTTCAGAACGCTAACTAGTTCTTACTATAGAGGAGCGCAAGGAATCATTCTTGGTATGCTAAAATGATCTATGTACACTTTTTTTCTGCATTAAAGGTCTCTCTTCAGTGTTTGCAACTTGGACTTAACTCTATTTAACACTTTAATTTCATAGACCCAATGGGGACATTATGAACCCTTCACTCGGGGAATATGATAAGCATTTTTGTAAGGAATTATAACATTTATTATGAATCATGTTTTAAAGCAGTTTCAATTATTCAATTGGTTTTAAATTTGCAATAAGGGTAGTAAGGGGGCTTCTCAAGACATCCCCCAATTGTTGTATCAACATTTTTGGCAGTTATTGCCATTGTCTTTTTTGTCCTTTTTATGGCATGAAGTGTTTGTAAGGATAGTTTAATTGGGTCCATGGTGAGGCTTCTAATGCATGTTTTTGAATCATTGATGATTAACATGTTTTAAGTCCAAGCTTTCTACTTATAGAGTTTTTTTTTTTTTTTAGTCTATGATGTAACGAGAAGAGACACCTTCACAAACTTATCAGAAGTGTGGTCTAAAGAAGTGGAACTCTATTCAACTAATCAGAATTGCGTGAAGATGCTAGTTGGAAATAAAGTTGATAGAGTAAGTTGTGTTTTAGTCTTGTGCATTAATATATGACCCAAGGAAATGAATCAGTAACACTGAAATCTTTCCTCAATGAAATGTTTGAAAATAAAATTATGAAATACAATGAAATATTTGGCTCTGAGCTTGTCTGCACTCTGCATTAAGGTAAAAAAAACAATATTCAAGTTCTGTCTTCCATATGTCTCTCATCTCTATCATGATTTACACTGTTATCAAATTCAAGACCATGAATTCTATTATGAAGCCAATTAAAATTGATCTAATTTTGACCCTGTCTTGCCTATGGTTGGTACACATGGACAAGCATGTGATGCTTATGAGTTGAGATTGTCCATACTTCTCTGCCACTATCACTATGATTAACGGATAGCATCCATCAGAAAATTAGATCCTTACATCTTTTAGCCAGATTAGATAAAAATTGACATCTCAACTCTGAGTCCATCACTCCATCTGCATATAGCATGTTTTTATGAATTCCATGTCAACTCAGTAAATATTAAGATGTGATGCATGCATGCACTTTAGATAGAAAATAAGTGTCATCTGTAACCTTTCATGTAGTCTAAGCAACCCAAACCTGTCGTTAACAGTAATTTTACTGGAAACACTCCTGTTCAGATAAACGCCTCCAGGGGAAGAAAACAAGAAGGTAAAATAAATCGAGCTGCTCCCATAAGTTAAAATAAACTTATGCACTTAGCTTTTATAAAAGCTCTCTCATCTAATTTCTTCAAAAACTGAAGTGCATAAGTTGATTTTAACTTATGGAAGAAGTTCAATTCATTTTACCTTTTTATCCGAACAGGGTCTATAACTATTACAGAATCTTGTGGAGATAGATGAATGTAATGCAAGGAGTAGGACTTTGGACATCCTCAACCATTAATGCCAATTCTCAAATATGAGGCTCCTTTCATACACAAGCTTTAGATTTTTGGGGCAATCAACTTTAAGAGCATATATTTCTCCTAATTTCCAGTTCTTGTCATGATGTATTCTGTTGAATAATTTCTCTAATAGTTTATTTGTCTATTCTTAGGATTCTGAAAGGGTTGTGAGCAAAGAAGAGGGTTTAGCACTTGCCGAAGAGTTGGGATGTTTGTTTTTTGAATGTAGTGCCAAAACTCGAGAGAATGTGGAGCGGTGCTTCGAGGAACTTGCACTAAAGGTATGGTTTTAGAAGCATACTATGCTATTTATTAATTGACGTTTGTTCCATGTACACAATAATTTTTCAATTAACTGGCATAGGGGAACACTGAATGCAGTAACTTAAGCATAAAACATAGTTGCATAATAAAGATAATATAAATCAATGCCTTTGTTATGGCTATTATATTTCTAGCACTAAGTAGGGAGGAAAAAAAAAAAAAAAAAAACAGGTTCTGTGGTTTTTCTTTCTCACATTGAGGAGTTTTTCACGTTAAAATTCTATTATTATCTCTTTTATTTCTTATTTTTCATCTTCATTTAGTGCTCATTTTAAGTTACTTAGAGAAGGAAACTTTTTTAACGGTTGTGTTTTTGTTTGATAACATCCCCAACATGTTCAATTAAGATTTCAAAAGTGCAAATGGTCTATTAGCCAGTGATTTATGAGACAATCCACAGATAAAGAAGTGCCTAATTTTTGTTTTAGGAATCAGTGAGAATAGGCTCCTGATCTGGATTTAAGAAATGAAGTTAATCTTCTAAAACTTTAAATTTTTATTGTAAAATGTAATCACCACTTGAAAAATGAAAAATATTGTTGAAAGAGTGGAAGTGATGATATTCTTGCATGAATAAAAATTCTTTTGTAGAATATTTGCTGTGCATTGCTTTTTCCTTTCCTATAGTGACAAATATGGCACCATTTCACAGATAATGGAAGTTCCTAGTCTTTTGGAAGAAGGATCTACAGTAGGAAAAAGGAATATTCTAAAGCAACAACATGAACCCCAAGCATCCGAAGTTGGTGGTTGTTGCTCTTAATTGTGCTGCAATGTGGACAGTGAGTGATTCATAACTAGCACATATTGGACTGGTCCCTCTGATCCCTGTATATCTAAGCTTCTTCCATAATTTCCTATTGGTGTCTTTTCTATTTTTCTTTGCTTAAAATTACTTGTACCAATACTAATGAGCAATTGGCAACAATAGTGCCTATTAGCTTGTGTAAATTTCTGTGCATTCTGTTATTGTTTCTGGCCTATAATTTATTCAAATCACTACACCCTTGTGCAACTACGAAAGATGTCATTTATATATTACTCACTCCCTAGTCAATACTCAATCCTGATATTTATGCAATTGCTGCATTTGTACGTATCAATTTAAACATGTTAAGATATATAAACAGACACAAATGTCCTGAACAGTGTGGCAGTGTTAAAATTTGTGGGGCCCTGCAAAAATTTGTGGTGTCTTTTTTAGGGTCTTCATGTGCCTCTACTTTTACATGATCTATCACGTGAAATTCTCTCAGACCAATGAATACACACTCAAAAGACAAAAGAGATGATAATAATATACTCCTGGACGTACATCTGTATTCTTTTTAATACACTCTATTATGAGTTAAAATATAGTCAAGGAAATTTTTACTAGCATGTCCTGCTTTTTCGTGTGACAATGCAAGGTAAGACGTGCATGTAAACCATTATGGAGTATGTAATTATGTATCTACAATGCTTCGGAATTAGATTACGAAATTTTTTTTTGGAAATCCTTAAAAAGCGAATCCTATTGCATCCCTGTTGTACAAAAATTGAAAAGATAGGAAAAAATGAAGTCTTAGCTGATAGTTAAAAGGTGTTAAGTTAATTTATTGAATTAGAAATGTTTATTAAAATGATATATTAAACTGGATTATAAAAATAAAAAAATATAAAAAGACATGTTTAAATATTTTTATAAATTATCTTTATATCACTTTTTGTTTAAAGATAAAATATTTTGTTAAAAAATAAAATAAAGAAAATAAATAATATAATAATAAAATAGTGTTATATGTGAGAGGGGTGAGAAACTTTAAATATATCTAAACTTTGGACTAAGAATCTATAACTTGTCCAAAAGACTGAAGCATGTAAAAATACAACGAGATTCCATTAAGAAGTCAAAGACCTAGTTAAAGTAATTATAAAAAACAAAATCAAAATATATATTTAGTTCAGTTCAATCGTGTCTTCACTAATTCAATAATCTATTTGCTTTTACATTGTTATGAATAGCAAATTTTTTTAGTAAAAGTTGATGGGTATGAGCTGCTATGGCCAAGGCTTGATTAATGGTTCAGCTACCTTGAACGGTGGCCGGGTATTTTGGGAGCCGAAAAAGGATTGTTCTTTTTGGTAATACCTTGTTTGGCATAAAGTCCAACTCACGTCCGCCTTGAAAAAAAACCATTCGAATAGTAATTGTTCGTTTTGCTATTTTTTAACATTAATTATGTGGCGAGTAAAATTAATTCAAGAAAAATAAAAAAATAAAACCTTTTCATCAAAACTTAGATATAAAGTTCACAAAGTGCACTTATATTTACAATTTAAAAATAATATTGCCTTCCAATAACAGTACCAACTAAGCTTTTTAACTGTGGATGTAAAATAAAAATGACGGGAAATAGGGGGAAAAAAGATAATTGAAGGAAGAGAAAACAAAGAAAAATGAATAAAATTTAAATTAAAAAAAAGATAGAGGGTTATTATTTTTTCCCCTCATAAAATTGATGCATAATGTGTTAACGAATTAATTCTATTTTTAATCTATTAATAGATGCCCACAAATAATACGTTAATTGTTCAAAGTTACTTGTAATCCGTTAACAAATCTTTAATTGGTTAAAATTTTTAATGTGTATATTAACGCCTTTTAAGAAAATATAATGGTGGGATCCCAATGCCAATTTTCTCTTCCCCTCCACCCCACTTCTTTGACCATCCAAACACGAAAGTAGTTGATTTTCTACCACTTAACAAACAATGCACAAGTGAGGGCAACATAGATCAAACGAGATAATAAACTTTAAATCGTATCTATAATCAAATCATTGAAACCAGTTTTACTTTATCATTCGAACAAAATTATTATCCAACTCATTTTTAAAATACTCCCAACTACAATGGCAACCTCAGTTCAATTGGGTATTTCACTAATGTGAATTCAGTGGGACGCAAACAGAAAAATGAAGAACACACGCTACACGTTTTTCAAGAGTTTTCTAATTGAAGGATAATTTGGACTTCTTTCTTTAATTATAAAAAATTACCAACACCACCTGATTGTATATTAATCAAGCTTAATTCAATATAATAATAATAAATTATAATTAAACTTAAGAGTATGAAAGTTTAAGGGAGAATTAAAGGGCGACCAGTAACTTTATGCTTAAGCAATCAATTAAACGAGAAGTATAACTGTATAACTATCCAGTCATAATTCACTGACATGTTGAAGAGTAAATATATTTCAAATAACCAAACTAATGAAAACAAACAAGGTTGTCCACCCGGGAATCCTCATTTTTATCTCTCCAAAGTTAAAACTCCCTAAGGTGTTCCTCTAAATAAATCATATTGATTTTTGAACTTCGAAAAAAGAGTATTGTGTATGTAATACAGGTTTTATGGTCCAAAAAGAGCTAATTCTATTGGCATGCCATGGCAAGAACTGCAGCTTCAAGCAGCCTCCGAGCATCTGTGTCCTGTTCAGGTAAATCTGCCGGGGCCTGCCAAAAAATTATTTTAGAAATTAATGAAGAATAGAAACGGGTAATTCATATTGATCTGTTTAAGTTAAGAAAACATTTTCTGCTTTCAATAAATAATTATAATCTACTTTCAATAAATAATTATAAAATTTTCACTTAAAAAAAAAACGAAACAATAAAATGTTTTGACCATTTCATATACAAATCTTTGAAAGTAAAAACAAAGTGAAAACAGATATTTAAGTTACTAGTAAAAACAAAACGTTTTCTCAAACTAAAAATGCCCTAAATTCCTTTCATAGCTTACCTTTCCATATAAGTTTGCCTTTGTGGGAGATGCGCCATTAGACAGCAACAACCTAATTACATCAACATGTTCACCTCTTGCAGCGTGATGGAGAGGCTGTGAGAAAATAATCACAAGACAGTGATGGTGAACAAATCAGGAGAAATTCATCAAACATGATTCAAAGACGGTTGGTGATAGGAATGCTTGATTGACATTGGCATCAAGAGTAGCCGAGTAGGAACTCAAATTTTTCGAAGGGTAAATAAATACTCACAGTATCACCCTCAGAATCAACTGATTCTAGCATTCTTTTTATATGTTCTGCATCATTAGCTCTGTTAAGCAGCAGTTGGACTATCTCGGTAAATCCTGATAAGACCATTAAAAGCAAAATGACATTGAAATTCTCACCCCCCAGATAAAAATATTGGTCCAACTTATAGAATGTGATTTCAAAATCAAACTACCTCCTGCACAAGCATCGTGCAAAGGAATAGCACCCTCTTCATCCTTAGCCTCAATGTTCGCTCCTCTTTCTAGTAGCAGCTGCAGTTTATCAAACAAGATCAACAATTCATGCAATGTCGTATAATAATAATAATGTAAGAATAAGCAAAGATAATAAACCTGGACACAAGCCAAATGGCCATATAAACATGTCAAATGAAGAGCAGTATCCCCATCCTCCACTGGCTCATCAATACTACCAGTCAAGTTATCTGCAGTATACAGCATGAGAGTAAGCATCAACAGAAATCAAATCGTAATAGTCACTGTTGATAATTTTTAAGCTTTCTCTACAAATTACATGCGTGTTTGGAAACTCCTTGAGAAGTAAGAAATCACACCAGTGAAAATAAATTCGTGTGAGATGTGAAACCAAACATGCTATACGCCAATCTTAAAAAGAAAACAAATTTTTACTGCTAATGTACCAGACAAAGGACCATATCAGATAAAAAAGCCATCAAAATCAAGGTTTTAAATTGCGGTCGCAGTTGCGGTTTCATAGGAATCCTTCATATTGTGGACAAATGCGGTCGATGCGGCCAACAATTGCGATCGCCTTAACCCTAAAACCCTTTATGTTGCGCGATTTAGACCCTTGTTTTACAACCTTAACGAAAATATAATAATTTATCTAAGACACTCAAATTCTTTTCATACAATTAACCAGAGGGTGACAAATATTTATATCAACCTTACTAGTAACTCTTATCAATCAATTATCCAACAGAAGCTATAAAAGGCCTAATTCTCTAGTTTGCTAGGGTTTGAATTGAAGTCTGAAGAAGTAACAGACACTAGGGTTGGGTATAGCAGGGGCAGGTCAGTGATCAATTATTACAGTGAATTGAAGAGAGAGAGAGAGAGAGAGAGAACCAAGAGCGAGACGGAGGGCATGGACGTCGCCGAGCTGAGCTGCGGCGGAGAGGTCGCGGAGGTGAGGAGGGGTATCGGTGTCGTCTTCGACGAGACCTTGTTCCTCGAAAAGGGCGTTGTCGTCTAAATCCTCTTCGTCGTCGTTCATGCCGTTGCGCCTCCCTGGAACCGCCATTGATCCTCACTACTTCCCCTCTGTGCCGCCGCTTCTTCCAATTTCTCTCACTCTCTGTGGCAGTCTCACAGTATTTCTATTTTGTTAAGGTGTGAAGGGTTTAAATATGTTTTCAGGATTTATTTTTTTTATTTTAATCTTTTTTAAAAATATTCTTTTAAAATATTTATTTTTTTAGATTTGTATTGTTTTTATATTAGTCTTGCTAATATAAATTAATTTTTGACTTTTTAGTCACATTAATAATTAATAATAATTAAATTATGAGATAGAGACTAATGTGAAAAAATTAATATTATAAGAATTAATTTTAAAAAAGTTAAAATAGAAAAATTAGTATATCATTTTTGGTACATTATAAGATTAGTTCTTGTATTAATTACCAAGAGGTCTAACTCAGTTATTTGAACAATGTGTGTAAATTATTATAAACCTCTTGCCTAAGTTCTTGTGTTAATTATTTTAATTTCTCTATCTTTTTTTTCTTCATTTTAGTGTTTTCATTTTTTAATTATGTAAATAACTAAATAAGTAAATATAGACATATCAGTATTTTTTTTATCAAAATTTTAATAACTAATGTCTACATCAAATTTATAGCTTAAATATACTTTTGTTCCATGTAATTTGTTTGTTTTTATCATTTTAGTCCTTGTATTGTCATTAGTCCTTGCCATTAAAAATTGTCAACATGGTTAATGGTTGTTTATATTAGCAAATGTCACATCACCAAATGATGTTAGTAGGGACTAACAAAATTAAAAAAAACTAAGAAAATGATATAATTTACAAGGATTAAAAACAAAAATGATATAATTTATAAGTATCAAAAATAAAAAGAATATTACATAAGAATGTTAGTATTTAGTTGTTTATTTATAAATATAAATGCACTAAATTAGTTTTGGAAAAATAATGTAACATGGCATGATAATGATGCTTTAGTATTGTGGTTTTGTTATCAAATTGTTAAAGAGTGTTTGGGTAAATAAACTTAATTAAGTACATATTAAGGTTTAATTTAGGATAGTTGTAAGTTTTTGATTTTTCTGTTTTAGACTTAAATTTGAAACAAAACTTGTTTGAGTAAAAACAGGTTGAAATGGTTTTCAAATGAATTTCAAAATCATTTTATCTCACTTTTGATAATAGAGGAAAAAAAATGTTTTCTAATTATAGTTTTAAGTTTTTTAGAAGTTGTCATATCCCTTTTGACATTTTCTTCCATCCTTAATTCTCTACCTTTCACCTAGTCTTCTTTGCTTGGTCAGTCTTTGCTAGAGGTGACAAAATGGGTTAGGTCAACTTATTCGACTTGAACCCATATGATGAATATAGAGCTTGAGCTATAAATTTTAAGCACAAATTAATTTTGGGCATTTTAGCGAACTTAGACTGCAAAAGCCTTACAAAAAGAGCTTTCACTAGGCTTTAACCTCATTTTAGAAAGCCAAATTGAATCTGGGCTTTTTGCACGACTTGTTATGGCATCTGACTAGCTTGATTAAACCATACTTGGTGAAATGTAGTGCTTGGACTTTAAATTTTGAGCATGAACTAAATTTGGGGCTTTTTAGATCAATTTGATCATGATCTAGTTTGAGCTTAGCTTGCAAAATTCTATATAAAATTAGAATTGAATCTAGATTTTTTTACTTGATCTGCTATAGCTTGCAACTTTGCATTAAGACCACAACTGACCCGACTCAAACTCTCTTGATGAAATTTTGGGCTTGAACTTTAAAATTTTATGTACAAATTAAATTTGGGCCCTTTAAGCTTGATGTAACATCCTCTATTTTTCTAAATTTTCTTTATTTGTGAAAATAAAATAAATTAATATTTTATTTTATTTTTGCTTGCTATTGCTATTGATTGTTAGTTTAAATAATTATATTGCAATTAGATTTGTGTTAAATTAATATAATTAAAAAGAGTAATAGAAAATAGCCTAGAAAAATACTAACAATTTAAATAATTTGAAAATTATACATAGATTAAAATAATATTTTGTGAAGTTTTAATTATTAATAAGAAGTTTAATAGAAAGGTTATAAATTATTGTATTTAAAATAATGAACTGAAATTTAAGTAAATAATTAAATGTTAATTAGATAATTAGAAGAGTGTAGGAATAAAAAAAATGTAGAATATAATTAATTACTTGGGTGAGAATTAGATTAAGCTAATCAAGTGAATGTATTCATAGATGATTAATTTTTGGGTTAGTAAAATAACTAATTAGGATGTTTTCTTTTAGTGGACCAAAAACACACATAGAGCCCAACTAGCGTAGCACTTATCCAATAAGAAGCATCTGACGTAGGGAAGAAGGGAGAGTCAAGAGGGCATTCAACATTTTAGCTTGTTGAATACTCTATCAGTGAAAAAAAAATTTGGATAAGAACCCTCTTCTTTCTCAGTTGGACTTTGTGAAAAAGAGAGGAAGGGGAAGCACCGACTTCCATGTTCTTCACCCGAAAGTTTTTTTTTTTTTGTCTCTCCTTTACTCTCACTTAACTCATTCAATAAAACTAAACCTCAAATCACTTTAGTCACCCTCTATGGTGGTTGCTGCGTTTTCGGTGGCCTGTGCGGAGAGTGGTGCAGCAGCGTGAATGACAAGCGTAGCAGACCTCATATGTTCGTTTATGGAAAACTCAAGATGGGGGAGGAGGTTTAGACCTTAATTGGTAATTTTGTGTGTTTAATTTTGCTAAAAATGTTTAATTGCTTGATTTACTCTATGTTATATTTGCATACTAGTTGTGAATGCTGAGATTACTCTCTTACTTCATTGATATTTATTTTGATTGTGTGGGCAACGGATAGTTATGTGATTTGGAATTTTATGATGATTGTTGCTGTAAATTTATTAGTTTATTATTGTTTACTTGGAATCTGTAACACCCCGTTACATTAGACACAATCCACACTAATATTTGTATTTGTTTTAAGTAATTATAAAAATGAGGGAATTTTTTTTTTAAACATATTTAGAATAAAACAAATTAATAAAAGCGTAAATATTATATAAAGAACCATTACCATATGAAATTCAACATCAGTTCATAATACGGAAATAAGCACAGAGTTTATCAGATACAGGAAAATCGAGTATTAGTTATTCCTAACCCATACATATAATATCCTAGTCAGAGCAGTGAACAAGTTCTACCCTAACCCAAAACATAAACGTAAATAACACTAGCTTTCAGATTTTATATATTCTAGTATCTCTTCTTAGTCTTCGCAATCTCTGAAATGACCACGTCAACAAGGAACTTGATCACTAGGCTTGACCATCATCTTTAAGTATCCAATCAGCAAGTACATACAGAAAAGAAAGAAAGAGGAGTGAGACTTGATTCTAACATATATATGTATTATTGATGGTATGAACTACCGTCATTTAATAATAGCGGGGGAACCTAGTATTTATCTAATCATAACGTCCTAACTCCTAACAACTCAAACCTCTAGACGCAGTATGGATCCATACTCCCCGATTGGAAGTGATTAGGAGTACATACGCCTCAACCCTATGGCAAAAACCTTCATCTTCCCTAGATGAACTCAAATTATCTCAATTTAGGATATCCACAGTCCTATATAACTCAGGCGTACTCTCGCACCAATCAATGGAATGCTAAGCAGTTGTTGGGGTTGCCAAGCTTGGTCAGATGAAGTCCCCGACACAGGGTGCTTTCCTGGCTTTTAGTTACTTCATCACTCGACACCGTACCCCCTAGACTTCCGTCAGTGAGTCCCTGCCTTTCACTCCTCAGCTTGCCAGGCTGTGTCTTCCATTATAGGCAACATGTCGTTGCATGTTCCTCTTTTAACAGTACTCACACTAGAGTACTCACAAGTCACTTTACTCATAATCATTATTTATAACATCTCTGTCCCTCAGACAGATAAATAGTATATAACTAGTATACATCATCATTCACTATATCACATCTAATATCACTGGTCTCATTCACTGAGCACCAGTACAGAGTAACAACACAAGGCTTACAGATAGATAAATAACATTGTTAGAGTACAATCATCATGTCATGTCAATACATCAAAGCATCTTATCACATATTAAGTATATAAAGATTTATGTAATATCACAAGGTATTTAAGCAAGACAGTAGATACTTTTCTAATCATTAATCTAATAATTAACTAATATTTAACTAATCATTATTTGTATTAAAATCTTATTTAAAACTTATCAAGTTAAATTTATTTGCTTTATCTTTTTCTTTGTCTAATCCCTTAATTTAAATTGTAAAGAGAAACAACTTTTCTAACTTACTATAAGTATTTCTGGTACAAGCATAAATAGATTTTTAATATTTAGAAATTCCTTTCTGGTGTGGAAGATCAGATTTTACCGCAACCACAAAGCATACTTAGAATTTCTATAGACTATGTTCAAAAACTTAGTAGTAAGAAAAAAAATCCTTTTTCTGGTGTGAAAGATCAGATGAAACTGCAACCACAGAGCATACTTCGGATCTTACTCTACTAATTTTAAAAACTCAGTTTAATACAAAGAAAATAAATTCTCATCATAATCTTACAACATATATATAATTTTTTTTTCTAAATTTGTTCTATATTCTCGTTTCCAGTGAAATCAAAAGTTGAAGAGATAAACTTTTTAAAATTTCCAGAAAACTTTGAACCATCTAGTAGACTTTGTCGATTTTATAAAAATAGTAAACGAACTTATTTTGTTATAAATTTTTTATGGGAAATCTATAAGACATGTATAAACATCATGATATTTTTATTTTTCCAGAAAACAGTCCAGATTTGTCCTAGTAATTTCCAACAGAATGGAAATTTTTCAGAAAGTTCAGAACAGGTGGTTCAACTTGTAACTGGAATATATAATTCATTTTAGCATATTTTGTAGTGATTCCAAAAGAAAAGTTGTAGATTTTTAAGTCTATTTTCATTTAAAACTGGTTTCACATGATTTTGTTAAGTATAACTTGAGATATTCATAAAATAGTGACTGGTGTCCGGGTCAAAACGCTGGAACATAGTTATATATTGCTTTGTTCTGTGTCAGTTTATGTTTGTTCCTTCTTATTATAAGAATAGGAACGTGTACTGGAAAGAACTATTAGAAGGAAAATTATAACAAAAATTGGGCATGGTCTCCTCTAAAAGAGGGACACTTGTAACAGTTCCAATAACAAGAAAATTCACAAATAATGAAAATATAGCAGGAATAGTAAATAAGAATTTAAAGTGATGCAGAAAAATAATCAAAGGTAAAACTTATATAATATAAAGTACGAAAGTAAGAAAGAGCAACAAAAGAATCAAGGTCTCACTCCCCCCTTACCTAGGAAGTGAGTTTCGTTCACAGCAAAGAGGAGAGGAAGAGAAAATAAGATTGTTTCTTGATGGTGAAAGAAGGTAGTTTTGGGGGTGTGATAAGCAAAATTGAATAAGAATTGAAAAAGAAAAAGAGAAAGCAGCAAAGTGAGAGAGAGATCGTGAGATGGGGTGAAGCAGTGAAGGAGCAGGAGCAGCTTCCTCTTATAGAGGGAGGTCAGTGAGGTTTTTTTTTTTTTCTTTTTTTTTTTCTTCACTTGAGTGAGAGTAGATAAGTAGGTGAAAATCACGTGCAAGAGGGTAGAGATTTTTGTGCATAAAATTTTACGTTATCTTATACTGTCAGTATAAATTTATACGCTTAAATTTTTAACTTTTTGATTAAACAATTTTTTTTTTAATTGAAACTTTTTAGTAAACTCAATTTATGTCCATTATTAATTATCATAACTAAAAATTAAATTTTTATAATTATTTTCAACTAATTCACGGTAATTTCGATTTAGATCTATAAATTTTCAAACTTTACTAGAAATTATATTTTTATATGTGTGACTTAAAATGAACTGACTTTATCAGTTTCATCAAGTTTTGATATTAATCCTATACTGACTGACTTATCAACAGTACACTTTAAGCATTTTACGACACTGTTCACATCTTTCCGTGATTGAATACTGTTCATTGACACTGTTCACTTATCGAATTACTTTTTGCACCTATGTTTTTACTGTTCACATCATTTTTGTTGATTTTACATCATTGTTTCAATTTGATTAAAAATTCAACATCTTGGGTATTCACCCATATAAAACATATTTAAACCTATAAAACATGATTTCAAGTTCAAATAATTATTTTGTAATTATTTGAGACTTTTCCTCATATATACCATAAATACAAACAATTATATACTCAATCGTTGTTTTAATAGTTTTCCGGACATTGGTCCGAAATAATTATTAAAAATTCACAATTAAGTAGAACAAGAAATCTTGATCATAATAGTATGAATCAATATTTCAATATTCTATCTTGATTTCTTAATATTAAATTATTAATAAAAAGAAAAATAGACAAAATAAAAATGAGGATGTTACATAATCATTGTTTGAGTTTCAGAGAAACTTTGTTTTTCCTATTCCCTTGTCACGTTGTGAACCAATAGAGGGATGATGTTTTTTTTTTTTTAATTTCAATCATTGATTTTGTTACTTGGTTAAAAGAGTAAGAAAAAAAATGATGTGAGTTCCCTACTGTGCTAAATTTGAAACGAGAGAGAGACTTGGAATCATTTTATTTGGTTTGGATACTGCACATAAATTGAAACTTAATTGGTGCCTTTCTCTGGAACTTGGACTTAGCATTTGCATACAGAGAAATACTCTCTGTTGGGTCGTGTTATCATAACTAGGAGCCAAATTTTTATAAATCCATTGTTACTTAATCTAGAACGAAAGGAAAAATACTAACCTATAAGAACCAATTCTAATATTTAGTTAAGAAAAGAAAATGTTCTATAGTATTACAACATAACATAGTAATCACGTTAATAGCTTGATAGCAAACACCATTGTGATAATTAGGTATAATAATATTAATTAAAATAAAATAATAGGTGATTATGATAATTAAGGATAATAATAATTAATTATAATAATAAGATAAACTAAGACCATTCACGTTGTGGAAGGTTGTATAGCATATTTATAAAACTAGACTAAACTAGTTAGATAAGTTGAATAATAATAGTAATAAAAAAAACGTGAAGCTAAATTTGCTGTTCACTTAATGGCATATGATATGCCACTAAATATTAATAAACTAAAGTACTATAATAATAATAATAATAATAATAATAATAATAATAATAATAATAATAATAATAATAAAAATTAAGGGAAAATGAGTGTAAAGGAAGGATTCCATAAACTTAAGAAACATTATAAGATAAGTTATTTTATTATGGATAAATTCTTCTCATCAAATTTATTAAGTGACAATAAAATTAAAGAGACGAGAGAAATAAAGGATTTCGCATAGGATTTCTATAAATGGATTTAATTCCTTATTATTATGGTGATTGGATTCTTTGAATGAGTTAACATATTGTCATATGCATGACTATTAGTCTTTTCTATTAGAGTTGATATCAAGAAAATTGATACCTCTACTTAAGAAGATTTGTTGAGAAACTTGTTATTGGTATATTGGAAATTTTATTGAGGAAAGGGGGACTTCCTTAGTGAAATTATTGATGAATATTAACTCTAATAAGATTGTTTGTCATCGTATCATGGTCTGTTGGACCGAGTGGTCCCAGAATAGCTATACTATGTAGTGTATTGCCACGTACCCTTTATCACCAAAGGCTATTACCATTCTAGCTTTAGTTGATTAACCACCAAAGACTATTACCATTCTAGCTTTGGTTGGTAGACCGCCAAAGGCTATTATCATTCTGGCTTTGGTTGGTGATTCACCTAATGCTATTACCATTCTAGATTAGGTAAATATTTATATCGATATTTTGATTAGTAAACCGCCAAAGGCTATTACCATTCTAACTTTGGTTGGTAAACCGTCAAAGGCTATTACCATTCTAGCTTTGGTTGGTGATTCACCTAAGGCTATTACCATTCTGGATTAGGTGAATATTTATATCGATATTGATTAACATGCTTGGGTCGGCGGAGTAAGAGCTTCTGGTTATGCTACTCTATTGTAAAGTCCTCCATAGAGACAAGTCAGTATTCGTGTATTGTAATTAGTCAGCGTCCGTAGATTGAGAAGAGTCAGTGTCCAAGCACTTGTGCATTATGTCACATTAATTAATATCTTTGTTGTAATATGAATTGTTTCTTATAATTGTTTGTGATTGGTTATTAGATTAGGTCCCGTGAATGTTATTACCATATGATGCCTTAAGTTAGAACCTCACTCCCTGTCTTTTCTTTTTGTGTATGTTTTCCTTTTCTTTTTGCTTGTTGTTGTTGTGTGCTTCCCCAACCCCCTTAAATGGCAGCAGTGGACATCAGTGAGGTGCAATGGGAGCTTGGCAGGATCTCATCTCTTTATGTCTTAAAGTATTTCTCTGCTACTTTATTCCATATTAAGTATAATTTTTTTTATTATTAGATATGGCTAGCTTTAGGAAATTGTAATAATATATTTATATATTTATATCTTTATGTATCTATTGCTTGTAAAGTAAAATAAATGAAAAAAAAAAAACACTTCGTACTTTCAAGCAAAAGACAAAAGTCACATAAGCGTTACTCGTTATTATTAAATTATAGTTATATATATTTTGAGGATGTTACACTTGATTTAGGATTAACTTGCAAAAAATCTATGCAAATCGAGCTTTCACTTGTACCTCATTTTAGAAGTCCAAATTGAATCTTTTTTTTTTTTTTTTGTCTGACCCACATTGAATCTACAACCAACTCAATCCAAACCTGCCCAATGAAACACAAGGATTGAGTTTTAAGTTTTAAAGTACAAATTAAATCTAGGCCTTTTTAGTTGAATTCGATCATGACTCAATTTGAGCTTAGCCTACAAAAAAACTCATATAGATTAGGCTTTCACAAGACTTGGGACCTCATTTTAGAAGTCTAAATTGAATTTGGGCTCTTTGGCTTGACTCACTATAGCCCATGACCCACATCAAGCTTGCAACTAGTTCAACATAATTTTGTCCAATGAAATGTAAGGCTTGAACTTTAAATTTTGAATACAAATTAAATTTAAATTTTTTTAGGCTGATCCGATCATGGTCAATATGAGTTTATAGCTCACAAAAGTCTATGAAAATTTAAACTTTTTCTTTTATATTATGCTCTACTCTCACTCTAGATAAAGTATGTCCAAAATTATTTAATTCCGCCACATAAAACTCATCCTATAATTAAAATTACGTTAAAAAAATATTGCTGGTATGTTCCTTTCTTTTTAAATGAGGTTTACATTGGAGCATATCTTGTGAATGAATCTTTTCTTGTCGTAAATATGGTCACATGCATGTAAGAATAATGTTTTTCATTTTCCTCTATGTGCCCACCGATAATCCAATTAATAAGCAAAATATTACAGAGAGAAGGGATTAAAAATATGGCATCATCTATGTCTCTGTTACCTCTCAAAAAAAAAAAAAAAAAAGGCTTAACTATTAGATTCATGGAACACGTTGAAACTTGAAAAAGAGACAGAATAAGTAGTGGCCAACCTACAACTATTTTATCCACGTCAAAATAAGCTTTACGATGATTAGGTTGACAAATGACAATAGGATATCTCAGATTATATTTCCATCCAAAAGCTAAATAATTTAGCATTGTTATTTGAGAAATTATTTTTCACAACAAATTTGAACAAAAACTTTTATAAGTATGACAGATAAAGAGAAAAATATAAAATAAAATAAATAATGTAATAGAAAAATAAAATAAAACATAACATAACATTATAAAATATGTTGTAAAAAATTAATATAAATAATATAACTTGTGCTATTTACTCGATAATATCTCTTTGTTAATCTTAAATGCTCTATTTGTTACATGCAAAATAGTGTGGATGAAAAAGGAAAGAAAGGGAAGGGAAGCGTGGGAATCGTGTGAAGTTTTATTGTTTGGTACTTAAATAGGTGAATTTTTTTTTAAAATTTCGTGTGACCCACTGTGCAGGATTTATTTTCTCAACCATGAAGAAAAGTAAAGAAATTTATATTGACACATTATTTCCACCCTATTACTTTTTTTTTCCTTTTTTTCTTTTCTCACCTATTAACTTTTTCTCCCTTTATTTCTTCTCTCCCTATTAAACATAGCATACTTGTGTTTCGTTAATACAATGATAAAATGATGTTACAAATAATTTGTATATAATATTATTATTTAACTAATAAGTCAAAAAAAGTATTGTACTTTTAGCTAGCTGAAACAATGATTGAGGAGAGAAAATTCTAAACACAGCTAATTAAGAAGAATACTTGTTGCATACCGCAGATGGCCAGTTTGACTTGTGACTGAATCAACTGATTACACAGTGGTAACGCGGAAAATTGCCTCATGGTCTGTAAATTATAGCTTTGGTAATTAATTTGCTTGCCAATAATTTTAATTTAGACTGCGTTAGAGTGAGAAGGACAAATAAAAAAAATATTATTATTAATTCAAAGTTAATTATTTTTGTAAAAGATAAAACATAGATACAACTTTATACATATATTCTTAGAGTTTTTTTTTTCCAATCAGAATTATACTTTTATTTTAATAATTTATGTTAACCTTTAACGTATTGTTTTTAAAATCTAAGTTTTATCATTTTATAAAATATTTTAATTCAAGTCAACATAAACTAAGTCTTCACTTTTTCACTTTATATTTCTCCTTATTTTAGAGAAACTCATTTTTTTCTTGTTTTTTTTCTCCTCTTATTTTGTTGTCATCAGTTTAATTAAAGGGATCTAGCTGGTTGAACAAAGTACATAAATATTGTAAATCTCTTGTTACTATCTTCGATTCCTACAAATAATAATAAAAAAAAAGCTAAACTTTTGGCACACGAAGGTGAAGGTACAAAGAAACTAATTGATAGCTTTTGGTCTGTGGTTTTGTTTTGTTGGTGGCAACTCCTATCAAGTCTCTTTTTGTTTGCTCCCGTACACTTTGGGTTTGGCCTCTCTCTCAACTTCTGACCTAAATTCCTAAATAATCCTGATTTCTGATACACTAATTTTGTACTCATTTCTGTCTCTTTTACTTTTATGTACATTATACATCAAATTTACTATTTGTCCAATGTTCAAGGTTATATATTATTAAAAATCGTTTTTTTTCCTGATCACATGCATATTGATAGTCAATCAGATTCAGAAAAAAAAGGAAAACAATTTTTTAAAAATTAAAATAATACACAGCCTGGAAAAAAAAAACTAAATCACGAAATTGTGAATCTATTTAATTAAAAGCAAATAAATGAATTCAATTTTCATTGAATATGCCATAGAATGAATGGAAAGAATCACCATATACAAGTTTAAACGAAAAAAATAAAAGTAAGGTCAATTATAACACTGAATACAAATTGGTTCTTGGCTGAGGTTAATTTATAGAAAAACACAGACTACAACTTCAGTAATGGCAATCCACCAAAGAAGCTGATGTAGAGAAGACAATAACGTTTTTTTCTCTTTGCTGAAACGAAAACTTGGATTCTCTATGATCATCCTCTGGTGCTGGAAGATTCAAGTCCAACTTCAAGGGTTTCTTGGCTTCTTGAAATTCATTGCTTCCACCAACATTTCCACCACTCATAGAAGTTGTTACAGAAGCATTCACAAGAGTTCTGTGACGCCTCATGTGGCCCCCCAAGGCTTGCCCAGAAGAGAATTCAGCACCACAGATAGAACACTCGTGAACCTTAGCTTTTGTTGTTGTGGTGGCAGTGCTGGTGCTACACAAATTATTAACCACCCCATTTGGCATTTTCAAGGAGAGGGTGGTGTTTGTTGTGGTGGGGTCATAACGATGGTGATCATTCTCTTCAATGAAGTTAGTAACTGCTTCTGAAAAGGTGCCGTTTTGCTTAGGCTTCTTGTGACTGGCTCTGTGTCCTCCAAGTGCTTGGAATGAAGGGAAGCATCTGTTGCAAGTCTTGCACTGGTAAAGGTATAGGTTTGTTGACTTGTGGTTGTTGTCGTTGTTGTTGTGATGCAGCAACGTTGGTGCTGCCACGTGGTGTCTTCCTTGAGCCAGAAGAATGAGACAATTCGCCATGTCTTCATCTTCTCTCAATTCAATTGTGGGTGAGGAGGTTGTGGCACTATCAATGGAATTGTTAGTGCTACTTGAAGTTGAATTAGGCATGGCTAGCCTAAGAGGGGATGGTGCCCTTTGACGCTTGGTGCGCTTGCCCTTGATCATCATCATTTGGGTGTGATCCTTGGAAACCACAAGTAATTCCTCTTGGACTTGCATGTTTTTGTTGTTGTTGTTGTTGTGTGAAGAATGCAAGAGAGTGGAGGGGTTAATATATTGGTGGTTGGTGTGAGAGAAAAGGTTTCAAGTAAAGGCAAAAGAAACACCCCGTGAATTGAACAGTATACAACCGCGTTTTGGCTTTGCCAGACTTGCGTTTTCTAACCTTAGAAATTATATATATAGGGATATATAATATTGTATTAGAAGGGTGTGAAGTGTATAGATAGAGAGAGAGAGAGAGAGAGAGAGAGATGCATTGTGAAGTATGAGGAGGTGAGGCAAGGAGTGAGATTCGGTTGGCTTTGAAGCAAACCCATTACTTTTTCTCAACGATTCCTTTCTGGAGGATTGGTTTGCAAGCCTGGAACCACACAGAATTTGCAACTTTCACCTCACTTTTTTTATCTCCTTTTTAATTATTTCCTTTTCTTGTTAGTGTTTCTGTTCATCATTCTTAATATGTAGTAGCTTGCTAGCTAGCTTCCTTGGTTTCTAGTTGCACATGTACAGCTTTTAATTTAACTAATTTTGAACCCCAATTGAATTAATAATTAGTTAACAAACTAACTAAGCGTAGAAAAATATATTATGGGTTGGACACGATCCTTATGACTTGTGATGCGAGATTATCTTGTACCATTAATTATTATTTTAGCTTGTTGCAGCCATGACTTGATGATTAATAGTAGTAGCTATAGGCACTTGCTAAGAAGGGGAATTCATGTGCAGTTGACCCCAACCACTTATCTTGCACATTTGGCACTACCTCAATGGACAATAATATCCAACAATCACGCCGCATATATGCATGACCCTTATTATGTGATTCATATTTCATAGTCTTTCCCAATCATTTGGTGTCGGTAAAAAGCACTGTGTATATTATATATAGAGCGTGATTCTGTCTTGAGTCCTAACTACTACCATCAATTAATGCACACCCTCATTATCGTTGTTATTTTTTTCACGTTAAAATGTGAACTAATTGTCTGTAGTGGCGCTTTCACACCAAGGAAACTTAGAAATATTTATTCTATAATAACTACTTTATTAAACAGACCAATTTATAGTACAACAACTTTGTTACTTAAATGCTGTAAAAAAAATAAAAAACTGTTACTTATATTGATGGTCATGGTTCAATCTCAAAATTTGTATGTATGAAAAAATATTTATTTGAAGAGGTTATTCTCTTTAATAAATTTAAGTATTTGGAGAAATTAGTCCTTAACTTTAAACATAGAAATACCTTGAGTTTACAAAAAACTTTGTTACTTAAATTTCACAAATGATCATAGTGAGATGAGAATTTATGTATAAAAATACATTTTGTGCTAATCACTCCTTAATGTATTCTCTAACTTTTTCTATTTAATACATGAATATGAATAATACATATTTATAAGTAACTTTAGTGCTGAGTTAAAAGGCCTAATATAACATCATATGCCACAAGATTTGTTTTCTTTAGAAAGGAAACGATATTAATGAAAAGAAAAAGATAGTTGAGTATGGTGGAGTATACATGCATGGACGGTGGGTATGACGTAGGTAGGGGTTATCAATTGGTGGTGTAAGGTATAGAGTATATGGATATAAGAGTGTAAGAGAGATTCTTAGCGTAAGGAATTCTTATGGAATGGAGGGGTTGTCAGGGGCACGTAACAGCAACGCCAGCATCATCAGGTATAGGTTAGTTGCAGTTAGTGCCTTAAAGCAAAGCATCTTCTTCACTGCTAAATAAAACATTTCTCAATTATTGTGGATTTAATAAATAAAAAAAGTTCAATTAATGCAAGAATGGAATGCCTACTAGTCTACAACACTAACTCACCACCTTCTCGTAACTTTGAAATTATGAATCATTATATGATAATAATTTTATTTTATTTTTTTATTGGGGGAACATTATCTGACAATCTTGCTTGAGCGTAGACAAGACACAAGGCGAGTTTGATGGTGAGAATACCATGTAATTCGTATACAACAACATGTATTCCACTTCAGTGTATGATATTCCACTTCACATGCAGGTTCCACTATTGGTTGTTTGAACCTTAGAGCAAGAGACAATGATTGATAATTTGCCTTAATTAATTTTAAAATTATTCATTATCTTAAACTTTTGCTTTTCAGAAATTGGGATATGTAAAATACTTTGAATAACATATTATTTCTACCCACTTTAATTTCTTCAGATGCTTTATTTTTTTTTTTCCAAGATCAAGAAAACAACATCCCTAGATATATACTGCTTTTCTCAGCTGGAATTATTAAAGTGAAAACAGGCATCTATCTGTAATTTCTTTCCATAATGGTAGGAATATATGCTGGACATACTGATTGAATTAGATGTATCCCAAATCAATATTAATAATATGATATATAAATTGCATCTACACTTCCCCTATACTATTTTTCAAAGGATCAATTAACAGCTCATGATAAAAAAAAAAGGGCATATGTGGCATAATTCAATATTGAGTGTACATTGGTCATATTTAGGGATGGCAAAAAAATCCGTATCCGCGGATATCCGCAGATTAAATCCGCAACGGATTTTAAACGGGTAGCTAAATGGGTACCCGTGGGTAAATTAAACGGATTTTTTTTTTACCCGTTTATAAACGGGGCGGGTGCAGGTATCACACTACCTGTACCCGTAAAATTACCCAAGTGCCCTTAGATATATATAAACTCATAAGAGAATTAACCCTAATTTATCATACCTTTCATGTTGCGCCTGTGTTCTCCTTCCTTCTTTCTTCAATTTTGAGCTCTTGTCCATTTTGAATTTTATTATATATCTAAGAGTTGGACTTGATTGAAGTTACTAATTGCCATTGAGGAAGTATTATTGCGACAAGCAATTCCAAGACACACACCAGCGAATTGGAAACAACATGTATTCAACTCCTTTTTCTCACTTTCCATGCCTTTAAGCTTTCACTGCTACTGTATTTGTTCTAAGCAAAAACCATTTTTTCCATCTTCAAATTCCACATTAGCAATTTACGAGTCATCACTCATCAGCATATAGAATTCTATTCTACATTATTATTAATAATGCATCACTCAATTTCTTCATCTTGCATATAAATCTGGTCATTGACTTGTGAGGAATCAAACATTCACGAATAATTTTATGGTTAAACAGTTTTTTTTTTTTTTTTTTTCCGGAATGCCCATGGATATCCATGGATATCCGCGGGTTTACAAAAAATTTGCAGATAGTTGGCTATGCGGGTATCTGCAGATTCGCGGGCAGGTACGGACGGATTTTTCAGCATGCGGGACGGGTAGCAGGTAGCTACTACCCATGCCCGCCCACACCCGTTGCCATCCCTAGTCATATTCTCCTAGTTTTATGTATTCTTTGAAAATTATGCCAACCTAGCCAATTGTAAATTGAAGGAGACGTCCAGAAAACGTATTCTTATATATAGCATTACATATTTACATGACTACATACTGCTTCTGTTTTGTCGCCATACTCTAGCTATTAATTAATAGCGTAAAATACTGTAATATCCATCAGTGGACCAACTAGAGACGAGAAATAGGGAATAAGAAAGTTAAAGTGAAAAATAAAGTGAAAGGAAACAAGAAAGAGAGAAGATAGAAATACTGTAATTTGTTTATTTTTGTTTTCATTTCCTATTTTTATTTTTAAATTATAAAATTGTTATCTTATTTTTAATTTGTTTATTGCTTTCAAATATTTATATAAGAAACATGAAAAATATTTTTTTTCTACAAATATTTAAAAATAAGATGACAGTTTTATAATTAAAAGATAAAAACAAAAAATGAAAATAGGAAATATGAAAATAGAAATAAACAGGCCCTAAATTTTTATTGTTTGTTTGAGAGGAGAAATAGGAATGGTGAAAGTTATTTATATGAGACCCCTTGGAAAAGATTTCCCCTTCAAATTAGAATGAAATGGGAGGAAATTGATCACTTTTTTCTTCTTTTTTTTTTTTTGTTTTTTTAAGAAATTATAATATAAAAAATTTAAAAATAAAAAATGATTTTATGTTAAGAAAAAAAATATTAGAATAAAAATTATATTTTTAATTATTATAAAAATATTTTTTATATAATTCATTTATTTTTCCACTTCTTTATAAAGTTTGACGAATCCACTTCTTTATAAATAATATTATTTTAAAATATTAATATTTAAAATAATATTATTTACAAAGTTTACAAATAACCACCAAAGTTATAGTTTAGGTGGATTGTGTAATTGAATATGAAGTTTAGTGAGCAAATTACATAACCTCATTATTTCTAAAGTTGTAGTAGTAACTGCGCTTTATATTCAACATTTGTTATATAAGGATTGTGCCCTTGTTCTTCTATTTATCTATTTATATAAAAGAAAAGAAAACCTCCTACTTAGACACATGTCACTCTCATTAAATTTTTTCCCTCAAAAACTTTTCTTTCTTTCCAACTTTTCTCTCTTTCCTACTTTTTTTTTTATCTTCTTGTATTTTTTCATTTTATTTTTTATTACTTTTTTCCTTTTCTATTATATAAATAATGAAATTTGGTCTTTGCTATTGTCATTATTTTTTAACATGTCACTCTCTCATAAAAAAAAATTTCCTCCAAAACTTCTCTTTCTTTCCAACATTTCTCTCTTTCTTACTTTTTTTTTTTACCTTCTTGTATTTTTTTCATTTTCTTTTTTGTTTCTTGTTTCCTTTTCTATTATATACATAGTGAAATTTGGTCATTGCTATTGTCATTATTTTTTAACATGTACTATTTTATACTTTTTAAAGATTCATATCATTATATTATTTATATTTTTATTATATTATTATTTTATATCTTTTATTATATTCTTGAAATATTTAATATAATAATATGCTCAATATTACATAAAAATATGTTATTATTTATATTAAATGAATGATAAATTTATGTAATTACTTCAAATTAATTATAATTTAATAAATAAAATTTACAATATAATACTATTTTATGTCTTCTATTTATAAAAATTTATATTAACATGATATATTAGCACATATAAAAATAAAAATAAAAAAATATTGTAATTTTGTTGACATGATATTTATTTTTGCTTGAAATATTTAATATAATAATATGCTCAATATTATATAAAAATATGATTATTATATTAACTAAATGATAAATTTCTATAATTACTTATTACATATTAAACTAATTATAACTTAATTATTAAATATATTTTTATTACAAAATAATTTTAAATTACTTTAACAATAATATAACAAATTAAATTAGTTTTAATATTTTTATAGTATAAACTACAAATATCATTTACAAGAGACAATCCTGCTTAAAACTATTATGGGCGACAAAACTCTTTTTCCGAGTATTTAATACAACTGCATAGATTTAAATTACTTACTCAATAATATCATAATTAAATTAGTTTTAAATTTTTTATAGAGACCACAAGTATCATTCACGGGAGACAATCCTGTTTGACACTGCTATGGGTGAACGATTTTGGGTGACAAAACTCTTTCTGTGAGTATTAACATAGTTGCATATCAAAGACTCAACAATATTTATTTTTACATTGAAATTCTATAAAATTATTTTTACTTAGAAATTGTATAAAATAATTTTAAATTATTTAATAAATAAATGTTTTGTTGAATTATATTTATATTACGAGGTTGAAATTTTTATATTAAATTTAATTTAATTTATATCTAATTAGTTAATATATTTATTACAAAATAATATTTATAATATAGTTGTAAAATAAATGAATTATTTTATCATTTCACATTTCAAAATTACAAAAAAAATTAAAAATAAGTTAAATTCTTTCTAAATTTTTAAAAATAATTTTTCATACAATTTTATAAATATTTTAAATGAAATAAGAAATATATGAGATTATAACTAAATATATTTTTTCTGCTTGAATACTCTAACTCTTTTTGCATTTTTGAAAAACTTAAACAGCTAATTACATTTGTCTCAATATAAAAAAATTAATTTTATAAACATGTATGAAAATGAGTGGCCCGTGCAAATGCACGAATATCTTGTGCTATTTTTGCTTGTGTGTTTTTTTTCTTATTAACACTTTCAGAGACATTTGTCATTGTGAGACTAAATTTTTTAATATGTTTTAAGTTACTATTTTAACACAGTTTATGCAACATCAACCATTCTTATTATATTATTCTTATTAAACATTCATGCTTTAGTTTCTTATTGTCACTGGGAAACAAATATATATCTAATATTTATTTTTAAACAAATTATGATATACGTAAATCATCTCAAAAAATACATAGAAATCAAAGCGACTCGTGCGAACGCATGGGTAACTGGCTAGTTGCTTCTTTAAAGGCCATGAAATTGTATTACTACCAAGGAAGATGATGCATGCTTTTGTCATCAGTGTTGCCATCCCAATCAACATCAATGCATATGCAAGAAGATTGAATGATCGATTTTGGTGGGTAGAGCATAATTCCATAGTTGATTGTATGTTTCAAGTATTGAAGTAAACGTTTTAAGTGATGAAAATGCAGTGTTGTTGGCTTATGCATGAACTGAGACAATTTGTTGATGGAGAAGGAGAGGTTTGATCTTATGAGATTGAGATATTGAAGAGCTCAAATTATTTCTCTTTATTGTGTGGTATATGAACCATCAAGTAATTGAAGAGCGGTAGTGGATAAAAGAGGAGTTAGTGATGGTTTCTCCTTCTCTATATCAAATTCATGCAGTAGCTCTCTAATATAATTATGTTGAGACAAATACAACCCTAATGTGGATGGTATTAACTCAATTCCTAAGAAATAATGTGGGTAACCCATATTCTTGAGTGAGAATCTTTTAGACAAGGTTGTAATGAATGTTTGTAGAAATTTATCATCATTGCCTATGATTAATAGATTATCTACATAGACTAAGAAACATGATTGTATGTTTCCAAAGGCATAGATGAATAGTGATGTATCACTTTTACTTTTGACAAAGCTATGGGAGGTGCTAAATGACGGGCTTTGCTATTCTCACTTTTACTTTCGAAAATACCCTTTTCAACGGAATCCTAATTCCATTGTACAAGTGTACAACGAAATCATGATTCCATTGTATAAAGAGGGGGTGCAGCGAAATTGTTCAATGGAATCGTGATTCCGTTGTACAATTTCACTGCACCCCTCTTTATACAATGGAATATTCCGTTGAAAAGAGTACAACGGAATCATGATTCAGTTGAACAAGTGTACAGCGGAATCACGATTTCGTTGTACACTTGTACAACAGAATTATAATTGTATAAAATTTTATAACAGGGACCTAATATATCAACAAAATACCATCATTCAGTCACAATACAATACAATTTTGTAAAAAATGACCAACAACTGAAGCATTACATAAAGAAAGTCCTCTAATAACAATTATTAATAGAAGATTAATTAACTAAAATGAATCCCTGGTAATGTCTACTACATATTAAGATCCTCTAGTTGTTGAATGAAATGGTATTGAGTTGAATTCTTGCATGCGTTGCATGTATGATTTTTGCCATGAGCGAGCTTCAACAGTGCAATATGTTCTCCATTGAGGTGCAATAGGAGGCAGGGGACAATTATCTTTTAAAAATAGCTAAACAATGAAAATTAAACTAGTAAGGTTCAATTAGTGAACAAATTTGCATAGTTAATAGTTTAGTATATTATGTGTACCTACATAAAGTGATTTCCGTTAACAAATCCAATAGCTATAAGATGTTGTTGTGCAACACATGGAGGCCGACTCCTAAGCGAAAAGAAAGTATAACTTTGAAGCATAGATAAGTGGACCAACACCACATTATACCGACTAGCAATCACATAACCCATGTCAGGAATGGACATCCACTTGTCAATGGTTGTTGGTCCACCTTGGAGATACAAAGAGCTGATTAATTCAACCAATCTTTCTTTCATGCCAAAGAGCTCAACATAAAGAGAGTGCCATGTTTGAAGTTCCCGAATCAAGTCTTGACGAATTAGAGCCCAGGATTCCTCACCCATACCTAACAAAGCTGCAATTGCTCTATAATCGCAATTTTCATCTGCTTTGACATCAATAATTTTTTGGATGAATTGTTTCAACTGATTGGGAAACTCATTAACATAAGGCATCATGTTGCTCTGCTTATTGTCACTGACAACTTTGGGAGGCACAGTAGGAGTTCCTGAACTACCTACCATTGTGTTCATTGCATCGACTTGCTCCCACATTAAAGGTGCACGTTTAGTAGATTTCACAGACTTTGGGGCACCCTTTTTTTTCACCTTCTCTGGAGGGGGACACATTGAAGTGGTATCTGGAAACGCAAGTTCACGGACTTTAGTCTTCATTGTCATTTTCCCGAAGACATCAAGTTGGGAAAACTTTTTTAACAATGCATCCACCTCATGTGTCAAAGTCAAGTCCCCCTAAGAATCACCGGTGTCATCTTGATTGATGGATAACATCTTCCAATGCACTTGAATTGACCTCAAGGGTATTGAGCCAAACATATTGCTGAATCTAACAAGTTCACACGCACACGGTAGACCGTGAGTAATTCTACGTGTGCAGCCACAAGCATAACTGTCAATACCAATGTTATTAACCTATTTGTACTCGTTGTAGATCAGGTCATGTGCTTGGTTTGATACAAAACCCCGTATCTTGTTGTAAAACACGTTATTAAACCTATGGTCCACAACATTGATGCTTTTTTGGAATGAAGCGTTAATCTTGTAACGACCCATCTTCGTTACAGATTTGTTATACTAAAACATTTTGTTAAATATTATCATATGAAACTACATAGAAATTTTTTTCACATTTAACACACATAATGTACATCATTATATCATAAAAGCATTAGATCTGGCTTTACAAAAGTTAAATATATATGTACATACAATTTCAAAAATAGTCCTCTTGTAGAGGACATTCACAACAATCTAAGTATTTATACATATGTCCTAAGCTGGTCCCCATACTATGTACATATATACAATAACATATCCAAAAAGAGGGATCTCATCCCATCTTCAAGATCTGCATCCGCTTCAGTCATGAGCAGCCTGAGAACCTACAACATCACTACTATCTGCTCCCGTGCCAACCACACGATCATTGCAGTAATACAACACAAACACAAAATGCAAGGGTAAGCTTATTTATAAAAAGAAGGATAGAATTTAATCAAAGAAAAATAGAATTGATCACAATAATAAATCAGATAACATCATCCAATAACCCGTCCATCAATTTATGAATCAATCTCATATATAATATTATGCTGACTCGACTCCATGGAGATTTCTAGGAATGCTTATTTAATTAGAGTGAAAAAGAAATGAAAGGGAGAGTATGGAAATTAAATGTCCATTCTGTTTTGGGTTATCTTAAAAAAATAATAAAAAAATATAAAAAAACAAAGTATTGCGAATTCCATAATTTAGACATTTTATTTTAGAAGAAATTTTTTTCTCTTTTGCTCTTTTTTTTATTGGCTTAATTGCAATTTTTACTCCCAATTTTTTTATTTTTTGCAGATTTTACCATCAACAAATTAATTTGGCGCATTTTACCCCCAACTTTTTTAAAAAGTTACAAATTTTACCCTCCACAGTTTTGATAATATGGCATTCTAAAATAGTTGTAATTTTTATCCCTAACTTTTTACTTTTTGACAAATTTTATCCTAACTTTTTCATTTTTAGCAAATATTACCCCTAACTTTTATTTTTTGGTGAATTTTACCCTTATTTTTTATGCTTATGTCAACATGTCATGTCATCAAAACTGTAGAAGGTAAAATTCGTAACTTTTTCAAAAAATTGGAGGTAAAATGCGCCAAATTAATTTGTTTGGGGTAAAATTTGCCAAAAATAAAAAAATTGAGGGTAAAAATTACAATTAAGCCTTTTTTATTTTTTCAGTCTAAATATTAAAAAAAAAATCTTTTTTCCATTTATTTTTTCTACTATAATAGTATTCCTTTTCTTGTGGTCCAAAGAAAGCCCAAAAGTGTTTTTATCTTCAAAAGGACAAAATCCTTTACAAACTTAAATTAAGCTTCATCATCATCCCTTAAAAGAAAGACTCGGCATTGACTTCATCCGATGGTCGTCACTCTCAATACAATCGCCACCATGAATCTGGCCTTAGTTCTTCTGAGCACCAAAGTCAACCCACTTCCGCACTGCTAATAGATTCACTTCACACCGTCGGATCTCGATCACACTGGCAATGGCGTTCCGCAGCGCCATCGTGCGCAGAGCGCAAGAGGCCACTCACTGCGACACGTGGCGAGCCGCTCTCTCCGAATTCATCTCCACACTCATCTTCGTCTTCGCCGCCTCCGGCTCCGCCGTCGCCGTCAACAAGCTCGCCGTCGACAAGCCCTCCGCTCTCGTCATCGCCGCCCTCGCCCACGCCTTCGCCCTCTTCGTCGCCGTCTCTGTAAGTGCCAACATCTCCGGCGGCCACGTCAACCCCGCCGTCACCTTCGCCGCCTTCGTCGGCGGCAACCTCACCTTGCTCCGCTGCGTCCTCTTCTGGATCGCCCAGATCCTCGGCTCCGTCGTCGCGTGCTTGCTCCTCAAATTCACCACCGGCGGACAGGTACCACACTTACACTTACTGTCATAACCTTTTCTTCTTTGTTCCAAGTACCGTTAGATGCTAAATATGAACACATGTATTAAGTAACACTTTAATTGAAAATTAGTTCAGAATAAAATAATCGATCTTAAGATTTGAAAGATATAATTATTAGCTTCTAAAATTTATATCCAAAACGTGGAAATCACATCTAGTGAAACCAAATATATGAATTGATGCTCGGTCATTCTGAGTTGAAGCTTCATTGTTGTATCAAAAAGTTTAAAATAAATGATCATTTTGATAATTTAGTCATGAAATAACGAAAATTCTTATTAGTCGTTTAATTATGACAATTTTATGTTTTGCTGTTAAGTGTCGTGATACTATTTTGTCAATGTTCAAGACTAATTTGACATTATGTTGTAAAATTTAAGAATCAATTTGTCATTAAATTGTATAACAAAATGTAATTGTCCTACTTTTTACACATTTAGAAATTAAATCAGAATTTTTGTTCTTTCAAGACTAAATTATCACCTGTTTATATATACCAAAATGATCATTTGTCCAAAAGTTTACAATATTTTTAGTACTTACTTCATTCATACTAAAAACATACACACATAAATCATATCACTTTAAAATCAATTTTATAAAATTAATTTCATTTAAAATCAAATTTACCAATACTAATCTAAATACACACTTAAACCTTGATTCATCAATCAATGTCTAGCTCAATTGAGTTCAATTCTTATGGATAATAATAATAAAATCTTGATTCATGATTAACTCTAGTTTGTTACGAGATTAACGGTAAGTGAGTTTTGCTATGGTGCATCGCAGGGTGTACCAGTTTTTAAACTTTCGAGTGGTGTGGGAGTGGGGAACGCGGTGGTGTTGGAGATGGTGATGACGTTCGGGTTGGTTTACACGGTGTACGCGACTACCGTTGACCCCAGGAGCAGGAAGGGTACTTCGGGATTGGGAGTGATAGCGCCAATTGTGATTGGGTTCATCGTTGGAGCGAATATTTTGGTGGGTGGGCCTTTCGATGGGGCCTCCATGAACCCGGCTGCGTCGTTTGGGCCTGCAGTGGTGGGCTGGAGCTGGAAAAACCATTGGGTTTACTGGGTTGGGCCTCTCGTTGGTGGTGGCCTTGCTGGCTTTATTTATGAGCTTATCTTTGTTAGCCACAGCCGCCAGAGGTTCCGCAGAAGTTATAATTATTAAAAAAAAAAAAAAAAAAAAAGAAGATAGAAGCTCTTTGGTCTAGTGATGGTACAATGATATTTTTGTTGTGTATGTATGATTTGTGTTTCTTGTGATGAATCGGTGGTGATCATGAACCTCCTACTTGGTTGGTTATCTTAATATTGATGTGATGTATTCAACAATTCAGGAAAACTTATTGCCTATAGCACATTTTGTATATGTAATTGTTCCAAGAAATGAAGAAAACATGGCTCATGAGAAAAGGAGAATTGTTTCTCATACCTTACATGTTTAGAAATACTTAAATTTAGAGAAATAATCGTTTATTTTTCAAATGTTCTCTCAAGGTACTGATAAAAATAAACGATTATTTCTTCAAACTAAAGTACCAAACTAAACTCATGTATCATAGCCATAGAAGTGATAAAAATAAAACTTATAATACACCCATGATATTGCCACATTTTTAATGTTAAGCCGCAACTTTCTTGGATGTGACTGAATTGATAATGGTAGCAAACTCAGGACCCTGTACGGCAAAAAATCAACACATTAATAAACAATCATTCGTGTTCATTTACAAACAAACTCTAGGAATGAAGCACATTCTGGTCAAAGAAATTGTGAATAAATCGTGCACCTTTAATGAAGCACCACCAACAAGAAATCCATCAATATCTTCTTGCTTTGCGAGCTCAGCACTGTTGCTCGCATTTACAGACCCTGAAAGACAGATTACTTTAACGTAGCATATTTATAATAATGCTGCTGCGCTGTGCTAACAGACAAAATTTTACATTCAAATAAGATTTTACATTCAAATAAGAACTAAATACGGAGATGGTCAAACATGCTAAACTTAAACAGAATTTTTGTATCTGACAATGTCAGGGTCAATCTATAATATTACGGCCACCAAGCATATAATGTAGTGTAATCAACAAATTACAAGCAGTTCACTGATTGTATAAATACCTTTTTCCATAGGTTAATCTTAAATTCCTAGCTAACTTAATTTCATCTTTCATAAATTCACTTGGTCTGTACCTAGAAAAATGCAAGTATACTAGCAAAAACAGCATAAGAATACACCACTTTGAACAAAACTTGCAATCCTATTAAACTGAATCTTAAATTCCTATGACACTATTACTAACATGTGCAACATGCATAATTACAAATCTAATGTACCTCCATAAATAATTCGCGTTTTAGATGCAACTTCAGTTGAGACATTCTTTTTAAGCCAATCACGAACAGCTGCATGGACTTCCTGGGCTTGCTCGGGTGTGGCCACTTTGCCAGTTCCAATTGCCCATACAGGCTCATATGCAATAACTATATTATCCCAACTTGGCACTGCATCTGCACATAATGGACATAAAAGGATGTTATGCAATCAATCTGCAATCCCCTGCCCCTCTTTTTCTTTTCTCCACCTAAAATGAAAATAACTTTCAAATGGATTATAAATAGAGTATATAGTTTATGTACGGATTTTAAGTTTGTTGACTTGCAATAACTACCTTACAAGTCATACTATCATGATTTATAAGTGGATAATAGTGCTAAAAAAATTTATATTGACAGTACATAAAAATTACTTATAAATAAATATAAACTTTCACCTGCAAAAGCCTTCAATTGCTGGAAACAAACATCGAAAGTTTTCCCAGCTTCTCTTTCTTGTAACAGTTCCCCAATACATGCTATCACACCAAGACCCTCACTCAAAGCATAGGCAGCCTTCTTTCCTATAAACTGGAGTTTGCAATCATCAGTTAATATATCACACATTTGCATCTTTCACAAAATAATATTGATCTCTAGGAAAACCACTATAGAAATTCTCTACAAAAAATTTCACCAATTCACCTCATCATTTTCTCCAATTACATGTCTTCGCTCAGAATGTCCAAGAATAACCCACTTGCTGCCAAGGTCTTTTAGTTGCTCCACGCTACAAGAGTCAATGAAAATAAGTGTAACGAAGTGAATATGTTCAAAGAAGGTAACAATACAATTAGTTTGAACATCACATTCAAAACTGTAAGTAACTTCCACCATATAAAGTTGGAAACGTACATTTAGGGGAAAAGGAAGAATGTTAAGCTTGAAATGAACCACATGCAGGGGCCATAAGTAATATACCCGAATTAGAGATCAAAACAGTACAGAACCCATGCATGGGAAGAAATTAGCTCCAACTTCAAGAGGAGAACTTATACATGCAAAATCTCATAATTAATATCACACACTAAGACATGTCTACTTAAGCACTTTGCGCCTGCTTTCCTCTGCTATTGCTGCTACAAGTTCTCAGGCTGGGGATGTTCATTCTTCCCTGGTTATCCATATTGCTTGGTTCATTTGGTGCAGTAGAAACCAAGCTCAGTTTCAAAAAGGAGCTCTCTCTTTTTCTGGCATTACCAGCAAAATTGTTGCTGCTGTTTCTATTTCAGGAAATTCCTCCAAGGGGGTTATGTTTAATTCGATTGCTGAATTTGAATTACTTAAAAGCTTGAAGGTTGAGGGTCATGTAGAGCGTGCCCCTAAGATAATTCAAGTGTCCAGGTCCAGCTGCTTGTGGGGGGATCTTCAGAAATTATGCAGGAGATTGCTTGGGTTGCTTTTCTAAATCTATGCCAGTCTCCAATGCTTTCTTGGCAGAATTGGAAGCAGCTATGATTGCTGTTGAGACAGCTTATGATAAGGGATGGAATATGTTGTGGCTAGAGTGTGACTCCATGGCTGTTGTGCAGGCTTTTAATTTGAAAATTTCAGTGCCTTGGAAAATCAGAAATCGCTGGAAAAACTGTCTTACTCTCACTCGTCGAATGATGTTTCAGGTTTCTCACATCTACCGTGAAGGAAACCACTGTGCTGATAGGCTTGCCAATTATGGTTTACAAGCTGAAAATTACATTTGGTGGAATTCGGTCCCTAGACTCATTAGTTCTTGGTTTCCAAGGGATAAGATGGGATTGACTAATTTTTGTTTTTGTTGATTTTGTACATGGGTCTAGAGGCCTTATGTCCCCCCATGATTGTCTCTCTTTTATTTTTTTTAATAATATTTGGGATTTGAGGGCAGATGAATGGTAGTTCCCATGGTGCCAACCTAGTTGGGATTATGGGTTTCTATTGTAATGACTTGCAAAACTTCTTTGCTCAAAAAAAAAAAAAAAACTTAAGCACTTTGGTTCAGTTAGGACATAGGGAAATGTAAGTTCATAGAAGGTAATATATAACATGCACAAAAATATATTTCATTATGCTGATGTTTTAATGAAATACTCAAAAAAAAGGAATACAAGATGTTGATCATGGAGTGTGCATGTAACTAAAGAAGTTGGTGAAACTTTAAAAAAAAACTCAAAGTGAAACTTTAGTGAAGTTAGTGCATAACAGAAAAGAAAAAGAGAGAGAAAATTGAACTTTTATTAATTCTGAGAATGATACAAAAGCCACCTCTTTAGGTGAACTCAAGCTTTTTATATCTGAACACTTATTCTCCCAACTATAGTTACTTAAGACTAACCTTGGGTCAGTTCCTAACAGATCTGGAACTAACTATACTTAACAGAAAAAGAAAACAGTGGTGCGAGTAATGTACTCTAATACCCCCCGCAAGCTCATGAGGGGTGGAGAGCATGTGAATCAACCACTCTGAGCTTGGAGCGCAACTCAACAAAGCGTGTAGGAGACAAAGCTTTTGTGAGAACATCAGCTATTTGGTCAGTAGCTGGAACATGAACAATCTGAAGTTGTTTGGCAACAACTTTTTCTCTGACAAAAAAGAGATCTAATTCCATGTGTTTGGTTCGAGTGTGGAGAATGGGGTTATGGGCTAAGGCAACAGTACTCATGTTGTCACACAAAATGGTAGGTGTTGAGTGGGGGATACCAAGTTCATACAGGAGAGTTCGAATCCAAAGTAATTCAGCTATGGTATGAGCAACACTTCTATATTCTGCTTCAGTGCTTGAACGAGCAACTACTGTTTGCTTTTTGGACCACCAAGATATGAGGTTGGGGCCAAGAAAAATAGAAGAACTAGATGTGGACCGACGGTCATCAGGGTCTGAAGCCCAATCTGCATCGCAAAAGGCTTGAAGACTTAGAGGACAGTGAGCAGGGGCTGGCTGAAAGTGAAGACCCCAATGTATGGTGCCCTTGAGGTACCTCAGAATTCGTTTTACTGCAGCCTAATGTTGTTCAAGAGGTTGAGACATGAACTGACAAACCTTGTTCATAGAGAAGCTAATTTCAGGACGAGTTATGGTTGCACACTGCAGAGCTCCCACCACAGACCTGTACATGGTGGCATCTGAAAAATAATCTGCACCTTGTTTGGTCAGCTTGCATCCTCCAACCATGGGATAGGATATGGGTTTAGCTTCATCCATTTTAGTTTTGACTAAAAGATCATGAATATACTTGCTTTGAGTTAATGTAAGAGAACCATTGGCTAACCGTTTAACTTCAATGCCCAAAAAAGTTTCAAGATCACCAAGGTCCTTTAAGGAGAAGGCAAGGTTTAACTGATGAATAAGCTGGGTAATTTTAGTGTGGAATCATTTCCGGTGATGTTGATATCATCAACATAAACAAGGACATAGAGAATAGTTGAGCCAGCAGAGTGCACAAACAAGGAAGGACCACACTTGCTAGCTGTGAACTTAAGTTGTACAAGTGATTGTTTAAGTTTGTCAAACCAGGCCCGAGGAGCCTGCTTGAGACCATAAATAGCCTTGTTAAGGCGACATACTAAGGATTTGTCCTCAGCTTCAAACCCAGGGGGCTGAGACATGTATACTTCTTCCTTAAGACTGCCATTGAGAAAGGCATTGTTAACATCAATCTATTTGAGAGGCCACTGGCGTGTGACTGCTAAGGTGAGGATGAGACGGACAGTAACAGGTTTTATAACCGGAGAAAATGTTTCATTGTAGTCATAACCGAGTTGTTGGTGAAATCCCTTAGCAACTAACCGTGCCTTGTACTTGTTGACAGAACCATCAGGATTCTCCTTAACACGAAAAACCCATTTGCATCCTATGGGTTGTTGTCCAGGTGGAAGAGAGACAAGAGTCCAGGTTTGCTTATCAATGAGAGCATGCAGTTCTGACTTCATAGCTGCAGTCCACACAGGACTAGACAGTGCTTGCTTGACTGATTTTGGTTCAACATGTGTTAACAATAGTGTTGGACGTATTTTGGGTAAGACTATGCCAGACTTAGAGCGAGTCTGCATTGGGTGAGTGTTTGTGATTTGAGGTAAAGGATTGGGTAGAGCTGAGTTGGGAATGTCAATGTTTGATGATGTATTTGCAGGACCAGAATCAGTATTAGAAGGGTTGGGTGAGGTAGTTTGGGGAGTGGGTTGGGATATTTGAGATGGAGGTGGAGATTGATGATTTGGTAAAGGGGTATTGAGTACTACAAGAGGTGTAGAGGTGGGACTAGAAAGGTTAGAAGTCATAGTGACAGGGGAAAAAATTTCCATGTATGGTGACCGAGCCTCATTGAACAGAACATCTTTAGAAATATAAACCCTTCCATCAGCAGCCATGCACTTGTAGACTTTGTGCTCAGTAGAGTATCCAAGGAAAAGACATTCTTGAGATCGAAACTGAAGTTTTTGTCTATTATATGGTCTGAGCAGAGGGAAACATAAGCAACCAAACACTCGAAGAAAGTTATAGTCTGGCAGAGAACCAAAGAGCTTGAAATAACGAATATCAAACTGAATTGATGAAGACGGAAGTCAATTGATGAGGTAAACACTTGTGAGGAAGGCATGATCCCAAAATTAAGGGGAAGAGAAGCTTGTGCTAAGAGTGTGAGTCCAAGATCAACCACATGACGATGCTTCCTTTCCACAACTCCATTTTGATGATGAGTGTGGGGGCAGATCAACCTATGAATGATACCAAGTTGACTGAGATAAGTGGCAAAGGGTCTGTACTCACCACCCCAATCAGTTTGAACAGCTTTAATAGGAAGCTGAAATTGTCGTTCCACCATTACTTGAAACTGCTTAAATTTTGTTAGTGCGTCAGACTTAGATTTCAACAAATAAAGCCAAGTAAAGCGAGTATGAGCATCCACAAATGTAATATAATATGTAAAACTACAATTAGACAATACTGGTGTAGGGCCCCATAAATCACTAAAGATTAATTCGAAAGGTTTTGAGTAAGCAGTAGTAGAAGAAGGAGAATGAAGACGATGTGCTTTACCAAGACAACACGGAGAACAAAAATCAGCATTTTTCTTAACAATGGGTATATTAAAGCGTTGAAAGAGAATTCTTTGTACATTATTATTTGGATGGCCTAGCCTAGAATGCCAAGTAGCATAAGAAACAGAATTATGCAAAGGTGTATTACTGGAAACAATATGTACAGTGGGTAAAGTAGAATGAGAAAGGGAAGAACAATGTTTCTTGTCAAGGAGAGCAGATCAGGGAACTTGTAGAGTCCATCAGTACCAACTTGGCCTTTGAGAAGCACCTCATTGGTACCCTGCGATTTCACCAAACAAAAAGTAGAATGAAACTCAAAATATACAGAGTTATCTCTGCAGAATTGACTAACACTTAAGAGATTTTTAGTAATTTGAGGAACAAACAGGAGATTATTAAGTTTAAGGGAAACAGAAGGTTTTAGAGGAGAGGGAAATTTAGTGACACCTGCAGAAGTGATATTGAGGCCCTGACCATTGCCTATTGTAACTTGGTCTGGACCCTCAAAAGGTGAGAACTGATGAATATTTTGAGAGTAGTTAGTGACATGATGTGAGGCACCTGAGTCAGGATACCAGTTTGCTGACTCAGTGGTAGGTCCAATACTAGTGAGCATAGCTTGTGGTTGAGAAAAATGTGCAGGAGGACACACAGGTGTAGCTGCTATAGAGGGATGTCCAAAGGAACCACCTGCAGATGGTGGACGCATATATTGATAGGGATTAGTCATAGCATAAGAGTTATAGTTACCTCTACCAAAAGACGATGAAGAAGCAACCCAAGGAGAGGATTGCCATGGTTGATTATTGGAATAACCAGTGGCAGGAAAATCAAGTGGAACCGTAGGGACATAGTACTCATCATATCTGTAATAGCAGAAAGAAGCATCATGCCCGTACTTATGACAAACTTGACACTGAATTGCAGAGTAGCGACCACGGCCACCGCCGCGGCGACCACCGTGGCCTCCTCTGCGACCTCCAAAAAATCGATTTCCACCTTGTGAATCAGCAGAGGAATTTACATTAGGTTGTGAGTTGTCACTTTGATTGGTGAGATGAACCTGAGGTGTTTGTTGAGAGGCTTGAGAAGCATTCGGCACAAAAACTGCTTCAGTGAGATTCACGATTGCAAGAGCCTTCTTTCGAAACTTTTGGAGTCGCGCTTCATGCGCAAGAAGGAGAGTCTCCACTTCGTCAATCGACAGTGGCTCAAACTTGCTACTAATCAGCGAAATCGAGGATTCATATTCCTCTGGTAAACCTTCAAGAATTATGTCTAGATGTTCCTTTGAGGAGACAGAATCTCCAATCGCAGAGAGCGAATCAATCAAACTCTGAATATGAAGCAAATAAGCAGAAATCGATTGTTGTTCAAGAACACTGTTGCGAAGCTCGGTTCGAAGTTGGCGAGCTCGTGCATTTGTGTACGAATGAAAATACGCATGGATCTTGTCCCAAAGACTCCATGACGATTTGCAACCAATGGTGCGAGTGAGCATGTCTCGAGACATAGTCGATTGAAGCCAAGACTGTAGAAACTGATCTTGTTGTTCCCACGCAAGAAACTCAGGAGAAGCGCGATCTACATCACGATCTTCAATTGATGCATATTTTTGAGGAATTTGTGGATTTACAAGAAACCTATGCAAGCGATGCGCTTTGATTATCGGATCAATTTGCTGGCACCAAAGAAGATAGTTTTGCGAATCTAACTTCTCAGAAATCGGATGACCAAAGGTTGAAGAAGACAAAGGCGGAGGAGGAGGTGGTGGCGGAATCGAATCAAAAGCCATAGATCTAGGTTTAGAAGAGAATCGAGAAAGGAGAAGAGGATCGACCTCGCTCTAAATACCATAACAGAAAAGAAAAAGAGAGAGAAAATTGAACTTTTATTAATTCTGAGAATGATACAAAAGCCACCTCTTTAGGTGAACTCAAGCTATTTATATCTGAACACTTATTCTCCTAACTATAGTTACCTAAGACTAACCTTGGGTCAGTTCCTAACAGATCTGGAACTAACTATACTTAACAGAAAAAGAAAACAGTGGTGCGAGTAATGTATACTCTAATAGTGCATGATGTGAAAAGTATTATGACTTATGACATTCACTTTCTAATACGACAGATAAAATTTTCAGAAATTTTATCAGAAAAAATACAAATTATGATATGAAACAAATGAACACATCCTCCCAAAAATTATTCAGCTTAATATAACAATCATGAGTAAAGGACTATGTAAGGTCAAAGAAATTCAAAGTAAATCATATAAAGAAAACCCTCTTGCTCAAACTGAACTGGAGAAAAAAAAATAGTCCAAAGAAAATTTTATGGCCACTCTGGTCTCTGTTATAATACCTGTAATATAAATATTAGAAATAAAAATTATTCACGTGCCTTCACCTAATTGCTTAAGCTTTTCACAGAGATGGTTCATGACCAAAAACAAGAAAAAGAAAAACTAATTTTCTAAAAAACTGCATTCAGATTTTGAAAACGAGTTTGATTTAAGAGAACATAAACATTTTACCTACAATTTCAATTTCTAGTTTTTTTTTTTTTTGGGTTAAAAAATCTACTCCCTCCTGTCCTTTTTATAAGAAACAAAAGGGTGTTCTTTTTTTGTCCTAATTATAAGAAACATAGACCCACTTTAAGATGTATTAATTGTTAGTTTTCTTTTTTACCCTTCATCTTGTGAAGTCTATTAATGAGACACCTACTCATTTCTGATGCATTTATTAGTCTATTAACAATACAAGTTACACTTATTGGTGGAGGTGTAGTATCATTAATGTAACCATTACTTAAACCAATCAATTTAAGGGGTACTTTTGGAATAAAATTAAAATTTATGACATTATTAATTATAACTAACTAACTTAACTATTTTTATTGGTCTTGATGATTTAGTTTTTTTGTTTTTTATATAAAGGACCGGAGGGAGTATTAAAAAGTGTTATATCTGTCATCACCAACCAGCAGGCCTAACATTCTCCATAAGGAAAACAAAAGTCCCAGGACCAATTAACATGTGAAACTTAAGAGGAATAGGCAAGCTAACCTGATTTCTCCCGTGAAAGCCCCACCTTTTCCCACCCAAGAATTCTGGGCAGAAATCTCAATCCTATCTGTAATTGAGTTTTTCACCTGATCGATGTACACAAAGGGAGGTGCAACAACAACATCTGTACTTCTCATGAAAATTAAAAGGATTAGAAAAAAGGATAAAAAGACAAAATACCTGACAAATAACAAATGTTATTAAGAATATGTTTCTAGTAAAAACCACATACTAAATGTAAACTTTTTTTTCTCTTTTTCTGATAATCAGTTCATTATGATATGAAGGTTCCCACTTAAACCCATACGTTGGACAGCACTCCAAGGTATTACATAATTTGGGAATAGATATTTATATTTCATCAACATTTTGCTAATCCCAAATGTATTAGCATAGGGAAAAAGCCATTTTCAAACTCAGTAACTGATATTCTTTTATTTACAGATTTTAGGAGTTCAAAAAAAAGAAAATAGGTTATTCTTTGTTTGCTACAACTTCCAACTGGAAACACATGAGATTGACAATTGAATATATCTTACCAACATCAGGCTCCAATGTTGCACTGTTCAAGTCAGAGACAAGCTTCCTGATGGAGTCTTTGGTCCCATTCTGGAGATAATAAAATTTTAAAAAAAATTAAGTTGAGAAAGAGGCAGTGTATTGAAGGAGAAAAAATTGTTCTATGTAATGCAATAGGCTAGGGGCTGAATGAATTAGACATAGATTGAAGACAAGAATAAAATGGGTCATCTATAATTACAAGTGATTGAGCAAATGAAACAAAACAACTATTAAACAAAGCAAAAGAAAGGGAGTGCTAATCTCAGAAATCTGGTAAAAAAAACAGTAATTTTATTATTTTACACAAAGAAGATAATAGTAGGTGAACAGCTTAAACATTGAACAGTGGAGGAAAATCATACAGCCGGATAACTTCTACATTAAGCTGTTTCTCATGTAGTAAGATTCACGGGATTTGGAACCAGTGTTATAAGTGGATCCATGTTAGTACTGCACTACCTCAATCCCCTGAAATACACTTCTGGCAACATGCACAGTTCCTGAAAGGTAATCAACTAGTAGATATGTGGAGAGTGGTGTGGGCTGCTGTCGTGATGTGTGTTTGGAAATTAAGAAATGAATGCATTTTTAGACAAGGCTCATTTGATAGAGACACTCTGCTGCAGCAAATTCTCTTCACGGCATGGACGTGGCTTAAAGGTAAAAATCAAGATTTTGTATACTCTTTTGATCAATGGGCAGTAGCACCAGGGGAGTGCATTATGGGAACAGAAATTTGATATAGGGTGTAGTTGTTTCAAGTCCAAATGATGCATGAAGTAGGTAGACAATTATGGCCTGAATAATCGCTCCTGACAGCTACGTTTTAATTTTTGGTCCTAATATGGTGCTACTGTTGCCAACTTTGATCAATTCAGTGGTTCTTTATGTAATATGGGGCACGGCCATGTGCTGGGGGACTAGCTTGTATAGAATGATATTCCCATTCTATTGGTTTTGTATAGGCGGAGGGGTTCTTAGCATGCATCACTTTGGTTACTTTATATTTATTTCATCATCATGACATAAATATAGATTAACCTTGGGTGATCATTTGTACATGTCTTTACCTTTTGTTCTGGTACTTCCAGTACCTCTAGTATCTATATTAATATATTTCTTTGCTGATTAAAAAAAAAGCTGTTTCTCAAAAATGTCAAGAGTCAGAAAGCCTGCTGAGTTACGATTCTCTAATGCAGACGAGTTGTTTGTCAGTCAGATAATAAGAACAAGTTATTCAGATCCTAAGGGGTGCACCTTGTACTTCTTCTGTGATTTCATTAATAAAAAAAATTGTGTCGTTCAAAAAAAAAAAAAAAAAAAAAAAAAAGTACAAGTTATGATTATGACATTACCAAAGCTGCCTTCCAAAGAAATGGGAAAAGGTTGCTCCACAAAAAATTTCAGGTTTGGGAAGGGAGAGATGGCAGGAAAAAAGGGTTGAAGCAAACTCTGCAGTGCTTTTGCTATAGAAAGTTAGAAGGTGACATTTGGAAGAGCTTATTTGAACTTGTCAAAATGGCTTATGACCTTCCTATAAGCTTTTTTTGCTTATTTCAGTAAGGTTCACAACTAAGCTTATGAATAAGCTCTCATTTTATGAGTTTATTTAATAAGTGCTTAATTAAGTTGTTTACTCAATTGAACCCTAAAGACTAATTACAGGTCATTCACGTGGGGTTCACAAAGTGAACGGCTGAGTTGAATTGAGACAGATGAAATATCAGGAAAAATATATTTGTTCAATACTTAAGGAAACAGGTTTACAAAGGCTATTGATTATCAGCTAAAATATATGTTCAACAGTTAAGATGGAGACTTTACATTTCAAAAATAACTAATGAGCTGCTAAATGAGAAAGAATTTTACAACAACAACAATAGCCTTATCTCATTAGGTGAATCCATTACATGAATCACATGACGCCATCGAACTCAATTAAAAATCAAATTCTTAGGAATATTCTTTTAATAATTTCCTTCAATGTTCTTCTTGGTCTCCATATACCCTTTTCACAGAGCTAAAAACTGTGTGATTTACTCTCCTCATCATTTGCTTCAATAGCCTTCTGTGCACACGTCCAAATAACCTTAATAAATTTTCTATTATCTTTTCCTCAACAGGTGCCACACCAATGTCTCCTTGTATACAATCATTCCATATCCTATCATTTTTGTTACTCTCACTTTTTTCTCTTATTATCCCTTTGAAATCTAACATTTGTTATCATAGAGTATAGCTAGTCATAGAACAATACGATAAAATTTTCTTTTGAGCTTGGTAGGTACTTTGCGATCACAAACAATCCAAGATATCTTTCTCCATTTTAGCCACTGAGCTTGTATCTTGTATGACATTTTCATTAATTTCCCCACCATTTTCATTATGATGCACTCACGTAAGGCCTTAAATCATTCCCTATTAAACTCTGTCTATGGTGTCATAGTGATACACCCTTGATGGCAGTCCCAAATCCAAGTAAAGGAAAAGGATTGTGATAGGCCCTCGATAGCCAATGTAAATCTTACCGAAACCTCAAACATGGATCACTCGTGAGAAAGAATTTTATGTTTAAATAAAATAAAATATTAAATCAGCTACACGAAGCATTAACATGTTGAACAACCCCTTTTAACCAATCAAAAACAAAAGGGGTATAAGGTAAGATACTTACACACTTCCAATTGCCACCAACAAAGAACTGCAACCACACAATAGGAAGAAAAAGATCAACATATCAATATATACAATAAAAACTAATGACCACGAACAATAACTCAGAATAAAATAAATGCCAGATAGACGATTATACACAAAATCGTATCATAATGCATTGAGTCACACACAGCAAAAACAACAATGGAAGTGATTAGGAACCAATAAACGCAACCCACGAAGCAGAATTACATTCCTCAACGAAATCACAATGACATGAGTAATTCAACGATCGAAAGTCATAATTTTTTTAAAAGGGCATGATGAAATATTTGATTTTTAAGGAAAAAAAAAAAAAAAGAAGGGGAAGCTTGGTACCTTGCCAGAACCAGCCATGGCTACAACGCCACGGGAGGGTTTAGAAGAAGAAGGGAAAGAGAGGGTGGAATGGACATTTCGGAAGAAGGAGAGTGTGGAAGAGAAAGGTTGGGAGTTGAGAGAATGGAGATTGGAGAAGAAGAGTGATGTTGAGGTTGCTGCCATTGGGGTGGTGCAGATGGTAGCTAGGAATGGTGTAACAGTAAAACAATCCAAGTTTGGATTGAAGACAGAAGGGAGATTATCCTGGTTTGGTTTGGTTGGTTGGAGACAGTGTGTGTGCCACTGTGACTTCAAGTCACCTTCCTCATGTCTAATTGGATACCATTTTTTTTTTTCTTGTGAATAATTTTAAGTGTTTTTTTTTTTTTACAGATATTGTTTGAGAAAAATCTGTAAAAAAATCACTTAAAATTATTCATTAGAAAAATTATATTAAATCTGTTTACTTTTTTAGTTTAATTTTTATGAAAATTTAATATAATGAGAAAAAGGATTATGCACTGACAGTGTAAAAAATTTTACACTGTCATCCAATTATAACTCACTATATATGGTAAGTTTGTTTATTTTTAAAAAATGATTTTAAAATTCATACCAACGGTGATTTGTGATTGGATGACAATGTAAAATAATTTTACACTGTCAGTGCATCACCATTAAACTCTAAAATAATTAATAAAAAATTAAAAGGATAATAAATTATTTGTCCTTATCATTGTTATTAAAGGAGAATAACATATTTTCTAATACATATTAACACATTTTTTATTATTGATTGAAATTTATTATAAATTATAAATTATGAGAGAAACTCATGTAATTTTATGATTTTTTTTATAAATTTTATCTAATAATAAAAATATATTTAAAAATGTATTAGATAATTTCTAGCTAGAATTTATCTAAATCTTAAAATAAATCTCTTAATTAATTAATTAATTAAAACACTTGTGCCCTTCTTCGCACTGGTGTGGTTACAAGGTCGTGCAAAAAAAGTAAATCAAATAAAATAAAATCATATTCAAACTAAATAATATTTAAAAAGCTTTAAAATATAAATTGATTTTAAAATTAAACTGATTATTTTTAACAAATGATTCAATTAATTATTTATGAAACGGTTTTGTTAACAATTATTTTTAAAATTAATTTTGAATCAAGGTTACTTTCAAACTTTTTTAAAACAAAATTTAGAGTTAAAATCGGGTTTTTAAATAAAATTGTTTCCACTGTGGTTACTGGTTACATCATCTAAGAAACAATTTTGCAAATACATTCATCATTTGGGGGGGGGGGACTCAAAGGTGCGGGTAGCAACCAAAAAATTCCTATCATTAGGTTTTAATTTTTGGTAATTAAATCAAGTTACCTCTTGATTCTGAACCCCAAAAAGTTACCTCTTGATTATGCTCAAACGTTCTTTGCTTTGGATTAAATTTAATTAGGTTTAAATATATTTTGCATTCTTGTAAATATTGCGGTTTTTGTTTTTAGTTCCTTGTAAAAAGTTATTTTTTATTCTTGTAAATATTTCTTTTTATTCTTGTAATATTTCTCATCACTTGCTTTAGTTTCTCCTATGATAGTAAGAATTAAAAACAAAAATAACTATATTTATAAGAACATAAAAATTGTTCTAAAAAAACATAAAAATAAGGACTAAAAAATAGTTTCTACATTTGCAAGAACTAAAAATAAAATCACTATATTTAATAGAAATATAAAACCTAGTGAATTTTTCGATTGGACACATTTATCGCGAGAAAAATACTTGTGCAGATAGGTTAGTCTCTCACAATATAACTTTAAATGATTTTTGTTGGTGGGATTCTATCCCTCCTTTCATTTCTCTTCATTTTGTAAATGATAGAGAGGTTCTCCCTCACTATAGGTTTAGATATAGCTTTGTGCTTTTTTTTGTTCCTATCATGGGTTTGATTGATGCCCCATGGATCCTTTGTCTTCTGACTTTATGTTTTCTTATTAATACTATTTAGGCCTTGCAGTGTCATATCTGCTTGGCTTCTTTTGCTTAAAAAAAAACATAAACATTTTTTTTGACAGAAAAAAAATATTATAAAAATATTATTAAAAAAAACATAAACATAAAACATATTGTTAAAGGTAAAATCACAATAGAGACCAACACAGGTGGTAACAATATTATAGGGATCAGAAACAAAAAATTATTTTATATGAACTAAAAATAAAGACCGCTATATTTTTTTTTATACATAAGCAAAGACCGCTATATTTATGACAACCTTATAAAACATGTTCAGTCCATTTAACAATTATACTAGGACAATGATGGTCAAATTAATGAACTCAGAGATACTATTATGTTCGAGATTTATTATCCTATACAGAAAATTTTTTACATATAAAAAGTGAAAGGCTTAAATAATTTTTTTATTCTCTATAAAATAGGGATTTTTCTATTTTTTTTATCTGACAGGACAGTAATGTATATTTTTTTTATTGTAAACTGCATTTTTAAATCCCTCTGTTCAAAATAGTTGATGATGTCAAACTAATTAATATTTAAAAGACTAACAAAACTTTAAAAAATTAAAATAAAAAATTATTTTATAAGGATGAAAAGGTTATTTAAACTTAAAAATTTGAGAAGCCGTAGCCCCTTTGAAGGTATCTCCACCCTGACTAGTTGAATTTTGAAATCCGACTCATAATTGATTTAAAATTGAATTGGATTTCATTTTATGTAAAACCAAACTATACACATCCTATCTATTTAGAATGTAACGGTAGACTTTCTTTTTTTTTTTACAGAACGGTAGACTTTCTTGTGACATTTTATGTGACTTTCATTGTTTTTCCAAGTCAAAATTACCCGTTTTTTTTTTTCTGTGAAGATTACCCCTGTTGATACATGTAAAAACCTGTTCACATTTTGCTCAATTGAGGGACATAGATTCAATAACATAGCCCTGAGGAAGCAACTAAGTGATGTAGATCGAATCCCTTTCATAGTAACTGATTGGTTGGACCCATTCTAATTTTCAGAAGATTTATAGTAATTGTTATTCTCAAGTTGGACAAACATACCAACAGGTGATACTAATTAATTGATATAACAAAATGGATAAAATATATTTTTAGTCCCTATACTTTCGTTGAATCTTGTTTTTAGTCTCCGAACTTTCATATCATGCAATTTAGTCCCTGAACTTTATAAAAATCATATTTTTAGTTCTTTCTTACAACTTGAAGTTAAAAAACATGCAAAAAAGAGAAGTAAACCCAGAGACTAAAAATATTTTTTTTTTATAAAGTTCAGAGACTAAATTGCACGATATGAAAGTTCGAGGACTAAAAACAAGATTCAATAAAAGTATAGGGACTAAAAATATATTTTACCCTAACAAAATTAAACTAATATCTAGTTTCCTTCATGTACAAAAAAAAAAAAATCTGGTTTCCTTAATGATCAGGATTTAATGTTTTAATTATGTATATGGCAAAAGTTTTGCCGGGAGAAACTATAGTTACTTCATTAATTTCTGTGTGTTGAAGGAGACTAATTTCTGACTTGATCAATTGAGGATACGTACCTTGATACACACGCAAAAGATAAACTAAAGGGGTGAAAAGAGACACAACAAAAACAATTAAAAGAAAAGTTGAAACAGAAGGAACTAGTTGACAAGTATGGAGGGTGGAGGCTCACGGGTCTGGTGGTGACTGTAGGGAGGCTGGGCATTAAAAGGATGACAGTTAACTGGGGGCACCGATTTGGGTTGGGTCTACATTGGCATAGAGTGTTATGAGCCAAGTCTAAGGCCAAAGTTTATGAAGGGGTACATATTATAATAAGGGTATTAAAGGAATGACTGTTACAATCAGTTAAGGTTTGTTGCTGTAATTTGAGAAAAATCCCTATATATTTGTACTATGTGAACACTGAAAAGCAAGTAATGAATTAGAGCATCTTCGTCTCAATATTTTTATTTGGTTCTTAATTGGACCTCACATGTACACATAATTAATTTTTACTCTTCCCAATACAAGCATCCCAAAACAAGCATCCCAAAAGCACCTATTCCCTCCAACCCAATACCTCTATTTGGATTTTTATTTGGGTTCCACAAAAAAACTCACATCCTTACATTTTATCAATAATTTATTTATGTTATGTTATAATTATTTTAATAAAAATTAACGTTTATAAAAATATTTTTTGATAATACAATAACATTATTATATTAAATTTTATTTAAAATTATGAAAATAGCTAAAATCCCGCAATTATCACAACATAAAAAACTAACATTAAGATAATAAAAATTACATAATTAAAACAACAATTAATTTTGTGGTCTATCGCATCCAAAACGTTCCCAAATATGCTCCACAAGGTTTGGTTGGAGTTGGTGATGACATCGCTTATCATAAACTTCTGCTTTTCTTCGTAGGTATGGTTGAATATCCGAATGAGGACCACTATGTATGTTAGTTGTCGACACATCATCATTGTTGGGATGATCATAATAAGAACAATCAAAATGACCAACGTATGCGTGTCGTTATCTTCAACAATCATGTTATGCAATATGATGCATGCATATAATATATGCTTGATTGTGTCCATATGCCAAGCACGCACAGGGCCACGTACAATTGCGAACCGAGCTTGAAGCACTCCAAACGCACGCTCCACATCCTTTCTTGCTGCTTCTTGACGTTGGGCAAACAATTTTCTTTTCTTGCCTTGTGGCATTGGGATGCTCTTGACAATCGTTGCCCAGTCCGGATAAATACCATATGCTAGATAGTATCCCATGTTATATTGGGTTCTATTCACCGTATATTGCACCGCAGGGGCTTGTCTCTCTAAAATGTCATTAAATACAGGAGATTGATTTAGCACGTTAATGTCGTTGTTTGAACCCCGCAACCCCAAAAAATGCATGTCAAATCCATAAGTCTTGTGATGCCACTGCTTCAAGCATGGTTGTGGGATTTCCATGATCACCACGAGTAAATTGACCTTTCCATGCTACTGGACAATTTTTCCAAACCCAATGCATACAATCGATGCTATCTGACATACCTAGAAAACCACGTGAATGAGATTGAACTTTGAGTAAAAGAGCAACTTTGATAAGAATGATTGTGTAAAAAAAATTCATGTTACTCATATTTATAGACATACTAATATTAATATTTAATAGCTAAAAAAAATTTAAAAAAAATAACGGTAATATTTTAACGGGTAGAAAAAAAATTACCGTTATGCAAAAAGCAAAAAGAAATTTAGGCACAAAACGTTATCCACAAACGGCTCCAACATAGCAGTTAATATTTTTTATTTTTTTGAATTTTCAAAATATATTATTTTTAATTACTTAACTTGATTATATACCTACTCAACCCAACTCAATTAAAGCCGGACTAGTTTGAGTTTGGTTGCTTAGCAAAAAATGATGAACCCAATTCAACCTAACTCAATGATGTTTCAATCAGAAAAGGATGCTATGGAATGAAGTTTTAGAAGCTAAGTACATGGGGTGGAGGATGTTGGTGTCACAAGAGGGAGGAAAGATGTCTTTAATATGGTGGAGGGATTTGAGGAAGGTATGTGGAGGTGAAAGTAGAAGTAGATGGTTAGATAACATGATAAAATGGAAAATAAGGGATGGTGGTACAACTAGATTTTGGCATGATAGTTGGATGGGTAATGAATGCCTAGCAAGAACCTATAATAAAGCCTTCTTGAACTCTATGCAACAGGATGAATTGGTGGGTAATATGGTCAAGTGGGTTGATGAGGAGTGAGTAAGGGATTTAAGGTGGAGGAAGAGGTGGTTTGAGTGGGAATTAGTTGATTTGGTAGAATTGATGCAACAACAAATGATGACCATTAAACTAAAAATAGGTGGTTTGGACAAATGGCAATGGAAGGAAAGTGAATTTGGAAGCTATACAGTCAATTCAGCATATAGAACCCTTCACAGCATCAAAGAAAATAGCCAGCGCAACGATTTATTTCATCAAGTGTGGAAACTACCTATTCCACCCAAAGTGGCACATTTCATTTGGAGAACTTGCTTGGGCAGATTATCAACCAAGCAAAACCTCAAACGCAGGAACATACAATTTCTTGGAAATTGTTTTTTATGTCCATTCTGTTGTGCACAAGAGGAATCCTTAGAACATGTGTTGTTCTCATGCAAATTGGTGGATCACATTTGGAAGGGTTGTTATGAGTGGTTGGGTATTACCACGGTATTCTCGGAGGACACAGAGCTACACTTTTGGCAACACGCTCAGGCTATCCATATAAAGCTGCAGAAACAAGTGTGTGTTCGATGGAGGGGCCATTGACAGGAATGAAGTTCTAGATGATATACTCTTTTTGACTTGGTTTTGGCTTAAAGGCAAAATGAGTAAATTCAATTACTCGTTTAGCCAATGGTTAATGAATCCATGGCTATGCATTCAATTATGTGGTTAACTAAAGTATTGGGGGTGTTATGGAGAATGCACTGTGCTTTTATTTGAGGGAGAAGACACTCTTTAATTGTCAATTGAAGTTGGCGGTATGCAAACCAATAATAATGGGAGGTATCATTACAGTCAACTCAAGTGGTGTTAGGAGACGAATCAGGCAAGTGGACATACTATTGGATACTGTGGTCGGTGTGTAGGGATTGTTGTTGGGTTAATATACATACAATATGTTTTGTTGTAAGAGGGTTGGGAGGATGTATAGTTTTTGGGTTTTATAGTTTTTACATGTTCATGGGATCGCTTGTGGGGAAGAGGATAGTTTTACTTTGTTTTGTTTTTTGCAGGGATCTCGTTTCCCCTTTGATTGTAAGGGTGGGTACCCTTTGTACCCGTATCCTCTTTCTTAATATATATATATATATATATATATATATATATATATATATATATATATATATATATATCTTTTTTTTGCTAAGAAAAAAAAATGATTTTCATTAGGTTGGGTCATAAATTAACCTAAATCCAACCCGAATCACTTACCCCTAACAAAAACAATGGCATGTGTCACACTCTTACCATATGCAAAATTTAAGGGCTAAATTACAATTTTGGTTTCACTTTAATTCTTTATCCATGATTTTGGTCTCCTATTTTTCTCCGCGATTTTAGTCATCATATTTTAGAAAATTCTCAATTTTGATTCAATCTTTAATTTTGTATATGTTTATTTCTTTTTTTACACTTTAATTAAACTATTTCTTGATGGTTCCTTAAATAAATTTGTTATATCTAGAAATAAAAGAAATAAAACTCATGCAAAATTGATGATTGGATTAAAATTATAAATTTTTTAAAATGAGAGCACTAAAATTGCAGAAAAAATAAAATCAAATTCATGGAAAAAATTAAAAGGATATCAAAATTGCAATTTAGTCGAATTTGAGGAACGTGTAACAGAATGCAAGGGCAATTATGTCCCTATATTAAGCAAAACCAAGAAAAGATAAAAAGTTGTAGGAGTTTGGCAATTGGCATTTAACAGGTAGTGACATTCCACACGGGCACACATTGCCGTAATGCTAGCAGCTACTATGCTCATGGCTACCAATCCCATCTAAGCAAAGTTAATTAAGTTAATTGTTTAGTCAAAGGCACTAATAAGGTACCATCATGCTAGCCGCCACCACAATGGAGCTTATAGGATCTATCATGCTACCACATTGCCACCCATTGTCATAATGCAATTTTTTTTAGTATAAAAAAAGTAATTTTGGTTCATAAAAATATATTATATTATTATATTAGTTCTTGAAATTAAAGAATTAAAAAAATCTGAAAGTATAATTTATTAATTATTTTAGTCTAAAATTTAAAAAATCGTGTAACTTAAACAATACTATTAACATAGTTTAGAAATTAAAATAATAATAATAAATAATTAAATTTAAAGGCTTAGATGAAACAATTAAAATTTTCAAAAGGCTTATATAAAATTTCCTTAATTATAAAGAGTAAATTGACAATCTTACATTTTCAAATCTTACCAAGGGGTCTAGCTCAGTTGGTTAAACATTGTGCGCGAATTATTGTAAATCTCTTAATACTTATTTTCCATTCCTACAAATTAAAAATAAAAATCTTAAAATGACCTTTTACCCCCCAACTTGTTTTTTCTTGTTTTCTCGTAAGATAAGGGTGTAACTACCCTTGCTTTCTATCCAGTCCCTCAAATTTCGCATGTGAGAGGTAAAATAATTATGTATTTTAGCCTTGGTAATAAACAAAATATACGTATAAAATATAATAAAATAATATAATGGTATCAAAAGAGTTTAACTTAGTTGGTTAAAAAGTATGGTTGAACTGTTTTAAATTTTTTAGTATTAGAGTTCGGCTCCTCCCATTGAATAAAAAAATAATTTATAGTGATATGTCTCACCAATTATATCATTTAAGGACACAGCACATTGACATTTGTATTATAATATTGGTCGTGTGAGTAGTAACAATATCATTTATTTATTTATAGTTTAATTATATTTTTAGTCTCTCAAATTAAATAATCTATTTTTTTTAATCTTTCAAATAAAAATTTGTATTTTTTAGTCTCTCAAATTTGAAAAATATTATTTTTAATTCCTCTGCCATTTGAGGAACTACAAAATATAAATTCTTATTTAGAAAACTAAAAAAATAGATATCCTAATTTGAGGTTTAAAAACACAATTAAGTTATTATTTATACAGAGTCTCTTTGATCTTAAGAAGTTATTATTATTATTGTTGCAACCAAACTATGTAGAAAAAAGTCAGCGTGTTAAATTGTTATATATCATTTTTCCTGCATTATGTCATTTTTGTAATAAGTCGTGGATTCGAATCCCTGTTAACAAAAATTAACATATTAATAAGTAATATTTGGCCGATAAAAAAAAACGAGCCTTTAATTTTTCTAAAATGAGAATATTTTTTTTCTAAAATGAGAATATTATATACCAGAGTCTTTCACTCTTTTGTCTCTTCTCCGTGCAAATCTGTACTGGTTATTGATAGACAACCTTGTTACGTTAACAATTAATTAATTAATTGTGCTTCAACTTCTAATATTTTTGGGAATACAATAACTGTCAACCTCATTTTTATTTCCCCTTGCATTGATCAATCTCTTTCCGCACTCGTTTACTTTTCCTCTTCAAAGAATTTGAAGATGAAGGCTGCTTTAGCAGCGCCATTTGTACTTCCATTTGTCTTCAATTGATGAGTATTTTTAATATGACAAGATAATTTGGCCCATGCCTCCCATTCATTGAATTTTATATTGATGCAAATGCAATTTATAACCCTCTGCAGGCACTGTATATATACACAAACAAACTCTTAGGCCAGTGCCTCAGTCATTGTTAATTTCTCTTTCACATCTAACAAGCATGAAGCTTCCAAGAGTGAATACATATGTAGTTCCAACTTTGCTCGTGCTTCTGATGATCTTGTTAGATTCAACATCAACAAGAGCTCAAGTTGAAGAAGTTGGTAATTTTCTGGCCAAAACAATTTTTTTTTTACTTAGGGTATGTTTGAGTGTCCGTTTGCAAGTTCCAGAACTGCATTCACAAACGGATCAGGGGAGTATCTTCTGTGTTCATCTGTTGGATGTGTCACGGAACATGCGCCACTGCATATTGGACGAAAATCCAAACATGCACTTACTTGAGATAGAAAGTTGTCCAATAAATATTTGAATAATAAAGTTTTACGTATTTGTTTTATGTTGTACCACTTTTTTTGTCCTGTCTCGTGACCATTTTTAAAATCAAACGGGTAATAAACAGTCTTGTGTTTTGTTGTCTTTTACATTTTAGTAAATCAAACAAATCCTTAATTCTATGTTTGTGGTAATTACTTGAAGAAATTAATGTAACTGTGCAGAGGACGAGAGAGAGTTCGATTATATTGCAGGAAGTGAAAAGGGGCCTCGACACTGGGGAGAGTTGAAGAAAGAATGGTCAGCTTGTAAAGGTGGACACATGCAATCTCCCATAGACTTGTCATGTGCCAGAGTCAAAATTATCCCTCGATGTCGCCAACTCGATACATACTACACAGCTACTAATGCCACTATGATCAACAGAGGCCATGATATTGCTGTTTGCACCATGATCCTATATACTCATCTTTTGTCTTTATTAATTATTATCATCTAAACATTTCCCATGTGTTGTCCACATTTGTTTCTTAATACACTGTTTTTTGCAATTCTTTTATGACAGTTTAGTATACATACACCTTTCATCATTCATGGGAATTGAATTGAATTATGCACGAAACGCGTGATAGTTGCTTATTTTATACATAGATATAATTGTACCTATCAATATTGGATAATCAATACAAATTTTATATTACAAAATATTATGCAACAGAACAACAGTCTTTCCCCGTTTATTTTCTTAATCCAAGATTTGAAACAGAATTCTTAAAATCTAAATGTTGAAAACAACATCATACCAAAATTAAAGTCATATCTTCTTTAATACGAAACGGATTTTTTTATTTGCCGAGGAAATAATATCCATCTTCCTACTAGCTGTATTTTCATCTATCAAGCTAATACCAAATATTGCTTGGTGTGAGTGATTCGACACTTTTGCCCATTAATCAAAGTTGTGAGATCGATCCTCTTTGTGTAAGACCACAATATTTGGGAACACTCTACTTTTTAGTGAGCTGATCCGATGTACAAAGAGGGATTAGTCAGGTCCACGAGTCTTAATACTACTTATAAGTTATACCAAAAATCCATCTATTATCAAATGTTTGACTTTTTGGCTACGGCCTACGGGTCTGATTTCTCACAATGGTATTGATAAATCTCATGTTTATGTTTAAATCGTGTTAGTAGCCTAAAGATCTGTAATTAATATAGATTGTGCTTGCTGTCAAAAAAAATATAGACTGTGCTTAATTTGAACACAGCAAAACACAACTAGTCATATGTATGTGTCGTATGCGGTTGCAGGTATATTGGGAGGGTGATGCTGGCTCAATATACATCAATGGAACCGAATACTTTCTGAAACAATGTCATTGGCACTCTCCTTCTGAACATTCCATTAATGGCAGGAGGTCTGTCTTTGCTTCTTTCATGCTCACAAATTTAAGAATGATCTTTAAATTTTTTTTTTTGAATATAAAATATATAGCATAATTTGTACTTTTATTTTAAGGAGACATCATGAAGCACATATTAAACTAGTGAGACATCTTAATCTTATAGAGATTTGTAATATAGCAGTATAGTTGAATTGGATAATATCTGAATTGGAACAAGTAGCCGTTCGGTCTAACTTCTACAGTATTGCTCAAAGTGATATATAGAGAGGGTCAATAATGTGAACTATGGCTTTTGCTTAACACTATATAGGTATGACTTAGAGATGCACATGGTGCATGTAAGTCCGGACAACAAGATTTTTGTGGTTGGAGCTTTCTATAAGATTGGTCATCGCCCTGATCGTTTTCTCTCTCAGGTCATTAATTAATTACTCCACAAAATTGTTCCAATTTACTAATATTTTCTGGTTTTCATAATTTCCATCGTTACTATAAAACCAACAAACAAGTCCTAATTAAGGTATCTGTAAATTCAGTTGGAGGAAGACATAAAGCACCTGGTTGATAATGAAGTGGAAAGAGTAATTGGAGAGACAAATCCCTCAGGAATACAAACAAGAGGCAATATGTATTACAGATACCTAGGCTCACTCACCACTCCTCCCTGCACTGAAGGTGTCATCTGGAACATTGATAGAAAGGTACAAATTACTAAAACCACTTTTTTTTTCTGCTAACTATTAGCTATGTTACTTTGAAAAAGTCTTTTTTTTTTTTAAAAATATATAATTTTGTTTCCTAATATGATTTTTTTTAATTTGGTTTCGTAAGTTTAAAAAATTTCACTTTGATTCCCTGAAATATGTTTCTGTTAGACTAAATTTATTCTTCTGTTAATTTATCACAATAATTTAGTACGTTAATCAAAATTAATACTACTACTGTAAAAAAACTGACAAAAACACTGTTTTGATCTAACAGAAATGTTATAAGGGATTAATGAAGGAATTGAAACAAAAAAAATTAGATGAGGAATTAAAATTATATTTTAGTTTTTTTTCTTTGAATTATTTTGGTCTTCTTTCTCTTAATTATTATGTGACTGTCTATAATTGATTTGGAATTTGGAACTATCCTATTCAGATAAGGACAGTTTCGGAAGAGCAAGTGAGGCTTTTGAGGGAGGCAGTGCATGATGTAAGTCACTCAATGTGCAATTATTCAATATAAGATTCCGAACTTTATAACATAGATGATAATTGAGTTACAATAGGGACAGTTTCAATTCATTGATTGAAATGAAGAACCTCTCACACAATTAATCAAGCACTTTCAACTCATTGTTTTAGTTGTGGCCAACTTAATTTGCAGCATGCAGAGAGGAATGCAAGGCCAATGCAGCGACGTTACAATCGAGATATATTATACTTCCGATCCAAACCCAGAGCAAAACCAAAAAAATATTATAAATTCTGAGCTTACTTCTGCGGCACAATGCATGATGATGATGATGTTTAGAGCTTCCCTATTGTTGTCATATGATAATAATATTCGTAGCTAGCTAGCTTGGTGGTTCATGGTTGAAAATTACTAAATTAGACAATTACACTCGTACTTATATATAAACGTTTTACGCTGATTTCGGGGTTTTATTTGTATCTGTTTCTATTTGGCAGGTAACATGAGAGCTATGGTTTGCAGTGTTTTTTCTTTTTACTGTTTTTTCTTTTTCTGAGACATGATTAGTAGAACCGATTGGTGATTGTAATGAATTCTGTTAGGAAGTGAAGAAACAGGATATAGGCAACCAAGTTCGTTGGGCTGGGAATTTTTCAATTGTAACTACCCGCTAGGGGAATAGTTGCAGGTTCTGTCTAGGTTCTTTTTGTATATAGGTGGGCACCCCTTGTGCCCATGAATAGATGTTTCTCTTGGCTTATCAAAAAATATATAAAAGTTTTACGTAATATTAGGCTGATTTATTTATTTGTTTATATTTTTTTGGGTTTGGGTTAGAGATCAGTGTCTGATCCAACCCATTAAATAAAAGACTAATGACTAATCTCACTTGTGATGCATGTCTGTCACTAGTGTAAGAGAATTTTGCAAAAGAAAGAATCAAATACAAGTTCTCCCTTGTTCCCCACATTTGTTTATATTTGTTTTCATTATTGTTTAATCAAAATTAAATTGGTTCTAACTTTTGACACTAATTTTTCATTCAAAATCAATTTTGACTCCAACATTTTGAAATCTATATATATACTTAATAAAATAAAATAAATTAATTAAAGTATTTTAATATGAATATTTTAATATTATTTTGAGTAAATAATAAATAAATAAATTAAAACCAACTATTTATCATCAAAAAATAGTATTAATAATTATTAAAAATAGGAGTGATGTAAAATAATGGTTAACATAATAAAAAATTTGCACAATATTATACATAAATATTATTAAAAATAATACACATGGAAAATTAAAAAAAAAACATCTATTATCATCAAAATTTATAATTTAATAATTATTAAAAATATGAGAGATGGAAAATAAAATAATGGTTAACATGACATATTATATTATTAATATAAATAGTAATAAAGATGGAAAATTAAATAATGATTACCATGAAATATTATATATTATATTATATTATTATTATAAATAGAAATTATACTATTATGATTAAAAAATAATACGAAAAGTATTACCAAATTAATTCTTTTGTTTTGTCTTGTAGCTATTCTTTGCAATCAAAAGGAGCAAACTCGGAAATGCACTGTTGAATCAATAGTGTTATTTTGTCTTCTAATTTTTCCTCGATTGTGATTAGATAGATTAAGGGACCCTATTTATTATTTTGTCCAGGTCTCATAAAATGTTAGGACCGACCCTGTTATCTATACAAATAAACCTTACTCGTTTTCATCATCAGTTCTTCACAAATCATTTTCGTCTCTCAAAGCAAACATAGCGTAAGTGAGTAACACTATACATCCCTCGAGTGTGAACCAATATTTTTCTAATTGTTTAGATACTATTTACTGCAATCTCTGTAACGGGTAACATATGGCTTGTAATTTGTAAAGCCCCAACTTACGGTTTGAATAAAAGTTTGTTTCTTGTAATTTTTGCCTAAATCATGGTTTACAATTTTCCAACTAAAATCCAGACATGCTATAAAAGAATGATAAAATAATGGGCTAATATACAATATAACGAGAACTACCCAAATCAATAAATAATTTGAAGAAAACAAACTCTAAATTGGTCAAAAATCCATTTTGTATGTGCGCTGGCGCGTAACCATCGTTATATTATCAAATAGACCAAAATGGTTACAAAAAGAAAACAATTTACTTTTTATCTTATTGAATGCACACCGTCGTCGTTGAGGAACTTAATTTCAACGAAAACCAAAAGGAAGGAGACAAAATTCAAGCAAATCATATAGTATTTGCGAAAGCAAGAGTAGGTCAGTTTAATTTGTGTAATTTTTTGTTGTTTTGATATTAGAGTCATGACCATATATTTTATTGTTCATTGAGGAACTTAGGTACAAGGAAGACCAAATGGAGACAAGCCAAGCAAATCATAACATTTGCAAAAGCAAGAGTAGGTCAGTTTACTTTGTGTAATTCTTTTTTATTGTTTGATATTAGAGTCATATTTATATTTTATTGTTCAATAAGGAACTTAAGTTCAAGGAAGGCCAAAAGGAAGGAGACAAAAACGAAGCAAATCATATAGCATTTGGCATTTGCATAACCAAGAGTGGGGTCAGCTTAATTTGTGTCATTTTTTTTATTGTTTGATATATGTTAGACCATAAATTTAATTACATAATAATGCAATTTTCTTTGCAGCAGACGTATAGTTAGCTGTAAAACATGGTACAAGCATTAGAGGTGGCAAAATGAGTCGGGCTAGCGGCCCGAACCCACCTAATAAAATATAGGGCTTGGACTTTAAATTTTGAGCCCAAATAAAATGCGGACCTTTTTAGCCCGATCTAATCATGGCCCAATGCGGACTTAGCCTGCAAAACTCCCCAAAAGCCCTAAAAAGTCAGACTTTTATAGGGCTTGAGCTTCATTTTAGAGGCTCAAATTAAATCCAGACTTTTTTGGCCCGGTCCTCTATAGCCTGCAACCCAATCGGGCTGGCCCGCAATGGGTCGGGTAGTTCGTTTTGCCAGCTCTAACAAGAATATCGCTCTGCTTAGAGTCTATATTTATTATTTACATATTATTAAACAATAAATAGTCAAAATAGTTCTCAAAAGATCTAGGCTAGTGTCAATTCATAATAATACTTTCACAATAGAAATTATGCTTAAGATGCATGAATGTACATATATTTTTCATCAAATTAGTTCTTATATCACAAATCTCAATATAACCAATTTGATTAATGAAATACACGTATATGTCAAGAGACTAATTAATACTATTACGATATGTCAAAAAATTCTCATATCGTTTCGAAATTGAAATCAAGATAGGATTGACCCAAACATAAGGTTGGACAAGTCCTTGCTTTAGGCTCCTAAAAAAGATATTTACTAATTATTTTTTGTAAGGCCCTAATTTTTTTTGTTACTCTCTCTCATATAAAAGGTAATTAGTCATTAATTTAATTAAATAGAATCTTTCTTAATATATCCATTCTCACTAAATTTAAAATCAATTAATCATTAATTTTAATTAAATATATTGTCTTAATGTATCAATTCTCACCAAATTTAAAAACAGTTAATTATTAATTTCAATTAAATGATTATCTCTTTATATATCAATTCTCACCAAATTTAAAATCAATCCGTCATTAATTTTAATTAAATAAATTATCTCTTAATATATCAATTCTCGGTACTTTATTTGTGCACGCTAGAACACGTCCCTAAATATGTATTGGATTTGAGTTAGCCCTGACCAAGGGTAGTTTTTTTTGGTACATTTTGCAATTTTTTTTGGTACATGACCAAGGGTAGTTTAATCATAAATATCTTTCTTTCTTAATTCATCAAAGTATCTTTTAATGATAAAACCATGATGACACTACAAAGTATCAAAACAAATAATATCTTGGATATATTCAACGCTGACCAAAAAAATCCTTGGATATATTGAATACAACAATGTTTGTCACACATCTTATTATTTAATTTATTTTTTTTGACAGGCATCTTATTATTTAATTACAATTAATAAATTGACATTGTATTTTTTTAAAAGGCTCATTTAATTATTTACTCTTTAATTATATATAATTGATACTTTCGTTAATGAATCAATCACTAATGTCACAGGTGGCTGTAATAAAAATATGGCGGCACACAAAGATTTTCGAACATTTGTAGGATGAGAAGTTGACCTTAAAAAAAAAAAAAATCAGATAAAGAAGAAGTCAAAGGTTGACGCGATTTTGGTGAACGAGCCATTCTCTTAATCCCCCCTTGTTAATGCAGTCAATTAAGAGATTTTTTAATATTACATTAAGGCAAACAGCTTTCGGCTGTTTAATAAAGAAGTCAGAAGAATATTTCATTACTGTAAATTGCCACTAATCAATACAGTAATATTTAGGTACTAAAAAACGAATCATGGTGGATGATTACGTTTTGTTGGACCAATGTATCAAGATACAAGTATGTATTTGGAAACTTTTAATGAGTTTATAAATTAGGCAATTATTTCATTTGACAAAAAAAAAAAAAAATAGATATGTTTAAATAGCAAATTTAAAAGTTCTAATTTAATAAAAGATTCCAATTTAATAATTTAAAATAGAAGAAGTATATATGTATAAAAAAATAGAAGTAGTATAAATCTATATAGGGGTGTTCACGGTACGGTTTGGTTCGGATTTTAAGAAAAAAGTCATCTGAATCAAACATAAAATAAAAATACAGTTTAGTTTGGTTCGATTTAAATGTAACATTAAATCCAAATCAATCTTTTGCGATTTTATTTGGTTTGGTTTGGCGGTTGTTTTTTTTAATCTCTTATCATAATGTAAAATCTATTAACTAAACTTATATAATTATTATGCTATATTATTTTAAAAATAAAATTTATTTTTTATTAAATTTTGTTTAACATATTTTAGTTGATTTTTTTTTTTACTTCTATTTAGCATTATTATAAAATAATATTATTAACTCTTTTTTGTAAAATAATAGTAAATTGTGCATCACTTGATATTTAACACTATTTTTTTAACAATATTGATATATCATTTTTTAACATATGAAAGTAAAATATGCATCTTGATCAAAAAGCAAAGAAAATGTCATAAATTATTTAATACTTATTATTAATTACCGCAACAAAAATCACATATTAAAAACTTATTATAAAAAAAAGTACATTATAAATCACATACTATAATCATTAAAAATTTAAAAATGATACTAGCTACATAATACTACACATTCATTAAATAAAATTAATATAATTATAATATGCGGTTTAGTTCGATTTTTATAACAAGATCCGAAAACTGAACCAAACCGCAAAAAGTATGAGGTTTTTAAGGTTTCTAGTTTTTGCGGTTTTCAATTTTTTTGGGTCGATTTGGTTTGGTTTTGAACACTCCTACCTATAGGGTTAACGCAATGATGTAAGGTCTAGTTCACATGTTGGGTAACAATTCTAGTAGGAGAACCATGTCCGCTTCCCTTATTAGGTTAGAAGACACCTACACAACACAAAAAAAAACTAGTAATATATAATTAAAAAGTTAGCAGTTACACAATTTCAATTTCAATTTTTCTTTTAATAATTTCAAAAAGTAACAACTTTTTACCCTTATTTTCAATAAATTATATGTGTATATTTAATTATTTTCACTTTTTATTTTTTATGATAATTCACTTTACCTAATAATAAGAATATATAAAAAAATTATATATGAATTTATTTTATATATATATATATATATATAGACACACACACACATTCATATGCACATACAAATATATATATCTTTAAATAATTTTATATGTTTTAATTAATTGATAAGTTAATTTATCAAATATTTTAAATTCAATCAATAACTAGTTTTCAATTTTCAACTCTAAGCTTTTAATAACTTCGTAACTTTGAATTAACTTTTCAACTAACTATGCCTAATAGAACTTAATAGAACAAGACTTTAATTTAAATAGATTGATAGTATACTGTTATTCAATTATAAATTGTCTATAAGATAATTCTAAATGATTAATAGTATATTTTTTTATATTGACAATATAAGAAAATTAAACTCATAATATAATGGATAAAATATGTTTTAGTCCCTCTAAATTTTTTGAAGTTCAATTTTAATTGTTCTAATTTTTTTTTCATTTTTCGTCCTTCTAATTTTGAAATGTATCACTTTTGATCTTCAAAGTGGTTTAAATAGCGTTTTACAGAGGATTAAAAAAAGGTTTAGATAACGCTTAAGGATTAAAAGTGGTACATTTCAAAATTAAAATGACGAAAAAATTATTAAATTTTTTAAAAAAGATGAAAATTGAACTTCAAATTTTTTTGGCTTAATTACAATTTTTATCCCCAACTTTCTATTTTTTAGCAAATTTTACTCCCAACAAATTAATTTGGCGCATTTTACTCCCAACTTTTTAAAAAACTTGCAAATTTAACCTTCCAGCATTTTGCTGATGTGACATACTAAAATAGTTGCACTTTTTATCCACAACTTTTTACTTTCTGACAAATTTTACCTCAATTTTTTTATTTTTTGACAAATTTTACTCCAACTTTTTATTTTTTGGTGAATTTTACCCTCACATTTTACGCTTATGTCAGCATGTCACATTAGTACAACAGTAGAAGGTAAAATTTGTAAGTTTTTTAAAAAATTGGGGATAAAATGCTCCAAATTAATTTGTTATGAGTAAAATTCGTCAAAAAGTAAAAAGTTTGGAATAAAAAATGCAATTAATCCAAAATTTTAATGAAATCCAAAATATATGTTACCCTCATATAATCTATAAAATGTTATGAGGAGTTTAATTAAATTAAATGCCCATAGGTTAGGGTCCCTTCGTTCTTAAATGCTAGAAGTTTACGCAATAAGAGCTACATTAAGACTTAGACAATAGACATAAAAGCAATCCTTAAGACTAATATTAATACAATTTTGATCAATACACATATAGCACATTTACATAAATAATTTACATATATAGAATATATTTTAATTAATTTATAACTTATTTAACTAAGTTATAAGATTATTTTACTAAAATAAAAGTGTTTGATAAAAAAAATTTATCTCACTGACTCGTAACATTTTTTACACTACTAAAAAAAATTTTGCTTATAACTTTTTACTCTCAATACATTAATAAAATTTCTCATTTACCTTCTTTTTTAATACTATATTATTTATTTTAATAAAATTTATTTTTAATATTACATTATTTAATTTAAGTATTATACTATTTATATTATTTATTTTTATTTATAATAAAATATTTAATCTTTAAATAAAAAATGATGAGCGTTCAAATATAATTAATTAAAAACCTTTTTTTTTTTTGAAAAGGAAATGAATTTTATTAAAAGGTCAAATTGGAACACAAGTTGTGTCCACAAAAAAGCCAAATATAATTAAAAACTTAAAATTATAATTATTCAAAATTATTTTTCTATAATCATAAAAAAAATATTCTTATATATTTCTTAGCTAATTAACTTGCTAATTTAACAAACAATTCCATTCCTATAAATTAGGTTAATAGCATGCTGCTAATAACTTTTAACTAATATCTGACTTTAATGTTTGACCTTATATGTTTTTTTTTTACTATCAATCCTTTAATGAAAAATTTTATCAACTTCTATAGTATCACGTTGTTTATTTATTTCTTATATTGTGCACACTATTTACTTTTTCATTTTGAATAAAATATTTGATCTTTAAACAAAAATAAGAAGAATTTAAAATTACCTAAACACACACATATATATAAAATAAAAATATATAAAAAAATCATGTAAATATATTCTATCCTCATCAACTAATTTGACAGTAAATTTTATTAAACAATTCTAATTCTATAAGTTTGTTGAACAACTTTTAATTAATAATTTTCCATTAAAAATTAATTGTTTAACTTTCAGCTACCTGCCATGTTTGAACATGGAAGTGGTAGAGGTGATTCACCATGGTTTGCGGACTCAGAGTTCTTCCATGGCATATGTTTTGTTTGTATGGGAGATTCACATGTGACAACTGGGTTTTGTGGCAAGTAGTAATGTGATGTGAAAACAGGTTTAATTACTTAATTTAGTGCAAGGATAGATGCAGTTGCAACTGTGCAAGGTTGGGTTTGTTGAATGGAAAGGTCATTGTAATGTTAGCGATGATGTGGGACAATGACTGTTTGGTTAAGGAGATGATGGAAACCTATCTAGGGCTGGTCTAAGTTGCAAGTTGAAGGTGTTAAAGGGAAATGGTAGCAAGGTGTAAGGTTGGGTTCGTTATTTTTTCCACTTCTTTCTTCTCTCAATTCAATATTTCTCTGTTTCTTTTGCTTTTGTTTCAGTTTTTAATATTTTATTTATTTATATTTTTGTTTTTGTTTTAACTCTTATGACTAAGGCACTAGGCTAATGTGTTATGTGTTTAACTAGATCTAGACTACTAGTGTGACGTTTGGGAGCGCGTTAGATGAAGCGGGGGAATTCGAACCTACGACCTATCTCTTCTTCTCTTCTTCCTTCACTACCAAATCAACCTTATAACTTCTGCGTCTTTATATACTTATGACGTGAAAAAATTGTTATTACATCCGTTTCAAACGAGAAAACAGACATTCACTACAAATGTTAACAAGGGAGAAAAGATAAATTAAAAATATAAGATACATTAGAAGATTAAACCTCTAATTTTTGTAGCAATTTTTATGATAATTTTGTTTAAAAGATCGAGACAAAATTAAGTGTTTAAATGGGTTTGACAAGTTCGATTCAGGTGCACCGAACTATATTGTATAATCGGTTCAGTTATTGAATTGATTTTGCACAAAACAGTACGGTTCAATTTTCTTTAAATAATTTGATTTCTTTCACCGTAAGGTTCAGTTCAATTCAGCATTGCTGTTTGGTTTCAATACTTCTTTGAACTAAGTATAGGCTATATTTTTTTCTTCTAATTTCTAGTTTATTAATATCTTAGGAAAATGTTAACAAGTGGTTTGAGAATACTACTTAAAAAAATCAATAATTAAATGTTTTTATGAGAAAGTGTTACCAAATTGTCCTTTATTAAGACGTTTGTATCAAGTTTTAAAATTGTATTCCCAGGAATTATATTCCTGGAAATGTTATGTCTAGAAATATTATTTTCATGAACATGTTTGGTTGTTATTAGGAATTTTAGAAAATAAAATAAAATATATTTAATTAAAAATTTTAAAAAATAAAAGTGAAATAAGAAATGTGAAGAAAGAAGTGGGGATGGATAGTTATTGTAGAGTAACTTCCATTCCCATAGAAATCCAAGATATCCACCTCTTAACATGAGAATAAAGAACAATAGAAACATGTGTATTTCACAATATTTTTGTGAATCAATTATTCTTGAAAATATTTTTGTAAAACTTACAGCAAACATAGGAATGGGATATTCCCAAGTCCACATTCCCTAGAATCTTTCTTAATAACTTGAAATAAACGCCTATGCAAGAGAACAAGTAACCAATAAATATGTAATTATTGTAGTATTTTATATGATTACAACCAAAACCGCATGAGTATACAAACAAAATCATAGCAAGAGAGGAATACAAAGCAAAATGCTAGAAACATGATAGGACTATAGGAATGACGACTAATCAAAGATTTTTTAACAGACAAATAAATATTATTGTTGACAAAAATAAATTGTGTTGTTAATTAATTATTTATTCCTTCCGCTTTCGGCCATAGAGTTGTATCCCTCGTCTATTCAGGGGTTGTATAGGTCTGAAATTCTTCGCTGCGTGCTGCCATAGAGTGAATCACACATAGGTAAGATGGTTGAAGTTCATATCCCTAGTTTTTTTTTTCCCTCAAAAACAAATAGCTCAACAATATTATTGAATTTCAAAAAAAAAAATTATATGTTTATTTTCATTATAATACTTACATCGTGGACAGCCTCTCTAAGTAACTTGACTTGCGCCCTTGACACACTTCTTATCTGATGAAATGCAATTTTAAGGGTTCAGTTACACAGGTAATTACGATAATTTCATGGCAGAGAAAAAAAAAATGGATGGAAATTTTAAAATTGTCCATTTATCTCCTTTTTAAGTTATTTTCATTTTCCCCTTAAATAATATAATCCGAAATCTTTGAAATTTTAAACCATAAATGTTTTTTTATTCATGCAAAAAGAAGAAAAAGATTGTTTGATAGCCTTTGAAATATATATAGACCTCTTTAAACAGAGAATTAAAGATTTAGCAAAAAAAAAAAACAGAGAATTAAAGGCAAAAAAGGAAGATAGAAAAGTAAGAGAGATGTGAGAAGGTGCAACAAAAAAGGAAGAAAGATCTAGATCGAAAGAGTAACAGGGTGCAAAAGAAATTAATATTAGAAAAAGTAACGTGAGAATATTGCAAAAATAATTAGTGAAAATGACATTTGAATTTTTTTTTTTTTTATCAACGGCATTTGAAGATTATGTTTTAAAGAATATAGTACCTTTTTATTAATAGTCCAAATGACACCTTCAGTGCAAGGAGGGACAGTGAGGGAGCCCATGTATCTGTAGTATTTCTTGCCACCCAACTTAATTTTTGAGGGATCAAACACCCCAATTTTCTTTTCTGCTTCTTCATCCACCATGGTTTTTATGAATTTTGACAACTGAAAGTAACCATTTCAAGCATACTTATTTATTATTCAGATAAACAAATTAATCTCCTAATTAAGCTCGTCATCCATTATACATGTGTGTATGTTTTCATTCCTACGTTTTGAATCATTAAACAAAAAATGAAGTTACCTTCTTGAGAACAGGATTGGGCCGTCCAATCTTATACAGAAGTCCAACAACAGCAATTTTGCCTTTTCCGTTTGTGCTTTTGCTCTCATGAACCATGTGGAGCTCCAAGTCATACCTAATAATATTTCAGTTTTTTAAGAGAAAAGTTTTAATATTTTTTATCAAATAAAATAAGGGAAAAACTTAGGTGTACTAGTTTAATTTAGTGTTTGACCAAAATTGAAATTTCACCTTAATATAATTACAGAGGTGAAATTCTAATTTTAAATAAAGAACACAACACCAAAAGTATTAAAAATAATGTGCATAATTAGTTTCATCCATAAAATAATATTCATCATCAAGAAGAATTCTTGTCTTAATATATTAATGTAATACTTTGTATTAAAATAACATTTAAACAGTGCCACTATACCAAACAAATGCGACTCACTATAAAAAAATGAAAACAATAAAAGACAATGATTTTGAAGCAACACAAACCTCCTGCCATTGATGGTATGTTCTGAAGGTGAGTGCCAATGGCATTGATGCAGAAAAAATTCGGTGCCGTTGATGTTTATTGATCCCGCATCTCCCTCCCATTTCAGCTGCATACGTTACGTAAATCATAAAGAGATTTTAGATTTTAATCAAAGTTTAAGTGACCAACCAAATATAAATAATATGAATATCTTATCTTATAGCTTAATCTTTTTTTTTTTTTTTTGTGATATCTTATAGCTTAATCTGGACAAAATTAAGTGCTAGCCAAGATATGAATGACAGTTAATTGCCCAGACATGTTGAGCTGTCTATAATTTAGACATCTATACTCAATCATAAAAAATTATTTCATCTTATTATAAAATGTACAAAATTTAAAAAATAAAAAGAACCCTTGAGTATATATATAAATTGCATCTGGTTCTGTTATTTTATGCAAACTGTTCTTTACCGTTGAACTATAGTAGCACGTAAACGAAAGTCAATTGGCCTAAATATTTTTAAGGCATGTGCAATGACTCATGACAGATAAGAAAACATCGTCAGGTTGCGAGATGTACGAGACTTTTGTGAAACAATTAATAATTCTAAATTCCTTATAATATCTTTCTAATTATTAAATAAAAAAGCATATTACATTTTTTTTAATGTTTTTAAGATATTTAATTTGCATCTTTTTTATATTTATTTTTATAAAATAATAGTAAGATTAATAAGAAGGGTGTAGAATGAATATATATTTTGTTTGGTAAACATTATAGTTATCCTCCACTAGAGATAATCCATCCTGTTTTGAACCAGGTAAAAATTCTTCTTTCCAGTATTTATCCAGTGGAGGGTGTAGAATGAATATGAATTAGAGAAATAGATGAAGCAGACAAATAAAACAAAGAAAAAGTGAGGAATTAATGTAATAAAAAAAAAGAGAAATAAAAGAAAAAAGTTTATATAAATAAAACGTAAGGAAAAAGGAAAAATTATAGCCGTTTGAAATTGTTAAACAATGTTACTGTACAACTAAATATCTATGAATTATGATCCATCAGGGCGCATCATTGGGACTCAGACACTATCATGTCTCTTCCACTCTCTTTGAATTTGTAGGTGGGTTCAGGAATTAGAAGCTTTCAGCATCTTCAGATGAAAGGGTAACCCCAGAAAACTGTTGCAATAAAGTTGTTTCTTTTCCTTTTTCATTTTCAAACACAATAAAATTAAAATACATGTTTGAAGCATCAAAAAAATACATGTTTGAAGCATGAATATGTTTGAGGTTTTCATATGTTAATTGTGATGAGTGATTGATTGGTTACCTCAATATCATGGCCTCTGTTCTTGACAGTGGCATTATGAGGCTTATAGTACTTATTAAGCTCCCCTAACTTTGGCACCACTTTCACTCTGTGGCTTGACAAATCAATTGGAGATTGCATTTTGCCACTTTTACATGTTGCCCATTCCTTCTTCAGTTCCCCCCAGTGTGAGGGACCCTTCTCACTCCCTTTTATGTAATCAAACTCACTCTCATCCTCTGCACAACCACATGATATCATTAGCACAAATCAAATTAATTAAGCCACAAAGCATGAATCAAAAGACTTGTTCCACCTACCAACTTCCTGGGCACTAATCCATGCTGTTGAATGGAGAAGGATGGTTACGAGTATTATCAAATTTGGAAGAAACACTGTAAGCTTGGTGCCTTGATGTTTCATGTTAAATTCAAACAAAAGGATGAAGATTGAGATTTCCAAAGTTTGAATCAATAAAGGGTGATTCTCAGATATGTGCAATTAAAGGGGGGGATATCTTTTTAGATATGGAAGGGCATTAAGCATACTATATGTATATATATATATACATTGCCAGGCATTAAAAGGTTTTTAAGGTTTGGTGAGGGAAAGCGAAACTTCCTAGTCATAGAATTTCAGTTTTGTTATAAGAAAACTGAAATTATTTTTATTTTTTTTCAGTTTTGTTATAAAAAATAAAAAAAAAATTGAGTTTTAAAATCTATTTCTATTTGTTTCTATTCGCTATTGGGTTATTTGAAATGTGAACACAGAATATGTTGTACTTGCAAGAAAACAGAGAGTCTCGGTCCAACAAAGACTGCTTGTGTCCATTTTATATCATTAGTCTTGGAAAAAAAAAATGAAGCATAAGTAAACGTCTAAAGTTATGAAGAAAGAAATGGACTAGCTAAATTCAATTCCGTGTTTTCTTCTTTATTGGAGGGCATTTAACGAGTAACACACAACATAATACATCTAGCACTTTTTTTGTTTCTAGTTTCTACGAAGAACATCAAAATAAATTTCAACATTTATTGATGTCCTTTGACGTGTCTAGTTGATAACAACCCTACAAGTATGATGGGATATGGAATTCTATGATGATTAACCTCTCGGTGAAATGAAATATTATGAGTAGGGCAGGGACATGTGAAATCAATTTGATCAACTCTAGTTATTTGGATCTAGCTCACATTGTTAGGTAGAAGGTAGATGAAACTTTAGCAAACCTAATTCTCTAAACTATGATATTTCACGGATTTATGCAGTTAGTGAATCGTATTTGTTGGATAAAGATCACATGGCTTAAATTTTAAATATGTGTATGAGTGGTACGATTTTTATTTTTTGTTTTTTGTTTTTTGTTTTATGTTGTTCGATTTCATTCGATAATTCTGGTTCGTTTATTATGTAAATGCGTGGAAGGAAAAACCAATCATAGAGGTCCGAATTCGAAGAAACTTTAGTAGGTGGTGGTATTATTATTTATCTTTTTTTTTTTAAAAAAAAAGTGGTGGTGGTATTAATTTGAAATTTGAATATGTAGTGAAATAGTAAAAATAAATAATTAGAAACATTACTGTCAAAAGAAGATTGTTTATATTTCTACGTGGCACACGTTGAGAGTTGAGACACACCACAAAGAAAAAAACACCAAACACTACGCGTACGCGTTTTTTTTTCATTAACGCGGTTATTCATATGCAACTAGAGGTAGACAAATGGGTCCGGACCCGCGGACTAATCCGTTAACCCGCAGCCCGTACGGTATAAGGACTGCATTTTTTTGAGTCCGTTTAAAATGCGGGTTTTTTTAGCCCGGTCCGTTTAACCCGCGGGCTAAACGGATTTTAACCGCGGGTTAAACGGGCAGCCCGCGGGCTTTTTTTTTTTTTTTAAATTTAGGATGTTGTTATTTAAATATTCAATTAACTATCTATTTGTTTTATATTTGTGTACATTTAAAATTTGCACTTGACTTGTTTGGATCTAGACTTGACAAATTAACTACTATATTTTGATTTAGTATTGATTGAGTAGTGCTTGAGTATTAATTGATTGAGTAGTGCTTGAGTATTAATTGATTTGTGTATATCAAAACCTTTGATATTGATTTTGTGATAGGTGCCGCTACATATGTATATAAATTTTTTTGGCCTTTTTTTTTAAAAAAGAAAGATTTAAAAAATGGTTAAATTTCAATTTAAAAAATTTATTTTTCAGTTTTTTTTTAAAAAAAAATTATTTGCGGGCCGGTTGCAGGCTTGAAAAATCCGAGACCGTTTTAAATGCGGGCTAAACAGGTAACGGGCTAAACAGGCGGGCCAACCCCTTTGCCCACCTCTATATGCAACCCGTAAAAGTTATACGAGTAGAAATATTTTATTATTTTTTGTAACTACCATAGGGTCATCACTCCTTCTCACAGACTTTGAAGTATCTCTATAAATCACTCTTTTAGGTTAAGTATGAGACCAATTCTGATCGGTTCAAGACTTAATTATACTTAAAGTTTACCTTTTTTTTTAAAGATGTGTTATGCGAAAATCAAATCCAAATTTTACTCTATAAACTTAGTGTATGTTATCCACCGAGCTTCTCTCATTGAATACATTTATTTTATTCGTACATTTTAGTATAAATGGGGAGGGATTAACTGATAGAGTGTAATTTATACCAATAATTTTCAATTGGATAATTTTATTTCAAAACTTATCGTTAGATTGAAAGTTCCTTTCATATAAATCATATCTACCAAATTTTTATATTAATAAAAAATTATTTGATACATCATTCATATATATCAAAATCGGTGTAATATATACTTTTCAAAATCAACCGTTGGATTGAAAATTCCTTTTATTTGATCACCTTCTTATTGATGTTCAATTTTCATAAAATTTGACACAAATAATCAAGATAATATATAATTATGAATTTAATGGTGATACACTGGCGGTGTAATATAATTTTACACTGTCATCCAATTACAAATCACCGTTGATATGACTTTTAAGATAATTTTGTAAAAGTTAACAAACTTATCATACATTATGGATTGTGATTGGATGACGGTATAAAACTTTTTTACACCGTTAATGCATAGCCCTTTTTCTCTATAATTATAATTCAATATATAGTTGAATCGATCAATTCACATGCTATATGGAGTTATTGAATGGTGTAAGCAACAATGGTGTTATTTGATTCATCCCCTATTTAAATTAGTGTGTTTTCTTAAAATTAAATTAAATTAATGTAGACGCAAATTATAGTTTAGAGATATTCGTATGTTGCCAGATTAACAAAGTTGACTTTCCTTATGAAAATGTAGAATTAGGTTAATAATAATAACAATAAATTCCAAGTAAAACGGCATGATGAAGTTGCGTTTGTAATATCTTCCAAGTGGTGGTTTATATAATATTTCTGAATACCTAAAACTTGGTTGACAAGCCAGTTAAACCAAGAGAAATTTGATTTTGCTTACATACACTTCTAAATTCAGTTTATATAATATATATTTATATTATCAGCGAATTGTATATATACAATTTTGTTTAAAATATTATTAAAAATCCGATCTAAGTTTGTAATTTTTTTATTTCTTCTTTATTAATTAATATACAAATTATACATGAACAGTGGTACTTCTAACATTAAGCAGTTTTTTATGACCAAGTCACACATAATAGAGTCATGCCATCTAATCATAAAATAGTTGCACAAAAAGAATTTACTAAAATCCTTGTACGGTAGTTATGACTAATAATTATATACAATAGTATTTGCTTGACTTGTTTTGTGTTTCAAAATATTGGGTTGGTAAAAGAAAGAAAGAGTTGAAACATTGAACCGCACGCACGCCTTCTTCAAGGAAGAATCCAAGAAAAATCTATATTCAGTAATCTACCGAACCCAACTAAGAAATTAAGAAAAATTAATGGAACCAGAATTGAATATTATTTAATTCTTTTGTCGTCAAACAAAAATAATTATCATCTGTATATACTATCAGTAACCTAAGGAGGTATAACAACAGATCGAAGCTGTCTCACTATCACAGTTAGTTGGGAACAGGACGAAATGGTGTCGTGCCTGCCCTTAATCTTCTGGAGACCAATATTTTAACGTTAAGAGTATGTTTAATAAGACTTTTGAAAAGTTTATAATCTTCTTTGATTAGTTTATAAATTATTTTGACTAAAATAAATTTGTTTGATATACGAACTTATTTTAGTAACTTATAACTTACTTTCATAAGCTACTTGAAGTAGCTTATGTAAAATAAGCTAGATTATAAGTTACTATCTTTTTTTTCTTCATAATTTTATCCTCACTAATTTATTTGAAATTTCTTTTTATCCTTTTATTCAATTTAAAAAACCTTTTTACCTATTTTAATATTGTCAATTTATTATGAAAAACAAGACACTAGATGACATATTTATTTTCTTTGTTATTATGAAACTTAAATTCTATTTTTTTATTATTTTGTTTAATGTCAAACTGTTTATTTTAATGAATTATTACATTGCTTGTTTTTATTTTTATTTAAAATATTTGGTCACTAAACAAAAGTTGATAAAAAAAATTAAAACTATAAAGAAAAAACAATTTTTATTTTTTGTTTTAAAATAATATTATTAATAAAATATTTAAATTTGAAAAATATGATTTTAAACGATATAAGTTTATCTAATTTAATTCTACTTTTTTGAAATAAAAGCAAAATTTTGATTTAAAACAAAACAATGAGTAAAATCACCAAAACTTTACCATGTTTTATAATACAAAATTTTAAAAAAATATTGTCGTACTTCTTAAGATGATAAGTTATTATAAATAAATTCAAATATTAGAAATATTAAATATATCTTTTTAGGTCATTTGACATTTATCAGCTAATTTTACCAAACACTTTCAATTAAATAAACTAGGTTATAAGATTTCAGCTTTTCAGCTCCTAGCTTATAGCTTATAAGCTTTCAGCTAGCTTATCAGCTAGTTTTATCAAACATAGCCTAAGTCGAGACAACAGACATCTTGAACGACGAAATCCTCGGAGTGTTTATGGCTTGAGTTTCTTATGAGATGATGATAAAATAATCAGTTTCTTATTAATAAAGATAGATAATTCTAATGATTAAATATTTTAATGAATTTTTTTTTGTACATAAATATTTTAATAAAAATATTCTCTCAAAAAAATATTTTAATGAAGTTGAGACATTTTTATAATTATATTTATTATTATTTTGTAAAATTTAATTAAATATTTCATATTTATTTATAATTCTAATTTAAATTGTGAGATCATGCACGGGAATCTCTTATTTTTTGTAATAATTTTAAATTTTATTTTTATTAAACTATTTCATTGTTTTAATTATTACTAGATAGTATCCGTGCGATGCACGGGTTTATTGAGGAGTTAATGAATATTTTGTATGTATAAAATATGTAAAATTTTAAAATTACTTTAATTAAAATCAAATATAATTATATATTATGCAGGTTATCAAATATTCAAAATATAATTTTAAATTTTGATTCTCACGACATAAAGTTGATCAAGATATATTATTTTAAAATTTGATTATTTAAATTGGAAATAGAAATATAAACATATTTAAATGTCTTACAAATACTAAATTGTGATGTGCTAATCAATAATTAATTAATTAATAATATTAAAATTAGGAATAAAAAAAAGAGGAAGAAAATGTCACCAGAATGTGACACATGTACTGACAATCCTAGTCAACAACTGTATTTTATATAATATATTGATTGATTATGCGAAGCACGAGAAAATTTTGGAAGAAAGGTAGAGTAATCTATATATTATTGATATTGTTGATTATTCCTAAAAATTATTGATTTAAAATTAATTAAAATAAGACAGTTATTATCTTCATTTATCGATGCATATAAAAAGAACACCTAATAACAATTTACTAAACACTTAAAATAGTTGATTAAATATATCAAAGTATTTCACGTTTATACTTATTTTTAAAATAATTTTCATATTATTAGCGAGATAAATATTATTCAATTTAAATACTTTATAATAAAACTATATTCACCAATTTATTAGCAATAAATAAAATTATATTTAAATCAATTTTAGAATTTAATTTGAATATGTTTTTGTATATATTTATTATAGTGATACTTTATTAATAATTGTCATTGCTATTATAAAGCTTTCATTCTCATGATGCAAATATTCACATTGTAATTTAAATTTAAATATTATTTTTCTTATTTTTTTAAGATTGGATATGGTGAAAGTATTGATTACGATTATTCTTTCAAAAAATACTTGCATATTATTATATTTTGCTTCATCTCTTAATTGCAAAATTAATGTTTAGTTATAATTTAATTTATTATAAAGCTTTCATTCTCATGATGTAAATATTTACCTTTGGTTTAAATAGGTTTAAAAAACTTTTCAATTTTATAAATATTTGTATAAATAAATTTAAGTACAAATGTTACTTATGATAATTTGAAGAAAAATACATTAATTTAATATTAAAAAACTATCTATCATTGATTAAGTTTATATTATGTTTTTTTTTAATAATAACTTTTCCATTAACTTTTAGAAAAAAATTATCATCTAATCTTACCCTAAACTTAATATTACCCTTGCAAAATAAGTAGACCAAAATATTGCCCAATCATAATGCCAAATCCCATTTAAATTAGGTAATAACAATTTTAAATCTTCTAAAAAAATAACACTTTTAAATACTCACTGTTTACCTTCCCTTTTAAAAAATATATATGTCATGATTATATATCATAGTTAATTCAAATTAGAATATATATTTAATTATTTTAATTATTATAACTATTTAATCGGGCATTGACATTAATTTCAGGTGAATTTGAATAAAAAAATAATTTATCTTCATTTAAAATTTTATTTATAAGAAAAAAATCAATGAAAAATTTGGGTCCATTTCAATTAAATAAATTAACATTCCATATTAACAAAACATTTTTCAATATGACCAAACAAAAAAATTATTAGAAAATAAGACTTAGGCATAAATTAAAAAGTTTTGTTAATGTAATTTAATATGTCATTACTTATTTAAATATCTTTATATTGATCCTATTTTGAAAGATAATATTATGATAATAGTCATAAAAAAAATGGGCAATAGAAATGAGAATTAACATCATAACTAAAAACAAATAATATTCCTTTAAGATTATGACAAACTCATTAAATCCTATATTGTTCCGTTCCTTTCTTTCTCCCTCCTTGACAGAGAAATTGCCAAGGTTGTTGTCATATCCATTTTCTACCACCACACCAAATCAGTATCTCAATAAAGAATCAGTCACCAATAACCATGTAAATCATATCTAGGCATAAGCCAAACTTTTAAACTATCTAATAAAAAATTGTAAAACCAAAAATAAAATAAAAAAACTTACAAACAAAGAATAATTAGCAACAATGGTCTCTTTCCCTTCCCAAACATGCAAGAGAGTTAATGTCATCACATGGAATCGAATATCAAAAGATAAACATGAGAAAATAAAAGAAAAACAAAAGCAAGCTAGGAATAAGAAAAACAAAAGAAGAACAAAAGGAGAAAACATTAGAAGAAGAAAAAAAATCAATTACAACACTGTCAAAACAACATCATGTGTCGGTCATCAACGTCACCACCTGTAATCGAAGATCAAAAGATAAACATGAGAAAATAAAAGAAAAACAAAGGCAAGATAGGAATAAGAAAAACAAAAGAAGAACAAAAAGAGAAAACATTAGAAGAAGAAGAAAAAATCCATTACAACACTGTCAAAACAACACCATGTGTTGATATAAATGAGGACACAAACATCCTTTGAAATTAAATAAGGAAATGAGACTCTTCAATCTGAAAAAAAAAATATAAATGAGGAAATAATTCTTCAATTTTCACATAATATAGTTTTGGGTAAAATATGTTTTGGGTCCCTATAAAATATGCAAAATATTAATTTTGTCCCTAAAAATTTTTTGTATTAATTTGGTCCCTCTAAAATTGAAACCTATTTTTGTAGGTCCCTATGAATACCAATAGCTTAAGTTTTCTTTTTTTAATTTTCTAAATTTACAATAACAAAACATGAAAATTTGATGAATATAAAATTTATAATTCATTTCTATGTGTAAATCCGTAGCCACGTCATATTACCATTTAACAAAGTTACCAACGAGGACCTATAAAAATAGGTTTCAATTTTAGAAGGACTTAATTAATACGAAAAATTTTTGGAGGATGAAATTAATATTTTTCATATTTTACAGGGACCGAAAACATATTTTACCCTTGTTGTAATCATAAACCCAAAATTAAATGAGGAAAGAATGACTATTCAATTTTCAATATTCAATTGATATTATATAGTAGAATATAATATAAAATCAAATTAAATATCATATAATTTTAAAATTACTTTAATTAAATATTAAATTATTTGAGTAATTTAATCAATATAATTTTAATATTATTTAAAAAAATTAAAATACATATTAAAATATTAAATATAATTCACGATTACCATATATTATACATATAATTGAAAATAATAAATAATAATTTCTAAATTGAATAAATTGATATAAATATAATTTTAAAATTACTTTAATTAAAAAATATATTAAAATATTAAATCTGGAAAGAAAATTATTAATATATTAAATGTCTTACAAATATTAAGATTGTGATTGTGTTAATCAATAATTTATTAATTGATTATATATCTATCTATCTATTTATATTTATCTATCTATCTATCTATATATTATATAAAACACGGTTCACCATAATGCGACACGTAGACTACCAGTCCCAATTAGCAACTGTGTTTTATATAATATATAGATTATAAAAATTTATTATTATGTGTTTTTTCTATATTTATTTTTATAATATTATTTTCTACTATTTTTTGTTGTATAAATAACATTTCTCTTCTTATATTATTTATTTATTAACATTTTTTAATTTTTCGTAAGATTATAATATTAATTTACTTTATTTTTATTTTTATATTTTATATTTTATATTTTATTAGTATTATTTATATTATCAGTGTTATTTTTACTTACTTTACATTTGTTTCAAGATTAATCTTGATTTGAATTTAATTTCTCAAGTTTTATTTTTCACAAATTATCCAATAAAATCCATTTATTTTGATTTAAATAATTTATTTTTATAACAAAATTAAAAACCTTATTTACTTTTTTTATATTTATTATTAATATTATTTTTATTTACTTTACATTTTTTTGAAAATTTTAATGTATATATATATATATATATATAGAGAGAGAGAGAGAGAGAGAGAGAGGGAGAGAGACTATATGATAAATATTAATCATCATTTTTATTATTATTTTATATATTTTTATGATATTTAATTATTTTAAATATTAATTTTATTATTAAGAGATAAATACTTTTTCTATTCTATATAATTCGAAGTTTAAGATTATTTTAATCTTAAATAATGTATATTTTATTTTGTGTGATTTTTTTATTATGTTGATTTTTACTTTTATAATTATATTTTGATTATATTATTATAATAATAATATTATCATGATAATTAGTTCTTTATATTTTAAATATGTATTATAATATCTTTTTTATTATTTTTAAGAGACAGTTATTTTAAATATTTATTATAATATTACTTTAATATTATATAAAAAGTTTGACCCTGTAGCTTCATGTGACATGCTACGATGCAATGTACACTTCATTTAATATATCTATAGATTTATAGTTATAGATAACAATACTAATACTTTTTTGGGTAATAATAATTTATTTTATATTTTATTTTAAAATGTTAATTTTGTTACAAGATTAAAAAATAATATTTTTTTAATAATATTTCTATTTACTCATTCAAAAAAATAATATTTCTATTTATTAATATTTAACATAAATAGTTGAATAAATTTACAGTTACATTTTAACTCTTTTAATATAAGTATTTTTTTTTTATCAAAACATAATTTTAATAGTCACTAATATTTTTATAGAAGTATATATTACATCAAAAAAATAATATAGAAAAACTTATTTCTAACCATTAATAATTTTCAGTTAAAAATTTTATAAAAGAACTTGTAATTAATGTTCACTATTAGTGCATTTTCAACATCCTAAAATGATAGACCACATACAGACAATGTATATCTAATAATTTCATCGATTCCATAATTGAATCCTCTCTGTCTGTCAAGAATGTTCTTTTAAAATATAATCATAATTTCAAAGAAAGTAATAAAAACAATAGATTAAATATTACTATTGATAGTGGCAACAACTGATCTTCTCTAATTTCAAAGGTTAGTTTAGTCTTGAATTTTATATGTTTTATAAATACATAAATTAAAATAATATATTTTATTTAAAATAAATTTTACATTCTTTATAAATACATGTCAATAATTGTGATTAAATACAATGAATTTAGTTGATGTTATATTATTTTAATAAACTGTTTTACAGTACATAGTTGATATAATAAAATTGGAAATTTATAAAAAAAAAATTTTAAAAATCTTGATGTTTGTAAATATAAATAGATTTCTCCTATATTGTTCTAATGTTAGGTTTTGTCTTACAGCAATGTTTTTATTATTCAATTTTGTAACCATAAATTTAGAGGCATTGTTAATGTATTATTCAATTTTTGTTTATTGCAAAGTTAAAATGTATTGCATGATAATACTATGGATACATGATTAATATATGTTGTTTTGTCAATCTTCAACCTACCGAACATTTTGATTTTAAAAAACAAATGAAAAATACAAATACCCATGACAAAAAACAATACATCTAAGTTTTATGAATTTTAAGGTTTGGGCATATCTAAAAGAATTTTTTTTCCTACTAGTGTTATAACTATAAACTTAAGTGGGCTTCAAACTTAAAAGGATAATTCATCTGTAATTAATAATATATTTGGTTATTTTAAATTATTATAATATATTTTCTTCATCTTTTATTATTATTAAAACTTAATTTTCTACTTTATTATTTATTTTTAAGTAAATAATTATATATATATATATATGTATACATATATATATATATATAATTGTTTTTAAAATATACGTAAATATTATCGCGAGTTCACAACCCGTGCATTTGCACAGATAACTTACTAGTTGTATCTATATATTGAAGCCATCAATACCTATATATTGAAGCTACTCAAAACATCATGATCAATGCAACACAATTCATCTCTCCTCAATTTCTATCTTTGCTAAGGTCCATGTAGCTTTGAATATATCTTCACGTGTTCTATTTAGGCAAAATGAAGTGCGGTCCACTTTTATGAATGATATTCGCTGGAAACACCACCAGTTCTATAACCATGAAATCGATGATCAAATTTGTTTTACTGTTGCTAGCACTGCTACTTATGATGACAGACTTCACTTGGGGCATGAATGATCATGATGGCAAAGATATCAACAACGGCATACCAATTGAACAGTGACATCGATCCTGATGTAAACAATCACCACAGTATTCCAAGGGAAGTTTGGAATAAGTAAGGGGCACTATGCATCTTCTCAAACATCACCTTAGATAAATTGTATGCACAACAGTCAATGGGTATAGCAGAAAGTCCTAATAAGTGAAAACGTGTGCTTGTACTATAAAACTTGGGAGCCTTTGTTAACCTTTTATACTCATGTTCAAGTCCACGTAATTTTCTTCATTACTAGTTATTTGTTCATTCGCTTGTTTTATTAAGAACATTTATCTGCAGAAGTGTATTGTTGGTGTAAAATTTTTTAAGTTATTGAAAAAAATCAAAATTGGCATTTCAAAGAAACAACAAATATGCGTTTTCGATAACCTTAGAAAGAAGGGAAAGGATTAGAGGTAAGTGGTAACAGAATTGTTAATTAAGGAAATGCATAGGTAACAAACTTACAAGTTGGTAAGGATGCATGGTTGTTGACTCTTTAGACCTTAACAGATGTTAAGATCTTGATAAATTTTCAAATCTAACACACCTGAACAATTTTGTAACAAAATAAAAACATTAAACCCCCAACAAAACTCAACCAATTCAAACTAATCAATTAATTAGACAATTTTATTTAAATCGAATGTAGTTATTATGGGCAAATACGCATATTGAATATTCATTATTCAAATTTAAAATTGCTGATTAAGAGAGAACAACTTCATAAAGCTCCATAGTTTATTAAGTACATGTTCAAGTAGTAGCTTGAGCATTTCTCTTCCACTCCTCAATTTGTCTCTTAACAATAACCTCACAACTCCCACCAACACCAGCAGCCCTCCTAGCTGCCTCCTTCATTTCTCCAGCTTTGACCCTCAAAGATTCATTGCTCATCATTTCATTGATTCCTCTTCCACTCCTCAATTTGTCTCTTAACAATAACCTCACAACTCCCACCAACACCAGCAGCCCTCCTAGCTGCCTCCTTCATTTCTTCAGCTTTGACCCTCAAAGATTCATTGCTCATCATTTCATTGATTCTCTTAGCAATCTCCTCCCCTTTGACCACCTCTTGTGCTCCCCACCCCCACTCCTCAGGCCAAATCCCCACCCCACTCATCCTCACTACCTCTGAAGCTATCTTCTGATCCCCATTCTGAGCCCATGACAGAATAGGCACTCCTTCCCACACACCCTCAATTATTGAGTTCCACCCTCCATGATTCACAAACCCCCCCACTGCAGGGTGCCCCAAAATCTCCATCTGCTCCACATATTCCTTCACAACCACACCCTTTTCCTTCACCTTTTTCATCAACTCACTGCCCAACACATCCTCCAAACCCTCCTCCTCCTCTTTATCAACTACCTTCAACTTCACCACCCACAAAAAACCATACCCACATCCTATTAACCCCAAAGCCATGTCCTTTATTTGCTCCCTTCTTGTTGCAGTCCTGTTCCCCAAGCAAACATACACCACCGACCCTTCACCTTGTTCATCAAGCCACTTCAATATTGAACTCATAGAACCACCGTTACCAGCCCCTTCACCTTGATGATCCACCTTCTCAAACTCACACGCCATTAAGGGTCCAACACCGTACACTGGGGGCAACCCTTCAGCTACTTTTCCTTCGTTGAGTGCTGCCAATGCCTCCCCTTCCATTTCCTCAAACGAGTTGATGAAAACCCCGTTAAGGTTCTTCAGTTTGGGACTGTCCTCCATGAAGATGCTCTCAAAGAGAGAGTTGGGTTGAAGAAGCATAGGAGGGACAGAGGATCTTGGTATTGGCGACTCAATTCCTGGGATCTTAACAAAATCAGCAATGAATGAACGTGCATGTGCACCTGGATTTGAAGCAGCGAGAACTGAAAGGCGTGCAAAGAAAGAGAACATTCTCGCTGGTGCGATGAAGTAAATGTAACACGGACAAGAGAGTTTCTCAGTGATTTGAAGTAGAGGAGAGATTAAGCTAACATCGAAGATGAAAGCTGAGACAGGTGTTGAAAGTGAAGATAGAATTGGAGCTACAAGGTGAACCGAACGACGAATGGTTTCAAACTGAATCCAAAAAGGGTCATTAGCGTTAACCGTGGTTGGATCCAAAGGGGTGAGGTTTAAGTCTACTGAGTTTACTTGGTGAGGAAAAGAAGAACAGAAGCGAGAGATGAGGTTTGACTCGGCGATGGAGACTGTGGGTTTGGGAGTGATGAGAGTGACTCTGCAACCATAGCGGAGGAACAATGCTGCTGTTCTAAGACACGGGTTAAGATGGCCCATGCCAGCACTTGGGAGGAAAACCAAATGAACAGGTTCAGAACAACGAGACATTGGTGGTGGTGTTGATTCAGAGAAGAGAAAAACTTTGAGTTGTGGTGTGGGTAGTGGGTGCTATGCTATGCACACTTATAAAGGGGAAATATTATCAATATCAAATCACTTGTTTTTACTTTTTACGAAGTTGATGAGTCGAGGAAGAAACCATGTAAATATAACTGAATTTTTTTTTTGGTGAACATGTGAATATAGTATAACTGAATGTCACATGAATTGCTGGTGCGGAATTTATTGATACATTATCATGATTAATTTAACTGTTCCCTTTGGGTAGCTGAAGTGGAAGATACTTCAGCCTTGCATATGGACAGAAAACGTTAACGTGTATCCATTGCATTACACAGTGCATGTTCATATTAAAAGTTTATAAACTTAAGTTTTGATGAAACTTAAGTTTATAAATTGAGTTTGTAAAAATATCATAAATTTTACTTCTCTCAAACTCAGTTTCAAGATAAAAATTTACTCTCAAATATATTTTTGAAAAATAACAAATATGAATCCAAAACGATTTTATTTTCAAACGTATTTTCGAATCTTCTCATCGAAAATCCAAACATGCTTAAACAAGTATACAACATTGCTTCGCTCCCCGTGTGGTCAGTAAAATATATATATATATATATTCTCTTGTCAAAACTATTCAATTTTTTTTATTAACTTTTATCGTGTCTGTAAATAATATTGTATTCATCACGCTAAAAAAAACAAAAATCTACAAAAAAAAAAAATTCTGGTTAATTTTATGAGCTGCTTAATTTGAGTAACTTCTTTGAAAAACAAAACAAATAACTATCTTTTTAAAAAATATATATATATTTTACAATTATAGTCAGACAAAAAATAATGAATTTCAAGTCCTTTGCGGGATTTGGTATTTTAATAATAGTCTTAACTTTTTTAGTTTAATTTATATGCAAGTGTAATTTTTTTTCACAAACATATTAAAGCATGAATGTTTGTAAAATCTTAAATCATCTCAAATCTTATAAAACCATTTTGGCTGTAAACATAAATTAAACTACCGACAGACTCTATTTTCCATCCGCACTCAATTGCTCTTCCTTGTTTCCTTTGAATAAAACAATGTGTAAAATATCATTACTTTTATATTTTTTATTAAGACTATATATATATAATTTGTATTTTCTAAACAATTAAACAAGATACGAGAAATTAAGAATTAATAAATTAATAGAAAATTAATATTTTTTTATTAAACAACTTATAAAATTATTTTAGTTTTCACTTTTTATTTCTTCCCCAAATCAAACATAATATAAAGGCATTGGAACGGATTACTTATACTACTTTCAATTCTCAGTGGATTGAGGTCGACTTGTTGGGAGGATTGATGGTAATTGGTAAATCATCTTTCAGTCTGATTGACTTTCAGTAGAGATGTTTATTCACCCTATTTTTGAGGTGGATTGAAGTGAAAATAAGAAGAAGAAAAAAGTAAAAAAAGAAATTGATAAAAATAATTGGTGATGTAATAAATAAATAAGAAAAAAAATGAAAGTAAAATAGAAGAATATATATATATATATATATAATCCATAGACTTTAGCAGCTCTTTTTCATTTTTTAACCTTTTACCAATCTCAGGTCACATTTAGGGATGATAATAGATAGGATCTGGATAGGGTCCTATAGTACTCGTCCTCATACTCACGTTTAAAAACAATATTTGTATTCGGCCTCATACCCGTGCAGGTAGCAACTTTAATCCTCATACTCATACCCGCACCCGCTACCCACATTTTACTTATGTATGAAGTTAATAAATCAATAAAAAAAATACTTAAATGTAATTTTGGTCCCTTATTTTGCATAATCCGCAATTTTAGTTCTCATATTTTAAAACAGAGACATTTAGTTCTCCTATTTTGCATAATCCACAATCTTGGTCCCTCTATTTTAAAATAGAGACATTTAGCCCCTAATTTTGTAAAATCCGTAATTTTGGTCTTTTTATCAAATTGAAAGCATTGACAGTTAAGAGATTAACGTTGACCTTGACGAAATCCAAATATAGTGACGTGACACGAGATTATTTATTTATTTTTTAATTATTTTAAATACTGAGTAATAATTATTTTTTTATCTACGTCACTAAAGCACATGTCACGTCGATTTTAATGATTGGGATAGTCATGAGTAGAGCTGTCAAAAATGGTCTGGCCCGACGGGCTGTCCTAATGACCCGTCAGGCCAGGCGGGGTTGGGCTATTAAAAAGTTGGCCTAAAAAGAATTGGGCCAATCTAGCCTGGCCTAATGGGCCAAACGGGCTAGACTGAGCCTAAAAATTCTTGGCCTAAATAGTATCAAGCCTACCTGGCCCGAAATCTTTTTTTTATTTTATTTTTTTCCTTTTAAAATTAGTATATTTTTTTAAAAAAAAGTTTGGCCAACTTGGCCCGGCCCAACTGGTCAAGCCGGACCAAGAAAAACGCAGCCTATAAGAGATACGGGTCAGCCCATTTTTTCTCTTTGGCCTGTCAAGTCAGGCCGGCCCGGCCCATTTGACAGCTCTAGTCATGAATCCCTAATATAAAAATAACAAGTCTTAATCATTTATTTTAAACTAGTTCTATGTTGTTGAAACACATGACACGTTTTTTTTTTTTTGATCAGCCAATAAAAATTTGAGCATTATAGAAGGGTACCAGAGGTACCAAGGTGAATATACAAATAAATGATATTACCTTTTTTTAAAATATTTATGAACGAAACATAAATATATGCTAACCAATTGAATGCACATCCCACTTACCATAGTAGTCAAATAAATGATATTACCTTTTTTTAAAATATATTTTTCATCAATTATTCTACTTAGTATTTAAAATAATTAAAAAATAAATAAATAATCTCGCGTCTCATTACTATATTTGAACCACGTTAAGGTTAACGTTAATCTATTAACGGTCAACGCTTTCAATTTGATGAAATGACCAAAATTACAGATTTTACAAAATTGGGGAACTAAATGTCTCTATTTTAAAATAGGGGGACCAAAATTGTGGATTGAGCAAAATAAGGGGACTAAATGTCTCTATTTTAAAATAAGGGGACTAAAAGCGCAGATGTGCAAAATAGAGGAACCAAAGTTGCATTTAAGCCATAAAAATATTAATTAAAAAAATTACTACATGTAAATTGAAAATTCACACTTAAATAATTTAAACTTAACATTAAAAGTATCCACACATAATATTAAAAATATAATAGATAAAATTATTGTAAGTTATAACATAAATCTTTTACTGTTAGTGTTAGTTTATGGAAAATATAATTTTTTTTACAGAAAAGTATATATATAACATAATTATTTATGTAAGTAAGTTATTTTAATTACATTAATATATATGGTAGGTGCGAGACAGGGCGGGTACTATAATACTTGTACTCACGAAAAATTGTGAGTAAATACCCAGCCTCAGCCCTAGCCCCAATAAACGGATATTTATCCGACCTGCTTGCGGATATTTTTACTGGAACACATAAGGTCTGGATACACTTTGCCATTCCTATTCACATTAATCTAAGCCGTTCAATTTTTTATTAATATATCTAGTGGCATGTGTTAATTGGTCCATCATATATACCACTTTAGACATGCATGGTGTATGTTAAACAAAACCTAACCTAAAACTTCGTCTATGGAGGATGCTGGCCTGACACCTTCGGATCGTCGAGCAGAAAATTAGTGACAACTGACAAGTGAAGTGAGTGAAGTGACAACGGTGGTCAATGTTGTGGGACCCACATTAGTCAAAAATTGGAACGTAGTTGCAGTGCTAGTCATGTGCTACCGTGTTCTGACTTCTGAGAGAGCATAACTCGCATCCCTCGCCTCATCCTCGAAAATGAATATATTTCCTTTTCTGATGTAAAAATTGATGCTACTTTCACTCTTACGGGGGTCATTGATATTAATCGATTTTTCACTTGTATTCAAAGTCTTTTAAGGTGATTAAATATTTCCTATTTAGGCTCGTTACATTACTTTGTTGATAAATAATTTTGTTACAAGGCCACAAAAATATATTAATTCTCTTTCACGCGGACAACACATATGTAGAAAGACCCAGTTATTTAAACAAGAAATTGAATGTGACGGTAACAAGGACGGTTATAGAGGGGGCAAAAAGGGGCTTCAGTCTTCTTGAGATTTGTGGTATATATATATATATATATATATATATATATATATATATATATATATTAAATTAATTATGTATGTTATTATTATAATATTAATTAAGATTAATTAGTATAAAATTAATTATATTTATTGTTATTATTGTAATAGTTTAGAAGATAACTAATTTAAAATTATGTAAAATTAGTTGTTTATTTGTTGTTAGTATGGTAATAATTAAAATTATTATCATTTAAAATAAAAATTAATTTCAATTTTATGTGTAAAATAGTAAATATTTTTTAAAAATTATTATTTATTAAAAGTTAAAAATTTTAAAAATTATAAAGGAAGAAAAAAAAATCTAGCCTCCTTTAATAGGTTTTTGGATCCTATGGTAATCTTGACAAATGTCGCCACAAATGACCATTTATGTTTAGAGAAATTCTCGTACAGCTTTATTTAAAATTTTACAAAAATATATATTCATGGCATAATTTTATAAGAAAATTGGGCTCGATGGATGCATAAGGGTAGAAAATTTGGCTCACGCAATTTACATGCTCTTGTTCAAACATGATGCTTAAATTTGAACACCTTTTCCATAAAAATAATAATAATAAAATCAAAATTGTCCTAATAACTCCTATGTTAGCCTAGATGTGATCGACCAATCATAGAGGCCATTTTGATACTATTTTTTCTATAACATTCACCTTCTTTTCTCTTTTTATTTCTTCAGTTCAAAAACGTCTCTCGAATTTTAGAATCTATAGAATCAAAATATCAAGAAAAAAGAAAAAGCATAGAAGCGATGATGATAGGTAGTGTGTAGAACCATTTCTCCGATCATGACAGAACAAAAAAATGCACAAGTGGGAGTTAGAGTGCATTTGCAAGCTCAAAGGTCAATGATTAAGAAAACAATAATGATAATTTGCAATTTTATTACTGTAATTTAACAGCGATTACATAAATGTATAGGAAGCCATGTGTAGAAGGTCCTCCTTAATTTTATTTTTTTTTCCAACTCCATAAATTTTGTTCAGGGATTGTGTTGATTCTAAACTGATTTGGCAATTCTTTATTCGTGATGGAAGTGGTATTGACTTCTATTCAGTTGATGACTGGAAATGCTGGCTTAAAGGAAATTTATCTAAATCTCATAATGTTCATGGAGTGCAGTGGAATTCCTTGTTTGGTGTTATTCTAAATTTTATATGGTGGAGAAGGAATACTATTATTTTCCTAGGGGAAAGATGGACAATTCAAGATGTTATTCATAAAGCTTGTCACTTAGCAGGGGAGTATGCTTTAAAGAAGTCTATTTTCAAACCTTTGATGGGAATGCGCCACATTAATCTAAATAAGGACAATATTAGGTGGATGCATCCACTATCAGGCGAAGTGGCTCTTAATTGTGATGGAGCTGTTACAGAAAGTGGAAGCAAAGCAGCTTGTGGAGGCTTGTTAAGGGATCGTGCAGGAAATTTCATCTGTGGATTCAGTTCCTTTTTAGGTGGCTGTTCGGTTGTTGTTGCTGAACTGAAGGCTATTTTGTTGGGTATTAAACTGGCCTGGTCAAGAGGTTTTAGAAGGATCAGAGTTGATTCGGATTCTCAAGTGGCAGTGCGTTTATTGTCTCAAGGTTGTAGTGTGCAGCATCCTTGTTATACCATTGTCCAAGCTATCCATGCAATTCATTCTCACTCAGGTGAAATTATTTGGAACCATATTCTTAGAGAAGCCAACCAAGCAGCAGACGGTTTAGCGAAAAAAGCTTTGGCAACTGAAGCTGACTATCATGTATTTAGTTTTGCGCCAGATTTTATTTTTACTGCATTAACAGCTGATAGGGCTCAAGTTAGCTTCCCTAGAGGCTTTTAGTTGTTCTTTCTTTAGATGTATTTCATCAAAAAAAAAAAAAAAGAGATTGCATATACTCTCAAACCACAATAACAAAATTGAGAAAATTATATTTCTTATTCATATGTTCTCTCTAAATATTCACGTTTCCTATTCTTAAGAAAATCATAGACACTTAATGGATTGGGAAAAAAAGACTAATAGAGGAATTATATGAAAAAAAGTAAAAAAATTTAGAAGACTATAGTATACCTTTTCAACTGAGAAATAAAAAAAAATAGTTGAGACAAAAAGTATATTTAAGCCACCATTTTTTTTATTTCATCATGAAAAATATTCAAATAAGGGAATGTTGACTTTATTTCATTTTATTCCTATTATGCACAATGTTGAAGGGGGACATCATTTTAGTTATATTAATATTGAGGTAAAATATGTTTTGGGTCCATGTAAAATATGCAAAATATTAATTTTGCCTCCCAAAATTTTTTTGTATTAATTTGGTTCCTGTAAAATTGAAACCTATTTTTGTAGGTGTCTATCAATACCAATAACTTAATTATTCTTTTTATAATTTTCTAAATTTATAATAACAAAACATGAAAATTTGATAAATATAAAATTTATAATTCATTTCTACGCGTAAATTCTTAACCATGTCAGATTACTATTTAACGAAGTTACCAACGAGGACCTACAAAAATAGGTTTCAATTTTAGAGGGACCAAATTAATACGAAAATTTTTTTGAGGATAAAATTAATATTTTGCATATTGTACAGGGACCCAAAACACATTTTACCTTTAATATTGCATTTTACTAGTTATTTGAACTAATTTATAACTCAAATATTTTAAATTTTTAATTGAAATATATTTATAATATAAAAAATAGTGTCAATCAATTATGAATTGTTATATAATTTGAAATCGTTAACTTTTATAATAATTAGTTAAAAAATATATATTTACAATAATTTTTAATTAATTAATATGCCTTAAAATCAAATTGATAATTTAAAGTATAAACATGTTTTGTATATTTGTGAAAAAAAATTCTTTTCTTTTTTTTAGTTTTATTTTTTTATTTTTTTTCTCTTTACACGTCACACTTTGGCTCTTTTCTTTGGGTAAAAAAAAGTAAAAGAAACATGCTATTTTTTAATGGAAATAATGTTCAAATGTTAAATTAAAAGACCAGAAATAAGAGAATAATATATCTGAATTTTTATAATGTTTTTATTAATTTTGTTGCTTATTAAATGCAAAAAAAAATTCACATATTAAATAAAAAGTAATAATATAAATACGATGTCTTAAAAGCATCAGTATCGTATGATGACTCTTCGTTTTGATGGATTAAAAATAATAGGTTTTGCTTTTGATGAAATCTTCTGAACATTTCTATTTTATTATGATCCGTGGGTCCCTCACGTGGATGAAAAGCAAAGATAGAAGAGGGTATAATCTTAACCAAAACAAAAAATCACTGTACCAAAAAAAGAGGACAGCGTGTACTTTTGAATCTTTTTATCATAAATTTAAATATAGTGTATATTTAGATTAAAGTTTGTAAAAATATCTCAAGTCTTACTTCTTCCAAATTCAGTTTCAAGATAAAAATTTACTCTCAAATATGTTTTTTAGAGATAAAATGATTTTACTCTCAAACGTACTTTTGGATCTTTCTACCAAAAATCCAAACATGTCCATACTCTTAATAGTTGAAAAAGTACTTTTGATGCTGAAATTAGTTTTGGAGACAGAGAGTAAACTTATTTTGGTGATATGTTTGATTACTTTTAAAAGTGTGTTTGTAAATAAAAATTTGAGAAATGTTAGTGATATACTTTTTTTTACATTCTTTTTTCAATATTTTTTATGTGATTGGCTGAGATTTTTCAATAGGTCTCACAAATTTTAAAATTATTTCTATTGTAATTTTTTTTACCAACTAATTTTCATCTCTCTTCCTTCTCCCAATTTTTCTTCTACCAAACAGAGACTACGAGTTAGTTTGTTTAAACTTAAAAAAATTATTCTAAAAAATATAATTTTTGAAGAAGCAAATAGAAGTTGCTTCTTAAAAAAAATAGAAAACTATTTTTTAAAAAATAGTTTAAACAAATATATCAAAAATCATTAAATTGCTTATTTTACTAAAAAAATGTGTTTTTTTAAAAAAAAAACAAAGAGACCCCACATATCGCTTAAACCTTTCGAGTTTTGCTCGTTTATGGAGTGTTTGGTAGAGTGAAATGAAATGGAATGAAAGTGAATTAAGATGAAAGTTTTGATTTAAAGTAGAATATAAAAGTGTGGATCCTATATCGCTTTACTATTAATTTCACTCATTTTCAGCTCTCTTTTACTACAAACAAACGAATGCTTAAGGGTGTGTTTGTATTCACATTTGTTTTCCGTTCAACATGAAAGTTATAATTTTGTCTTGTTACGTTCACTGTTTAGAAAAGTGACAAATTGTCTTGAAAAGTGTAAAACGAAGAACGCAACGGTTTCACAAACACACACTTAAGAAGTATTACCTCTGGTCCTAATTATAAGCAACAAATTGACTTTTTCTTTGGTCCTAATTATAAGCAACAATCATTAGTTTTTAAAGTAAATTTTTTTTGTACTCTTACTTTATTGTTTACTCTATTTCCTATGCACTATGACAACCACTTAAAGTAAAGGGTGCTTTTGGAATAAAAATTGAATTTTTGGCAGAATTAATTAAAAAAAGCTGTAATAATTATTTTCCTTGGTATTGATGATTTGTCCAATGTTGCTTATAATTAGAACCAGAGGTAGTACAATACTTTTTCCAATCTCAAATATAAGAAAAAAAAATTCCTTGTATGGTGGTCTTAAATATAAGCAAATGTCAATTAATTTTACCTTATTCTAAAAAAACAATCCTTTCATTTAATTGAGGTTTTATTTTCAATAACTCTCTTTTTATTATTGATATCAAGTTCCAAGAAAGGGTAGTTTAGAAAAATATTAAATGAAATTGATGTAATTAAATGATATTAATTAACTTTATTCGTTAATGTAAGTTAAATGAAATGAATTTAATTTGAATTTTAAGACAATTGTATTTTTGTAAGGAAAATAATTAATAAAATTCAACTTAAATTTAAAAATAATAATAATAATTTTTATGATTTAGAATAATTTTTTAATTATAATTTAATTGGTTATAAAAGCTGGATATCTATTTCGGGTTTGTCACGTGTAGTTTACTTTGGAGGTAATCCTGTTCAAGACAATTATGTTTTAGACATGCTTAGACACTAAACGTGAGAACCTCTTATATTAGGAATTCAAACCTTATTTTATTATTTTGAGAGACTAGCTTTTTCGCTGGATCTAATCCTTAATGGTATAAACGGTAAATATCTTTTCTAGAGAGGTAGAACACCTATAGAGAATCCAAATCTGGGGAGATTGAGAGTCAAAATTTTTAATAGACATATATTGTTAATTTAAAAGTTTTACATTATTAATCAATCAAGAATAATTTTTTTTATAATTTTTAAGATAGTTAATATAAAAGTTAATAAATTTACCGTTTGTGATTATATGACATTATTTATTATTTATTCTATTTGTTAACAAGATTCATAGGTAACGTTTAATGTTAAAATCTTTCATTCTGAATTATATAATCCTTTTTTGGAAATAAGATTCTTAGAAATGTAGTAACTCTTAAAAAAATTTATAAAATATGTGTGATCATTATTTAATTTTTTAAGAAATAATATCTTTATGGGAGAATTATTAAGCGAAAATCTTATAATCACTTATGAAGATAAAAAAAATAATTCTTACTCAAATTAATATTTTAAAGATTTATTTGTGTTCAGAAAATATTTTTATTTTTCTATTAAACATAAACAAACTTTTATTCTCGTATTACCTTTTTTTTAAGTGTTATATTCTTACAATAATGGGCAAGATGGTATATATTTTTCTGTATTTCTTTTTATTTATTCATCTAGGAAGATAATTAAAGGTTTGAGAAATATAATCAATTTTTTTGTTTCTATTTAAAAGGATCTTTGGCAAAAGGGAAAGAAATCGGGTGAATAAAAGTAGAAATGAGAAAAATGGAATGGAATAGAAATAGATGACAAATAAAATAGATTTTAGGAATATTTGGTTTAAAATAAATAGGGAAAAGAAAAATGTGATGCATAAGTAAAAAGATGATACCATTGTCATCATGTATAAATAAGGGTAAAATAGAGAAGGAACATTATATATAAAATAATTCGTTTTTCCTTGGGCTGGCAAAGGATAAGACTAATAAAATTCAAGTTTTAGGTCCATCAACGAAAATTTATTTAATTTTCTATTAATTTTTATAAATAAAAAGGTCACGTATATTGACAAAAATATTCAACATATAATCCTTCCATTTATGTTTTGTTTGGTAGAGAAGATATTAGGAGGAGGGGGGAAGATGAAAATGATTTGGTTGTTTTTAGTTTAGATCACATGTATATTTCAACGGAGATAATATTGTTCGAGCCTTGCAGGAAAATGAGTTGGTTGTTTTTTGTCTAGATCACATGTATCTTTCAACGGAAACAATCTTGTTCAAGCCTTGTAGTAAAATGATTTGGTTGTTTGGTAAAAAGGATTTAGAATGGAAATAATTTTAAAATTTGTGGAGCTCAATGTATTATCTCTCACCTATTTGTGCTCATCTCTTTCTTTCTTTTTGACCAGATACCTTTTATTTCAACTTTATTTTTCACATACTTTCATTCATCTATTTTATTTTCATTCATCCTATTTTTTTCATTTGGATCAAACATGGCATTAAAGTAAAAAAAAAAAAAAAAAACTCTCAAAATTTATCTTAGGTTTCATCCACCATTGGATTCCCTCATTTTGTTCCTCTCTTTACCCATTTTCACCTATATTTGAAGAAAAGATATTTTAAAAGGATCTCAACTTTATATTTCTTTTCTTTCTACCAAACAACTTATTTCTTTCCTTTCCTCTCATATTTTCTCTTTACCAAACAAACAAGGATTAACTTTCTAATGTAATTTTCACTGTTTTTACTGTGTCATTCATAATAATTGTGAAAATATTTAAAATTAAGTTAACAAAAAAATAACTAAAAAGTAATAACTGATACTATTATTTTCAATTTTAAGTAGTAAATAAATAGATAAATAAAAATAATAAGAAAGAGAGATACGGCGATGCAAAAGACAAAAAAGCAGTTGAGTTGAGGTGCTGCAAGCAAGAATGTTCATGTTGTTAATTAACCACCCTTTTCTTTGTCCTTGTCTAATTCACGTTATTATTTATCATCCAAGTTGTCAGAAATGGCAGTATCATAGGTTTGAAACGCAGGGCTAATCGATAACCCGTAACTTTATTCCACTCCCGAGAGTCAAGTGACAATACAACATACAAAAATTCAAGACCACTTCCTCGATAACAGGGTCAGACAGCGTGATTTCCTGGTAACATTGCTCAATGCTCATCCTCTGGCTCACACCCTCCCATCCCACTTCTTTTTTAATAAAAAAATAAACTCAAATTACAAAAGGTTAAACACTGTAGCACAGTAAAAAAAATAAAAAACGGAAAGCTTATTTAGGAAGGTGATTCACTGTTGACACAGTGACACTTTTAATTGCTAAATCCCTTTAATCACGGAGCTACACTGTTTACTAAAAACGAACACCAGCAAGTACTAGACTTTCTGAGCGACCACTCACTCAACCACGGTACCCTACCTACTCGCAGTGACTGAGGGAGTGTTGAGTTCATACTTGTATTGTAGTGGCAACAAACAACACTTGCACACTGAGCAAACCCTCTTCTTCTTCTTCATCAACAATGCTACAAACAAGCTGCATTTTACTCTTTCCCATTCTGGCCTCATTTTTGCCTCATGGAACACCAATGCTCAACCTCACTCTCCCAGGACAACACCCAGACCCTGAAGCCGTTGCTCGAGCAGTTCATAGGTACATCATTCATTCCAAGACCCCATTTTTCTGTCTTTTTACTCTTTTTTTTTCTTAGGTGTATGCTGCAAAACACACTCACTCACCTAACACCTTTTTTTGTTTTTGTTTACCTCATCTTGGAGACCCTACATTGCAAATTATCATCCCATCCTAGTTACATTAATGTTAAAACATAAAGAGACAATCTTTGCATCTGGGTCATTACCATCTCATAATCCATTTCTTCATTTTCCTCTTCTTTTTGGGTTACTAGTTAAGTTACTACAAGTAACTCAATTTTTGTTAAAAAATGTACCAATTAGTGACTAAATTTAGTGATAAAAAATCATTCTTTCCTCATTAATTCTAGACTCACACAAATTTTAGTGACGATTATTTAAAAAAATTACATGTAAATTGTTCTACCACTAATTTTAATTTTTTTATATTTTATTTAGAAAAGTGAATGCTTCAATGGCAAGAAGGGAAATGCTGGGAGTGTCAGAGAAAGATGTAGCATCCTGCCTAACAGGGAACCCCATTGATGATTGTTGGAAATGTGACCCAGATTGGGCCAACAACAGGCAGAGGCTAGCAGATTGTGCAATTGGGTTCGGACAAAACGCAAAGGGAGGAAAAGGTGGCCAATTTTACATAGTCACTGATTCCTCAGATGAGGACCCTGTGAACCCAAAACCTGGGACACTTAGATATGCAGTGATACAGAATGAGCCACTGTGGATCGTGTTCCCAAGTAACATGATGATTAAGCTGTCTCAGGAACTCATCTTTAACAGCTACAAGACCATTGATGGGCGTGGAGCTGATGTGCACATTGTGGGTGGAGGCTGCATTACTCTTCAGTATATTAGCAATGTCATCATTCACAACATTCATATACACCATTGTCACCCCTCTGGTAAGATCAATCATTCAATTGTTAGCCTTACAAACTTTCTTTCATTAATTACAATTTCTTCTATTGATTAGGTATATATGTCTCGATAATTTAAAAATCCAAAACAAAAAAAATACTTTCGTCTATTAATTAAAATTTAGGTCTTTGTCACTGATTTAAAAATCTAACAAATGGGGAGTAACCGCGTATTCAGTAAAATCCACATATTTAGTGCAATCCAAATAAATTTAACCAAATAAGAGAAAAGATGTCAGAGTGTCAAAATAGTGTTAAGAGTTAATACCAATTCTCTTTTCTTTTTGTCCTACTCTTCGGTCTTCACTATGTAGTATGTAGCAACTTTTTTTGTCACCTTTTTTATTATTAAAAATAAATAAATAAAAAGAGGTATTTCATTTGTAAATGCCTGTTAGATTCTTGTAACAAAATGAACTATGCGTGAAAGAAAGTGAAAAAAGAAAAGTTTTTATCTCAAAATAGGTTTATGGAAAATAATTTAAAAAAAGTTAGTATTTGTCAAATTTACCAAACATTTTACCTAGAAGAATAATATTTGAATTAAATTAGAAAAGATTCTTTTTTTCTTAAATCTCTTAATTTTTTTTTTCTCATTTCACTTTAACAAAACATAGTGTAGAAGAGGGAAAAAAAATCATTCCATAAGCTTTAAGCAATCTTTTCCATTAGTTGCAAAAAAAAAATAAAAAATTCTGTTAATTACAATTTAGGTATGCCTCACTATTCACTAATTTAAAAATCCAATAAAAAAACTTTCGTCTATTAATTAAAATTTAGGTATGTCTCACTAATTTGAAAATTCAACAAATGGAGAGTAACCGCGTACTCAGTAAAAGTCACATATTTAGTAAAATCCAGATAAATTTAGCCAAATGAGAGAAAAGATGTCACAGTGTCAAAAGAGTGTTAATAGTTATAGGCTTATAGCAATTTGCTTTTCTGTGTGTCCAATTCTTCGGTCTTTACTAAGTACTTAGCAACTTGTTTCGTCACCTTTTTTTTTTTGAACAGGTCACCTTCTTTTTTATCAGTTAAAAAAATAAAAAGCGGTATTTCATTTATAAAGTCTTGTTAGCTTCTTATAACAAATGAACTATGCGTAAAAGAAATGTGAGTGAAAAGATCGGGAGAGTGAAAAAAAAGGTTTTTTTTTGTTTTTTTTTTTTATCTCTAATTAAGTTTAAGGAAAATCCAAATTTATCAAGCATTTTACCTAGAAGAGTATTGTTAAATTAAATATGTCCTGCAAAAACTTTAGACATAATTTATCTTTCAATGTTAAAAAGGGACGTTAGTTTAGTTGCTAATATATATTTAGACATCAATTTGATTCCTAACTAAAGCTTATTTCATATTTCATATATTAGAAATATTAGCAACTCATATTTTATTTTAGGTGAATTTAAGGTGGGTTTCACTATAAAAAGAAAAAGAAATCATTTGTGCAATTACACTTGTGTGAAAATTGTTTAATAATGAAAAATAAAATATGATAAAAAGAGTTATTCGTTAGCTTATTGATGTTATGAAAGATTAATTAGATATATGCTAAACATCTTAATAAAATCAATTTCACTATTCACGCTACATATAGAAACCAATCTATAACACTTTATCTTTGGACTATAAATATATTGGACCTCTTTACTTTAGACATGCAATTAATAAAGTTAGATTCAAAGTCAGATTCAAGTGGAGAAATAGTGATGCTTTTTCCCGCTTCTCCGTCCTTCCCTCCCTCCAAGATGCTGATTTTTCACACTCTGCATTTTTTCCACATAACTGAATTATTATTAGTAGTCAATTTTTATATTTTTATACTCTTATTTTTACCCTGACTATACTCTTCTTTATCTCGACCTTTTTTTTTTCTTTTTTTTTTCCTCATTATCACATCCCTTTCATATCTATCATTTTTCCCCCCTTTACTTTTTATATCTCTTTTCTCTGTGCACATATACACCCTCTAGGAAGAGTGTGAAATAATCTTTATCAATTAATAACATCACTTACAAGTCACAGGATTGTTTATTTATATTTTACGAGTTATATTATTTATATAATATTATATTTTATTTTATTTCCTTCTATTAATTTAACCATCTTATCTAATTATCTTATATTTCTCTTTCATCTCTTGCTAATTTTTTATTCTACAAGAAATTATGTAAATACAATTTCTCTATTTTTAAAACACAAAACTTGATCAACACATCACCAAAAATTAAAAGGTACAACCCAAATCTTTAACACTCCTTTGGTTTGAGATTGAAATAAAAAATGAGTAAAAAAAACAAAGGGATCAGAAAAAAATTAAGAATTATTTGGTATAATATTTATCGTACTATTTCTCTTTATTATAAAAAGATTTTATAAAAAAAATATAAATACAATTTTACTATTAAAATACAAAATTTCATCAACACATCACCAAAAATTAAAGGTACAATCCAAAACTTTAACATTATATTCTTTCGGTTTGAGAAAGAAAATAGAAAGAGAAAAGATTGTCAGAAAAAAATATGAGTAAAAAGAAAGGTGTGAAATTTTGTTTTTAAGGATTATTTGCTATAAAAAAATTATAACAAGTAAAAAAAAAAGAAGTGAGTGTTTTTAATACACAATTATACCCTAGTTAAGGATGATTAATTTATATTTTAGAGATAAAGAAGAGTATATATATGTATTTTAGGATAAAAAGAGATAAAAAGGTATTTTAGGAAAAAATATAAATATATATATGACTGAGTCAGACAACAAGGTCCTCTAAGCAAATAAAGATTCAGCTTTCAATCATCAGTCAAAGCGCATCATGATTATTATTAGTATAGTGGAAACTGGAAAGACAGGTACTTTGTGTCTGTCTGTTCATATATATTTTTTTAATTTTTATATATTAAAAATTATTATATTATTTATAAAAGAGTGAAAGTCAAAATATAAATAGATATGAAAAGATGTGAAAGACTAAATAAAAACTATGAATATAAGATTAAAATAAACTAATAAATAATAATAATAGCGCTAAAATTAAAATATAATTAAGACTACATATTAATATTATTCAAAATAATAATTAATAATGTTAAAGATAAATAAATTTTAAAAAGTGGAAAATTAAATATGAATATTGTCTTTATTATTATAGTTAAGAAAATGTTACTGTAATTATGATTGTTATTACTGGGAACTACTTTCAGGGAACGCTAACGTGCGGTCGAGTCCAGAGCACTACGGGTACCGGACGGAATCGGACGGGGACGGGGTGTCGATCTTCGGGTCGCGCGACATCTGGATCGACCACTGCACCCTCTCGCGGTGCAAGGACGGGCTGATCGACGCGGTGATGGGCTCGACCGCCATCACGGTCTCCAACAACCACTTCTCGCACCACAACGACGTGATGCTCTTAGGCCACAGCGACCACTACCTCCCGGACTCCGCCATGCAGGTCACCATCGCCTTCAACCACTTCGGCGACGGCCTCGTCCAGCGCATGCCCCGCTGCCGCCTCGGCTACATCCACGTCGTCAACAACGACTTCACGCGCTGGCACATGTACGCCATCGGGGGCAGTGCGCACCCCACCATTAACAGCCAGGGGAATCGCTACACTGCGCCGGAGGATCCCTACGCCAAGCAGGTTACCAAGAGATTGGACGCTGGAGAAGGAGAGTGGACCGGGTGGAATTGGAGGTCCGAAGGGGATGTTATGCTCAATGGCGCGTTTTTCGTTGCTTCCGGTGCTGTTGCCGAACCTAACTACCATAATGCTTACAGCGTCGAACCCAAGAACGTCGATCACATTTCGCTACTTACCATGTCCGCGGGCGTTCTCGGCGTTGCCAGGTTATTTTACTTTTTTTTTTATTTAAATTATTTTGAATTTTAAAAAATTATCCTAAAAATATTTAAATAAACTCCGGAATCACATTCCTATGTATCATAATCCTGGAAATATCATTCGTAGGAATAATTTCATTAAACAAACGTCCTCGAGAATTGCTTTCATGTTTAAACTTCTTTAAGTTTAAAATTTTCATAAATAACTCTCATTAAAGATACTCTAAACATTTTCCTTCTATTTGTCAAAAAAAAAAAAAAAAAAACATTTTCCTTCTATCTCTCTTTGATTTGTGAAAAAAGGATAAATGAAATTGGTGAACTATAATTTCTCTTTTTGTAAAGTTAAAGAAGGAAATGTACCGTTGAAATGTATAAATCTTGGCGTTATGTGTGATTTCATCAAATTTCATTAGACCTTAATTGTTACTTTTTAGAAAGAACGGTTTGATTAAATTGCACCTACCGTATGGACCCTTTTGTAATATTGTGGAATACTTTAGGATTATTTAATATGCTTGTATAGATGTGTAACATCTCCTAAAATTAAGCTTTGTTAATAGTTTAATTGGATTTGGGGTTTTCCTTTTATAATCCTAGTTTTTTGTTATATGGATATGGATGACACAGCAAGAAGAGTTGTATATAATTTCATCAAACCTAATATATAAGAGCCTTCAGTTTATTTAGAAGTTTCGTGAACAAAAGTTTGTTTGTTTTTTTTTATAAAAAAATTACATTAAAAAACGTAATATAAGACGATAGTAAATAAGTCATTTTTTTTTTCTCAAACAGTTTATTGGGATGAATGTAGAATTTATCAAATTGATTTACATGAAATATGGAAATGAAATCTGAAACATGGTTGATGAATGAACAGGGACAATAATCTGGGAATGTGGACCAGAGGGCCCAATGATGGTGGTGTATATTTTTCAGATTCGGGCCCAGAATACACGGACGACATGTCCCTCAGCACAAAGCCGTTGCTACCTTCACGTACTTTGACTCTTGTATCTGCACTTGTTGCATTGTTATGCTTCTTAGGTCATACAACAACCTTAACAACAGTTCTATAACAAAATGAGTAACCAACTTTGACTTCAATACGATGATGTTTCATGTCTCTATTGGAATGAAATCGCCGGATCCTAATTAATGATCAGAGCATCCATTAATTGAGACTGAATATCTTTTCCTCCTTCATCATTATACTCCCTCCGTTTCAGTTTATATGACGTTTAAGGTTTTGATACAGATGTTAAGAAATACAATTAATTCGTTAAATTTCCTAGAAAATATTAGGTAACTTTTTAATATATCCTTTATCTCTCAAATTAATTACTAATTATATACTACTCCCACTAAGTATTAATTAAGGGTAATATTGGAAAAAGATATTTAATATAACATTGGTTTTGTAAAACGATATTTATTTTGGAACAATTTTTTTTTTCTAAAACGTCATATAATCTGGAACAAAGGGAGGATATGTCTTCCTATCCCTTTTTCCATAGCCTCTTTTATTTTTCTCTTTTCTTTTAATTTTGGCTTAGTTATTATCTGTCCCACGATGTCAAAGAAGAAATTGTAAATTTGTCTGTCTTCTAGCACAGGGACAACCAGAGAGGAGAAGAATTAAAACTAATTAATAACCAGGAGTTTGCAAGTCACACACATGCTACGTATACCTTGCTTCCTGAAAGTAAATTCAATATTGAAGCTGAATTGTTGAAGGTAATTTGCAAACCATGAGCTAATTAAGCAACAAATGAATTAGGGTATCACTGAGTGTATATATAAATTAGCAGAGGTAGTTTTTAATTCAACTAGTAATCTCGAATTTGAGTGTATAATTGCATTAAAATTTAATAGAAAAAGTTGGTCGCCCTTAATCGGCATGCCCAACTCAGGTCTGAAAAGGGTAAATAAAATAAATTTGTCTAGGTATTTTTAGCTTTTGTTTCTTCAATTTAATGGCTTGAAAATTTGAAATGCAAATTTCATTGTTAAGTTTTAACACGTTTAACTATTAATAATTTTAAATTCTTCCTTCCTTCTCTTTTTCTCATAGAATATCTTATCATTTGCTTTATAGTACTATTTCTTTAAATCTGCACGCGGAGGATGTATATTCATCACACACAACCCTTATAACCTTATCTTCATTTATTTATTCATTTCCCTTTCACTTTAACAAGGATATTCACCAATGGCCAGCAATTATAGTGTATTTTAATTCAAGGATATTTGAATGGATAGAAAGATATAACGAGTTCATTTCTAATCCCTGCCCATTTACATATCGAACAAATTGTTGTGAGCTAACAAACTCGTGGCTTAAAGTGTTTGAAATTGTAGTGAACTACTTGAGTTGTGAACTTTATGCTGCTTTTTTGGATTAGATAGGAAGAAGATGATGTAATTGTCGGGTAGGGTTCGATCTTAAACTTTATCTACATATAATTATGTTAGTTTATTAGATTGAAATGAGACAAAGTAACATAGATCATCTTTGTATTAAAAAACGTGATGCCAACTTGTTGTGACCCGTTCGATGCATCTATGTAGCTTGTAATTTATGTTCCATTTTGATGAACAGATATTGTTTTCTTTTCCTTTTGACCAACACTGTGGCCGATGGTGGCCGTGATTTTCGTGTTTTTTTTATGGTACTACCGTACTAGCATATATGCTTTTCCATATCTGTCTGATATTGTTTAAAAGAAAAAATGCCCCCAAGAAAAACGGAAAGATCAATGGTGGTGTTCCTTTAAATTTAAGTTGTTAACTACCTTTAAAAAAAAAAAAACAGCTATCATCTACACAAACAATCTTGAGTTGAAAATATTTGTAGTATAGTAGGATTAATTGTCACAATAAATATTCTTTTCGTACTAAAAAATTGAATCCGAAACTTTAAAGCTCTATTTGGATTCTTATTAATTTTAAATTTTTAAATATCAAAATTAGTTCAGTTTTTTTTTTTGAAAGAATTAGTTTTCAGTTTTTAGTTAGTTAATTTTTTTTTTTTTTTTTTTTTGCTTTTCAGTTTTAAAAACTTATTATCGATTTTATAGTTTTTTTTGAAAGTTTACTAAAAAAATATACAAGACTTTTTACATGAAACTGTGATGAGAAGATTTGGAGTAAAAGTAAAACATAATAGAACATAAGAGAATTAAGTTTTTATTATAGGCTTTTGCGAGCAAAGTTTAGATTTCATTGTGTGGGTTTGGATTGAGTTGGTTCCAAGCTCAATGCAAGTCATTGGCTATGGTAGGTCAAACTAAAAAATTCATATTTAATTTGAATTTCTAAAATGAAACGCGAGTTCAGTTTGTATAAGCTTTTGTGTGCTAAGGCTATATATGATGAATTGGAGTAAAAAAAAACCTAAATTTAATTTGTGCTTAAAATTTGATACTTAAGTCAAGCTAGTCATATTCCCAATATGGGTTGTAGGCTACAGGGGTTGAGCAAAATAAACTTATGTTTAATTCAAATTTCTAAATTGAGACCCAAGTCTGATGAAAATTCAATTTGTAATAGCTTTTGTAGGCTAAGCCCAAATAGGATTGAAAAGGCCCATATTTTATTTGTATTTAAAATTTAAGTCCAAGTTCCAAATTTCATCAAGCAAGTTTAGGTTGAATCAGTCACAACTATAATGACTTGAGCCAAAAAGCCTAGATTCAATTTAGACTTTTAAAATCAGACTTTTTTGTTTTTGTTTTGGAATTAATATCAGACTTGAGCCCAATTTATATAAGATTTTTGTTAGTTACGTCTAGATTGAGACATGGTTGAATCAAGATAAAAATGCACAAATTAAATTTGTGCTCACAATTTAAAATCCAAACCATATATTTTTTCAAAAAGGTTTAGGTTGGGTTAGTCACGAACTCAATGCATATCATGAGTTTAATCGAATCAACAATTTACAAGTTTTCAACCTAAGAGAATTGATTAAGTTATGATCATTTTAATTAAAATCTTAACTTCAGAATAAGTATTTGACATTATTTTCTAGTATTGAATTTGAATTACCAAAACTATTTTGGATTCTTTAGCCAACATCAGTACAAAGCATTTATAATTTGATTCGACTTTAGATAATATGATTTAAGACATGTCAAAAAGATTATAAATCATAGCAAAATAAAAGGAGTTATAATAGACGAAAAAGTTATGAAAGAAGAAAGAGATGAGAATTAGAAATAAAAAACAGTAAATCTAAACAAATTGACGATGAAAATAATGGATAAGAACATACACGTTTTTCTCAAAACCATGAATGCTGCATAAATGGTCATTTTTCTAATAACTTCTCAAATAACCATTTTCAAACGCATTTCCTTTCGATCCCTTCGAGAATATCCTCAAGAACATCTTAACTTATAACTTTAGTAAGCTGAAGTTCTCGAATTGCATTCGAATACCTTTCCGAGTTTTCACATACAAGATCCCCCTTGATTAATATCCTTCATTCTAACTTTCTTGAAACCATTCCTTTCATAAAAGTACATTCTTCTATAGTTTCAGACTCGTAATGTTCTCAACAGACAGATTCTTAAAAAAATAATCTAAACAGTAAAACACCCTGAGTCCCTCAGCAACATGTCATTTGACTGGAAGTTAAATAATGTTGGTTTGCCAAAAAAAAAAAAAAAAACCAAAACAAAACAAAAGAAGTTTTTGATTCTATGTCCCTAAAATAAATTATTATTTTAGAATCAAATATTGAAAAGTTATTCAAAATTTTTGACGTCTATACAATTCAAAACAACATAAAACTTAAAACAAATTTCACTATCAACAATAATATGATGCATTCCAACGGGGATTTGATTTTTTTAAGCGACGGTACAGTTTAGAAGATAAAATAAGGAGTTATGGTTCACTGTTTAATAAATTAATAAAATAAAATTTGAATAATTTCATAATTTATCATGTATTTATTTTATTATAATTTCAACACTTATTTTTCAATTAGTAATTTCGATTTCTAAATGGCACCTCCAAACATCATAAAAACCAAATCATTCAGCTGAATAAGTTAACATGAAATTGAGTTTGGATATTTTAAACAAGATATTGGACTTCATTAAAGATAATCGGTTAGATTCTTTAACGAAAATTAGTCATCGACATAAATAATAAATATTTCACATTGTAACATAGTAAAAAAAACAGGATTCAACGTGTAATATATAGTGGTGCAATTTGTTTGACCAGAGTCATCGGCATTGGCCACCTCAGAATCCATAAGAGGGAATGAGTGGAATTAATTAAGCCTCAATTGACAAGAGACACCATTAACCTTGTCTAGCATGTAAATCTCCAACATTAACATTTTTCAAATGATTTTGTACGTTTCGCCTTTGAGGAAACATGGAATGAAACTCTAACACGGAATCGATGTGCTTCGTGGACTTGAAAAATATGACTACAGTGTGAGTGTGCTGCTTAACATGGATCAATTGAAAATATCTACCTTGAAAAATCTGGCCTTAGTGGGTTGCATGTTCGCAGCTTAACAGGGGATCAATTATGGTCTTCATATTCAGAAATCTGATAATAATGCTTATACCACATCATTGACATACTCTTTTAACACATCATTTCTCTTATTATTATTATTAAATAAATTTTATGTGAGTCACACTGAATAAATTATATTAACATTCTATTTAAGAGATCTGCATAAAATTCACCAAATAATAATAGTATAATGAAAATAATGTAATGCTAACATCCATCCATCTAATGTTAAGGTTTGTTGATTAACTAGTTAAGAGCAAGAGAAAGAAGTGCCATGAAGACACGATTTTCACACTCCATTTTTTTTTATTTGATTTAATAAAAATGATTTATTAATGAAAAAAACAGTGATAATAAATAGTTATATGTCAAAATTTTATTAAACACTAATTTGAAATTTCTTTACAATTACAATGCATATTAATCAAATTTTATATACTCTATAAATACATGAAAATAATTCCTGAAATATCACATGTTAGATAAATGATTCAATGGTTATATGATAAGCAAAAATTATTAGGTAGTTCTGAACTATTACCTGTTCATGGTTTCAATTAATCTCTATATACACATATTTAAGTTTTTAAATTTAAGAGAAAATAATTAATATCACTTTATTACATGTCATATAGAGATTGGTCGTTGGTCGGAATCATTTACAGAATAAAACCGAGAGCTTAGTTAGGAAGATATTACTGTTCGTTCACATTCCTTGCTAATTCCTTTAGTCACAGAAATCTTGTGTTTTCTTCTACTCTCTCCTCTTTGTGCGTGTGTAAATATCTCTTTTTCTTGAACTTAGTTATATTATTTTCATTTAAAAGTTAAAACTTTCATAATACTTTTTTTTTTTTCTACTTCTCTCCCTCATATTATTCATTTATCTTACACTTCTCTCTTTTCTTTTTATCTCTCTTCTCATTATAAAAGGTGTCATGAGCTATTGAAGAGAGAGATACCCCACAGGGGAATAATGGAAGTCTATTTACAAAATTATTAATAATAACTTTTGAAGACAGAGTCTCATCCTAGTTGATATCCCACAAGGAACCTGAATAACCCCATGAGTCACATCCCTCTGCAAATTGTTGAGGATTATAGTTGCACTTTCCTGTGCTATTACAATCATGTTCTAGTTCTTTCTCACCAAATCCATTTTGCAATTCTGCTATCCAATCCAATACCCTAGTTTCATAGGGTGAGCTTCTCAATTCCCAATCTGATAAGGGTAAAGTGTCTATGGAGCTACTATCCTTTGTCTCCCACTCACTATCTTGACAGCAAATGTTTCCATGTTTGTAATCCTTGGAGTCCATGTCAATGCTTTTCTGGTTGACTTCTTGTGTTGCAATTTCTAATTTATACTTAAATTCTCCTGAGACTGAAAATGGAAGCATGCATGAAACCAGTGTAAGTGGATAAGAATTAAAAGTAATCATTTACAGGTACAACAACAATAAAGTGCATGTTTGGAATCGTTTATTTGATGGAAAACTAAACCAAATATACATCGGTCTCATTTATATAAACTTCTCCATAAGTACTTATAGGATAATAAAAATGAAATGATAAAATGAATTAAGCTTCTAGCTTATATAAGTTAAATCAGCTTTTGGAAAAGCTACATGAAAGAACTTCTATAAATAAACTTATACATAAATTAATTTCAGCTTAGGAAAGAATAGCAAGCACATTGCACCTTCTTGTTGAACTTGAGCTCTTTTTCTTAAGTGAGTTCTCCAGTAATTCTTGATTTCATTGTCAGTTCTTCCTGGAAGTTTCCCAGCAATCTTTGCCCACCTAGATTCATTGTACTATAAGGTTACAAATTTGAAAAGTTTTGGTTATGATGTACCAATTCCAACACTAGCAACTTGGCATTGTGAACACAAACTACACTTATTTTTAAAGCCTCAAGCAGGGGAAGAATCTCACTTGTTACCCAATTGCTGCTGAAGCTGAACAATAAGCTGCTCTTCTTCAGCACTAAAAGGACCATGCTTGAGATTTGGACGAAGATAGTTCATCCATCTTAACCTACAGCTTTTACCACTTCTCTTGAGGCCTACAAAAAATCAAGTTTTACCACTTTTCACTATGCAAGCTCAAAAAATTAAGGATTAATGCCAAATTGAACATTTTATGAAGGTTTGAAAAAAAAAAAAAAAAACAAATGCACTTTGACATCAAGGTTTTGCATCACAACCGCAATTGCAACCGCATTAGTTACATTTGTCTACAATTTTCAAAATACCGAAGATCATAACAAAATCATAATTGCAACCACAATTTAAAACTTGATTTTATTATCTATTCACTTATCCATCTATATCATCATAAAGATACATAATTTTTCATACATACCAGCTACTTTGGCAAGGGAATCCCACCTTCTTTCCCCAAGACGAGCCACAAAGCTTGTCAATTGTTCATCTTCCTCTTGAAGCCAAGTCCCTTTACGCAAATGTTCTCCTTGCATGGCTTGCGGATATTTATATTTCACTTTATGTTCCCAATTCCATGAAGAGGGTCCTAAGGCCTCATATATATATGCACAAAGTGAATGTAGGACATGACAAGTGACTAATCATAAAAACGAAGTTGGAAAAGCGAAAAGGAGAAGATGACCAGAAACAAAAAGGGCACTGAAGTGGGATAATATTGCTGAATTGTGTGGGAACTCCACCAACTATTGGCTTAACATTTAATTAACGAGGTAATTAGTATGCAAGGTGTCAAACTATATTATATAATTAGGTCATTCTCTAATCTAAGTTTCGATGCACTTTTAGGATCACTATTCTTGGCATCAGCAACTATGGCCTTTTGTGAAGAGGTGCTCCATAACTAGCTTCTACTTCAGCAGCAACAACTGGTTAAGATATATAGATTGGTTAAGATATATAGATTGTGGTGATGGATACAAATCTTTTTCTCATTGCATAGTGTTAGAAACAAGATATGGATGTTTATTGTTTAATGCATAAAAAAATTAAAACGAGAGGAAAGAAAAAGAAAACAATTGAATTAAATCATTATATAAATTCATTACATGTTTGAAGATTAAGAGATAAGGGATAGGGTTTTGGGTGGGTAGAGGAAACCAACATTTTGTAAAGCCATTAATATCTCTCTATCTTTTCTCCTGGGAACATTAGAAGGGATGAATAGCTTTTAACTCGTGCGCAAGAAGTGGGATCAAATTGATGTTGTCGAGCAAATTTTGGATATCTTTTGACAGCTAGCTACTACTTCTAATTTTATTGTTTCCTCAATTTTATCCCAGCAAAAATTAAATTAGGAAAAAATAAATCATACATTTTAATAGAAGGAAAACATATTCTTGAAAGATTTGTTTTCGTTGTTAACACTCTTGGAAAGTGATACATCACACCTTTCTTTTCTCTCATATTTTTCTTGTGATCCATTAGTATTGCTTTGTCACCTACTTGTCCAACTTAGTTATTTCCACTGCTTGATATATTTATTTATTTATGGTATAACTAAAGAAAATAATAAGGACAAAACCAAACCTACCCTAAGCTTGAACAAGATAAACTACCTATTAGACTAGTGCTGAAACGTTCAACTCTTTGAGCTATTAAGGAAGCAAATGATTACAGAAGTAAATGGACACTATCCAACAAAACCATCATAAAGAGATAGCCTTGTTGCTCTTTTGAAAGAAATTTGTCATTTCATTGACTTACATTGAGAACATGATCCGAGTTGAATCCAGACTATTCAATATTCCTCTATTGCCCTGTAAAAACAAACTGTGCTTATAACATAGGAATCTTCTTAATCAGTTAGCAGGAATATAGAAAAGAGAAATTTTATTCCTACTCACTTCTTTTACAATTAGGAGAGGAATTAAACAAAAAGAGAAAAAAGTGTGACAGAAGATAAATGATGTGATAAAAAAAGATGGAAAGAATAAAATGAATTATAAGAAAATGTAGTAAAATTAGAACAATTCAAAAAGAAAATGCACTTTTGCAATTGTAAGTTCCAACAAGGCAAGTAGTTTACTTGCTCTCGAGTCTTGAGTTGCTTTTCTTTTATCCAACAGATCATGGTGGTCTTCCCACTTGGAATGACATGACCGGTTGGAGTTTTTGGAAATGAAATATGCTTGGTTTAAGATTTAAGGAGTGGTTGAAGCACATTATCTAACACACTCTCTACTACTTATGAGACTCATAAAATTTTGATGATTTTTAATAAATTTTAACTAATAAAAAAGTGTTTTCAAAATTGTGTGTTAGAGAATATGTTCCTAACATTTCTCTTTAAGATTATGCACCTATTACCCCTTTTCCGTAGAAATTGTATACTTCTGTAACATTTGGAAAACCATAAAATATATGAAATATCATCAGGAAAAAGTTAGTGCCTTAGTGCTAACAGCTTTCGGATCCATTGCCAATTTGCCAGGAAGTCTCAGGTTTCAACTTGTCTGCAGCAATCAAAACAAATACAAAATTTGTCAAAGCATTATAAAGAAAATGTCATCTAAATTGTGCTAACAAAGGAAGTTATAGATTACTTTCCTTTTCTTGATTTCAAAATACAAGTTTTGATCTAGTTGACTTCCTCAATCGTCAAATTGATGAAATTTGCAAATTCCGCTGGTCATGAAATTTATATCAATTTAATTAGGGTTCGGTGTGAGAGTAAAATTTTTAAGTGGTGCAAAACTAGGATCAATAGATATTCCGTACCAATAACATTCTGACCCAAACAAAGCATATCTTCAATTGGAATTACATATGAAGCAAAACGCAGCATGTAAGTGCTCTCTATCAGACCAGAATTTCATTAATGAAGATATTTTTTTGACAATAGCAAGCTACTGATAGAGTCTGTGAGGAATACGATTTCTATCCATTAAAAATAATGTCACGTCTGATTATTGCTTGATCTATTATTTGGTTTATGGTGATACCTCCTCAAGTGCAGTGTTTAGCAATGGACGAGTAGTACCAGGCTAACACGGCCACAGGATAAGAAAGAGAATGGCCCAGAGACCCGTATATTTGGATACAATACAAGTTATCAGAAGAATTCATGCATTTTTTTATGCTGTGTATATTTTATGCTGAGCTGTGTTATGTATTTTAGATATGGGTATTGCCGGATGTAGGTAGCAATGAGTACCCATTTTTTTTCTCTTTACTCTTCTTCTTTTCTCTCTCTATGCCTCTCTTCTCCTTATTACTATTGCTTTACTTGGTTTCTTGCATGGCATTGCTCGAGTTTGTATGTATCATGTTTTATAGTGTACCTTTTCTTTCTGCAGCTCAAGGGAATGCATCAAAGTGCATTAATTAGTATGAATTAAGGCTAGAATGAGTCATGATCGTATTCTGATTAAGCTTGCGTATTATACAAGAAGCAAGATTCAGTGTTTTGCAAAAAAAAAAAGTCTAAATTCTTCCAAAAAGAGTGTAAAAAAAAGAAACGGAATAATATATAGCAAACCTGAGATGAACTTAGCTTACTAAGCAGTGCTGAATAACACTGTCACCAAACAAAAAAACGTTAAATGTCCATTTACTCTTACTCTGATACTAGTTCATAACAATTTCCATATTAAAATGTGTCAATTTGCCAAAGTGATATAGCTCGGTCACTTCATAAACGACCTCAGTTCTAAAGGTTTTACTGCATAATACCTTCAAATTTCCAATCATCATGCCAGAATCCAGAACAAACAAAAGGTGCAATTTTATCTTAAGAAATGAAACAAAAAAAGTAAACAGAAAAAAAAAAAAAAAAACTTCCGTATTTCTCTTTATAAAAGGAGAAAAATACAAGAAAGTACTTCACAAAACATTCTTAATCTGCAGACATTGCTAACAACTTCCAATAAGTTACATTAATCACTGATTTCTTAAAATTGCTAATTATCCAACTGATATAATAATATAGAAGAGGAGAAAAAAAAATTAGGCTGAAAAGAAAGAAACCAATAAATAATGGCACCAAAATGGATAAGAGCACATTCATCGTCCTTCACCTATTTAATTCACACCTCCAGTTGTGGTAGTAAACTAACAAGGCTAAGTTGTGACCATGTCCTCCACTCCGTTCTGCGCGGCGGCATCCGCCAGTCTCTTCCAATTCAGTTCCCTCTGCTCTGCTACTTCTTTGGCTTTAGCCTCTTTCTCTGCATGCTGTCGCTGGCACTCTTCAAACAATTCTGCATCCATTTCCAGGAACATTTTGCGAACATTCACGGTCAGTCCGTGCACTGCCTGATTCCAGTGACTGGAAATATTTTTCTCAAATGCTTCAAATATTATTGGTAGTATCACAGTCCTGTTTTGGGCAATTAAGCTCACAATATGCTCGTTATTCCACAAAAAGAGGGCTCGTTCTGCAACCTGCATAACAAGCGTGCCTAAGAAAATACTTCTGAAACAACATTTAAACCATGAAAAATAATAACCGTAAACAAAGTTCAGTGCTGGATGTTCAAGATTCTAAACCCTGTATGCTGATTAAAAAGACTTGAGAATAAAAATTTGCCACAGGCAAATTACACAAACTGTTTAAAGTTTTCTTTTTAGAAAAAAAAATTAAGACAAGTCCTCAATAAGACCATATTCTTAGACTTAATATGGTGCTCAACTAAGAGTAAGGGTATTTTAGATGGGTTTGTATGTTGGGACATTAGAAGGGTATTTTATGGTGCTCAAAACAAATGACTTTCGATCAGTTGAAGAGCTTATCTTGTTTGCTCCGGAATATTAAATTTTAGGTTTCACCTTTCATTTTCTTCTTTTAAGGTCTAGGAAGAACAAATATTCAGACAATGACGCAAACTGAAAAAATTTGTACAAGCCATTATATGATACCCACTAATAAAAAGGGCTATATTAGAGTAATCTGCCAGAATATTTTTTATCAGACAAAATTCTGCATCAACAACTCTCAAAAAGAGAAATAAAAGTACCCAAGACTTGTCTGTATATGAAAACAATCAAAACATACATAATGATAATGCAGCTTACTGATCTCAATAAAAAGGGAGTAGAAAAATTGTTCAATATAAGGAATCAATGCATTGAGATATTTTAGAAAGAAGCCTAAAAATTTTTAGGGTACATAACATTCACATGGTTACCCTCCCCTCTAACTTTACATATTACACTTGCCTCCCATTAGAGATAATTGTGTTATACTCTCCTCCCATGAGAGATAAAATATGCTATCCTTTAGTCCATTTAATTTTAGACAAACATCTTAGCCATTGTGAGAAACTATAAATGAGATCCCTAGGAGCATTTTTTCCCTTTCTCTAATTTTTAATGTCACTGACAATTAATTTTGAACATCTTATTATTGATTTTAGGTCTCAAGAAAATTAAATGATGTTTTAAAAACCTCCACAAGTATCAACCCAAAATCTTCAAATCATCTTCTAAGGTCCCAAATTCGATCATAGGGGCTTAAAACAGGATATCTATGATGCTGAGAGTCGTAAAGAGAGGAAAACTGTCCTAAAAGGCCGGTCCACATAAAAATGGGTAAAAGGGTACAAAATAATTTCTCACAGGAGTGTAATTTTTTAAAATAGAGGAGAGGAATGTAAGTTAAGCATTATCAAGAGAAGGGAGTGTAATTTACTTAATTCAAAAGCATTATAAAAATTGGAATGAAATGCAAACCACCCTCTTGAACTCAACTCTAGCAAATAAGCCTGTTGTGACTTTAGAAATTAACCTGCTTAAACTTCCAGTCTTCCATTTACTAACAAGTGAAAGAAAGGAAAAAATGGGATTAGCTGTGCAGGGGCTTGGCAAACAGCATATAAAAATTCTCTCAATTTTCTGGGGAATTGGATTTTCAGTTGAAATTTTAGAAATTTGAGCCAATTTTGGACAGAAGGGGCTATTTGCCAACTGTTGGGAATTTGAAAGGGATGCAGAGGCTTATAAGAAACTGTTCCAGTATAGCCAATTAGTATATATCCAGAGCATTCAATGGTGAAAAATGTGTTCTGTCTCCTTCAGTTTCTTCCGGCCTTTTATGTTAAGGGGTACAGAAACCAAGAGACAGCAGTTTCATCATGTTACTAGAAAGCAACAAGATAGAAGCAAGATAAGCTTACTGAGAACAAGGCTAATGCATGAATAGAAAAGTTAAAAGAAGGCTCAGTTGCACTTTGCTCCCTGAATTATCAGATCAATTGCAACACCCTCATGATCTAAGAAACTAAACTCATTCACACTTTATTTGTGAAGAATTGAAGTTCTTATAACGTATTCAAGTGGATTTAATTAAAACTATAGAAACAATCCTCATTCATGAGGGTGCTGCCCCCTTTCCCATGAAGGTAGGTCCACCTTTGTATCCAAATGAAGGTTAAGTTAGTCAATTGCATATAAGTAACATAACTAATAGGCAGGGTTTTAAATAGCACCGCTATAGCAATGTAGTGGAGCAGAGCTGAATACTATTCAGCTTGCTAATTGGTCTGCTATGGCTGCTACACTAAACCACTCCGCTACAGCGACCCCTGTAATGGCTTGGGCTATTTTTGGGATATCAATTTCCAAAAATGAAATCTGCAGCTGTAATAGTAGTGAAAATGATAAAGAAGACTTGGATATAGAAGACGATGATTGATGATTCCTATCAAGGAAACTTGTATTCGACTTTTGTTGGTATTTACTTGAATGTTTTGTTTAACACACCTATAACATTTTATTGTTAATCATGAGTGTCATGAACTTTGAGTATTTTTTATCATTTTTGAGAATTTATATATATATAGCATACATTATATAAACTATATAAAAATTTCAAAATGGCAGCTATCCCACTATAGCATTTTTGGGACTGGCTGCAAGCCACTATCCAGGATTTAAAACACTGTCAGTCGGCTAAAAACAATAACAAATTATCTGATATGACAACTGAATTTAGCCCATGTTCTGTTCTGTGAGTCAGAAATGTTGTCCCGTAGCAGAAATTAAAAAAACCCCAAATAATTTCTATAGGAACCAGATTTTGAATTTTATCTCTTCCTGACCTTGAAGTTCTAATAATTCAGACTCAATAATTTCCTGATGGGTTTTAACTCCCTGCAGAATACACATCATTACTTCCCCAATGTTTTATGGGCTTACTGTGGAGCTATATTTCTTTCCCTAGTGCTGATATTCTCTTCATTAGCATAAACAACACTAGTTTCAGTCTCTAGTGATATACAAGCATCAGCAAGAGCATTCAGAAATCTTCAGATAGAATCCACTAAAAACGACTCAAATTGCCTGCCTTAGAAATTGTCATTTTCATTGCTTAATTAGATTCTGAAGAGCATGCTCAAACACAGGGTCTCATAATTGAGAAAGATGCAACAAACTGGTTTTCATCTTTCAGAAAGATGCTAACCAATTAGAATAAAATTATTATTTGGGAGTAAATGATAAAGAGACAAACATCATAATTGATATGAATGAATTCCTCCCAAAAAGAATCGTCAAGAGCTGCCCATAGGCTCTCTGAATAAAAAATATGCCGTATCAATAATCATTAAATTCTAATAGATTAAAAGCAAGATCACAACACATGGGATTTCTGACAATTGGAAGGCACAATTTCACTAGTTTGGGTAATTATCCTCGTAAAAGAGCAATTTCCTTTCCAGGTGTTAATGGGAGGGTTTGTAGAAAGGAAGATGTTAGATGATGCAAGCAGCTTATGACTTATGAGAACATGTCCTCTAGAAATATTTCCTATTTATCTTCTGTTGAGAAACTGATATGACCACAAATTAGGATTTATTTAGTTTATCTTGCTTTCTTATCTTTTCCTATCTTAATAAGATTTGATATCAGAATTCTGATTTCAGATCAGATCTTTATGTTATTCATTAGGATAATTAGATAAGATCTTTTTAGTTAGGATTCTCTTTATTTATATTTTATCAATTAGGATAATTGTTAGTTTGATCCTATCAATTAGGATTCTCTTTATTTTTATTTTACCAATTATGATAATTGTTAGGATATCTTTGTAGCCTATTTAAAGGGCATACTTGATTGAAATTTTATTTTTATGAATGAGAAATATTTCAGAAAAACTTGTATTAGTTTAGGAGGGGTTCTGTCAAGGACGAATTAAAACTTGTGTTAGTTTAGGAGGGGCTCTGTCAAGGACGAGTCTGCTTCTTGCTTTCACTATAGATCGAAAGAAGGAGTCTTCTGTGTCTAGGCCCGTGACTTGATCCTATGCTAAGGGCCCATAACAGAAACAAAGGTCACGCATTAAGGAAGCTAAGGCAGCTTCTCAGATCACAAGTTCATTAGGAATTCTTATGTATTTTCAAACTGATTTTATTTCTAGTATGTAGGTCATGTGACTTGAATGTGACTCTCATTCCATCTAACTTAACTCTGGATTTTGTCGTTAGTGGACACGGTGCAATTAAATCACAGGAATATATTCGGTATCTTAAATCAAGAAGGGTGTTGCATTTGTCCAAACAAATCAGGGAACCAGAGAACACTTGACCCTAAAAACCATATTCCCCACAAGCCGCAATCTCAAGAATTGGTTCCAAATTCCAATTGCGTTGGCATTCTTAAAATACAATCACAATCACATGCACATCACGACAATAATAAATAAATAAAGGTAATAATAAGAAAGAAACAAAACCATATCTCAGATTTCTTAAAGACTTCGTGAGACAAATCACGAACTTTATTACAGTTATTAAATAGAAAATTAACATTATAGTCCCAACATATGACCTTACCCATATAATCTTTATTTTGTGCTAGGTATTTTACTATTTAAAAGATATGTATCACACTTAATATTTCATAATTAATAAGTAAACAAACAGCCACCAGTTGAATTTCAATTCTGGTAAACTTTGCCATTTCAGCACTCAGCTCTGAACCAGACAAATGAAGTCAAAACCCATGTACATGTAAAAGCATGTGCATGTGTCTGTCTATGTTTGAATTTCTATATGTGAAAAGCCACTTGCCAATTAAGTCAGATTTGAGCATAAACCAACTTCTCACATTAATAGTTAATGTCAAAGAATAAAAGTTTTTCCTTTTTCTCCTATCTAAAGGTGCATCAGTAATAGACACATGGCATAAAAAGCAACTAAACAATAAACACAACAACTGTCCTTAAAAAAAAAACGGATTCAATCACAATAGACTATAGAGTATGGAGCTATAAAAGGGGAAACAGAAAAGGAATGACACAATTAAAGTTCATTAATTAGGCAGCAAAAACTTACATACCCCCTCTTCTCCCCCACCCCCCGCATACCATAAATAAACAACCCCAAGTTAAAAAAAACAGACTAGACTGGATGTATAACGTATCATACCATAACATAGAAGGTAACAGTTCAACAAGCAACATTGCAAACTTAAACCCACAACACCAAGTCCAAACCAACACCATCATAAACATAGCAATAATCCACGAACCTGAAAGTGAGAGCTATTGAGGCAGCGTGAAATCTGTCTAAAAAGCGGAACCATGCAACGTTGAAACTCCGCGGCCTGCGTGGCCTCGAGCACCTCCTCCAGTTCTCCAAGGAAGAGAACCTCCTTCTGGCAATTGGTAACCGGCCAATACTTCAACAACCCCCGAATCACCGTATCCGCCAGCTTGAAATCCTTCTCCACAAACTGAGTAATGCAGTAAGACAACTGCTGGTGGTACATGGCCACCGATTTCGGCTTATGCAGAGGCAGAAGCGCCCTCACAAGAAACAACTTGTGCTCCTCCTTCATGGGCAAGGCAAACCCGTTAATAATGCTCCCAAGAATCTCCAGAAGCTCCCCAATACCGCTATGCCTCTCAGTCTCATATATAAACCGGTAAAAAATGTTGTTAATAGCTTTCCTAATAAAGGGCCTATGCACCATGAATTTCCCGTATATACGATGCAGTATGGTTTTCAAATACTCCCTCTCGCGCGGGTCCTCAGAGTCAAACAAATCGAGCAATTTGAGAACGAAGGAGTGGTCAATATACCGTTTCGCGATTTTTGTATCGGTGTCGGAGGAGACAACGTATCTGAGGAGAAGCTCGTAGACGAGCTGAAGGTGGGGCCAGGAGGGGTCCAAGGACGGTTCCTCTTCTTCGGGATCGGTGGGTTCCTGGCCGGTGTTCTCGTGCGACGCCGGCGGGAGGCACCGGAAAATGTTGACGGAGATCATTCTGATCATCTCCTCCTGGCAATTCTCGTTTATCTTGCCGGAGCCGGATTGGATGAAGTCGACGAGGTCCATCAGCGCTTGGCGCTTGATTTCCTTCTCCCTAACGTTCTTCAGCGTGTCAGAGAAGTCGAGGACGTAGCAGCACACGTGGAGCTTCCGGAGGAAGAGACTCTGCCGCTCCGAGACCGGCGCGTCGCGGAACGGCGGCACCGGCTCCATCGCGCCGCCGGAGGAGAGCGTCAGCGGCGTCGACGACACGGAATTCGGAGCCGCGGCGCCGCCCCCGCCGCGCGAGGCGTGGTTCACGAATACATTGGCAGAGGCCGGCGACGGAGCGCCGCGGTTCCCGGCTGCGTACGGCGGCGGCGCCGGATCGCTGGCGTCGGACTTGGAGGGCTTCTTGTGCCCGCCTTTCATGATTTTCTTGAACATCTTGTCTCGTTGAGAAAAAAACCCTAACCCTAGGATTGAATGATGATGATGATGATGGTGAAGGCGAGGTTGTGGAAGAGCAAAACGAATCGTTTCGTGAGAGGCGTGGGGGAAAGGTTTTCATCGAGGTGATGCTAATCCATGTATCAACGGTTCGTTCGTTTTCCCCCGATTTTCGCGTCGGGATTCGGATCTGGTAGCGAGGAACGAGAAAAAAGTGGCTCGGGGATTGTGAGAGCTATGGATCCGAGTGAGGAATCATCGGAGTGGAATCGCCGGAGTGAATGCCGGAAAATTGATCGTTCGACCGGTCGGAGAAGTGTTCCGGCGAGGGAGAAGAAGCTGCGAAAGAAGGAATGGCGCACACAGAAACAGCGAGAGAGAGAGAGAGAGAAAGAGAAAGAGAAAGAACGATAATTAAGGGATGGGATTAGGGAGTGTGGAAAGTGAGTGATTATAGATTACAATAATCACTTTTGGAAACAGTCATTTTTTGAATTGTGATTTATTTATTTATTTTTCTTATATTTGAATAATTGAATTTGGTTTTGTTTTCTACTTTTTGGAGTGCTTTACACTTCATATTAATTTTTTGTGGTGTTTTTTATTTTTATTTTTTCTTTATGAGATGGTTGAGTTTGAATTGGATAAAGGAGGAAAGTGGATTAAGTGAGTGAGATGATTGAAAGCCACAAGAGTGTAAAAGAGTATAGTTGGAGTTGGTCTGGGGTATAATATACGTGGCTTATAAGTGAAGAATGAGGGATTGTGAGTTCGCCACGTGGCATGTTAATGTCGTATACGGTACTCTTTGTGGTTAACTGCCACATGTTCTGTTAGTACGTGAATTCCTGGTGTGAGTGAGTGGTAAAAGGCTAAAAAATTTATCATAGAGATACCCTATAGGCTATAACGTGGTAGTATGATTATTCATGGGGTATCTATGGTTGAACCAAAAAGTCTATGTTTGAATACTTCTTGGTGGTTCATTTCAAAATTGTGCCATGGATTTTAACTAATTGATCAATTCAATTGTGTAAGGTCACTAAGGTGTTTCAATTGACATGCCAGATACAAAAAAAAAGTAGTACAATAATATGCAATTATGAATGAGGTGGGTCACCATTGATTAATATAATATTATTTATCTTAGATTCGAACCTTATTTGCTAAAAAGCTTTGATCCATTCAACATTTTAGGGAAGCATAGATAATTAATGAATGTCCTAATCTGCTCAAAGCTCATAGAGCTACTCCCACGTAGCTATGGATGATTATTTCTACTAGTCTATGTTTAGCAAATCATCAATTTCGGCACTACTAGTGTTACCGCACCACAAGGGATGTAAATCAAGTGGCACACTTCTTGGATGCCATGTTTTGGGATACTGGAGAATTGTACTGGATTGAGAGAATGCATGCACCAAAGTTGCTAAAAGCTTGGCATAGTCCAATATATAATTCACCTTAGTGTTTCTAAAATTTTTGAATATCAGTTTTAATCTTTCTAAAAAAATTTGTTCATTTTTCGTTTTTCTAATTTCAAAATTTATCCGTTGTACATTTTAGCATTTTATGAAAGAATGAAAAGTTATTTAAACAACGCTTGAGGGACAAAAAGTAGTGCATTTCAAAATTAGAAAGACAAAAAATAGATAAATTTTTTTGAAAGGACTAGAGTGAAACTTCAAAAATTTTAGAGGGACTAAAAACATATTTTATTTCATAATCAAAACTTATTAAATATCTAAGTGTGTATATATAACTCTTCTTGAAATATATTCGAATACCAAGAAGAAGAGAAAAACATATAGTAAAAAAAAATTAAAACCAAAATCGTTGGCGCAAGTGATTCAGTACTTGAATTTCTTAACTAAGGTTTGAAATTCGATTAATGACTTAATACCTTAGGTATGAAGTCGTAATTATAAGTACTACTTTATCAAAAAATAAGCTAACTTAATAGAAAAGGAGAAGAATTAGTTGAATGTGAAATAAAAACATCATATAGCTGGATAAAAAAAAAATCATATAGTGAAATAATATCTGAAAAAGGCTAGTGTCACATAAGCGGCAGTTTCTTTAAACATTTGTTAGCATCTATCTAATTGCCAACGATGTTACACTTTTCTTATATTAGAAGTAGGATTATAAATTTATTACATAAATATAGTCATTTTCTGATATCCCTCGCCCTTTTTTCAGTTTTCATTTAGTTTCCATCACTTTAGCAAAATATTTTTGTAATTTCGTTAACTGAAATCTTGAGCATAATTCTCAGGATATATGTGATTTAAAAAAAAAAAAAAGTAGTTAATCTTGAGCATAATTCTCAGGATATATGTGTCACGCCAAAAATATCATGTAATTATTATAAATGCATATATAATAATTAATTTTACAAATCATAAATAACAAGTCCAAAATCATACATTATTAGCAATTCGCTGGTCATTTTGATATGAGAAGGGTGGGATTTTTTTTTTTTTTTGAAGAAAAAAAGAGGATTAATAGGATAAGATAAAAGAGTTTGGATACGAATATGATAAAATATGAGTATGAAAAGTTTTTATATTATTCAATATTTGATACCGTAAAATAATATATAAGTAAGAGAATTATTAAAAAAATGTTATAGGATAATTTAAAATTATTCTTATTTAATATTACATAATGGTCAAGTCAAAGTTTCCAGCATAGATATATAATTTAAAATTATTCTTATTTAGTACTTGGTGTTGGTGATAAATAATTTGTTTAATAATGATTATACTTTTTTTTTTTTTTTCTGAATGGATGATTATACTTTCTAGCATAGATATTAGATTAGATAGTATTATTTTGAACTTGAGCTAGTTTTCTAGCCGGCTATTACTTCCTACACCAAAAAAATTCTCCCTGCACCTCCTTATATTTCAAAATTACCCCCTCCTCGCATTATCCGCTTTGTTTTTTTTAATCAGCAAAAACAAAGTAATCATTAATAGTAATTGAAAGGTACCAGAGGTACCGTAGTCCCAATACATATAGTTCCTTTCAGGCAACCACAAATGGTTATTTGTATTTATGTTATGTAACCCCATAAATATAGATAACCACACTTGTTGGCAGTCCACATTCCAAGAAGAAAATAAAATTCCCACTATGTTAACCTTTAGTGATCAAAATTCTATCAATTCTACTTCTAGACATGTCATTGGACCTATACCAAGTAAATTTTTTCTCCACTACTGGGATATCTTCAAGTTCCATATCTTCTATAAACTTGTTAAATTCTCTTATTTCACCCGTCCCTCCTACTTGACCATTCACACCTTCTCTTTCCGATGCCCTTCTTACACAACTGAAATCACCAACCACACATCAACAATCAATATTACTATTCTTCTTCTTATCCACCAGTTCTCCCCAAAGCCTCCTTTTTTTTTTTTTGCCCCAAATCACATTGCGAGTAAACATTGACTATAGTGATTACACATCATTTTTCTTTCCAAACACCCTCCACACCAATATACCCACTACCCATAAAGTGGTTTCTTTGTGACTCTTCTACCATCTAAATTTTCGATCCCTTCGATCCGTTCAACTTCGTCGTGCACTGTTTACATTCACTTCGATGTTTATTGTTTCCTTCTACATTTGACTTCGTTGACATATGTTTTTTTTCAATTTCGGAATTAAAATTTTGAAACACATCTTTACAAGCAATTTGTGTTTTGTGGATTAGTTATTTCAGAGTATAAAACACATTTTTTTTTTATACATTCTGGATTAGTTATTCCAGATTGTATTTTGTGGATTGCAATTTGTGTATTCCGGAAAACATAATCCAAAATAATGATTTTCATGTTGCCGATTAATCAATCCGTAAAATCACGCCCTTTTTGCATTCCAGATTCCTTGACCCGGTAATATAATTAGATTGAAAAAAATAAAACAAAAACATATAAACGAAGAAGGACAAGTTGGAGTGCAGGAAGTAACAACAATTCCAGACTTGTTTTCTTTCGGGCCACTGCCTTTGTCCTTTGGGCTTTGAATATCACATTAGTTCGACATGGGGAAAAAAAAAAAAAAGAGCAGTTGAAAATTAAATTGGTATCCCGGGGAGAAGAAAAAACAAACAGAAGAAAAGTGTCGAAAGTTAAAACATTTTCACTTTCTCAACTACCAATCAGTGACTTTATTAAACTTTTATTTTTATTTTTATTTTTACAATGGCTGCAATAAGATGATTATTAAGCTAGTATTTTGTACAAATTATCCAAATCCCCGCCACTAGTTGTGTGATTGAATTATTATGAACCTAGTTGTGTGAGAGATAATGGTGCGAGCACGAAGAATTCAAATAGCCCAGCCCAAGATGGAGTAGTGCGCAAGAGAAACAGAATTGGCCAATGACCAACAAGGTTCAAGGGAATCAACTCAATCATGGATAAAGGATTACGTGAGTATCATCTCCTGCAAATATGAAATAGAATTAGTGGGAATATTTGGAGGCATAATTGTCTTATCATTGCTTCTATGATTTAGGCTATATGAAGTTTCCTTATTTTTTTTATCCGTGGGAATCGAAGATCGGTACCGAAGATTTACAACAACCTACGCACTTTGTTCAACCAACTGAACTAGACCCTTGGGTATATGAAGCCCCCTTTACGCATCAATGAAGACAAGAAGTATTTTCCTTTTCTATTCCTCTCATTCCTTTTTTTCCCCTCTTCTAGTCTTCTATATTCTGCCTCTCATTCATGATCTACTTCATCTTTATCTTAATTCTTTCTGCGTTTTTTTCCCCTGCATTCTGGTGGTGAAAGGCAGAAAGCAACCATCATAGTGTGAAATTAAATGCAGTTTGGATAAAAGATTTAAGAAAGTTATAATAAGAAGAAGAAGAAAAAAGGTTTGAGTTAAAAATAAAAATAAATGGGCTGGGTTTTCTTAATGTGATTTGGATTGAGTTGTAGTTTGATTTGATTTGTCAGGACTTTTCTCATAAGTTTTGAAACTATGCACTTAAGTGCTGTTGACCTCGGTTAACTTGTATGATTTGGGTTGATCTAGCGTTATAGGTTCAAGTGGTCCATTATATGGCTTGAACCTTAAGCCAAATCCAGATAAATTATTAATATTACATTTTATCATTTTAACTTTTATTTGAAAACCTAAACTCTTGATCTAGAAAAAAAAAACACTTTAGTCTAGAAAAAACGCAAAAATATTAAAAACACATAATCAAATAAACTTTTCAATTTCATTTTTATGTTTTTTTTTTGGTTTTGCATTTTGAAATCACATTTTTTTGTATTTCACTTTATGGCCCAACTAAAACAAACTTGGCCCCAAAGATGGTAATGGATAAGGTCTGGATATGACATTATAGTACTTGTCTCTATACTCGCATTTAAAAAATACTCGTACCTGACCTTATACCACCGCAAGTAACAATTTTAATCTATATCTCCGTACATGTTCAATATTTTAGGCAAAATTTATATTCAATATTTAATTTAATATAATTTATCAAATCTCAATTTTTTTTTTATCAAATATGATAACATTTCACTATTGATATATAAAAAGACAAATTCATTCAATCTATGCTTTAACATAGTTAATATCAAATAATATTTTAATAATTTTAATTTTAAAAGAACTATGTTTTTTTTAAAGGAAAAAGATTATATCATTTTATTCATAATAGAAGATTCAATATATGGTGGAATGAAATAAAACACATGATGACTAACATAAAATCTAGATGCCCTAGAAAGAATATGAACGACTTGATTAGCTTGTCTCCGGATAAAACGAACCACAACGTTTTGAGATTGTTTGAGCAGCTCCTTGTTTATAATGGACCCAAGTTCTGTGAAATTGTGACTGTCATTGGCCAAACAGAATATGCTTGCAATCCACCTCAAAATAACCTGCTGCAAGTTTAATTGTCTGATCCAATTGATTGCATCCAACAAAGCTGTAGCTTCTGCTTCGAACAATGGTGGTGTACCAAATCTCCAAGATGTTCGACCCAACACAAATTCTCCTTGACTATTTCTTAAACACATTCCAGCCCCAAAAGAATTTTGTTCACTGAAAATTGAGGCATCAACATTGCATTTTACAAAGCCTGCGCCTGGTTTCATCCAAGAGGTAGAAATTTGTCTTGCTGGTGGAGATGAAATATTACTGTAAGAACGTGCTTGCTGCCACTGTTGAAGAGATTCCTTTGCAAGATTTATGTTATGTTTGTTAGGGAGGAGAAAAATAGAGTAGATGAAAATAGGAGAGAGATTATTTGAAAAAGGAGAAATAGAGTAGAAATAAAATTAAATGTTAGATTGTTTGGTTTAAGAAAAATAGGTAAGAGATACGTAGAAATAATATTGTAAAGATATAAAATTACTTTAAAATCCAAAGGTATAACAAAATTTACGTAAATGCTTTCATGAAAACACCTAGAAGTATAATAGGACAAAAGGGTACCATAGTCATTTACACCCAGTAGCAAAAGCTGAATCTATGCTGGACCACTCAATTTAAAATCATTTCTCATCTATTTCAGCTTCACCAAACAACCGGCGTATAATTCTATCTACGCGGTATTGTTTCCGTTGTCGGAAACAAACACAGATACAAGTGGTGGTTTGACAATGTTTTCCAGACTATGTTTAGAAGAACTATTTTTTTTTTGTCCTCGGTCAGAGACCACGGGTGTCTCCCAACCCACTAGGTCAGAGACTAATCCCGCTCGCAGTACGTGGTTGCCGCTGGTCCAAGGAAATTTTGCGTACGGAGGGAATCAAACACTAATTCTCCCGTTAAATAGATCGTTCCCCCTCATGTGAACGTAAAACGATACCTTACACCACTGCGCCAACTCTTTGGGTTATGTTTAGAAGAACTATGTTTAGCAGTAACATATTTTTGTCATGGTATTTTTAAATTTTTATTTTTGAAAAAGTTGGAATTGAAGTTAGCAAGAACATAGTGGGAATAACAAAGCCCGTGACAAGATTACGGCTTTACCCTAAGATTCACTCCACCAACAACTATCCAATTCTTTATTTTAGGAGTTAACTTAATTGGTCCAAACATCTCTTTTTATCATTTTGATTGAAACAAACAAATGAGGTATCTGTCACTTTTTTATTCTTTACGAATTAAACAATTACAAGTGTGAAGGACATAAACTCTAAACAAATGTTAACAAAAAAAGACTGAAAATCTCTATTATTAGGAGAGAAAAAACAAATAAAGCAAGCTGTTGACCTATAAACTGAAAAATTGTCCAACTCATACTCACGTGGTTGATATATACAAATCCCAACCCAAAGCTAAATAAAAACAAAACTATAACATACAAATCTCAATCTAAAAATGTGTCCAATGGTGACAGATCATGTAAGGGTATGCGTGTATAAGATTTCTGCTACCACAAACATGAATTTCGACAAACTGAGGATAAATGTTATCCTTTTTGCAGAAAAATGATTTCAATCTCTTCCTGCTATAACAAATTAATGGACTCTAAAATCTCAAGCTAAAAGTCAAATAAAAGTGAAACAGATACAGACCTCAACCCAGAAGCCAAAAGAAAATTAAATAAAAGCATACAAATCTCAACATGGAATGTGAAAATAAATTCCCAACAACAATACAAGGCAAAAAAAAAAAACTGTCCAATATAAACTGAAATGCCAAGCAAACAAACATAAATTTGAAACCCAAAATAAACATAAATTAAAAAAGCCAAACAAAATTACAAGGTTGTGACAAAGTTCAAAGTAAAACAAAAGGTAGAAAAGGGGCTGGGGTTGGGGATGATAATTAGTGAGAAATTATACTGGAACATAATTACCTCTCGAATAAACAAATGTTGAAATATCATTTCTTTTTTACATACCACAATTATTTTTACGAAAGTAACACTGCTCAAGTTAGGAAGAACTATTATGAGCAATAGCATAACTGCATTTTCAAAGTTCAAATTTAAAATTATTAATTAAGCTGGAACATAAAAGTAGATAACTAAACTTTGGTGTCCCTAAAAAGCTCAACATCGTTGATGCAAAATAATTGCATGATTGTGTATAGACAAACCTTGAAAGATGAAATTTTTTAAAGTTAAACCAAGCATACATTATTTCCTATTAATTTTATCTGGTTCTGCCACGCGGTTTGTGGTGGTGGTGCTAGTGCTGCCAAACGTTGGAAGACTCTGTGCTGTATCTAGTTCAACTCTGAACTTTTCATAAATGTCCCCCTTGTAAAATTTTCTAGTCCTCAACACTAGAATAAAAGAAACAACACACCCAACCAACGTTGAAGCAGTGATTATGAGAAAAGCCATCCTATAGCATTGCACTCCCACGCAAGTTAAGTCCTTCCCCTTTTGTCTTGTGAGTCCCTTCATCCCCAATTGCTTCAAAGCCTCTTTATCGTACAAATAACCGGTCACTTTCACATTCAGAATGTAAGAGCCAACAGGGCTTGCCACTGCCCCAAAATTGTACAAAGTAGAGTAGTATTTGAGGCCAAATATTTCAGATATGATGGCAAACATTAAGGGCCATATGGCCCCAAAGCAATACCCAATAATCACGGATGAGAAGTAAAGAGAGTTTGGGATGCCAAAGGCTATTAGAATATGGCCAACACAAGAGAGAAGCATGACTAGAGTGAGCAATAAGGGGCGAGGGAACTTGTATTTGGTCAATAAGTACTCAGAAGCAAAGCCAGCTGATGCTCTTCCTAAATAGTTCCATATACTCATAAGGGACACAAAAGTTGTGAGGCTCTTTTTGGGGTACCCCAATGAGTTCCCAATCTGTCCCAAATTGTCAAGTGCTGTCAATGTTCCACCAACACCAAAAACTGTTGCTATGAATAGAATCAACATGTCAATGCTGAAGAGAGCTTGGAAGATGGTGTAGTCCTCACCCCTTTTTGGAGGTTTGAAAACGTTCTTCAAACATGAGTTGTTTTTCCTTTCTGAATGAGATGGTGCTGCATGTGCTTCTTCTGGCTGTGGCAATTCAACAACTGAAGCAGCAGCATCTGCATGATCAGTGAAGGTTTGGTTTTGGTTTTGGTTCTTCCAAAGTTTGAATTCTTCTTTAAACACAACACCAAGAGGGAGAAGAAGCAAGAGAAGAACCACCATGCCATCCACTATGTACTCCACCTTTGTGAAACTCAACTTGTTTTGTATCACAATCAACACCATGAGAAACCCTGCAACCCCAAGTGAGATATAAAGAAGTTGGTAGAAAACCTTGATCTCTTTGGGCTGTGGGGTTATACTCAACACCCTAACAGTTGGAAGGAAAATGAAGGAAATAGCAGCAGGAAGCCACCCAATGAGGAATATAAGAGCCTTAGAGTTGTCACCATAGAAGGCATGGTAAAGCTGAGTGAAAATAGCACCACTTAGACCCACATAACCCTTGAGAAGACCAATAACACTTCCACGGCTTCTTGGGAAGCTTTTGACACAGTTAACCAAAGCACCAGTGTTGGCAAAAGACTGAGAATTAGCACCAATGTAAAAGTAGAGACACATTTGCCACACTTGGGGTTTGGCAATGCGTGAAGTGACAGAGAGCCATATCATGAAGTAGCCAATGAAGTTCATAGTGGCTCCCATGGCTAGTATCACCCAAGGGGGGCTTATCTCATTGATCAACCCTGAGAAAATTCCAAGGTTGGCACCAAGGTCCTTGAAGAAGCTTATCAAGTTGAGCGTTGACTGGTCATACCCCAGAGAGGCTTTGACCTCGTTGGAGAATAAACCAAACATGTAGGTTGCTCCTGAAACCGCCATGATGAGACATGATGCAAAGATCATGAACCAACGGCCAGTGATGACATGGTGTATCAAGGCCTTGGTTTTTGTTAGCTCTTCCACCACCATTTTTGGAGGAAATTATGGTAACAAGGTGTGTGGTGATGAGAGGGGTTGTGTATGTTGTTGTGTATAGATCAAACAAACAAACAAACAAACACTCTTTTGTTGTGGATTTGGAACCACGGTTGTGTGAGTATGTGTGTATATATTGCACACGGAACTTAAGTTTGAGTGTGGGATAAGAACATATATACTTGGAGGATGCAATTAAATGCTATGAGATAAAACATGAAGGGTCACACTTTGTGGTAAGTAGATTCTCCACCAAAAGTGGAACCAGATTCAAATCCTAGGGGAAAGAAATTGTGTATGATTTTGAGAAAATGACAAGCACTAAAGGATGCTTGTTGAACCAGCCATTGAGTGAAGAGAAGGGATTCTGTGGGAAACTTGGGAATATGATCAGGAATTCCAATGAACATGATCTTCTGCAGTTTATACTCGTTCGTTTAAAACCAGAGGATATATATGGTACTAAAAGCTCTATATTAATTCGTGACTGAAAGGGAAAACAATTATTTCCTTATCACTGTGTGTGATTGATTTTCTTTTTGGTATGTGTGTACTTTTGAAGTGATTGATTATTAACTAGCATAAATTAATGAATCCTGAATTGCCATTTGTCACGAGTTTTAGAAGAATCTGTCCCTCTAAAGGTGAAAGAATGTGTCATGTGACTCATGTCATCTACCAGAATTTTACCATATGATTATCATCATGTGTTAATAATTTCGGTAAATTTTCGGATGACATATAATTAAGTTTTATTAACTTCTTATAAATTAAAAAATATACAACTACATATGATATAGAAATGGATAAGAATCGTGAACACTTGATAATTCCGCATCATACAATAATGTCTCTTCATATACCCTGTCGGTGGGAAGGTTAAAATAACTGAAGAAATAAAAATTCAATAACAATTATAAAAAAAAAAAAAAGTGATATAGATTTTTTATAAACAATAGTGATATAGAAATTAAGTGCTAATTAGCCTCATTTTTTTCTCCATAATTAGCCTCATTTACAGAAGAAGTAGAACGATGGTGGTGGTAAATTGTTATATGAATTACTAAATTAATTATATACAATTAAAAAAAAAAAACATAAGTCAACTTTCTTTTTTTCTGTACGTGAACAAAAAAAGCGTCAAATTGAAGATGATTATTTTACTGAGAAGTTGTCTTTTATTAGAGAGCCATCACATGGTATATATTTGTCGTAACAAAACACAATCATGTGATTGCATTGGTAGCTGTCCTGTCTATGGATTGTCACGGCGTATAGTATTCAAGAATCCAATGCTTATATGTTTGGTAACTTGGTATGTTATCTGTAGTTTAATAAAAAAATGTTTTTCAAAATAGAAAACTAAGTACCATACTAGGTGAGACAAAGTATCTTCATGTGATCATAAATTCAATTAACCAATGTTCATCATAAAAATATTCCATACATATAATAGTAATAAAAAATTTATATATACACACACATTTCCACTTAATTGTGGTTATTATGCACAAAAAAGACAAATCTAAATGACATTTCATGTGAAATAAATGTCAATTATATACTCTCTTTTTTTTGTCTAGATAACACTTGGAGTTGGAAGCAATCTTGTACAAGTCGGATAAAATCACTATGGATGACAATTGCATACGTACTTAGGATTCAAATTCGAAATCACTAGTTAAGCTGGAATAATTCCACGCTAGTTGATTCACACATTCAATGATTGTCCATTATATACTTTAACTTACACAGAGATAGCATAATATTGAATATTGATATTGATAAATAAAAGAAAAGAAACAGAAATAGAAAAGGAAGAAGCTTACATATTGTATTTATATATTTTTTTGGTAGAATGAAAAATAAATAAGACAGAAAATATGGAATAAAATAATTGATACGGTAAAAAGATCAGTAAAAAAAACAATATAGTAAAAAATATTTTATAGATAATATATCTCTTCATGTTCTAATGTATTGGATTTAATTGTTCATGCGAAATCTGAAAGCCAAATACCAGTTTGTAACTCTGCAACTAATAGAAAGAGAGGAAATAAACTTCAGGATTGATAAATCTATGGTAAGTGCAATATCATGTTTGTGATAAACGCTTTTCACTTGCATCAAGTCAACGTAGTTTATTTAGCAATTGCTGCTTCGGATAGAAGATTCATATACTTTTTTTTTTTTTTTTCATCACAAAAGAAAGAACAAAGAAAATGTTGCAGAAATAACTGAAGCCTCACAAAGCCTATCTGGATGCATCAATGGGAGGCCACTCTAGATTCTGAAATCGACTTCCTTTAGCACGTTCCTTAGCATACCAATCCACCTATTAGCTTCACTTTGGGTAAGAGGAAAGCAAATAAAAAAGACAAAAGAAAATTTATAATTTAAATTGAGAAAAAAAAGTTAAAAAAATGTTGAATTGTTTAAAATTATGTTGAAATACTAATTAATGTGATTTTAGAATGGTGGAGATAGAGGTAGTGAAGTCAATGAAAGTAGTAATAATTAATGTAGTGTTTGGTGACAGTAGTGAAGGCAATAACAACATAGTGGTGACAATATAGCAATAATGAAGATGTTAGTGATAGAGGCCAAAGCAATAAAAGTAGGAATTTAGGAATAGTTTCGCAATGTGAAAGGTAGGTTAAGGTTAAGAATTGTGATTCAAAGTGTAAGTGTAGATGTTAGAAATTTGAAAATGTTAGTTTTAACTATAACATTTCCATATAAATGAGTTTTAGAATTGTGATTCCATTTCTGCACTGGTTTCCCAACATCATAAATAAAATTTCATGATTTAAATCCATTTTCATGCCTAATTTTGTGCTCATAAAGGACAATAACGGTATTTTCATTGGTATTACTATCTCCCAACTTTAGTTTTACATAATGACTACGAATATTTATAAACAAATTTATTTAACGTGTAGGAATAGTAAGACCTGTGAAAAATGTGTTAATAAACTAGTTGTTACATACAGTGGTGGATCCAAGACTTTGAGTCAGTGAAGACAATTTATTTTAAAAAATTAAAAAAATATTATTATTATCATATATATGAAAATAAAAACAAATATTAAAATCAAGTACAGTGAGCTAAAAAGTAAAATAAATGTTCAACTAAATAAAATGTAAAAGTACTCAGTAAGCTGAAAATATAATGAAACATAAGGAAAAAAATTAGTCCATAAAACATAAAATTTGACAACAACGGATTTAAATTATAAAAATAGGATTACAAAAAGATAACAACTATAGACATATACTTGTATTTTCTAAAAGTCTGATGGTGTATCTACACTCCTTAGTTATACTTGGATCCGCCACTGGTTACATATCAATTTTTTTTTAAAGATGTAACCATGCATAATTGAGTGGTGGTGTAGAGGTAAATATAGGATGGTTCGAGTTAAGTTATAAGCATTATAGAATTTGAATTTTTGATCTATATTTTAAATTTATAACTTTACTTATGTACCTATATAATATATGTATTTTGTAGGTTTGATCTAATTTGACTTTTTTAAAAGTTTGATTAATTAAAAGTTTACTTTATAATCAGTAAAAAAAAAGTTTACTTTATAATAAAGTGATATTTTAAATAGGTTAAATAACTTATTTGTAAGTAGGCTAATAAATCTAAAATTAGCAGACTTAAATATTTAAATAAATTAACAAGATTATAATATAAAAAGTAATACAATAAAAATTTAATGTAATATTAATATTGTTATTATGATAGGCCTAAACATTATTATTATTATTATTATTATTATTATTATTATTATTATTATTATTATTATTATTATTATTATTTTGTCAACAAATAATATATAAATAATGTTTATAAATATTTAAATAATGTTTTGTAAATGACCTGAAACCTTTTATTCAAGTAAGTATATTTTTGAAAAACTTTTAACTTATTTAATATACAACTTCAAAAATTAATTACTATAAACTAAATAAAAAAGTTTAAATGTATAAACAATATTAAAGCAAAGAAAAATTAAATTATAAAGGAATATTAATAAAAAATGTTTTAAGTAAATTAAATTATAAATAATTAATACAGTAGTGTATACGTTAATAGTATTTTCAATTGTTTCATCATTTAATTACTTGTATATATTTTAGAATAAAAAAATGGACAATTTTTATTATTTTAGAATAATTAAAGATAACAAAGAATCAAAATGTATAATAAATCAATAAATAGAAATGATCGGCTTTATAAATATGTTATATTACGTACATGTGACTTGGACAATCCATACATGATGGATTGGTTGAAAAGAGAATAGGAAGGAGAAATTGCAATTGTGTGTACGATGAAAAACTAATTACACTACGTAATTCTCAACCAGCTGTGCTGTAAAATTTTACTTTGTATTTTATTTTTATAGTAAAACAAACTTGGATGGAGATGAGGATTGTCAATTTGTCGGCAATTGAAAATTAATTACAAACAATCAAGATCCAAAGAGTAAGATTATTTGGTGAAATTAAGTATAATGGCGTAATGTAATCATTATTATCCATTGTCTCTTGCAGCCAATAATAATCGTACGTGAAACAAAGATGTGGGAAATGGTCAAACCCCCACATTGTACGGTGAGTAACAAATTGTTGGTGACTTAGTGAATTATTAATTGTTTACTAGCGAGTAGTAAACGTTTAATGATTTATTAAATTCTTATATAAAAAAATAGGTTGTATAATGACAATGTAAAATAGTCATCTATAATCATAAAATAGCATATATAATAAGTTTGATAAATTTTATAATAATTATTTTAAATATTATATCAAGATAATTTTTTATTAGTTGATAATATAAAAAAAATTTACACTAACCATACACAGACATTAAACTCAAAAACAAAAACATTTTAAGAACGTCACGTAAGTTTTGCTCTTCTATGCATTTATTATAGTTTATTAAAAGCGTTCTACTCTTAAACACTGGGGTAATAATGAAATATTTGAATGAAATTAATTTTAAATCCTTTTATTTTTTTTTGAGAGGTTTTATAATGACTTAGTATTTATTATTCTACTACATATAAAATAAGTATTTAGTGTGATTTATGTATCTAAACTATTAAATATATTCATTTTTATATAATACTTTATGGGCGTCAAACAAACAAACAAAATCGTATTCTTTTATAAAATAATTTTAAGTAGTGGATAAGATCAAATCTACATATACAAACCTTACTTTTTCTTATGCAGTTCGTGTGGAAAATAAAAGAAAGAGGATTTTGAGTAGGAAAAAATTGAAAAATAAATAACAAACAAAATTATAAAATGATTAAAAATAATTATGAAAAAAATTTAACCCAAGGTTTAATCTCAATTTAGTTCTTAGGATATTGTTTTAAAGATGTGTCTTCATATACCTTATCAAATTCAATACTCTATTTTGCTCCACTCGACCAATTTTTTAGAGTTAAAGTGTTTTACTCTTAATCACTAATGTAATAATGAAATATTTGAATAAAATTAAAATAATTCTAAACCTTTCTATAATGGCTTATTATTTATTATTTTACTTACTATATATAATCGTATTTAATCTTGTTTATGTTTTTAAAATATTAAATATATTCATTTTTATTTAATACTTTTTTATAAAAAAAATATTAAAAGATTAATAAAATGATATTATAAAAAATATATAACACTAGTATTTTATGTTATATGTTACACAAGATAATTGCTTGTTTTTATATAATTAAATTTTATAATAACTATTTTAAATATATAGATTATATTATAATTAAAATTTTTAACAAATAAATAATTTTAAATATATAAATTATAATTTTAGTTTTACAATGAACAATTTAAATTGTGATATAAGATTATTTTTAACTATTGACAATCTCTTTTAAAAGAATCATTGAAATTTAATTTAGGGATAAAGATAAAAGATGGTAAATTGAAAGTGATAGACTATTAAGAAGATTAAGTATACATATCAAGACATAAATTGGTAATTTAAAATGGTTGAGAGTAATTTTTTAAATAGTTAAAAAAGTAGTATGTAAAATACACTTTTAAAGAAAAGAAGAAAGAGGAGAGAAAATATATAATTGATAAATTGAAAATTTATTAAGAATCTCACCCTCCAAAAATGTGTATTTTAATTTATAACTAGATAGTGTGCGATGCACGGGTTTATTAAGGAGGGAATGATTAGGATATATTATTTTAAAATTTGGTTATTTAAATTGGAAAGAGAAATATAAACATACTAAATGTCTTACAAATATTAAATTTGATGTGTTAATCAATAATTAATTAATTAATAATGGTAAAATTAGGAATGAAAAAAAAAAGAAAAAAAATGTCACCAGAATGTGACATATGTATTAACAATCCTAGTCAACAGTTGTATTTTATATAATATATTGATTGATTGATTGATTATGCAATGAACGAAATATTTGTTATATTAAATACTGAAAAATGTTTGTTATAACTTATATATTTTAAAATAAGATCTTAATTTAACAAATTGACCCTAAAAAAGCATATTGACATTTTTATATTATAAATTTGTATTATATATATAAAAATTAAGTGACAATAAAAAACTTAATAAATATTACAAATTTATAATGAGCTTATAATTTGATATAAAATGAGTTAAGCTCATCACATAAGTTTTCTATGACTATTTTTAAATTAAAATTTGAGTAAATAATTTAAGCAATCTTTCAAAGAGTAATCCGAATAAGTAATTTAAGAAATCTAATAACTGCATAATTTAGTAAATGTTTATAGAAGCTGCAAATCTAATTGTATTCTAAAATATAATGCATTTTTAGGTGAAGTTTTCATAAAACTTTTAATCCTTAACCTTTTTAAATATGACACATTTTTATTTGTTCAAAGTAATGTATTTCAAATAATTTTATCCCTATAAGTTATTGATTTAAAATTAATTAAAATAAGATAGTTATTATCTTCATTCATTGATACATATGAAAAGAATACCTAATAGCAATTGACTAAACACTTACAATAGCTCATTAAATATATCAAAGTATTTCACGTTTATACTTAATTTCTAAATATTTTTCATATTGTTAGCGAGATAAATATGATTCAATTTAAATACTTTATAATAAAACTATATTCACCAATTTACTAGCAATAAATAAAATTATATTTAAATTATTTTTAGAATTTAATTTGAATATTTTTTGTATATATTTATTATAGTGATACTTTACTAAAAATTGTCATTGCTATTATAAAGCTTTGATTCTCATGATACAAATATTCACATTGTAATTTTTTTTTGTACCCATGACATTGGTGCGAAGTATCCACCAGCTTTGCTGATGACTAATCTCCGTCAGGAAACTTGGCTGGCCACCTTTAGTGGGGTCTCCCCTCCCAACAACGTTTTTTCCATTTACAAGGCTCGAATTCGAGACCTTGTTTAAGGAGACTGAGTCCAGCATCACTCGGACCAACGACTTGTTGGTATTCACATTGTAATTTAAATTTAAATATTATTTTCTTTATTTTTTCAAGATCAGATGGTGAAAGTATGGACTACAATTATTCTTTCAATAAATCATTGCATATTAGTATTATATTTTGCTATAAAGTTTTCATCTCTTTATTGTGTAATTAATGTTTAGGCATGTAATCATATTTTATTTAAATTTTAATTTTTTTACACAAAACTTTCATTCATAGTTAATGTAAATATTTACCTTTGGTATAAATAGGTTTAAAAAAAATTCAATTTTATGAATATTTGTATAAATAAATTTAAGTACAAATGTTACTTCTGATAATTTGATGAAAAATACAATAATTTAATATTAAAAAATTATCTATCATTTGATTAAGTTTATTATGGTTTTTTTTAATAATAACTTTTCGATTAACTTTTAGAAAAAATGATAATCTAATCTTACCCTAAACTTAATATTGCCCTTGCAAAATAAGTAGACTAAAATATTGCCCAATCATAATGCCAAATCCCATTTAAATTAAGTAATAACAATTTTAAATCTTCTAAAAAAATAACACTTTTAAATACTCACTGTTTATTACATTCCTTTTTAAAATATATATGTCATGATTATATATCATAGTTAATTCAAATTAGAATATATATTTAATTATCTTAATTATTATAACTATTTAATTGGACAGGGACATTAATTTCGGGTGAATTTGAAAAAAAAATTAAATTATCTTCATTTAAAATTTTATTTGTAAGAAAAAATAAATGAAAAATTTGGATCCATTTCAATTAAATAAATAAACATTCCATATTAACAAAACACTTTTCAATATGGCCAAACAAAAAATTTATTAGAAAAGAAGACTTGGGCATAAATTTAAAAGGTTTTTGATATAATTTAATATGTCATTACTTTTTTTTTTAGGAGATGTCATTACTTATTTAAATATCTTTATATTGATCCTATTTTAAAAGATAAGATTATGATAATAGTAAAAAAAATGGACAATAGAAATGAGAATTAGTATCATAAATAAAAACAAATGATATTCCCTTAAGATCATGACAAACTCATTAAATTCTATATTGTTCCCTTCCTTTCTTCCTCCCTCCTTGAGATAGAAATTGCGAAGATTGTTGTCATCTCCCTTTTCTACCACCAAATCAGTGTCTTAATAAAGAATCAGTCACCAATAATCATGTAGATCTTGTCTGTGCATAAACCAAACTTTTAAACTATCTAATAAAAAATGTAAAACCAAAAAAAAAAAACTTTACAAACAAGAAATAATTAGCAACAATTGTCTCTTTCTCTTCCCAAATATGCAATAGAGTTAATGTTACCACCTGGAATCGAAGATCAATAGATAAACATGAGAAAATAAAAGAAAAACAAAAGCAAGATAGGCATCAAAAAACAAAAGAAGAACAAAAAGAGAAAACATTAGAAGAAAAAAAAATCCACTACAACACTATCAAACAAACACCATGTGTCTGTCATCAACGTTACCCGAAATCACAATTGCCTCTTCACAATACCCACATCATTTGGAAACATGCTTTGGGAGGATGACGATATAAATAGAACACAAACGTCCTTCGAAATTAAATAAGGAAAGAAGGATTCTTTAATCTAAAATAAATAAATAAATAAATAAATGAGGAAACGATTCTTCAATTTTCACATAATATTTGTTCAATTGTTGTAATCATGCAACCCGAAATTAAATGAGGAAAGAATAACTATTCAATTTTCAATATTCAATTGATAACATGCATAGTAGAATATAATATAAAATCAAATCAAATATTCAATAATAATAATAATAATTCTGTAAAAAAAATAATTATAATAGAAATATTATTACAAAAATCGAATAAATTAATATCAATATAATTTTAAAATTACTTTAATTAAAATATTAAAATTAAAATATATATATTATGCACATTATGAAATATTCAAAATATAATTTTAAATTTTTATTATTTAAATCTGGAAAGAAAATTAATAATATATTAAATGTGTTACAAATATTAAGATTGTGATTGTGTTAATTAATGATTAATTAATTGATTAAAAATGTTATCAGAATGTGACACTTGGACAACCAGTCCTAGTCAACAACCGTGTTTTATATAATACTAGATAGTACCCGTGCGACGCACGGGTAAATTTGAAAGAATAAATTTTTTGAATTATATAAAAAATTATGTTGACATAATAATGTACAATCATCATTTACATTATAATATACGACCTCTCCATTTTTTAAAATGATTCTTAATAAATAAAAAATTAAACAAAAATATTATTTCATATTTTCATTGTGCTATTTTTTTCTTTACGAAACATGGATGTATTATTCTAATTATTACAATATTTGAGAATTAATTGTGTAACACTGTAATTTTTCTAATCTATGATAAAGTGATTGAAAATAATTACAAGAGATAATTAAATTTAATTTCATGAGAAATTTAATTAATAAACATGTGTGATTTTTTTGTGTAAGTTTCAATGGAAAATTTTACTGAAAACGGGCCTGTGTTGTACACTGACAGTGTAAGAATACACTGCGAAAGTGAGATAATAGTCAAGAAAAGTAAATGATTTAATTATAATTAGTCTCTGAGAATTATAGACTAATTATAATTAGATCCCTGTGAAATTTATATTTTATTTCGTTATCAATGATTAAAATAATAATATTTTAATGCAGTTCAAAAAGTGCGATTTTGAGAGTTTTTCTAGAGTTTGAAAAAATTTCACGAGACATTTTAAATTTTATTAGATGTCCAAAATTAAAATTAGTGAGTCATATATTCACTAATTAATTTAATTAGATTGATTTATCATTTGTTACCATTTCCGTTGAAATTTTTCCAGCTAAACTAAGTACATCTACTCCAATTTATTTCTCACGTACTTGTGGCCAAAGATTTCAAAGGCAACCCTTCAATTATGCTGACCTGAAGATCCAAGGTCTGATTTGAGGACTTGTTCCAAAATTTTTCTATTTAGCTTGACTACACAATTGCTAGGAAACTACCATGCTATTATATAATACATCAAAAAGCTTGGCTTTCTTACTCATTCACTTCCTTATGCACCGTAAAGTTTTAGCAACCTTCCTCCTTCATTTTATTTATTTTTCTTGTCTCCTAAATTACTCACATACATGTGCAAAATTCAAAGACATTGACCCTTCATTTTTGTTGACCAAGGAGGCATGGCCTAATTCACATTTCCTTTATTTTTTTATTACTTGGTTGAATAATTCAAAAACAAAGACCCTTCTCATTATAAAAGTACGGCATCAACCATTTCTCCTTTGTCCAACGTGTAGTAATCCAGCACTCCCTTGCTCTATTATTTCATTTGCTTCTCATTGCTTCACAAAATTATTCACTTCCAGCTATATAAACACATGTTCCAAGAGTATGAAAATCAAGACAATTATTTTCTTCTTGACTTGATTTATTCTTAGTGTTGATTATTGTTGGATTAATGGTAATTTATTCAAAGAACCTTACCCACGATTCTTTTTAATTGGCCTATATGCACAAACATTCTAAATTAACTTTTTGAAAAGAAACATGACAGGGGTTTGGAGCTCTGTTTGGAGTCCAAAATTTAGGCTGCTAGAGAAAAATTTTACTGGGAACAATTGGGAATGAATTTGAGGACATGGGATATCATTTTTGAAAGACCAATGTGTTACCTTTATCCTGTAAAAAATTCCAGCTCAAAACAAGTTTGGGAAGTGTTAGAAAATTTAATTTCTTTGAACCATGTTCACTGGAAAAGTCAAATTTGGCATTGTCAACTTGTAAGAATTTTAGAAAATTCTCTAGATGTCTATTTTACAATTGGGATACCATTTTGAAAAATAGGATTCAAGAGCTTTATTCTATATAAAAAGTTTTTAATTCCGAGGTCATTTGCTACAATCAGTGAGAGCTCACATTAAGTATTTCCAAAGAGAAATTGACCTTATTTGGTCAATTTGGTTAATATGATAGAATTATTGGATTGGTGATGTTTGTTTATTGAGGTGTAAAATTTTGTAAGGAAGTTGATAGGTAATATCCATTGACCCATTCTATTTCATTTTAAGTTCCAAGGATGTGAATCTTGAGTATTTAATATTTGAAATATGTTTTGTGTGATACATTCTTTTGACTGTAGGATGGATCTTGTAATCATATTGTTTATCTCTATGATGTACTCACAAGTAAGTTTATTTATGAGAAAAAGACTTTGTTGTTGTGGTTAAAGATTGTGGATTGTTGAGATGTATTTGGATACTTAAGTCAGGCCATTGGAGATGGCAGGTATGGAGGTACCGTATCAAAGACTGTAAGGGACTCCAAATATGTTTTACCGCTGGAATACGGTGGGTGTACAGTTAGTGCACAGAAATATTCCGAATGTTATATTTACAAATATGTTTTGCCGCTGGAATACAGTGGATGCACAGAAATATTCCGAATGTTATATTTGCACAGTTGGTGCATAGGTGTGCACAATTGGTGCACAGACATATGAGTAGGCACGTAAGTTAAGGGTGCTTGGAGGGCTCTCAACCTAGTGCTGGGGATTTTCGTGGTGGCTAACGGGAATGGACCTATAGAATAGACGAGTGGGTGAATCCCTATAGATGTAAGGTCTTGCAAACCTACAGAGGTAAGCCACTATAGCACTTGTCTATTTTCGATAAAATCACACTTTTCCCGTAGGGTCAGCTAAAGGGACTCCCTGAATGGTCAGAATGTACAGACTATGGTAGGGGATGGGGCCTATGAAGGACCGCTCATATGATGTTGAAACTCCATGGAGTAGAGTCAGTCTTGTTGACTAAGGTTGTCTAGTGGCTTATGTTGTACATCACCTTGTGATGATGGTTGTTGGTGGTTGTATTATGTTGAGATTGTGACTTTTGTTGAATGGATATAATTCATTAGATCTGATGATTCATGGTAGTAATTGGTAATAGAGCTATGTTGTTATTGATTATGTTGAGGATTTATGTTATAACTATGTCGTATGAATTAGTTGAGATGGTTGAACCATGATGGTGTTGTTTATTGGTGTTTATTGATGAACTAAGTTTTGATATAAGTTTATGAACTAAGTTTTGTGTAGAGTTTTCAGTTATTATGTATAGTATTATATTGAAGTATACAAAGTTTGGTTCTCTTTCTATTCCTTAATAATTTGGAAATTTACTTATGTATTTATATGCATAGTTTTGTTTGGTAAGCTTACCCTTGCGTTGTTTGCACTTGTGGTTTGTGCCTGTGATGATCTCGGACGTCGTATTCGAGGGAGCAGATGGTTTTCCAGGTGGATTCTTCCTCTTGGAGATTTATTAGATGGAGTGTAGATACCCAATTTTGTCCGGACAACCTAAAAAATAAATGAAAAAAAATGAGAAAATTGAAAAAGAAAATAGAAAAAAAAACAAAAAAAATTAGCACAAAAAAAAAGAAAAAAATAATCTTAATCTTGTTTCTTTTCCGTCCTAATTTGCAACTCAATTATATTTATAAAAGTAAGAAAATACAAAAATAATATAAAATAAAAAGATACCAAAACGTTTCAGATTAAAAAAAAAAAAGAAAGGAAATCACAATACAACCAGCGCTGTCTTGAGCTATTTCCAGGATGCTTCCAGGTCCTCTTTTTCGTTGCTCCCTGCACCTCCCTTTTTTGGTGCAAGCACTCCAGCTTTGCAGGCACTTTCTCCTAAGACACTAATCACGTCCCTGAACCTGCACCTCATAGACAAACACGTTCAAACAAAATCAATTAAAGAGGTGAGACAAACTAATGCTACAAAAAGAAGGTTTGAGTTCTGAATGTGAAAAGGGAAGCAAGAAATTAAATAAAAGAGGAAGGAAGCAACTCTTTGACGAAAAAACAAACTTTTGAATCTTTCTCATGCATTCTGGGGCAACTCTCTTCTTGCCAATAAAAGACCCCTCACCTCTCAATATATCGGGGAGGGATACAACACAAGGGGGGACACCTTCTGGACCCTCTCAAAAACCAAACTCAGCCCTTCCTACTCTGAGGAAGACTCTCTGAATCTTTGTCACCATCACAATTCTCTCACAACTACACGGACCCTCTTGCCTTTTCTTTTTTTCGTCTCTCTTAGTTTTTCATTACCTTACTAGAAGAGCATGGCAGGCATGGCATATGAACCTCCATGAACAGACATCCATCCTCACCACCCACAATATTCCTGCACAGTACACTTTTTCACACTCAAGATCTCTACCCATTTCCACCCTCCATAAACCACACCCCAACATTCTCACCAACTCCGGAGGAACCTCTCAACATGCACTTTCATCTCTGAACTTCCCAGCAAACATCAAGCTCTTGAACGCATACACCAGAGGCCATAAATAACGATGCCACCACAGGTCTCCTTCGCTGCATTTTTTTTTAACTTTTTGTTGTTTTATTATGTTGCTTTACTTCTTGTTATTGTTCCATAATGCTGAATGTGGCAAGCCGAGATGGTCTTGTGGGTGCTGCACTAATGCAGTTCATGTTCAAGTTTCAATACTTTGTTTCTAATATCTCGCTGCTAACTTTTTTTTTCTTCCTATTCATGTATTTATATTTTTCCTTGTTTATCACGTTCAGTTAATGTGTCATTATACTTTGTTTACATGGTTCTTTTCTTTTCCATTATCCCTATTATTATTTCAATGTGTTTTGGCATAGGCCTTATTTGTTTAAAGTGAATATGTGATGGTGCATTAAGAAATCTAAATAACGTCGCATGAAGCTTTTGTCTATAGGTTATTTCTAAGTTAATAATAATAATAATAAATAAAAATGTAAAGATTTAGTAATAGTCACTTTGGATGCACTTCTGATTTGATTATTGCGAAAACCATTAAAAGTTAATGATAATCACCTTAGATACACTTCCGATTTGATTATCATGAAAGCTTTTAAGTTAAAAATTAAAAATATAATAAAGGTTTAACAATAGCCACTTGGGATGCACTTCTAATTTGGTTATTGTGAAAGTCATTAAAAGTTAATGATAATCACTTTGGGTGCACTTCTAATTTGGTTATCATGAAAGCTTTTAATTTAAAATAAAAAAAATTAAAAAGATAAAAAACGATAAAAAATATCAACACACAAATATTTTCTACGAAGAACTACGTGACTCTGAATTCTCCATTGCACCTGGAGATACGTAAGAGCAGGAAACCACTCCTGTCAAGCTAAAAAGATAAAAAAAAATATATGTAATTTGAAAAGACAAAAAAAAAACAATAATTTTTTTATTATAATAATTAATGACTTTCTTTTTAATAATAAAGTTCTCTTGTTAAAAAAATACTAATATCAATAAATAAAATATTCAAAAATATTCTTGTTTGTTTTGAGGGGTAAAATAAGTAATTTTAAAGTTATTCAAATTTGCACATTTAATTAGAGGTAACCGTTTTAGGACGGACGTCGTAGGGTGCTAATACCTTCCCTACGCGTAATTGACTCCCGAACCCAAAATCTGGTTTCAAGACCATTTTTTCCTTTAAAGATTTTTCCGTAATTTTTCTTAATAAACTATGGTGGCGACTCCTCTGTTTTTAATTTATTTTTCGCCGTCCCGCCGCGACCCCGGTTGTGACAGATGGCGACTCCACTGGGGACATTTAGAGAGTCAAGCCTAACATAATTAAATGTGCAAAATTGATAACTTTTTCTTTGTTTATTTCACCCCTCATTTGTTTGTTTTATTTACTTGTTTGTTTGATTATTTGCTCTAGCTTATTGGTTTCTTTACTTTTTTTTGTTGTAGTCATTAATCATTGTAAATATGTTTGTTTGAATTCAATCCCAGGGTAGAACACATGTTTTTATATTGTATATATTTATTTATTATTTGTTTTGTAGATGGCCCATTCACACACTACACTTACACTTTTCACACACCTTCGAGTGGGGTCCTATACCCGGGCCTGAGTGTAACCTAGGGAGTGAGAGACAATTAGTGATACCATTTTGGATGTACTTCTAATCTGGTTATCATGAAAGTCTCATCTAGAGCGTGACTTTTTCGTGGATGCCCACACTTTGGATGCACTTTCGATTTGTGGTCACATTCTGAAATAAGTATTAAGCTCTAGAAACCAAAAGGCTTTTAGAAATAGAATGACCACCCATTGGTGGGACTCACTTATTAGAAAAGCCACTAGACTTCATAGGGTAAGAGATCACTCATTCTTAGGTGTACCTATTCAAGACACTATGGGGCATCCTAGTTCATTCTTTTCATTTTCTTTGCATCCTTGTTTTCCTTTTTTTTTTTTTTTGAGCATGCATTCTACCTAAAAAAAAAATCATCATTTCATCTAAAAAAAAAGAGGAAAAGAAAAAATAGGATCATGTTTGCATTTACATCATGCATAGCATTCACTTGTAACTTTTCTTTTTCATGCATCACATCTCATCTTACATTATCGTCATTTAGCATATTCTCATTGCATTCATTCCATAAAAGAAAATTTCACATTCTCATTTCATGCACCATTTGTTTTTTTTTTTGTAAAATAAATAAATCATTGCATCTCATTTCTCCATTCATTCTCTCAAAATAAAAAATGATCATCTTAGCACATTGACTCATTTCATCTCACATTTTTTTCTTCTCATTATCAAAATGAAAAAATAGACATGCATTTTTGCATTCATGCATTTTTACTATGCATATTGAACATTCATGCATTTTGCATAATTAAAATAATTGTGTCATCTCACATCTTCAATATTAGCATATGCATACTCATCATCCTGACATTCATATTTCATTGCACATTTTGCATACTAGCATCACCATTGAAAAAATAAGTAAAATTTATTGTATATAATTGCATAAAAAATTCAAGCATTTGTTCGTTAAGCATTTCATCATGAAAAATCACAAAAAAAAAAGATTCTATGTTATATACATCCACCTTGCATCACAAAAAAAATGTGTAGATCTAATAGAATTTCACCCTTGCATGTGCATATATCATCTCATTTGGTGCGTTTTGCATTACATCTCATCCATGCATAAAATAAAAATCTCATTGATTGCTCATTCACATCATCCCAGTATAAAAATAGTAAAAAATTTGCATTTGTCATATAGGCAAGAAACATGTTGCACAATAATTCTTAATCTTTTCTAGCATGCATTTCATTCACATTGCGTCACAGCAAATAAGCATCAAATAAGAAAAAATAAACAAAGATTTCAAGCATTTCTCTTACAAGTAGATTCATCATGACATTAATAAAAAAAATAATGATTTCATTTTGCATGCATCCTGCATCACATAAAAAGCCAAAAACAAATATTTAGGGCATAGTCTTCTCATGTATGACATGTTAGTTTGTACCATCTAAGTAGTCTTTCATCATTGCATATGTGTATTGGTCATCATTTTGTTTGACACATTTTGTTAGAAACTACATTTCATCCATGCATATCATCATAAAATAATATATCTCATTGAATAAAAAAGAAAGAAAAAGGGGGAAAGCTTTTGAATTGATTGTTTCTCATGAAAAGTAAAAAAATTCTCAAGTCACAAATTCATGCAATCTTGTCATGCATAGGAGAAGTTAGATACTTAAAAAGAAAAGAAGAAAAAAAAGGAGAAAAATGGAAAAAACGGAAAAAAAAATGAGAGAGATGGTTATTTGTTATAACCCATTTTCAACTTTGGGAAGAGCTTTTTGTAATAAGAAGTCCTTGGGTACCTTAATGGTCTAATATTTTAATTGATGTAATTGTTTTGTCAAGTCTAGTTGTAAAAAAAGTGTTAACTTATTTGAAGCATTCATTTAATAGATTTACATAGCATGTTGTGTTTTTCAATTTCTTAACCTTCACCTTTTCCACTCCCTTTTCCATCTAAATCACTCCAAAAGGGGTTGTTCCCATAATACTTGAGAAAACTTCTGAATGATTCCCAATTGAGAGGCTTTGAAAAATAATGACAATTTTGAAATTTCACACTTGGCAAATTTATCAAAGTTTTGGGTACTTACCCACTTATTTGCCCAAAGTTTCCCCCAAACTAGCCTTTTGAGCCAAAAAAAACAAAAACAAAAAAAAATTGAAAATAAAAAATAAATGAAAAGTCCGTTAGGCTGAAAACCCGTAAGGACGGTCTAAGCAAAAGTTAGGACAACACAAAAAAGAGAGAAAGAGCAGCATGCAATTAATCAAAATTTGTCTTGGGATTAAATTTCTGAAAACAAGCAATCATGATTTGAAATGACGTATGACCATTTTTTTTTATTCCAAAAAAAAAAACAAACAAACAAACAAATTATCCCTCGCTACCCAATTTGAGCATAAAAAAAAAACTTCAAATTACCCCACGCAAGGATCACTCTTATATTGAGGGGCAATGTAGTGCTTACATTGAGTCTACTTAACCTATGTTTTAGTCAAAGCAACAAGTGGTGACAAAATTGTCTGACAAAAAAAAACGAAAAAAGAAGATAGAAAGGAAAAAAAAAAGAAGGAAAGAAGTTGAGAAAAGAAAATAGAATTGTGAGAATAAATACTTGATGCAGCACTACATTGAATATCCTTGTTTCAAATAAAACCTTCAAACACTTATTTGAGCCTTACATATCCTTTCTTTTCATAACCCTTTAGACACTAGTCATGTTTCAAGCCCAATAAAGTCCATATTGATCAAAGATTGACTGCTCTTATTTTCTTGAATTTCAATCCTAAGACAAAATCATTATTGTCAATATGCTTGCTTAAATACAAAAAAGAAGAAACAAAAAAAAAAGAGAAGAAGAAACAAAAAAGAAAAAAGAAAAATGCTCATAAGGCTTGTCCATCCAAATGCTAGGAGGAAATCTCCTGCAATTCAAAAAGCAATGACTGTCATGCTCTACTCATGGGAATCATTCAAAAAGAACAAAGAAAGCTAAACCGGGGCAATTTATCTCCCTAAGTTTAGACTGGAGCAACCCCTTCCATTCCTGTTTCATCGTTTTGACTTCACCACTTCAAACTGGGGCAATCCCTTCCATCATTGTCGCCTCCTCTAACCCTACCCTTTAAGCCTAAATTAGAGGAATTACTTCACAACTCATTCCATCTTTGCTTCACTGGTCTTATCCCTCAAAAGCAAAAGTGGGGCAGTGGTTTCACCTTTCATTTTACCACCATGATCTTAAACTAGGGCAATTGTCCAATCCTTCATCCTATCCCTGCTCCCCTTTTTATCATAAACTAGGGAAATCCATCCCTATCTAACATTTAACACCCGACTGGGGTAATTGTTCAATCCTTCAATCCATCCCCCTCTGACTTTAATCACACGTGACTCCAAACTGGGGCAAGCTCATAATTCCTAGATTGGGGGCAACCACCAATCTTACCTTCCATCTCCTATTAGTAATTCCTCCAAAGAAAAAAAAAAGAACCCTAAAATAGTCATGCATGTTGATTAAATAATGCTTCAAACAAAGATAACAAGCTTTGGGCAATCCCTCAATCCCGGTTGCGACATGGAGTGAGCATGGGATTGAATATGCAATCTCTTCCTTCTTTCCTTTGTTTAGTCTTTTGTATAGAATGGACCAGCGTAGGGCTTTTATGTGGTTACCTTGTAAGAGAAGTATGTACATGTGGTTTATGTTTTAAGTTTTGAATTGTATCTTTGTTGGCTTTGAAATTGAGAAAAGTTTATAAGGTATTTTCATAAATAAACCAATAAAAGTTTTGATTTTTTTTAAATTGAATAAAATGAAATCCCTTGTTGATAGTTATGTAACGAAGGCGGGTCGTTACAAATTATGCTTTCAAAACTTTAAACATGAAAATAAGATTAAATAAATAATTTCTATCATTAAAGTTACTTACTTCAAATTATAAAAATCAAATATTTTTCTCCTGCTAAAGTATTGTAGTCTTATACCTTTTGTATAATTTATATTGTTATATGTGTTCTATTATTATATTTTTTAACTGTTAATTAAATTTAATATACTAATTTTAATATTATAATTTAATTTAATTTTATAGTTGCCCCCTCAAAGAAAACTTGTAACTCCGCCCCTGTTTGTATGTAATATATATATATATATATATATATATATATATATAAATTTAATAAAAATATTAATAATAATCATGTAATTATTAGTCTTTTTAAAAAAATGTTTGCATCAAAAAAGAAAAAAAAAATACCATATTTAAACTTCTAGATTACAATTAAAAAATTTATGATGAATACAAAAATAAAATAATGCTAAAATAATAGCATTGTAAATTATATTTTATTTAGGCTAATAACTAATAAACTCGTAATTCTTTTCTAATAATTTGAAGTTGGTTTAGTTCATTTTTAGTCATACTTTGATGTGACATTTAAGCATTCTTGAATTTGAATTAGATTAAAAATTGATAAATATTAATTTAAAACTTTTGATGATTTATTTACAAATTATATTATTTTTTAATTGATTACTTTGTTTATACAACTTTATAATTTATTTGTGATATTTTGAGAATGAATCATTTTAAGTAGAATTTGATTTGATTTAACTCAATTCTTTATTTATAGAATTAATGTTAAAATTAATTAATGAGAACAATATTAAAAGCATCTAAAAAATTACATCTAAAAAGAGGTTAAAAATAAACAAAATTTGCATTGATATGTGATACGATTCACACCGGCGAACAATAATAAAAACATCAAAAAAGTTAAATCTAAGTTTTATCTATAATAAAATTAATTAATAGAATGATTTATTAATATTATAGGCACAATGTAATTTGATTTAAGTAATTATTAATTACATAACTATTAATTTGTATATTGATTCAAGTCAATATTTAATTTTATATATTAATTGAAATACTTAAATTAAATTTGTTATCAAGTAAAAAAAATAGATTATAAAAATTCTTACTTGAAATTATTTTAACTTATTAGTGAAAAATTATATTCATTTAGTATTTGTCACATGACATTAACTTAATAGTAAAAAAAATATTTTGTATAATAAATAATATTTTTTTTGAGAAAAGTGATTGAATATAATGACAACGCTTGGTTTAGGATCTAAAAATTGAGTAAGGATGCTTTTTTAAGCCTTGTTTCATCTCCAAATGTGTAAACTATAAAAAAAAATGTTAGCAAGTAAAGTTTAAATATCATATGTTGGATAAAAATATATTAAAATAATCATAAAAAGATATATGAACTTTACTTAAATGAAAAGGACAATTCAAAAGAAAAATGATTAAAAGATAAAATGTATGAAGAAAAACAAAGAAATAAATACAACTGGTAAACAAAAAATATATAAACAAAAATTATAAAAGAAAAATAAAATAAAGACTAAACCTTATTTTAATGATATAGTGAAGAAACCCTCATATATTCTTCTATAAAACCCCTCATTTAAAGTGAAGAAACGGAAAAATAATGTCAGCAAACAAATATTCAATAATAACTATTAGGCAAAATATGTAAAAGTATTCAAATAAATTTGAAAATGATAAATACTTACTTTAAAGAAAGATTAAAATTTTGATGGATATGTGGTTTTTGCCGGTATTTATCCTACCATTGAAACTGAATACAAGGAACAGAAATATGGTAGCAATTGACTATTAAAAAATAAACGATTATAATGAAAAGCAACAACACGTCTGCATTTATAGATAAGTTGATATCTAATCTTGCAAGATTTTTTAAATTTGAATTTACTATAAATTTAAATAAGAATATAACTTGTATTATCAATTATTTTGAATCAGAATATATTTTAAGTTATTAATTTGAACGTTCAAATCATAACAAAATAATTGTTATAATTACCTTAATTAATATAATTATATATATTTTTATAAATTAAAAATGGAAAAAAATGATTATTTGATAATTGATTACTGTAATCATAAAACGATATTACATTAAATACTAATAAAATCTTGAATAAAATAAAAGATATCTATTATATTTATTATTATAAACATAATTCATTAATAGAATAATAAATTAATTTTTTCAAGTTAATACCATTCTAAGTTTATCAATATGTGTTGTTATTGGAATAAAATATCTAATTAGTAAATACTAATATAATCGCCAGTAGAATATTTAGGTTTATTTTATTCTATCTAATATTAAATGTTAATAAAATAGAATATTTATTAGTAAATACTAATAGAATTGTGAATTACTTGATAATTGATTACTGTAATTATAAAAAATATTTCATAAAATTTAATAATTTGATATTACACATATTCATAAACATAAAATGATATTACATTAAATACTAATAAAATCATGAATAAAAAAAAAGATATCTATTATATTTATTATTATAAACATAATTCATTAATATAATAATAAATTAATTATTTTAAGGTAATACCATTCTAAGTTTATCAATATGTGTTGTTATTGGAATAAAATATCTAATTAGTAAATACTAATATAATCACCAATAGAATATTTAGGTTTATTCTATCTAATATTACATGTTAATAAAATAAAATATTTATTAGTAAATACTAATAGAAATGTGAAAAAAATATTTATTATTAAATACTAATAGAATTGTGATATTTACAATCAACAAGATAAGATCATACAACCGTATTGTAATTGTAATATTTACAATTAATATCAAAATATTTTAATATAAAAAATTTAAATTGCGATTTTTTGTGGTTAATCAAAAAATTTAATATCACAAAAAGAGATATATTGTTAGCTAAAATTAAAAAAAAAAACACAAAAGGAGGAATGAAATAAATTGAACATTATTTTTTGTAGTATATTACTATTATTAAATATAATAGAATCATTAATAGAAAAAAAAACATTTATTATTATAATTGATATTGATGATTGATTGATTACTTTAATAATTAAAATATTAAAATAGATATATGAAAATATTAAAATGTCACCAGAACGTGACATGTTTACTGACAATCCTAGTCAGCAACTGTGTTTTATATAATATATAGATATAGATATAGATAGATAGATATAAGAATAAATGATTTTTTTTAATATTTTGCATAATGAAGAGATGCTCCTTTTATCTTAGAAAAAGTGTGTTTAAGAGTGAATTTAAATAAATAACTTAAAGGTATAAATATATTTCTAGTCCCTCAATTTTAGAGTAAGTTTGTTTTTATCTTTCAAATTTAAAATTGATTTTTTAGTCTTTGTTTGAAAAAAAAATATTTTAGTCCCTATGCCCAAATGACCTCTGCTCAAACATTGGCAAAATGAATATCAAAGCAAACATGTGGTAGGATGTTCGATAATATCAATAAAAGAGGAGTGATCATTTCTCTAAATGCAAAATCAAAGTGATTTATCATGTAAGAGACACTTTTTTTTTTTATCAGTAAAGAAAACTATATTAATAAAGGTACCAAGGGTACCAAATATCAAAATACAAGTAAGATCAAAGAAAGGTTAAATTGTATTTATATGAAGCACTACATATAAATACCCTTTAACCTCGAAGGCCCGAATATAACAAGTCCTACCAACAGAATGTGAACCTCCCGACAACTCTCAAAATGAGAACAATACATGTAAGAGACACGTAATTCATTAGCCATGTAAGTAATGTTTTTAACGATGTTTAGGCAAATAGATTAAAACTTGTTTTTTCAAATTACAGAAACTAAAAAGATCAATTTTAAAATTTTAAATTACTAACAAAAAACAAATTTTGAGGAACTAAAAACATATTTAAGCTTGACTTAAATAAATGTTTCTATATTTTTATTATATAAATACCATAAATTTAACTACAAAGTTTATTAGAATAAATAATAATAATAATAAATTATATGAAAACGGATTAAATTAAATTTAAAAACATAAAATTCATAAATTATTTTTATAATTTCAAGTAAACTTAGCATAAACTCTTTTAATAAGAGTAGAATTTATGCGGAGGACTGCTCCCAACTTATTAGCCAACAATTTGGGATAGGACTACTACTTAACGATGGGCACCCATCATTAACGAATCCATCAACCAAAAGGGACCAAAAAAAAAAATCAACGAATCCTACTTTTGAAAAAAGGTTATTTTGTTTATTCCTTATTTTTATATGAACGTTGCAGAATAAAAGTAGGACCATTCTCTCCCACATTAATAAATTATCCATTTTTAATAAATTTAATTTAAACATCACATTATCCAACTTTTGAGTGACATGTTGTTGGGTTCCTAATTGTAGACAAACAAATTTATTAGAATATAGAATATTAGTATCACTAGGATTGGCTATATAAGCCATATTTGTACCCATATAATCTGATTTTTCTTATTTGAATAAATCCAATTTTCACTTTTATCCCTTTTTCTCTTTTCTCCACCTCTAAGCCATGATTTCTAACATGGTATGAGAGCGATACCATCCGCCATAGATATTTTTCCGCTGCTTCTTCTTCATTCTTTCTTCTTCTTTTATCTTTCATTTTTCCAATTTCTCAAAATCACAGAACCCTCACTCAACTTCAACATTCTAATCGTATATCTTCGTTTCCATTTTTTTTTGCTCATCTTCTTTCTCATTTTTCAGAGCTTTCGTTCATTTCTTTTTCGTTCTTTCTTCATTGCTACAACATCTTCGTCAAATTGAAGTTTCAATTTCAGATCTGTCTCGATGTGCCTCGCTCTCTCTCAACTACATTTCAGTTTCTATGAATCTTGATTTCTTCTCCCTCACTTTTGCAATCGAAGATTCCTTTCGTTGTGTTTGTTTTGCAATGGCATCCACCACCGATGCCGACGCGATATTGCGATTCTATTTAGTGATGATATGTGGTGTTGTGCGAGACCAGATTTTGGTTTGATGATGTGCTATTTTTGCTCACAAGTTGTTTTTTGTGTTCATTGTGTTGGAGTTCTTGGTGGAAGAAGATTCAGCTTAGAGATCTCTTTACTATTCAGTGGTTTTTTGCTCAATTTGTTTCTCTCTCCTGCACAACAGTTGTTTGATGATTTGCTCCTTTGATGATTTCGTTGTTATTCAGCTTGGCTTTGGAGATAAGTTTTGTGTAATTTCTTGCATGTTGCCATTGAAATTGTTAGTGGTTTAGTGTGTTGAAAGCATGCACACCAAGTGTTTGCTGTTTTGCTTCATTGAGATGTTTTGCTTCTGTCTTGAGTGGTTAAGCATGTTTAGCTTCTGCTCTTGATGGTTAAGCTTGGTTGCTTCTGCCCTTGATGGTTAAGCTTGGTTGCTTCTACCTTATGGTGGTTAAGCATTTTTCATTGATTTGTGCTTCTGCCAAGTGGTTAAACTTTGAGGTATAGTTTCTACTTGGTGGTTAAGCCTTTGCCTTGTGCCTTTGATAGTTTTAGCTTCTGCCATTTATGGTGGTTAAGCATTGGGATTCTGGTTTCAGCTTCTGTCTTAAGTCTTAAGTGGTTTACTCTTCATGGTTAAGCTTTGCTTGCCTAATTTGGCACTTGATAGTTGTTTCCAATATTGGGATTATTGATTATGTTGGAGTGAGTGTTGTTGAGACGCTGGAAGAAGTTCAAAGGGGCCCAGAAGTAGGTCGAAGACTTCTAGGAGTTATGCACCTCGGCCGCTGCCACTTTCATTACAGCTTATATTTTTCTTGTTTAGTCAATGTGATTACAGCTTATATTTTTCTTGTACTTTTCATTACTTTGTTGCATTGTATTTCCTCTATCTTTGATTGTATTACTCATCCCAAGCTCGAAATGCTAATTTGCACTTCCAGCTTGCGGGTGGCTATTAGAATATAGAATATTAGTATCACTAGGATTGGCTATATAAGCCACATTTGTACCCATATAATCTGATTTTTCTCATTTGAGTAAATTCAATTTTCACTTTTATCCCTTTCTCTCTTTTCTCCACCTCTGAGCCATGATTTCTAACAAAATTCATCTTGGAAAATAGAGACTGAAACCCTCTCTTCGTTGGTCTAGATCAACACAAGATAAATTCAAGTTTAACTTGCTTGGGAATTATGTTATATCCCAAGTATGTTCTTCGACTGAATTTTTGAATTGTTTTGGTTTTAAAGTATGTTCTCAATTCTTTATTGATTGAGATTCGAAGTGTGTAGATAGTTTTTTTTTTTAAGTCAGAAGAGTAATTTTATTAAGCCAAAGCAGCGTTAGATAAAGCATTCACATCAGATTGAATAAGATAAATTCGAAGTGTGTAGATAGTAGTTTTTTTATTTCGACATGACTAAGATATTATGAATGGGGTGATATCTATACAATGCACTTCAACACTTAAATCAATAACAGTGTTATAAAAATTGGTCTAGTGATCGACTTGGTTAGTACTGAGTTATTGGATCAATGATTGAACCAATATATCACTAATTAAATTATATGATCCATTGAAATTTCATACCATGTATTAAAAAAAGCCAAAAAAACCGTTACAAAAAAAAAAGCCAAAAAGTATGACAAATTAAAATTAAAACATATTTGGTACGTTTGGATACGCTATTTAATATATAAATTAGTATCATACCAATAGCTTTTTTCATCAAGCTAAAATTATAATTTACACAAAATAAAATATCATAAAGATTATAAATATTAAATATTATTTTAATTGTTTTTAAAAATTATTTGAATTATTATTAAAAATTAATTCTTATAAAATGATTAACAAAAAAAATTATTTGTTGACAATTAAATTTAATATTTTTATTTGAATTATATTATCTATTTTTATTTAAATAAATACATTAATTAAGATAATTTTTCAATTACAAGTTATTGAATAGATTGATGATAATTGACTCGTTGTTATCATTTTTAAAATTAAAATCTCAGTTACCCATCCATGGAACCAAAATCAATTAAAATCTCAACACCTATCCTTTTGAATATTTTATTGAAACCAATATTTTAAAGAAAACAAAAACCTTTCATCTTCGTTCTTCTTGCAGTCTTGGTTTCCAATCTTCCTTTTCAATATTTGGTCCAACTTTTACGAGAACTCTGCATTCTTTGTCAACAAATTCATACGAAGTTGGTCTGAGTCGCAGGGCTCAGGTGCGATGTGCGGCGGTGCGGTGTGGGTTCGTGAGAAATGAGAGAACTGAGACGAAATTGAAGAAAGACAAACGTAGAACGCACCGTTTCGTTTTTAATTATTAATAATTATTTTTTTAAAAATAGTTAAATTTAATTTATAAATAAAAATGTAAAAGATTATTAAAAGAGATAAAAGATTAAAAAAAATCTTAAAAATGATATTGTTGAAGTCTTGAAAAATAATACCTAAAAATACCATCATTTAAAATAATTATTCTAATTTATATATGTAGAAGATAGAAAATATAATTTATATATTCAAAAGTATTTATTTATTATAAATTTTAATTATATAAAATAAATATTTATGATATATATTACATAGACAAAAATACTAATTTATCATATTTCAAAACATGATCTCCTATTTTGTGGGGAATTATGTTCTTTCACTAGACTTATTTCCCATCATCAACTTATTATGAATTATATTAGTATACAGTTTCATTAGTATAAAAATAAATACATATTACCAGTATAAATTTATAATATCTATCTTAACATTTAACTTTTATATAAAAGATTATATCAATAAAAATAGGGAAAAGAGCATGGAAGCACTTGAACTTTTACAGTTTTGCAAATAGACACCATAAACTCTTATTTTATCTTAATTAATACTTAAACTTTTCTCATTATTTTAATAAGACCTTCCGTTAACTTCTTGTTAAATATTTAACAGAATTAATTTGTACCATTGATTTTAAGTGAGTGTCAACCCTTTATTATTTTTGTATTTAAAATATTAAAATCAATCTGTACAGTTAGGGATGCTTGAGGAGTCCCCGTTCCCTTTCCTAATCTTGTCTATGGTTCTGGTTGCTAACAAATACGACCCCGTCTCAACAATGCAACCTGTGTAACATCCCTAATTTACGGACCTTAGAAATAAATAATAAAGAGACATCTTTTATGGAATAACCTTTATATTTAATGGTTAAAGGATACCCTTAGGTATTATTAATAATAGTTACCTTTTTTATAGGAGTTGTCAGGAATGAGATAATAGGATCTAGATGGGGAGCCAAGGCCCAAGGTGAGTTGAGGCCCACTTAGCCCACACACACCACACACTTTATATAGATGAGAGAAGGGAGTGTTAGAGAGAGAGAGAGAGAGAGAGAAAGAAAAGGAAAGGTAGAGAGAAGGAAGAGAAAAGGAGAAGAAGAAGGAGATGGAGTAGAGATCTGAAGATCCAGTGCCCGGAGTTCATCTCTACGTGTCCCGGGAGGTGAGTGTTTCCCCCTAGTCCTTCCCTATCCCCTTGATTTGCATGTTTTCCCCCTTTTCTCTTTTGAACCTTAGGTTTGGAGATTTTGGGTTTTTGGTGATTATGTTTGATTAAGGGGGTTTTCGGGTAAATCAATCGGTTGGAAATGTAATAGAAGTGTTTAGGGTTTGATTTGGATGCTTAGGTAGCCATTAATGGGGTTAAAAGCTTAGATTTTCGAAGAAATGTTGCTGCAGAATTTGTAGTTTTAGCTTAAGCTAAAATTTGTAGCTCAAGCTAAATTTCAATATAATTGGGTCTGCACGAATTTAGCTGAAGCTAATTTTTTTAGCTCAAGCTAAATTTCGATAGAATTGGGACTGCACAAATTTAGCTGAAGCTAAAATTTTTAGCTAAAGGTAACTTTTTGGCTTAAGCTAAATTTTCTAGCTTAAGCTAAATTTAGGCAGACTGTTTCATTTTACCTTGAATGCTTTGTTGAGAGTTTCCAAAATAATTCCAAGTGCATATAAAATTATGTTATGAGTTTTTATAATTCTAAGTTGATTATAAGTTGAAATCGTATTAATATGTGATTGTTTGAGATATGACAATCGAAAGAGAGAATGTCTTTATTGTTGAGATACATATGTTTAGATGAGATTACGATGTTTTGAGAAATTGAAATGGTATGTTGATGAGATGACGATATATGTGATGTGTATGTGAACTATGTGTTGGAACCATCCCTATATGTTAACGAGGAGTTAGCTATGTCCTTTGGAAAGATTTTTATAGAAAAATGGTATACTTGGGAGGGTGAGTTTCACGCCAGAACTCCAGCCCACTAAAGCAACCCGGGGGTCTCGCCTAGTGGGATATCTTCCCAAGCACCACCCCTATGTTTTGACTCCGAATGGCGTGTTGGAGTGTTGAGAACTACTTCCCAAGAGGTTTAGTGACTCTTTTAGTGTATAGGGGATGAATTGTTGTCGTGGTTAAGGATTGTGGATTGTTGAGATGTATTTGGACCCTTAAGTCAGGCTATAAAAGATGGCGGGTACGGAGGTATCGTATCTAAGACTGTAAGGGACTCCAAATATGTTTTATCGTTGGAATAGGTGGGTGCACACAGTTGGTGCACAGAAATATTCTAAATGTTGTATTTGTATAGTTGGTGCACAGACATATGAGTAGGCACGTAAGTTGAGGGTGCTTGGTTGACTCTCAACCTAGTGTTGGGGGTTTTCGTGGTGGCTAACGGGAATAGGCCTATAGAATAGACGAGTGGACGAATTGTAACACCCCAAGGGGTGTGTACTTTTTGCCTATTTAAATTACTAAATTCCAAAAATTTAGAATATAAGGATATCAAAGTTTACTGTGCGGAAAAATAAAACTTAAAACATATCTAATACAAGCTCTTGGCAATTATATGTCGTACAAAACATAACCAAAAGGGTACTTGAATATAAACTAACTCCCATACATTGGGAGATACAACACTATAATAATCTTCGCCCCAACAAGCAATTACATGCTCCAATCTCCTTCCATGAGGCATCCACCTGCTAAACCTATAAAAACATGAAACTAAAAGGGATGAGACATAATGTCTCAGTGAGTGCTCTAAGACTTTAGGTTGACTCTCTATTCTAGATATCCTTTTCTTAACTCTCATGGCTTCTCATTTCTTTTCTTGATACTCATACTCACAACTATAATCTCAACATCTCTTCCTTTATCCCCAAGCTAGACAAATCTATACATACACATAAACAGATTCCAATCAAGGAAAAGGAAAGAAACTAAACTTTATATACTTCGAAAATACTGTATATAATAACTATAAATCTATAAAAAGATACAGATTTATATTAAGTCATTTCATACATATACATCAATAAGACACCAATAGCCAACAACGTCAAATACAATCACCATAATACGTCAACCGTCATGAATCACATTTAAACATCATCACAACTGATGTACATCAGAAGTCAATATGCAACCTCAAACATCAAACACTGACTCTACTCCATGGAGTTTCGACACCATATGAGCAGCCCTGGTCTGTATATTCTGACCATTCAGGGAGTTCCTTGAGCTTACCCTACAGGAAAAGTGTGGATTTAATCGAATATAGACAACTGTGGGTATTGGCTTACCTCTGTAAGGTTTGCAAAACCTTACATCTATAGGAATTCGCCCACTTGGCTATTCTATAGGCCCACCTTTAGCCACCACGAAAATCCCCAGCATTAGGTTGAGAGTCCACCTGGACACCCTCAACTTACGTGCCTACTCATATGCTTGTGCACTAACTGTGCACATACAACATTTGGAATATTTCGGTGCACCAACTATGTGCACCCACTGTATTCCAGCGTCAAAACATATTTGGAGTCCCTTACAGTCTGAGATACGGCACCTCTGTACCCGTCATCTCCAATGGTCTAACTTAAGGGTCCAAATATATCTCAACAACATCAACAATCCTTAACCACTACAATAATCCATCCCCTATACACTAAAAGAGTCACTAAACCTATTGAGAAGTAGTTCTCAACGCTCCAATACGCCATTCAGAGTCAAACATAGGGGTGGTACTTGGGAAGATATCCCACTAGGCGAGACCCCTGGGTCATTTTAGTAGGCCGGAGTTCTGGCGCGAAACTCACCCTCCCAAGTATACCATTTTTCTATAAAAAATCTTCCCAAAGGACATAACTAACTTCTCTTTAACATATAGGGATGGTTCTAACACATAGTTCACATATATCGTCATCTCATCAAAACATGATTATTACAACAATATACCTTACAATAATATAAACACCTCAAAAACAACATAATCATCTTATAATTAAACATATTATATAAACATTTTAAAATCATATAAATAAAAAGGGGAAAAGTTTCAAAAGAATATCAATTAACCAAATTCTAGCCCGGCCGCACAAACTCTCGTGCTGAGCCAGAACCCCCATGCCCGGTCGCGCAAGCTCTCGTGCTGAGCCAGAGCCCCCATGCCTGGTCGCGCAAGCTTTCATGCTGAGCCAGAGCCCCCTTGGAGCTAAATACACATTCTGACACTCTCATGCCTGGCAGCACAAACTTTCGTACTGAGCTAGAGCTCTCCTGGAAATGAATACCGCTACTGACTCTTTCATGCCCGACAGCACAAACTTTCGTGCTGAGCCAGAGCTCTCCTGGAAATGAATATCGCTACTGACTCTCTCATGTCCGACAACACAAGCTCTGTCCTGCTGAGTATGAAAAACCCTGGAACTGAAAGTTCCATTCTGACTCCCTCTCGCCCAGCAGCACCAAAATTAGTGCTGGGCATGAGCGAAATAGGGGACTGTGAGCTGCGAGCTCCATGGCTATCAATGACTTACTCACTCCTCCTAACCCTATGCAAAGACTCACCCAAGCATACAAATCAAACCCTAAACACTTCTATTACATTTCCAACCGGTTGATTTACCCGAAAAACCTCTTAATCAAACAAAATCACCAAAAACCCAAAATCTCCAAACCTAAGGTTCAAAAGAGAAAAAGGGGAAAACATGTGAATCAAGAGGATAGGGAAGGATTAGGGAAAAACACTCACCTCCCGGGACACGTAGAGATGATCTCCGAGCACTTGGTCTTTAGATCTCTGCTCCATCTCCTTCTTCCTCTTCTCTCTACCTTTCTTTTTCTTTCTTTCTTTCTCTCTCTAACACTCCCTTCTCTCATCTATATAAAGTGTGTGGTGTGTGTGGGCTAAATGGGCCTTAGCTCACCTTGGGCCTTGGCTCCTTATCTAGATCCTATTATTTCATTCCTGACAACTCCTATTAAAAGGTAACTATTATTAATAATACCTAAGGGTATCCTTTAACCATTAAATATAAAGGCTATTCCTTAAAAATGTCTCTTTATTATTTATTTTTAAGGTCCGTAAATTAGGGATATTACACGAATCCCTATAGATGTAAGGTCTTGCAAACCTACAAAGGTAAGCCATTATAGCACTTGTCTATTTTCGATAAAACCACACTTTCCCTGTAGGGTCAGCTCAAGGGACTCCCATAATGGTCAGAATGTACAGACTATGGTAGGGGTTGGGGGCTATGAGGGACCGCTCATATGATGTTGAAACTCCATGGAGTAGAGTCAGTCTTGATGATTGAGGTTGTCTAATGGTTTATGATATACATCATTTTAGTGATGGATGTTGGTGTTTGTATTATGTTGTTGATGTTAGTTAAGGATTTATATTATGACTATGAGATGGGTGGCTCATGATGTTGTTGTCTATTGGTGGTTATTGATAAATAATATGAACTGAGTTTTTGTTATAAATTATGGTAATTATATATAGTATTTTCAAAGTATATAAAGTTTAGTTTCTTTTTTCCTTGATTGGAATCTGTTTATGTATATGTATAGATTGGTCCAGTTTAGGGATAATTGAAGAGATGTTGAGATTATAATTGTGAGTATGAGTATCAAGAAAAAAAAATGAGAAGTCATGAGAGTTAAGAAAAGGATATTTAGAATATAGAGTTAACCTAGAGTCTTTAGAGCACTCACTGAGACATTATGTCTCATCCCTTTTAGTTTCATATTTTTACAGGCTAAGCAGATGGACGAGCTCAAGGGAGAAGCTTGGAGTTGCTTGCATGAAAGAAGATAATTATAGTTTTGTATCTTCCAATGTATGGGAATTAGTTTATGTTCAAGTACCCTTTTTGGTTATGTTTTGTACAACACATAAGTGCCAAGAGCTTTGTATTAGATTTGTTTATGTAAGATATGTTTTAAGTTTTATTTTTTTCGCATAGTAGACTCTGATATCCTTATATTCTAAATTTTCAAAATTTAGTAATATAAATAGGCAAAAGGTAACACACCCCTTAGGGTATTACAGTATGAGTACTCAAGACTCTCCGTGCTCTCTTTCTGGGTGCCTTTATTTCTCGAAAAACTCCACGGGGCTGTAATTGCAAATGAAGGAGGAGGAATGCAAAGAAACCAATGACAACGATACAGAACAACAAGCGAACGAAGTGTTTAAACAAAACATCGTCGTCGGTATTCTAGGTGGGTGTGGACTTTGCAGCGAAACTAATTGGTGGGTAAGATGATGAAAGCGAGTGAGAGTGGGTTTTGTGGTGTTCGACGAGAGTTAGAGATGAATATTCGAGATGTGGATGACCGGACATGATTTTGTCATGACCGGACAAAACATCTAATTAATACTTTTTAATTTATGATTATTTTTTATATACAATGACGACCACAATGAAATTAACCCTAAGTTTTCATATACCTATTATAACCTATCATCACTATGTCTTTACTTTGATAATATATTTTCTTTTTGGATCTTTTAAGCTTTGTTTGTTAGCGAAGAATTCAAGAGGATGGGCGACAACGACGGAGATCTCTCTATTGGTTTGGCAGGAGTGATTCACAAGGGAGTTATTTTTGTGGAGGTGGGTCCTGCAAAACAAATTCATCACAATGCAAGTGGGTCCCACGAGAAAAAATGGTAGAGAGTGCCATTTTTACCTATTTAACCTTGTTGTTTTTATTTAAAAAACTTGACTACTATAACAAAAAGGGTATAAGAGTATTTTCATTCAAACCAACTAATTTTACTATTTTATTTCCACTATATTTCTCATATGTTTCTCTTAAACCAAATAACTCAACATTCAATTTTATTTATACTTTATTTATTCATTTTCAAATTTTTTTTTTATTTTCATCTACTTTATTTTTCTTCTCACAATCAAACATAGCGTTACCCAATTGAAATTGGGCTGGGCTGCTTAAATTTAAGGCAAGAAAGACCCAACACTCTACCATGAATCTCACGTAAATTACATTGTGTTGAAATTCGAACACAAATTGGGCCCAAAAAATAAATCTCGCGCAAGAAAAATTCCGCTCTTGGTAAAGTACGAACATATCATATGTTATAAAATTTTGGTTAAAAAGACAAAAAGAGGGATTTTTGTTGTGAAAAAATATCAATTTGATTACGTACTTACACGGTTACTGCAATTCTGGTTTCTGGAGCAAGAAAAAGAAACAAAATACAGGCCGCACTGATGCACCATCTTGTTAGTTGCTACTAAATTATTATAGACGTAACAAAAAAAAAAAAACTTTTATAGAGAACTTTTGGCTCAAAACTATTGTTTAGTTAAAATAAAGACTTTAATTACATTTTTTATCTCTTTTTTTTTTTACTTTGTTCAATTTTGTCCCACTATTAATTAAAGGATTAATCAAAAGGACATAAAAGACTACACTTAAGTTCTTTTAGAAATAATAGGACCCAATTGAACCTTTAATTAATAGTGTGATGAAATTGAACAAAATAAGTCTAAAATAAATGCAATCTAAATACCCACCTAAAATAACATGCCAAAGTTAAGCCATGTGTTTCACGTACATTTTCAAAATATATTGATATTGATTTTACTTAGACTTGATTAATTATGTTGAGAAACCACGGCGAAATCGAATCATTTATGATTTTATGTTTTATAGATTCCTCTACAAAATATATAATCAAATATTTCATCTGAAGACAACCAAATTAATGTCCGATGACAAAGATGTTGATCTGCATCACTTAGAAGACCCCAAAACGAGGTATTTTTATGTTCAAACATGGTAAGAGTTTCTCAGTCAAATGGGAATGTGGAACCATTCTCTGTCTTTGTCCCCAAAGACCTTTTATCTGTCTCATGCAGACATTTATGTGTGTGTATATATATGTCCTGCACCTTTGTGTATTGACAACAAGGTTATTGATTGATTCCAAAATTAAGAGGAAGAATTAAAAGGGTTAGAATTGTGAATATTCTACCATGGATGAAGCCAAGAGAATGGAAGAAGGGCTCAACACACCCCATAATGATTACCATAAGGGCGAGTTGAAACAAGAAATTGAAAAAACCAATGGTGATGGAGATTCCATTGAACATGACAGAGACACAAGGAGTACCCATGAGGGTGAGTCCGTTCAGCAAATAGTGGAGCAAGAGCAACCATTGGTGAAGCAAAAGACTAGGAGAGTTGCAACCCTCGATGCATTTAGGGGCCTCACCATTGTGGTTAGTGTACTACAAAGATATTTTAGCAAAGTTTTCTACATAGCTCTTAATTTCTTAAATAATCTATGGCTTTAAATTTTATGCACCGTCAGTTTATATGGTCAACTAATCAGAAATAATGATAGGTATGACTTGTAAGGTAGTTATTGTCAAAATCAATAAACTTATCATACATGATATTGTGATTAAATGACAGTGTAATATATTATATATTTTTGAAAAGGAAACAAGACTAAAAACTGTTGTATATAAATGTAATTGTGTTACCTATGTTATAAATGTGCAGCTGATGGTACTAGTAGACGATGCTGGTGGAGCTTATCCACGCATTGATCACTCCCCGTGGAATGGATGTACATTGGCTGATTTCGTTATGCCTTTCTTTCTTTTCATTGTTGGGGTTGCTATAGCCCTCGCACTAAAGGTATTACATGTTACTACTTAAGAGTTATATTCTTTGTTTTATGTGCAATTTCCATTTGTCTAGTTATTTATCTTGAAGAGGGTTGTTTTTTGAATTTTTCTCTGCATAGAAGTACTGTTATAAAATGTTATTTATAGTTGGCTCTTTTTATTACAACAAACTGTTTTATTTTGAATAAATTGTACAAAGATTTAATGAGATCAAGATTTGTCTGTTGCTCTCTTTCTCTCACTTCGTTATATCCTCTGTCATCAATGTATATACCAAGAACTAAAAAATAATTCATGGATGCATGAATTTTTCTGTGTTATTTATTCAAGCTATCTTTCTATAGTATATATAGCACTTTAGCTAGTAAGCATATAATGTATTAGCTCATTTATAATGTTTTGGTTGTAACTTGTGACAACACAGAGAATCCCAAAGGTTAAGGATGCTGTGAAGAAGATAATCCTTAGGACATTGAAACTTCTCTTCTGGGGTATACTTTTGCAAGGTAAACAAAACCCCTCTAGCTCACTGTTTTAATGTACATATTGTAGAAGATCAAACTCAAACTTGGCAACATAGATTATGAAAAACCATTTGCCAATAAATGAAACTTTGAAGGATTGTTATGGTTGCATATATTTAAATTTACAATTAATGTCACTTGGAAATTTCAGTAAGATGGTCTGATGGTCAATGCATATCATGCAAAACCATGTATGTATGTATTTATGTGTCAGAGCACTGATAAATTTGACTTGCAGGTGGATACTCTCATGCACCTGATGATCTCTCATATGGAGTTGACATGAGATTTATCCGATGGTGTGGCATTCTCCAGGTTTGGATCGAGTTTTATTAATATTAATACATGCAGACCAAGATTACATTATTAAATTCTCCACAACACAACTCAGTTCTATTGTGTATCTATGCAGAGAATAGCCCTTGTATACTGTGTTGTAGCTCTAATAGAGACATACACCACCAAGCTTAGACCCTCTACCTTGAAGCCAGGACACCTTTCCATTTTTACTGCCTATCGATGGCAATGGTGAGAAAAACAACACCACATTTCATTCTCATAACTGAAAAGTAAAAAGTAAACATTTTCCTGGACAAACCAATGTAAAATATTACAATAAAGATTGTGAAATAGGCTTTTGACTAATGGCACACACACGTGTTACATATGTAGGTTAGGGGGGTTTGTGGCATTTGTCATTTACATGGTCACAGCCTTCAGCCTCTACGTTCCAGATTGGAGTTTCGTGGATTATAACAGCGACGAACCAAAGAGATACACAGTACACAATCTCTCTCTCTATATATGTATTATTATGCACCTCGGTTCTAATAATTACTTGGAGACTAAGGTTTGTGTTCTTTTGTTGTTGCTACTTCCTCTTAATTACTAGGTCCAATGTGAAATGCGAGGACACCTAGGTCCTGCATGTAACGCGGTTGGTTATGTTGATAGACAAGTTTGGGGCGTTAATCATCTTTATTCCCAGCCAGTTTGGACACGCTTGAGGGTGAGTTTATAGTAGTACTAGTGACTAGTGAGTGACGACTACACATTTTAAGTTATAACATGTGATCCTTAATTTGTTCAATTATTTATCAAATCATTTATTTTAAATTGTTTCTATGTTGTTATATATTATTCTGACTGAAATGACTTTAATACTGCCCTTTTCTGGTTTTTTTTTTTCACCAAACGTTTTACAGGCATGCACACTCAGTTCTCCAGCTGAAGGCCATCTTCGTAAAGATGCTCCAGCTTGGTGTCGCGCTCCCTTTGAACCCGAAGGCTTGTTGAGGTTTTATTTCGAAATAGATATTAATTAATTAATGAGTTTAACGGTGATGCACTGACAGTGTAAAATTATTTTACACAGTCATCTAATCATAAATCATCGTTGGTATGACTTTTAAGATAATTTTTAAAAATCAACAAATTTACCATACATGATGGATTATGATTGGATGACAGTGTAAAACTTTTTACACTATCAGTGCATAGTCATTTTCCTCTTAATTAATTAATTAATTAATTAATAAAAAGAAAACTTGCTAAGATTTTGCTGTTTCACTTTTTATGTTTTTCTGTATACTTCCTTCGTCCCTATTCATAAGACACTTTTAATTGATTCACACCTCTTAAGAAAAATAGTTAATTTAATTAGTTACATTAAATTTGTCAATAATGTGTATTATTCTTTCAAAAGTGCCCTTAACTTTTTTTTAAATTAATCATCTCTATTCACTTAATTGCTTCTCATCTGATTAATTAATGTTTGAAGAGAGAATAATTAATTAAGGGTACTATAGAAAAAAAATAATTAATGCATCTAGAAAATAGAAAAGGATCTTATAAAAATGGACAAACAATTTTATGAAAATGATCTTATAAATAGGGACAATGGGAGTATCTATCAATGTTTTCTTTAAAAGGATATATCTATCAATGTAGACTAAGTGTACATTTTGAAAAGATAAAAAAAAAAAAAAGTACTTTGGTGAAGTGAAGTTTTTTTTTTTTTGCTTCAGTTTTATATTTTTTTTGCTTCAGAAAGTGAAGTTTTAAGATAAATATACTATTTTTAACTTATTGAAAAAGTATTAAAGTAGCTTTTCGAGTTTTTAAATGTTATTATAAAATATTCAAACATGTTTTTAATTAAAATAAAATAAAATAGGTACTGACAAACTCACCCTCCATATCTACCACTAATTATCGGAAACTAACCATTTCTTTTTTCCTGTGGATGGAAAAAAAATTCATATTCCTAAGGCAATTACAAAATAAGAGTTTTTTTTTTTTTTGTAAATAATTGACCTCTAAAATCTTTTAGATTTCGGATTTCTATCAATAATTGACTCATTCATGTCTTTATTAGCTGAGCTAGCTAACTAATACTTCTAGAGATTATTTATTTATTTATTTATTTATTTATTATTCTATAGTTTATCTCAAATGTTGATTATATGAAAACCCTATATGTATAGTGAATTAGACAGCTATTATTAGATTTTTTTTTTTTTAATAATCAACCATTCGGTCTAAATGATCAATTTATGTTTAAATTGTCCTTTGTTTCTTTTTATCTAGTTCCATATCAGCTATCCTCTCTGGCACCATTGGCATCCACTATGGGCATGTCTTGATCCACTTCAAGGTTACAAACTTTACCCAATAAGCTCCCATGCCTTGTGATTGTGCACACACTAAAATTTTACTTAATAAATGCAAGTTGGTAAAGGATTGAAACATTTTTTATAGGGTCACTCCGAGAGGCTCAAGCAATGGCTCTCAATGGGGTTTGTGTTATTGACCCTAGGCATCATCCTTCATTTTACAGATGGTAAGCTTGTAAGACATGTCCCATTTGTTATTAAGAGTTAAAAACCCATCCAACAACATATATATATATATATATATATATATATATATATATATATATACACACACATTTTATCAAAAAAAAAAAAAACATATATATACATTAGTGCAAGATATATGTGACAAAATTTCCATGGAATAATGCAGCTATCCCAATTAACAAGCAACTATACAGCTTCAGCTATGTTTGTTTCACAGCTGGGGCAGCTGGAATTGTCTTCTCTGTGTTCTACCTACTGGTAAATGGAATATTAAGTAATTAAAGTAGAAGAATTCTGTATTGGTCATTAATTATATTTGATTCTTATTTAATGTTCCTCAAAATCATACAGATAGATGTTTGGGGGTTCCGTACTCCATTCTTGTTCTTGGAATGGATAGGAATGAATGCAATGCTAGTGTTTGTTATGGCAGCACAGGGCATCTTCGCAGCATTTGTAAATGGGTGGTACTATAAAGACCCAGATAACTCACTAGTAAGAAGCTTATCTTTTGATTTACATTATAAATGGTGTATACCTTAATTTAATCATCATATTTTTTATATAATTCTTTTTTGAGTAAAATGTATTTTAGGTCTTCAAGATTCGGTTAAAATCAGTTTGATTCCTTACATTTTAGAAATGATATTTTTTTAGAGTTTAATGGTCATGCACTAATAGTGTAAAATAATTTTACACTGCCATCCAATCACAAATCATCGTTGATATGACTTTTAAAGAAGTTATCATAAAAGTCAACAAATTTACCATACATAATAGATTGTGATGGAATGATGGTGTAAAACTATTTTACACTATCAGTGCATAGTTTATTTTCTCTATTTTTTATCGTGCAATTTTTAAATGTGCTAGATTTCGTCCCGACCTTATTTCATTTTCACCTTATTAGGAACGAAATTTATCATATTTTAGAAAATTCAAAGACCAAAACCATCATTTTTTTTTTTAAATATAGATACTAAAATCAATTTTAACTATATCTTAAAAAGACCTAAAACATTTTAAACTTTTTTTTCCGTTTGATTTCAAGTAGCTGACCATTTTTATGGCATATCATCAATCAGGTAAACTGGATTCAGAATCATGTGTTTATCAATGTTTGGCACTCAGAGAGGTTGGGAACTCTGTTATATGTCATCTTTGCAGAAATCACTTTCTGGGGTGTGGTTTCTGGCATCTTGCACAAATTAGGAATATACTGGAAACTGTAAGCTAATTACAGAATCAACCATGTTAATTAATAGAAGACCTACAATAGTGTAATATCTCAATTCTTCTATGCAATGATTGGTGGTGTTAATTGGTTACTCTATAATCTATACAATCCAAATTGTCATAATCAGTTTTTCTGAATTTTCTCTCCCCCAACTTGTCAAAAGGGAAAGAGTTTCCACAAAGCTCCATATGATGGTCCAAATTCCAAAAGCAAAGGAAAATCAAAAGCACACGTTGCATTGCAACCCATCCCATCTTTGTTTTTCTTTTTGGTATCATTCAGCTAATCGTCGATGGACCCGTGCAATGATTCACAAGTTCCTTTGTACTATTTGACAAAAAAAACTCTTAAACAATGGTTAATTGGTAATTTGCTACCTTTACAAATGAAGCAATAATACAAGCAAAATATGAACGTAGAGCACCAAAATATCTGAGACAAGCATGAAAAGAATAATGTGATTTGTACCGTTGCACATCACGGAGCCCCTATATGATCTTGACATTTGGGAATGACAACAAAAAATTGAAAAGTATCAGTTTCACATAATTTTTTTTTTCATTTTTTATCTATCCAAAATTATAAGAAAGATATTTATTTTCTTTATTATCTCTTTCAATGTCCTTATTTTTATTTATTTCTTTTTATTTGTTTGAATTCCTAGGATGAATGGTTGGGTAGTGTTTTGTGCCTGCCAACACACAAAGTGAAATTCCTAGGAAGTTTGGAACCCACGAACTAACACTTTTTAAAAGAAAATGTACCACTAAAGTGAAATAATTTTATATTATAAAGGCACATAATATGTAATTTATGTATATTTTTATTATAAAATTTATAAATTTAATTTATATTGGTTTGTCAGTGTCTGATTGATTAAATCATTGACCCATTAACTTAATATCTCAATTTAATTGAAGACTAATCTAAGTATGATAACACTAGTTTTAGGAATTTATTGTTTTATATTAGAATTCATTTTTAAACTAACATGTATAGAGAGGGGGAGAGAGAGAGACGAGGGAGAGATAGAATATTTTAAAAATTGGTAAAAAAAAAGTATTTATTTTCTAAAAATATTTTTATGGATAATTTGGATATCTATCCATAAAAAAATGTTAGTAGAGGAATTGGGTGATATTTATTAAATAGATCATAGATTGATTAGATATTTTCAATGAATTTTTAATAGATTATAAATATATTAATAAATTATTTTTAATCCATCAATTATAATCCAAACAAAAGATTGTCCAATCCATGTATTTGACAAGTCTAATAGCAATCTATTTACTATGCATTATATTAAAACAAAAGGAGAAAATAAGCTATGACTGATACAGCCGTCGATGTACTATTATTGAAGGTAGGTTTCCTGAGAAATATGCAAACAATGACTAAGGACAATTGGACGTATAACAACAAATTAATGAATTATCACAGATTTAATATCTCTAAATGTATGTACCAGGAAAAAAAGATCTCTGAATATGACTTGATCCTTTCTTTGATATCCTGTAGGGGACAGCTGATTAAGTCCAAGTTAACACCCACCAAAAACTTAATATCACAATCCAAATTCAAGCAACTTAACTCTTCAATCCAATGTTTTAAGAACTGGACCGGTCATCGAACCGGCTGAGATACTGGATTAATGGGTCATTGGCCGGATTAATAGATCAATGGTCGAACCGGTTTGACTCAATATATATTAAAAAATTAAAAAAATATAATATAGTTAACATAATTTAATCATTCAACACTCCAAATTTAAAATCATTATTATTATAAAGTACCTAATATTTCAAATAAAAAATAACAATCAATATTCATGACAATACGAGTTCATAAATAAGTTTCATACACAAACAAAATTAAAAAAAAAAAAGATTGAAACGATGAAATTTCAGCACTTTTTTTTAAAAAAAAAAATCGCACCACAACTCGGTTCAACCAAAAACCCGTAGGGTTACTGATTTTTTAAAAACCGGCCGGTTCAACCTGGGTCGTACACGTTTCCAGTCCTTTCATCAAACCGAACCAGTTAAGCTACCGGATTTCGGTTGAATTGGTCAATCCGATTCTTAAAATACTGCTTCAATCATTATACTCGCATATTAGAAAAAGAAATGAATAGATGTTGTCATGTTAATTTTTTTTTTTTAACCAGATTTTTTCACTATAAATTTTACAATTATTATTTTAAAATATTCATAAATTGTAAAAGTTTTTTTTTTTTTTTTTTGCATTTAATAGTTATAAAAAAAAAAGAATATACAAAATTTTACGTTATTTAGCTATCATTAAGGGGCAGGGCGAAAGCTTTAACATAATGGAATCGTATAAAAAAGTCAACATAAAATGATTCTCTCTAACAAATAAAGGAACAAATTCTCGAGTTAATTCAGTTAATTAAGTTACGAAATATAAATTATAAATATATAAATTCAATCTCTCAAAAATATATACTGTCTCTTTTATTTTTTATCTTCTTTCTCATCTCCAGATTTACTATGAATTTCCCTTAGCCTTAAAAAAATAGAGGAAAAAGGACCACAACTGGCAATCACATACTACTCTCAGCTGAAAGTGGGTGGAAAAAGTAAATTGGGAAATATCCTATATTTCGATAAACAAATAACTGAAGATTTGATGCTACAAATATCACTAGAAAATGTGATGCATATCTTCTACTAAAAGCCTTGCGTTAAAAACGAAGTACACTTGTAAGCTTTGATGGCATATCTTCTATTAAAATTAAAAACATTTGCGTTAAAAACGAAGTGCGTGTGCAGGCTTTGATGTTACTTCTGGATCCTAAGCCATAAAAACTCATGAATTCTAATTTTCATAGACTTATCCATTCATTTCTTATGTAAAACTGAGTTCATGAATCCTCAAATAATTTGCTCTGCCGCTTTTTATTTTTTTATAGATCACAAGTATTTTTTACAAGAAACAATCCTACTCAAATCAGATAAAATCACTCTCTCTCTTAATTTTCAAGCAAATTGAGTGCACAATGAAAAGTTGAAAATGGAAAATGCAGGACCAAAAGTGCTGAAGTTAAGGTTAGAGGTTTATTATTGCTACCAGAACAGGAAAGAACTGGATATACTAACTAATCACTTTACAATATTTCATTTCATTTTCATTTATAGTGAAAAAAGCTCTGAGCAAAATCCCCTCCTCAGTAATCTACTTGTTACTGCCTTCTCATTTATATACATTTAAGTTATAATTACAAAAGCTCAAAAGTATAGCGTGGCAAAGACTACCATTTTTGCACACTACATATTTCACAATTACTCCTAATAACAGTAAACTATATGATATTAGACCACGTTATATGTACACAGGTAGAGAGGTTCATCCATAGGGTATGATGCCATGATAGCAACCATGGATTACTCCCAACCCATCAGCATTTTCCAAACTCCCTCCTCAATCTTGTTCCTTGGAACAGATAACCCTTCTCCTTCATCAAGCAAGATTCTATAAACCTCCCACTCACGATCTTTAATCAAGTGTCTCCCAATTTTAGCCTGTTAATAACAATTAACCACAATATAAACACATTGTCTTTTGAAAAACAAGATAGAGAACAAATTATTATGAATAACAAGGAAACACAAATGTATGAAGTTGCTAGAACAAAAATTATAGTATGTGAAATCTAGTAAAACTGTCTTTCTGTTAATGAGCAACTGAGCATGATTCAAGAAAGTGGGAAGTTATGATATTGTGGAAATTCAAATTGTGACTTCACTGAACAGTAGGAAGCATATTAAGAAGATCAGTGATTACCGAAAAGATGCAAGTGCCAAGCATTTTGAGAGCAAGAGTGATATCGTAAAATACAAGAGGCCGGCCCTTGCCAGATAACTCCACAGGATTTGCGACCAGAAGCTCATTATCAGGGCCCCTATTCACAATGGCTACTCTGAGCGGACGAAGTAGTTCCATTCTAAGGCGTGATGACAGAGAGTTCTGCTTGTTGGGGTCAACTATCTTTTTGCCATCTGTTTGCATGATGAACAAGTCAAGCTCACATCTTCCTCTAGATTTTGTAGTGAAACGCCCATAAGAAATCTGGTTGAATGACAAATTAGGTTGTACCCTTAGGATACTAAAGATGACTAAGTATTATGTATGCCAGTGTTCAAGAAGCTTAGAAAAACAAAGACAAATCAGCATGAGTAGAAGGAAAGTGAAAATTCATTATACCTGAATGTTGTAGTCCTTCAGAGTTCTCATGACGTCATAAAGAAGACCTTTGTGATCCTGGCACATAATTTGGACAAGGGTGTGAGCAGGACTAAGCAAGTTGTCCATCGTGATAGAAACATAATCTGATCTGAGAGTTCCACCTCGAGCCAAATCAGGCAATTCCAAATCAAAGACATCTTCTGTGATTGAAGTTGGAAGGAATGGAGGTGCCTGGGAACAAGCTGTAATTTCTGGGCCAACCAATTCAATGTCAATAGAAATTAAGGCATCTCCCATAATCTCTGTTAAGTGTTTAATCGTTTCATCCTTTCTCTTCTTTGTATGTAGAAGTTCCCTGATACAGATGCAAGATAAAGGAGTAAACTACATTAGTAAGCTCTCAAAGGAGATGGAATTGACATCAAATGGGCATTTGTACATCAGCAAAGAAACTTCCATTCTCATCAAACACAATGCAACATTCTCTAATGAAACAGATCAGCTATCCAAAAGACTTGATCTTGGAGTATTACTGTATTAGCACATTTTCCAGAACAAACCCAAATAGATTTTTTAACAGAAACCAATGGGATGACCATCAAGATGACAGTAACTCTGCACATAATTTCACAAGTGATTACATGTTTTTTTCCAACTCAGATACCGTATATGTTAATTCCATTCAAAATGCACTTTTTCATTGAAAAGAGAAAAGGCAAAATCAATTTGCGTTCCAATTCATCTGCAGTTTTAATAAATAGATCAAGAAGTTTCAACGGAAATGAACTAACAATTAGAGGACAGCAAATATAAAATTTAAACCTGGTATCTGTGATGAAAAACAGATCCATCACTTTGCCATCAGGTGTAGTAGATACCTTCACTTTCTTTATAGTAAGTTCAAGCTCAAAAAGAACCTCAGTAACATCTGCTACCATTATAAAGACATTCAGTCATTTTGTTCTGTCTACCAATTCCACACAACATCAATGTCACAAAGCAACAATCTCATAAAAACCAGATAACTTCCAATCAATATATTCATGAAGGGAGGCAAAATGCACAACAAGCATAGTATATGCATTGTGAATATTACACAACGAAGCTTTAGAATTGGAATGCATTTTAGAATATGACATTAATGGCCGTTTAAGACAGGCAGTTCATTTTCCTCTTTGCATGATTTTCACAACAATCAAACCAAACCCTACGGTCAATATACCACACCCCCAAAAAAGTTTAAACAAAGGGGTTTGGAGGAGTAACACTAAAAGTTTAAAACCTCATCACATCGTGAAGCCCCAAAATGTTGATTTTTGACCATATATTATATAGAAACAAGAGCAAATTACACTAAAACTCCTTGAGATTGCATATGAGTACATAATATAATGTGTTTCTTGGGTGAGAGGGGTGTAATGTCAAAAAAATTGAGGGGAATTAGTGTAATTTACCCTAGAAACAATAAAGAAAAGTTATCAAACAACAACATAGTCCTAGACCATCCAATGGTGTTCTTAAAATTTGGACTTAAGGCCTAACTCAACCCAAAAAAACCAACTTGTCCAGTGAGGATTGCCCAAGCTTTATAAGCACTACTTAGGCCTTATCTCTAGTCGACATGGGATCTCAACCCCCTAATAGCCGACATCCCGACGGGCGATGGCTGCACACTATGTCGCTTCACTCAACCTTTCTGGTCAACCACTTCATAGGGTACTAGGTAGCGCTTTTCGAGACATTGGCAACCAACTTTGATTGGCCTCAATCAAGGCAGGCTAGAGGTGACCGCAATTAAGGCGGGCGGCTTTCCATTAAGTGTCTAAATCCTTTCAAAGAAAAGCAAGATAACACACTATGCAGAATGATTGGCAAGTAAAGCATAAAAAATTACCATGCAGCAGCCCCTTGCGATCGTGACAACAGAAATTCAAAAGAAAGACATCAGAAGGCTTGGATGGCTGCAAGTCAGATCGATAGTAAGAGATTCCAGAAGCAGAGGAGCAAGAAGGGCATGCCTCAACCAGCCTCTTCTTCAACAAACTCCACCGCGTCCTCTGTTTCCCAACCACCCAGAAAACTATGTAGCACCATTTCCCATCCGTTGACACATCTTCGTTGCACAAAATTAAAAAAAAGAAAATAAATAAATCAGCCTCAATTTCAAATTAAAAAAGAGATTATGAATTGATATGATGATGGTTTGGTTACCTCCTCTGACTATGTTGAGGCCAAAGAAGAGTATGATACGGCACAAATCGCAGCCCAAACCGGTTTTGTCAGGGCAATTAACTGTGAGAACAGTTGGGTCGCCGTCTTTTTCTGGCGGGCTTATGATCACTACGTCGTCGTACAGTATACCCATAATCGTAATCTTCTTGTTGTGATTTAAGGGTGGTGTGAAACGAAAAGTTCTAGGTGTGTCACTCACTCACTGCAGGGGAAGTGGTGTTGTGTGTTTTTTTAAACTATGGGGGCTGGTTGGGGCGGTTGGTGCTGATTCGTGAATCGTTGTCGAGAAGTTGGAGCCAACGATATATCGAGAAAACGAAAGGATTGCGAGTTTATGAGGGATAGTTGGTTGAGGAGAAGGAACATCCCAAGTTAACAAGGGCTGAGATTGCCTAACACATGAGGAAGGGATTTTGTTTTTATACTGTGTTTGGTTGTCAGGAAAGTAAGGGAGGAAATGAAAGGAAATACATAAGAAAAAAAAATTATTTGATTAAAAAGAAATAAAATTAATAAATTAAATAAGAAAAAAAAATAAGAGAATTTAATATTGAATAAAAATATTTTATTATTATTTATCATTATCATTATTAAAAAATTATTATTTATTTTAATTATTAATATTATTATTATTTATTATTATTATTAAATAAGAATAAAATTAATAATAATTAACTTATATATATATATATATGTATATATATAAAAATGCATTTCTCTTGATGTATAATTTAATTTAACAAAGTAATTTTATATAAATTAAATTAATTTATACAATATTTTTTATTTTATAAATGCATTTTTATTGGAAGAGATAATTAGTTTTAAATAAACATAAAACTTTTAAGTTTTTTATCAAACAATTTTTAGTTTAAAAAAATGAAAAGTGACAAACAACTTTACTTTTTTTTTAAGTTCTTATTTTTAACTTAAATGAAAGGGTAAAATATATTTTTAGTTCCTGTATTTTCAGAAAAAATTTATTTTAGTTCCTGTACTTTCGAATCAACCATTTTAGTCCATATACTTTCAGGAAAAACTTGGTTTTAGTCCCTCTCCTCTAATTGTGTTAATACGGTTAACGGAAATATAGTTTTCGGCAACTATAAACTACCACAAAATACACATTCTTCATGTATTTAAACTCAACATCATTGGCGGCTAAAAACTGTCATAAATTATTAAAAAAATAGACACATAATGTGTCATCAGTAATGGAAGAGACGAATTTCTCGTTGAGTTTGAGTCTATTTTTTTTAATAATCTGCAGCGATTTTTAGCTACTAATAATGTTGAGTTTAAATACATGAGGAATGTGTATTTTGTGACAGTTTATAGCCACCGAAAACTGTATTTTTGCTAACAGTATTAGCACCATTAGAGAAGAGGAACTAAAACCAAGTTTTTCTTAAAGTACAGGGATTAAAACCAATTTTTTCTGAAAATACAGAAAAACATATTTTACCCTAAATGAAAAGTTGGACCAAACATTATGAGGGGATTTTGCTCTCATGATCTGGCTATAAAAGTTAGTTATTATCCCATTTGATTGTTTGGTGTGCACAATTATGGGAAAACTCTAGTTGTTAGATAGAAAGTAGTTTTCTCTCATTTGCTTTTCTATATTGCATGGAGATTGCATATGGAGATTCAAACTTTTCACCAAGTACACACATTCTAAGACAATCATTTAATTAAATGGTGCAATGAGAATAATTATGAATATTAAAAAGTATTTGGTCCTTTTTTCTCATAAAATTCTAAAGAAAGAAAAGAAACTAAAACATCAACAAAAAAACTAGGACCATGATGAAAGTTACATGCACAATTGACTAGGGAAAAAATTACAATCATAATTATTTAGCTAGCTAAAAATCAAAGTTAACATTCTCAACTTTAATTCCAACCCAAAATGACATCCTTATTCTTATTTATTAACAAATTAAAAGTTTATATTACAGAACCATTATTTTAGAGTGTTGTGCAATTGTTAGTTCACCATTATCTTTCTCAAGTATCACTAATTTCCATCATTTTGACTACAATGAAGATAGGCAAGAAATGAAATTCTAATAATTTTTTATTATGGTGAAATGTCAATATCCCTTCAATTAAATAGTGAAATAAAGTTAATGAAAATTATTTTGAATTGGGCTTTCAAGCATGTCTAATCTTGTAGACTTGACCCATGAACTGATTAAGCTCATGGCCCCAATATGCTATGAAGCAATATGGCAATCGTGTCACCTCATTAAAGAACCTTCAAACCCTTGAAACCTAACTGTACAATCTATACTACTTGGACTCGGCATGTCTCATATAAAAATGTCCAACCGAATAATAAGCTCACATGATCGACGTAGAACTCGGCCATGATAAAACAGGAAAGGAAATCTTATCTTTACTATCAGAAAGATAAAGATAAAATAAGATTAAATAAGAATAAGATAAGATGAATCAAATCTGTATATTATCTGTTAAGATTCTTATTATATTTGATAACCTTTATATCAAGAAACTAGGCCCGTGGACCTAGGAAAAACATTATACAAGCAACCCCAATGGTACCAAGTAGCCAACTTCACTCTAACTCTTGAAACCTGCCTTCTACCTCCACGCCTCTAACTTGAACGTTGGAGTGTCTTTGCATGTACACCCCACCGCCTTGCACGGAGGAGACATAGGAGGAGCAACTGCAGAAGAAGGTTCTGCCAAATTTGGTATCAACACTAACAATCCAAATTGAGGCCAACATCCCCCACCACACTCGACTCACCTAAAAGACTCTTTATGAAAACACATTACAAGGACAGTCAACCTATTTTAAGAGGTAATGTCTTCTTAGAAGATTCTAAGCACTATATATATCATATCTTATCATGTCTTATCACATCAAGTGCCTTGAATAGATTACAAAAACAACCTTGATCGTTGATCTTAAACACAATTACAAATATCCTATGATTTTCCACATTTCACATCGATGTGGCTGTAAGTAACCACCAACTTAATAATCTTGGCATCATCAATAGTCTCAAAGCTAATCACCCTCAACTATAAATAAAAAGATATATTTCTCATGCGTATATCATATTATTCCTTTCCATATTATTACTCTTCTAAAAATTTTCCTGACTTAAATATTGGATTTCTTACAAATATCACCCGTAATCCATCGCACTCAGATGTTGTTAGAATAGCAGTATAATGGGGAAACATTATGTATGAGTGTGGAATGAGTTCTATTAGGACACTTTGGATTAAAAATAATAAATGTGGAATTATAAAGAGTGAAAGGAATAATTTTTTTTTTTAAAAAAAAAACTAAAGGTTAAAGTACGCTTGAAAGATGAAACGTATAAATTTATCAAATAAATATAAAAAATTTCTACACCCAAGACCTGCTAATCACAAGAGACAAAATTCTGAAAAAGAGAAACTGAAATCCCAAAGAAAAACTAAACATTAGTCGTTGAGAAAAATACGTTTGAATAAGAAATTTTAAACTTAACATATCTGAGTAATTTATTTAAAAATACAAAAATAAATAAATAAATTATACTTGCGACCGACATAAAAAATATGACAATCCCTTTTGTTTTTTATGTAAATGACAATCCGTATTCTTATAATCCCGAGAAATAAAAAATCAAAATAAGTGAAAAGAAAAGAAAATAGGTAATCAAGGGAAATAACTTTGGGTGTTAAATATCAAAGGAGGTTTCCAACAAAAAAATAAAATAAAAAGGAGGTTTATTGCAGTCCCACCATACTTCTGAATACTGTTCGGCTGTCATGATCCAAAGCCATTGATATTCTATTGTTTGCTTTTCGAAATTTATCTTTAATAATAGAAACCCGAAATTCTTATCTTATAAGAAGAATGATTAATTTGCGTCAAAATTCTAATTTTAGTTAATAATAAAATTAAAAATATTTTAAAGTAGTGAACCTAAATTGTCTTGAGCAAATACATATTCATAAACTCATACGAGAAGTAGAAAGGAACCATCTCGTAATATCTCATGTTGTCTCGTATCAAAGAGCATTTATGTTTATGCCATTAGGCATCTATCTATCTAACTACCCAGTACCAGCTACTTGGACTAAAACGAATCGAGTGGTCAAAGGAACGACACAAAACCACAAAGAGAAAAATAAATAAACAGAAGGGTGCAGTGAAGCGAGCATCGCGTGTCATTTTCAGAAAATAAAAATATGATCAGAAAGTCTTAACTGGGGATTCAAGAAATGTTCATTTCTATGGGTACCTACCACCAATAAGGAAAACAGGGTAAAACATTACTTTTATCTTCACTCACGGATCCAGGATCCTGAAGATTGTAAATATCATACTTTCATTTTTTATTTTACAAAATGTTAATTTTAATTTTTGATATAAATAATAAAAATGAATTAAAATAAACAATTTTTACGAACCTCTATATATAAAAAGTAGAATAACTATCATGAATGAAAACATTTTTAAAAATTATTTTTTTAACGAAAATATTTTTAGAAGTTTTTCTTTAATGAGAATTTTTCTAAATCTTTTTTCTCTTTCAATATATCATTTTCATATTTATTTTTAAATTAAATTTTAATATTTTTAAAAAATATCTATTATTAAAAATAACATTGTATTATAATATAAATTATTTATCATAAATTTGAAATATAATTTATATATAAAAAAAATTACAACAAATTTTAATTATAATATAATTCATATATTTAAAAATATTTATTTATTATAAATTTTAGTTATATAAAATAAATATTTATGTTGTGCATTGTACATACTAAAACATACTAGTATTTTATAAAATTAAATATTAAAGTAAAAGTTTTGTAAAAAACATTGTAGTTAAAAATGAATATAATCTCTAATAAGTAGATGTAACTACAAGGAATTGGTTGAGTGGAGTAAAATAAGGTTTCACATATGATAAGTAGTAAACTTAAGCTTGTCATAATCCTTTTTAAGTGAAATAAATGTAAATATTTTAATAATTAAATATAAATATAAAAAAGGTGGAGGTTCACTCTGTTCTTGTGCCTCACCACGTCACAATCACATAAGGCTAAATTGTCGACCTTCCTTGCCCCTTTCTGCTTTGTTTTTCATTCTTGTACGAGAACGTGGAAGAAAAACAAATTTATTACTAGTGTTTGTTTTATTTTATTAATATTTTGTCACTGACACGCTTTTCCATGCAAAGTTTTTTCTAGCAACTCAAAGCGACGAAGCATCCTTCAAGGCTTTCAACTCAATGAGTGCTTGTCACAAACACAAAAAAAAATGTTTACACAAAAGGAGCAATAAATGATTCTCCAAATTAATTATTGTATTAAGTACGCATGTCAATATATGGAAACAAATATCTTTATCTACTATGACATATTTTTTATTATTAGATAAATTTTATATTGATTACAATAAAAAAAAAAACATAAAACCATTTTTTTTATTGAAACTCATAAAAAAAATTTAATGATAAAATCAAAAAAGGCATATTAAACAATATATCAATTAAAAGATGGCCCTCTTTCACTACTTGTTTTTTTGAGTAATTTTTTTAGGTATCACTTCTTATTTAATAAGTATCTCTCTTGATTATATAGTTTTTAATGGATTTTAACAAATAATAAAATTTATTTTAGAAAGAGTGTGTTGCTAACGGTCTTTAAAGTTTTAGGAAAGATGATGCTGTAGGAAGGATCAATTTTATAAGGCTCGGGAGCAGATGATTCATAAGCTTGGTATGAGAATGCACTCACAAGGTAATTCCAACCTCACATGGGATCGTTAATGGTTAAATATTCTAAAACTTCTTAATATGAGTGACGTGAATAAGGTAACTTGATTCTTTGCTTTGTGATGTAAAGAATATTGTGAAATGTAGGTATGATGGTTTTAGTTGCCCTCAGATGGCTTCTTGGCCTAATAAAAGACTTGAATATACGAAGTTATACTACGTTAAGCTCTGTTATATTTGGTCTAACCCCGTAAACTTAGATCATTGAGCAATTAAAAGTTTGTGAATTCTTCTCTTTCTTGAACATTTTTTGTCATATCAAATTCAATTAACAATAGTAATAAAGGTTTTGAGGTTGTTTTGGTTTTTTTTTTATCGGCAAATGTTAGTTTGTTAGTTTTGTTAGAAATGTTAGTGGAAGGAATTCGAACACGCGACCTTTCTCTTGTTGGGGAAAAACACACATCACTTTATTAATCACAATGAGAAAAACATACAACTGAACAAAAAACAACAACATAAAGAAAATAAGAAATATCACAAATTTGTTTAACGTGATTCGGCCCCTCATACCTACATCCACACAGTTTATTTTGTTAACGTGGTTCAGACCCTCATCCCTACATCCACGACCTCGAATTTGTTTAACGTGGTTCGGGCCTTCATCCTTACATCCATAACACAACTTTGTTTAACGTTGTTCGGACCCTCATCCCTACATCCACAACAAGTTTTCTAGACAAACTTGTAAACTCTCCCTTCACATGACCCCCCTCTCTCACTTAGGGTGGTGACCCCCTCTTTAGGCTGGGTAATTCTTCTCATCTCAAAAATCTCTATTTATAGACCTAGCATCCTAATCTTAAATGAGGAAACAAATATCTAAATTACAAATAATATCTTTCAATATAACTAATATCCTAACGATAAGATAAAATCTTTTAAAATCTAAATGATATCCTAGAGATTTGAAATTACAAATTTGAATTGTTTTCCAACATCTCTCCCCCTTCTCCCTTCACCCTTAGATCCCTTCCCAACCACCAAGCCAACCTTATATCTCCCGTTGAGGTTTTTTGGTACATTTTCATTTCTTTTTTTGGCACATAAAGGTTGTTGAGGTTTTAACAATTAAAGGAAAATAATTAGTTTTAATATTTCACACTATCTTTGTTATATTTTATCTATTTGCTTTTGAATTTTTTCTTTTTATTTATTTTAAATTTTTTTACAATAACATTAATTATTATATTTTTTTAATTATATCTTTATCTTCACCTAATCCTTAAACATTTTATACACTTATCATAAATAAGAGAAATGGTAGTAAAGGGTATTATAAATGAGAATATTAATTATATTTATTAATCTATATGCTATCTTCAAAAATGGAAAAAAATGAAGGCAGTATGTTTTGATGTTTATAATTAAAATTAAAATTTCATTAATGTTGTTCCTTTAATTAAAATTAAAATATCATTTCAATAATTCGAGCAATAACATTTTGTATTAAAGGACATATTAATTACCGAAGTGAAATTTTAATTCTAATTAAATGATACTGAATTTTGTTGAAAATTAGTGTAATATCTTCCATATTGAATTCTCAAAATCAATCATCAATTATTTCAACTAATTAAAACAAATCCACACTTACACAATTCGAACACTAGAGAAACTTTATTAAGCAATGCAATTATTTTAGGCTGGAAACGAAAACAATGATAATTTTATTATAAGGGAGACACGTATTTGTGAATCTATGCTTTTTATCATGTGCATCTGTTTGAAAATCACGCTGGATCAGTGACTTTTAGGTACATAAAGCACACAACAAAACCAGACTTAGACTTTCTTATGTCTCATGGGAACACAACCAAAGTTACCACCCACCCACGTTACTTATATTAGTATTAGTGAGTGTCCAATTAGCACTGATGTGTGACCAACTGTCCAAAAACTAGGGTGATAAAGACACTTAAAGCAACAAGGACTCTTAAACCACATGTGGTTTACACATTAGAGGATAGTATTAGCACGCAAAAATTGTCCTTGTTATTTCTGCATTCTTGATTTGTATAATTAAAGTGGTTGACTTTGTTGTCCAACGTTTTTGTTTGTTACGGGCTTGGTTTGTGGGCCACTCCTTATGAAAAGAAAGGGATGGATCAACAAGCATTGGTGGGCCAGCCTCATGAGTTGTAAATGAGAATGGTCGAAGGACGAATGCAAGTGCAACGATAGGTTTCTCCAAATATATATACACGACAAAGAAATATATTTTTAGATGTATACGTTTAAACATGTATAGGGATAAAGGTGCAAAAACATATTATGTATATGAATAAAAATTCATAATTCCTATTCCTCTTAATTATTTTCTTTCACAGCTCAAGTTTTTCTGACTTGGAAAGTTTAGTAGAAGAGAAATTTTTAATTTTTTAGGAATCTTGATTTTTGTATCTAATTTAAAAAATATCATTCCTATAAAATGTTTTTTAAACTAGGTTTTCTATAAAATTGTTCCGATGAGGAAGTGAGAATCTAACTTTTTTTAGTTATTTTTTTTACTGCAGAAAAAATATTATATTACTTTTATTAAATTATTTAATATGATAAATAATTAAAGTAACCAGTAAAAATATCTCATTACTTTTTGATTCTCATTAAACTTATATAAATATTTTCATGAATATTTTTTGCCAACCAAACAGATTTTAGCTACCAAATGTCTTGTGTAATATAATTTGTGTATTTTGTATTATTACTAAATTACACAATCTTATTTGTACCAAAAGGAAAAAAAAAAAAAAAAGCAATCTTATCTAAAATCCATGTATGTTCCTCTTCACTATGTTCTCATTTTGTAAAATTTCTAATATTTTAATAATAATATTTATTTTTAGAGATAAGAAAAAAATTCCTATGGCTGCAGGGGCAGTTTATTTTTAAAAATTCAGATTAGTTTAACTGTTTAAGTTCTAAATAGCAATTATTTGAGAAATTAAATCAATTATTCAATGATATGATAATATGTAATTCAATGACATTATAAAAATATATATATTAAAATTAGATTAATCTTTTTTCCCCCTCGAAGATAATTTAATTTCTAGATTTTATTATAAAAGTAACGTTAAAAATTTTCATAATAAATTATGACAGAATTAAGACTAAATTAGACAATATAAAATGTTACAACAAATATAAGTTCAGGAAACTCAATTGAAAGAAAAAAAAAATAGTTTAAGGACCTAATTAAAAATTATCAAATAGTTTAAGGACTGGTAGATTAATTTAACCTAAATTTTACTACAAAATCATTTTTAAATAATTTTTTAAATATAAATTACTCTACTTCAATTTAATTTTAACTAAAAAAAAATTTATAAAATCGAATTTATGACCGCTCACCCAAACCGTTATAAACCACTCATCATATAATCTTAAGATCGTATTTCAATTTGAATCAAATTGAGACTAAATTACTTAAGGACTACCTCTCACGTTGTCTAATGTATTAAGAATTAATTCTTCCAAATGCAAGCACGTACAAGTTAACTCTATTCTTAACAATTAGGGCAATCTTTTTGAAGTAAGCACAATATATCTTCTAAAATAATAGAAACATGCATTAATCAGGAATGCATAATTATAATCATAACCAAACTAGCTAGAAAACAAATTAAACAAACGATCAGGCATTTCATTAACCTTTTACATAAAAAGTTCTTGTACGGAGGGGTGTTCTTATTTGATATATTGAAGAGAGGGGCAAATAAATATTTAAGTTGTATCACACTATGGTCAGAGTTGTATCCGATTTGGATAAGATATAACTACAGTATTAAAAAGTTATATTAATTTGTGTAAAAAAAAAAAAAAAACTACAGTATTAATGTCCTTCCCCCATTGGAGAGGAAGATTATAAGAACTACAAAAAACATATTAGACACGTTGATATTCCACTCCCTATTCCACTTGCTTACATCAATTCTAAGACTAAGAACGAATATTTAAATTTCATCCCCCAAACAAATTCCACCTATCCAATTTTGATGACATTATCTTACTATAATAATATACAATTATTGAATTTAATAATGGAATAGAATCTTAGGCCGGTTGCTTTGTCGGACGTATACCACAAGTGGGGCATGACCACCAAACTGGCCACCGGCGGCGCCGGTGAACACAATCAAGCCCGTGCACTTCAAAACAGCCTTAATGCCACCTCTTGTTTTTGTTATTTTTCCTTTTCATTTCCCATCCATTCAATTCAAATCCATTTGGATTAATTTAACACAAAAAAGTAGATTTTTTTTTTCTGCCCAATGAGTACAATAATATAGTTAAAGTTAAAGCAACATTATATTATATACTACTATTTGAATATATAATGATGGAAAGTACTTAGGACCCTCCAAATTAAATAAATAAATAGAAGAAAGAAACGGTAGAATAGGAAAACGAATGAGAGGGTGGGTGGAAATGGATTCCATACATTCATTTAGATACTCATAAAATTAAATTATTCACAAAGTAATGTAACAAAAGAATATTCGCAAAGTCATGGCGGTGCATATATATATACTGCATATGAGGTGGGCTAATGTGTAACAAACGAATGAATATTCGAAACACTGTGTATTCTCTGTAAAGAAACTTTTTTTTTTTTGTTACATTCTCTTTAAAGAAACTATTAATACAGGGCGTAGATTAATTATATTTTTCTTAGACTATAGGTATCCTCTATAATAAGTAATTTTATTCAAAATGAGTACATCTACAATATCATGAAGTTCGCTTTTTCAATAAAATATATTTTTTTATAAGCAAAACTTGACTCGTGACCAAATTTAAAGACAATTAAGCATCACTGCTGGAACCAATTACTCATTGGTCGTAGACTAATTATATTGTTTCTCTTGTTTATTTTTTCGTTGTAAAACAGTTCAATGTTCTGCTTGGTTTTCGTCTTGTCAAGTAGAAGAGAGAAAAAGAAAATTGTGGCCATATAAAAGAGTTTGGCCCATTTTGTTTGACTAGTTTTGATGTAAATTCTTGGGTAAAATATATTTTTGGTCCCTCATTTTATCTAGATTTTTGTTTTTAGTCCTTCATAAATTTTTTCTTTATTTTTAGTTCCTAAAAAATTGTTTCATTTTGTTTTTAGTCCCTGATATTAATTTCAACTGTTAAGTGATGTTGTGGCGAACAAAATTTGCGTTTGAAAAATTTCTGTTTAAGTTTCTATTAGTTTTTAACCGCTGCAAATTTTCTGACAGACTAAAATTGTCAGAAATGTTAAAAAAATAAAAATCAAAACCTCGAACGCCAGATTTTCTAAAATCACAAGAAATGTTACAAAAGTAAACATTTCTGACCACCAAAAATTTGTAGCAGTTAAAAGTTACTAGAAACTTAATCAGAAAATTTTTACACACAGAGTTTATGTCCACCATGTCATCGCTTAACAATTAAAATTAATATCAGGGACTAAAAATAGAACAAAACAATTTATGATGGACTAAAAATAGAACAAAATAACTTACGAAGGACTAAAAATAGAACAAAATAATTTATGAGAGGCTAAAAATAGAACAAAATAATTTATGAAGGACTAAAAACAGAGAAAAATTTATGACGGACTAAAAACAAAAATCAAGATAAAATGAGAGACCAAAAATATATTTTACCCTAAATTTTTTATGAGCTGAAGCAACGTGGAAGATATTGTTGATTCTGTCTTTGCCAATTCTATCTCACACGGTTGTACTTAGCTTTTCATGGAAAAGTCTCTTTTGAATTGGCTCAATTGGCCAGTTTGGTGAAAAATCTCCCTACCCACAAAAATCAAAGTAAAAGGCAAATATAAAGGAAAAGCTTCCTTTGAACCCTTGCAATTTACATGGAGTTATCAAGGAAAAAAGAATGCTAGCGACACTTTTCTTTCAATACTCTCTATATGTGATTGGTTGAAATTTATTGGAAATAATCAATTTTGGTAGGTCCACTTATCATTTAATGATTCTCTCTCATAATTTAGAAGTGAAACCTACCAAAATTGATAATTTTCAACAAATTTCAACCAATTACAGAGAGAGTGTTAAAAAGAGAATGTCTGTCAGATAGAGTATCGCTAACATTCCTCGGAAAGAAATGCAGTAGAAAGAAGTTGTAAAGAAAAAAAGGAGCAACATAAAAAAAAAAAAAAAAAAAAACCCCAAAATCCAATTTCAAAGGATCTCACTTGTCATATCATTCATATGCCACCTTCAAGAAAGTGACCCTAGTAGTTCCCCCCGTCCGTCACAAAACGCTTTTCAATAAAACTATCATAAGCACACCCATGATGTCTAACATAAAAAGATAGATGATCATGTAAGAAAATGATCAAAATTAATTATCAAAGTACAACATCCCCTAAACTACTCAGTTAAGGAAAATAGAGGTATGAGTTGAGTTTCACATTGGTAGACCTTCATCTTTGAATTCGTGTTTCAGTGCCCTATATGAACCAACATTTCTAATGACAAAAAATATGATATTACTAAATTTCTTCATCATAGGCATTTTTATACTAGCTTAAATTTGGCTCTCCTTTTTATTAGAGATTTAAATTTAAGTTAGAAATTCACCATAAATAACAGAGTATTAAAATCTCCATTAGAAAAATAAATGAAAGAAATAATGATGACAAGCATTACATAAACAATACCTCTGCATCAACTAATACCATTTGTATAGCATATGGATTGGAAGGTTGGTTCACAGTTCAAATTCAAACCACAAGCTAAATTAAATTGAAAGGAAATTCTAGACAACATCTACAGTTATGCATTGCAAAAAAAGAAAGAAAAAAAAAAGTTACCCACTTAATAATATCAGTTAAGCCCTAGAAAATGTGGAAGAAAAACAATAGAGGAGATGCAATATTGACATCCTCCATGACATCAACACATTATAAAGGAATGATTCAAGTAAAAAAAAAATATGACAGAGTAAGCAGCTAGTGTCATCTCAACTGTGGAATAGATCTCGAGAAATCATACTAAACACTATAAAGTGTATAACCTCTCATCTCTTAATAGAGGTGATATGTGAACCATAAATTAAAGAAAGCACAAAATAGTTAAATTCACAAACCATTCATAGTTAGATTCCGACATACATACATTTGTTAATATCACAACATATTACAAATGAAGAACACAATAGAATATAGTTGAAAGAAAAATAGACTACAATGCAATAATGAATTAAAACTAACAAATGAAGGAGAATCACACCAAGTATGCAACCATCACTAGAGAGCAAACACTTATAGCTGACACTAACTTCACACGATTTCTTTTGGGCCTATTGTTCCTAATAGCATTTGGCAGCATATCAGTTTGTCAAAAAATAAAACTTCACACGATGTATTCTGCCTCACCACTTGTCATTTTTTGATTGCAACACAGAGATAATAACTCATAGTAAAATGGATTTTTTTTCTTCTTTTATAATTGATTAAATTTCTAACTTTTAATAAATAATCATTTTTAAAAAATATTTACTATTTTACATGTAAAATTGAAATTTATTTTATTTTAAATGATAATAACATTGACCGTTACCATAATAACAACAAACACATAACTAGTTTTACGTAATTTTACACTAGTTATCATCTTAATTATTACAATAATAACAACAAATACAATTAGTTTTACTCAATTTTATATTAGTTAACTTTAACTATTATTATAATAATAACTTATACAATTTTATACTAACTAATTTAAAAAAAAAATATATATATATATATATATATATATATATATATATATATATACACATTTAAAATTCTGAGGGAGGGGGCTGGGTCCTCCCCCTCTGTATCCGTCCTTGGAATCGACTATCCAAATGAAAAAAATGAAAAGAAAAAAAAAAAAAAGCTCTAACCTCTCAAGTTGAGCAGGTAACACATCATTACTCACTTAATAAGCCTAATACCTCCACCGTACTTGTAGGTTTTATGGTCCTTTCATAATTCACGCACATGACATAAAGCAAAAACCAATCTAAAACATAAACCCATCTACCCCAATAAATCATAGTATCCACGTAGTTAACTCAAGGGATCAATAAAATAGAACACTACAGTTGTTTCAAACTTGAGCAGATGTACAATAATAACATGATTGGTCATGGTATATTATGTGATGGTTTATGCAAATTAAATCTTGATAGTTTTTAAGTGATGTATTATGCATGTTAAATTTTGATATTATTTTTGCATGTGGCCTTGCATCTTAATATTAGCACTAAACATAGTTTAGCGAATGAACATTGTGCTTACTTATGACATAAACGTTTGGAATAATTCATGAAGTGCATGCCTATGCTGGACACATCACTTGGAATCATATTCTCCGAGAAGCCAATCAAGTGGCAGATAAGTTCGCGAAGCATGGTTTATTGTTAGATGTTGATTTTCATGTTTTTAATGTTGTTCCTAATTTTATTGCTACTGAGTTATTTGCTGCATAGCTCAGACTGTGTTTCCTAGAGACTTTTAGTCTCTATTATATTATTCTTTCACCAAAAAAAAAAAAAACGTTTGGAATATATTTCTAAAGAAAGAATGTAAAAACTAAAATTCGTAAAATATACACGAAGGGTGTATTCCACCAAATCATATTTTATATATTATTTAATTTTTTAATTAATGTTTATTTTAACCAATAATATTTATCCACATATACATTCGCGAGTTTCGTACCACAGATGCTTCGTACTAAATAACATCACTCTTATTTTAATGGATAAATCCAAATCACATTTGCATTTCTGATACAAAGTATTTAAATTTTTGTGAAAGAAACCCTAAATTATTGTTTAATAAAAACTTATCTCTTACATCCAAGGTTTTTCAAATTGAACTATGGATAAAAGCATTAATTCAAATTTCTAATCTAGTGATTGAACCATTTCAATCACAATTTTTTAACTGGTTACCACTAACTGCATGAATTAATTGGCGTGAAATTGTCCTAACTTAATTAACAATCTCAAAATCAAGTTCTAGTATGTAATTACATTAAATATTATTGGAAAACTTTGTTGTCCTATAGTCTATGCCAAAAAAAAACTGTTTTATCCAATCAATTACAAGACTAATTTTCAAGATCAAATGAAATGATTTGATGTTCAATTTTCAAATCAATCTTAATGATTGGTCCAGTACTATTTTGACAACATAACATATACTTTTTACTCAATTCATGATTTTTTGAAGAAAAAAAATCCATGATTTTAAGATTCCCAACTAAAATCCAAACACATTAAATCATACTCTCCAATCATTTTTATAAGAAACAAGTTCTAATGTATTTTAAAACTAAAACAGGAGGTAGTATATAGATCCGTGGGAGATTCTAAAATACTCTTCGGTATAACTAACTCGATTACATAATTAAAATTTAAAATACTAAAACATAATAATATCATTACGTGCTTAAATTATTCATGCTCTATCTTGCATCACCTAAAGTAAGTACCACTTAAGAATATCTTCCTGTTACCCAATCTAAATACAAGATAACGCTTAGAAAACATACAAAAGTAAAACACGAAAAGGAGTATAATAAAGTACTCTAATATAGTAATATCTATTGATCCTTAACAATTAAAATTATGAATATATCATTATTAAAATCTTAACTATTAATCTTGCAATCAACAATTATTCAATACTAATTAACTATTAAAATAGAAGAAAATAAAACTAACATGATATTTTCTATACTAATTATTAAAATCTTAACTATTATTCTATACTAATTATTACTTCGTAGTTCGTACCATATTTTTAAAGTGAAGATGGAGTGTCAAAGTCAAAACATAACATGTTAATTCAATTCTGTTTGACATGATATTTCAAAAATAGAAGAAAATAAAACTAATCCGAATGAATCCTCTTTACCTGCTGCATTGGAGAAGAGAAAGGCACATGAATTTTGTAAAATTCTTGAGCGTGACAAGTCGAACAAAACCCATGTGTTATTCTCTCCTGCTACATCATTCAACTAGTGTTTTTTTTTTAATGTTCCATTATATATCCTCACATCAAATCAAACACTCCCTAAATGAATAGTTGGTTCGGCATGAAAAAAAAAGGAATGAAAAAGAAAATGCCAGTACACACGTAGACAATAGAAACCTAGTAGAAGAAAAGGAAAAAGGAATCTCCAACCAAATTGTGACGATACCTCAACGATAACCAAATTCTTGATCCTCAACATGGCACCTACTAAGGTGTCCACAAATCACCAAACAATTGAACCAAAAGATAAATCTGTGGTTGATAATATTGCAGGCACATATGCAATCATAAAATTCTTCCACAACAATGTTGGAACGGGGTAACCAATAAATATTTGAGACATCTACTTCTATAGTGAAATACGGACACTACTAATCAGTTTCAAATGACAACCATCAAATTTGGAACAAACATTTAAACTTCAAGAGACACTGATCAGCTCTCCCTCTAGGAAGAAGCCTGTCAGATACTGCTGCTGTGTGTACATGGGTGTATTTTTTTCTCCAAACTTTTTGGCCAATGTCACTTCTTGCAACCTGTATAACTCCCAACTACCTGTTCAGGTCAGACATTATCAGAAGAGATTGGAACATTCAGCACAATGCATAGATTTATGACTTATGAGGAATTGTGTAATGTAAGAAACACCACATTGCATTAGAAAACACAACATATATTAAATAGGGCACATAAATGGTACCGAAATCCTCTCTCAGGTATAGATGAAAGGTTAAATCCTCAGAACCGCTTGGGCTTGGAATCTGCTACTGAGACTCGTATAGCTCTGCCATTCAAGTCCTGCAACCAATATAAAAAAAATCGGATTCTATGGTCAAATACGAAATTGAAGACAGTACAAGTGAGAATAAGGTCTTCACAATTATACACAAGGACCCAACTAGAGCTAGTGAGAAAATTGCTTTTAACAACACAGATTCATACATGAAGACATAAATTCACTATTTTTAAATGGCTTGCACTCTTACAAAGGATTTAACCCACTTATAATTAAAGATGGAAACTGTTAAGATGTAACCATACAAATTCACAAATTCCAACTCACTGAAATGCATTTTGTGTATAGCAGACATTTTCATTGCTTGAATTCCAAAATGTAGATTTTCAAACACTGATGAAAGCATGCAGGAAGATCAAACTTTTATAAAACACCAATTTTATGAAATGCTTCTTATTTAAAATTATTTCATGCCCATCTGACTTTGACATCTGAATTTTGAAAAAGTCCTACCTCATTTACATGTCTTATAGAACATACAGATACATGGAAGAAAAAGCAAACCACAAAAATTATTAATACATCCACTTTGCAAAGGGGAAGGATTCACGTGCTTACCACACCGTCTAAGGACTGAATTGCACCGTTGACCTCTTCAGGGCTACTGTATGTCACAAATCCAAAGCCTCTTGATCGGCCACTTTCCCTGTCATAGATTACCCTAGCTTCCAAGACCTTTCCTTGTTCTCGAAACAATGACTCAAGTGCTACATTGTCAACACCCCAAGCAAGATTACCTACATGAACACGGTTTTCACTATCTGAAGGACCACCACCTCTGGAACCGGAAAAACCACCTCTAAAACGAGGAGCACTCTCATTCCGAGCAGGAGGTGGCCCAGAATTCACTCTCAATGCTCTTCCATCCAGTTCCTATGAATTTCAAAAGATTAATTCCTTAGACGTGATAAACAAATATTCAAAGACATACATAACAGACAATGACAAATATATCAACATTTCGCATCATATAAACCCAATCTCTGACAACCAACAAACACTGCTGGAAGCCAACTTCACTAATATAGTTTGTTTGGTTTGACGCAAATGGCTGGTTGTATAAACTAAAAATTGATTTGATTCATATTTGGTTTGACGTTGAATTACCTAGAATCACATTGAAATACCAGTTGACGTTATTTTAAGTAAACTTTCCCGTGTTTAGTTTCACGATGAGAGTCCATAATTGATTTTGAGTTGAAACAACTTTAAGTAGTTTTTGCATTGGATAAAAAAATCTATAATGAGATTTACTATTAACTTGCTTTTATAATAAAAACATTCAAACATAAAACGAATCACATCAAAATCAATTTTATTAACATTCATGCAAACAAACACACTAGATTTTTTAAAAACATCCCCAATACCTATAGTTATACTTCAAAATCAATTCTTCCAAAACCACGTTCAAACCTTCCCACACACAAATCAATTTTTATCAACCCCAATCCTTTTAATATCAACAATTCCAAAACAAAAAACAAACGAACCTAAACAAAAAAAAGAACTTCAAACACAAACCATCTTTATCATCATCAACCAAGTTACGATAAACTCACATAGCCATTGAACTGCTGAGCAGCCGCTTCAGCCTCCTCAGCCGAAGACATGGTCACAAACCCAAACCCCCTGCTCCTCCCAGTAGTCTTATCATAAATCACCTGCAAAAACAACAAAACAAGTCACAACCCATTTCAATTCACCCCAAAGGATACCCAAAAAAGCCATCAAAAACCAAACTTGCAAACAAAAACAAAAACCTCACCTCAACCACCTCCACATTCCCCGCACTCTCAAAAAGCTCAGCGAGCTGCGCGCTGTCGACACTGAACGGAAGGTTCCCGACAAAGAGTTTAAGGTCAGGGGAGAAACTGGGGCTGTCTCCGTCGCTGAAGGTGTCCTCCTCCTGCTCCAACTCCGACGAAACCGCGACGCGTGGAACAAACCGAGACGACAACGACAACGTTGGTTTGAGGAAAACAGCGGAAATGGAAATGGGTTTGGAATTAGGGGTGAGAGAGAGGGAGGAGAAGCATTGCGGAGAGCACAGAGGTTGTCGGGTTCGGAGAGTGAGAGTTGGGAGTGCGAGAGAAGCTGCGGAGGTAGACATGGTAACGGATAAGGTTTGAGATTGGGAGTAAGGGGAAGAAGTAGGGTTTATGGAGGAACAGGGGATTCAGAGTGAGTGAGCACTGTGATATTTATGCACAACAAAGGAAGGGTTAGAATGAGAATGCATACCGATAAGGTAAGGTGTGTGGGCTATTCCCTCCATTTACTAATTTATCCTTCCCCTCTCAGATATTTTGTTCTACAATCTTGTAAAATTAGTATTTAAGAATACTTTAATTGTATTTTTTACATTTTTCTTCTCAAATTTATGTATTTTTAATATTTAATAAATAAAAAATTGCTAACGTAACACTTTAATGGACTTCTATATGAGTACATCATCTATACTAATGTAACACTATTTGAATGTGAATTAATTAATATAGAGTTATTTTAACTTAATTAATAATTTTAAATTTAAATCTTAAGAATAATATAATTGTGTTGAATATTTGAAAAAAAAATTATTATTTATTAGAATAAAATTGTCTATCTTTGACAAAATGGCTTTTTTCGGTTACGAAATTGAACATTCAATCTCCTTTTTATGTGCAGGGATATTTTTGGCAGCAAAGTATTTGTACACGTGGCCACGGTGACGTTCAGATATTTTTTGCTATGGGTGAAACCTGCGGAGATATTAACACTTAATGGGCTCGGGTGAAATACAATGCCTTCGGCCCAAGTCCAAGTCATTGATATCCAAGTGGAAGTGGGCATTGTGCAAGTGTTGGTTTCTTCCAAGTAAGACCAAACTAAAGCTGGATTTCTTTCTTTTGGTTGGCAAGTAGCTTTGGTCTTGCATGGTCACAAAATCATTTTGTGCAGGCATATCCTGGACCCCATGTGGCTTTGTCCCATACTCACTATCGTCCTTTCAAGAATTAAATGTTAACTTCACCATCAGTTGTGTGTTCTTGACTTAATTCTTTGGTCTCATATGTGGCAAGATAACTCAATGGAGCTACTTGCATCCCCAACTTGTCATGCTTCCCATCCTGTACAACCAACAGAACTATTAACTGTATTATAATTACAAAAACTTTCACCTTAAAAACCATATTAATATATTGATGTGGGTAAGTATTTTTTATAGGTAATATTACATAATATCACAGTTCAAAAAAAATTACATAATATCAAATTACAATAAGGAGACTTTTCAACTTTCATATATGTATGAAGAAATAGATTATTAAATGTTAATCCACTAAGGTCGGCCTAATGGTGAAAGGGTTTGGATAGTTTGTATAAGATTCTAAGTTTAAATCTTGTTGCTGCGATTGTATAATGACTCAAGGATGCATATTAACTTATGTAATAATGATAATTATTTGTGATAAATTATTAAATAAATTATACTTTTCTTTTCTTAAAGATACTTAAGTTACATTGCACTTTTTTTTTTTCTTTTTAAGAACTACACTTCATAGAGAAGAAATACGCTACACTTTAATTTATTTATTGTAAACGACCATCATTGCTATGGTGAACAATTATGAATGGACTTCCAAGAAGCATTTTTCTTTCCTATATAATTTTCAAAGTAAAAAAATAAATAGTTTTAATTCAAAATTTAGAAGTTGAAATGTTATAAAACACTTACTATATTGACTTTAGAGCATTACCTAATATTTTTATTTTATTTTTTAAAGCCTTAACATTATGGTAAAAAATTCAAACTGATTGCTAAATGCGAATAAATAAATAACGCTGAGAGTCAAAAAGAGAAAATTATTTTCAAGAAGTTTGTTTATATTAAAATAGACAAAAAATTATGATGCATAATAATTTGTTTAGAAATATGGAAGTAACTCTTGAAAATAGAGAACAAAATAAAATAATTTAAAGGAAAATATAATTACCCCAATTATTTATAGACTAATAATAACATTAGCATTCAAATTAAATATTAAGTATTAAATAAAAAAGCTCCATAATTGTACCTTCAAATTCATAAAAATATTATAATCTCATTGAAGGAAGATTCCCACCAATATATATTATTTTACGTTGTATATGATAGAATGTGCATGTGATTGCTTAGCAATCTTATAACAACCTTTTTTTTAATCATCATGTATTGTAACAGCAAGTGCTTCAATCATTAAGTTGACTTTAACGGATGCTACTACCATCCGTATATATGTAGAGAGTGGGAAAGAAAGAAATGAACCCTAATCATAAACATGAAGTTCAAGAACTTATGATTCACGGTCCTTGACTGTAAGCATGAACTCCTCATTCCACTCGGGGTTTAGGTTTTTCATCTTTATAGAAGTCTTCTTAGAATAAATTATTAGGTAATTTAGATTACCATCTGTCTATGATCTTCACAAATCTCTATAGGACATATAAAATTAATAATACTTAATTATGTATCATGTAAAAATTAGTCAATACCGTAAATTAGATAGTGGTCCAAAAATCACTTGATTATTTCTCCCTCTATAGGTATGCGATAAAATCAGATGATTAAGCTAGCACATTTCTGTTTTGGTATTTTTTTTTTGTCCTGGGTCAGAGACTATGGATGTCCCCCAACGCACTGATCAGAGACTAATCCTGCTCGCAGTGCGTGGTTGCCACTGATCCAATGGAATTTTGCACATGGAGGAAATCGAACACGAGTTCTCCCACTAAATAGATCATTCTAGCGGAGCCTTACACCACTGCGTCAACCATTTGGATTAGTGTTGACTTTGAGATAAAGAATTTTTATTACCGCTAGAAAGTCCAAATGAAAAGAAATTAACAAGACAAAAACTCCAGAAATACCTAATAATGATGACCACCCCATATGTACCTATGTTCCTAATTTTGGGTTATTTTAATTTGGAACTTACATGTAGAACCATGTACTGTTACTTCAAAATGATTGATACCATATGTACATACTTGCTACTTTTATTAAGTAATAATTTTAATTTTTTACACTTTTTTTTTTCATTTCTCTCTTCTTTATAATCATATCATTTATTATATTTATCATTTTCTCACTTTTCTCTTGTTATTTCTCCCTTCTCTAGATAGGCATATATACTTAAGAGGCGTGTTAAATTATCTTTCAGTTTCGTATTCAGACCTGTGCATGTCCATCTAAAAAAAAATACGTGCAACTGCCAAATATATATTATATACTTAATACTTAACTTATACTTATATACTCTTCCTGTTATGCACTGCTTACGAAACTTAAGTATGATGAAAGTGCTACGTCATCTAAATTTAAGATAAGTTTTAAAAGATAGTGACATCATTTTAATTCTATATCTCACCGGAAACTCTGGATTGACAAATGAGTAGTAAATAATCGGCTTTTGGAAATCCTATGGTATACAAAACACACACACACATATATATGATATTATTTTATCATCTCTATACTATATGATGACAAAATTAAAATATTATTCAACTTGATTAAGGATTTTATCATTTTAATTCTATATCTCACCGGAAACTCTGGATTGACAAATGAGTAGTAAATAATCGGCTTTTGGAAATCCTATGGTATACAAAACACACACACACATATATATGATATTATTTTATCATCTCTATACTATATGATGACAAAATTAAAATATTATTCAACTTGATTAAGGATTTTATTGTTGGATATTAGTTGACTTTTTCACAAACCTCCGTTTAGTCTATTTAGATACCTACTCTATATAGAGATATTTAGATATTTTGTGTTGGGAAAATAATAGGGAACTAAAATAGTAAGGAAATCTCCATCAATAAGCTACAATTAAACTACAGAAGTAAAGTTACTACATCTAATATTAATTCCAAAATTTTAAGTCATTACCATTTATAAGTTGCTTAACTTACTTATACTCACTCAATGCGATACTTCTTCGCATCAGATACAGTTGTCACTCCAACACCTGTATAGCCTACAGTGAACCCGTGGATAGAGAAAAGGAAAGCACCAGAATATAATATTGATGATATAACCAAAGCTACTTATAAAATTAGTCTTGTAAACTCTCCACTATACATACCTTCTTCTGGGACATAACTATATATCCAAAAATGTGGTAATGTTGACAAAAGGGGTCTTATTAAAATTATTTGAGTAAGGTGCGGCAAATATATGTGTACATCTACCAGCCAAGAACAAGCATATATATGTAGATTAAATTAAAATATGTTGGAAACAACAATAAACCATATGGTATTTGTTGTAACCAATAATGAGTTTTGGATAAATTTATTAAAATTCAAAAACATAATTAAGGTTTAATTGTTCATTTAATTCTTATAGTTATATAGGGTATGTTTATATAACTGTTTGCATTTACAAACGGACATTGGCAAAAGCATCCAAACCCTTTTGTGTTCAGTTTGCGGTGGGCCATTGGATTCGTCTTGGAATTCGTGTGGCAGCAAGTTGGACGAACAACCAAACATGCACGTAAACTTTACTTTTTAGTCCTACACTTAAAAACCATTTATTTTAGTCCATCTACAAGTACTTTTAATTTTGTTTTAGTCCCTTCCATTAAAAAAAAACTTAACGTCGTTGACGACACTAATATGGCACTAACATGTCATTAACGTGTGTTGCACTTTATGTTTTAGTCCACATACTTGCACTATTTTTATGTTTTGGTCCCTATAGTGTTGCTCGAACTTTACTTTTTAGTCCCTACACTTCAAAAATCATCTGTTTTAGTCTTTATACAAACACTTTCAATTTTGTTTTGGTTATTACCGATAAAAAAAAACTTAACATCATTAACAATGAATGACATAGCACTGACGTGACATTCACAAGTGTTGTATCGTAAGACTACTCATTTCAATCCACTATACAATTTTTTTTTTTTTATGTTTTAGTCCCTATCAACACCCCCTTCCCTTTCTTCTTCCTCCTCATTCTTTTCTTCTCCCCTAGTTTTTTCCTTCTTTTCTTTTTCCTCATCAACACCTCCCTCCTTTTATTTTGTAGGTTATATTTCTTTTAAATTCTCTTACACCAACAACTAATTTTCATCGATCCTAAATCAGATAAGTCTTTTAAAAGAAATATAACCTACAAAATAAAAGGAGGGAGGTGTTGATGAGGAAAAAGAAAAGAAGGAAAAAACTAGGGGAGAATAAAAGAATGAGGAGGAAGAAGAAAGGGAAGGGGGTGTTGATAGGGACTAAAACATAAAAAAAAATTCTTGTATAGTGAATTGAAATGAGTAGTCTTACGATACAACACTTGTAAATGTCACGTCAGTGCTATGTCATTCATTGTTAATGATGTTAAGTTTTTTTTTATCGGTATTTGTAGGTTGCAAAGTTTAGACACACTTTTTCAACAAGACGAGGTAACTTGCAAGTAGCAATTTATGTTGACACATTAGTGGCGGAGACTTGCTGTATGTAACGCCTAAAAATATTTCATCCAAAATAAAATTATTAACTTTCAGTGTATATGTTATCTCATTATGGTCTAATGATGGTGGAAAAAAGCCAAACCTAGCTAAAATATAAAGTCAAATCTAATATGAAAACATCATATCTATAAATATTTTATTTTAGCAAAAGAAAAATATAATAATATCTACAAGATAAGAAAACAACTAACAAACAAGATACTTGGTTAATGCGGCCGTCAAGATTGTCACCATCAGCCACGAGGGAAATCATGAACAAAGCCATAAAAAATAGGGGAAGAAAAGTAATTTAAAGCAGTAAAGAAAAAAAGTTCCTTAGATTGCACAAAAACAGATCCTATTGATACTGTATATGTTTGACTAACCGTTTGAATTCAAATTCAACGGAAAAATATGCGTTATAATACATAAAAGTAAAAATAATGTGAGAGTAATTTTTTTTTAACGGTCATTACGTTGAACGTAACTGATTTCCAAACATACACGTTAACGTAAAAAGATTTGGATCCCCATTCACTAATATAGGAGTATAGTTAAAAAGAAAAAGGCAAGGATAAGTGATATTTAATTATTACAGTATTGCATATTCAAAATTCAAAAATAATGTTTTCACTTTATAAAAAAAAAATGGTGTTTTCATGTGCCTAAAGAGGTAAAAGAGAGAGAGGTACGAAGTTAGACAATGAAGATTTGGGGGAAAAGTCATGGATGATAAAATAATAAGGAAATAAAAATAAAACGTGTGTAAAATGAGAATAAAGAATAGGGTGTAAAAAAATTATTATCAATTTAAAATTACTCAAAAGGAGAGAATTAGAGAAAAAGCAAAAGTAAGAATAAATAAATCCATTGTCACTACAATAAAATTAACATTAACGACAAACAATTCATACGTAATTTTTGTAAGAAACATAAGACCTAAGTTCATAACTTATAAAGTTATAATACAACAATAATGTAGTTATTTAGAAAAATGTCCAACACTTCAAATAAAAAAAGAGTAAATTACATTGATCCCCCTGAGTTTTACATATATTACACCGACACCCCTTGCCTTTTTAAATCATACAAAAAACCCTCTATTTATTGGTTCTAAATTACACGGACCCTTCCTGAGTTTTATTTATATTACACGGACCCTCCTGAATTTTACTTATATTACACCGACATCCCTGCTTTTTTGAACTACAGGAAATCAAAAGTAATGTTTAAAAAAACAGAAGGTATCGGTGTAATATATGTAAACCTCAAGAAAGATCCGTGTAATTTATTCTTAAAAAAAACTAGCATTTAGAGAAAGAGAGCGATCTTCTACTCTTAGTCATTCCTTAAGCCCATAAGACAAATAGAACACCACAAACCGTTTTATAGGTAAGACTATAGACTCCTCTTTCTTGTTACCATACTATAACAGTCATTCATTAGTTTTTTCATTAAAAATCAATAAACATACTTATTATGTCGTCTTTTATAACTGCTTATGTTTATTTTGTAACAATTCCTCGTTATTAAGTAATTAATTATAATAATAAGATAATTAAATTAAATATAATTCTTATAATATATGAGACATAACATTTTTCAACAATTTTTAAAAAAAAATCGTTATTGAAATTCTCACTTATTTATTTCCTCTTCACCCTATTTCTCCTTAACAAATGGTAGGAAAAAAAAAAAAAAAAGGAAAATTCATCACCAGTTAATTCATTGACATTTTGTAGTGAGTGGATTGTACATGTTCTCTTTTATCATTTTCGGCTTGGACATATAATCGTAACTGGAGATAGCATTTGATCCAAAAATGGACCAATTCAGTAAAAAACGATTAGTTAAATTTTAAATAAAAAATTTCAAATACCTCCTGGTTAATAAAAAAAAAAATCTCTCTAATCTCACACTGTAGAAGAAAAAGAAAACAGCTGCAAAGCAGAACAACACTTTTACCGGCTCTGTAAAGTATAAAGTACTAGATAGGAAAAAAGATCCTTCTAGGAGGAGAATATGGTATGTACAGTATACATAGTTTTTTTCCATCTACAGTTCGGTATCACTGTACGGCTACACACGAGTTTCCTTCAATGATGCACATACCCTTTCTTTACAGAGACACGTGCAAATTCACGAGTTGGCCCAACTAGTTTGGATAAGATGCGTTGAATCAAGCCATACTTAAACCACTGATCAAAATTATTATTTTATCATTTTCTTACAAAAAGTAAGATATTTTTAATTAATCGCATATAGTTTAATTATGTATATTTCTTGGCCACAGATCGAATTCACAGTGACCCAAAAACATCAATCTAGGTCATGTAAACAAATATACACACACAGATACTAAATTCTTGGCAGCATGGTGATTTGAACCATGTTGGTTACACATGGATCCGTGTTGTTAAACCCTTGCTTTCAGTGATAAAGATGAATAGAGGAATTGTATAGTTTTGTGGCTTCAATTGAAAAACAAAGAAAATTATTTGATTTATGAGTGGAATACTGTGCATTACACTTAGTAAGCTATGTTCAATGAACATGTTGCGTGGATCATATGCAATTATGCGATGCACTGAATGACTAACCAACAGGATAGATGAGAGAGAGAGAGAGATTGAACGTCCATGCATTGGGAGCTTTATTTGTTAATTAACTTAAAATATCAAAACGTGAGTACTCAGTACTTACTAAACCAAGCAAAATATTGAAAGCAAGTCAAGAGAGGGAAGAATTTGTGTAGCCGTTTCACACCCAGAGAACAATAGAAAGAAGATGTATGAAATGAGTGAACAATTATATATACACGAGAGTAGAAGAAATAAGCATTATTATATATTGTTGTGTGATGAAAAATAATTTTTTTTTTAAAAGACATTATTTCATTCGTTCTTTTTAGCTAATGTGCAACCAATAAGGTCTAGCTTAATTGGTTGAGTAATGTGCGTGAGTTGTTATAAACTTAAAACTAATGTATGCAAGCCAAAACCTTCACTTTTTCTCTTCTCCGTCCCTCCCTCTTCATTATTAGTAGTCGCATACTATTATATGGTCAAATTAAAGCATAAAAATAAAATAATTTCTTTAAAAGGTCATTAAGTCATTCTCTTTCTAGCCGATGTTGACTAATAAAAAATATCTCTCTCCCGGGTTTTTGAAAGATATTTTTTCTTGAGAAAAATTTCATCGATACTTTGAAAAGAAAATCATGTTTCTTTTTGCACCAATGGAGATCATCAATTGGCATAGAGTTTCAGTTTAACTTTTAGTTGTAAATACGTAATTTCATTAAATATTTGGAGGAAGAACTTCACTGCATATAATATTCTTACCTGATTCGAGTATAATTGTCTCCCATAAAATATACTTCCTCTGATTCTTTTTAATTGTGGGAGTTATAAGGTTTGCTTTGTGGTGAAGGGGGAAGGGAATGAGGGAGATGTCGTGGATTTTAATCCCTCTGCTAACAAAAAAAATAACAATTAATAACTAATATTTGTCGATCCAAAAAAAATTTGTGGGATTTTTAGAAAAAATTTGTTTCTATTAATTATTTGTGATTTGCAAAGTTCAAAATTATATTAATTACTCTTTTATCAATTATATTCGTACTTTTCATCTTATCTTTAAATAATTTAAACATGTATTTATTGTAAAGTAGAAATAAAAAGTGTAAAATATGAAATTTTATAATTAGTTTATTAGAATTAAGATAATTTATTGTATTTTTTGTTTTTACATAGAAATATTAAAAGTCAGATAAAAAGAAATAAGGAGGAGGAAGTATTTGTAGTCTCGTTAAAAGAAATCGTGGATTTCACAAACTTAACGAAGGAATATGCTAATTGAGTCATTGACACAAAAATTATGATATTCACCAAAATGATACGGCATTTCAAAAGCAATTGTTTTAGTCAATATGATCAATAATCCATATCATAGTCACGAATATTTGATTTTCATTCTGCGTTTCTCCTGTAGGATGTTTCGTGAATATAGTGATCGCAACCCAAAGCCAACAAAAGTTAAAATTAATTAGATCATGCAAATTCGAACAAACAATCTCACATCAAAGGTCCAATGTCAAGATTGCGTGGCGAATTTGTTGTTATTGTTATGAAAAACATTACCTCATCAGTAAAAAACTTTGGGAGAAACTACTTTACGAATTAAAGTAGCTAGACATTACAGTTAATTTATGCAAAAGATTTATAGTGAAAGAAGTCTTAAGATAAATAACTTGTGATGAGACACGTGGGTCTAGTAGTTAACATAGCGATTGGCTCCGTTGTCATCACTTTTAAGAAAAGAATATTGTTTTTTTTTTTAACAGTAAGAAAAGAATATTGTTGATATACGCATTTTGTGTTATTTGTTTGGCTATATAGCTAGAACTATTTTGGTTGTGGAAATACTACATAGTCAGAGCCCTATAGATTTTGTCGAAAAATCTTAATTTTTATATAAATTTATTATTATCGCATAAACATATTATTTTTCTAATTAAAGAATCTACTTCTATTTTAGCCTTAATATCTTATTGTAACATCCTTATAATGCTGCCAAGTGCCAACTGCACTAAGGAGTGATAGAAAACACACTTTGAGATTATTTTCCTAGTTATCAAAGGAGCTACAAGTTCGTATAGAATGTTTATTATATATATATATATATATATATATAGGGCTAAGTCATTTGTAATTAAAGACTACAAGACTTTGCAAAGGTTTGTACTATATTCTAATGAGCAAATTACAGGAACACCGTTTGAGGTTCCGTGTAATTATACAAGTATCATTACTTTTTTAATTATTATATTCACCTCCCTTGTAGGGGTTGTTAAGACCACTATCTAGCTTTTCTTTGATAAAGTGTTTGTCGATCTCAATGTGTTTGGTCCTATCATGTTGAACTGGATTGTGAGCAATGCTAATAGTTGACTCGTTGTCACAAAATAACTTCATAGGGATCTCAAACTTAATCTTAAGATCATAAAGAATGATCTTTATCCACAGTCCTTCACATATACCTTGTGCCATAGCTCGAAACTCAGCTTCTGCATTAAATCGGGCTACTACGTTCTACTTCTTGCTTTTCCAAGTTACTAAATTTCCACGCAGAAACATGCAATACCCTGAAGTGGATTTTCTATCTGTGACTGACCCTGCATAATCTGCATCGGTATAAATCTCCATAGATAAGAAGCCTTATCTTTTGAATAATAGGCCTTTCCCTGGACTTGCCTTCAAGTACTGGAGGATCCTATCAACTGCCTGCATATGTCTCTCTCAGGGGTCATTCATAAATTGGTTGACAACACTGACCGCATAGGCAATGTCTGGTCTAGTGTGAGATAGGTAAATTAGCTTTTTGACCAGTCTCTGATACTGAGGCTTTTCCACATGTGGACTTTCTTCACTTCCTATCTTATGATTTTGTTCAATTGTAATGTTTTCAAACTTAAAGGATGTTAATGTAAAAAAATAAAAAAGAGTGAGGTTATGTATAAGGTGGTGGCAAAAGTTCTAGCAAATAGAATCAATAAGGTGTTGGGGAAAGTGATTGATGAAAGGCAAAGCGCATTCCTCAATGGAAGAAACCTACTCCATAGTGCATTGGTAGCTAATGAAGTTGTTGATGAGGCAAAGAGGAAAAAGAAGAAGTGTTTGATATTTAAAGTTGACTATGAAAAGACATATGACTCGGTGAATTGGGAATTTTTATTGTATATGCTAAAAAGATTAGGGTTTGAGGAGAAGTGGATCTTTTGGATCAAAGAGTGTTTGGCTTCAAGTTCGGTATCCGTACTTGTCAATGGAAGTCCTACCCATGAGTTTCATCTACAAAAGGGGCTTCGACAAGGAGACCCACTTGCACCATTTTTGTTTACCGTTGTAGCGGAGGGGCTTAGTGGGTTGATGAGAGAGGCAAGTGGAAAAAAATTGTTTGATGGCTTTTTGGTGGGAAAAGGAAGTGTTGAGGTTAATTTGCTTCAATTTGCGGATGATACGGTCTTCTTTGGAGAAGCATCAATGAAGAATGTTTTGACTATAAAAAGTATACTTAGATGTTTTGAGATGGTATCCGGCCTTAAGGTGAACTTCTTTAAGAGTAGATTTGGGGCCATTGGGGTGGAGGATGGATTTGTGGAGAAATTTGCAGATTGCTTGAATTGTAAAGTGATGGAAATACCTTTTGTTTATTTGGGTATCTCGATTGGAGCTAACCCAAGAAAGGAAGTCACATGGAGGCCTATTGTGGACAAATTCATGAAGAAATTATCTCTTTGGAAACATAGACAATTATCCTTTGCAGGAAGGGTATGCTTGATTAAATCTGTTTTATCCTCTTTACCATTGTTTTATTTGTCCTTTTTCAAAATTCCAAGAGGGGTTGCTAGGAAGCTAGTGAGTATCCAAAGGAGATTTTTATGGGGATGCAAGGAGGGGGAAAATAAAATTTCTTGGATTAGTTGGGAGGGTGTGTGTGCATCTAAAAGTCATGGAGGCTTGGGTATTAGAGACATCCATATATTTAATGAAGCACTTATAGGGAAATGGAGATGGGGAATGTTTCATCAAAGGGGTACATTATGGGCTAGAGTGCTTGAGGATAAGTACGGTGGGTGGAGGGGGTTGTTAGAAGACGGAGAAAACAACCATGCTTCAATTTGGTGGAGGGATGTGAGGAAAGTGTGTGGTAGTTTGAGTGAAGACAAATGGTTTGAGTCTTTAGTTAAATGGAAGGTGGGTGACGGAAGCCAAGTTAAGTTTTGGGAAGACAAATGGGGAGGACAAGAATGTCTTGCACATTTGCACCCGAGTCTGTTTTTGAACTCACAACAACAACATCAAACTATTGGAAATATGGGAAGATGGGAGAATCATGTGTGGAGGTGGGAGTGTAAATGGAGAAGGAGGTGGTTTGCGTGGGAAGAACAATCTGTGAAACAATTGGAGGAATTCCTTGTGTCAATTACATTACAAGAAGGAGGGTTGGATGAGTGGAGTTGGGAGGCGGATAAATCTGGCAAATACTCAGTAAAGTCCGCATACAATGCAATATTTAGCATGAGGAGGGGATCACAACAACAACAAATCTTTGAGTGTTTATGGAGGATGAGCATACCAGCCAAAGCTTCATGTCTCATATGGAAGATCCTTAAAAACAGATTACCAACAAAACTGAACCTGAAGAATAGAAATGTACAGCTCAATACTAATGATTATAGGTGCCCATTCTGTCTGGAATGTGAAGAATCTGTAAATCATTTATTCTTTGAATGCAGGAAAATTGTGTGGCTGTGGAGTAAAATATATGGCTGGCTTGGGTTGGAAATGGTTCTGCCGAATGATGCAGGCTTGCATTTTGTGCAGCACCACTGTCCTTTGGGTGGAAAGTATGAGAACGAAAAGTGGAAGGTGGTGTGGGTCTCAGCGATGTGGGGTATATGGAAATGGAGGAATAATTGTGTTTTCAGGTGCTGTTGGCTCTGCTGAACTATCATTGTTATGTTTTGGGTCTGGCTTTTTCACATCTTGTGATTCTTTAGCCATTCCTCCTTAATAAAATTTGTTTGCTGTTAAAAAAAAAACCGGCATTGACTTTATATAAAAAGGGTAATTAATTGATAGTATAAAAAAAGAGTTTAATGGTCAGTGTAAAACAATTTTACACTGTCATCCAATCATAAATGGTATAAAACTGTTTTACACTTTCAGTATATAACTTATTTTCTCATTAAAAAAACCTTAAACTTTTTTTTAGATGTATAATGGTCGCACTGAGATTCGAATCTATGATCTCGTGCATTCTATTCAAACCCTCAATCACCAGGACGACCCTAGTGAGTTAAAAAACAAAACCTTGAACTAATATTCTATGTAAATTAAACTCGTTTCTAAAGAATTTAATTAAAATACACTGGTGGTGTAAATGTTTTTATACTATTAATCACAGATTATCATAAACAATAAAAATTATTGACTCTTGTAATAATTATTTTGAAAATATATCTAAAAAGATATTTAATTATTAGAAATGTAAACTTTACGCAATTACACTAATAATCGTGTAGAAATCAAACGAATTTCCAAATAAGATCTTGACATTCTAATCTCTCTCTCATAACACTAACTAATTTGATAACTAAATACCAAAGTAACCAAACTGTCTTTCGCAAGTACACTTTCCTAAACCGCTGCAATTAAAGAGTTAAATCTTCAAATAAAGAAAAGAAAAATATCGTGATTACGACGCTCAACCCTCTCCGAATATATAAGTTACAAAACTCTGTTCACGACTCTGTTATAGTACTATCTCACGACAGGGGAACCACAATAAATGCTCTCTCATCTAATCAAGTATTCATGCATAATCAAGTATTCATGCATAATAAACAAACCAAATGAGGACAAGAGAGGTGGATCATGAAATGCAATGCAATGCAATTCGTCCATATTAAAAGTGTTCGATATGAGTAAAAATTCAGGATGACGGTTGACCATAAAAACAGGGTATAACTTTATCCATACATTTGAATATTGGGAATTATTTAGTGGGGCACTCGCAATCCAAATATGCTGGCAAGGCAAGGATCAGAGTTCTTATAATTGATTGACTATTTTGTGTATATATAAGACCAATAAAATTATTCTTAAAATAACTTTGTCACCAAAAGTAAATAAGTGAAATAATACAACATTAATCTGAACATAAAATTATATAATTCATCCTTTGCTTCAAAATAAACTTATACCGGAAGGATATTTGGTATTATTAAAGAATAATTTTGTCAATGTACTAAAAGAAGAATAGTTTTGTCAACAAACATATCATATATAATTAATATGTGATTGAAAAATTATGTAAAATTAGTACATAATCCTTTTTATCTGTATTTAGATAAAATTGCAGTCTAAAGTTAAAGTTAGACTTAAATATAGTTTGGATTTAATTGCTATACATTGATAATGTAAATATTTTTTACATCATCAACTAATCACAAAATGTCATATTTTTTAAAAGTCAAACATACCATGAATTGTGATTGATTAACAGTATAAAATTTTTTTATACTAATAATATATAACAACTAAACTCATTTAGTTTTGGTCTGTCAAAATATAACAAAATTTATTTTTTGTCCCTCATAATTTTTAAATACTTTTAATTTTGATTTTTTTTCGTCAAAACAATTAGTCCTTACCCTTAGTTTGTCGTTAACTTTGAATCATTAATTTGCCATTTACCCTTTCTCTCCCAAGCTCCTTTCCTTCACGCCCCCTTTCATTGTATCTTTCCCAACCCCACTCCTTTCCCACCCACGTGAGTAAGAAGGCACTGTAGAGGAGGCCAGCAACAGCCAACAGACTAACGTGGGTGCAGTGCAGAAAAAGAAAGAAGAAAAGAAAATCAAATTTAATCTTAATGCGTGTTTAATTTCACGTTTAAAAATTGATTCTAAATATAAAATTGATTTTAGATAAAACTGAGAGGTGGGTGGAACTTGGAAGTAACTTCATAAAGTAACAAACTGCTATGTTAATATGCTTAGTTGATTATTAGAGTTACTTGAAGATGTTTTCTATGTTTGGCTGATAATGGCTGGAACTACTGTCTTTGATATTATTCTGAATATATATGTCGTGGTGAATAACTTTGTGTGGGGGTGAATTTTGGTTTGTTCAATTTGATTAACGAATTATGATAAATTAGTCCGGATTGGGACGCATACAACATGCACCTTGGACATTTTATCTTGTATAGAAATGGTAAAGGGCGAATTAACGATGGGACTAATTATCTTGACCCAAAAAAAGTAAAAGACTAAAACTGTTTATATTTTAAACGACAAAAAAACGTATTTAATCCTGAAATTATTTTTCAAGTATATATATATATATATATATATATATATATATATATATATATATATATATATATATATATATATATATATATATGAGTTATTCTTCGTCCTCACTATTCATTTTATTAAATTTAAAGGTTAAGATTAGTTACTCATTACCATCATTAAATTTCAAAAAAATGAATGATGAGAATGAAAAATAACTTTCTTAGAGTAAGTAGATCCCCTCATATAAAAATGTTCAATGTTATCATTAAAAATAATTTTAGGTATAACTTATAAAAATTATGAATGTATAATATACATATGACCAATAAAGACTAAATCTAATTGAAATAGCTAATATTTCTTAAGAAGGTAAATCTCGCTTCAAATTTCTAGTAAAAGAAATGTTTATATTTTGTGCATAATTGTACCTCGCATAAAATTATTTCCTATGAAAGATACTTGTAGAAGGAAATAATTTTATTTGAGGTACAATTAGACATTAAACATAGATATTTCTTTTACTAGAGTTTGAAAAGCAAGATTTACCATCTTAAGAAAGTATAGTTCCTTCTATTAGATGTGATCTTTTTCGGTTATATGTATATACTTTTTATTATCTAATATAATTAACCATATTATTTTTTAAGTTTAATTTTAACATATTGTAAATGTAAATACTTTTGTTGTTAAATAATTAGAAATAATTTTAAGTATAACTTTTGAAGTTTTAGTATATTCTAATTATTACTTTTTTGAAAAAATGGAAATTATACATTGATTTATCATTTCATAGATATGTACACCGTGTTTGATTTTGACGAATGAAAGAAGAGTGAAAGAGGATTGTGATGAAAATGAATGGAAGATGAAAGTTATATGTGTTTGTTATAAGTAAAAATGAGATTAAAGATAAACGTTAAAGCTGGGCACCACATGTTTTTTGGCCACCCCACTTTCATCTCAAAAAGAGGTGAAAGTGTATGAAATGAACAATGAAAGTTTTGTCAGTTACCTCTTTTTTCATGGATGGTCCAAAATAACCTTCATCCCCTCATGTTACTCGTTGTTGTAATCGTGAGCACACACGTTATTTTTTATCAGTTTCTATTGTTACTTCACGTGAGCACACACGTTAATTATAATGTCACTCAATGTATTTTGAAATTGCTGTCAGGTGCAATCTGATTAAGGCATATAACCGATTATGCCATTTGCATAATCGATGAATCGATTATGCAAATGGCATAATCAATTATATGTCTATAATTTGTAAAAAAAAAAGTTTTCGTATTAAAAATCCAACGAAATGTCTATTTTATTTTGGGAATAAAATGAGAATTTGGTTAATCATTATTTTTTTTACTACTAAATTACTTTTATTCAAATCTTTCATCTCTTTTACATTTTCTTTCATCTAAATTAAACAATTTCATTTTTCATTCTCTTACCACTTTCTTTCATTCCCATTTTTATTTATTTTTATTTCTCACACTTTCATTCATTTTCTATCCTATTTACTAAACACAACGGTAACCAGACATGCACCATGAAAACGTACGAAGGATTACATAACTAATTAAATATCAGTCATCAAATCCACAACCATCATTTATTACATCTCACTGTTTTGCTCGACACCTTTAATAAAACTGCATAACATAATCCAATGTGAATCTCTGTAGAAGGAGATAGGGTAGAAATTTCTATTTCAGGATCATGTCTTAAATTGTCAACAAATTCAGCAACAGCAGCTAGATGATTAGAAGAAGACCAATAGAAACAGGAAATGAAATGGCTACAAAACTAGGCCCTATCAGTAGAGGACAGAGAGTGAGGGAGAACAAGAGGATGAGAAAGAAACTATCACGATAAAATAAAGAAACTATTTATTTATAAATAAATAAATTTTATAAAAAAAATTTGACACAAATGATTAACCGGTTCTATTCTGGCTTGGAAGTGGAGTCGTGTTTAAAAATATCACTTTACTTCAAATAGACCGATGGTGAGAGAATATTAATTAAGTGTCAAATAAAAATTTTAAATATTTTCTGATTATATATCAAAATAATAAATAAATTTTGAATGAAAATAAAAAAAGGACAAATAAAAATGAGAGGAAAAAAATACTAAAAAAACGTTAATAGCGTTTTTTTAGAGGCTTTTTGGAACAATTTGTGAAATGAAACTTTTCTTTGTTTTCTCGCTTCACTCACTCACTCACACTTTCTCTCTCTTCAATGAGGCCTAGAAAGTTGAAACAGCTTGAAAGTTGAAACCCCTCACCCATGCCATAATTTTCTTTTTTCTTTCTTAGCTTTCTCTCTGCTTTCCGGGAAAATCGAGCTCTGTCTCTCTCTCTCCATGTTCACATAAGTTAGTAGCAGTACATCATTAATTATGTTAAATTATTAAACAATAAATTAATAATTTTATTATTTTATGTTTATATATATGATCCTGTGAGATCTACTTTGCAGGAGTAAATAGCATAGCTGAGATAGAGACTTGTGGCAGCTGAAAAGAAAATCAGAGAAAGGTAAAGATTTCAGAACCCTAATAACCACTCCCAGACTCTGAAACTGTACGGTCTTTTTAATTCTCAGTTTGTGAAACCAAACCCCCAATCATCGTCCTCGTCGAAATTCGTGCAACTGTTTTTTTCCTTCTTCGTTCCGCTTTTCTCTTTCCTCTTCTTCTTCTTCGTGTGTTTCTTCTGCATCAGATCCACGCCAACGCTTTCAGTTCCTCTTTTATCGATTATTATTATTATTACATGACCGTACAAAGTGTAGGGTTTTGTTTTGCTTCCACGTTTCTGAACAATTTTTTTTAGCGTTTTGAAGCTTAATTATTGGGTTTTGTTTTGTTTTGGCTCCTTGATGCTCCACGAAGATCTAATTTATTGTTATTATTATTATTATATTTAACTCTGGTGGATGCTGTAAATTTTGTTGCTGTGGTGGTATTTTTATTATTTTTTTTTTTTGCTTTTTAAAGCAAATTTAAGAAAGATAAAATGATTTTGTTGCGTTGTTTTTTGATTTTTCTGGTAATTAATCGTTGTATTTTTTTTCATGGATTTTTCACGGTATTTTCTGTTTCTATTATGGTGGTTGTGTTGTTTACGTGAACTAATTCTATGCAGGATTTGAGGAGTCCGAGGAGGTTGATTTATCAGGGGGTACTCTGTTGGATTAGCATTGAGAGTCTTAAGGGGGTGTTTGGGAAGTTTGAGATGGATTGGATTGACTTTCAGTTATGTGAAGGAGATCAGTGGAATCATTTGTAAGGTTGTGGTGAAGAGATTTTGGGATGGCGTGCAGGTTGACTTTAGTGATAAAGTCAGATTTGTGTCTGATATGATCACAGTTAATGTTGGAACATCATTGGCTGGTTGCTGGGGTACGAGGAGAAGCTAGTTGTTGAGTTGATGCGGGTGTCTTGGACTGGTTTGCAAGTTGAAAGTCCTTTGTCCTTTAATTATCTTGGTTATTGTGTTAATGTTTGAAGCTGCTAACATCTTGGTGGATGACTTGTAAATTGTAATAGATGGAATGTTTTGCTAGAAAAATATTTATCTAGCAGCAGTATAATTTATGGCTCACTGAGTTTTGGTACTTCCAAGTGTTTCTCCAAGTGTTATAATTTGCCTGTAGCCTTAATCTTGGTGGTACTAAAAGAGTAAAATGGAAGCAGAGAACGCTAATCACCCTCCAAGTTTTCTTCACCGGTCGCTTCCTGCTGTTGTGCCTATGCTTTTGATTTCAATAGGATATGTTGACCCTGGAAAGTGGGTGGCAATTGCTGAAGGAGGTGCACGATTTGGGTTTGATCTGATGGCCTTCACTCTTATCTTCAATTTTGCAGCCATCTTCTGTCAGTACATATCAGCAAAGATTGGTGTTATCACAGGAAAAGATCTTGCTCAGGTATTATACCTTCCAGTTGATAGATTTATGTTATTTTACTGTCGATGCAGTACAATTTTACAATTTGAAAATTTTCTGTGCCCCCCACCCTCAAAACAATAAAAGGAGGTTCTACATTTTGAACAATTTGTTGGTTGTGATTTTGTAATGTTTGTTCTTCACCCCTCTCAAGTAAGCAATTGCACAGTAGGAAATTATAAGATGGAAGGATATAGAAAAGAAGGTTCTTATCAAGAGGAAATGGAGCCAGAAAGATTTTTTATGTTTCCCCCACTTTTTTTATGTTTCTAGTTTTAGTTCATCAGGAAATTAAGAATATTGATGATTTTTACATCCTCTGTCAGTGTTTTATTTGGCATATCAGTTAGAAGTTTACAAATATGTTGATTGATGGACATTTCTATTCTATCTTAATTCTACCCTTCTAGATATAACATGGAAATAAGGACATTATACTTTTTAATATTAATTGTTTCTTCCATCCTGAAAAAGTGTGCTATACTATGTTATGCATGAGTTATGAGTCAGGTTATATGGTGGTTTCCGGCTTTTCTCTATCCCTACAAACCCACTCAGATACACACTCTAGTAACTTTATGCATAAATCTTAAATCAGTGTATTTTGCTTATGGGGCTTCACTTTCTTTGTGCCAAAGATTTGTAGTGATGAGTACGATAATTTGACATGCATGCTTCTTGGAGTTCAAGCAGAACTTTCGGTGATTATACTAGACCTTAACATGGTAATATTTCTCACTCTTGATTTTCCTTCAATGTTTTCCTTTCTCTTTAGCAAAGAATATGATTTGTCTGTGCTTTAAGGCATTATATACATGACTGAACTTGTTTTGACATGACTCTGATTTTACCTGTTTTGCAAGATATTGGGCATGGCACATGGATTAAATATTCTTTTTGGGTGGGACTTGTTCACTTGTGTCTTTTTAACTGCTGCTGGTGCTGTTTTCCATCTCCTTCTTTTTGTCCTCCTTGTAAGTATCATTATTTGCTTATTCATCAGTCTATGTTGATCCACAATACATTTATGATATATCGTTTCTCTCACTTATGATATATCCTTTCTCTAGGACATTGAGAAGGCGAAAATCCTGGGCCTGTTTGTGTCAGGTTTTGTATTTCTGTCGTTTGTACTTGGAACACTCATTAATCAACCAGACATTCCATTATCCATTAATGGAATACTAACAAAGTTGAGTGGGGAAAGCGCATTTGTGCTGATGAGTCTTTTAGGAGCAACTCTTGTGCCTCACAACTTCTACCTTCACTCCTCTATTGTACAGGTATCATTTCCTGTCATATCTAATTTTTCTCACATCAGCATACATAGCATGCTTTCAAGCTTATATCTTTTGTGTTCTTCTGGATATGTTTACATCTTGTGGTTTGCTCGTTCCTAAGAGTTAAATGTCTGACTCCTGCCACATGGAAGTAGTCTTTCATGGTGCTGGAGGTCTGTTATCTTTAATCAATCTTATGCTCAAAGAAGAATGAACTTTGAGCAGTTTTTATCATCCCCCCCTCACGAGAAATCTTTATTTCATCATTTTCTTTGCTTGGTTTTGCATAGCTTTATCCAAATCTTTGTGGGTTGATTTTTTTTTTTTTTTTTACAGCTATTTTATCCAAATAAGAGTGTTATTTTATCTGATAATCTGTTGAATATTATTTTGTCAATGTTTGGATCACTTGCCAATTTGAATGGTCTAAAGACTCTAAACCAAAACATGCTTACAGTGCTCATTATAAAATAAGTAATCATGGTATCATTTTTGCCTACATCTGATAATGGTTTTATTGGTTAAAGTTAGTCTTACAAGTACGGTTATAAAAGGAAGGGCAATTGTGCTAGTGCTTTGGAATTTGGATTGGTAATTAGATATTACATGCTTGGGAAAGTTTGCTCATTGGTGGGTATAAATCAGGAACTGTTTTAAAATGGGATGTCATGCAAAAACTAGAGGGGAAAACTAACATTTTATGGCTAGATATTTTTGTTGGGGAAATGTAACATTTCTTGAATTGATTGTCACATGGTGATGCCCTTTGTGCTATTCAAACTAATAATTTATAATTGATTCTTGTTTTCAGAATGCATTTCCCCTTTTCAGAATGCTCTAACTTCCAACAATGAGGAAGTTTGGGGGCATTTCAGAAAACTCAAATGTATTTTATAGATATATTCTTTAAGGATGAGGTCAATTGTGTAAAAATCATCTCTTCATGTAATAAAAATTGAGAGTAGCTTAATAAGCTGATAGAAGTTTTGTTCTTTTCCCTGTTTTACTTTAAAATTCTCCAGAAATTATTTGCCCTGGATTGTTTCTGGAACCATAAAAGGATCTTATTGCTTGGTTTACTTTAAAAAGGAAGATTTCATGTTACAAATTATTGAAACTGGGGTCCTTAGATACTGCTTATGCTCATGTAGTGTTTATGGAGCTGTGTACCATCTGGGAATACCTCTGCTAAAACCTCAGCTCATAAGCCCCAATGCTTCTTAAAAGCTAGGGATTAGGGGGCTGTGTACCGAGCAGGAATACCTCAGTTCTGTACATGTGAGAATATCTCAGTCCATGATCCCTGAGGACATCTTGACTGTAATTAAGCTGCACCACCTCCATGTCTGATTATAGAATGTCCCATGGGGTGATCATCCAGAATATAAAGTTTACTCATTAAATGTCCTACTGGAATTTCGGCAATCTCTCTAATTTAGTCTGTGTTCGAACCATCATTAATACTACCCCAGTATAAATGGCTGAGTGGGGAGGGCATGATCACAATCCTTTCCTCAGACTCGGCTAAGTCAGGTTACATTCAGTCTGCCCTGGTTCGGTCTTAGGAATCCTTGCATGAAAATATATTGTTTAAGCTTGTCTAATCTGATTACTTTCTTGCATTTTTTTGTAAAGGACTGCATATCATGCACCATTTCATATTTGGTGCTGTTTTGTCAATCTGAGACTAGGTTTACTTTTTTTGCAGTGGCATCAGGGATCAACTACCATTTCTAAGGATGCTTTGTGTCATAACCATTTTTTGGCCATCATGTGTGTCTTCAGTGGCCTTTATTTGGTAAATAATGTGTTGATGAATGCTGCAGCAAATGAGTTCTACAGTATGGGTCTTGTTTTGACTACTTTTCAGGACGCATTATCGCCAATGGAACAGGTCTCCTTTCCGCCCATGATTGATCTACATCAAGATATTTATTTACAACTTACAAAGTCACATCTGTCTTAAACATTCTGAATAAATCTAATTCTAAGATTCTTATTGCAGGTGTTACGTAGTCCAATAGCCATGCTTGCTTTTTTACTCATTCTGTTTTTTTCAAATCAAACCACAGCATTAACTTGGAGTTTCGGTGGAGAGGTAGTTGTGCACAGTTTCTTAAAGTTGGATATTCCTGGTTGGCTTCATTATGCTACAATTAGAGTAATTGCTGTTCTGCCTGCCCTTTATTGCGTTTGGAGTTCAGGAGCTGAAGGGATGTATCAACTACTTATATTCACTCAGATTGTGGTAGCTCTGCAACTTCCATCTTCTGTGATCCCCCTTTTTCGGATCGCCTCATCTAGATCAATAATGGGGGTACACAAGATCCCTCAATTTGTGGAATTTTTGGCATTGATCATATTTATTGGGATGCTTGGCTTGAATATTGTCTTTGTTGTAGAAATGATATTTGGCAGTAGTGATTGGGTGGGCAATTTGAGATGGAATGTGGGGAATGGTGTGTCTCTCTCTTATTTGGTCCTTCTTTGCACTGCTTTTGCATCATTCTGTCTGATGCTTTGGTTAGCTGCCACACCTTTAAAATCTGCAAGTGTTCAATTGGATGATCAAGCATGGAACTGGGACATGCCACAGGCTGTACCAAAACCACAGATTGATAATGAGGAAACAGATTTAAAAGAAACAAGATATCATGGAGATGCATCAGTTCAGGTGAAGGAACCATCACCAGCTCTAGCAAGGACCCTGGGATACTCAGATGTACCAGTTGCAAGTTTTCATCATGATCTACCTGAAACTATCATGGAGCCTGATGTTCCTGTGACTACTGTAAGGGAGACTCATCCATTTACATCATTTCCTTGCTCCCCAACATCTGTTGTTAAGGAATCAGCTTCCGCTTCAGAATCAGAGGCAGTATCAGCTGTAAGTAATGAAACTTCTGATATTAGATTGGGAGATGCCAAAACTTTAAAAACAGAAACTAGTGCTCCTGTTGAGAAAACTGTAGAAGTTGAGGGAGATTCAAATGCCGAAAGGGATGATGATGATGGAGATTTATGGGAAACTGAAGAAACATCAAAAGTGGTCTCACTAGCCCCATCTTCCGCATCAGATGGCCCTGCATCATTCAGGAGCCTTAGTGGGAAAAGTGATGATGGAGGGAATAGCATTGGAAGTCTTTCGAGATTAGCAGGTTTAGGGCGCGGTGCAAGACGTCAACTAGCTGCTATTCTTGATGAATTCTGGGGACAACTTTTTGATTTCCATGGTCAATTTACCCATGAAGCTAAGGCTAAGAAACTTGATGTTTTACTGGGAGTAGATTCAAGACTCATTGGTTCTTTGCAAAAAATGGATCCATGTGGAAAGGAATATTCTGAATACTCTATATCTGTCGGAAGTAGAGCTCCAGATACTTTAATGAACTCTGCTCCATATGAATCTCCCAAGCAGCATAGAATGCACAGTAATTTAGAGCCTTCCTATGGGCCTCGAAGGAGTTCTTCCTCACTGCGGGCAAATCCCGTCCAGTTTATGGATGAATATGTTCAGACCTCCAGCCGCAATCTCCTCGATGCTGGTGAAAGGCGCTATTACAGTGTGCGCAATCTACCTACATCTGCGGCCTGGGATTATCAGCCAGCTACTATACATGGTTACCAGGCTGCATCGTATATTAATCAGGTTGGTAAAGACACAAATTCTGATAAATTAAATGGTCTGATGGAATCCCCTTCCATGGGTAATACGAACAACTACAGGAATTCTATGGGTAATACGAACTACAGGAATTCTATTGCATTTGCTTTGGGGCAAAAGTTGCAAAATGGTTCAGGTTTAAGCCAACCCCCAGGGTTCCAGAACATTGCTGTCTCTAAGAATAGCCAATTGCCATCTGAGAGGTCCTATTATGATTCTCGACCTACTGGACCTGTGGATAGTATAGTCAGTTCAGTCAATGCTAAGAAGTACCACAGCTTGCCAGACATCTCAGGATATGCCATCCCTCACAGGGATGTTTACATGTCTGATAAGGGTGCTCCATGGGATGGTTCTGTTGGTGGATATAGATCTTCTGCAAGTAGGACTCGTTATGAACCGTCATTATATTCAAATTCTGGATCAAGGACAGGAGCTCCTTTAGCCTTTGATGTACTCTCTCCATCAAAAGTCTACGGTGGTGTACTTTCTTCTCAGTTGAGTTCTGGTTTTGGTACTGGATCCCTCTGGTCCAGACAGCCTTTTGAGCAGTTTGGGGTGGATGATAAAATTCATAATGCTGCAATAGATGTTGGAAATAGGCCTAGTGCAACTACTCAAGAAACTACTTCAGTTGTGGATATAGATGGCAAACTTCTTCAATCTTTTAGACAATGCATTTTGAAACTCTTAAAATTGGAAGGGTCTGATTGGTTGTTTAAACAGAATGATGGGGCTGATGAAGATCTGATTGATCGTGTTGCTGCAAGGGAGAAATTTGTTTATGAAATTGAAACCACAGAGATGAACCGGAATCATATGGGAGAAACTCGATATTTTTCTTCTGATGGGAAGTCTTGTTCTTCAATGAAGAATAATGAGGCAAATTGGTCTAATTTTTCCGTGACCTCAATCACTAACTGTGGGGACGGATGTGTGTGGAGACCAGACATAATAATAAGCTTTGGGGTGTGGTGTATCCACCGTGTTCTTGACCTCTCACTAATGGAGAGCCGGCCAGAGCTGTGGGGAAAGTACACTTATGTACTCAATCGCCTCCAGGTATATTTTAGTAACCCTGAAGTTTGAGTTTTAGCTGCTCTTTTTACAAGCACTCACCAGTCTAAAACTGGATGCTATTTGTGGAGATATTGTCTGATTCAAGCGTCATGGAGAACTTGATATTTATTCTCTTAAGTGGGGTGTTTCCTTTGGTTGTTGTTCACTTGGAGATGTTGTTCCAATGATATTTGTATGCATTCATTACTCGTCAATATACTAGAACTCATCCATTAAGTAGGCACTATAATATAGGTGTTGCATGTCATAATCTGCTGTAAAGGATACAACCTTGCCTTTCCTAGTCAAGGCTACTCTCTAAAGTCTTCTACATTTCATTGGTCTTATTTGTCAATTTTTCCCCTTAATGAGCAGGGCATCATTGATCTGGCTTTCTCCAAGCCTCGTACTCCAATGACCCCATGCTTTTGCCTTCAAGTTCCCACGACTTACCAGCAAAAGTCAAGCTCACCTCCCTCCAACGGGATGCTGCCCCCTGCTGCAAAACCGGGCCGCGGAAAATGCACAACTGCGTCAGTGGTGTTTGAGATAGTCAAGGATGTGGAGATTGCAATCTCTAGCCGGAAAGGTCGCACGGGAACCGCTGCTGGTGACGTAGCTTTCCCAAGGGGAAAGGAGAATTTGGCATCTGTTCTCAAACGGTATAAGCGTAGATTATCCAACAAACAAGTTGGCACTACTCAAGAAGGAATTCGCAAGATTCCCACATCAGCACCATACAACTTGTAGCATTTTGCCTTCTCTACGCATTAACAAAAGCAGTGTTCCTCGGGCTGTTTTGATTTGTGAAGCAGTTCAATGCTGTAGATCAAAGGATTACCATCGGAAGTTCTTCGCCACAGAACTGCTGTCTCTGTTGTACCAGTCCTCGCCGCAGATTTTATTTCCTTGTAATGTTATATACACATAGGGTTAGAATTACTATATGTAATTGCAGCAACAAAATCAAAGGAAAAAAATGGTTAGATGGAAACTGACTTCTACCATTTTGGCGTATTTTTCATTACTTCATTCGCAACTGCATGCAAGGTGGGGAAACAAAATGGGAAAAAAATTGTCGACATGTGATCATCTAAACCGGGAAAAAAAATTGTCGACATGTTTTTAATTCGAGTGTTGTTAAGGCACTTGGTATGATTGCCAAATTTTCGTTTTTAAGTCCTTCGAGCGTTAGTATGGTGAAAGTGGTTACGTTTTTTGGTTGGCCCAGTTCTCTGAAATCATCATATTTTATTTTCTGCTCATGTAAGTTTTTTATTTTTATTTTTTAATTATGTATCATTCACTTAAGGCAACGTCTAAGATGCATTTCATCATTTGAGGTTGAGTTTCTTTCATTGACAGTAACAATAACAGATAAGCACTCACTGCATCCGACTCTATTTCTATCTTTTCAGTTTTACTATTTTAGGCTCCAATTAAACATTTCTAAACATAATTTTTTTGTTAATCTCTAGCAACTTAACTATTACGAGTTGGATTCGTATAACGCAACCTGCTCATAAATTATAATTGCAATCCACAACCTATTGTTTTCGGGTTAAAACCCTTCGTAATTTTTCCATATTTTGCATATACTGTAATGATTGAGTTTACTGACTTATTTCGAGTTAATCACATCTTTGTCTATTTTTAATTTTTTTTTAACAAAAGTGATGATAGTAACGTCATTAATTTGAGTGAAATTGAGTTCAGTTCTCTTAATAAAGGTCTTAGGTTCGAATCCTGTACATGAAAAAAAAAATGATTGGAAGGGAAGATCTTACTAAAGGTGATCAGTCATATTTCTTGACAGAGATTAGTCATTAACAAAGTTGATGTATATTTCGCACTAAGATAAAAACGTTTATTACTATTGTTTTCTCAAGTTGTATATACCATAAAGATTCGTTTTATATGCTTACTAGTATGATGCCTGTGCTCATGCACGTGGCTGCTATATATTTTTTGTTATTTAATTATTATTTTTATATAAATACCTGTATAACTATTTAGTCACAATATATGAAGTGAAGTTAGTTATTATATGAAAAATTTGCATTATTTTTTTATTGACTAAAAAATTTAACAAATATAAAAGGTATTTGAATATATTAAAACTCAAAATTTTATTATATTTTACTAAAGAATAAATCCATCGAACTAATGAATAAATTATAGAAAATTATAAGAACAATGTAACAGATAAATTAAATTTTAGTTAAATAATATATAATAAATTAATAAAATTGAAATTTTGAGACGCTTACCTATTATAAATTCCAAAAGATTTCCTTCAAAGCAACATCATTAGTGATGTTTAAAAGTTTTGAAATTTTAAAAAGTCATAAAAAAAATAGTTTAACAAATATGACACAAATCAGAGTTAAAACTTTTGGATCAATTAAACCAATACTTATAATTTAAAAAGAAATGTTTCATATATCATTCTTTTTTTTTTTTGTCACAACATATCATTGTTTATATATTTTGATTATATTAAAAATGGTCAAAATAATTTGTTATAAATTAATCTAGTTTTCTAAGTTTTTAATCATAATTTATATATTTCCCAAAATTACAATTTCAATGCAAATAATATTTGTTAAAATAAATTTCACGATTTTAAGGATAAATAAATTCAAATTTTGTAATATTTGATATTTAATTCATTTATATTTCATAAAAATAACATTGTAACAATGAATATTTATCAATTTTATTTCAATGTTCATGCAAAACGAATATAGAAAATGAATATAAAAATAAATAAAATGTCATACAAATTAATATTAATATATTTATACAATAATTAAATGAATTTTTCATATTTAAAAAATTCAAATATATTTATATCAAAAGAAAATATAAAAAAAATTGTACAATTTATCCTTGAAATATTTTTAATCAAATTAATTAATTTTAAAAAGTAAAAATTTCTAAATCTGAATTTTTTTATTTTACAAAAATATGATTTTAATGTCAAAATACATCTTTATTTAATTTTGTGATTTAAAAGAAAATGAAGGTAATAATAAAAAACCAAACCTGACAAAAAAAATATTACTTAAATACTATTTCTTTGCTAAAATATAAAATTATTATTTTTTAAAAACTAAAATTTTAAACATCTTTAAATATGAGTATTTGTGAAAACAAAAAATTGTCATTTACTTCATCACTAAAATATTTTTATCAATTAAATCTAAAAGTTGAAGATATATATTTTGTATATTTATTTTTAGTATAACCAAATTTTATTGTTTATAAAATATATAATAAATATAAAAGAAAAAGTAGCAGGTAACATATATTATCATTAAAATAGTTTTTTTTATTAATTTAATGAGTTTTATAATTTTTTAAAAATGAAAATATCATTTCGTGTAAGTTTCTTTTTGCTTAAAATAAATTATTTTCATAAATTGACTTATAAAAATATGTTATGAAAATATTCGTGCAATCAATATTATTGTTAGTTTTTTAAAAAAATTGAAAGAGAAAGTAAAAGTATAAATGAAGGTAAAACAAATACATGGTACAAAGTATCATAAAATAGTTTTTTAAAATTCAATTTTAATGTCTCAAACATAAAAATTCAAATATATAATTTGATGTTATAATTTATTTTCATTATCAACAAATTGAAGTTGTATGTTTTCATTAATTTTTAAAATATTATTAATTTAATATTTTGTATTTTATAGAAATATCATACAGGACAGGACATGATATTTTTTATAATATTAAATTAAAAACTGACACAAAAATAGAAATTGACTTAATTAAATTAAATTTTAAATTTTCAAAATTAAAAATATTATACAAATTATCAAAAAAAATTATCAAATAAATAATTACATATTTTTAAAACTAAAAATTTTAATATCTTAATTTTTGATAATTTAACTTTTTTTTACAACGATACCACTCAATGTCAAAATATATCTTAATTTAATTTTAAAATTTATAAAAAAAAATGTGACAATAAAAATGAGTACTAAATTTGATAAAAATTAATATTTAAATATTATTTCATTGAAAAAGTTCGTTTTTTTTTAAAATAAAAATATTAAACATCTTTAAATGTGAGTAACTGTGAAAACAAAAAAATATTACTTAATTCATGTCTAAAATATTTTTTATTAATAAAATTAATTGTAAAATAAAAAAAGAGTCAATTGTTTAACATCCTTTTACACTATAAACTATTTTTGTCCTACATTAAAACAATGTCTCTCATTGAATAGCTACGGTACAAAGGGGAGAGGGATGAGCAAGAATAGTTATTAAAAAAAAAAGTAAGAAAGATTGATGCTCTTAAATTGACACCTGTCAAAAACAAAAGCTTCAAATATTATATCAATAGATAGATAGATAAATAGATGCTTGATTGCTTGTGTGTTTTGACTAGTGAGAAATAAGGATAAGGTGTCGTGGCCCGTAGGCATAATATAAACAAAAGCTGTAATTTAATAGTTTGAAAATTCAAAATGGGTTTGCGGGTGGTGTTTCTATTGGGTGGGTGGATAATTCATTTTTAATTTTTTATATAATAAAATAAAATTATGATCACTCTCGAGAGTAGGCCTGACAATGAATCGAACAAACTTGAACATAGTTTAAAGACTCGCTTCGATAATTGACTAATTGAACTTGGTTCATGAACTAAGTGAATTGAGCTTGAGTTAAAATTTGAATTAGTTACATAAACGAGCTGAACTTGAGTTATGTATAACTCGATTTGATTGATTCATGAACCAGCTTGATGTATATCTATTTATCTAACTAAAACCAAAAAATATGAAAAATTTATAGGTTGTGACCATTATTAATATGTGTGTGATAATTTGTAAGGGAGGTGAGTCTTGGAGAACTTTACTAGCATAATGAGAGGGTAGGTGGAGAGTTGAGACAATTAAAGTTGGATAAAATATGTTTTTGGTCTATGTATTTTTAGAAAAATTTGGTTTTAGTCCCTGTACTTTTAAATCAACAATTTTAGTCCTCAAATTTTGAAAAACACTTATTTTTAGTTTCTTTCTTCTAGTGGTATTAATGTTAACAAAATACACATTTTAGATGTATTTATCGCTATAAATCGCTACAAAATACACATTTTTTATGTATTTAAACTCACCATTTTAGATAATGAATACTTGTTGAGACGTATTGTGTGAACGTAGACAAAAGGTTCCAAATTACATTAAATTCGTATCTTTTGCTATTTTGTATAACATTTTTGTGTATGCTCTATCTTTTTATTATGCGCGTAAAGGAGACTTTTCTCTATCCTATCATAGAGAGGACGAGACTAAAGGTCCACAACAATCATTTGGGTACCCATAGAATTAGGTAGAACCTGGGCTTCCTACGCCTCATTCATGTCCAGGCTGTTGCTTCCTGCACCCCAAATTATTGCTTCCTGCACCTCCATTACATTCGGAAAGCCCATTCCGGAATGTAAATTACATGTCGGAATGGGCTTTCCGAATTTGATGGAGGTGCAGGAAGCAATAATTGGGTGCAGGAAGTTTTAGCCTCATGTCCAAATTCTGGCTGACGAAAATAAACCGAGGCCTAATCTTTATAAAACTTCCTCACAAAAGAAGCCCATGTTTTTTTATATAGATGGATTCAAGTAGTGAGGGTATTTTTGGAGAGGGTGTGACTACATGAGGTACTACTTTGGGATGGATTTGTCTCCTTTATGCTTCGTTTAGAAATAGTAAAGAAAATTTAGTAAAAAAAAAAAAATAGTAAAGAAAAAAGTAGCAAATAAAAGAAAACGATTCATGCATCTATTATTTGGAATATTCAAGAAATGGATAAGAAAGAAACCAAGTATGTTGGATCCACATTAAATCTTTTCTCTCCCACAACAGCAAAAGGAGAGAAGGAAGGAGAATAGTTTTTTCCCCCCTTTTTAGGCTTGTTTCCCAAAATATTATATATTTTATTTTTGGTTAAAAATATTTTGAAGTTAGGGACGTAAATGCCTTTAAAAGAAATGTCATTTTTTTTTTTACATTTATCTTATTCTATAAAACTTAATAATCCATTTTTTTTAGTACTTAATCCATTTGTTTACTCATCATTTCTTTCTACTCATATTCTTTTTTGTCAATTTTATCTCTCTTTTTTTTTGTTTTTCAAACCAAACAAAGTGTTAAAATCAGAAAATGTATAAATAAGAAAGTAAATAAGTATCCACCATTAATAAATGGTGAATACATTCTTAGTTTTTTACTCTATGCATATCCTTACCTTAAGGGGGTGTTTAGTAGGGAGGATTCTTTTAAGTTTCTCAGAAATCTTAGGCTGAGAATGTTAAATTTCTATGTTTGGTATGAATACTTTAAGAATCATTCTCATAAACCATTTTTTAATTAAGTTTTCCACTAAAATTTTTCCATAAAAGCAGATGGAGTTCAAGATTCCCATGAACCCTGCAGCTTGCATCTGTATGAGTTGAAGAAGACGGGGTGCTGTGGTTGGTTCGTTAGCACCTTTTTTTGCTGTTGGGAAGATGGATGTTTTTTTAGTCGTGTTTGATTTCACGCTGTAGATTGATCCTAAGGATCCGTTTGATTTGCTAAAAATTATGGTACTGGATAGGACAAATATTTTTGTTCTACATTTGATTTGAAAAAAGATTATGGGACAGCACAAATTAAACGGACGAGGACAGGACAAAAACTCCATTTTTTGTTACTCAGAAAACCATGGGATAACTTTTTGTCCCAGGTACAAAATATTCAAAAGACACATATACCCCATTATTTGCATTTGAATTTGAGTCACTGCATTTGAATTCCCATTAACTGCTAGCTACAACAACCTTATCATGCCATGTATTTTGAATTCACATTATCTATTAGCTGCAACAAGCTTATCATGTCATATATTTTAAATTCACATTATCTAGTAGCTAGCTTATTTGTATATATTTTGTATTTTGAATTCACATAATATATAATAATAATGCAAATTATATTAAGATAATTAATTTTAAAAGGATATTTGAGTAAATTTTATATTATTTTGCTTGTACTGTCCATTGTTCATCAAACAATGTACATGATAAAAAGTTGTCCAGTAACTTCAATATTTGTTCTGTATTGTGCTGTCCAGTACCACCATTTTAACAAATCAAACGGACCCTAAGTCCATAATTGAATTTAGACAAATTTTGACATGTTTGGTTTCACGTGGGATAAAAGTTCATAATTGATTTTAGATCCATAATTGATTTTGAGTTGAAACAATTTTGACTAGCTTTTGCGTGGGATTCAAAATTTTACACTAAGTTTTATTCCTAACTTGCTTCCATAATAAAAACATCCAAACATAAATCACATCACTTCAAAATCAAGTTTATGAAATCAATTCTATTTAAAATCAATTTTGTCAACGCTTATCTAAACACACACTTATATTTTTCATCTAGTCTTTATAATTTTGAATGTTTTATAAAAATTCATGAAGTCTTTTAAAATCTTGTAAATCGATAAAGTCCTTTCAAATCTTATGAATTCATATGTTATAAATCCATTAAAATCTAAACTAATAAATCTTAATCAAAAAAGTCTTTTAAAAAAATCTTAAAAGTCATTACATTCTTACAAAGTCTTTTAAAATCTGCAGGATTTTTTTATGCCAAAATAATCTTTCAAAATCCTAATTAGAGTTGGGCATCTAAGCTTAAGCCCACAAGCCACTCGCATAACCCGCAACCCGCACGGTATATGGGATTTAATTTTTTGAGCCCATTTAAATTGCGGGCTTTTTAGCCTAGCCCGTTTAACCAGCGGGTTAAACGGGTTTGACAGCGAGCTTTTATGTCTTAAGTAAAAAAAAATGTATTTTTTTGTGGTTTAATAAAAGTAAAATAAAAATAGAAACTAGACTACTAGAATAAAAAAATTTGTGGCCATTCTACTTGAAATTAGATACATTTCAAAATAGTCAACACCAAACTAAAATCATAAAGAATAATTTTCATACATCTAGTGATTAATTGGACAATAAAATGATAACAAAAGGATTTTTAAAAGAGTTGCGGGCTCGTTAAAACAGAGCCCATTTAAATTGTGGGCTTCGCGGGACGGGTTATGCGAGTTTCGGATTTTGCAGTTACGGATTCAAACGGGCGGACTTATTCGTTTGTCTAGCTCTAATCCTAATCTTTTTTTATCATTACTCTAATCTTAATCTAATACACCCACTTAGAATATGTATGCATGCAGAGAACGTGGCTTTTTAGGTGGAATTAATAAGGAGAAGGGAATCACGAGGCTTGGCGTGGATCCACATTGCATAGAACTTAAGGCAGCGTAGCTGCACGTAAGTTCTTAGATACACGACATTTCTGAATTCTGAAGATAAATAATCATATGTCAACATTGTGGATCGATGGATGAGATTATTAGAAAAAAAAATGTATTTACATAAAAGGAATTTGTTTATTCAATTTTAACACTACAATGCTTATCAATTATTTGGTTGAAAACAAAATCAAATCCAGGGTAATATAAAAGTTAACGTGAACTAAAATGGGAAGCATATTATATTTGCTTAAAAAGATGCTAAATGACAAAAAAATTGACATACACCTGTTAATAATAATAATAATAAAGAAAGGAAAGAAATGAAACTTAAAGTCAATTAAACATATTGTAGATGAGAGAATTTAGATCATTATTTTAAAGGGTAAAGTATGTTTTTTGTCCCTGTAAAATATGTAAAATATTAATTTTGTCTTTAAATTTTTTTTGTATTAATTTGATTTCTCTAAAATTGAAACCTATTTTTGTAGATCCCTATGAATATTAATAGTTTAATTTTTTTTTAATTTTCTAAATTTACAATAACAAAACATGAAAATTTGATAAATATAAAATTTATAATTCATTTTTACGTGTAAATCTGTAACCACGTCAGATTACCATTTAATGAAATTACCAACGAAGACCTTTAAAAATATGTTTCAATTTTAGAGGGACCAAATTAATACAAAAAATTTTTGGAGGATGAAATTAATATTTTACATATTTTACTAACCAAAACATATTTTACCCTATTTTAAATCTTTAAAATATTTTCTCCCAGTTTCACACATGACTTGCCATATATACATATTATCCACGTGCCAAAAAAGGATATTCATTGTTAACAGAAGCAGACAATCAATGATCCATAAATTTTCAACCAAAATAGGACAAATCATGGCCACATTAATTTGGACAGTTTCCAATTTCTTATCCAACTCTCATTTTGATTTCAAGGACTTATCTCCACTTATTGAATAGGTTCTAATCAAACTCCATTTGTTTACGAAAAAATTAAAAGAAGCAAACAGCGAGCTTAGAAAATTCCTTACCTTAATTAACATTGAATTAAAATCCAAGACTAGCAAAATGAGCATACTAAGTCAATTTCGCAGTCATTTTTGAATATGAAAACAAAAAGAAACCTTCACGGAACACCCAACAAGATACATTGCTCTATAAATATTTTAATTTTTAGTTATATAGTCATCAAATTGGAAGTTTACGGGAGAAGGGTGCAAAGAGATTTACCGACATGTCCAACAACTCTCAATTACACCCCCACAATTTTAGAAAAATACACTCTTATCTCTTTGTTTTTTTTTTTTTAAAACCGCAAAATCAATTTAATTTATATGTAAACTGCATGAATTTAACCACAAGATGTGATCAAACCTGCCAATAACAAAAGTGCTTGCAGCAGCTATCTAATAAGGACTTTTTTCCGTGACTAGCAGCCTTTGAAATTTTAATTCCCCAAATGGCATCTCTTCATAATTATTTATCCAAGTAGTCATTTTTACTGTTTGTAGTGCAAATTCAGGTTTGGCAGTCCTGAATTCACAATAGCCTTTTTTTTTTTTTTCTTTTTCTTTTGCTGTTTAGAAATCTGGTTTGGCACCCCGGATTTCTCACCGTTTTTTTTTAATTTCTTTTGTTTTTATTTATGAATTAATTTATTATTATTAAACTAAAAATAATATTTAATTATATATACAATTAACTTAAAATTTATCCTATTTAAATTTAATAGGTAGAGATTTTTTATTTATATAAATTTTTTTAGAATCTTCAAATTTTGATAATAAATTTATTTTTTTAGAAAATTTTATTTAATTTATTATTGGTAGACAAATTGAACGATGGCTTGAGATGTTGGAGACAACTTCGCCTTCACGGTAGAAACCTCCCCCACCGCCAAAACTTGTTAAGAGGAGAAGAAGAGGAAACTTTTAATAAAAAAATAACTATAGTTGGTGGTTGTTGTCGTCTGCTATTTTTAAGATATCATTTCTCCTATTTTTGTGATCATTAATGTTTGTTGTTTATAGGTTATGATTTTCTCTATCTTTATTTTTTTATTAATCATGTACACTGTAATTTATGTACACTGTAATTTAAGTTCAATGTAATATTTTTTTTCCAAAATATTAGTAATTCTATTTTACATTAACATTTATTATTTAAAATGATTTATTAACTCGTAATTACCTAACAATATTCAAATATACTAATTTGGATTTTAGTTATAGTTAAAAAAATATAATTAAATTAAATCAACTTTAAAATAAATTTAAATGTAAACAAATTAATTTATTATTCTTTATATTAAACAATTAAAAAATAAATTACATTATTTAGATATATTATTTAGGTAAATCTATTTTTTAATATATAAATTTTGTATATTAAAAAGTATTATTATTAAATTTAATTATTAAAAAAAGGTTTTAAAAAAGAAATTAAAAAAAATAGGAGAGAAATAAGGGATGCCAAACCCGATTTCTAAACAGCGAATGAAAAAATAAAAAAAAGCTACTATGAATTCGGGACTACCAAATCCAAATTCATGCTATAAACAGTAAAAATGACTATTTGGGTAAATAATTCTATAGAGGTGCCATTTCATTTGGAGAATTAAAATTTCAAAGGTTACTACTCACGTAAAAAAGTCATCTAATAAGATAAAACTAGACATATAGACTGCACAATCATCTCTTTATATTATTCGTTCTCTGCAGAATCATTCAGCACCCTCGAAGAACCTTTTCCTTTGTCTCCTTCGACCCTTGCTTTAAACACTCTTATCTCTTACTTTCCTCTCAATTTTTCTGATTTTCCCTAAAAAAGTACACACAAGAAAATATATTTATTTAAAATCAAATTGGGCATTTCGATTAGTTCAAATAATCATCTCTTTAAGTCAACACAACGTCATAGTGTGTATATTGGTAAAATTAAATTAAAATAAAATACAAAAGGAGGCTTAAGTGTGCATGTAAGCAAAGTAATCAAATTTCAAATCACGAAATTGATATCCAAACTATAAGATTATCAGATTTTATTGATTAATTTTTTTTATTCAAAAAAACCGAACTCAAGTAGTAGGAGATTTATAATAACTTATACACACTGTTCAACTAATTTAATTTAATTTTTGGATTTAAATTAATCCAAATCAATAGGAGGGACAAGATCCTACAAAGAGTATCAAGAAATAACTCAAAATATATATACAAAGAATTCTACTCTCCTTTATTTTTATATTAGTTCATCAACATAAATTTTTTTTGTTACATTCATCAACATAAAATTAAATGATAATATAAAAAATATAGAATAAACAATATATGCATTGACAATATATAAGATTTTTACATTATCATTCAATCACAATTAATATGTATGTATGATAAGTTTATTGACTTTTATTATAATTATCTTAAATATGGTATCAACAATAATTTCTCTTTCATTGAGAGTATAAATTTTTACAGTAATAATATATTAAAATTAAACTAAAACATATACTACAATATAAGAAGTAGTATATTACATCAAAGTTAAACTTCTATTTGTGGAAGTGCATGAATTGCCTTAATCCTTCACAATATAAGAAGAAGAAAAATGCAAGTTTTTAATTACTTGTAGTTATTTTTTAAATTTGGGATGTTATAACTTGTGGGGAAAAAGGATAATATATCATTTTTCTACAGCACAGATGTGGTTGGATGGGGGAAAGGACTGCTGCTGTATGGTGCAATTGTATGGTCAATTTGGGATCAATGGCAACACCAAAGGCAAAGAGCTACTATCGGTGTTTGAATTTGTCAAAAACAACTTTAATGAAACATGAATTGCTAGATTGAAGTTTAGGAATAATCTTTATATCTACCAAGCCTGTTTGCATTGCAAACCCAAAATGAATCGTCATGCCTAACGGAATTTTGACCAACTAAATTAATTAAATTTTTGGTTCAGTTTGTGTATAACAGGGCACATGCTAGACTGCTAGTTACAATAGAAACGAACTAGTGATGGTAGGTGATCGATGAATTGACAAAATTGGATAATCAGAGGTAGGTGCTTAACATCATTAGTTAGAAAATAAATTGGTGATAGGTCAGCGCTAGCTGTGACTCCAAAAATTTTCAAAGGCTCCTTCTTCTCCTAAATTGAAGTTTTTCTTTGAATATCATTTCTTTCAGTAGGCAAAAGAGTAGTTTAATTGCTTGAAGTACAGCAAGACATTAAATCAGATATTATTTTCTCTCACTATATATACACACACACACATTGAAATCAAATTTAAAAATGGAGGAGGTCCAGCTCAGTTGGTTGAGCAGAGTGCGTGAGTTATTATAAACTTCTGTTACTTGTCTTCAATTTCTACGGATAAAAAAAAACAAATTTAAAATAATTTGATTCCCACCATCCATATTATATTAAATACTTCTCAATAAGTTAGGTGATCTCTCTGTATAGTTCTTCAATAAATTGAATCGCGTATCTTTTTAAGTATTATTATTAAGCATTATAATGCAAGTGAGTTTCTTTGTTGTTTTTAATGAGAAAAAAGGTTATGCATTGACAGTGTAAAATTATATTATTATTTTTTTTTTGTTACGTCTTAGTATTACTTTTTTTTTAAGGATTTAATATTTCTTCTTTCTTTTTTTAGGTCACATCATAGTATTCTTTATTTTCTTGGGATTTAATATTACTTGTTAGATGAACCTGTAGTTGTCGCCAAAGTGGACGATACACTGACTGGCCCAGCCCACCCACGTGATCACATCCACCATTTGAGACTTGCAAGTTTACCTACTTCACTCCTTGATATTTTTATTCATCATCTTCACGCGTTGAACTTGAACGGTACTCAAGTGACTCAATCAACAGCTTGTGTACATTGTATAATTTAGAACAATTTGTATAGATATATCACAAAAATTATTCACTTTGAATAATAAAATAATAATTTCACATCCAAAGAGATGAAGACATAGACATCCCTAAAAAGAAGAAAGTTATAAATATAATAAAGAGTGAATTAGCAATTTAGTCTCTAAAATTATAATTATCAGTCAAATTAATTCTTAAAATTAACAAAATGTCAAAATAGACCTTAAAATTGTACACTATTAATTAATTTAATCTTTAAAATTGTGATAAATGATTAAATTGGTCACCGAAATAAACAAAATAGCACAATTATTCTTAAAAATATAAATTACCAATCGATTTAGTTCCTAAAATTATAATAATCGATTAAATTAGTCCTTAAAATTAAAAAAAGTTTAATTATTCTTTTTACCTCCTAAGGGTAGAACATAATTTACTCTTAGGGACCAAAAGCCAAGAAAAAATTTCTTAGGAATCAAATGTAAAATTCGTAAATTTTTTAGGACCAACAAAAACATATTTAATTTTTTTAATGGTTTTCCTGTCAAATTCAGAAACTCTATTATGGATCACACTTATGTTACATATTCTTTTAATTAAAATGGTATATTTTGTTTTTGAAATTATTAAAGTAATATTTTTTAAAAAAAATTACCGCATAATATAAATTGGACTTGACTTTATTTTTATATTTTTTTTATGGTTAAAAAACACCACAATTTTTTAGCAGTGATAAACTGTTAGAAATTATTTTTACAAAACCAAAATCAGCTTTCAGAAAATTAACTTATATTGTCATGTAGATAATATTTTTTAAAGTATATTTAATTATTTTTTAATATATATATATATACACACACACACACACCATTTTAGTAAAATGGGCCCTCCAGTCTATGTGTTGCGCTGTCAAGTGTCAACAATACCGTGACGAATTATAATTTTTATAAAATGAGTAACTTCACTTCACCCTATATATCCTCGGTTGTCTTAGTTTCCTTTTACAGAACCATGCAGTGTCTCATCCGAAAAAAAAAAAAAAAAACAACTAAAAACCCTACGGTCACAGCTAACCAAAAACAAAATAACTCCAAACTTCAAATAAAGAGACAAGGGTGAAAATTCAAAACTTGTTTTTACATAATTCACCAATCAAGAATATGAATATGTACAGGAAAAAATAGAATATGAATACCGGAAATGGAAAATTATTACAAAAGTTGAAGGCTTAAATTAAAGACTGAAAATTTTATCTTAAAAAAAACAATTAAAGACTGAAAATTACAGCCACCTGGGAGTTTCCCCAAAAGTGGTGCTGCAACTTCTTCAGAATCTAAGAAACGTGGAATTTATTAGAAGGACCATTATTGATATATCAGCCTTCCATCCTTATATGTAGCTGCTTCATAATTGATCACAAATATATTGAAGAAAAATATTGAAAGAACAAAATTAAAAAGTTGACTTTTAGTATTACTACAAAAAAGACACTAATACTAAATATTTACCACTGTTCATAGAAAATTGTTATAGCATGTCAGACAGTAGTATTTTTTTTTTTTAATATTAGAATGTATATCGTGTATATTATGTCTTAGAATTAATCTTAAAAACTACTTTTTATATCAGTTGGACTAATAACTGATGTAGAAAATATTTTTTTAGATCGATTTTAAAGCAACATATGTCGAATGTGTACTTATAATTTTTAAAAATTATTGACAAAACTTTCTACATTAGACATATAAAGAATTGATCTAAAAAATACTTTTTTAGATCGATTCATCATTTAACCAATGTAAAATGTTGACGCATTTTCAACTTTTAATTTTTTTTACAAGACTTTCTATATTTGTTATACTAATTAAGAATCGATTTATAAAGTTACTTTCTACTTTGATTATTAGTACAACTGATCTAAAAAAATTCATTAATAATTATTTCAATAATGCGCATATTTTTGTTCTCTCTTCAATTTTAAACCATTGTTCTTTATTATAAGATACTTTGAGGAAAAGATAATCAAACCAACATACCCCTCAATTTTCCTTTTATATAAGTACAACTTCAGTCTATGCTTTCTTATTATACATATATTGTTTTTGTTTTATTTCTCTCAATTTTGCTTTTCTTCTACATTTTCCTTTTTCATTCAAATCCTAGCCTCATGAGTTAATGTTATCTCTCTTGTAATATTTTCAAACCCTAACATTGATATCTTTCTCTCTTGTAGGTAGCACGTGAAAATAATGTTTGAAGGTTCATGAAGGAATAATAGAAAGAAAGAAACATTATTCTTAAGGAATTATTTGCTTTCATCACAAACAATAACATAAAACAATTGAACTTTCTATATTTTAGTTACATATTTTAAGATAACTGAATATAAGTAACAATTATTTATTTGCTTCTATTTTTAAGAAATTTTTATGAATGAATATTGATATTTATTAATTTTCAACATTGATTTTCAATTATTCTGTATATAAAATTTATAAACACTGTTAATAATCAGCCTTTATTGTATTTTAATGTAACAAACTTTATTTTAATGTAGCATTTATGTTTTTATATTTTTTGTATTATTTTTCTCAATTCTTTTGAATTATATGAACTAGCCTAGTCAACCCATTTAACTCACCAAACTGTGATGAGTTGAATCAGGTTGTGTATAAGAATTAAGATTCAAACCCTTAACTACTTGTTTCATGAGTCCGAACCCATTAGAATCATTTGTTGACTGTATGTATATAATTTAAGATTTGCATAGTTAAAAAAAAAAAATAGTAGGTAAACTAAATATCAGTAGGTAGAAATTTTACTGAGAAAGGTTGAGTTTGCAATAATCAATGAGAAAACGGTAGGTAAGAAGAAAATAAAGCCTTTATCATACTCATATCTTACAAGATGGAATTGGAATGTTTTTCAACTCGATGAGTTTATATTTTGTAGTAAGTTTCACAGCATGTTCGTTCGAGGATAGGCTCAACGCGACAACAACCTACTCTAAGCCTTTATATTCTAAAGGAAAAGACTTCGACAAAATGTTTCACATTTGAGTACACACCTTGTCATCAATTCCATTGCTTTCATTGTTGCCAACTAAAACAATGTCGTCCACAAAGATGAGATGCAATGTGTGTTATAAAGAGGTGAGATCCTTCTTCACAAATAAGGGACGTAATTGGATATAGACAGTGTGTAGCCACCCAATGGAAACATAGGTTAGTGCTTGCTTTTCATTCGGATACTAGTAATAGGGGCTAAAAAGGTGTTGCATGATGACTTGATGAGATCTAGCTAGAATCTAATTAACGGGTTGATGCAAAAAATGGAAATGTGCTAAGCACCACGCAACAAACAATTAAGGTGTTGTACTTATTTATTATATACTTAATACTTAAATGGATAAGGTGCTATCAAAACTTAAAAATATACATGAAAAAATAAATAATAATAATAATAAATTGTTTATTGTCGATAAGTAATAAGTTATGAATAGCCACTTGCAACTTTCACCAAAATAAATAAAGAATAATAATCAATTGCAAGTTTCAACTATATAATATATATTCTATGAACCGTAAGCAATTGATGTCGATGCAAGATTATGTGGGAAGTGAAGCGGTTGTAGCTGGTGTGACTGTGACTACTACACACGTAATAATAAATTGAAAGGTTGGTGACTAATGGTAAGTAATATTTATATTCTATTTAAAGTTATATATATATATATATATATATATATATATATATATAGTTATATATATATATATAGTTAATTTAAAACATTTAATAAGAACTTATTTTATCAACACATTATATGAATAAATAAGATGATAAAGAGAAATAATTAAACTTTATTGAATGTTTATGTAACGTGCATGCGAATCATAATTCGATTTTTATTAAAGTAAAGAAAGAAAAAGAAAAGTTGATTGAAGAAGTCGCTTCTTTTCTATTTTTGTCCTTTAATTATGAGATCATGATGACGAAATTAATTAAACTTGTTAGCTTTAGTTAATGAAAAAAAAAATTCCTCTCCACATGATCAAAAAAGTTTAATCAGTGAGCTACTACGTACGAAATACCTCATAGTCCTGTTACAACTACTGCACCACTTTCAATTCACCAGAAGCCAACAACTACACAATATCGCAGTGGTAGGTGGGGAGTGGATTGCGACCACAAGTTCAAAAATTTAAGTCTTGCGTAAATTGCTCCTATATATACCGTTTCAACTTTCAAGTTTCAACTATATGTCATTTTCTAATAAAAACAGGGCAATTATATTTGGTATATTTTTTTGGTACTTACTATTTTTGGAGTTTGGTTGATAGAGTTTTATCCTACCCTTTCAACTTTCGAGTATATAAACTGTCAAATTTAGCATCAAAACTTTCAAGACAAATTTTTCGTGGTAGAAAATGAGGTACTACATTTTGACATTTGATAAAAAAAAAATATTAGGCTTAATTATATTTTTAATCTATAAAATTCAAGGGGAATCCAATATTGATTTCTTAAAAATTAAAAAAAATATATATTTTAGCGTCTTAAATTTGAAAAATATAGTTTTAATCCCTAAGCACTAAATTTGAGAGACTAAAATGATTTTTTTAAAAACCATTTTTAGTGCTTAAATACTAAATTTGAGGGATTAATATCATAATTTTTCAAATTTGAGAAAATAAAATGATTTTTTAAAAAAATTGAGATACCAAAACGGAATTCACCCTAAATTTTAGATATCAAAAACATAATTAAGCCAAAATATTATTAATATTATTATTTTGGTCCAAATAAAAAGATTAAACTCGAGGCTATGTTTGGTAAAACTAGCTGATAAGCTAGCTGAAAGCTTATAAGCTATAAGCTAGGAGCTGAAAAACAGGAAACCTATAAGTTAGTTGATTTAATTGAAAATATTTGATAAGATTAACTGATAAGCTAATTGATAAATGTTAAATGACGTAAAAAGACATATTTATTATTTCTAATATTTGAACTTATTTTTAATAACTTATCATCTTAAAAAGTAGGACAATAATTTTAAAATATAAAAGAATAGTAAAAATTAAGTGATTTTACTCATATTGTTTAAAATTAATTTTTTAATAAAGTAATATTGTTTTAAATCAAAATTTTCCTTTTTTTTTTTTTGAAAAAAAGTATAATTAAATTAAATAAACCTATATTGTTTAAAATAAATTTTTTAATATTTAATTTTATTTATAATATTATTTTAAAACAAAAAATAAAAAAATTTGTTTCTTTATAAAAAAAAATTATCAATTTTTGTATAGTAACCAAATATTTTAAATAAAAATTAAATTAAATAATGAATTAATTCATTAAAATAAATAGTTTAGCATTAAACAAAATAATAAAAAATAGAATTTCAAGTTTCATAATAACTAAGAAAATAAATGTCATCTAGTGTTTTTAAGAATGTTCAAATAGGTAAAAGGATTTTTAAATTGAATAAAAGGGTAAAAAAGAATTTCAAATAAATTAGTGAGAATGAAATTGAAAATACAAAAAATGCTAATAGCTTATAAGCTAGCTTATTTTCCATAAGCTACTTCAAGTAGTTTATGAAAATAAGCTACTTGAAGCAACTTATGAAAAATAAGCTACTAAAATAAATTCGTGTACCAAAAAAGTTTATTTTGGCCAAAATAGCTTATAAGCTGGTCAAAGGAGTTTATAAGCTCTTCAAAAGCCTTACCAAATACACTCCAAATAATATATAAAATATTTGGTCAAATTAGCTTATAAACTAGTCAAATAAACTTATAAGCTCTCCAACATGAGTTTCTTATTAAACACACTCATATTTAAGAACTACATAATTATGTGAAGAACAAATCACTCAATAAAAAAATATGTAAAGCATATTAAATATATAGTTATCACAATCACAAGCAGTGACACATTGACATTGTATGGCTGTATTTATTTTTTCTTCAGAAAGGGACCCAAAGGCCTAGTAAACAAGGGAAAATATCTCTTCTGTTACTGAAATTTTCCTGTTTTCTATTAAAGTTCAAAGTATGTAGAAAATCATTTGGAAAATTAATAATAACCGTTATATTTATAATAAATTTATAGTAATGAGACATAAAAAAACGCGAAAAAAATTCATTATCTAATAATTTAAATTAACACTAAAATATTTTTGAAAGATATATTCTTTTATTAAGTCTCTAAGAGCATCAATAATCGTAGAATGCAATAATTTTTTTTTAAAAAAAATTGACTTCACTTTAAGTAATAATTATTTATAAATTTTAATTTTGATAAATTATTAATACAAAAAAAATTATACTATCAACTAATTAAAAATCATATTAGATGTACTTTTAAAATAATTATTATAAAACTTAATAATTTTTCATTATATGGCAATTCATTATTAGATGATAGTATAAAAACATTTATAGTATTGGTATATTCTAATTAAATTTTTATATGTGTATTAACCATATTTCTTAAATTTGGTTTTCATTTTATAACGACCTCGAATGATAGAAATAATTTTACAAGCATTAATGTTCTCTAACAATGCTCTAAGCGACTGTCGCATCTATACAGAACAACCATGCCACACGCCCAGACATTTCATGGACAAGAACAAGACCCTTTTCCAAGCACTAACTTGGCGATTTTCATTTTTCTTTGGCTCCATCTGTTTGCCTAACTATGTCTCAGAATAAAGAAGAATGTTTTATGAATATTAAAATAATATAATAAAATTTGTCTTTTTCAATTTTAAAATGTATTTTTAAAATACATAATATATATATATATATTTTTGTTTTCACATATATTTTTCTTTGGAGATAATCTTATTTTAGATATTATTAAACAATAAACCTGGGTCACTTCTTCTAACATAAATTCAAATATTGGTTTGTCACATTGTGAGTAGAGGTGTACACAAGCCAAATTATGCGGTTTCGTCAAACTAGTTATCCGAATGATAAAATAGTTTACTTTGGATTGCGTTGGATTTGTGTATTTTTTTTTTCCAAATCCGAATCAAAGCAACCTAACCAATAATGGGTTGAGTTTATATATACAAAAAAATTAAAAATTATTTTAAAATTTAAAAAATATTTTTCCTACCATTTTCAAATGTCATTTTAATAGTCGATCAAATAGATATGACTTTTTTTTTTCAAGTCAATATTTTTTTAGAATATGACAATATACATTTTGATATTTGTTCACGCTTCACAAATCAACTTCGTATAATGAAAGAACTAATAAAATTTCACTACATGTGAATCTCGTTATAACATATTTTTTAAATAATAAGTACTATGGAATTGATATTTCACATTGCCTGAACGAATGTACTACCTTAACAACTTCATTTAAGAGTGCAAATAAATAACAGCCAGTGAACAAAAGAAAAAAAAACTCATTTAAAAAAAAAAAAAAACAACTAATTGACACTAGTGAACTCGAGACACAAGTAAACACCAACAGTAGCTAACAAATAAATAACACATAAAGTAAAATATGAACCAAACCAAAAAATAAACAAAAAAATGTGTCATTGCATAAATCATTTTTATTTTTTATAAAATACATATAAGTAATAAATTAAAATTTAAAACATGCCATGTCAATAGGTTGGGTTCTCGGATTCAAATTTCAATACTAAAATCTGATACTCAACCCAAAAAACAACGAATTTTATTGAATTGGGTTGGATTTTATCAAACTCTTTACTCAATCCAAATGAATGTACTTTCTTTTTTTACTAAACTCAATCGCATTGATCAAATACAAACACATATAATTTGGTAAAAATAGGTATTCACTATTAAAAACAATCTTGATCGATTGGTGTAGATTATTATGAACGTCAAACTTTCTATAAAAGATAATAAATAATATATATAGTATTGGTTATTAATATTTAAATAATAAATGGATGTGAAAAATTTTGGTCTTTATTTATGGTCAACAAAGTAAAGCGCGCTTCTTTCTTAAGGTAGACTGCATTCTTACACCTACTCATCCGCACACAATATATATAAATCATTTTTATTTGACATATATTAATTAGTGTCCTAAAAGTACTGATTAAAAAATTAAAAATAAAAATTATTGAGAGACAAAAAAATTATGTTATTCATAATTTTTTTATACTCTTTTATAAATTTCATAATAAATATATATATATTTTAATTTCTTAACGAATTCTTAGAATATTAATGAGCAAGACCCTTCTTATTTTTCAAAACTAAATCAGAATTGACTCAAGTCTCTACCGAATTTAGAACTTTGCGCAGGTCAAAGAAAAACTGCCCAGAAGCTAACTTGAGTCTTGACTTTTGAGCATAGAGATTGATGTACATTTTCTGGTGGATAAAAGACACGTTGCACATTTTAAATTGAAAAAATAAAATCATTGCGAGATATATTCAGTTCAGTGTATTATATCTTATCATTATACATAGAGTTTAATGGTCATATAGTATAAAATAATTTTTTTACTATAATTTAATAAGAAATTATTATTGGTACGAGTTTTAAGATAATTGTTATAAAAATTAACAAATTTATTATATATTATTATTTGTAATTAGATAACGGTATATAAAATTATTTTATATTATCAATGTATAACCTATTTTTTCATACATACATATATGTATATTAAAAATTGTAAACTTTTGTATGTTAGTATATTTTATGTATAATAAATAAATTTATTATACACATCAATTTGTGATTAGATATTACCTTGGTTTCTTTTTAACCGTCGGTTTTTTGAAAAAAAAAATTATTTCTATTTATTTGTCATTTTCAAAGTTCAAAATAACATTAATTATTCTTTTGTCAATTATACTTTTACTTTTCATCTAATATCTAATTCATTTAGACATGTGCATTTATTGTGAAGTAGAAATAAAGGATAAAATAGATAACTCCATAACTAATATGTAAGAATCAAGAAAATTTATTATATTTTTTTGTTTCTACGTTAAACATTAAAAAACAGATAAAAAGAAATAGAGGGAGTAATATTATATGAAAACATTTTCAAGAATATATTATAATTTATTATTTACTTACAAGTTTTAATGATTAAATATTTTAACGCTTTCACCTTAAAATGCGAGCAGATGAAAGTTTTAAAATGTAAATAATTCTATACTCCTTTCGGTCTTGAATATAAGCAACAAAAATTACTTATTTTTTGACGTTAAATATAAATAAATCTCAACTAATTGTGCCTTATTTAATGAGATTATCTTCACAATATCCTTTATTTAATAAGGCCAAAGACCTTTTTTTATGCTTGATGTCAAGTTCCAATGAAAGGTAATTTAGAAAAATATTCATTTTTTAATTGGGATTGCCACAATTTTGATGAAGTTAACTAACTTCCGGTGTGAAATCAATTTTTTTCTTCTTATAATCGACATCGATGGGAGTATTTATTTAGTACTACTTTCGTTCATATATATAAGAAACAAATAGTACTACCTTCGTTCCTATTTATAAGACTCAATTATCTAATTCACCAGGATTAAGGAAAGTGGTTAATTTAGTTGATAACAATAAATTTATCCTAAATTTATATGTTTTTCCAAAAATACCATTGTCATTAATGTTAATCTCTCTCCTCTAAAGGCCTATCAATACAAATTTTCTCTTATTTAATTACGGGTACTTTAGTTTAAAAATAATTAATGCATGAAACATTGTGGATTGAGTCTTATAAAAAGGAACAAACATTATCTCTAACTTGGATCTTATAAATATGAACAAAGGTAGTATTATTTTTTTTCCTAATTATAGAAAACATTTACCACTTTCAAGTATATTAATTGCTAAGTTTCTTTTATACCCTTAATTTATTGTAAAGGCTATTAATGACATATAACTCATTTTCCATGAAATTGATGCATTTATATCTAACCACCACTTAAAACAATTAACTCTATGCTTATTTTTGGAATAAAACTTAAATTTATACCAACAAGTCGTTGGTCTGAGTGGTGCTGGACTCGGTTCCATTCAACAAGGTCTCAAGTTCGAGTCTTGTGAATGGAAATAACATGATTGGGAGGGAAAATCCCACTAAGTGGCCAGTTAGGATCTCCGGCGAAGATTAGTCACCAGCAATTAGTATTTGTGTCTTATATACATGAACATGATAATATAATAAAAAAAAAAGTGTGAAACGAATATAAATCCGTGAGTTAACTAAAACGTTTATTACATACAGTTTTGTCGATTTTCCACGTGCAATTATTGTACGGACACTTTTTTGTTTGCTTCGTCAATTATTGTACGCACTGCTCCCACTCGTAAGTGTCTCATAATAATAAAATTAAAAAAAAAAACATTTTTGGATTTATTGACTATGATTTCTTGCAAGCAATTGCTTGCATTGTTCGTCCGAGACTTGACTCCAAATCATTGTCTTATGACAATTTTAACACACTTTTTTTATATGAGAATTAGTACAATGTCCTGTGATCTATACAAACTACAAAATGTTAAGTTTACAAGTTAATATTTTTATATTATTATGATATTTTTAATGTATTCTTAATTATTTTAAAATTTTACACACATATATATAAACACGCACGCACTTTCACAATAATAATAATATTAATTAACTACTTCTAAATATATTTTTTATTAACAAATTAATTGTAAATTTTATTTTTTATTTTAGGGTATTTATGTCATTTTACATGCATATCTTTTTTCTTTTCTTTTATTTTCTTTCTCTATCAAATAACTTAAAAATTATCCTACTTTCTACTTCTTTTCCTTTCACTTCTTTTCTTTTTGGTGTAATCAAGAAATATTTGGGGTTTCAATTTAGCACCCAACTAATCCTCTCCCAATGAGTAGGCCCATTTTTGGATAAAATGATCACTTTCTTTTTTAAACCAAGCATACCATTTGTTACTTGATTTTTTTTTGTTACGATGATATTGGTGCAAAGTATACACCAATTTTGATAATGTAGAGAATCTTACTAGTCATCTTTAATAGAATTTTCTTTCTCAACCATGTTTTTTCTATCCATAATGCTCGAACCGGAAACCTTACTACAAAAGACTGGACCCGGTTCTATTTAGACTAATAACATGTTGGTATCATTAGTAACTTGATTGAGATTTAGTTGGTAAAAAAATAAAATTCTTGATATGAGATAATCTTTTTAACTAGTTCATTTTTTTTTACAATGAAGTTAAGACTTAAGGCCTTGTATATATTATTCAAATCTTACACCACTAGGCTAACCGTAGTGGGTTATCTCGTTAACTAGTTCATAACATCGCTTTTGATGTTCAACTTTATGAGTGATTTCTATAGCTTAGCGAGGAAAATCAACTGCCTTGTGTAATAGATAGAGAGTAACAACGTGGAATCTCACTTACTAGCCGCAAATTTGTTTTTATTATATTTTTTTTAGGCAAATTTGTTTTTATTCTTAAAAATACAAATACAGAAACAACTAATTGTCAAAGCCGTCACATAATATAAAATTGGAGTCGTTTTTGTCCTAAGTTTTTACCGGTCCGTTCGTGGCGAGTGAGTCAGCGGTTGGGCATTCAAACGGGGTGGCTCTTGATGTTTATTTTTAAGTCCAACACCGTATCCTTTGAATTATTAATTTAGTAAGTATTAGGCTATATAGATAAAAAGAAATGGTTGGTAAAAAAAAAGAAAGATAAAAAGTAATGGGATGCAATGTTTTGTCATGTTATGATGCATGAATGTATAAAATAAAATACTAGAGTGGAAAGAAAATTAATGGAATAATATTTCCATTTTAGTAATGTTTAGTCATGTTATGATGAAATGTATAAAATTATCATTTTATCTCAAATTGAGGAGAAAGAAAAAACGAAGGTAAACAAATGGAATAGGATAGAATACGTTTTACTACCTTTAATTTTATTATATTTTATCGTATCCTTTGTTTTACCAATTTAAATAATGGAACATGTAACAAAAAGAAAATAATAATGGAGCATAACACCACCATTATATTTTATTTCTCTCTATTCCATTCTCTTTCACCAATTTAAACATATCTGCTTGAGTTTGCCTATTTTATTTGAGTTGAATTGAGTGAATTATTAGGGAAGACAAAACTTTTCTAACTGAATTTTAATGTGACTGTATTCTCAAGATTCAAACTGGATTTGACACTATCATTACTTTCTTTTTATCTTTGCAAAAATAAAAGATAATCTTAATTAATTATATTTGTTCTTTTTTTTTCTTTCATTTGAATGGATATCCTAATCATAAATACTACAATACTTTCATTTTGTTTATTTTTAAAATTTTGTAAAAGAAATTAAGTACTTGCATGTGTCGACTCGTTTATAATCCTATCTTGTAATATTTTTTTAAAATTATACAATGATGTCTAAATTTATAAAACCCTAAACTAATAAAACATTCTAAAAAATTAAACAAATATTTAATATAATTACATATTCCTTAGATATTACTGTAATTAGGAGTGTTTGTAGAACAAGTTATGTTTTCCTTTACCTTGTTAGTCTTTAATTTTTGTTCGGACCAATTCGTTGAATCTAAACCTGACCTTAGAATCGAAGTAACATGAGAATACAAGCTTAAGTAAGACAATACCAAATTGTGAACTAAACAAAATCATTGTGTGACGTAAAAACTATCCTAATTTGTCTAACGGATCAAACTGAAACTGACAAGTTTATTTTTATTTTTTTTTATGAAATAACTGACAAGTTTGATTGGTGAACTAGAAACTTATCAAACCAGATATATATGTCAATTTTTATGGTACTGGTTTTAATAAAAATCGACCTTTTTATATTCTTTTTTATCTTATTATATGTATATGGTTGCCTTCAATTTATAGAAATCTCTAATAGAAGTTTATCCAATACAAAATTTCCAAATTTCTTTGTGCCTCAAGTTGCAGGACACGCTTTTAGCTTGATAACCTGTGTAATTTCTGCACAGAGTAGTTTAATTAATATAAACGTCAAACTTCGTATATATATCTTGTCTTACGGCACTTTTTTTTTTATTCTTATATTCAATGAGGAAAAAGTTGGGTAATTCTATTCCAAAAATCTATGTTACATAATCATCACTGAAATTCTCTCATACCTAGCTATGAACAAGCTACGTACCTTCATGTCACTCATAATTTCTATGAAATAAGCAACAAGCTAACGAGAAACACGATACATAATCACACACGTTCACAATAGTAAGGAGATTTAAGGAGTCTCCTTGAGCTCTGAAACATTAGAAAAAGAAATATATATATAAAACCTTACAAGTTTTCTGAAATAGAATTAAAAAATCTAAAAATAGGAAAAGGAACAGTTTTAGATGAAATAAATGAAAAATTGGATAAATTAAATATTAATAAAATAAATATCCTTAGGAAAAATCCCTATGAAAACTTAAGTAACGAATTAGGAGAAGAATTAGAACAATTTGAAGACTCAATATTTAAATTAAAGGCCAGAAATAATCATAGATGAAATAAATTTAGTCCTATTCTTACAACTAGAACGACTCCTGTGAGAACACTTGCTTATGTGAAAACATGAGAACAACTAATAACAACCATCAGATCAAGATTAAAAATAATAAATGATTGAGATTAAAATATTTAAAATTCAAATTATATTTTAGGAAGTGATAATTAAGATCTTTTATAGATTTATTTTTTATTAGATTATATATTAGATCATAATTTGAATTTTAAATATTTTAATCTCAACCGTTTATTATTTTTAATCTTGATCTGATGGTTGTTATTAGTTGTTCTCATGTTCTCACATAAGCAAGTATCTTCACAAGAGTCGTACTATATATATATATTGAGTGAAAATCTCAACAGAGGATTCCTTATTTTTACTTTTAATTTTGAAAGTTTTCGAACTATAATATTTTATCTGAAGCGATAATCACTTGCATGTGGAAACATTTCCCTGCACTATAATAAGACACAGAAGCAGCCCTCTTCCTTTCTAGGAAACATGCTTAAAAATTAAAGAGACGAGTTAATTAGATTCTTAAGACAGATCACAGCCAAATGGGTTTTCAAAATAAAAAAAATTTGATATAATATATATACTACTACTACTTCAAAGTAGTAGTACTACTTATTAAAGTATTAATGTATCATAAAACCAAAAAAAAAAAAAAAATTGATTGCTCAAGCAAAGGAGATTACATTTAATGTGGAGTAGAAGTAACAACATCAGCACCAACAAATAAACAAGATTGGCCATATGTTGTTCACATAAGGTTATATATCATACCATTATTAACCCTCCACCAACTATTCTTAGTGGGTATCAACACGAGGCTATAACAGATATATATAATTGTACTCATTTACATTATTGCACAATGGGAATAATGGGGATTTTTTTTAGGGTTAATTAAGTTTTTAGTCTTTAAACTTTTTCAAAATTCAATTTTTAGTCCCTAAACTTTAGTTTGACTGGTCAAGGTCCCTAAATTTTTTAAAAATTCAATTTTTAATCATTGAACAAAATTTTGACTGGTTAAAGTCTCTAAAATTTTTAAAAATTCGATTTTTAGTTCCTAAATTTTTTAAAAATTCAGCTTTTAGTTCATGAATTAATGAAATTTCAGGGACTAAAAACTTAATTTTTAAAAAGTTTAGGAACCTTGACTGGTCAAACTAAAGTTTAGGGACTAAAAACATAATTTATAAAAAGTTTAGGAACCTTGACCAGTCAAACTAAAGTTTAGGGACTAAAAATCGAATTTTTAAAAAGTTTAGGGACTAAAAACTTAGTTAACCCTTTTTTTTATACTATTTTTTTTAATAATGGGGATTCTTCTCATTGATCTCAATTTTTTTAAATATATATCATTATGATTTAATCTAGCTTAAACTAAAAAAATGTAAATACTTGTTACTCAAGGATTGTAATTGCTTTTAAACATTACTAAACTTCACATTATCTAATTATACTTTTTTTTAGCAAAACGAATGTAGCTATAATATATCATTCACTACTTAACAATTGCATGCTGATCAGAGTGAAAATGAATCATGACTTCAAACGATTTTTACGTATAATGTTAAATGATTCAAATTCTAAAGTCTGACACTTCATGAAGGACTTTATCTAATTATTACCTCGTATTTGAGTAATAATTTTATAATTATATATACCTGTTGAAATATCCAATAAAAAATTACTCATTATGAATTGCGTATACTTTTTAATCTTAACTTAAAAATAAAAATGTTTATTTAGGGGCAACTAATACCCATCAAAATATTAGTTATATAAACGGAATTATTTTTTTGCTTACAATTTCTTTTTTCTTTTTTTTAATATCGTTATTATTAAATAAAATTGAATAAAAATGTAAAAGATGATAATGTTAGTTGGACTTGGACATAACAATGTTTTGTCTTTTTTTGTGTGTGTGTGTGAAATGCATTTTTTTTTTTTGGAGTTTGGACATAATAATGTTAGATGGTATTGGTACGGATTATTCATCGCTGGAAACAATGACTAAACTTCATCGAGGATTATTCATCGCTGGAAACAATGACTAAACTTCATCGGGGACCGTGAGCGCACACCAAGGTGAGTATTCCCCTCCCAACATGGTTTATTTCATACCCAAAGTAGCATCATCAGGATTCGAACCCTAGACCACTTGGTTAAGGGATACAAGCTGCTACCACTTGTGTCAACCAATGTTGGTAATGCATTTTCTTATCACATAGAAATATCTAGGGAAAACCAACATCCGCTAAAATAGCGATGCAAATAAAATTTGGAAAAATGCTAAATATTAGGCAGTACTCCCTCCGTTCCTAAACTCTTGATGTTTTAGCTTCTTGTTTTTGTTCCTAAACTCTTGATGTTTTACACATTCCAAGGCTCATTAATTATTTTTTTTCACATATATCCCTATTTAACATGACCTAGATTTTCACACCTTCTTCCATAATAGATATTAAATGATGGTATTTTAGACTAAATGTATTGTTTGTGAGTAATATTAAATGTTTCTTAAGCTGTGTGCATTAACCTTAAACATCAAGAGTTTAGGAACGGAGTGAGTATATCAAAAGGATAAAAATCACTTAACGAAAACATTTCATGCTCAGTTAGCTTGTCAACAACTTGATTTGCCTCGCGATGAACATGCACCCATAAAATATTACCTTCAAATCTATGAATATCATGAATATTCTTCACTAACATATAACAAGCTTTTAATCAAAAGATTAAGGATTAAATAATTTTTAGGTCCCTGATAAATATTTAAATTTTGCTTTGGGTTCCTAATAAATTTTTTCGTTGTTTTGAGTCTATGATATATTAAAAATTTTGTTTTGAGTCCCTGCCGTCAGTTAAGTGATGACGTGGCACCATCTCAACAGTTGATATATATTGGGATGACCTGTTCAGATGGTGCCACGTCATCACTTAACTGACGGTAGAGACTCAAAACAACAAAATTTTTTATCAGGAACCCAAAGCAAAATTTGGAAATTTATCAGGGACCTGTAAGTTATTTAAGCCAAAAGATTAATAGCCCAAAGCTCAGCCATGAAAATGGTATTTGATCCCAACTATGCAGAAAAACTACAAATAAAGGTCTTAAAATATGGATTTTTAACCTAACTTATTGTAGGGTCTGAATTGTTCCTACTTATATATTCTATCTTAACACTATATCTAGCTAATGTGAAACTTGGGTTTTTTCAATAGAAGGTAGCTAAATTATCATGAAGGGTGATGATATTTAGACACCAAAAAATTACAAACACCTATCAACACCTCTAATTTCTCTTTATTTCTTTCTTCTTATTACATTATATTATCAATGAAATTAATTATTTATATTTCCTCTCTTTCTATTTTTTTAAGGTGTAAACACTTAAGAAGTGTCAAAGAATCATTTTCTTATGACGAATAACCCTCCACAGGAGACCTTGGCACCATTATCCATCACACTAGCATCACAATTAAGAGCCACCTGTACTTCATTTGGAGCTTCCCATCTAACTAGCCAGTTACCCGTGCGTTCGCACGGGTCGCTTTAATTTTTACGTATTTTTTGAAATGATTTAAGTATATCATAACTTGCTAAAAAATAAATCTTAGACATACATTTGTTGCTCAACGACAATAAGAAACCAAAACATAAATGTTTAATAAGAATGATAGAGCAAGAATGGTTGACCTAGTTAACGTTGCATAAATTGTATTACAATAGTTGAAACATATTAAAAAATTTAGTCTCATAATAAAAAAAATTAGAGTATTCAAGCAGAGAAAATATGCTTAGTTATAATCCCATAGATATTTCTTATTTCATTTAAAATATTTATAAAAAGTATGAAAATTTTATGCTTAAAAATTTAGAAAGGTTTTAACTTATTTTTAATTAAAATATTTTTGTAATTTTCAAATGTGAAATGATAAAATAATCTAATTATTTTACAACTATATTGCAAATTAAAAAAAAAATATTATTTTTATAATATTTATAATTTATAATACTTTGAATAATTTAAAGTCTAAGAATTAATTAAATTAAATTAAAACTTTTGAAATCAAATATTACTTACCAATATTTCGTTGATTCAAGTGGAATTAAGATTAGATCCCTTAGACAAAGTCTTAGGTTCGAAACTTGTGGTTAAAATAGATCTTGTTAAAGTTAATGAATACTAATAAATTATTATTTTATTCTCTAATAGACAAATTATATTTTATTAGTAAGTACTTGTGTAAGATAAGTTGTTATAATTTTTTAGTATTATCTTTGATCTGTGAGAAGAAAATGTACTAAGTTAAAAAAGAATAATATTTTTGTCTAAATATTTCAATCAGTTTTTCATGAAGGATTTATAACGATATTATATGTTGTAACTCATAAGGATGTTAAAAATATATTTAATAAATTTATTATAATATATTTATTATATATTCATGTAAAAAAAAGTTAATATTATTATAAAAATATTAATCGAGAAATTTTTCGTAACTGAAGTTATTAAACATAGAGTCAAAATATTATTTTGTAATAAATATATTAACTAATTAGATTTAAATTAATTTTTATTATAAACAATTTAACCTCATAAAATAAATATTATTCAATAAAATATTTATTTATGAAATTATTTTATACAATTTGTAAGTAAAAATGATTTTATAGGATTTAAAAGTAAAAAAAAAAATTGTTAAGTCTTGAGTATGCAATTGTGTTAAATACTCAGAGAAATAAATTTGTTGCTCATATTATTCTTACTTCACTCGAGCAAGATTATCTCCCGTAAATGATACATGTGGACTCAAACATAAAAAAAAAATAAAAAAATATTTAATTTATGATACTATTGACGAAGTGATTTAATATATTTTTTTGTAATATAAATATATTTAATATATATATATATATATATTTAACATTATTATATACATATGAATCAACAAATTTTCCATATATCAAGTTATTAAACATATATTCAAAATATTATTTTGTAATAAATATACTAACTAATAAGATTTAATAATTTTTTAGTACAAAAACTTCAAACTTAATAAAATAAATATTATTCAACAAAATATTTATTTATAAAATTATTTAAAATTATATTATATAATTACTAAATAAAAATGATTTTATAGGATTAAAAATAAAAAAAAATTGAGTCTTAGGCATAAAGTTGTGTTAAATACTTGAAGAAATAAATTTGTTGTCCATAATGGTTCTACTTGACTCGGGTAAGATTGTCTCCCGTTAATAATACTTGTAGTCTTTAGCATTAAAAAATTAAAACTAATTTAATTTATGATATTATTAATGAAGTAATTTAAAACTATTTGGTAATGAAAATATATTTAATAAATTAACTATAATATATTTATGATACACTTATGTAAAAAGAAGTTAACATTATTATATAAATATTAATCAACCAAAATTTTCATATATAAAGTTATTAAACAAAAAGTCAAAATATTATTTTGTAATTAATATATTAACTAATTAGATCTAAATTAATGCTTTAGTATAAAAAATTTAACTTCATAACATACATATTATTCAACAAAATATTTATTTATGAAATTATTAAAAATTAATTTACATGGTTTCTAAGTAAAAATAATTTTATAGGTCCCTGATAAATGACTGATTTTTGTTTTGGGTCCTTAATAAATTTTTTTGTTGCATTGGATCTTGATATATCAAAGCTTTTGTTTTGAGTCCTACCGTCAGTTAAGTGATAAAGTGGCACCATTTGAACAGATATTCCCAATACATATAAACCGTTGAGATGGTGTCACGTCATCACTTAAGTGATGACAGGGTCTCAAAAGTTTTCATATATTAGGATCCAATACAACGAAAAAATATATTAGAGATCCAAAACAAAAATCGATCATTTATCAAGGACTTAAAACATATTTAAGTATATATATATATATATTGTTGAGTCTTGGGTATGCCGTTATATTAAATATTTGGAGAAAAAGATTTGTCGTCCATAATTGTCGTATCTAACTCGAGTAGAATTGTCTCCAGGGAATGATACCCGTCGTCTCTGCCTTGAAAAAATTAAGACTAACTCAATTTATTTATGATATTATTGATAAAGTAATTTAAAACTATTTTACAATAAAAATATATTTAATAAATTAATTTTAATATTTTATGGTATATTTATGTATAAAATTTAACATTATTATATAAAGATTAATCAACAAAATTTTCATATATGAAGTTATTAAATATAGTGTCATAATATACATATTTATATTTATAATATTATAAACAAATAAAGTTATCTATCATTTAATATAAAATGAAAGAAAGAAAGAAGCATAAAAAGAATAAAAAAAAAGAAGAAAGAAAAAATAACGTAAAAAGAAAAAAAGTAATTAAAAGTAAAAGAAAAAAAAGTAAAATGAAAAAGAAAGAAATAAAACATTAAAAAAAAAAGAAATATATGTTTAAAGAAAAAAACTGAAAAAGAAGAAAGAAAAAAAATTGAGTAGGATAAATAATAAAAAATAATTTATTTTTCTATATAGAATAGATATATAATAGAATAGAAAAACAAAAAATAATTTATTTTTCTATATAGAATAGATATATAATAGAATAGAAAAACAAAAAATTTTAAAAAAAATAAGTTGAATAAAGAACAAAAAAAAAAAGAAAAATTTTTTGGAATTTTTTTTTCAAATAATAACATATGTCACTCAAGAATTTTCTTTTCTTGCATAGAAATAGATGTCGTGAGTCCCAGTTATTGGACTGATTACCCAAATTTTGGCCGGATAAGGCATTGGGAGTTTCAATTAAGGAGGAATGGAACCTGCTGCAATGCTCGAGTGCATCTGTACTACAAATCCTTTTGTTACCTTACACGTTTTTTCTCGTTTTATTGCCACTTGTGACCATGTTCATGATACAAATCATTAACTACACTTGTGACCATGGGACTGAGGGGAGCATCAAAGGTGTTTTGTACTGCCCAGAACCACTAACTTGTAATAATGCATATGCATGCGTAGTAAAACGTATCTTGCGATTATAATTGCTTTATCAAACATTCTTCACAGAATTAGAGTCATCATAAATGTCCATTCCGTTTTAGGGGTGGATATTAGAATAGAGAGAAGAAAAGTCGGAAAAAAATAAAAGAGGTAGAGAAGAAAGTAATAAATGCATGTCGATAGAAAAACAAAGAAGAGAGATAATAAAAAAAAAAAAAGAGTGAAAATGAAATAAAAAAGAAAGTGAATGTATGTTTGTAATTTTTCTACATCTTATATACAAACAGAAGGATTAATTCACGTTCTTTAAACAATAAGTTTTCTGAAATTATTGTCTGTGAGAAAAACACGGTTAGAGTTTAAAAATGGTAAATGTAAAATAGAAGTATTTTAAAAATGTTTATATTAATTTAATAAAAGAATTAAATAATCTCTGTGTCTTGATCAGGACATAATCTTAAGTACGTTGGTATGTTATTCTCCTTCGATCTCTTGTATATATATATATATATGTGAGACATCTCTCTTGAGGACCACCCACATCTCTCTTGTGTGTGATATATATATATATATATATATATATATATATATATATATATATATATATATATATATATGTGTGTGTATGTGTTTAGAGATCCACTTACTCCAATAGTAATTCCAAGCATCCTCATAATTCATTTTCTTGAAATCTAATTATTAATATTAGTTACTTATCACTTTAAAGAGAATGAATGGTGAGAATAAGGAGTAACTCTCTTACTCTTGGAGTAAGTGGTCCTCTCTCTCTATATATATATATAATATGTATATGTATAATCTTATTCTTTTAATATTAATTAAACATATTAATTTAACTTTTTATCTCTTTCAATATATAATATCATTTTCAATATTTTTAGTTCTAACTTTGAATTTGAATGTTTTATTAAAAAAAAATATCAATAGTCAAAAGTAACTATATATGACAATATAAATTATTTACCAAAAATTAAAAATATAATTTATATTTTTAAAAATATTTATTACATATATTATAAATTATAAATTATAGTTATATCAAATAAATATTTATTCTGTACATACATATGCTAAAATACCAATATAAGAATAAGTTAAACCGTAACCCGAAGCTCTCGTTGAATCTTCAACTTAATTTCTAAAATATAGCAACACCTAAACATGCATGCCATAAATAGTTGCTCGATCTTAATTCTTAATTTCTCTACGTCACTCTGGCAGTCTGGCATGCCCCGATCATTTTCACGCTCCATTTTATGTGAAGATTTATTATTGTAATACACTTAGGTTCTCTTCCATCTCACCTTTATTTTATTTTTAATCATAATTTTTTATTTTATAAATCAGATGTATTTTTTTTTTACAGAACCAGATGTATCTTTTATAACATACATTCCGTTTGAATTAAATATGCTTATTATGAATAGTAAAACACTCCCTCCAAATATCAATTTTTACATTTATCATTTTCTATCTTTTATTTTATTTTTTTCTGTTTCTCTTTATCCATTCTATCTATATACCCTAAAAATAGAAAAAATTATTACGCAGTCTCATACTATCGTATGTCTATGAATTAAAAAAAAAAAAAAAAAAGACTATCATATGTCTATAATTTTGATCAATTTCTTTTTTTTTTACACAAGTTTTGATCAATTTATATGTAACTAGTGTAATAACCCGTGCCATGCACGAATGTTAATTTATAAATGTAAAAATAAATAAATTTTATATTATTATAATTTAAATGTATTTTTAATTTTTATAAATATATATGTGTGAAATAATTGTGAATATTTCTAAAAAGAGGAAATAATTATGAATATTAAATATATCAATTAATTTTATTTCATTTATATAAACTTATTTTTTTAAGAAAATTTTATCTTTATAAATATATTTATATTTGTATTGTATTAGATGTATTAATAGATATTTATGTTAGGAAAATGTTGTTTTGTATGAAAAGTAAAATTATGAAAGTTTATGAATCATTCTAGTTGGTGTTTTTATTTTTACAAAATTTTGTGTAGATCAATCCGATTGGTTAAAAATAAAAAAGTTTATTAATATACATATTTTCTCACATATATATGTATTTTTAAATACTTTTAAATATATAATTTTTTACTAATATATATTATTAAACATCGTTTATCCATATGGATACTCAAAATAATTAATTAGAAAATTACATATCAAAATTAGCACTCAATGGCAATTCAATTACAAATTAGTTCATTTTGTTTAATTAAATTGATTAGTTGCACTTAATTGCTAAAAAGTTAAATCATCCCATTATCCTTAATTTAGGTCAAAAAACATTGATTAATTATCCAAATAAAAGATAATAATTATTTAATCAATTAAATTTATTTTTTAAACTTCACAAATTAAAAGTTTTGAATGGATGCATATTTTATATATTAATTTATATTTTCATTATCAATAAACTAAATTTTTAAATACCCTTAAATGTATATTTTTAATATTTTATATGTATTTGTAAATACTTGTAAAAAAAAATATATATATATATATACATATATATATGCATGTATATATATGTATATATATACATACATATATATGTATATATATATATATATATATATATATATATATATTAATTATTAGACATTGTTTATTCATTTCAGTACTTAGAATAATTAATTTAAAAATTACACATTTCAAAATGAACAATCAATGGTCATTCAATTACTTAGAAAAACTAATTGCTTTTATTTAAAATAACTTTTTTATCCTGTGTATGGATAAATTATGTGTGAGAGAGATATTTTCTATTATTTTGAAAGACAACTTATGTGTAAAATAAAGTTCCAAAAAATAGCTAATTAATATTTAATTATAATTGAATTAGAAGCTACTGAAAAACAAACACTTTTTAAATTCTCATCAACCCTATAAAATTAGTCATCTTTTTTCATTTTTAATCTAAAAATATTTATAATTAATAAAAATTTAATAATATAAGTAGCAATGATGATGATATCATTATTGCGATGTAAGGAAAGTTTATCACCATAATAAAATAAATTATTTAACTAATTAGTTAAATGAGAAAATAATAGATAAAAAATAAATAATGATTTTTTTTCTAATTATTAAGATTTTAAATTTAAAATTTGCATCAAAACACGATTAGTTTTTTTTTTATAGAAATAAAAACACAATTAGTAGGTTTACATAGAATTTTACCCTGCCAAATTTTGTTTTAATTTTTAATTTAGTATATTTACTAAAGAAAATATTGTGAATTAATTAGACATTAATTTTCAAAAAATAATGTCATTGATTAGCATTTAATTACTTGAGTAATGGTCAAATTAACACATGACTATTTAAAATTCAAACTTTCTTTACAAAAAAAAAAATTCGTGCCATGCACGGTTAAATATTTTTTATGAATATTTTTATTAAATATTTTTTAAAATTTGTATTGAGAAATATTTACTATTAAAGTATAATATTTTAATTATTAATTATTTTTGTCCATATTCGTACTTAAAAAAATTAGGTTTAAATAGCTTTTTAGTCCTTGCAATTTAGCACTTTTTTGCTTTTTGTCCTTGCAAAAAAAATTTTGATTTTAGTCATTGCAAATTATGCCTGATTTGTTTTTTATCCTTAAAGCGGTTTAGATAGCACTTTGAACAATGGAAAAAACGTTATCTAAACCTCTTTAAGGACGAAAAATAAAATAAAATAAACGTAATTTGCAAGGACTAAAATAAAAAAAAAATTGCAAGGATGAAAAGCTAAAAAGTGCTAAATTGCAAGGACTAAAAATGTATTTAAGCAAAAAAAAATTATCATACTTGGACCCATACCCATGTGGATAGAACTTTAATACCCATGTCATTTCTAGTTGAGTACCTAAATGTCCATATCCGTATCGGTTACCCGTACTTTAATTAATAAGAAAATTGATAAATAAACAATATTAATTAAAAATACAATAGTTATTAAATTAAAATCTCATTCAAAGATTTTTCAGAAAATACAATCATAATCATAAAACATCCCAAAAGTTAAAATCTTATTTAAAGATCTTTTACAAAGCATACATTTCTTTTCGAACTATTGTTTAGTTGTCAATATTTAGTGTATAAACATCAAATTGATTCTTAATATTAAAAACTGATTTAATTAATAATTCTTTGATATGATAATATTGCAATAATTTTGAGCACTGAAATGGACATACACATCGGACATTTCAATAAAATAAGAAAATCATATATATGAAATGGTAAATATGTAGTAAAATTATTCAGCAATCAGGAATTCAACAGTTATTATTTATCTTTTACATGCATAGAAATTACAATAAAATACTGATTAGTATTATTTTAAATAAAAGTAGCTCATAATGTTAAATAAGTTTTACAGCATGATTAATATTGAATAATTATTATCACTTTTAAATATTCTTCTGAGCAAGAAAAACTTATAAAAGACTGGCTCAATCATAGGATCGAATAGCATCAACTTCACTAAACAAAAATAGCATTTAAAAGTGTAACAAACTAACAATAAACTCAACCAAAGAAATCTAAAAATCTTTTAAATTATATTTATAAAGTGAGATTTTATATATTCTTCATGACATTTGATATTAAAACAATGTTAGACTTGTTTTTTTTTTACTGAAAAATGCTAGGCCTAATTTAAATTTAAATGAGATTTTTACTCAGTAATTAATTTAAATTTTATTTTAAAAATAAATACTGAAAAACGTTAGACCTAATTTAAAGTAATATTTAATATATTAATTAAAATATATTTATCATATTGTCTTAATTAATTCAATTCAGAATATATATTACTCCTAAAGTTTTTTTTTTAATTAAAGCCTCGTTACATAAAATATCAAACAAAAATACAAACTATTTTCCTAGCTATATATAATTTAACTTTTTCTTTAACTCGTTGATTCTCCTAATAAATAAAAAATTTATGAAATTTTGTAATACTCAAAGCATAGTCATTTTTTTCTTTTACGCAATGTTGAATCATTCATATTTTTGAATTGTCGTCAAATATGTGTTTTGTAATTAGACATGAATATTGTATGATTATACTACAAATTATGGTATCTAAAACTTTTAAAAATGATATCTGTTGTTATTAGTATGATTTTTGTGATACTCAAATGAGTCATCTCTTATAAATTTCATTTATGCTTGCAAATAAAGAAAAGATGAATAAACACAAAGTAATGTATCAATCAAACTAAAAAAAAAATCTAATAATGAAAATAGAATGATTCAAGTATGAACATAAAACTGAATGTTGGAATTCAATAACCAATTTTACCACAATATGTACACCTCTACACTAACCCATCATTCTCCTGACATATATGCATCACTATAAATCTCACAAGATGCATTTATAATAGAAAATAAACAGGAAGCCAAAATATTCGTGGATCAAGAGCAAATAAAGAACATTTGTGCCCGACACAAATTTGTTGTCTTCCATCCGACTACCCATCATTCTTTCTTCTTCTACTTCTTATTCTTCTTCTTCTACTACTTGTTTTTTTTTAATGCAATAGAAAACAAAAGGCAAAAGAAAAAAAAAGACCACAAATGCATAATAAATATTGTTCCTATGGCATCTGCAAGCCAAGTGCTAAAGAGCGCCTGGGGGCAAGCATTTAACCCATCGTCTATATATAGACAACACCAAAATTTCTAGTTTAAAGTTTCACCAAAATCAAGAGCAATTAGCTTAATTAAGAGCAAAATCAAAAGCAAAAAGGTAACAATTTATTAGAATTTTCAAAATTTAAAATCAAATATAGCTATTTAAAACTCATCAATGTAATAATCATAATCATAATAATTATAATTATGGTTCGTAATCGAATCAAATATTGAATTTTAATTTCAGATATTAATTAAAAATAATTTTGAATTAATTTTTGTTCCTAATAAATTAACGAGACTTAAATGTATTGATATGATGGTGTGTAATTGGATAACAATATAAAATTATTTTACACGGTTAGTGCATAACTCCTTTTCTCTAAGTAATTAAAATTTTAATGATAAAAAAATTAATTTTATAAATATGTGTTGGACAAATTCTATAATTTGTATTTAAATTTAAATTGATCAGACAAATCATAAAACCTAAAATATTTTACGGGGAAAAATTGCTAATATTATTTACCTTAATTATACAAATTATAGATTGTTCTAAATTCGTTCCATTAGCATAAATCATATAAGTTGATTGGTTGTTAACTTCTTAATGCTGATTGATAATTTTAATTTCGGATATTAATTAAAAATGATTTTGAATTAATTTTTGTTCCTAAAAATTAATGAGACTTAAATGTATTTAAATTTGAATTCGGTTCGTAACCAAACCAAACAATTTCGAAGCATGAAATGATGACACATGTCATCCAATGCTTGAGAAACAACCTTGTTTCGCCACGTGTTTTTCGAAACTATTTTTGGATTCGTAAATTTTATATATATTGATATGTATTTAAAATTTTTAATTTATAAAAGAAAAATTAATAACACTTAATTACATATCAATATAATAATTAATTGGGTAGAATCATTTAATAATTTCTCCTAAAAATGTGGCGTTGGTTCATTTCTTTTCCCCTTATTTGGGGCTTAATTTGGCCTCGTTATTATTACTAGTAATAGAAACAAGAAACTGTAACGAAAAGGGTGGTACGTACTAGTAATTAGAGTAGTACTAGTAATTTAGTAAACAGCAGAAATAAAATAAGAATAATAATAAAAAGGTTTAATTACAATTTTTACTCCAAATTTTTTACTTTTTGATAAATTTTATCCCCAACAAAACGTATTTTACCCCCAATTTTTTAAAAAACTTACAAATTTTACCTTCTACCATTTTGCTGATATGACATGCTAAAATAATTGTACTTTTTATCTCCAAATTTTTATTTTTTGAAGAATTTTACATCTAATTTTTTCATTTTTTTGTGAATTTTACGCTCACTTTTTTCGCTTATATTATCATGTCACATCAGCACAATAGCATAAGGTAAAATTTGTGATTTTTTTTAAAAAATTAGATATAAAATACTCCAAATTAATTTGTGTGAGATAAAATTCATCATAAAATAAAAAATTAAGGATAAAAATGGTATAGGACTGTTTTTTGTAGTTGGTGTTGTTTTTGATTGTGCTATTTTTTTGTGTGTATCTTGTAATTCCACATGCAGTGCCTGAGGCCAACTACCTAGTTTCTTGTCCACAAGGGTGACCTCTTACCCAGCTACCAAGTGGTGATGCCAACATGCCACGTCGCGCAATGTGAACCGCTGATGCAGCCCCGTAATCGAACGCCTGTAATTACTTTTCCACCAACCCCCCATTCTATTCTCCCCTTGTGCATCGTTACCACCCTTTATGCCCACCTACCAAACACCAACGCTGGAGATTCGAAACGGCCCCAACTCTCTCCATTATATAAGTCCCCACTCTCTCTCCCTCTCTCCCTCAGGAAATCAATAACAATAACAACGCCACCAACACTCCCTCTCCTCTCTCCATCTCTTCATTCCTTAATTTAAAACCTCCACCTACTCCACCATCAACATGGCAGCAGAAGCAAATGGCAACACCAATTTCTGCATTAACAATGGGATCAGTGCTGCCGACCCGTTGAACTGGGGCGCTGCCGCGGAGGCCATGACGGGGAGCCACCTCGACGAGGTGAAGCGCATGGTGGAGGAGTACCGGAGGCCCGTCGTGAAGCTCGGCGGCGAGACCCTGACCATCTCGCAGGTGGCGGCCATCGCGGGTCACGACCAGGGGGTGAAGGTGGAGCTGGCCGAGTCCTCCAGGGCCGGCGTTAAGGCCAGCAGCGACTGGGTGATGGAGAGCATGGACAAGGGCACCGACAGCTACGGTGTCACCACCGGGTTCGGTGCCACCTCCCACCGTAGAACCAAACAAGGTGGCGCCTTGCAGAAGGAGCTAATTAGGTAACAACTCATAATTAACTTTTAAGATCTATTATGTGTGTGTTTCTCTCTGTGCATTACGTTACACGTACGGCTTGTGAAATTTGAACAGAACACTGAACATAGTTTACCTTCCTCTCGTGAAAACAATATACGTTATCATGAACACGAGAAACAGCAACAACGTTTTCTACTATACGTTCTTTTTTTTTTTTTTTTACATAATTTATATTTATTACAAAACTTAAAATTAAGGATACTAGTTGAGTATTTATGAAATAAAGGTGAAATCTATAAAATTAGGTGATTTTTAATACTAACAATTTTTCTTTTTAGTCACTTTCGTGAACCCAACTCACATCCTATATTATTTTGAGAAAAATGGTGACATACAGTATAAAATTATTTTACACCGTCATCCAATCACAAATTATTATTTATGATAAATTTGTTGACTTTTATAAAATTATCTTAAAAATTATAAAAATGATAATTTATGATTTGACGACAGTATAAAATAATTTTTCATTAAACTCTATTATTATTACGAGAAATTATAGATGGACTATCTATATATAATAAATACATCTAATTTATGTTCTTCAATTTTTTTTATTACATCATATATTGTTTATTATATTTATATATTTTTTCTCTCTTCTCTTTATATCTCTCTGTTTAGATGCTCATGCATCATTTTCTTATTACTATTATTGTACGAACACCGGGACACATGCCCATATGTCTCTTTTGTTTTGCTATATTACTGTTTCCATCTGAGTAAATGGGTGTTGCTCGGCTACCTAAAATAACTAATTAATATTCACCACCTAACGAATTTTTATTGAGCTTAATTGTTTTTATTATTCATTGATCCTCAAAGTTGAGAAAAGATATGGATAAGTTGGCTTACCTAACAGCAATATTTTTCTTAGTTTCTTGAACTTAAAATAAAAAAAAAAAGTTTACACTGTTATATTTTAAATTCGTTGTCCCATTCCAGAAAATAAAATAAACTCTTATTTTTAGTAATATGTGTTTTTTTTCTCTTACAGTCAGATTTTTTTATTTTTATAAAACGTGTTTTACGAATTTTTATATTAAATCAAGTGAATATTTTTATTTTTAGTTAAAGAAGGTTTTAAGTAAAAAATTACATATTTTAAACGGCGTAAAGTATAATAAAATATTTATAAATTATTATTAAACTATATTTTATTAAATAAAAATATTTTTATAATTATAAATTTCAAAAACTTATATTTTTATTATATATATTATTAAAACTATTTTTAAAATATATTTGGTGAAACATATAAATTATTTTTTGGTAACAAAGAGGGCTTAAAAGCCCAACAAGATAGTGAAACATATAATAAACGTGGGTTTAATCGTTTAGTGGGGTGGTAAAAAAAACAGTTAAAAACACGAGTTGGTCGTGAAACAGAGTTGTCTACATCCACTAGGACCACTAGTACCTTGGATCTGGAGTCGTGGTTCGAGACATGACAATCACTTCATAACCTTGGATCTGGACTCGTGGTCCCACTGAGTTGAAACGGTCGAGTGGCGAGTTAACTCATTAATGGACAAGCACGACACGAGTTGTTTATTTGCACGTGACGCGGGGTTGGTGAGACTGCCTAGCCTCTCCTAAGTCCTACCTTTCAAAGTCCTAACACCCCATCTTTGACTTCCCAGTTGCCCATTTTTCTAATTTATTTTTTCAGATACCTAACTGGATCAAACACTAAATTAATACTTTTTTTTTTCTATTTATCTTTTTTTTACGTCACATTACTCATGATATCAATTATTTATTTCTTTTTTCTTCCCATTTCTCTTTTGGTGTCTATATAAAAATAGATGCTGATAGATTTTTTTTTTCCTTTATTTTTCTTGGCTTTAAATGTTGACGCCTTTACCTAACTCCCCTCACCTAACTATATCATATTATTTTATTACTTTAGTTAATGAAAAGTAGTACTTTATAAAAAAAATTCATAATTCTAATTTTTTTTTTTTAATTATTCTTCTTCTTTCAGGTTTTTGAATGCTGGAATATTTGGCAATGGTACAGAGTCCAATTGTACCCTACCCCACACAGCAACCAGAGCAGCTATGCTAGTGAGAATCAACACACTTCTCCAAGGGTACTCAGGCATTAGGTTTGAAATTTTGGAGGCAATCACCAAGCTTCTGAACAACAACATCACACCATGCTTGCCACTTAGGGGTACAATCACAGCATCTGGTGATCTTGTTCCTTTGTCTTACATTGCTGGTTTGCTAACTGGTAGACCAAACTCCAAGGCCGTTGGACCCTCTGGGGAGATCCTGAATGCCAAGGAAGCCTTTGAATTGGCCAACATTGGTTCTGAGTTCTTTGAGTTGCAACCAAAGGAAGGCCTTGCCCTTGTGAATGGAACTGCTGTTGGTTCTGGCTTGGCTTCTATTGTGCTCTTTGAAGCAAACATCCTTGCTGTATTGTCTGAGGTTATTTCAGCAATTTTTGCTGAAGTGATGCAAGGGAAGCCTGAGTTCACTGACCATTTGACTCATAAACTAAAGCACCACCCTGGACAGATTGAAGCTGCTGCTATTATGGAACACATTTTGGAAGGAAGCTCTTACATCAAAGCTGCTAAGAAGTTGCATGAGATTGATCCTTTGCAAAAGCCTAAACAAGACCGTTATGCACTTAGAACTTCACCCCAATGGCTTGGTCCTCAAATTGAAGTGATCAGATTTTCTACCAAGTCAATTGAGAGGGAGATAAACTCGGTCAATGACAACCCTTTGATTGATGTGTCAAGGAACAAGGCCCTTCATGGTGGTAACTTCCAAGGAACCCCTATTGGAGTCTCCATGGATAACACCCGTTTGGCTATTGCATCAATTGGCAAACTCATGTTTGCTCAATTCTCTGAGCTTGTCAATGACTATTACAACAATGGGTTGCCTTCAAATCTCACTGCCAGCAGAAACCCCAGCTTGGATTATGGTTTCAAGGGAGCTGAAATTGCCATGGCATCATATTGTTCTGAACTCCAATACTTGGCTAACCCGGTAACCAGCCATGTGCAAAGTGCTGAGCAACACAACCAAGATGTGAACTCTTTGGGGTTGATTTCATCAAGGAAGACACATGAGGCTATTGAGATCCTCAAGCTCATGTCTTCCACTTTCCTCGTTGCACTTTGCCAAGCCATTGACTTGAGGCATCTGGAGGAGAATTTGAAGAACACGGTCAAGAATGTTGTGAGCCAAGTTGCCAAGAGGACTCTCACCACAGGTGTCAATGGAGAGCTTCACCCTTCAAGATTCTGTGAGAAGGACTTGCTGAAGGTTGTTGATAGGGAGTACACATTTGCCTACATTGATGACCCCTGCAGTGGCACATACCCTCTTATGCAAAAACTAAGGCAAGTGCTTGTGGACTATGCTTTGGCCAATGGGGAGAGTGAGAAAAACTTGAACACCTCAATCTTCCAAAAGATTGCAACATTTGAGGAGGAGTTGAAGGCCCTCTTGCCTAAGGAAGTGGAAGGTGCAAGACTTGCATATGAGAATGACCAGTGTGCAATTCCCAACAAGATCAAGGAATGTAGGTCTTACCCCTTATACAAGTTTGTGAGAGAGGAATTGGGGACAGCTTTGCTAACTGGTGAAAAGGTTATCTCACCAGGTGAAGAGTGTGACAAAGTGTTCACTGCCTTGTGCCAAGGGAAAATCATTGATCCACTTTTGGAATGCCTTGGAGAGTGGAATGGTGCCCCTCTTCCAATTTGTTAGTTCATTTTATGTTTCCTTGAAGAGTGGTTTCTTTCTATATACCTGTTTGTGTTGATATAAGCATTTGGTTTGTCTATAAGCCTGTGGCAAATCAATCCACATACAACTTCCAGTTTTCCTTGATGTCAAGGAACATGTAATTCATAATGTAATAGAATTCCATTTGTTTGCCGTAGGTTTAATTGAGTGCAAATATTAATACATGGCCTTCCATGTGAAGGATGTTTTCCCTTGAATAATACTTACTGTTTCTTTATGCTAACGTTCAGCTTTGAAAAGAGGTTTTACATTTTTTGTAATTGCATTTTCTTAAATAACTGGAAATGGTCAAATACAGAATTAGATACAATTTTTTTTTAATTCGTGACAAAGATAATAAAGAAATACATAATTTTCATACTATTAGCTATATTAAACAAGGAAAGAAAAGTGATAGATGCTAAAGATAATAAAGAAATACATAATTTTCATACTATTAGCTATATAAAACAAGGAAAGAAAGTGAAAGATACTAAAGAATGTTGACACTTGCGAGACAGAAATAAAAGTTTATTAATAAATCGATAAAAGTTAAAAATGCCGAACGGTCCAGGTTGGGACGCTACAGATTTTAGGATGTATTTATTTGAGTTTTTGCTTTAAGTTTTTAAAAATTTGTTTTGTAAAATGATTTTTAATAATTAATTTTTCGAAGGAAAAAGAATAAATTTTATTTGATAATTTGAATTCTTATTGAAATGGTCTGAAAGAAAACTAAAAATAAAATAATTAAAATTTAAAACAGTCTAAAAATATTCAGAATTTTCTATTTTAAAAACTAAATAGAAGTATTATTTTTTTTTGAAATAATTTTCGAAAACTACTCTTATTAAATATTTTTAGTTCTTAAAATTATAACATTATCTTCAAAAAAATAAAAAATAAAAAACCAAAAATCAAACAAGATTAATAGAATATATAGAAAACAACTAAAGTGGGTAAGGATTATAGCAAGTAGTATATCATAAATCGTTCAAGAACGTTGTCATTAATTAGGGATTTATCAATTTCGCTTTCCTAGTTGGAGCTATATACTTCACGGATGTAATTGTAATAATGACCTTAATTGTCACCCAAGAAAAAAACAAAAATTAGGGACCATGAAAGGTTGACATGTTAGAGCCATTTATTTTATTTTATTTGATAAAATAAATATCTTGTAATATATATTATGGTCCCTATATTTTTTGGAATTATTGTAGAAGTTCCTGGGTGTAGTAATATCAATGAGTGGCCTTTTTGGATTCACACTGGACTAGTTAGCAACTTTATTCACATGGAAAATCTCATTATCTTGAGAAAAAAGAGAAATGCACAAATAAAATATGTAGCTTAATAGGTAAGCAGCTCAACATTTAAATGTGCAGAGGAATCCAGCTTATAGTCCTAAAAAGAGGGGGTAACAAAAAATAAAGGGCAATAAAAAACTAGGTCAAGACCACATTAGCACGGACAGGGAGTGGTGGATATGAATGAGCGTGTATTAATGTCGTGTTTGGTCCAAGTCTTAGACGTAATTTTTCTCATTTTCTTTTATTTTTTACTGCAATTTATATCATTTTCTAAAAAATTAATAATTATAACTCCTACATTTTATAGCACAAGCGACATAATTTCTAACCTTCCAACGAATTCGCAAACATGCATTAAGGTTTGGCCCATGTTTACCCTCTTAGCCCAATACTACAAGTATTATTAATATCTAAAACTCTTCCACGGGTAAAACTTCCTGCACCTCCAAAAATTGCTTGGGAACACCTCCATTACATTCCGGAAAGCCCAATCCGGAATGTAAATACATTCCGGATTGGGCTTTCCGGAATGTAATGGAGGTGCCCCAAGCAATTTTTGGAGGTGCAGGAAGCAACAGTCCTCTTCCACATGTAAAATCTCTCAAGGAGCCTCTTAGCCCAATACGACATAAGGTTTTAAGTTTGAAAAATACATAAAGATATAGACTTCAACATGCATATTACTATATATTTATCACTATTCTCATTATAATTCAAAATTAAGTGAATTAATCTATTTTGACAACGACATAATTTCTTGTTTGGATCTATGCAGGAAAAAAATCGATGCCCAAAATTTCTGACGAGAATAACAAGAAAAGTATTTGATGAATTGTTTTAAAAAAAATTGATGGAAGAAAAAAGAATTAGTTTAGCGTGAAACTATGACACACTTACTATATTTTTTTTCTCAAACATCAGCATAAAATGACTAATTATTTCTTTCCCTCTCTATTGCAAAGCAAAAGAAAAAATATTTGAAGATTTCATTATGAAAAAGAAGAAGAAGAAATATTGGAATAAATTAAAAAATCAAATCAAAAGTTGGATAAGGAAAAATTGGTGCATGGATTTATAATCTAGATTTTTAGGGTTTCATGTTTATCTTGATTTTTCTATCACTCCTTTCACTTTTTGTTTATTAAACTCTGTACGAATCGTTTAATCATGAACTTCATTTTTTTTTAATTTACCTACCGTATTACTTTTTTTTTTATGGTACCTACCATATTACTTTTAGCTTTTGTTTTCATTACGTGTATTATTTTCTTCGTACTTTAAGTTTATTTGATTACGGCAAGTTCAATTCCTTGCATTATTTTACGCTTTGTTTGGTTGTGAAGACGAAAATAATTTGGAGTTGACGAAAATAAGTGGTGTCTATTTGGTATAACTAATTGATGAGAAAATTAATTTTGAATTAAGTGAAACCCATATTACTTATTTCTTTCTTCACATATTGGCGGGTAGATAAGGGAGTTCTGAATGTTAAGAGAAAAAGTCTTTTTGAGAGACCTTGAACACCAATGCTACACACACGATTCTATTTTCAGAGACATTGTTAGTGGTGCATTTAGGGCTACACTGTTGCTCGTCGAAGGTCTGGTGGACGACACCAATGGTTGTTGAATTAGGTTTAACAAATCTCATTGTGCATAAACCTCATTTTAATTGTGATTTATAATGGGTTTTTTCGCACTGTTTATTGCTTTCAACGTTGTAAGTAATTATTTTTACCCAAAAGTGTCATTTTTTGGTGCAGGACAATCATAAGCTAAAAAAAGGAGCCAAAAGGAGAGAGATTTGCTTTAGAGCACGAAGCACAACCATGCATAAATATGCATGGTCGTGCATCAACTTCAGGCCTCCGCTTTGAAAAAAGAGCACGCTAGAGAATCTAGACTCCACTTCAAAAATGAAGCACAATCGTGCATACCTCAAGATCTCAGCTTAAGGGAAACAAGATTGCTTCGAAGCATGGTCATGCATATTTATGCACGGTCATGCATCCCTCTACGCTACTCAAGGCCCATTAGGCCTATAAATAGTGGGAAACAACATTTGGGAATTTTTATGTTTTGTCTATTTTCGAATTTACTTTTTGTCTGAGTGAGCAAGATCAAGTGAGAGGTCTACATATTGGGAAAGGTGTGAAGAATACAATGGGGGTCAAAACTTGTAAAGGTTTTTCTCCCTTTTTGCTGTTTATGCATTTTATGTGATTTTGTGCTTCTTAATGCCTATGACTAGCTAAATCCTTATGTTAGGGTTGTGATGTAAAATGTACCTGTGAACCCTAATTTTCTCTATTTTAATTGAATTCTCATTTATTTAGTCAATTGAATTACTTTGTTATACTTCATGCTATTTGCGATTGATCACTCTAAACTCTAGTTAGTTAATTGTCGGTAAACCACTGATCTTAATTAATTGACTTACAAAGTAATTGGATTTATGGAACATCGTATGAACAAGTTTGCTACATGAATTTCTAATCAGATTAATGGAAGTTAATTAACCTCTTTGTGTTTATCCTTTCACCTAATTTAGACTCTAAATGAACAACTAGGAAATAAAGTAGAAGAAAGACAACTAATAGAACATGACTAAAGTCTGTTAGCCAATTTAAGAGGGATGATTAAGCAATTGAAAGGATAATCAAGATTCAATTGAAATAGAAATTAGGAGAAACTTGAAGGTGCATTCGTAGTCACAACCCTAGGTCTTTTTATATGTTTTTCTACAATTGTTTGCTAAAAATCATTCACAATAGGATTTGCTTAGACTATTTGTAAAATTTAGTTATTTAAAAACTAACACTAGTCTATAGGATACAATGTCCAAATTTTAGGTTTATGTTACTACTGCATAAGGTATGCTTGCCTTTAAGCGCAATTTTTACACATCATAAAAGTTATCTTTTAGAACATCTCCAATGGGTGCACTTTTAAGTAACCAATTTTGAGTTTTTTTTTTTATCTCATGTTAATTGACCTCTACAATGCCACATCGTAGTTAAACAACTCAGACACATTTTGCTCCAAGGGTATAATTTTAAGCAATTCTTAAATGACCTTGCTTAAATGACCCTTAAATGTCAAGAAAATATTTTGTTACGCATAACCATTGCTTATATAATCAACTGGAACTTAATTTTAAGCAACATAACATGACACGTAGATTACCTCCAATGATAAGAAAAAAAAGAAGCAATGGTGTCTAAAAATAAGCAACTCGTTAAATAACGAAACGAGTACTGGAAATGCTCTTAATAAGCTTATAGGTTATTATCATTGTAAAAAAAGAAAAAAAAAACCCTTATATGTTTAACTTTTTAAGTAAGTTAATATGTTTAATATTTAAGAAAAATAAATAAATAAATATACGACTTTAATATTTGTGTTAGATTTAAGAAAAATGTTTAATATCTTTTAACAAATTTAACACTATAATAATACTAATAAGAAGTTATTATTTATATTTAAAAAGCTTTTTTCAATGACTTAAAACTTAAGCTTCTAACTAAACAAGCTTTTATAAAAAGTTATAATAATACTGACAAATTCTTTTTATTATTTATACAGTTTTTTTTTTTTTTGAAAGGCTTATTATTTATACAGTTACCTCTCTTTCACCTAGTAATCTATAATGAGTTTTGGTCTACACATTTAATTTGATGTATTTTACCCTTGAATACTCTTCAACTGCTGATCTAACCGAACAATCCCATATTAACCTTGTTCCCTCTGAAAATACTCCCAATTTCTACTAAATACATTGCGCTCTAGTCTCGTTTCATTTGTAATAATAATAATTTAGTTTCTTTCTTTGTTACGCGTTGTGTTGCGCTGTGCGTTAGAAAGTGCGCGTGGTGAAGCATGGCTTCTCAGCTCCTGAGACGAACCTTCGGAAGGCGCTTCCTTACAAACCCTAGGGCCTTCTCTTCCGCTGCCTCCACTCCGATCCGTGCCACTCTCTTCCCCGGCGACGGTATCGGCCCCGAGATCTCCGAATCCGTCAAACAGGTTCCTCCCTCTCATGAATCGTTGTGCCTTTTTCAGATGTGTCAATTCAATTGCTTTCAATTCTCATCATGCCTTCATTTTTTTTTTTTATTATTATGTTTGTTTCTGATTTACACGCTCCTGCTCTGTTTTTACGTGAATTAAAAAGTAATAGTTGACCGCGCACCTAGAAAAATAATAATAATAATAATTGCTATAGATTTTTAGAATTACCAGAAAAATAATATATTGAAGGTTCCGAAAAATTATTTAAAACCTAAACAATTGTTCGAGGGGAATTCGTTTTCCCTTTGAAATCAATCATTTTTAATGTTTATTTTAACATAGGTAAAGCTTTTTTCTAACCATTTGTAAAATGTTTTCTGATTCTAGTTGTTGTTGACGTTGAATTTTGAAGATAAAACTTTTGCTTTTCGTTTTGAGAGAAAAAAAAAATGCAAATTGAGGCCCATGGTTCGCTGCATATTTCCTGCGAGTGTATAATTTATCTATGGAGTCATGTTTTTAGCATGCAATATATGTACACTGTATTGAGCTACAGTTGCCTTCATTTATGTGTGGTTTCTCAGTATTAATAGAATTGTAGAAAGGGGCAGTGAATAAGACATTTGTACCAAGATAAACTTATGGGATGTTGCTGTGGCTTATAACTATGGACTATGGTGTCGGTATCTATGGCTTGGGTAATGTGTTTGAGTGATGACATGTATATGGTTGTCTATCAATATTGTAGATCAAAAACTTGAAAATTAATATGGACTGTTTGTCAATGACAAACTTTTTACATGTTTAACGTGGCCTTTTTTTTTTGTTTCTGGTGATAGATATAATATGACTAACTTCTTCATTGAAGTTAAAAGATCCTTTACTGATATGCTCAACTTTAATCTTTCTGCTGGTTTTTGTTTTATATATTTTTCCAGTAATTTAAGCTGTACTTCTATTTTATAATGTACTATGAAGCAGAGACAATTACACAGACACATAGTTAAAGATTGCAGGTCATGGACACAGACACATATAGTTAAAGATTTAAGGACTAAGATTCATAGTTCATAATAGTGTAGCTTTTAAGATTTACAATTCCTTGATATAAGTTCTATGTGCCAAGTCTTTCTATTTTGTAAGCCATTCTTAAAAGACATGGGGCATCATATGTACAAATACTTTCTATCCCTTGATTTCCTTGTATTAAGGGTATATTGGTTTGTTTTACTTTTCTCACTTTGTCATGACTGTGCAATCTGTTTTGTGCTCTAATCATTTCCTCTTGTTTGCTATTGAAAGTGATCTCTGATCAACATTCGCTATACTTTATTCTTTTTCATCTCACTTTCTATGTTTGTTTCTTGTTATGTAGATTTGTATATTCATAGAAATTGATTTGCTTGGTTGAATTAAATCTAATGCTCTGTCAATTATTACTATTGTCATACTTAGATATTCCAAGCAGCTGATGTTCCAATAGAATGGGAAGAGCACTATGTTGGAACTGAAATTGACCCTAGAACACAGAGCTTTCTGACATGGGAAAGTTTAGAATCTGTAAGGCAAAATGGGGTTGGCTTGAAAGGGCCGATGGCCACCCCTATTGGAAAAGGGCATCGTTCATTAAACCTTACTCTGAGAAAAGAGCTCAATTTGTATGCCAATGTTCGACCTTGCTACAGTCTTCCAGGATACAAAACTCGATATGATAATGTCAATCTAATTACAATCCGTGAAAATACAGAAGGCGAGTACAGTGGACTTGAACATCAGGTAAGTTTCACAACAATTGATGTTGCATACTATCATCTGAATTCTGATCAATATAATTTGTTTAGCATTTTTGGGTTTCAGGTTGTGAGAGGCGTAGTAGAAAGTCTCAAAATCATTACACGTCAAGCAAGTTTAAGGGTAGCTGAGTATGCTTTTCACTATGCCAAGGCTCATGGAAGAGAGAGGGTTTCTGCCATACACAAAGCCAATATTATGCAAAAGACTGATGGTCTTTTCCTCAAGGTCCACCAATACATACAAATGCCTATAAATATTTGGTTTCAAATTTTATTTATGAATTTTTTTATTAACAGTTTTTTTTTTAATTATTTTTAGTGTTGCCGTGAGGTTGCGGAGAAATATCCTGAGATAACTTATGAGGAAGTTGTCATTGACAATTGCTGCATGATGGTAATATTGGTGAACTGGATGTATGAGAAAACTGCATTTAGAAATACTTTGGGTATTAGAAAATTAATGACACTGGTTAATTTTCTGACCATCCACAGCTTGTGAAGAATCCTGCACTTTTCGATGTACTAGTGATGCCTAACCTTTATGGTGATATTATCAGTGACCTTTGTGCTGGCTTGGTTGGGGGATTGGGCTTAACACCAAGGTAATTTTGTTTTTTATCCAAAGAAATGTAAAACTCACAAATCACAATTATACCATCTGACAACAGTTTATGCCTTGCAGCTGCAACATTGGTGAGGGAGGTATTGCACTTGCCGAGGCTGTACATGGTTCAGCACCTGATATTGCTGGAAAGGTGAGCTGTGAAAGTACTCATTTATATTATCTGTCCTAAACCTTTTTGTGCCCTGTTGTCATGGAATGTGAAATTTTTTAAGAGATTGTTTCATACTCATGATCAATATTTCCTTTGTAAGACATTGGATAAAACTAATAGGGCAAGCTTTCGGCACCATCCTAATTCAGGGTGGAAATGGGCTTACCCTGATAGGCTTTGCCTAAATAAACATATGCCTGTTTGCAAAATGTTGGCCTAAGCCTAACCTATTACTTATCATTGGCTTCATTTTTGGGACCAGTCTAGCATGAAAGCCTTCAACTAGGCCAACAAATTACACTTTTTTATTTTTCAAATTGGTATAGCCTTTGATTAAATTATTATATTTTGTATTAAATTAAAATGATATATTAATATTAATTTGTAACAAATTGTGTATGTGATATATCTAATATCTAATAATAAATAAATGGGTCATCTTGGTAGGCCAAATAAACTTTTTAGAAATCCTAATCTTTTAGCTCACTGCTTTAATACACTTTTTTAGAAGCATAAGTCTTGTTTGCTAGGTGAAGGTAAGCTGAAAATAGGCTGGGCACTGGGCTGTAAGCTCCTCAGAAGCTGTCTGGCTTATTCTCATTCCTTATCCTAATCGGAGCTGTTAATGGATTAATATTGAAAACACTTTTACAAAATTATTGTGTTTACTCTCAATTAGTAGTTTTTCTTTTGTGTTTAAAGTCTAACATCCACGAACAGTTTTAGTTATACATAATATGGAGATGCTGAAGCCTAAACTTGTATAAATATGACTTTAAACAAAAGTACTGAAAAGGTAAAAAGTGTTCTTAAAATATGAAGCTGATGAGACATGTGGAAGAAAATTACAAGATGTGACAAAACCTTAGAGGTATTAGTTGTTATTTTGAGACTTATGGTATTGGACATTGCTTGTGTGACTAGGAAATCTACTTTGGTGGTGTATTTGGCTTAATGATATTCAAGGATTTGATCTAGTAGGTCGCTGAGATATGTAGGATTATTTCTCTTTGTAACAATCCTCTATCAGTTTTTCTTTCCCAGAAGTAGAAAGTTCTAATACTGTAATAAGTGACATTGTGGGCTCAATTAATTAAATTCTTGATAATTTGTACTTTTATCAAAATTAGTCCTTTCAAGAAAGCAAGCTATCAATTTTAGTTTTCCCTTGAGAAAATTCTGTCTACAACATCTTTTCCTATTGAAAATGATCTCTTATATTAGAGTTAGAGCTATATTTATAGAGGGTTTGGCCCAACAGTAAGGTTGTTGCCTTGTGACTTAGTGGTTGAGTTCTAATAGAAGAAGTATCCTGTCTCATGGGAGCAAGGTTGCATATATTAATCCTCCACTGATAGGTGGCACCCTAGGTCACCTCATTTCATACTGAGATATACTTTTGTTGCTGAGCCATTTTTCCTGTGTATTCATGTAGAATTTGGCAAATCCAACTGCTTTACTGCTGAGTGGTGTTACAATGTTGCGCCATTTGAACCTCCATGACAAAGCAGAACAGATTCAAAAAGCCATCCTCAACACAATTTCTGAAGGGAAGTACCGAACAGCTGATCTCGGTGGCAGTTCAAAGACAACTGAATTCACACAAGCCATTATTGATCATCTTTAAATTTTGGTTTGGAGTCAGCAAGAAATTATTGCTTATGATTTTGATTTTCAGTCAATTTTCTATTTATTTCCTCAATTAATCCGAATGAGTGGGATTACCTCAGCTTAAAGGAAAACTGACCTATGTGTGTTACTTTTTACAACCAAAGACATGGAATGGGCAGGCATTCAAATATTCGCTGCCCAGTGCAGTCTTATGGCATTGAGAGGGGCCCTTTCACAATGCACATTGATTGATAACCCTTGGTAGTCCGTTTTAGTATTCTTTGTCAATAATATAGCGCTAAATAAAAACACCAGATGAGATGATGTTTCATTTGTTCATCTTTATCATCTTTCTTTGTGCAGGATATTGTTTGCTTTTTTTTTTTTTTTTTTTTTTTTTTTAAATCTTAATTTAAAATTGTCCCTTGTTTGTGCTCCTTAATCCCAAAGAGACGGAATTATTGGGGAATTCCCGTTCAATCTTGCCATGGTTGGGTTTAGGGGTTTTGTACCATATTCTGCGTAATTGTTCCAAACAAGACCAAGGCAATTGAAAGCAATTGTAACGATTTTATTATTATTATTATTATTATTATTATTATACGTGGTTGATCATATTTGAATTTGAAGGCCAGATTTTGTAATTGTAAACATTTATATGTTCGAAGATGGATCAAATTATATTGGTAACTTATTATAAACTAATAACTTTTTGGATTAATTATGTTATTGGTCCCTAAATCTTTTCGAGTTTTCACTTTTCGTTCCTAAACAAAATTTTGACTGGTCTTAGTCACTGAACCTTTTTTTCTTCAATATTTTTAGTCCCTCAATTTTTGTTTTTAGTTCCTAAACAAATATTTGACCGGTCTTAGTCCTTGAATTTTTTTTTAATGTTTTTAGTCCCTAAACAAATATTTGACCGGTCTTAGTCTCTGAACTTTTTTTCTGTCAATGTTTTTAGTCCTTCATGGACTTTTTATGGTAGGGACTAAAAACATTAAAGGAAAAAAAGTTTAGGAACTAAGACTGGTGAAATATTTGTTTAGGGATTAAAAACAAAAATTGAAAAAAAGTTTAGGGACTAAAAACATTGAAGAAAAAAAAGTTCAGGGATTAAGACCGGTCAAATATTTGTTTAGGGACTAAAAACAAAAATTGAGAAAAGTTGAGGGACTAAAAACATTGAAGGAAAAAAAGTTCAGTGACTAAGATCGGTCAAAATTTTGTTTAGGGACTAAAAGTGAAAACTCGAAAAAGTTTAGGGACTAAAAATATAATTAACCCTAACTTTTTATATAGCATCTGATTTTTATTAATGCAACTGTTAATTATAAATGTTACAAAGTAAACTATTCAAGTTGGATCCTCTCCAGCGCTATTTTCTCTCCTGCCTGCCAATGTGTGAACCACATGATTAATCTAAATGGTCAGATTTTAAAAGGGAAGAAGAGGCACACAAGGCAATTAGACAATGAATTCAGCTTAAGGAAATTTAAAAAAAAAAGTAAAAAAAGGTTGATTTAAAATAATATTTTTATTATGTTAACAATTTTGATACGTAGGAATTGAAGATAGTATCAAGGGGTTTACAACATTCATGCACCATGCTCAACCAATTGAGGTAGATCCCCTTGGTATTATGTTAACAATTCACAATTTATATTAAGTTTTTATTTTTGTTAATTACTATCATCACCAAATAATAATAGATAGAATGTTTATAAATTGATGGAAGTTAAAAAATATATCCAAGAGTTAAAAAAATGAGAAAGAAAGAAAAACTGAACTATTTAACTGCATTCATTTGAATTTTAAATATAGTTTCAAAAATTTTAACTGCACTGATATCAAAGAGTTAAATATGCTTTGATTTAAATTTAAAGATGATGATGATAATAATAATAATAATAATAATAATAATAATAATAATAATAATAATAATTCAGTTTAAAATTAAAAATAGTAGTAACTTTTTTAACTTTTAGATTTAAATCAGCGAAAAGATAAGTTGTTTGCTTGTATATTAAAATATCCAGTTTTAACTCAATGAAATTAAAGGGTTTTATGTGTACACTTGGAAATTTTAGTGTTTTTTTTTATATAGAAAACACCTCGTATTATAGAATGAATACAAGATGGAACAAAGTTAAAAACATGTCTACAAGCATAGGATCTAGACACCCTTGCCAGACAATGGGCGACTCGATTGGCTTGACAACGAACAAACTTATGAGAAAAGTTTTGAAATACATTTATATTGTCATTGCAACTGTTGAGGATGGTGCCATATTCGTTATTCATGAATCTTTTGGAAAGGAGAGAGTCCACAATGTGTTTACAGTCTGATTCGAAGATGATGTTATCAAATTGTAAATCTGTCACCCATGAAATAGCCGAATGTAGAGCCATAGCTTTTGCTTCTTATGGTGTAGGAAGTCCTTGAAAGTGTGATGTCATAGCTGCAACATAATTACCATTGTGATTTCGGATACAAGCTGATATTCCATAACAACCATACTCATTGAAAATAGCTGCGTCCAAATTGCATTTTAAGAAACCCAATGGAGGCTTTTCCCAACGTGCTTTAGGTGCAACAATTTGGTTTAACCTAATGGCTGTTGATGATCGAGCTCTTTGCCATTCACGTGTTGTTTGCATGGCAGTATGAAGAGTAAATGGAATAGGCACATCAACAAGATTCCAAACCTTCTCATTCCTCATTTTCCAAAGGGCCCAAATAACAGAAACAAAGTGCTCACAATTGGCACTGGACAGTGAGCTAAGAATGAGGAAAATGTGTAACATCCCCAATTTACAGACATTAGAAATAAATAATAAAGAAACCTCTTTTATGGAATAGTCTATATATTTAATGGTTAAAGGATACTCTTAGGCATTATTAATAATAGTTACCTCATATTAAGAGTTGACAGGAATAAGATAACAGGACCCTGATGGGGAGCCAAGACCCAAGGTGGGCCGAGGCTCACTAACCCCACACACACACAAAGCTTTAAATAGAAGAGGAGAGGGAGAGTTAGAGAGAGAAAGTAAAAGAAAGAAAGAGAGTTAGAGAGAAGGAGGAGAAGAAGGAAGAAGGGGAAGAGAAGAGGAGCGGAGCAGAGATTAGAGACTTAGTGCCCCGGAGCTCAGATCCGAGCCCCCACAGTGTGAGTGCTTCCCCTTCACCCTCCTATGTTCTGTTGTATGCATAGTTTTAAAAACCGACCCGGTGACCGACCCGGTCAGGGCACTGGGTCACTGGGTCAGTGGTCGAACCGGTGGGTCACTAATTGACCCGCATGACCCGGTCTGTATTAAAAATTTTGAAAATTTTATACCTGCCTTAAAAAAGTAAAAAAAAAATCACATAACAAATTAATATAATTCTACAAGCTCATTTTTCAAGTTCATCTGTGTGCACTTTGAAGTTTAAAGAAAAAAAGTCACAGACTCACAAACACGACACATCAAGCAATGTATTAAAAAAATTAAAAATTTTATACTCTACCTTAAAAAAAGCCCAAAAAAAATATATTACAAATTAATATAATTTTACAAGCTCATTCTTTTTTTTTTTTTATGGAATACAAGCTCATTCTTTAAGTACAAATTCATTGACATTAATTCATGAAGCTCTAAACAAAAAAATCAGATAAAAATTACTCATTAACATGCAGTAATAACAAGTATGAAACAATAGAATTATAATAAGAATGAAATAAATTTATGTATTTATATTTATTTATATAAATATATATATATATATAAATAATTTATATATTTATATATACTTATGTATATATATATAATGTAATTTATATACAGATTTTATATTTATATATATAATTTGTCATTTGTTTATCAATTGAGCCTTGTAGCTTAGTGGTTAGTCTTTAGCTAACTAAGTTTGAAGACCCATGATCGATTCTTGCTGGGGTCAATCTGGCATATTTTTTTGAAAATAAAAGCAACCAATGTGCATATCCAAGCCACACCAACACGTTTCTCAAGTCTGCACAAGCACCCCAGCGCGTCTCCCAAGCCCTGCAACAGCACAGTCAGCGCGTCTCCCAAGCCAACACAGCAGCTGCACATCTCCCAAGGTACGTCTCCCAAGTCGTGCAGATCCAAGAACCGGTCCGAGTTGCAAGCCTCCGGGTCACTGGTTCAACCGGAAACCGGCCGGGTTGCACCGGTTTACACCGGGCCAACTGCATGTCCGATCGAATAACTGGCTCGGACCGGAGCTGTTACCGGTTCCCGGTCCGACCGGTCCGACCGGCCGGTCCGAGCCGGTTTTTAAAACTATGGTTGTATGTGTTTGAAACCCTTTTCCCCTCTTTTCCCCTTATTAGCTCTTAGTTAGGTTTTTGATGGATTTGAGGAGTTAAGCTTGATTTGGGGAGTGTTTTAGCATGTTTGAGGGCTGGGTTTTGATGTAGATATGTTTTAGACTCGATCCCGCATGTTTGGAAGAGGTTGGGAGGCCATGGATGGCCATGGGAGCAGAAACGCGAAGGTTCGCGGGTCTGCATAGTCGCAGACTCTCGCTTAAGAGAGCTGTTTTCGTTGCTTAAGCGAGGAGTCACCTGGAGTTGGAGGTGCTTTCTGGAATTTGTGCTTAAGCTCAGAAAATCGGGCGCTTAAGCGTGGGTTTGGCGCTTAAGCTCAGAAAATCTGGCGCTTAAGCGTAGAGACCTGGCGCTTAAGCTTAGCGCTCTGTCGCTTATGCGTAAGACTCTAAGGAATAGGATTGTCAGTCTAGCTTAAGTGAGATTAGGTTCTAGCTTAAGCGTAGGTATGATAAGAGAGCAGTTTGGGAACCCTTTTCAAGGGGACCTTTGGAAGAATATAAGGGCTATAGATATATAGTTCCTTCTCAAGCTTTTACCCATGTTTATGTATGATTGTTTGATGCTATGTGATGTTGATTGTGGATGATAATGGTAGTGGTATTCGTGTGGTTATGCCCTATGCTTAGGATTGATTGTATGTAATGATAAACCCTTTTAATAAAAGACACTTAAAATACTTAAGACTATACCTATGCCTCTTAGAGAAAGGTGGAGAGTTACCCCTAAGTTTCAGAAAAGGTTTCTAAACAAAGTTTACAGTTTCATGAAAGGTTTTTAGAAAGAGACATCCCCTTAGTGACATAGGGTGGAACCTTCCCCGGTACCAGTCATGTCTGAGAGCCGCACGCTCGGCGTACAACGGTGTGCAAAGGGCTAAGGATCCTATATGTCACCAAGGAGTGATGAGTTTAGAAAGATTATGAAAGGAAGTTTCCAAGAAAAGGTTTTATGAAAGAGTTTTCAAAGGAAAGTTATGATCCCAATAAAGGGAATAAGTCATGTTTTAGGGCTAAGAGGCCCCCTAGTGGTGAGTGATGGGGACCGTCACCCTGACACCCATGGGGAAAAACAACCTTCTTCATTGGGAGAAGGGGTTCTTCATAGAGAAGAATAAGTTAGAGAAGAGACTCCTCCTTATAACGGAGTTGTAGTCAACGCACTTGGACCGGTGGGGATTAATTAAAGGTTGTTTCAAGAGGGACGCCTCTTGTTGGCTAGAGCTCAGCCAAATTAATAAAATAGGCGGTGGAAGTGAAATTTAAATAAAGAGATAATGCAAACCACACAGTTGTAGAAACAATCTATGATATGTTGATGTGCTTGATGTGTGTATGTTCTATGTTAGAATATGAGAGGAGTCATGAGCCTAGTTGCTAGGTGAGTGATGTAAGATAAGTTTATACATTAGATGAGGAAGTGTGTAGCTATATACTACCCGTAGAGGTAGGAAAGGGGTTACAGTTAAACCCTAGAAAGCAAAGGTAAGCTACCCAAAGAGGTGTGCTAGATGTTATACCTCGTAGAGAGAGGTGATGTAAGCCCAAGTTGGGCAAGTCAGAGGAAAGAAAGGTTACACATGTTCTCATCCAATGTTATAGAAAAGTGAGACCCTAGTGAGTGGTCAAGAGTAACAGAAAGATGTTTAGGTGCCTTAGTGCACTAGTGGCCCTAGATTTGGCATAGGAGACCAACTCTATGTGCCTCAGCAAGGGTCAAGGTATGATCCTAAGAAACAGTAACGTAGATGTGATGAGGTAATAGCTGTGAGTGTGAGTATTAAGAAAAGAAAAGAGAAGCCATGAAAGTAAGTAAGAGGTCTCTAGAATAGAGAGTCAGCCTAGAGTCCTCAGAGCACTCACTGAGACATTTTGTCTCATCCCTTTAGTTTCCATGTTTTTACAGGTTAGCAGGTGCACACCTTGTGGGAGGAGCTTGGCACACGGAGTTGCTTTCCAGGAGGAAGATGCCTTTAGTTTAGCTTTGTATAATTCCCAATGCATGGGAATTCTAGTTTATGTTTTATGTATTATGCTTATGTTTTGTATGACACATAAGTGTCAAGAGCCTGGTACTAGATATATTTCATGTAATATATGTTAAGTTTTACTTTTCGCATAGTTAACTCTGATATTCTTATATGTTAATTTCTATTAATTTAGCAATATAAGGAGACAAAGGTAATATCCTAGAGGGTGTTACAAAATGCAGTCTTTAGTATTTTCATAATTAGATACCAAATGTTGAATTGAAGGCCATAAACTAGATTTCCTCCAAACAGCCAATGTTCGATCACAATCAAAGAACGTGTGCCATTCATTTTCAAGATTTCTCTCACAAAAAAGGACATGTATTAGGATAAGCCACACCCTTCTTAACAAGATTGACTCTAACAGGAAGGCAATCATGAGATATTCTCCAAATTAAGAGCTTCATTTTCTTGGGAACATGGAGAGACCAAATTAATAGCCAATTACCAGCTTCACACAAATCAGTATTATCAACAAGATTCTCCATAATATGGTAATAAGCTGATTTAACAGAATATTTACCATCCCTGCCTAGTTTCCAAATAGGTACATCTTTAGTAATACTTGGATAAATAGCCATGGTAAAAATATTGTGAGCATCATCATAATTAAAGATGTCATGAATAATTTTTGCATGCCAAGATCCAGTAGAATGATCAAATAATTCACACACCTTAAGGTCTTCCAAATCAGGAATAAGAGCAATTTGAACATAAGAGCTCTCCTTTGCACGAATCCAAGGATGCTTCCAAACATTAACTTTACTGCCATCACCCAATTTCCATCTAATGCCATCTTTAACCACTACCCGTGAAGAGAAGATGCTACGCCAAACATAACTTGGATTATGACCCAAATTGGCCTCCAAGAAATCCTCCTTAGGAAAATATTTAGCTTTGAAAACTTGGGTAACTATAGCATCATTGTCAAAAATAAATTTCCAACCAATCTTCCCTAGCATGGCTAAATTAAAAGCATGTAGGTGTCTAAAGCCCATAACTCCTTTATCTTTCCTCATGGCTAGTTTTTCCCAACTCAACCAAATTGATTCCTCTTCTTGAGTTTCTGTTAGAACCCCACCAAAATGAATTCAGCATTCGTTGAATTTCCTCTTGAAGGGATGATGGGAGAAGAAAAGTGCCTATACAGTAGGATGGGATTGCCTGAGTAACAGATTTGATGAGGACCTCCCTTCCAGCTTTACATAAGTGCTTTCCAGACCAATGTTGAATCCTCTTCCAAATTCTATCCTCCAAAAAAAATTAAAGATAGATTTTTTTCTTCCTTCCTATCATGGAGGGCATACCAAGATACTTCCTGGTTCCAAGGCTTTTTGAGACTCCCAACATAGAAGAAATCTTGTCTCTGATAGATGGAGAGGTATTTCTGTTGAAGAAAATCTCTAATTTCTGGTAATTGGCTGCTAAGCTAGAGGATAACTCAAAATCATGAAGAATGGATTGGATGACATCAACTTCCTTTTCTTCAGCCCTGCAAAATAGAAAACAATCGTCAGCAAATAGTAAGTGTGTGAGGAGAGGAGCTCCTTTACACACTTTAATCCCATGAATAACTCCTTTTCCTTCTGCTTTCTTTAGGAGAGTAGTGAGACCCTCCATACATAGGATAAATAAATAAGGTGACAGTGGGTCACCTTGTCTAAGACCTCTTGTAACATCCTCATTTTTATTTTGTCTATTTTCTTTTTATTAATAATTTAATATTGAGAAATCAAGATAGAATATTGAAATATTGATCAAGATTTCTTGTTCTACTTAATCGTGAATTTTTAATAATTATTTCGGACCAAAGTCCGAAAAACTATTAAAACAACGACTGAGTATATAATTGTTTGTATTTAGGGCATACATGAGGAAAAGTCTCAAATAATTACGAAATAATTATTTGAACTTGAAATCATGTTTTATAAGTTTAAATATGTTTTATAGGTGTGAATACCCAAGAAGTTGAATTTTTATTCAATTGAAACACTGATGCAAAATCAACAAAAATGATGTAAACAGTAAAAATATAGGTGCAAAAAGTAATTCAAGGAGTGAACAGTACCTATAAACGGTACTTCAATCACGGAAAGGTGTGAATAGTATCGTAAAATGCTTAAAGTGTACTATTGATAAGTCAGTCAGTATAGGATTAATATCAAAACTTGATGAAATTGATAAAGTCAGTTCATTTTTAAGTTACACATAAAAATATAATTTCTATTAAAGTTTGAAAATTTATAGATCTAAATCGAAATTACTGTGAATTATTTAAAAATAATTATAAAAAATTAATTTTTAGTTATGATAATTAATAATGGACATAAATTAAGTTTACTAAAAAGTTTCCATTAAAAATAAAATTGTTTGATCAAAAAAATTAAAAATTTAAGCGTATAAATTTATACTGACAGTATAAGAAAACACAAAATCTTATTCACGAAAAATGCTCTCAGCTACCTCTTTCACGTGACTTCATCTACTCTCTCACGTGATCACACCTACTTCAGCTACTACCACTCACGGTCAATGAAAAAAAAAATCCTATTTATAACTACCCCTCCCCTCACTGTTCTCACGACCACTCCCATTTGAGCTTTCTTCTTTTTCTTCTGTTTCCGTAACAACAGCCTCTTCCCTCTCAATTTTCTTCTTCCTCAATTTTTCTTTTCACACCACCCATCACCAAAGCTACCCCCTCCACCATCAAGAAGCAATCTTAAAGCAAGATTTCCTCTTCCTCTCCTCCTTGGTGAATCCGAACTCATTTCCTAGGTAAGGGAGGAGTGAGACCTTGATTCTTTTGTTGCTCTTTCTTACTTTCGTACTTTATATTATATAAGTTTTACTTTTGATTATTTTCTGCATCACTTTAAATTCTTATTTACTATTTATGCTATATTTCCATTATTTGTGAATTTTCTTGTTATTGGAACTGTTACAAGTGTCCCTCTTTTAGAGGAGACCATGTCCAATTTTCATTATAATTCCCTTCTTATTATTCTATTCAGTACACGTTTCTCTTCTTATAATAAAAAGGGACAAATATAGACTGACACAGAACAAAGTAATAAATAACTGTGTTCTAGCGTTTTGACCCGGACACCAGTCACTATTTTATGAATATCTCAAGTTATACTTAACTAAATCGTGTGAAACTAGTTTTAAATGAAAATAGACTTAAAAATCTACAAATTTACTTTTGGAATTACTACAAAATATGCTAAGATGAATTATATATTCAAGTTACAAGTTGACCCACCTGTTCTGAATTTTCTGAAAAATTTCCATTTTATTTGAAATTACTGGGACAAATCTAGACTGTTTTCTGGAAAAATAAAAATATCACGATGTTTATACATGTATTATAGATCTACCATAAAAATTTCATAACAAAATAAGTTCGTTTACTATTTTTATAAAATCAACAAATTTTACTAGATGGTTCAAAGTTTTCTGGAAATTTTTGAAAGTTTATCTCTTCAACTTTTGATTTGACTGGAAACGATAGTATAAAACATTTTCAAGACTACTTGAATATTAATTTAAGATACTTAAAAGAAGATTATGATGAGAATTTATTTTCTTTAAACTGAGTTTTTTTTAAAATTAGTAAAGTAAAATCCGAAATAAGTATGCTTTGTGGTTATAGTCTAATTTGACCTTCAACATCAAAATTTTCAATATTGAAATCTATTTATACTTGTACAAGAAATATTTTCTAAATAAGCTAGAAAATTATTCCTATTAAATAAATTAAGTTAAGGAATTTGACAAAGAAAAAGATAAAATAAATAAAATTCAATTTTAGAAGTTTTAAATTACATTTATATATACATTTTAAAATTTTAATGGAGATATAGATTAGTTAACTATTAGCTAATTCTTACATTATTAGTAAATATTAACTTAAGTATCTAATGTCTTATGTAATATTACACAAATTCCAATATTAGATACTTAAATTGTTTGTAATGTATTGTTCTCTTGATATAAGGTTGTGAAATGTTATACTGTATAATTTTATAATGGCAATGTTAATTCTCTATTTGTAAAATAGAGATATTTATATCATGTAATGGTTGATTACACTATTTGTCTGTATGAGGAATAGAAATATTATTACCTTATGATGGTGCTCAGTGATTGAGACCAAAGGTTGATAAGTAAATAGTGAGTACTCTAGTGTGAGTACTGTTAAGAAAGGAACATTCAGCGGCATGTGCCTATAGTGGAAGACACAGCCTGGCAAGCTGAGGAATGAAAGGCAGGGACTCATTGACGGAAGTCTCGGGGGTATGGTGTCAAGTTATGAAGTAACTGAAAGGCCAGGGGGCACCCTGTGTCGGGAACTTCATTTGACCAAGCTTGGCAACCCTAACAACTGCTCGGCATTCCATTGATTAGTGCGAGAGTACGCCTGAGTTAGATAGGACTGTGGATGTCCTAAGATATGTAGGACTGAGGATGTCCTGAATTGAGATAATTTGAATTCATCTGTGGAAGATGAAGGTTTTGCCATAGGGTTGAGGCGTATGTACTCCCAATCACTTCCAATCGGGGAGTATGGATCCATACTGCGTCTAGAGGTTTGAGTTGTTAGGAGTTGGGACGTTATGATTAGATAAATACTAGGTTCCCCCGCTATTATTAAATGACGGTAGTTTATACCGTTAGTAATACATATATATGTTAGAATCAAGTCTCACTCCTCTTTCTTTCTTTTCTGTATGTACTTGTTGATTGGATACTTAAAGATGATGGTCAAGCCTAGTGATCAAGTTCCTTGTTGACGTGGTCATTTCAGAGATTGCGAAGACTAAGAAGAGATACTAGAAGATACAAAATCTGAAGGCTAATGTTATTTACGTTTATGTTTTGGGTTAGGGTAGAACTTGTTCACTGCTCTGACTAGGATATTATATGTATGGGTTAGGAATAACTAATACTCGATTTCCCTGTATCTGTTAAACTCTGTGCTTATTTTCGTATTATGAACTGATGTTGAATTTCAGATGGTAATGGTTCTTTATATAATATTTACACTTTTATTAATTCGTTTTATTCTAAATATGTTTAAAAAAAAATTCCCTCATTTTTATAATTACTTAAAACAAATACAAATATTAGTGTGGATTGTGTCTAATGTAACGGGGTGTTACACCTCTCCTTGGATAGATAGGGCCAACACTTTCACCATTTATCAAGACATTGAAGTCCACAGTTTCAACACACATTTGCATCTAATGAACCCACTTAGGATCAAATCCCATTTTTAACAAAATAGCTTTCAAATATCTCCAATCTACTTTATCAAAAGCTTTGCTGATGTCAATTTTTAAAGCAAATTCACCAGCTTTACCCCTTGTCTTACATTTCATGTGGTGAATAGTCTCAATAGCCACCAAAACATTATCCAGAATAGAGCGCTCTTCAACAAAAGTAGATTGTTCCTGAGAAATACACTTTGGAAGCAGAACTTTGAGTCTATTAGCAAGGACCTTGGAAGTAATCTTATAAAGCACATTACACAAGGAAATAGGCCTAAGATCCTTCATAGTAGCAGGAGTGTCAACTTTAGGAATAAGAACAATATCCGTACTATTTAAATTTGAGGGAAAAGATCCACTCTCAAGCCAAGCAATGCTACTATAATAAATTTCATCACCCAGTAAGTCCCAAAATTTCTTATAAAAAGCAGGATTCAAACCATCGGGCCCAGGAGATTTATCAAAATGCATTTGAAAAATAGCATTTTTGAATTCCCATATTTGGAATGGAGCTAGGAGACTTACATTATCATTGACAGAAATTTTTTTCTGCACGTGATCAATAGTGGTGCTAATATTTGAATCTCCTATTGAGTAAAGGCTCTCAAAATATTGCTTGGCCAAATCGCCAAGTCCTTGTTGGTTGGAGATTGTGACGCCTTGATCATTCACGAGCTAGGTGATAATGTTTGTCCTCTTTCTTGAATTGGCAATGTCATGAAAAAAACGTGTGTTTGAATCACCATCCCGCATCCAAAAGGCTTTGGCTCTCTGATGCCAATAAGTATCTTCCTGAATAAGAAGATCTCCAAGTTCCTCCTTGATTTTGAAAAAAGATTCAACTGATTGTTTGTCAGTCTTGTGTCTAAGGACTTCGAGCCTTTCCTTACAATCTTTGATTGCGCCTCTGTATCTCGAACAAACTTGTTTACCCCAAGAAAATAGCTCATCAGAACAAACATAAAGCTTGGAAATAAAATCCATAGAAGAATTAAGTGACCAGCTATTATGCACCAATGTAGTAAGATCATGCTCTTCCAGCCAAGAATGTTCAAAATGAAACTTTCTTCTTTTAATAATACGCTCCTTTTGAAAAAGAAATAAAATAATGGGGGCATGATCTGAAACTGGAGTAATGAGATTTGAAAGCTGACAATTCAAAAAAGTGTCCAACCAATTGGGTGTAGCCAAAGCCCTGTCAAGCTTCTCCTCAACTTCATCTATGGTTCCTTTACTTCTACCCCAAGTAAAAGACTAGCCGTGCAAGGGAATATCAATAAGATTAGCATCATTCACTACTTCTTGGAAACCCTTCAACAGCCAAGGAGGGTGGGGAATACACCCTTTTTTGTCTTCATTTAACAATAAATCATTAAAGTCACCCATTACGCACCAAGGGAGATTATTATCAGAGGCTAGAGTTCTCAAAAGATCCCAAGAATCCTTCCTTCTATTTCGCTCCGGAAATCCATAGAAACCAGTAAAACGCCATATTGGTTTGTTTGGATGATTAACTGTCACATTAATAAAAATTTTGAGAAAAATTTATTAATTGACAATTAAAAGGTTTTCTCCAAAACAAAGCCAATCCACCACTTCTCCCATAACAGTCAACAGCAAAACAATAATCAAAAGATAGTCTGCATTTTATTTCATCAATTCTTTTTGAAAGAACCAAAGTTTCACAAAGGAAAATAACATCCGGATTATATGTCCAGACGAGGTCATACAGAGATTGAACTGCACGCGGGTTGCCCAGGCCCCGACAGTTCCAACTTAAGCAACTCATTTCTCTTGGCAGGTTTGATTGCCAAGACCCACCAATAAAAAAGACTCCATGTTGGATGAGGAAGAATTTTCATCACGTGCTTCAGTGGCAATTTCTCCATGTTGATTGGTGGCGTCATTTGCTGAATTTGCTGCTTTACATATTTTCCTTTTTTTGTCCCCCACCACAAGTTCAGTTTCCATGCAATCTTCATCAGGAATCTGGACGTTATCTTTGGCATTATTATCAATCAATGCTGAATTTGAAGATTGAGAAAATAATAATTTCGGATTTTGAAAAATCGAAATTAATAGCTGGTCACGTTGCACCATTTCCGCGCTATTAATAGGGCCATCATTTCCCCTATTATTGTGCATGTTACAATTTGTAACATTATTGGAATTAATTCCAACATTTATTTCATTTCCAATTGTAACGTTTCCCTGCATGGTTGGCGGCTGCTGATTCGAACCTTCACCCCTGAGCCAACGAGAACCATTTTTTCTGGCAACACTCCTTGCATCTGCTATGATCTCCGGCCCCCATAGACGAGTACCATCATCTGCTTCCATGTTAAACAACTTCTCACAAGAATCATTTGTGTGTCCTAACAGACCACAATAATAGCAAAATGAACCCAACCTCTCATATTTAAACAACACCTCTTTTGCCACACTGCTTGGCTTTCTTATTTTCTTCACACGCTTTAAAGGTTTCCTTACATCAATAAGGACTCGAATTCTCAGATAAGACCTCCAAATGCTAGAGTTGTTCTTGTCATCATAGTCTAAAAACTCACCAAGATAATTGGCAATGTTCTAACCTACTGCCATAGAAATAAATCCTGCTGGAATGTTATGGACTTGAATCCAAAAATGTTGAGTCATAAGATGAATCAGGACCCTCAATTATTTTGACTTTATGCAAAACAAATATTAAGTAAAAAGACTGTGTCTTATAAATGCCTACAGACGAAAAAGTTGTATCTGCGTCTGTAAGATACAGATGATACGCAGACAGACACTTAAGTCTGAAGAAGCATTTAAAGGCATAGTAAATGCACTATGGTTGTTGTAATCTGTTTTTCAAAGAATATTCATATAACATCCTCCTAGGATCTGTCGAGTGCATAAAAGGGAACAGAAAGAAGAGTCAAAGTTTCAGAACTTTTCCTCGCCTCAAAAGACACACTACAACTAGCAATAAATACTTGTCTGAGCAAGCAATGTGACCACTGCAGCAGAAGGATATGGAGTATATATCAAGAGAGATAAGCATAATGCTTTATCAACTCAGAATGACTAATTGGTGACAAGCATTTAATGCCCCTCAACCACCCTTCTTTAGACGATGGTCAGACGCAAGAAAGAAGATCGTTTAGAGATAACGGTTACTTCCTCAGCAAGTCTATATATAGAAGAAGATTTGTGGTGATGAATAGAAGAACACACGATCTGAATTCAAAATTCAAGCATTCTTTAAAGCCTTCATTCTTTCTCTTGTAAAAATTCTTTTTGTAAAAGCTCTCAACTCACTTTGCGTATCCTGAGAGAAAAAGACTTAGTTCTTAATCTTGTATATTCATCTGTAAGAAAATAGTTAAAAAGTTTGTGCGCCCTTACAAAAACAAATATTGTGATTTGTTTTAGAGCCAGAAGTGGCTTGGTAGAAAGAATACTTGGGTTTTTAGCTTGGAGATGCTAAGTGTGAAAATCTACTTGGGTGAGCCAGAAGTGGCAGTGAACAATACTTGTAACTTGTGAAAGTTATTGGAACTTGGTGGTTTGCCAAGAACTGGACGTAGTCTCGGGGTGAGACGAACCAGTATAATTTCTTGTGTTGTCTTTCTTGATCCTATACCTTTTATAACTGCTTGAACTGACTTTGTCTTGTGATTTAAACTTGTTTTTTTTAAAAGGCTTTCATCTATGAAGTTATCGTCTGTTAAACGTTCTCTTGAAAAACTATATCTTTTGATCTATAGACGCTACACTCTGTTTATAAAAAGTTTGCGAAATCTTTTATAAATCACAATTCAACCCCCCTTCTTGTGACTTTTGCCTTTACAGTTTGGTATCAGAGCTCAGCCTCTAAGGGTTGAGCACCTGACTGTGTCTAGAGGAAAAGATTCAGATGGCCAGTCACGACAATCAGTTTATTCCTGAGGGAGCCTCTCTAACAAGGCCTTCAGCCTTTCTTGGAGATGACTATCCCTACTGGAAAGATCGCATGGATATGTACATCAAGTCCAACCAGTATCAATTATGGAACATCATCATAAATGGAGATATTCCCATTATAAGGCCTGAGGATCAATGGACTCAAGATGACTACAACATCCTTTAACTCAACAACAAAGCCAGATATACTATGACCTGTGCTTTAACCAGAAATGAGTATAAGAAGGTGCGTAGACTAAAGTCGGCCAAGGAGATTTGGGATTCTCTCTGCACCAACTATGAAGGAACATAAAATGTTCAACTGAGAAAAACTGCCACTCTGACCAGACACTATGAGAGTTTCTTCATGAAAGAAGGAGAAAGTGTCGATGACATGTTTGGGAGACTTCAGGTTCTTCTCTTAGACCTGGAATCTCTTGGGCACACGTACACTAAAGCTCAGGTAAATCTGAAGATTCTTGACAGCATGCCCAAAGTGTGGGAACCCAAGACCACAGCTATCCAAGAAGCAAGGAACATGAGAACCTTGTCTTGGGATGAGTTGCTGGGAGTTCTACGTGTGTATGAGGTGCACCTGCAGAACCGAGACCAACTGCCTACAAACAACGCTATCAAATCTGCTGCTCTCAAAGTTGGTGAAACCAGCACCATCAAGGAAGAAAAGATAAAAGCTCCCAAGGCTTTGAAAGTTCAAACAGAAGAATCAGACGAAAGCTCTGCCGGATCTACAGATGGTGAGGTTGTCCTCATGGTAAGAAAATTCAAGCAGATGCTGAAGAAGAAGAATAAATTCAGACAATCCTCCAGGAAAAAGGATTCCAGATTCAAGAAGAAAGATAAGGAGGACAGTCAAGAGATCATCTGCTTTGAATGCAGAAAACCAGGACATATGAAGTCTGAATATCTGCAGTTAAAGAAAAAGAAGTCCTACAGTGGCAAGAAAAAGAAGAAGAGTCTGATGGCCACACGGGATGACTCAGACAGTGAACAAAGCAGTAGCTCAGACGATGAACAAGCAAATATCTGTCTAATGGCAGAGACAGAAGAAAAAGTTGACGTAAAAACTTGTTCTGAATCTGAAAGCTCATCTGGTTCTTCATCAGACGATGAAGAAAAGATGTCTTATGACGTTTTACTTCAGAATTGTCATATGATCTCTCAGCATTGTAAAAAAATTTAAACAAAAACTCAAACAATCTGTTTGTGAAATAGAATTGCTAAAGAAGTCAAATGCAGAATTAGAAGAAAAGGTGAAGACTCTGGAAGAGAGCCTAAGTCAAACCAGTACCTCTAGTCAAACAGACAATTCATCCATAGTTAAAAAACTAAGGGAAGAAGTAGCTTGTTTAACTAAGGACTTTGGGAAGTTTCTAGAGAGTTCTAACACTTTCACTATGCTTTTAAAATATCATCAACATCCCTATGATAAATCTGGTTTAGGCTTAGAAAAAGATGCATATGCTTCTACTCAGTCTGATCCAGACAAATGTGACTTATGTGGAAAATCTAGGCACTCCAAGTTCAGATGCATACATAAGAAGAAGCAAATGTCTAAGGGCACTAATGCTGCTGGACCCAAAAAGATTTGGGTACCAAAGTCTCAAATTATTCCTATTTCAGATATCCTTGGTAGGAAAAGGCAAGAGTTTGAGCTGGTATCTGGACAGTGGTTGCTCACAACACATGACGGGAGAAAGGTCTATGTTCCTACACCTAAAGCCGGTTGAAGGCGGAGCAGTTGCCTTTGGAGGCATGGGAAAATGACGCATCACAGGCGTAGGTAAAGTTGGTATATCCTCCCTAACCTCCATAGACAACGTCCTATATGTTGAAGGTCTGAGGTATAACCTACTGAGCATAAGTCAATTATGTGATAATGGTTATATAGTCTCCTTCAACAAGGATAGATGTATAGTCAAAACAGATGATGGCAAGTTTGTCTTCTCTGTCAGACGACACAATAATCTGTATGAAATCGATCTTATAGACCTTAGTAAGAAGAAGGTAACATGTCTGCTATCTAAAGAAGATGAAAGATGGATTTGACATAAAAAGCTTAGGCACGTGAATCTGAAACACATTTCAAAAATTTTGAAAAAGGGTTTAGTAAGAGGATTGCCTGAGATTTCTTGGAAAATCCATCTTCTTTGTGAAGCATGTCAGAAGGGGAAACAGATTAAAACTTCTTTTAAATCTAAAAATGTTGTTTCAAGATATACATGGGTATACTTCCTAAGCCATAAACATGAGTCTTTTTTGGTCTTTGAAATATTTTGTTAACGAGTTCAAAATGAAAAAGGGCTTTTGCATCTCTAGCGTCATAAGTGATCATGGAACTGAGTTTGAAAATGCTGAGTTCAAATCTTTCTGTGAAAAGAATGGGATTTTCCATAACTTCTCTTCATCGAGAACACCTAAGCAAAATGAGGTAGTTGAAAGGAAAAACCAAACTCTGCAAGAAATGGCTAGAACCATGCTTTGTGAGAACTCTCTTCCTAAACACTTCTGGGCAGAGGCTGTGAACACTGCTTGTTATGTTCAAAATAGAGTATTGATTAAACCTATGATTGAAAAGACTCCCTATGAACTATGGAGAGGAAGAAGACCCAACATTGTTTACTTTCATCCTTCGGGATGTGAGTGTTACATCTTAAACACCAAAGATCAATTGGGAAAATTTGATTCTAAGGTGGAAAAAGGTGTCTTTCTAGGATATTTTGATACATCTAAGGCTTACAGAGTTTTCAATACAAGGACCTTAGTTGTAGAAGAATCTATCCATGTTAAGTTCAATGATGGACTAACATCTGATAGGAGACTATCAGATCTTGAGGATGATTTTGTAGATATGCAGATAGGTCCGTCTGTAGCACCGAAGTCAGATGAAATTCAACCTTCTCAGGAAATTCTTCCTCAGATTAAAGGAGCGTCTGACTCTTAACCACAGACAAGAGACTGGAAATTCGTAACCTATCATCCACAAGATCAGATCATAGGAGATCAGAAAGAAGGCGTAAAGACCAGATCATCCTTCAGAGATCAAGCATCATACACTTTCTTCTCAGAAATAGAGCCAAAAATAATAGACGAAGCACTGACAGACGATGACTGGATCTTAGCCATGGAAGAAGAATTGAACCAATTTACTAGAAACGACGTCTAGACTCTTGTCCCCAAACCAAAGAACAAAAGCATCATTGGAACAAGATGGGTCTTCAAAAATAAACTGGATGGGCAAGGAAAGGTGGTAAGAAACAAAGCTAGATTAGTAGCTCAAGGCTATAACCAGCAGGAAGGTATAGACTTCACCGAAACCTTTGCTCCTGTAGCTAGGTTAGAAGCTATAAGAATCATGCTTGCATTTGCTGCTCATAAAAACATTAAGCTTTTTCAAATGGATGTTTAGAGTGCCTTTTTAAATGGTTTTATCGAATAGGAAGTTTATGTTAAACAACCTCCTGGTTTAGAAGATCCCACTTTTACATATCATGTTTTTAAACTCAAGAAGGCTCTGTACGGTCTGAAACAAGCACCTCGTGCTTGGTATGACATACTGAGCTATTTTCTTTTAGAAAATGATTTTATGAGAGGCAAAGTAGATACTACTCTTTTCAGTAGAGAAGTTGGCAAAGATTTCATTATAGTTCAAATTTATGTTGATGATATTATCTTTGGAGCTACTAATGAATCTCTTTGCAAGGATTTTTCTAATCTGATGAAAAGCGAGTTTGAAATGAGTATGATGGGAGAACTTAAGTTCTTCTTAGGACTTCAGATCAAACAAGACAGTAAGGGTATCTACGTTCATCAACAGAAATATACAAGGGAGCTTATTAAGAAATTCAAAATGGAAGATGCTAAACCAATGAAAACACCTATGCATGCTTCTAGTCCCTTGAGCAAAGACGAATGAGGTAAACCAGTAGATCAGACGATCTACAGAGGTATAATTGGCTCACTTCTTTATCTTACAGCCAATAGACCTGATATTATGCAAAGCGTTTGTCTGTGTGCTAGATTTCAATCAGATCCTAGAGAGTCTCATCTTAAAGTTGTTAAAAGGATCTTACGTTATCTAGTGGGAACCACTAACCTTAGTCTGTTCTATAAGAAAAATCAAGATTTCAGGTTAGTAGGATATTGCGATGCAGACTATGCAGGAGACAGAGTTGAACGAAAAAGTACAAGTGGATGATGTCACTTTATAGGACCCTGTCTCATCTCATGGGCAAGCAAGAAGCAGAACTCAATCACGTTATCTACTACAGAAGCAGAATATGTGTCTGCTGCAAGTTGCTGCTCACAGCTGCTATGGGTAAAATATCAATTAGAAGATTACTCTAGTTTTGAAAATAATATACCTGTATATTGTGACAATACTAGTGCAATCAATCTATCAAAAAATCCCATAAAACATTCTAAGGCAAAGCATATTGAAATCATATATCATTTCATTCATGATTATGTTCAAAAAGGTGTTTTCGATATTAAGTTTGTAGATACAAATCACCAAATGGTTGATATCTTTACAAAACCTTTGTCCGAAGAACGTTTTGTCTATATTAGGGATCATCTGCATATGCACATGCTTTCAGATTAATGTCTACATTCATCAGACGATGCCTTTCGTCTTATCTTTTTCATTAATCTGTTTGAACTAATATGTGTTCAAGTGTACAGACGTTAGAATGCCTACGTTCACAACGGTTACAAGTCTTTTCGTTTTTACTCAAAACGTGAGCCGCCCTTTTCGCCATGATGAGACAGTTTTCGAAAAGTTTTTAATGATTTTAAAATCGCTCTTTTTTTTATGACTTTCTCTCTCCCTTTTCATCTCATCTGGTATAAAAGGACAAAATGCCTAAAGAAGAAGGTTCCTTTGATCTTTCTAATCTTTCTGAAATTTTCTGAGTTTCTCAAAGACTTCAAAGATCAAAACTTTCTCATCTCTTCTTTTCTAAAACCTAATCTTTCTGTGAACAATGACACCAAAGAAGCAAGTCTCATCTTCTGCTACTCCTCTCATCCGCAACATGGACGAAGCCACTACAACCTTTCCAGAACATTCCTGGAAAGTGGGCGAACTTGAAGGAGTTGGCAAAGGAAGGCTTTGATGTCCTGGACATGTTCACCAGAGTTGGGTGGACCAACTTCGTTGGAAAACACAACATCTGGTACCATGGTCCATATGCTCTTTTTTGGGGGACGACCAAGATGGAGGATGACCAATTCATCAAGGGGACGATTGGTCATACGTCAGTAGAGATCAGCCCTGCAACAATAACTAAGGCTATTGGTTGTGCTGAAGAGAGCCTGGTCTTCGACAAAGATTGGGAGAAGACCATCTCTCAGGAGACGGTGGACAAACTTCTTTATGATGGGGTGAGACCTGCAGACGAAGACCCCAAGAAGAGAGCTGTAGCCATGAAGATCTTTCTTCGGTCTGCCAACATGACCCACGTCTGCAGACTCCTTCACAACATGCTCTTTAACATCGTGCTCCCAAGGACAAGGTCAAGGGACCACGTGAGTGAAAGGGATAGGTTCTGCATCTACAACATCGTCATAGGAGAGAAGATCAATATCCCAGATTTGATCTTCTATCATCTGGAGCAGGCCTTCAAAGACAGATTCTCCATGAAGAAACAAAAAAACCCCATTCCTTATTGCATATTGTTCACTCAACTAATGAGGGATGCTGGTGTTGATATGACGGAGTTTGAAGCTTCAGGTGGACCCACTCAGGTAACAGGAACCACTTTTGTGAGGATGGGTATCGCTCACAAGTTCCATAAATGGGTAAAGAAGCAGGGAATCAAGGTGAAGAAGGAGCCCAAGGAGGAATCGTCTGACGAACCTGCGTCTGTCGCAGAGACACTACCCCAGACCAAACCAACCACCAGACGCACCCAACCTCCCTCCTCAGACCAATCCAAAAAGCCCAAACAATAACCATCTTCAGACCCTCCCTCGTCTCTAAAGAGAAAGATTTCAGACGCACTATCTGAACAAATCCCTGAACCTCCACTCAAAAAGCCTTTCATCGGAACCACTAAAATTCGCATCATCACCAAAGCCAAACTCACCACCTCACCAGAATCCCAACCTGAACCTCAACCTTCACCTTCCCAAACCCAAGAATCAGATGTTGAGATTCTTGATGCTCTCTAAACCCCAAACCTCTACCAAACCCAAGCCTGCACCTAAACCCAAAACTTCATCTTTTCCTCCACCAGCATACAAAAAGGAAGCAGCATCCATCAGAAAAGCTCAGGAGCTGTCAAGAAAGGAAGCTGCTAAAAAGGCTAAGCTAGATAAAAGCCTTGAGGAAAAGGAGCAGATTGAGCTAGAACAATCTGTGGTAGAGTCTGTTAAGACTTTATCAGCTGAAGACCAAAAGAGGAAGGCTGTTGAAGAAGTCTTGGCTCCTGCAGACACTGCTGAAGAAGAAGAAGCAATGGAAGAAGTTGTTCTTGAGTCTATTAAGACTCTTTCTAAAGAATAACAGAAGCAAGTAGCCATGAAAGATCTCGGGAGAATTGAATCTATCCTGATTCAAACAGCCGAGATAGCATCTGCAAAAGTGGCCAATAAGCAAATGGGGCTTCAGACACTCACAATAGATGATGATGCAGACGAAGTTGAAATAGAAGAACTGAATTAAGCACTTCTTCAGTCTGCTTTGGAGGCAAGCGCCCAAGGTCTAGATATTGGAGAAGACCTTGTTGAAGCTGATGACTCGGGTCCTCGTGCTATCTACAGACCAATCACTGAAGAGGATGAAAGAAAGGTAGATGAGCACATGGCACAGTCTGCAGAGGACCACACTGCCAAACAAATGGCCATTTATGGTGGCACATCGTTTGTATCCACAAATGAACTTCAGACTCAGACTGATGAAGACATGCAAACTCTAACTGAAGATGAACTGTTCAGACGAAGAAGGTATGCTGGCAAAGCCACACTCTTTTTGGGGTACATATATAGAAGTCTAGCTCTAGACTTAGCTCCTAAGTATATAGGCTATGACTGGATCATCAGACGAAGCCCCAACATCCCATTTCCTCCAGTGCAAGCACTAACAGACCCAGACATCAACGTCAGATAGGTGGGTGGAAGTGACCCAGAGTCAATGAATGGGAATGCTACAACAAGGAATGCCACGGACATCAGACTTTCCCATCTTCATCTGACCCTTCCGAAATCATGCCCTGGAAGTCCACCTTCTACTATCCATCTGATAGAGACTTCTCCTTTGTGGTGCAGCTGCCATATTCCACCTTCTTCTTCTCCATGCTTATTCTGGGCTTTGTGCAAGAACCAGAAGATGATCTGATGGCCATTGAACCATTCAGACCTCCCATCTCTGAAGAAGAAGTCCATGATCTGTATGTCGAACTCTGGGCAACCAGAAAAGCTCTGCGTCAAGCTTTGGCAGATAGAAAAGCACTCGAGGCTGAGCTCAAAAAGTGGATCAACATAGATGCCTTCTTTAAAGGACGTCGCCGCAGACGCACTCCCACTCCACCAGGATCCCCTATGGTTCTTTCATCTGACTCTGACTCTGACACCTCTGACTCTGATGGTCCCATTCCTGGGGAACCAGGTTTTGCTGATCGCCATGCAAAAAGGGGGAGAAGGGAAGAGTAAAAAGAAATGAAGATAAGCTACGGGGAAGCTGCACGGGGAAGCTACATCAAAGAGGGAGGCCAAGAAAAAGGAAGAGTATATTTTTTTCTTTTCTCATCTATATAAACACATCATCTTGATGTGAAAACTCTTTCAATAAGACAAGTTGTTTGATTACTCATCAAACGTATTTCTTTATGTTTAATTTCTATGCTTATAGTTATAATTTTTAGTAGCTCTGATACATCTTTTTACAATATTTACTTGGCATCATCAAAAAGGGGGAGATTGTTGAGTCATAAGACGAATCAGGATCCTCAATTATTTTGATTTTATGCAAAACAAATATTAAGTAAAAAGACTGCGTCTTATGAATGCCTACAGACGAAAATGTTGTATCTGCGTCTGTAAGATACAAATGATACGCAGACAAACACTTAAGTCTGAAGAAACATTTAAAGGCATAGTAAATGCACTATGGTTGTTGTAATCTGTTTTGCAGGAAATATTCATATAACATCCTCCTAGGATCTGTCGAGTGCATAAAAGGGAACAAAAAGAAGAGTCAAAGTTTCAAAAGTTTCCCTCGCCTCAAAAGACACGCTACAGCTAGCAATAAGTACTTGTCTAAGCAAGCGATGTGACCACTGTAGCAGAAGGATATGAAGTATATCTCAAGAAAGATAAGCAGAATGCTTTATCAGCTCAGAATGACTAATTGGTGACAAACATTTAATGCCCCTCAACCACCCTCCTTCAGACGATGGTCAGACGCAAGAAAGAAGACCGTTTAGAGACAAAGGTTACTTCCTCAGCAAGTCTATACATAGAAGAAGATTTGAAGTGCTGAATAGAAGAACACACGAACTGAATTCAAAATTCAAGAATTCTTTCAAGCCTTCATTCTTTCTCTTGTAAAAATTCTTTTTGTAAAAGCTCTCAACTCACTTTGTGTATCCTGAGAGAAAAAGACTTAGTTCTTAATCTTGTATATTCGTTTGTAAGACAATAGTTAAAAAGTTTGTGCGCCCTTACAAAAACAAATCTTGTGATTTGTTTTAGAGCCAGAAGTGGCTTGGTAGAAAAGAATACTTGGGTTTTTAGCTTGAAGAGGCTAAGTGTGAAAAACTACTTGGGTGAGCCAGAAGTGGCAATGAACAATACTTGTAACTTGTGAAAGTTATTGGAACTTGGTGGTTTGCCAAGAACTGGACGTAGTCTCAGGGTGAGACGAACTAGTATAATTTCCTGTGTTGTCTTTCTTGATCCTATACCTTTTATAACGCTTGAACTGACTTTGTCTTGTGATTTAAACTTATTTTTTTAAAAGGCTTTCATCTGTGAAGTTATTGTTTGTTAAACGTTCTCTTGAAAAACTATATCTTTTGATCTACAGACGCTACACTCTGTTTATAAAAAGTTTGTAAATTTTTTTATAAATCACAATTCAATTCCCCTTCTTGTGACTTTTGCCTTTACAAAAAAGGAACCTTAAACAAAGGAACCTGACTGGGAAGCTCTGCTTCCTTGATGATGCTGAGAATAAGTAGATGTTTGTCAAACGACCAAGGCCCACCCTTCAAGATTTTTTGAACGTCCAAAAAAAGTTTTCTTGTTATTATAAGATTTTTTGTCAAAAAGTTTTTTTTTTTTTTTTTTAAAAAAGAGGGGGTTTTGCTTCATTTAGAGATAAGTTTATTTTAGAGGATTTTTCTTGTTATTATTTTATGTGTACACTTTACTATCTAAATAAAAAAAGAAAGTGTACACTTTACTATGTATCCCTATATATTAATTTTTGGGTAGGTGAGTTAAGCTATTATGCTACTTTGTTTTGATACCACCACATGTCTTTGTTTTTTCTTTTAAAAAATACAATTAACTTTTTTCTTTTGGCTTCGGATACAATTACAATTAACTTCTCTGACTGTGAGTTAAACTTTTATACTATTTTTTTAGTTAAATGCTACATGTCTTTTTTGCAAATATAACTTTTACCTTTTGATTCTAGATTCTTTTTCCTTCTTCTAAAAATCATATCCATATTTAAAAAAAAAAATCCAATTCGTAATAAATTATATAAATCAAAATCTAATAAAAATATTACTCTTTTTTTCAAAAAAGATTAAAAATATTCAAAAGTTGATTAATATAAATACAAAATTATACATTAAGAATGGAATGCACCTTTGGAAGGAAAGTATCTTCTTCTTTAATAAAGATAAATAAAAAGAGCGAAAGCACACTTCCTAAAAGAAATAACATATATAGAAAAAAAGTTTAATGGTGATACACTGACAGTGTAAAATAGTTTTACACTGTCATCCAATCACAAATCACCATTTAAATGACTTTTAAGATAATTTTGTAAAATTTAACACACTTACCATAAATGGTGGGTTGTGCTTGGATGACAGTATAAAATAGTTTTACACTGTCAGTACATGATTCTTTTTCTCATTTCATATGGGATTTTTTTTTGTTAGTGAAATTTTCTTTCAATTTAGTTTTCACAAATAATTTTAATAATTTGGTTCAACACCAATTAAAAATCTCCTCAATTTTTTTTTCTTTTTGCCTGGACAAGGTTTCTCTTTTAGATGAAATTTGACTTATAATAGGGACTAAATTGTGATTAAATGAAATGGATCCGCGATCAACTAAATTAGAAAAGTGAATTTGTGAATTATCAAAAAAAGAAAAGAAAAGAAAAAGTGAATATGTGCTGGATTATTAAAACAAATTAGCATGTGACAAGAATGGAAGATATGCTTAGATTGCTAAAGTTAAAGTGATTCCCACATTACACATTTGTGAAGGATCTCGTTTCTTTCTTAATTTGTAGCCCCACTTTGTACTTTTCATTTAAGGGCACAATTCTTTACTCAAAACAATATACTTTTTTCATTACCCATCTTGCCAAGACTAGAATCATATTACTTGATGGACATTTGACTATCTACATAGCAACATCTATATATTGCTTTCACTTTGGTTTTTGTGCTGAATGAACCAAGTGGTAGCAATGTTCTCTGAATTTTCTCTTGCTCGAAGTTATTGTGAAGAAATGGGAAATTTTTTCTGTTCTATCAGTTCTGAGTATGGGATAAATGCTGGGACAGCAACACTCTCTGTCATCCTAGGCTGTCTTGGTCTTTTGATTTATGTATCAAAAAATAGAAGGCTGAGGCCCAAGCCCACAAGTGGATCATTTGACAAATCCATGATGGTAAGCTAGTTATTATTTATTACTATTAGATTAGATTAGATTAGATTAGATTATATGATATATTACTAGATTACATTCTCTATCTTTTTTTTTTTTTATTCCAACGTGCTCAAAGGAATTTCAAGTTTGCGGTAGGTGCAATACTGCTATGGTAAGTCATAGCTGAAGCTGGTGTGGTAGGTGTTGTCTGTCTTAAGTGCCATTGTGATTGTAAATTATTCTCATTTTGAATTTCCTTTCCCAAACAAAAATAAATACAAATTTGTTCTTTCCGTATGCTGTTGCCTGTTGGTGACACTTTCGGTAGTCAAATAATTAAAAAAAAAACAAAGAAAATGGTGACCGTAGATTTGAATATTAGGGTATGATGTGGTGCGCCATACATTTCCGCTTTTCAGTGAGGGCCCCGACTTGGTTGGTGGATGGATTGTGACCGGGGGACTGGTGAGGGTAGCAGATCCAAAGAAAGAATTTACACGACATTAGTATTATTTTAGAAAGAAAAATATATAAAATAATTAATATTAATATACTTTATATAAACAGTAACTTTTATTATAATTGTTTTCAACATGACATAGCATCTTAGTTATTAATTAACATGAAAAGATCCTGATTCATCGAGTAAAATTTCCCTTTTTGAAACTATTGCCTTTTGTTTTTCCTTTCCCAAGCCTTTCTTGTTAACAAAAATACAATATTTTAACAAAAAAAAAATCTAAAATATTACTAATCCAAATAAAATAAAAAAATTCTCTAAGATACTTTAATAAGACAAATAAAAAACGAGAGGAGTAGATTTGAATCTATTTAAGAAGAACTTATAACTTAAAAATGTATTTATTTTTAAATTAGTTAATGGTTTGAGTTTTAATATATTTTAAACTTAAATTAAATATCAATATACATTTTTTTTGGATCACTATGTTATTGGTGCGAAATATCTACCGACTTTGTCAATGACTAATTTTCATCGAGAAAGTTCCATTAGAACCAACATGTTAGTAATTGACATACATTTTATTTGTCAAGTTTAAAAATAGAGTTTAATAGACATATGTATTGTTAGTGTATAAGCTCAATTAAAAATTATCTTTAATATAATTTTGAAAATAATTATTATAAAAAATAACAAACTTATCATACACAATGACTTCTAATTAAATGATAGCATGAAAAACATTTATATTATACCCCCTCTATCCCCATTTATAAGACTCATTTTAGAAAAATTGCTTATCCTTTTTATAAGACTTTTTTCTAGTTTCTAGATGTATTTATTATTATTTTTCTAAAATATCCTTAATTAATTATTCTCTCTCTAAACATTAATTAATTAAATGAGAAACAATTAAGTAGAGATAGATGATTAGTTTCAAGAAATTTAAGGGTACTTTTAAAAGAACAATGCATATTATTGACCAATTTAATATAATTAATTAAATTAATTATTTTTCTTAAGGAGTGTGAATTAGTTGAAAGACTTTTATAAATAGGGACGAATGCCTATTATTTATTCTTAAAATTGAGCTTATATTACGTAATAGGAGTAACTTTCTTTAATACTGTTTTACATTATTTTTTTATAATAATTCATAAAAATCAAACATTTCGACATTTCTATATTTTATTTTTAAATTAGGAAATCATAAACATGCACAACGTGATATTTAACTATATCTACTGTTATTTCTGATTTTGTACTTATATAGCGCATGATTTTTTTTTTTTTGGACAGCTACAGCGCATGAAAATTAAACTATGTCAAATACTAGTAATACTGTAATTCACTCACTGGTACTGTCGTATTGATAGTGTAATTAAAACTTTGTCAAAAAAATTAAACTCAATAAATTTTCTGTTAATTAATTTTGTCAAATACTAATAATAATAATTTAACTCACTGGTCGTGGTAGCCACCGATAGTCCAATATACCATAAAGCCGGTAACCCAATAACGAGAGTGCGAAAAGCGCCTATAAAAGAAAGCCATATGTTCACAATTGTGTAGATCTGCATCTCGTTCATTCACTGTTACTTTACCCACTCCTAACAATTATCTTCTCTCCGTTTTGTTCTTTCTCTCTGCATCAATGGAGTTGGACGGCGTTCTCCTCGGCATGTGCAACCCTCTCCTCGACATCTCTGCTGTCGTCGACGACGATTTCTTGCAAAGGTAGCAAGCACCTCACATTTTTTCTCTCTTTCTATTATTATTATTATTATTATTATTATTATTAATGTGTTGCGTATATTACTATTCTGAGCTTAGAACTAAGAAGAAGAGTGTTAATGAGGTTTATTGCGTGGTTGATTTGTGAATCTGAAAAAAACGAGATGAGACGGATCAGATCTAACGTTTCTGGTTCTGAATTTGTGCGACAGATACGGTATCAAGTTGAACGATGCGATTCTCGCCGAGGATAAGCACAAACCTATGTAAGATTTTCTCTTCTCTATTAGTATCATCTGCGTAATTTCGTTCATGTTACGATTAGACACTGGAAATGACCTTGTTTGTTTCATTTTTTTTTTTGGTTGCTTAAATGAGATAAGTAGTATTTCTTAAAAATAGAAAATGAAAACATATTTAGAGGCTCTTATAATAGTTAGATCAGTTTTTCGGGAAAAAGAAGAAGTTAAAACGCACACATACAAAAATTTGACTATTCACGCTTAATTTGAAGTGGACTGAGTTTGAGATTCTTTCATTCAAATTTATGGATTCATGCACTTTCAGTTTTTTTTAACTTTATAGTACACTTTATCATGTGTCGGTGTAACTTAAATTATGGAAAATAATTATGTTTTCACGAAGTTGTAAAATAAATAAATAAAAAGTATTACAATTGCTTTTCTCAAAACTAATAAAATAGAGCTTTTGAAAAAGGAAAGAAATGTTGTATACTAGTACAGCATCTTCTTAATAATTCTCTTAATAAAGAAAGTATAAAATGGAAAGTAAATCTATGTAATAGATTGGAAACATAAAAGCATTGAATACATTTTTCATTTAATAATTAGGGGAATTTATAGGAAGGTACTATTCTACCTTTCCCAATCAAATATAGTCGAGGTTGATTCATATAAACTATCAATGTTTATTGTCTAAAAACATGAGAGGCAAAGGAATTTGTGTTAGTTGTTTGACGATTTTATTAATCTACTGTTATTCTGGTACTCTGAGTGTGGCGTGTTCTTAATTTCATAAACATACTAATATGATGTGGTTCTTGTCCTTGGGATGTATGAAACTGTTATACCCACTTCTCATTCGTTTTGCTCCGTGCCTATGCTTTGTGCTAGAATGTTGTTAAGGAAAATCTCAAGTTTTAGCTATATCTTTTACTAAATACTCAATGTGTATATTTTTAGAAAATTTGTAAATGAAGAACTTGTAATAATTGGATATTCAACCTCCAGTTCTGGAAAGATTTTTAGCTTTCTCTCCTCGCTAAATTCTTTTCAAGCTAGTATTTTAATAGCAGGATATTTTCTTTTAAGACAAGATATTTTTTTCATTTGATCCTATAATCATCTCAGGTATGAAGAATTGGCTAACAAACCTAATGTGGAGTACATTGCTGGAGGTAATACACTTGATCTGAATTATTGGATTTCACATCACAGATTTTTGCTTAACTAAGTATATCATGAAAATGCTAACGAAGAGAGGGCAAAAGAAAGAGGTGGAAGTGCACATTTCATAATGACATTTCTATAATTTCCTTTTTGGCAGGTGCTACTCAGAATTCAATCAGGGTTGCTCAGGTATGTACTTTCTTTTATATGTAGTAAGTTGAGTCTGGAGTAACTGTGTAGCTAATCATTTGCCTTCACCTCATAACAGTGGATGCTTCAAGTACCTGGTGCCACAAGTTACATAGGTTGCATAGGAAAGGACAAATTTGGGGAGGTGATGAAGAAGAGATGTACACTTGATGGTGTAAAGGTAAGTTTAATCTTGTGATCTGTCTTCTCCTTTCTTTGTAATATGCTACTCTGTACCTGACCTTAGAATCCCATTTCATAAATTGACTTTATTCATTCAACGATCAGGTTAACTATTATGAAATTGACAATCCATCTACGGGAACTTGTGCTGTTTGTGTGGTTGGTGGTGAAAGGTCAGATGATCAAGCTTTCAACTGTTTTATTCTACTTAATATAGAACTTAATAATAATTATATTTTATGCTGTTTAGTTAATACTTAATAGTATACTTCTTCAGCTTAACATATACTTGATCACAACACAATTATTTGAAGCCTTCTATTTGATTGCATCTAAATGTAGGTCACTTATTGCCAACTTATCAGCTGCAAATTGCTATAAGTCTGAGCATTTGGTGAAACCGGAAAATTGGGCATTAGGTATCTTGTTGATATAGGCTCTCTTTCTATCTCATATACCTGAATATTCCAGATGACTGACATTTGTTATTGTGTGTTTGTTTTTTCAATAGTTGAAAAGGCCAAGTATTACTATATTTCTGGCTTTTTCCTCACTGTATCTCCCGATTCCATACAATTAGTTGCTGAACATGCAGCTGCAAATAACAAGGTTAGATATGATTTGAACTTGGCATTCCCATTTTACTAGCAGTTTCTGAGATTAAGTATTCTATTCCTATATGCAGGTCTTCATGATGAACCTTTCTGCCCCCTTTATCTGTGAGTTCTTCAAGGATGCACAGGAGAAAGTTCTGCCGTAAGGATCTTTCTCTGTTAAATTCAAATAAAGAAAATTTTACATATTGATCTTAACAATTGTCCATTTTGGGATTCAGATATATGGACTACGTTTTTGGAAATGAGACTGAAGCAAGAACATTTTCTAAAGTTCATGGCTGGGAGGTAATCATTACTTAGCAGATCTGAAGGCTTGAAGTTTTGGTTTTAAGCTTTAATTTGTTATGTATTTTGACTCTTTTCCTATTGTCCTATTGAGTAGACTGATAATGTTGAGGAAATAGCTTTGAAGATTTCTCAGTTGCCAAAGGCATCAGGAACACATAAAAGGATTACCGTTATCACACAAGGTGCAGATCCCGTTTGTGTTGCTGAGGATGGGAAAGTGAAATTGTACCCTGTGATACTATTACCTAAAGAGAAATTAGTTGACACAAATGGAGCAGGTACACAGCCCTATTGCTTTTAGTATTTAAATGTTAAACAAATTTATATGTGCAGTTGAGTTTATGGGCAATTGGTGTGCTCATAAAATGCGTGCAAGTTATAATTTTCGTTCTCATGTTTTTTTTTTCTTCATTCTAAAATAAGTGGTTTTAAAAAAATTATTACAAATTATTTACAATACCAGAAAAATAATTATGATGTTTTTTAGAAAGATTCAAGTAATCTCCGTGCTAAAATGCTTTGAATAGTAGATCATAGTCATGCAGCCAACATGGAAAAGCCATTTTGTTATTTATGATTCTTGAGGCGTTGCCAGGAATATAAATATTGCATCTTGGTAGTGGCAAGCTAGATTCCGATTTTGTCTATTCGAAATGTTTGTGGAAACTTGATAGTAAATTGATAATGTACTTATATTCTTTTGTTTTTGCAGGAGATGCTTTTGTCGGAGGATTTCTTTCACAGTTGGTTAAGGGGAAGCCCATTGAAGAATGCGTGAGAGCTGGGTGTTATGCAGCCAATGTTATCATCCAAAGGCCTGGCTGCACATACCCAGAGAAGCCTGATTTTCATTGAGTGATTCCTCCTTTTCTGTCACCGAGGACGATTTTAATAGCCACACTCTAACTGGTGTGGGGTTTTTGAATCCCCCGGCTAGGGAAAACAGCGTGAAAAAGTTGCAGGAAGAGATAAAACTTGAATAAGTTCATATATTTGAAGTCCGATCAAAGCATCAATTCTCATATTGCTGTTTGTGATTTTTTTTTTTTCCTTTTTCCTTTTTGATTACATTTTATGATGTATTTGTATCCCTATCAGGGCACATGAATCTTTGTCATGGTGTTTTGTTATCCTGTCTTCATGCAGTAGTATAATATACTCCCTCCGTGTCGAATTTTTGGAAAAATTTTGTTTCTATTTATTTGTCGTTTGCAAAGTCCAAGATTACATTAATTACTCTTTTATCAATTATACCCTTACTTTTGAAAACAGCGAGAAAAAGTTGCAGGAAGAGATAAAACTTGAATAAGTTCATATATTTGAAGTCCGATCAAAGCATCAATTTTCATATTGCTGTTTGTGTTTTTTTTTTTTTCCTTTTTCCTTTTTGATTACATTTTATGATGTATTTGTATCCCTATCAGGGCACATGAATCTTTGTCATGGTGTTTTGTTATCCTGTCTTCATGCAGTAGTATAATATACTCCCTCCGTGTCGAATTTTTGGAAAAATTTTGTTTCTATTTATCTGTCGTTTGCAAAGTCCAAGATTACATTAATTACTCTTTTATCAATTATACCCTTACTTTTCTCCTAATTTTTAATGAATTTACACATATGTGCATAAGTGTTTTTATTATCTTGTAGTTTCTAGGAGGGTTTTAGTGCTATGCACATTTTTGGCTTTTCATTTAGCAATTGTAGAGTAGAAATAAAAAGAGGGTAAAATAGGAAATTTCATAATTACTTTATTATAGTCAAAAAAATTTAATACATTCATTAGTTTTTACAAATAAATCTTAAATGACAGATAAAAAGAAATGGAGGAAGTAAAACTTGTTCGCATTTCGTAATTGTGCTTACTCTCGAGGAACCATAGCAACCGTCGCCTATTAGGGAGACTCCCAGTATCATTAATGTGTGAACCAATTGAGTTGATTTGAGTATTTGGATTATAGATTGCAAATTTTAAATTGTAGCTTGGAGATTGAGTTTAATTTACAAATATGTTAAGAAAGCTGTCTAATTTATTTTCTAAAGTTACATGCATTATCATGATCCTGTTAAGGGTAAATTATTTTTTTAGTACTTGAAAGTGTAATCTACTACCACTTATGTCCCTAAAAGAATGAATCTATCAATTAGGTATCTGAAAGTGTAATTTGTCTGTCATTTTAGTCATTCCGTTAAAAAACTTTATTTAAAATTAACATTTGTACTTACTTTATACGTTATCTATTTACTTGATAATTGATGGTTTTGTTGAAATACTATTTTAATAACTATTTTAATTTTTTTTAAAAAAGTAAGCTGAACCGATGGTTTCTCATAATATTTGGACAAAATTCTGGGTGATGGTTTCTCATAATATTTGGACAAAATTCTAGTTGATCGGTGTTTAAAGATAATTTTGAATTCTAAATTGTGGTTTGAGTAGAAGGGATTAAAAGATTAAAAGCTACTTATCTGTTGGACTAAATCATACTAGTTTGCAGACTACAATCTAAAGTCTAAACGCACCCTAAGTTTAGACTAAGCGTCTAAATAAATAATAAAAAAAAGTTTTTACTTGTTTCATTTATTTATAAGAGTCTAATTTGAAATTTAAACCTGTATTTCTATAGATGATTGGAAGAAAACTGCGACTTCTCTTATTTTGAAATGCAAAGAGTGGGAATGTGAAAAACTATAATAAGTCGTGCATTTCAGTTTTCTATCCAATTATGTCATGTTAAACTAAAACCGACATGTTAAACTAAAACTTACAGATGAAAAAGTTGGTAATTGGATTACTATAAAAAAAGTTATGAAGTGCAAAAATCATATATTGACCAAAGTAGAGAGACAAGAATATAATTTAACATTAAATAAAATATAATAGTTCTTCTCTCCAAATAAATTTAGTGTGGTCCTTCTTAACGAATTAAATTTTTTATAGAATAAGTAGCTGGGAATATTTGATTTTTAAGAAGCTGGGTGATGCAAAACTTAATGCTTATGATAGTGCCAAGTGTTTGTTTGAAATATATTTTATTATATTTATTTTGAATAATTAATTTTACAAAGTTATTTCAGTAAGATTTTTTGGTGGAGACTTAAGTATGATAATTTTTATTTTAAATTTGATTTTTTAGGAGAAAATTTTGATTTTAATATAACAAATATTGTTAAAATAAAAATCAAATGTATAGGCAAACTTTTGCAATCTAGTCTTGTAAACTCAACTTTTTAATATTCAATCTAGAAGCAAGTTTTGTCGTGATTTTATTTTTTCACACCATATTTTTATTTAGTTATATCTTTTTTTTATTTTTTTTATCACATTTATTATTAATTTTATCTCTCTTTTCTTCCAAATTATGTATATGCTCCAAGATATGGAAAAAAAAAAAATCTTTTCCTTTTGCTTTTGTGCTTCAACTCTAACGGGGGAGAGGTTTAGAGTTATAGTATAATTTTTTATACAAAAAAAAAGTAAATTTTTTATAGAAAACAACCAAACATTTTTTTCCCCAAAAACACGTTATCTATGGACAAAACAAGTCTTTAATATGGCAATTTGACAAACACTAAAATATTGTAACGAAAAAGAAAAGACACAAACTAATTAAAATATTAAACATATTTTAATCAATGCTTGTGATTACTAGCTTAAATATACTCCGATCAAGTGAACTGTTCAAAGTTATGATATATCCTCTTTTTTTTTTTTTTTATAGTTATAATATATCCTTTGCCACAACACAGGACAAGAAGTGGCATATTGATCTCTCTAATTTTAAAGTTAATATTATTCGTTTCATATTTAAATTGGGTTCACTTTGATAGATGCACATATGTCACATGGCTGATCCGATGATAACATAATGGGTGATGCACTAGCCTCAAGAAAAAGATGTGCTTGAAGATCCAATCATTAATCTATGTATTCAGCCTTAGTTTGGATTTGGTGGTTGGTTGAATTATTTTTTTTTCGCCACCATGGTTGATTGAATTATTCGATAACCTTATAGTTGGTCACGAATATTTAGTGATAGACTGATACTATTAAAGAGTTTTTTAAGAAAAATGTCAGCCGAATAGCATTAGCAATCTATATACAATCAGGAAGAGGATGTTCTGGAGCATTATTATATTTTATGTCTGACGGATGAAATAATTGCCCAGCAACATTTTTTGGTACAATAAAGAAAGAGTTTTGGGAGAATAAACGGATTATTTGCTTGAACAATTAATTTGATTACTTTGGCCTTCACGGGGCCACTATTATTAAGTTCTATTTACTTTCTTGGTTATTTTGGAGGTTGACCTCTATTTCACTTGACTAAGAATCAACGTTAAAAAAAGTGCAGGGTTAATTAGAAACAAAAATTTAAGGTCTTATACTAAAAAAAAAAAAAAAGGAAGATCAGTTTTAATTTTGTTTACTTTTATACTAATTATTTTAAAAGTTATACATAAAATAGTTTTTAATTGATTATAATATAAAATAACAACGTATGAAAATTAAATTCCAAACTCATCCATGATTTTTATTTTTAATTTATTTTTAGTAGACCCTACATTAAAAAGAGATTTAACGCCAATTGTGTTGGTCAACTAATTACGGAGTTGTTTCAGTTTAATTTGAGTCCTGACTTTATAGTTGTGTTAAATATTTGGAGAGAAAATTTTATCACTTAGGCTATGTTTGGTTAATAGAGAAATATGAGAGAAATTGTGTGGGTCCCATGTGGGACTCACACCTCCTACATTCTACTTTAATTCAAATATTTCTCTCCTATTTTCATATTCTTTATTTTCATCCTCTCAACCAAACACAACATTATAGTGGTCCTGCTCAAGCTCCAATAAATGTGAGATTTAAAAATTTTAACATTTTTTTTACTTTAATGGTGATCTTATTAAAAACTTAAATTAGGTTTCACATGTTATCCTATAGTTTTATACTTTTTTATATTTATTTTTGCTTCAAGATAATAGTAAATTTATATTTTAATTTTAAAACAATAAATATGAAAAAATATTACTTTCCATTTTATTATATTTTCGCATCACGTTTCATATTGGTAGTTAGCGTGTTTGGATTCACATCCACAAAAATCAATCGTGGATTACAGAAGCAACTTTTAATTGCTTTTGGTGCATCTTGATATGAAATTTGATCAAACGCGAATCACGGATGCTAATTGAGTGTCTTGACCGTTTTATTTTCCCATTTAAGAAGTCATATTTTTCAATTTTAATTGACTGTTCATAACCATCAATTTAAATAAGCAACTTTAAATTCCTCTTACTATTTCTTAATTTCTTAACACTGTGTATCGAGGTGTTTAACTCAGTTGGTTAAACAGGGTTCGTGAGTTGTTGTAAACCCCAGTATCTATCTTTGATTCCTACACATAAAAAAAAATATCTTAATATTGTGTTTTCAGTGTATTCGTTAACAAAATTCATAATATATAAGATGAGATAAATATTTTGTCCTTGTCTATTGAAAATTGAATTGGCGTGAGATTGTTCTATCTTAACTAAATACATGTCATTATTTCTCATTCGTTATCAAGGTCTCGTTGAAATTTCTCTTATTTTCCTCATTGCCCGCTTCTTTTCTAGTTAAAAATATCACATATGACTTCAACGGAGACACTTTAGGAGACTTACTTAATAAACACTAATGCTAAAAAAGTACATTAGAGTGGTAACTTATTAAGAACATGTGAAGTACAAGTCTTTATATAAGCATTAGTGCTAAATTTTCATTATAGGTCCAACAATGTACTTTTTATGACAAAATAATAAAAAGAGTTAGTAATATTAATGTTGATAAAATATAAGAATGTGAAATTATTTATAAGACTCATTTTTTTTTTTTAAGATGTTGGATTGGAGAGAAAAAATTCTTATAATATATAATGATAATTAAGGGAATGGAGATGCTCTAAATGCATTTATCCTTCTTTTATCCTGTATGTGTAAAGGTTGAGATGTGAAAGTAAAAGAAGGATAAAAAAGATGAAAGTGAAAAAAGATGTGTGTTCAGTTCAACTGAAAAAGGGATGAAATGTTTTAAATTTTTTTGGGACCTACTGTTTTAACTCTCCTTGCAAAAATGACACGTGAAAGGACGGTGAAATGAATAGTAGTTAGTACGTGGTGCTACAAACTTTTTTTTATTAGCACCATAACCGATTATGGTAAAACAATAATCGGTTATCCCCTCTCCCCCAATAATAATAATAATAATAATAATAATAATAATAATAATAATAATAATAATAATAATCTTTGGTCAAAAGAATAATAAAAATAATCTATTAATAATAATGAAAAATAATAATAAATAAAAATAAATAATAAAAATGGATTTTTATTTAATATTAAATCTTATCTTTTTTTTTTTCTTATCTATCTAAATACTTTAATTTAAATATTTCATCTTTTTTTTCACTCTCTTTCATCTAAACCAAACAACTTTACTTTTCACTCTCTTTCATCTCTTTTCATTCATTTTCTTGAACACATTATTATTCCTTTTCTTTCTATTCTATCGAACACGGGCTTAAATATCAAGACTATCCCCCCGTAGACCGTAGTTTTTACCTTTTTACAATGTTGCGAAAATCGGCCCGGTGATCGACCCGGTCGAGACACTGGGTTGATGGGTCAGTGATCAAACCGGTGAGTTTTTAATTAACCCAGTTGACCCGGTATATATTAATTTTTTAAAAAAATATAGCTAACATAATTTGATCAATCTATACTTTAAATTTAAAATATCATTATCATGATAAAGTATCTAATATCCAAAATAACAAATAAAATTCATAATAACACAAGTCCATACTCCATGTCTTATGATGATAGGACTTTAGCAAGGCGCAGGCTATTATGGGGGACTTGGTCATGTCCCCCACGATGCGAAACAAATTTGGTTCGTTTGATATGGACCATTTAAAACCAACGGCTAAAATAAGTGATGGACTACTGTGGGGATATTGCACTGGAATAAACTTAAAAAGAAAAAAGAAATTGAAGACACTCTTCCGGTCCTCCTTCTTCACTGTTCACGGACACCACCTCTTCCTCCTCCTCCTTTGCTTTCCATGTGTATTCAGAGAGAGAGAGAAACGTTGCTTTTTAACGCTGACAAGGAACTTCTGGTCACACTCGCCAGAAAACTTATTTTTCGTTTCCTATTGAAAACTCTTCCGGCAAACTCCATATTTCCCGTTCCTGCATTTCACGGTTTCTGGATTGGGTCTTCTACAACACTCTCGGTGTTGTTCTGTTCATCTTTTCTCCTTTTTTGCACTTTGAAGTTCCCCCTTAAATCTAGTTGTTACCAACCAAATAAAAAAAGCTTCTTTTTTTATTTTTGGCTTGAGCTTAATCTAATGTTGCGTTTTGGGTTTTGCTTCTATTGTCCAAATTTGGAGGCTTTGATCTTCTTTATTTGTTTTCCCCAACTCAATTTCACCTGGGTGTTTAGTATTCCAAAATGTGAGCGTTATTTTCAAGCATGAGAATTTTTCTTTATCTTGTGTGGTTGTTGGAGCATTTGTGAGGTTGCAACGTGGTTTTCACTTTTGGCACAATAAATTTCATTCTATAAAATTATTTTTAGACGGAAGAGGAGCAGGAAGTGGTGGACTGGTGGTCTTGGAGAGGGTGGAGTGGTTGGGGTCAGTGAACAGTGAAAGGAGAGGAAGAGGAGTGTCTTCAGTTTTTTTTTTTTTAAAAAAAAATCTTATTCTAGTGTAGTATTCCATGGGTAGTTCCTCAATTATCTTAACCATTGATCATTCAGGATGCACATCTAACGGACCAAATTTTATTTCGCACCGTGAGGGACATGATCAGGTCCCCCACAATAGCCTGCGTCCTTTAGCAAATGGCATCTTCAAGTCTAATTACAAATAATAATAATAATAATAATTATTATTATTATTATTAAGAGAAACAATTAATAACTACTCACTACTAACTTTATTTTTAATAAATAAGTGTCAAAAAATAAGAAGTCAACACACAACACAAAGCTACACAGAAAAAAAAAGTATGTAATATATATATTTGTCATAATTATATATAATATATTTGTTATATATATATATAACGTACACAATTAAAGGATGGACTAAGCCCAAAACAAAGAAAAAGCCACGGATCCGGGGGAAGACAATCCAAGGGAGGCTCCTAAACCACGTGCCCTCTCTTTTCATTCACTTGGGCAGTGTGCAAATAATTAATAATTAATTATCATGATAGTTGAGCCGTGTAAATGTATCACAGCTAGAAATTCTTGAGCAGTGTACTCTGCATATGAGCAAGAAAGAGAAAACTTTGACAATAAAATCAAGAGCATCGTTTGAACTTTGAACTTCCGCTGCAACCAGTTCTTCTTCTTTCTATTTTTTTTTCTTCCTGTATTTTCTTCACTGCAATCGTTTGTACTTTGAAGATTGAAGAGAACCCACCATGGGTGCCTCCGTGCGGTGGCAACAGCTGGTTCGACCTCCGTGCGGTGCGGTGACGCCAGCGAGATCCACTGAGTCACGTGGGAGACGAAAACTAGATAAGGGGACAGCGTCGATTCATTGTTTCAGAAAAAAAAAAAAAAAGTAAGCTGCTTAACCCGGTCCGAGTCACAAGATCCGATCGGGTTACCGGTTTTAACGAAAATCGGCCGAGTCGATAGGGTGAAATCGGGTTGCATGCACGAACGGTCCAACTACCAGCTCGGACCGGTTTGAACGGCCGATCCGAGCCCGTTTTTATAACGCTGCCTTTTTATTCTATTTATTTGGCTAAATTATTATTTTAGTTTTTTTATATTTTAGTGTTTTTCTATTTTGGTCCTTTAAGTTTCAAAAGTCTTATTTTAGTCCTTTATGTTTTCAAATGGTTCCATTTTGGTCATTTTAAGCAGAAACATTAAATATGTTAACAGAAAAGTGTGACGTGTCTGTTAACGTTGATTGGAATAATGATGTGGCATGTTAATTGAAACAACATTGTTGTAAATGGTTCTATTTTGGTCTTTTATGTTTTTAAAATAATTCCATTTTGGTACTTTAAGTTTTTTAAATGATTTCATTTTGGTCTATCAAGTTTGTGAAATGGTACATTTTGATTCTAAAAGTTACATATGATGTTAGGTCTAGTGAATGTAATTGAGGGTATTCTACCAAAACTGTCACAAAGATTATGCCAAAGCCACGTATCCTACTTGGGAAGGTAGTGTCTTACCTAGGATAAAGAAGAGATTGGAGATTGAATCTAATATAACACAACACTAGTTGACTAGGTTTGTTTTTGTGTTGGATGTTGTAATGTATTTACTGTTTTTAGTTTTTTTAGCATCATTGCATATGACTTTGTCTAACTTCAAAATGATTTTCACCTGCACACCTATACATATATAAGTCAATTAGTGATGTTAAAAAAAAAGTGAAAACAATAAATACATTACAGCATCCAACAAATCTAATTAAAAACAATTTTGGTAGAATATTCTCAATTACATTCACTAGATCCTGATATCATATGTAACTGTTAGGACCAAAATGTACCATTTTACAAACTTGATAAACCAAAATGAAACCATTTAAAAAACTTAAAGTATCAAAATTGAACCATTTAAAGAACATAAAGGATAAAAATGGAACCATTTAAAACAACATCGTTTCAATTAACATGTCACGTCATCATTCCAATCATCATTACATACATGTCACATTTTTCTGTTAATATATTTAACATTTTTGTTTAAAAGAACTAAAATAGAATCATTCGAAAACATAAATTATCATAATAAAAAAATACTAAAACATAAAATACCAAAATAATAATTTACCCTATTTATTTTCTCTCACTACTGTCTTATTTTAAAATTAAAAAAAGAAAAAATGAGATACGCGAAAGGGACAAGTGATAGGAGGCAGTGTTTACATTACAAGCCTTCTGACTTCTCCACTCTTAAATGTGCCATACCTAGTCATTATTAAAGCACTAATTTTGCTGGGTCTTTAGCACTATTTTAGCATCGTGTTCGAAAGCCGCTTTTGCTTTGCCCAATTTACCAACTCTATATTTATCTCGTGCTCGTAATAAGAGCGCAACAAAATAGATAACGACATGTTTGAATGTAGTACCAGTACTTATTAATAAATATTTAAATAAAAAATTATATAAATTAAACTTATTTCATAAGTTAAAATTAATTTATACCAAGTTAAAATAAACTTTTGAAAGAAAGGTTCTATAAAAATTGAAGTATATGAGTTGATTGTATTTTACAGGAAAAACTTAATAATTTTTTTTATATATAAGACTTATTGAAAACTTTATGCAAAGGGGTAGAATACTATCTCTTGAATTGATGAATTACATCAGTGAGCTAAATGACACTTAAATATATGCCTCAACCTACTTACAAACATATTATAATATATATGGATGGCTACATATCAGCATAGTTAGAACTTAGAACTAAGAATTTCAACAGCAAGGAAAGAACTAAACTAAAGAATGTTTCAAAAGTGATTCCTCAAAGACAAAGAAACACTCGTTGGTTCTGTGAGGAGGAGCTAGCACATCGAAGGACACTAAGGAAGAGGTGTTCATCACAGGGAATACAGAGTTTAGAATCAGCAATGAAATCATACTCTTCCTGAGCTTGATCCAACAAGGCCCTGAAGAGTGGATGGTGGAGTAATGCAATCTTGATCACATATCTCTTGTGGTTCTCTCCAACATACACAACCAAGTGACCCTTTGGAACATCACTTGGAATATTGGAGCAACCTTCATGCAAAGAAGACCACAAAGCCCATTCACAACAGTCCACACAAGATATGCACTTGTTGAGGCACATTTTCTTGCACTTGTTAAGGCACCCTCTAAGAAATCTTGACTTCATAGTTTCTTGCAAGAGAGAGTGAGTGAAAGAGAGAGAGAGAGAGGATTAAAAGTGTGCAGTGAGTACTTGAGATCGAAAGTGATAAGGTATATATAATTGTGGCATGGGAAGAACCAATGGTCTGGAGCATTAAATGGTTTGACATGATTGGTAGCCTATGCTATTTGCTACTAAAATAATTATTATGGGGATCAACATTTATATTATTCAAATGTGCCAGTTATATTGATAGTTGCTGACTTTGTTGGTTAGCATTGTATCTCTGATACGAAACTGTACGAACATGCATGGCAATTGGCAATGATTTTAAGATATATAATATAAAAATATCATATATGGCTGATTAATTAACACCAATCCTAGGAAGTAAGGGGCTCTGTCCTTCTCTGCAATTCTCCAAGGGTGGTGATTAATCACTGTTTCTTTCCAACTTTCAAGTTCTCAATGTTATATAAGACCCCACAAAGATAAGATATGAAAAAAGGGTGTGGGATAAGTTTCTTGGACAAAGTGCATGCCCACTTATTTCTAATATACAGGTATGGATAAAAGATTGAGGCACTTTCTTTAGATTCAGAGAAGGGCTTCAACTTTTTTTGAGTCGTAATCGTTGAAAAAATGTTGCACTGTCAAGTATTTTTGTACTGTCAAGTGTTAAAAGTCGGCAATATAACTAGTTTTTAGTGCCACAAAGTGGATCATATGATAGTGTGATTTTGTGCACACTGGTGCTAATGGATTTGAGATCTGCTCAGGAAGTGGAGTTATGTGGTTATCAATGATTTAATATTAGTAATTTTTACATTGTGGGGGATGAGCTAATTTTTAATTAATCAGCCACTTTCTATGTATAATAATGGATTAATGCTAATGTCCCTATCAATTTTTCAGTGCCCTTTTCTTGTTGGGATGTGAATTTATTATTCCCATTTGGATTGGTCTTAGCTCACTACTTACATATGTTAAATTATCTTAAATTTGTGCATGCTGGCTAAAGCATTGTTCTTCTTAAGGACTAAAGAGGGTACTATTATCCGTACAAAACAAGACATATAAACTTTCATAGCTAGTTGCTACATGCTGCATATGGATTTGGGATAAGTTTCACTGTTCCCTCCATAGCTCGCAGGAGCACAGGAAATGGGCTACGTATTGCAGAAGGGATGGAAGCAAATATCTTTGGTTGCAGAGTGGAGAATGGAACTCACAGTTTTTAACACTGAAAACTTTGACCATATGCAGATGTGACATCTTTGATTTGATTCCCTTCCTATGTTTCCTCATAACGGATCTTTAGAAAACTTAAACCAGGATATCAAATTTAATTGGCTTCATTTTATGAATATTACTATCAATTATCAATGTAACACTAGTATTGCCTAAGAATTAGTACATCCAACACAATATTCTAGTGAAGGAAAACAAAGCACACAAACAAATAATTTGGACCAATAATTAACTATCTTAGCTAAGAAAAGGTTGGAGTTAAGGTGGAGTATTTTTTGAGGTCCACATTTTTGTTGTGCAATTGGGAAATTAAAAGAGACTTAATTGTGATTGACTGATTGAGCAATTTTAGTGAAAGAGGGTGTAGAAGACAGTGTTTGATGTTCACCTTTTTTTCTGGGACTGTTATCTTACACAGTTGCTCAGAGAGATGATTGGTAGCCAGCACATTGATTCATCCCCTTTAAGACAAATGTCGGTTGTGCTTGGTTGGTTGAAAAGAATAGCACGTTCAGTTTCACACATGATTTATTTGCAGTAAACTGCCAACAGTTTTTCAGATGAGACAAAAGTTGAATGATTTAATAAAATGCCCTTCAAGGATCTTATATATGAAATTAATTGCTAAATATGTACTGGAAATTAAATTCAATTCCATTTATTTCATTTCGTATTAAAGAAAATGCAGTCAAATAAATTCCTTCTACATCCTTTGCACGTTGTCATTGGTCCAAAAAATTCTCTAATCATGTCACAGGCAGAGGCAGTCAAAATCATAGTTACAGAATTTTTAGCTTACACATATGGGACATGTTTTCTCACGTTCACAACAGTTATAACCGACGTGGTTTCTCAAGTAACATATATCCAAACAAACACTTTGTCAATAATCCTGTGCACCTTGTATTGAATTAAACGTACCAAATACCACATTTTTTTTTTTAAAGAAAGCCTTATAATAACAATATAAAAGTGATGAATCACGTACATACATACACAAACCGGGTATCCGTATCTATACCATGTACCTGCTAACTATGGTCAAAATAAAAGGAGACTGATTGAACAATGAACACAAACACACGCTCTTTTTTTCATAAAAATTTCCAAAGTCGTAAAACTATACGAGTAAATTACATTGACAATCTGAGGTTTTTCTGGATAGCATACAATATTCCTTCTTTTTTAACATTTACAACAACTTTTTCTTATAGGTGTAAGGATAAAAAAGGAGTATTGTGTGTAATCTGAGAAAAATTCAGGAGATGTGAGTGTAATTTACTCAAATTGTATTGATTGAATGTGATGATTGAATTCATAATTTGTTGAAAATGAAGCTCCGATTTTCAGGAAACAGTATTATCACGTTGTATGTAGGTAATAGTGGTACTAGACTTGTATTTTGGTTAAAGTAACATTTAAGAATGCTGCAATTTTACACCAAGGGATGTGATAGATAAGGTTCAATTGAGGGTGAAGGAGGGAGGGAACAAGGAAAGGACGTGGTGCACATGAGGTTTGGGCCAGGGGACTCACGGGTGGGTGAGGATATTATGTGTCATAACTCTTAAAAGAGAGGAAATGGTATTGGTTGGTGACACCTCAAGGCACACACTCTACGGTTCGCAGCCATTTTGATTGTGCATCTAAATTATTTGATTAGACACGCTTTGCTTTGCTTCCCTTTCACGTGCATTCCCCTGTTATCTTGAGCTGTCACATTATCATTTTGTTCCCACTTCTCCCTAACTGCCCCATTTCCTCATCCCTTAATTTAACACCTCTCCATGCTTCCTTCGGGGAAGCAAACTCCTCTTCTTTCTTCTTTTGGAAACTTCATTGTTCTTGGCCACAATAACGCGTCAAGTTCAAAATGTAGTTTAGCGTCGGTAGAGTTGTGAAGGGAAGATCTTTATTTTTTGGATCATTTGACGGCTGAATACAAAGTATGCTTGGGCAGTTTGTTTATTTGTTATAAAATTCAAGGCATTCTGAGTTGACGCAAAACTCACGTTTAACTTTCACCTCTTGGGTCTCTCTGAAATACACGATCCTCTCATGTTGAAAATTCTGTTTTTACTAAGATGCAAAATCTAACTAATGATAAAGTTTGATTGTTGCATGTCACGCCATGTATGAGTTTGAAAGGATACTTTTAGAAGAAAACTAATTATATTACTGCTATGCTAGACTTGTAAAACTCTGCATAAACAATAGTCTGTTCTTGCAAAATTATATAAATAACACACTGTATCTCTTTTCTTAATGTATGAAAATATGCAATAACTACTTGTAGAAAGCACGGCCACTAAAATGCTGCAAGATGAAGCCCACAGCATATTTATCACAATCATGATGAGGTCCAGGCTCTAGCGTAGCACAATCAAGGGCCTTAGGGTAGGGCCTGATATGTGTGACTCAATCACTCATCCCCTAGATGCTTCCGGCTCCTCTCCCCAAAATTAAAGATACAATTTCCCTTTTTTTTAAAAGAAAAAAGAAAAAAGAAAAAATGTGATTGAAGAATCTTGAAAAATCTATATACATAGTGCATTACCAGCTCCCTTCACTCAACCATTCATTTGCAAGATTGAGTTAGACACAGCTCTAAACACATTAGTCGGGCATCAAGATTAGTGCACCAAGAAAAAAAATCATACTATAAAGGTGTTAGGCATTAGGCATTGCAAACTATTGTAGGACAACTAATTATTCCTCATGTTTACAATTCAAAATTTCTATGCCTTTGTAGATACACAAGCAGAAATTAATTGACAGTATAAAATTGTGCAGATGTGACACCTAAATTTCAACAAGATTCTTTTTGACTATAGATTTCCATGGACTGTTTTACATATGGACTTCTAAGTAAACTTCCTATGTACATTTCTTTTGCTAAGACTAACGGGAGGAGAATCTTTAGCAACGACAGAAGAGCCAGCTTGGCTAACACGCGATTTCTTTGACCCACGTTGCCTTGGGTATGGGTGAATTTTAGCCAATTCTCGCACACGATGCACCACATTAAATGGCAAGGGACGCAGGGCAAGCTCGTCATTTTGCTCAGCCTGTAATCACCACATGATCATTTACATTATTAACTTATTCCCGTTCCCCAAACTAAATCTTGTCAGAGATAGGATATTTAAAAAAAAAAAAAAAACTACTTTATGTAAGTACCACATCATTTAAGGTTGGAAATATTGGTACAGCAATTTAAGTTTGTGAGACATATGCATATGAAACATCAATGAACAAAGTTTCTGAAAAGGGAAAAAGAAAGCTAACCTCTCTCGTGCTTTTCTGTGCAGAACTGGCTCTCAAAAGGTTTCGCCACTTGTCCTGCAGAAATCACATTTAGAAAACAGGTTTGGAAGAAGGTGCAAATGAATGGGTAAAGCTTTGTGAAGTACCCTGAGATCTATGGGAGTTCGGTAGCTTGAAGAAGAAAACAGAAACCTCTTAATATCAGTCCATCGACCGACTCCATATTCAGATATGCCTTCAACCAACTTCAACACTTCAGGGAGAGTCCACATCTTCTGATGCTTCCTTCGATCTTTCCTTCTAGATCTTTTTGACGTCGAACATCCATCCTCGGATTCCGAGGGAAATGACTCGTTGTCATACTCAAGTTTCTAGAAAAGAAATATGTCTTGTTAAATGAAGGAGAATAATTTAGATCTGCAGACCATAGCCATGAATATTAGGCAAGTAAATCAATATGAAGTTATCGTCTCTAAATTTACAATTTTCCAACTAACACAAGGGAAACCTAATCTCGTAGTTAACATAAATACCAAATCTCAACCACAGGAACAATTCTGTTTCAAAAGCCCAGTCACAAACAGTTATGGACCTTAAGAACAGCAGAAATGAACTATACATGAATATCTTGCTTTAGAAATAAAAGAATATAAATTTATGACTGTTACAGGTTATAAATGATCTTGCAATTGAAAAAGCGTACAAAGAAACCAAGCACCACTCACACTCAGCCAAGACAAGAGGGAAGCATGATGAAGCTCATTCATATCAATTAGCACGTAAATTGAATCAAACATCACACTTCAATTCATTGAGAGTCAGTGGACTAAATTTTAACAAATAATACAAACTGAGAAATAAAATTTATAAATAGGTCACATAATCACCAAATATTGATATTCAAGCTAAAGCATCAGTATCCAAAACCAGAAGATAGAGAATGTATATGAAAACAGATCATAAAGTAATACATTTTTTTTTATTTCTGAGATCATAAAGTAATACATACACAATGATAGAATTATAACTAAAGAATCTCTCTCTCTCAACCCAAAGGGCGGGTTATGAAGAAAGGATCCTCATCTACTGAAGAAAATATACAGAAAGGAATAAAATGCCCCTAATGAAAACAGTACCTCTTTCTTTGGACGCCCATTGCGAGCTTGCAACTCAGGAAGCATCACATCACTATTTTCAATACTAGACTTCTCCCTTGGACTCTTTTTCAATGCTTTAATTCTTATGTTAAGTCCATCACATGATGAGTCACTTAAATGTTTAGTTTTTGTACCAGCAGTTGGTGCCTTTTCCTTTGACCTTGAATTTGAAAATTCTTCAATGTACCTCTGAGTAGGCTTTCGGAATCTCTTCTCTCTAAGTGCAGCAGGTTGGCCTTTTTCGACGGGACCCTTTTCCTTCTTACAAGTCAATATACCACCAGCTAAATGACGATTGTTATCCAACTCTTGCAGATGTTGTATATCGAGTGAAATGTTGTACCTGCAATTTACTTTTGATGGTTGACTTGGATTGTTCCTGAAGGCACCATGTGATTCATAGGTTACTGCCTCATCTAGAGAATTATTTTTGCATTCAGATTGTGCAATAGGTACTTTTGTTGATTCTAATACCCCACCAACAATGCTACTTCCGCTTAATCCAGAAGAATGACTTTCAGAACTTGAGTTTTGCAAGAGTGAACCTTCAAAAGGACCAGAGCCTAGTACCTCCTCAAATTTGTCACCGAATCCAAAATCTGTAGATTGCAAAAATAAATTTCAATAAGCAAAACAGAAAGGAGTACTAAAAAAGAGGAAGCAGAAACTAATTTTTTTCTTTCTTTCCATCAAAACATCATAGCAGAATATTACATCTTGATAGTTGTCAATTGTCATGAAGCAAGTATGCCAAAAACTCAAGTTGTTACTTGTTAGGTTAAAACACGTGAATAGTTTTATATTTCATCTCTAACAGGTCCCCCTCAAGGAACCTTTGGGCTTGAAGTATAGACAATGCACAGGCCTACTTTGTGTTAACAATCAACTTTTTTAATTAGAAGAATAGCAACAAAGGATCAATTTCAAACCTAGATCATTTAGTCATAGAGACTATCATATAATGTCATGAACCAATTATCTCAAGCACAATTTGTAAGCGGAAGACACATGAATTGTTTTATATTACATCTCTAAGAACAGTTAATAATTTACCCAAAAAATATTCTTCACATGCACCAGGGAAACCATCAGTTCCTTCAAGATCATCGATTTCAACATCATCCAGCAATCCGTCGAGGACCTAACAAAATTAAAGATAATTTTCATACCAACAAAATAAGAACATAAACAATTTAGTGGTTAAGTAACTAGCAATGTTATGCAATTGACATTGGATAAGGTGGTATAAACCTGAGACAATAGACTCAAGCAGTCAAATAATCAATAACAAACAGTGTAAATATAAAAATATATGAATTACTAGCTTCAATATCACCCCAACAATAACAGAGTGTAGACATATACCTCCAGTTCCAAATCACCCTTGCCATTCAAAGTTGTATGAGAATCCAAACTACCTAATGAATGTAAACACGCTAGTATTAGATATAACATCACAATAATCACCAAAGTTTGAAAGCAAAAATTATTGATGTGCCCTGAATATAAGACAACGTCAATACAACTTTATCAACCATTAAAATTTATCTAATCCGAGATAATATCTCAAATATAAAAAGTTTGATTTAATATCTTGAAAAATGCAACATCAATTCTAAACTTCTAAGCAATCTCTGTCAACAATATTCAAGTTCTTTACAGCTTGCTTCTCCTTTCATTCTTCATTCTTTCACCTCATCATTTTACTTCATTTATTCCAGATTTTCAGCAACAAAATGCAAACCCAAAATCATAGCTTCTTGCCAATGGTCAAAGTAAAATGTCATTTCCTGATATATGGATTTCAGGCAATAGAATCAGAAAGAACAGCTTTAATTCATTTGAGAAATACCACTACTTGATTTTAAACCAAATTCAAATCCAAAGGAAAGATTTTCAGCATCATAGCATTTCCCTATATTCTCCTCATTAAAATGTAATATACCATCCAGGGAAGCATGATCATTTCTAGGTTCTGCAAGCAAATGCTCAACTTCCATTACGTCATCTTGAATAGCAGGTACATAAGATTCGTCCACCTGAACCTAGGGAAATTTAAAACAGAGATATCATACGTGATAAGTTTTAGGCAAAACCATATTGCTATTTTGCATATTTAAATAGTAAAGAGAATTACGAAACAGTGATGTAAATCCACATAAGTGTTCACACATAAATAGCTTTAAAATGCTTATGTCAAAATATTAAGCTTGCAAGGACCACGTATACTGTAGATCAAGAAAACCTTTCAATCAAAGGTACAGTTGACTTACACTTATTAAAAAGAACAAATGCAATATAGTTTTTAAAGAAAACAAACAAAATCGAATCGTTTCAGGACCAATCAGTAATCACAAGGTTAATTTTGACACTGTCAGAGATTTGTGCCTACATCACCAGTGCTTCAACTTTCCTGAGAAAAAAAGTTGCGAGAGAAATTATTTTTTTAACCTAAAGTGGTCTATGGCATATGTTTGAATGTGGACAGGGTTGAACTGTTGAATTTACTCTACAACGTAAATCCTCCTTCAGATAGAAGTCCAAACCAGTGCTAAACTTCAGAAGAAGAGTAAACAATTAATTTAATAGTTCAGGTGAAAATCATCAGTTCACCATAGTTGAATGGTCAATGAAGTATATTAATGTCATAATACATTTTAGCCTTCGAGAGTGGTCACTAACTTGGAAAATGATAAAAATATGTATCACCTTATTACACACACACACACACACACTTTAGATCCATTGTCAATATAAAACTTTGTAAATTATCATTCAACCATTTATTGTCGGATTATTAAAATACCTATGACTAGCACAACAACTAGCTAGGTGGTTAAATTCTTTTGATGATGTGTTGAGTATTAACACATCATATGGTAATATAAAAAACTTTACACTCATAGTCTAAGTCTATAGATTTTCTCAGCTAATCATTATGAATGGAAACATTGTGCTTCAGCCTCATATCTACAGTGATGTAAAAGGTAAAGCATATTAAATAATAGAAGACTATCAAGGACTAGTCTTCTACCATTTATTTACTATAACAAGACAAGCATAGTATGTTCATACAAACACACTCAATATTCTGGTGCAAAATTTGTATGAAGATAATGATTTACTTCCAACTTCCTGATATTCAAACAACATTTGTAGCATTTTATAATTTGAATCCTACAACATAATGGAATCATTCAAGTTATATAAAAATCTCTACATATAAATATCAAGATCAATATACTGTACATTTCTCAACAATGCCTTATGGGACACATTTTCCAGCATTCAGTCCTAACAAAATGAATCAAATTCTCATACAACATAGCAATCATCATAATCTCTTGCCTAAACCAGCGTATTATGTTCTATAAAAATGAATCTAATATTGCACACTGAACATAACGAAAATTGGAATACTGTGTAATTGAACCCTAGGGGTAGGGTGTCAAAATATTTCCTACCATGAAATATAATAGAATAATTACAATCGTTATCCCACATAATTCCTAAAGAGCTTATATCAACCATAATTAGGTGCAACAAATATGAGATAATCACATACACTAAATAGATACTTTCTTAGATGTTGCCAAATGCAGAAGAATGCGAATTGTGAAGTTCCATGATAGATTAAAACTTAAAATATCTGTGCTTAAAGGCATAACAACAATGACAAAGATCCTTACTCTTTGGCATTTCATATTTGAACACTTCCGCAAATATTCTTCCCGATCCATCTCATGTTCTGTTAAATATCATCCTACAATTTCACTGTACATCAGTTTAATCATTTTATTCTCATTTATATCCACATATATATATACATGTTTCTGAAGAAGAACAAAAGCGTGTATATAGCATTCATATATATGCGACTGTGTGCATTGCCACGTTTGCAAGATCTTCACTTGTAAAATTATATATACATATATTGAAAAGACAAAATTTAGGTACAGTAGCATAGGTGTTTTTAGTATTGTTTTCCAATCAAAATTGGAGTTTTACCTCAGTAACTTGCAAAATAAAGGTCAGCACATGTTACAATGGTGATAAACTCCATTGGGAAAAAAAACACCAAAAGCATCTATTGTACTAGTCCTATGTTTTGTCCCTGTTGAAACTGTAAGGCTTCAACATGGAAAGAACAAGCAGTATGTCAACAGTCAACTTTTCTGTAAACATAAAAGAAACGCAAAATCAAAAATTATGTTCATCAATTCAATGAGAGTGCTTGGAAGCATGTGCAGGTTCAAACTCGCAAATCTGTAATTTCTCTTGGACACAATAATTTGTTTATACTAATTTCATATTAATGCATCCGTGCAGAAAATCTAGTTCATAAGCAATATTCTAAACTTATATATTCAGATCAAGAGTGCAAATTACAGAAAGGATATACATAAGAGCCAAACCAAAAGTTCATCAATTTTTCATCTATAATAATTCCCAAAAAGCCCTCTGACCTGATTGCCCATTTACAACTTTCATATCTCAGATTATTCAAAATTTTAATCATTGTTTTTCTACCGGTATATCACAAATAAAAACCAATGGATTTCAAACACACGATTGTCAAAATTCAGAGTAAATTATTATTGCTATTATAAGAAAGGGATGGGGGAAGAGAAAACAAGTGGGAAGCCAAATGTCATCTAAGAGAGAAACAAAAAGAAGGAAAAAATAAAATCCATAAACAAAAAACATCACTTCAAAGCTTTCCATCCTTTTGTACATCCTCAAGAGAAACCGAAAGGCCAAACAGCATACAGAGGCCACAAAAACACTCCCACTGATACAAATCTCATTGAAAAACCATACATCGCTCTCAATTCACACTTTCAGAGACACCAAACCACTGCCAGAACCAGAATCACACACCGCCACAAAAATATTCCCTCTCTTATTCCACTCAACTTTCTTTACCTTCAAACAAACACACTCAACCACACGACCTAAATCACTACGACCATTTCTGCTCACACTAAATTATATCAATACCAGTAAACAATTATATTAATTAAAATATAAATAAACAAAAAAAAAAAGCCATAAAGGTCGTAAGACGAGAGAACAATTTGAAAACCAATCCTGGCACAGACAGTTAATAATTCCGAAGACAATCCATATCACTGTGAAGCTTTCAGTTAACAGCATTATGTAAAGCACAGATTAAAACACACTCTATCTATTCAAGTCTTTCTCAATTAAATAAATAAATAACAAGAAGATTAAGGTTCCGATTGAAAGCCAAAATAATAATAATTAAATCATCGCTCATAAAATAGTTAAAAGATATTTTCGCAGAATTTTCTCCTTTATTTTTTTATCGGTAAAATCGAGCTACTTAAGAGTTAAGACACCGCGAGCGAAGTCATCGAGGAAACATAAACGAAGAAATGAAGTATGAAAATTGAAAACCCCAACCTCGTTCATTCATCGACCCGAACAAACCGATCCTAAGCTCAGAAATTAAACAGAGTGACAGATAGAATTAAATTAAATAAATAAATAAATAAATAAACGAACACAGAGAATATTAAGATCTAATATGCAGCAGAAAGCAGAGAGAAGAGAAGTAGCGAGAACTAGGTCGAAGATCGAACCTCGAAGTGTTGAATTGAAGAGAGAGAGAGAGAGAGAGAGAGTGAGAGTGAGAGTGAGAGAGAAATTCGAGCGAATGTTCGAAACCGAAAAAGGCTAAAACCGCCAAAAAGCGACACGAAACGGAGGGATGGAAGGTGGGCTGTTTTTATTCGACGGAATCCCAAGTTTTTTTATTTTATTTTTTCTCCGACGCGGGTTGTCATCCAAATTGTGCGTTTCGAGTCTGCTGAACCGGACACGTGTCCCACATTCACTGGTTCTGTTTGTGGTCGCTTTCTTATTCGCGAATCTGTTACGTCTCAACGCTGTCACAAACGCCGTTACTCTCCCACTTGCCCTTGCTACTAGTGCTTAAAGCGACGTCGTTTTGGTTCCGTCACTTGGAGCTGAACTACTACTCGCTCATCCGTCCCTCGCGTTTTTCTCGTGTCCATCTACTAGCTGTCTACGGTTTTATTAAATTTAATTTTAGTGACTGGTTTTTCTAACACGTGTTAACTAGTTACATAATTACGTCATTCGATTTTTTTGTTTGGAACCAAAAAATATATATTTAATGACCTAATTATTTTTATATTTTAAAAGTATTTGATTTTACTAATATTATTTAAAATATTATAATTTTAATATTTTTAATAATATAATTCTTTTTCTTTTTTAGTCTATTTATTGTTTTTTTTTTTACAGAACTGAATGTTTTGATGATTAATCTATTTCTAAATCATTTAAATATATAAAAATAATTGATTGTAAAGACTAGAATCCACTTATTCTTGTAACCAAAAAATAATTCACTTATTCTGGTTAGATAAGAGGGTTTATTAAGAAAATATTCAATGTTTCTTTGATGTTTATATAGTTACTATTTCATTCAAGAATAATTCTAGACATTCCCATAAAAATTAAGTTCTTTCTGTATGCATTGACAAAGATTATATTTTATTAAAAAAAACTTCTTAAATTAGTTTAAAACTTCTTAAATGACTTAAAACTTAACATTTTAAGTATATATTTCATTAAAAACTTGAATTAGTTTATTTAATAAAAAAATTTGGATCAAGAAAAATATATAGTAAGTAAATCAAAAGCTATCTCACGAATAGTCTAAAATCAATACCCTGTCAATTTGCCATATAGATATGACATACATAATTATGTTTAATTTCGTTATATATCCATGAATTTATATGTCCACACACACACATGCCATATACTAAATATAAATTGTATATATGTCCTTTGTTAGGGACATTTGATAAAAAAATAAAATAATTTATTCTAATTGTTCCATAGGTTTAGTGAAATTACATATTTTTCTTACTTTTTTAACATTTATAAATACTTTTCTTATAGGAAAGTATGGTTTAATGTTTTTTAAATAATTAAGGGAGGTTAGTGTAATGTATAAGGAGGTGTTAGTGTATATTTTTTTAAAAAAATTAAGGAAGATTAGTGTAGGAATAGACAAAAGAAGAATTTATGTAATTTCATAAAATCTCAGGATAGTTAGTGTAATTTATTAAAAATATATATACATACATACATAATTAGATTTCATTAAGTGATAAGAAAAAGAAGAAGAAAAATAAAAGAGGAGGGATCAAATTACACCAGTGTAACTCTAAAAGAGTTACACCATTTTAATAACTTGATATAGAATGAATTTTTTATCGATCCAACCGTTGAATTATATCTACATATTACCAAGATTGTTTGTGTTAAATTTTGTCAAAATTGAACAACAATAAGAAGGTAATCAAATGATCCATATTTTAGTATATTTTGAAAAATTTATATTACGTCGATTTTAATCTATATGAATGAGGTAACAAATAATTTTAGATTAATTTGAAATTTTGTATATATGATCTATGTGAAAGGAACTTTCAATTCAACGGTGGGTTTTAAGAAAACATCATCCAGTTGAAAAGTTATTTAATTGTGTAATAGTTGTTTAAGTTACACCAGTGTAATTTGATCCCTCTTCAAAACAAAATTCTCACCTTTAAATTTTGAAATAATTTAAATATTTGACTAAATAAGAATGTAATTATGTGATATTAATTTTTAATTAATTTTTTTTCAATTTATCGTGATAGTATACATAAAAGAATAAGACTCAAATATATAATTTTTATGTTATTATTTAATTAAAATTAAAGTTCTACTTTAATAATATATAGTGACCTTTAATATTAACTTTTATTATAAAAGTTATCAAGATAAAATTCAAATTTAAATTGGAAAACAACATCAACATAATTTTTGATATTATACCTAAATTTTATATCATTTAAATTAAGGTAAGGGAGTCTTTGGTTTGCTCATCATATATTTTTCTTGACCCAAGTTTTTTTACCAAATAAACTAATGTAAGGTTTAGTTTTAAGTCATTCAAAAATATTTTTATGTTTATCAATACTTGGTGATCCATATAGATAAGAGCTTAATTTCTCCTAAAAAAGATATTGAATTTTAGTTTCATAAATGAAAAAAATAAGACCCAAGAAATTTCTTTTATGACTAATGACCAACAATAATCTCTTAATATTTTTTCTAAAATTGTTTTATTTATGATTTTGTTAACATTATAAGGAAATAATAAAGATTGTGTATTTATATATCAATGGTAAAAAAAATTGTACAATTTAGTCTCTGGAAGCATGGAGTTACTAACTTTTTAGTCCTTCGGTTAGCAAAAGGACTAAAAACTAAGAAATTAGGGACTAAATTATGCCGAACTTTTCAGAGACCCACACCACATATGTATATCTTTATGCAGGTCCCACATAAAATCGATATATGCACTTAAGTTAGATATGCAAATGAGAAAAGTTCCTATTGTTACCAGCAGTGAGAAGCACGGTAACCAGAAGATTCCAAGGAGTGGTTGGATTAAAGTTCCTATTGCTACTATACATTTTGCACAAACTAATACTCATCTGTCCAGGTTAACAAAGGGCTAAGAATAAAGTAAATTTTACTTACACAAAAATAGGCATTGTTACAAAAAAAAAAAAAGCATATAACCTAAAACCAACTTACAACTTACTGCTAAAAGCCCAAATATTTGACTAAATCTTGCATCACGTATTCTTTTAAAAAATTGGAAACTATCCCTAATTGCTACAACACACAAGCAATGGCATCTTAAAATCTTTGATTTGTACATTAGGATCACAATCATACCCCAAATCACTTCTTTTGAGTGACCACTAGACAAAAGAAGGCCACAACTCGAGCAATTATACCGTATAAAATGAGGACAACCAGACAAAGAGGCCAGTCGCTGACATTATAGCCATTATTCATTAGTGAACTACACCGAGTTATCAGCCAGACTCCAGTAAACCTAAGAAAAATAGCAGATTAAAAGAGTTACATGGCAAGATTAGAAGGCAATTGAAATTTATGTCCTAAAATGAGCATGTATTTTCAAGTTTGTCTATATTTTTATTAGTTGTAGTCTTTGCTAAAAGGAGAATATCATTACCCAAAAAGACATAAAGCAAGGTCCATAAGCATTGTAGTGAGAAAATGCATGAATCACACAGTTCAACAAGTTCCTGTCATATGCGATACCATCTCAATAAAAGTTTTGAGATGTCTAGTTTTATTCATGTTAAATAAACCACATTGAACTCTGATGTCTGGCACAAATTAATGAGAGCAAAAATGTCTTTGTATCTTTCTATCAATTTTTCACTTCTATGAATGTTTTGATTTACGATGTTGGACCTTGTTAATTTTTAGGCTTAATTGGACCTTGTTAGTTTTTAGGCTTAAATATATTTTTTGTTTCCGAAATATAGTCATGTTTTGCTTTTGGTTGCTAAAAATTTTTTGCTCGACTTCTGGTCCTTGTAATATTCCTTTTTTTTGTTCTTATTATTTTGTTTTAATCATTCTAATATATCTATTTTTTGTTTTAATTTCTAATATTTTGTTCATTTTGAATTAGTCTTTTTGAAAAATATTTGATAGAGACTAAAAGCAAATGATCTACATATTATAGGAATATAACGAAAAAATAAATATATTAGAAGGACTAAAATAAAATAACAAGGACCAAACCAAAAGAGAAGTTTTGCATGTTATATTTCTCCTTAAAGGTATGCTTGATACGTTAGACAAAAAAAAAATAGCAAGGGAGCAAAATATGAAGAAGGATAAAACAGTTTAAATATCATTTGGTGTTCGGGAAAGAATGAGAAAAATTGTATAGTTGAAAATTATTTAGTTTAAACTATTGAGATCACATTCTCATCTCATTTTAGTATGAAAAGTATTCAAAATATAATAAAAAAACAAACTAAGGAAAATTAACTTTCATATTCCATCTTTAAACCCCTAGTTTAATCCAGTAATACATGTTGAACATTCCTATGGATTAAGCAAAGACAATGATGCAATGGTCACACTCTTGAACTAGATTTTCCACATTTTAACGAGTAACACTATCGAAACTTATCATGAGGTCCCTCTTTAATTTACCAACATCGTTATCAATTAAAAAGATTTATTCAATTGAAGCCTTAAATAGGCAACACTGTAACCAATTGCACCCATAAACTCAAAGTATCTAACAAAGAACATTTGATTATTAAGATCTCACCTTAATGAATTTTGTACCATCTTAAAACTTCTAAGACATGACTTAATAGATAACACAAGGAGAACAAAAGGTTTATTACTTATCTTAATCATTAAATGTTATGAGCTAAGCTCACACATCTAATACAACATCATTTGAATATTATATTTATATCATAAATCAATTATTTAATTATACATTTTTTTATTTGCAAACTAATTTTGTTTCAATAGTATTTTGTTCCTAACCAAGAGATGAAGTTTATACACTTACACATTAAAAAATGTGCATGAGTGCCTACATGTCTACATTTGTTTTCAGATGTACATGCATGAATGCATTCACTCAAAAAGTCAACACTCCCCATAAGGAAAGGAAATATAAACTAACTAATTAAAACAGACCTTTCAGCATTTGCAATGATAAAGGCCTCCAAAGCCCAATTTGGGTAGCACAACTTTATGAGGATCTTCATAAAGACAGTATCTCTTTTCTGGTTCGCAATGAGAGTCATAACAACTGGGAGAAGCACTGACCACTACAAGTGATAAGAAAAGACCCATAAAGAGAAAGTCAAATGTGCAGTTATTATCAACAATTTGAAAATTTTTATATATTTATATGATCCATACCAGCTGTGCTGGAGCAGGCTCAAAATAAATTGCTATTGCATAAGCCATGCCAGTTACACAGTACACAAGGCAGACCAAAACCACATAATTACTTGCGAAGCTTGACCTTGGGTTGCTAAAAAAATAGAACATGGACAGATAAACTACAGGTTTGATGATTGTATTGAAAAGATCAATTGTATCTTTGGCCAAAAAATGAGCCAGGCTGCTAATTCCAGATGCACTCTCCCTCCAGTATTGTAATTTATCCAGAGAAAATGATCTGAGAGCTGCAATCTTGCAAAGTAAAGCTGCAAATGTGCAACATGAATGAGGGAAGACACATATAAAGCTTAACTTAATGAAAATTTAGTGAAAAATAAATCAAAATTTTGTCTTCTTTCTAAGGAATAAGAACCAAAGCTTAATATAATTAAAATCATTCCAAATTTTATAGGAATCTAAAATTAGATGTTCAATTAACCCTAGAAAGAAAAGAGAGGTTCATTATTAGAAGAAGAAAAAGGAGAATCAAATTTAGTAGGGAGTTTTGAAACTTACAGACAGCAATAACAGTATAGGTATATCCGAGGGACCCAAATGTTTCATCATTTACTTTAGTAAGAGTTCCTAATATAGCACCAGCAACTAATAAAAGGAGGTAGTCAACTGCTTGTGATTGTCCTTCTCGTAGCGTCTGCTTACAAATCCTGAACAGAATGAAAATAGTTAATAATTAACCAACGTAATCCAAAAAGTATATAATTCATTGCAATACAAAAAGGATAAACAACTCAATTTGTTCAAAATATACCATGAAATTTAATTTTAAATAGATAGATTAACTAAAATTTCAAGTTTCATGCTAAACACTCCACATTATATCTCATACATATGTATGTTAAGATGCATAGGTAGTTACTTAACTCTAACTTCAATTTATTTCTTATTAGAAAAAGTTGATAAGCTTGATTAAAAGAAACTAGAAATCTAGCCTTGTTAGTTAGCTATCTCTAAGGGCAATTGTATCTATATTAAATCGAAAGATTTCATAATTCATACCGCCCAAGGTAATATCTATATTGTCGAGCTACACCCGGAGTTCTTCTATTAGATAAGTCCTTAGTCTTTAAGAAGGTTGCCTCTATATGATCTCGTTGCATCTGAACATTACTCTTCATATCCTCCCAAAACTCTCCAGCAAAGGATTGATCAGCAACTTCATCAGTGCCCTTTATTGGATCATTTATATTTGAGGAGGAGGAGGCAGCAATTTGATCAGCAAAATGAAGCATATCTGGTGGTACTGGGTAACTATTATGTAACATCCATCTGACAGGAAGTTGTTGATGGGTCACACTTCCATTTGGTTTCACTAAACCTTCCAAAATGTCAATGAAATGGTCTGGAGGATTCACACGATCAGGTACAGTGATTCCAATGCCAGCAAAGTATTCTTCTACTTTTTTAACAGGACCATGATATGCAGTAAGGCCACCTTTGGCTAGAAAGATTATATCATCAAACATTCTGAACAAAGTATAGCTGTAATACAACAAAATCAAAATAAGATATGAACTATATGTTGACATAGACATACTACTCAAAAGACAAATTTTATTTTCTAGAATGCGTTAATTCTAGCAGGTTGTTAGGTATATGTGTACTTGACCCAAAAAAAATTAGGCGGGTGAGATCTTACCTTGGTTGGTGAAGTACCATGCAGATATTTACCCCTTCAAGTGCTTCACGACGAAGTGCTTTAAGCAGTAAAGTGGAAGATGCACTGTCTAGGCCAGTTGTAGGCTCATCTAAGATTAATAATGAAGGTTCCATAACCATCTCCATCCCTACATTTACACGCTTTCGTTGCCCTCCAGATATACCTCGCTTCTCTACTGTCCCAACAAGGGAATCCCTCACTGCCTGGAGTCCTAAGGACTCAATTACTCTTTCAACAATCAGAACCTTATCTGGTTTTGGCATATCCGCAGATAGTCTCCAGTAATAAGAAACAACCATTTAAATGAAATTAACAAATAGAAGATGACAAAAAGAATATACAAAATCAAAAGAAAAATTAATGCACTTATTTTGTATGAGACATTTAGTGCATGGGTTCACTATAAAATCAGGAAGACAATTATGTAGTTGGTGCAATTGAACCAGTTCCTTTTATCCATCCTTTTCTATTTGTAAATATTTCATCTTTCAAAGATCTTCATAGTTCATTCTATAAAAGTTAGCACCTACATAAAAAAAGTAAGAAGTATTGAAATGCACGATTAGAAATCAATTCTAAATCTCTACTAGCTCCTTTTATTAGTGATAATTATTACTATGTATTCCAAGTTTTTAGAAAGATAAGTCCTAGCATAACAAGTAGAATAAGAAAACAAGATTGATGTTAACATGGGAGAGATGAACTAATTTAATGAATCCTTCATATTTAAATAAAAGGGTAAAATACATACACCCTCTGAACTCTAAAGTATGGCCCTCTATCAGCTTACCCTTTAAAATTGTTATCAACGAAACCGTGTAATTTGGTTTTGTGAAAAATGTTACTTTGTCAAACACTTGAAACCAAATTTCAAGAGTAAATTACATAAATCCATTTTGGACAAAATTATACAAATCAAATTTTTTGTTAGTTATTTTAAATGTTACATAAACCTCCTACACCTTCAATTTTTTTGGTGACTATTAACTATTAAGGTCTATGAAAGGAGAGCTAGAGGGAGAGCAACGGAGTAGCCTATGGATGTAAGGAGGGTAGAGTAGGAAATATGGAGCATATACATGGTCATGGAATGGAATGTACCAAAAATGTTGAGGTAAAAGTGAGGGAAGCAAGGGATTCAATTAGTGGGATGAACATATAGCTGAGAAAGGAGTAGTGGAAATGAGGAAGTATTTGGTGAGGAAAAGGTTGAGTGGAACATACCTTCAAAGTTTTGCATTATTTTTTTTTCCTTTAACCATATGAATAGTATGAAAAGAGTTGCATTGTTACTTAATAAGTTAATATAGATAAAACAGAGTTATATTTTTGGTACCTTATCATGAATCGTTAACAAAAATAATTAATTAAAAATAACCTTAAATAATATGAAGCAAATTGTCAAAAACAAATCATGCCAATTGTCAAAGATTAAAATAAACATTTGATTAGGAATGTATCATATATAACTGCTGAATATACAAAATAAACTGTCCTAATTATTAACCTTAGAATCAAATGCAATGAATTAGAGGTAATAGCAGACAAAGTTCACACATTTCAAGCATATGGAAAAAAAAAAAAAGACACATGGAGTAAGTTTTCCAAGGCAAATCAGATACCTGCATCTTGCACTGAAACGAAGATTTTCCTCCACTGTCAAGTTCCCATGCACAATATCATCTTGTGGCACAAAACCGATAATTTTCTGATAACAATGAATGGATTCAGGCTTTCCATTGATTAGAATTGAGCCTGTCATAGTGCATCCTCTTGCTTTCCCTGCCACGGCAGAAAGAAATGTAGTTTTGCCAGCTCCCGAGGGACCCATCACAGCAGAAACTCGACCCGGCATGAGTTTACCAGTCACACATCTCATTATATGTTTTCTTTTACCTTTCAAAGTAAGAGTTAAATCTTTAAAAGCTACCTCAATCACAGGCCTTGTTCGAACCTCACCTTCAGTAGCCATTGAAATAACTCCCGAGAAAGTCAAGTTCTTGTTTTTCTCTTGTTGAGCTTTCTCCTTCTCAATCTGGCCATAAGCATACCTTAAAATTTGGCTTTGTGTATGTAACTGTTTGCCCTTTGGCATCTGCTTTTTAATATTTTTATCTCCAATTTGTAGATTGAATCCTTCATTGCTATGTGGGTCATCCTCAAAGGAATTCAACATTTTAGTAAGGTTGGTAGGTCCCTTGTTTTGCGCTTTCGAAGCTGCAGATGACTGCTCAATGCTTGAAGAATTTGGAGGCATTGGTGGCAAAAATGTATCACCCATACCACGTTTAGCTTGGCTAGAAAGATCTGATTGCTTTACTGATTTTTTGCGAGAAAAGGTGCGAGATAATTGCTCTTGCAATCCCCCTCTGCCTTTCTTAGCAACATCTTTTGCTATTTTCCACCTTTCTCGAGCCTGTACAGTTTCTCTTACTTGTCTAGCAGCAGATTCCCTAGATTTAGCCTTTCTCCTTTCTCGAGTAACTAGAACTTGATCAGAACAATTATAAATGAAGATCAGGAGAGTACTCAATGCAACCTACAAGGGGAAATAATACCAAATATGATAAACTAGACATAGGGAGAAGAAATTCTTGCAAAATATTTGACAATTTTTCATGTTATTTCAGAGCATATGCAAAAAAAGAGCAAGTAAACTTTGGGACATTTTAATGTTGATCTAATGTTTATTTCTTCACACTGTGGGATAAGACAACATGGTTGGTCAAGGACAAGAGAGAACCACAAGCTCCAATAATGTGTATGTAAAATAAACCACAAAAGCTATGCGTTCAAAAGAAAGTTGAATGAAAGTTTTCCATACTGCATAACTAAAAAAGCAAAATGAAATAGAGGGGAAGCAAAGCATGACCTTATCCAATACCATATTAGATTCTACTTACAATAAGCAAAGCGCCATAAGCATGCATATTTTGTGTTGCTGTGTTTGGATTACAGGTACTCAACTTGGAGCATGCTGCAAAAATGAACAATATAGACTAAGGTTCTGATTTAGTGCCCTCCATTCTCAAATAAAATATAGCATGAAAATAAGACAAAAGTTAAATCCAATTACTGATAGATAATTCAGGATCTAGCCCACTTTATCATATCAACTTTGTTATAATGTATTCACCCCACTATGGAAAAAAGTTAAAATATGATATCTTCATTGTTTAGTTTGTAAATTTGATTTTTTCAGTCAACTGCACAAATGTAAAAATGTATAATTTTTTCTCCTTAAGATTTATAATGTGAAAGTATAATTCTTTCAAATAGAGGTGAACAATGTATCTAAATACAAGTCAATTATACGAGATATAAATTAAGTATAATTTATATCTCCTTCAGTTCTTGAGTATCGTATTGATTTCCTCCGTTGTGGCTATAATCTCCTTCAGTTCCACAAGTTGTGCGGTATGATCCAAAACCAACTTCTCGAGGAACTCCATCGAGGTCTCCAAGTTCTCCACCCATTTATGCATTTTTTGTTGTTTCCATTGTCACTGCCCACACTGGCTTTCTCTCGCAAAACGGCAAGTAGGATCAATTGATGGGTCCTTTAGAATCAAGAAAGGAAATAAGGAAGAAACAGAGATGAAAGAGAAGAAGATCAGAGAGAACAAATCTTTTGTTCTGCTCTGCCAAGGGAAAAACCCCTTTACAACTATTAAGAATATTTATTCTATTACTAAAAAATTAATTACCCTCTAACTATGACATCCAGTAAATATCTACACCAATCTATTACAATCTGTTAACAACAATCCTCTTAACTGCCCCCTGGTTTATTAACTCTTCTAAGTTCTAACTAACTATTCAACAGCCCTGACCCAACTTCCTTCTAAAATACACTTTTAATTTCAGGACTTCTGAGTCTCTAACAATAACAATCATTGATATGGACTTAAAAAGGTTCTTAATTTTGGCTTATTCTTAGAACATTTCCATTGAATTTTTTCTTGATCAATGAGTGAGAAGTGGAGGGAAGTTTTCATACTTGCTGAGAAAGACAAAGGAGAGCCTCCAAAGTGGTTGGATAAAAATAGTAACTCAAATCATAATTTTCTAAAGCATAATTTTATAAGAGCATAAATACATTAAAAACAAATTAAGGATACAACACAACAACAACCAAGCCTTTTCTCACTAGGTGAGGTTTGCTGCCACATGGAGAAACATTTATATAGAGAAACTATTAACCTTTAATTCCTTCTTAATTGTTTTGCCAAGCTTTTCTTGATCTCCTTTGACCCCTAGCAATTAGTCTATCCTCCATGTAATCTACACTCGTTACCAAGGCTTCTTCAAGTCTTCTCCATATATCCCAAAAACACTTACGCATAGCTTATACCATCTTTTCTACAGTAAGTGCTACCCCAATGTTCTCTCCAATGCATTTATTCCTAATCCTATATTATTTGGTTTATCCACTAAACCAACTGTTAAGATTAAAGGACAGAAATAAAAATTTGTGTATTTCTCATTCATTGGCTCAAAGAGTGTATGAATATATATAGATACAAGATAAGATAATAAAAAAGGAAATGATTAATCAAATCTAATCTAAATCTTAAAGATATAATCCTACGAGATAATGAAAGATAAAAAGTTTCCTACTTTCCTAGAAATAGGTTATCATATCTCCTAAATATCTATTATATCATATCTTATGATATCTCCTAAATCTCTATCATATTATATCTTAACACTTTCCCTCAAACTGGAGCATACAACTTAATGCTCCAAGCTTGGAACATAACTGAAGCATAAAAAAAATGAAAACAACTCCAAGGTAGAGGACTCTCCAATGCGTAGAATACGACACCAAAAACTAAATATTCTTCTTCAAACTTAGATGCTGCAAGGGAGTAGACTGAAACCCAAGACAAGTAATGCAAGGACATCAAAGACTTAGATATCAGCACAATAGGACTTGAAACAAGCAGAGGAAGAGCTGACGAGTCATAACTTCCAACATTCCCCCTCAAGCTAAAGCTTTCTACGCTTTTAGCTTGTTACAGTACATTATCCTTCAAACTGATTAGACGGTTGGGATAAATTGATATCCATGGCAACAATGGATGAGACTGGTAAGTAGTTGCTAAAAAAATGGTTCTTGACCAGATCGAACCCCAAGGAAAACAATTGAGTAATGATTGGGACAATGCCAGTGCAACTGGGACAAGGACAGGGCCAATTACAGGGATAAATATGGGGCCAGTGTAGGTAAGACACAGATAGGGCCAGTGTAATTGGGACAAAGACAAGGCCAGTGCATCTGGGATAAAGACTAACCAATGCATTTTGGACAAGGACAAGGCCAATGCAACTGGGACAAAGACGGGGCCAGTGCATCTGGGACAAGGACGGCTTAACTATCCAGAGCAGAAACAAAACAATGCTTAACCACTCATGACAGAAGCAAATAATCTCAAAGCTTAACCATCTTGTAAGACAGAAGCTAAACAACCAAACAATGCTGAAAAAAAAAATGGTTCTTGACCAAATTGAACTCCAAGGACAATAATTGAGTCAATGATTGGGACAATGCCAATCCAACTGGGACAATGATAGATGAGGCCAGTGCAGCTGAGACAAAGACGAACGAGGCTAGTGCATCTAGGACAAAGACGGGGCCAGTGCATCTTTGACAAGGATGAGGTTAGTGCATCTAGGACAAGGACGGGCCCAGTGCAACTGGGACAAGGACGGGGCCAGTGAAACTGGGACAAGGACGAGGCCAGTGCATATGGGACAAGGACGGGGCCAGTGCAACTGAAACAAAGACCGAACGAATGCATCTAGGACGGTGGCTAGTGGCGACGACCGACAGCAGCAAGTAGAAAAGTCATTGGAAAAACTGAAAAAGATTGCCGGAAGTAGAAGGGTCCACCGGGGACAGTGGGTCCCCGGTGAAGCAAGATTTTCGTGATACCTCAACCTGGCTCTGATACCATGTTAAGATTAAAGGACAGAACTGAAAATTTGTGTATTTCTCATTCATTGACTCAAAGAGTGTATGAATATATATAGATACAAGATAAGATAATAAAAAAGGAAAAGATTAATCAAATCTAATCTAAATCTTAAAGATATAATCCTACGAGATAATGAAAGATAAAAAGTTTCCTACTTTCCTAGAAATAGGTTATCATATCTCCTAAATATCTATTATATGATATCTTGTGATATCTCCTAAATCTCTATCATATTATATCTTAACACCAACACAACATTCTCATTTATGCTACATTGAATTTATTCTTTTGTTGGCTTTTTACTATCCAACATTCAATTCCACAAAACAACATAAGTCTTATAACACCCAATGCACTCATCCAATTCATCCACCCCACTTGAATCCTACAATTTACTTCTCCCTCTATTTTTTGTTTTGTATAATGGACTCGCAATTCTTAAACTGTGTGACTTGTGGTACGTTATGGTCTCCTATTTAATGATATAGTATGTTTGGAACTAATTTTGAAACACCGATTGACACTCTTTCTCCACAGAGTAAAATACGTGGAAGCTACTTCATATTACTTCTGGTGGATGTGGTTTTTCACATTGGCACTGGATTTCCAAACACACAAATAGTGATGGAATAAATTAACCAAATAAATTATACTTATGATATACACACACACACACACACACACAAAAAAAAAAAAAACCTTACGATTTTGGTGAGTAGAACCCATCCTGCAATAATATCTGAAAATGGGAAAAAGCTAATAAGTGTGAATGCTCAATAGTCAGTGCAAGGTTTGTTGTAATGAACATGAAAAGTAGTAGCATGTAATAATGGAGTTTTATTTAGAGGACATTATATTGCAAAAAAGGAAATTTAGATAATTTAAACATAAGCAAAATAAGGTATGGGATAAATCAATACCCACTATCACAAGAAACTTTGCGTGTTGTAGTCGGGCAGTAGGATCCTGGAGAACAAAAGATATCACTATTGTTCACCACACCAGACCAAATATCAGCACTGCCACAAGTATGATTTGTTTGTCCCTGAGGTATCTGATAACTATATCTGCAAATTCATTTTTTAGTGATGAAGCTCGGAAAACAATGGAGAAAAATTAACATCAAGAGTAGAACTTACGGGTCACATATTCCAGTCGCATTGTTCAATTTTGCAAGTGGACAGTAAGAACCTAGTGGGCAAGCTTCACGAAGAGAAAAATCAGAAAAGTTAAAAATAAGATAGTTGAGCAGCTGATTTTATCCCTTAAAGATAATTCATAATTCTAAATTTTAAACAAAATCAAAGTTGGTTTTTGCATGATATGGAAGTTAGCACCATGACTAACAAAATCAAACTTGAAGAAAAGAATATGCATGTCTGTGTATGCATTATACACTAATATTCTTCATCTAGCTAGATAATAAAAATTATTTACACATTAAATCATCTAGGGGTGCTATTTATAAAAATACTCACAACCATATACATCAACATGGAGTCATGGATGCTAAATATAATTCAGGTTTCATACTATAATCACGAAGACATACAATAGCTCTACTCTACTACAGGGTGGCTCAATCACGACCCTGATCCTTGTGATAAAATTTGCCCCATAGTTCATTCTAGCACAATACTAACATTTAGTATGTTTTGAAGAAACTCTAACTTGCATTCCTAAAACTAGTAATTCTGGATAAATTTTCTTTTTGACTGACTTGGCATATACGGAACCAGTCCTTTTTTGTATGCTTTGGTATCTATGAATTAGATTAACCCCAACCCCAAGTTCATGAAATTGCTTCTGATTCTGGTCTTTGTTGCATCTCACCTAGCACTTATGTGCCCATCTTTACATCTTCCTTTACATAAAACATTAGATCATTTACTCCAACCAAGTAATTTAAACAAGCTTGGAACCATCTTCATAGTTTATGATACAGTAAGATAAACAAGTTTGGAACCATTTTCATAATTTATGCTAGTTCAAACTTCAAAATCCCAAGATTGCAACAAATGTTATTTGTAATTTATTTCACTTTGATCTCAATTGTTGCCTTTTTCATTGACATAATTTTAAAGATATATTATGTTTTTGTTAACAAATATTATCCTCTCTACAACTTTGATTATTCTCCAGATCATTACCAGATAACCCTACATTTCTAGACATCAATCTTGTAAACAACTGGTTTAATTAATTAGATATATGTGTATCCTGCCTGATATAACGGAATTGTCTGGGGTATACATATTTCTTATCTTGTACATAGATATAATGAAGTGTCTATGTCAATTTCCTTGTATCTTTATATATACGCTTAAATATTTTTTTGGTCCTTGCAATTTAGTATTTTTTTGCTTTTCGTCCTTGCAAATTTTTTTGTTTTATTTCAGTCCTTGCAAATTATGTTTGTTTAGATAGCGTTTTTTAGATAACGTTTTTTTCACTGTTCAAAGCGCTATCTAAACCACTATAAGGACGAAAAACAAAATAAACATAATTTGCAAGGACTGAAACAAAAAAAAATAAAATTGCAAGGACGAAAAGCAAAAAAACACTAAATTGCAAGGACCAAAAAGATATTTAAACCTTATATATATTATGCATTCGAGCTGGAAAAAAATGACAGCCAATAAATAGCAGAGATCCATATACAGGAAGAGTATTTGATGGATGCTTCAACAACAAAAGATGGTTAATTAGCACAATTTCATCCTAAATTACCAATTAATGGTAAAATTTTAAGAGGTATCACATACTTACGTATCATGCAAGTCAATCCTTGAGGGCAGAAAAACCCTTCACAACAAGGCTGACAGTTACTGGTTCTAAAAGGAATGTCCTTTACGTCCTTTTTGAGGTCAACATTTTTGCCAGCACTACAACTCCATCCAGGTTCACAACCAGAAACCCACGAGGTCAAATTGCAATTCTTGTTAGGTTTTACATAATTGACGGATGATGCCCCTTGTTCTAAGAAACCGTGGAAGTAGTACCTTATTTCAGCCACAGTACATATTCTATCTCTGAAATCTCCTGTCAATCAAATCTCATTATATCTAGGCACTTGTATAAAAATAAACGACAAGAAAAGAACAAAGCAAATTTCAGTATACGCCAGAGAGTTCCTTATCCTATAAATTCAAATGGCTCAATTACAAAAGTATGTCTTTAGCACTGGATAGTGAATGACAATCATTATCAAGAAGTTTTGATGAAATGGCTAGTCAGTGGCACAATCTCATGCAACACACATTTATGAGAATTGTAGTTTCCTTGTATCATAAGGACTAAGGAGACAGAAAATGCTAAAAAGATCAATATGATAACCTTTAAAGTTTAAACACACAATGGATTCGTTTTTGTTTATGTGAGATTCAACTGAAAAATTGTACACATTTTTTGAGTTATAATCCTAATGGACAAAGTTATTCTTACATCTTTGTCATCTTCCAAGGACAACAAACAATCTACTAGAAATCCTCCAATCTCGAGTAATCATAATCTTGGTGTAAATGATATAATGTTACATATAAAATTATTCATAAGACTTCGCCTAAAAACTTGGGCTTTTAGGAGAGTTGGTTATTAGCAAAGTTTTAGAGCTTCCATGTCCAAGTGATAATGAGTTTGGTCCTTGTTGCCACCACTCTTCTAAATAAAACTTGAATTTCAACACAAGGTGGGGTAGACTTGAGCATTTTCCATGCTTCAAGCCCAATGCACTTTTGCATGAAGAAACACGCTAGATATAAAATCATTTGTAAGCCTTCCCTTAACAGTTTGAGCTTTTGAGAGAGTTGTCTTCAATATATACTACAAGGCGGACACGGGAGCTCATACCTTTTTTCTTAACACAAGAATCCACGAAATCCAACCTTCCTTTAAAATCAAATGCTTCCTCCCAATCTTTATTCCTGAAATGTCAACAGTACTGTCAACAAGGAAGCACAAACACTACAACACAACAATTGTGCTATCTTATGTTAATACTCCTAATATGCATATTACAAATTTATTTTTTTTACTTTTAGTTTTTAAATTGCTATAATAATAGGGTTAGGATACACAATATTTACAATTACCAATGCTATCTTTTGAAACATTAACATAGCATAGGTGCTCATGTTATAATATTTTTTTCCTACAGTTATCTCCTTCCGAAGCAATCCTGTTCGAAGCATGGTCAGACACTAAATATAGACATCTCTCATTGAACCGTTCAACAAGTTGTGGGGAACTAGTTCCTTATGAAGCAATCCTGTTCGAAGCATGGTCAGACACTAAATATAGGCATATCTCTTCCGGTGGGCATTCGAACATTGGTTCACCACATTATTATAAATCGATCTCTTCCGAAACAATCTTGTTTGAAACGTGGTCAGGCACTAAATGTAGGCATCTCTCTCCGTGGCGGGGATTTGAACACGTTGTAAGGAACTAGTAGTCCCTACCCCCATACTCACCCCGCCTCTCATGTTATAATTTGAACTCACCTCTTGGAGATTTATGTATGTATGTTTTTATGTTAATTAATCAAACATTAATTTCATTTGTTTGCATAGCATGCATGCTTGTGAGTTAAGTAAAGGAGTATACAGAAAACGACTGACTCACACATCCTTGATGCAGAAACCTAAACCTGCTTTAATGTCCTTGTTTAAGAGGGAAGCGAGGTTTTCAAGCTCCTTATAGATTTCTTCGGAGTAAAAGGAGGGTGCGAAATTGTTATCGGCGCATTGAATCCGCGACGCGAAGAAAGGGATCAACAAGAAAAGGAAAGGGAGCCAGGAAGCATGGTTCCTCATTTGCGTAATTCGGAGGAGGGTGAGGGCGAATCAAGCACGCTGTGGAGAAGAGCATGCCATGGAATTGGATCAGAGGGAAGGGCGATGAAGAGTTTGAGGGAGTGAAAGGAGGTTTCTTTCTTCATTGGTAATGGTAACGGTGGAGTTTGAGGGAAATGTGAAAGGACGTGGTTTTGGAATGAAGAAATGGCCGAGAGAAATGGGTGGCTAGATTCAAGCATGTACATTCTTTCCATTCCAAATTCCAAATACTCTCTCTCTCTCTGGTTTGAGCTTAAAAACACTTGCCCTGCGTTTTCAAATTTTCAGTCCATTTTAGTATTTCTTTAAAATATATATTTTGACATATATATTATATTTTAAACAAATAATATATTTTAGTCAAGTACTAGCAGTATTATTTTCTTAAAAATAATAATAATAGTATTATACATGTGAGTAATGAAGAATAAAAATTATGTTTTTAATTATTATTAATGAAAAATTAATGATTAATATTTCAATATATTCATAATTTATCACACAAATAAAGATGATATTAATAATTATTTTTTGTTGTTGATTATGAGTATTACTTACTTTATTCTAGGAAGTGAAATGTTCACTTTAAAACAATCAGATATAAATTTTTATTATTTACTTTATAATTTTTAAAAGATGATACCGTATTTTCTTTGATAAAAAAAAGCATTTAAGTGAATCTTCATGTTTTTTTAATTTTATAATTAAGTACATACAAAAAAAATACTAATCCCAGTTAAGTATGGTTTTAGTTTAAATTATTTTAAAAAGTAATTTATTTTATAATATTTTAAAAAGGTTTTATTTAAAAAAAACTACACTCACTTTTTTTGAAGCCTTCTTAAATGACACTTGCACCTCCTCTAACTTTTAAACAAACATTCATGTTTCATATGTATTTAATAAAGTCTCACACACCCTTTTCTTGATAATATAAGAGAGTTGAGTGTTTTTTAAAAATTAGAAAGAAAAATAAGTAACATTTAGAAAGACCTCAAGAAAAGAGAAATAAATATATTTTTTTTCTTAAAGAAATCTCAAATATAAGCTAAAATAGACATATAGATTCAAGGTAGATATTATTTATAAAATAGTATTTTTAAAGAATTGTCGGAAATGGGTCATAAAAGGAAAAGAATTAAGAGAAACATGTTAGAAATTTTATTTAGGTTAAAATATAATTTTAATCCTTTTATTTTTTTTTTATTAAAATTTATTTTAGTCCTTTATCTTTTAAAAATTCAATTTTAGTCTTTTATCTCTCAAATTCGGCTCAATATTGTCCTTCCAAAACAATTATTGTTTCGATTTTGAGACATAATTTTTAATTTTTTTTAGTAATTCAAAACATGAAATTTGTTTTATTATATTCACTTACATAAAAATTATGGAACCAAACTAATATTCAAACCAAAATGAGCTATAAATATGATAAAAATCATATAAAAAGTTAATCTTATGAGCAACTATGAAAATTCTAATATCATATTATTTTCTGATTATTTATGGGACTATTTTTTAAGTATATAACTATTTTAAGTAGTACCTGAGCTTTAATTTTAATTATATATTTAATATAAAAATGGATAAATGATAATAGAAAATTGGAAATTGAAAAATACAAGTGACTAAAGACAAAGTGCACATTTAATTTTCAGTCAAAATTGTTGTTACACGAATTCGAAGGCAAATCCAACAGACCAAAACAAAATAAATACAAAAGAAAAAATCATAATTCATGACAAACTTAAGTTTGACCTCACCAATATTTAACAAAACATACTCAAAGCATCCCAAAGTAAAAAATAATACCACTGCCACACAACCAAGCCTTAACTTTACCAAACACTAACCCTGAAAAAGAAACTTTACCAAACACTTCATCTCAAGTAATCAATTAATCACCGCGTTGTTTTGTGGAAACTGGAATCGCAACAATCCAAAATAATTAACTCAAATTCACTCTTGAAAACGAAATTCCAAAGGCAAAACAATTGATTCACCACCCTTCACAAATCACAATCCATACTGACCCAGTCAACGGTCAACACTCCGTAACGTCCAGGAAGGTCCTTAATGTTCCCTTTGATACAAAGCAGTGAAAGCACTCGTGTTCCTCGTACTTTCTGGTTTTTTTTTTTTTACGTGCAACACCCTCTCCTATTACTTTCTATTTCGAGTCAATTAAGGTAAAAAAGGGAAGTAAAAAAAAAAAAAAAAAGGTAACCAGCCACCACGTACAATGTGCAAAATTCGTGTCTTGTTCTACAATTTAATTTTACACTGTAACGTACAATGTGCAAACTGCAAAATCTGTGTCTCATTGACTTATTCTATCTACAATTTAACTTTACACTTGCAGTTTAACTAACTCTACGTGTATATGTGTGAAATCGCCAAAAGATAAAAGAGACAAGGCTGCGTGTAACGCCTTGACTTGACTAGCTCAATTATGCTTCTTGCCTATACAAGAACACAACAACATCAACAACAAGTAACAACGTTTCCTGGCTGTGTTTGTTTCTTTTCTTTTCTTCGACTCTCTTATTACTTAGTCTCGCAAACCCGGAAGACACGTTCACACTACACAGAGTTTTTTGGATCTTAAATAATGCTATAGAGATATCAAAATTGTACCAATTGAGGTTGTTTGCTTGATTTGGCTTCCAATTTGGTTGGTGAGCTGATCCTGCGAGCCGTGCAGAGACCTCTGTTGGAGTCTTTCTCTCCGTTCTCCTCTTTTTGGAAGCAATGGCTTAAGTGGGTCTTCTCTTCTCAGAATCTGGTATCAAAAACAAAAGAGGAAAAGGGAATTTGTGGTTTTGTTGAGCTTAGAGAAGCTGAAGCTTTTTGGATCATATTATATCTGTTTGAACTTGAGGTGAGTTTTAGACTCAAGATGTGTATTTTGGTTTTTCTTTATATACAAATAAGGCCTGCAATTGATCCCAAACGAAATGAGTTAAAAGGTATATAAAGGTTTCTATTTTCCTTGCATCCCCTCTTTTGAAGTTGGAGACACATGGCATTCTTAATTTTATTTTGCAAAACATGGTTTCTGTTGCCGATTCTGTGTCAAAATTGAAAATTTGACTTGCCTGATTAACACCACCCCCGCTCCCCCCCCACAAAAAAAAGGAAAAGAAAAAGAAGAAGAAAAGAAAATTGACTTGCTAGAATAGGATTGGTTCTCTGAATCATGTAGGCTAAACCTAGTTAGCAAAATTTCTGATGGGGTTATCTGAAATTAGAGTTGTTGGGAGGGGTGAGGCTCCAAATGGGTTTTTCCTTTCTGAATTGGTGAACAATTAGGAAAGCAAGTGCATGTTTGGAAACTCGTTGAGAAGTACAAAGTCATTTATGGGATGTGGAAGCTATAAATAATTATTAGCTTCTCAATAAACATGAAAAACCACATCTGGGATGTGAAATCAAACACGCTAGAACATCATGTATGACCTTCAATTTAGATGCCATGTTACTTTTCAATGACTATGTTTCTTAATTTGTGAAAATGCAGTCTAGTTCAAGTCAGGTTGCAATGAAGTGTTTTCCATTCTACTTTGGAGAGAAGAAGGATGGTCCTAAGATCTTGCAGTCAATATCGGGTCGGTCCAACAGTTCTACTTATGTTGAGGGTGAGATGAGAAGATCTGGTTCTGAATTGAACTCTATGGATGCCTCAGACAACAGCACAGACTCCCTCAGGAGAAGTGCATTTCCCAGTTTGTCCCAAAGACCCAGCAACCTCAGAGTATTTACTGTATCTGAACTGAAAACAGCTACAAAGAGTTTTAGTCGCTCTGTCATGCTTGGAGAAGGTGGGTTCGGGTGTGTCTACAAAGGGTTTATCAAGAGTGTGAGTGTAGATGATCCTACCACAAAAATTGAAGTTGCAGTTAAACAACTTGGCAGAAGAGGAATTCAGGCAAGGTTTTGCCTTCTATGTTTTCCTCTTAAGAAGCATTTTCAATTGTTGATTCATTGCTAAAGATAGCTTAGAACCAATCATTTATTTTCTAATGAATTTTTCCGTTCTATGCGTTATACAAATTTAGTTGTGCAATGTTAGGAAGATTCTTAGTCAAATAATAAGGCCTAGTCATGCGTGTGTAGTTATTGGGTTCCATTTTGTACTTTATGTGTTTAAATATCATGATGCATACCTTATGTTTTTAAATATCATAATGCAAGTTGTGATAAGCATAATGTTGTAAAGCTTGATAATTAATTGTCACATAAGTTGCTTAGTTTAGAAGTTATATTAATGAGTATTTATCTTCCTATACTTCAAGTTTTTACTGTATTTACAAACCATACTATAGCCTCTAAAGACTTTTGATGTAAAGTAAGGTTCTCTGATTGCTTTTTGTGTACTTTTTACTCTACATTACAATGTGTGCTGCTTTTGGATTACAGGGGCATAAGGAATGGGTAACAGAAGTGAATGTTCTGGGTATTGTGGAGCATCCCAATCTGGTGAAACTAGTGGGATACTGTGCTGATGATGATGAAAGAGGAATCCAGCGGCTTCTGATTTATGAATATATGCCCAACAGAAGTGTGGAACACCATTTATCACCACGATCAGCAACTCCTCTCCCATGGACTAGGAGATTGAAAATAGCACAAGATGCGGCTCGTGGCTTAACATACCTGCATGAGGAAATGGATTTTCAGGTATAGACATACTGTATAGCAACTTTCCTACTCAATTAGTTAATGCCTTGTGTAGAAAGTAGAAACTTGTTTTGATCCCATTTAGACAATCCAAAAGATAAAAAAGAAAGGAAGCTAGGAGGAGCTAAATTGGACTTCTTTTGAAACTACTTTATTTGCTATTTGAATATGTTGTGCAGCTTGTTATTGCTGTGCTAACTATTATGTGTTGGGTTTTAGATAATTTTCAGAGATTTCAAATCTTCAAATATCCTTCTGGATGAGCAGTGGAATGCAAAGCTGTCAGACTTCGGGCTAGCTAGATTGGGACCATCTGATGGGTTGACTCATGTCTCAACAGCGGTATGGCCATGTTTATTGATCTCAGATTTCATATATTAATCCACTGTTCACATATGCAGAGATGAAATAAGAAAGAGAGGAATTTTGTATGTAAGAATAGAGACCTGAGTCTAAAGGCATCAGTAAAGCCTGTTAACGATTTTATGGGGCTGAGAGTAAAAATGGTCATGTGAAATATGTCATCATATGAATCATGATTTAGGCCTTGTTTGGATAAGTTTCTTCGCAAGTGATAAAAAAAAATGAAATAAACTTCTTCTATAAGTTAAAATTAGCTTTTTGGAGAAACTAAAATCATTTAGCTTCTCCTTAGTTCTGGAAATCATATGGCCTCTCTTGTTGCCTTTTGGCCAAAATCTTTTTATGTTAAAATATAAATTCATTTCTTGTGCCAATGAATAATTCTAGATCCTTCAATAATATCTTACAACTGTAGGAGAATCATTAAGATATTATATGAGGATATAACATTACTCATAAATAATTACTCTATTTTCTGTTGACTATTGTCTTTTTAACATAGTCATGTTGATGGATAAAATTACCCTTTTATAGTTAAAAGCATACATGATACATCATACTATCCAAACACAGTAACCAGCTATTTATTGCTGGAATCTAGCGAATCAACACACAACTTATGTTCATATGGCTGGTATATTCATCAGGTTGTAGGAACAATGGGTTATGCAGCTCCTGAATATGTTCAAACTGGACGTCTCACATCAAAGAGTGATGTATGGAGCTATGGTGTCTTCCTTTATGAACTCATCACTGGCAGGCGTCCTATTGATCGAAATCGCCCCAAGGGTGAGCAGAAGCTGTTGGAATGGGTAAGGCCATACCTTTCAGATGGGAGGAAATTTCAACTAATATTGGATCCAAGACTTGAGAGAAAACACCTCTTGAAGTCAGCACAAAAACTTGCTATAATAGCTAACAGATGCTTGGTCAGAAACCCAAAGAATCGCCCAAAGATGAGTGAAGTGTTGGAAATGGTGACAAGGGTTTTGGAGTCTTCAGTGAGTACTAATCCACAGCCACCCTTGAAGAGTGTAGCCTCAGCAGAGGATTCTCAGGGTACTGAAACAAAGAACAAGAAAATGACCATGGATGAAAAACCAGATTGTAATTGGTTAAGGATGTGGAGGCCAAAGCTTTTCAGAGCATGTAGATTGTTGAAGCTTTAAACTGGTCAAGGCTATATGAATTGGAGGCAAAGTTTCTTTATGACAAGAATCATATATTATTGCTATACTTGGAAACCACAAAGAGCAACACATGTTAATGCTGTTGTTGTCACACAAAAGAAATGTCAAACCTCTTCATCTCCCCTAACAAAGTGTATAAACTGGTTGTGCTACTTAGGGGTGCTTCTAGCTTATCAAGCTATTTAATGAAAATTTTAGGGATGCTATATTCAAGTAGGTAAGAGGAATGAATTGTGTATTTCAAGGTAGAGGCTATGATATGCTAGCTATGTTGATGAGCCTAATGCATCTAGCTGCTCCAGATTCTAGAGAAGCCACCGTACAGAAAAGTGAAAATTAATCACCTTAATGGATGTAAAATACTTCATTTGTAAATTCTATATCTTATATGCACATTTTTTTTTTTGATAAATATACATGTTGCAATTTTATTCCTTACATCTATAGTTCCCTATAATTTTGCGAGGTCTTGCATCAAATGCACAGTTGTTATGTTTTCAAACTAGTGCTAAAGTAGAAACAAAAAAAATGTGATATTGCTCAAAGACTCGTACTATAAACTCCACAAAATTTGTTTGTGTTTGTTAGTGATCTTGTAGGTCAATAGTCTAAATTTTTCTTACTGGAGTGCAATGTTATGGAGAGTTCGATTCTCTACTAAATTATTTATTCTCTTAAATTTTGAAAGCATGATTTACTCAAGTAGTTTTTTAATTGAAAAATGAACATTAAATCTTACTTCTACAGAAACAAATGTATTGAAGGATATTACACTTTTGTTGATATACGTTTTTTTTTTATATATATTTTTGGTATAGACTACCCAAGGTTAAGAGAAGTTTCTTAGGTTAAAAGCAAAATAATACGATTTCAATCTTATATATATAATTAAGCGTTTGTATCAAAATATCATAACATCCGCAGCTTGGTTAAATTCAACATATGAATTCCAGTTCAACTCCCTGCTGCGGAATACTTTTTAAATTATCCTATTTTATTATTTTTGAAAAATGATCTAATGAAACTGTCCGGAGATTTCACATTTTCGCAGGGAAAAAAAAAATACGAATATGAACAAATTTGAAAAAAAAAAATTGTTAGGTTAACCATGGGATTCAAATTTGTCTCTGCATTAGTTTAAAACTGAATTTTTTTCTAACGCTAACCATGAGTTGCAATATTAAAAAAAAAAAAAGTATTGAATCATTTCAATGAGTTAAATTAATATGATCTTGAGGTCTTTATATATACCAACTAAGGTTGGCGTGAGTGGTTAAAGCCTCTCGCCCCTTAACCAAGGTCTCAGGTTCGAGCTTTGGGTATGAAAAAAATCTCAACTGGAAGAGATGTCACCTAGGGGAACCCAATCTGAGCTATATCAGTTCTAACTACATTGGCAATACACTGAGGAGCAAACTCAAAAATCTGGACAGCATTTAAAACCATAATTGCTTCCATAGCCAACATATCTGTGACCTGATTCGCTTCACGGAAGATATGATTCTTCAAGCCTCTCAACGCAGCAGCACTTTCATATATTCCATAGCCAAATGACGGGCCTTTTGAATAACATCCTGAGCACACAGGTGAGAACATCCCTAATCGAATGGCCTAGCTTTGCTTCTTCCTCTTTCTCTGCTTCGATTTACCAAAAGGGGTGAGGTCGACCTTCTTTCGATGGTACCTTTTATGTGCATCTACCATACTTCATCATAGTGCTTCAAACTTATTGCATTTGCAAAAAAGTAAGATTAAATTATTAGACTAAAGAGAAAGTTAACCAAGAGATGGAAGACAAATGCAGAGAATATATGTATCTTATACCACTCACATAAAAATAAATAGAAGAATATTTGATACGAGAAAAATTGCACAAACTATGATTCTATTCTTCTTTAATTATTTATAATATTTGCCCATGATTATACTTTTATTAAAGGAAAATAATTATATCACATTTTATTAGGAGGAATCAAATCTAATGCTAATCAAATTTGACGCGTCCAAGGTAGGATTATTGACTTTGATCAACTATAGGATGTGTAGTTCGAAGTACACTTCATGTGGATAGAGATATGAGATATCTTGATGGTGGTGCAACTCTCCAACACGACTGAGATACCATGAACAAGAGGTGAGAATAGACACTTAAATGCCCAAATTAGTAATGATGTCACCAAAGTGATGATGTGTAATAAATACTTACCTAGTATATAATGATGTTACTTGTATTTATAGGAGTTTGAAATAGGTTTGGATTCCATGACATAGGGCCCAAGGCCTTTAAGAGGTAATATTACCCGTTTTAGTGTAGTGACAATATAATTTTACACTAGAGCGATGGTATTTTAGGATTTTTGAATTTGAGTGATATTAACTTCAGTCAACACTTATTATAACTAGATTTTGACCCGTGCGTTGCACGGGTAAAGAGGATGTTTAAGAATTTTTTCTTATATTTTATATTGTATGTAACGTAAATTGTTATATTTTTCTCTTCATACTTTCATAAAAAATATTTATCCCCATTTGTTACATGTTTTTTCATACTTTCCATGTTTGTAAAATAAAACATTCAATAAATTATTTAAATCAGGAAAGAGATAATCATAAAAAAACATTTAAATTAAAATTATTATAATAAAAATATATAATTTTACCATAATAATTTAGATATTAATGTGATTTCAGGTAAATTGTTGATCCTATAAATTAAGTGGAAGTTTCTACTTGTTTTTATATAAAAAAAATATTCATCATTATGTGTTATATTTTATATATAATTTTTATTTTAATATATTGACATATACATATCAATGTTTAAAAGAAAATTAAAATTTGTCCAGGTAGAAGAAAATTATGAATAATTTATTTAAATTAGAAGATAATAAATAAACAAATAATTATTTACTTAAAAAATCATTTTAGACACTAATTTTGTGGGGAGAAAATAGTAATAATGTTGATTTAATTTGATTTTTGTTAAGTAATTAAATATATATTAATTATGCAAAAGAAATTTTAACTTTGATTGGACAAAAATCTTTAATAAAATGTTGATCCCCGTGAATTTAGTGTAAATTTTTTTACTTATTTTATATTTTATATGGTAAGCTAAGTCCAAATTTTTCTTGATACTTTCGTGAAAAATATTCATCCCCATTTTTTATATTTTTCTCATACTTTCTAGGCTTAAATATGTTTTTGGTCCCTCAAATGTGGGTCATTTTTTTTAGTCCTCCAAATTTAAAGTTGCTTTTTTTAGTCCCTAAAATTCACATAATGTTCTTTTTAGTCTCTATCCACAATGTGAGTTAAACGGGAAATAAGATATTCACAATTTGTGATAACTTTTGACCATCAGAATTTGATTTTCTATTTTATATTTTAAAGTACGATTTTTTGGTAGTTAAAAACTGTCAGAATCAAGTCAATAAAAAATTAAAAACCCATTAACTGCTTTAAAAATTACTTTAATTTTTTTATTGACTTGATTATGATGGTTTTAAATCGCCAGAAAATTGTACTTTAAAATTTAAAATAGAAAATCAATTTCTGTCAGTCAAAAGTCATTATAAATTACGAATCTTTTATTCCTCGTTTGACTCACATTGTGTAAAGCATTATGCGAATTCTGGAGACTAAGAAAAGCAACTTTAAATTTGGAGGACTAAAAAAATGACCTACATTTGAGAGTCTAAAAACATATTTAAGCCTACTTTCAATGTTTGTAAAATAAAACATTCAAAAAGTTATTTAAATAACGAAAGAGACAGCCATAAAAAAATACATTCAAATTAAAATTATTATAAAAAATATAATTGCACCATAATAATGTAAATATTAATGTGACTTCAGGAAAATTGTTCATCCCTGTGAATTAAGTACAATTTTTTACTTGCTTTTATAAGAAAAAAAAATATTCATCCCTATGTATTATATTTTATATATCATTTTTATTTTAATATATTGGCATATACATGTCAACGTATAAAAGAAATTTAAAATTTTTCTAAATAGAAGAAAATCTTGAATAATTTATATAAGTGGGAAGATAATAAATAAAAAATGAATAGTTATTTGCTTAAAAATTAATTTTAGATACTAATTTTTCATGGAGAAAATAATAGTGATTATATTGATTTAATTTGATTTTTTTTATATAATTAAATATATGTTAATTGTGTAAAAGAAATTTTAATTATAATTGGACAAAAATCTTTAGTAAAAAATTTTATTCTCGTGAATTCATAGTAAATTTTTCTATTTATTTTTATAAAAAAAATGTTCATCTCCGTGTGTTATATTTTTTATATCTAATCTAGTAAGTCTAAATTTCTCTTCATATTTTCATGAAAAATATTCATCCCATTTTTAATATTTTTTTCATATTTTCTATTTTCATAAACTAAAACATTGAATGAATTATTTAAGTTAAGAGACATCCATAAAAAAACATTTAAATTTAAATTATTATAATAAAATAATATAATTTAACTACAATCATTTAAATATTAATATGATTTCAGGTAAATTATTCATTCCCGTGAATTAAGTGTAAATTTTCTACTTGTTTTATTAAAAAAAACAAATTCATCCAATGTATTAAACTTTATATATAAATACAAATAACTTTTATTTTAATATTTTGGCATATACATATCATTGTATAAAAGAAATAAAAATTTGTCTAGGTATATTTTAGTAACAAAGTTTATCCCTGTGAATTTAGAGTAAATTTTCCTACTTTTTTATATAAAATGTTCATCCCCGAGTGTTATATTATATATCTCTAATCTGGTAAGCTAAGTCTAAATGTCTATTCATACTTTCAAATAAAATATTCATCCCTGTTTTTTTTTTATATTTTTTCATATTTTTTATGTTCGTAAAATAAAACATTCAATGAATTATTTTAGTAAGGAAAGAGAAAGCCATCAAAAATACATTTAAATTAAAATTATTATAATAAAACAATATAATTTTACCATAATAATTTTGATATTAATGTGATTTCAGATAAATTGTTCACCCCTACGAATTAAGTGAAAATTTTTACTTGCTTTTATATAAAAAAAATATTCATTCATATGTGTTATATTATATATATAAATGTTATTTTAATATACCGGCATATCCATATCAATATAAAAAAGAAAATTAAATTTTTATAGGTAGAAGAAAATCATGAATAATTTATATAAGTGAGAAGATAACAAATAAAAATAAATAATTATTTGTTAAAAATTAATTTTAGAAACTAATTTTGTGTGGAGAAAATAATAGTGATTATTTTTATTTAATTTTTTTTTGTTATGTACTGAAATATATATTAATTAAGTAAAAGAAATTTTAATTTTGATTGGACAAAAATATTTAGTACAAAAGTTTATTCCTACTTATTTTTATAAAAAAATGTTCATCCCGAGTGTTATATTTTGTATATCTAATCCTATAAGTTAAGTCTAAATTTCTCTTCATATTTTTATGAAAATATTCATACCCATTTTTTATATTTTTTTATTTTTCTATTTTTGTAAAATAAAACTTTGAATAAATTGTTTAAGTTAAGAAAAGAGACAACAATAAAAAATACATTTAAATTAAAATTATTATAATAAAATAATATAATTTTGCCATAATAATTTTGATATTGATGTGATTTTTGGTAAATTGTTCATCTCTATAATTTAAGTGTAAAATTTCTACATGCTTTTATAAAATAAATAAAAAAAACAAATTCATTCCTATGTTTTAAATTTTATATATAAATTTTATTTTAACATGTTGGCATATACATATTAATGTATAAAAGAAAATTAAAATTTGTTCAGGTAGGAGAAAATCTTGAATAATTTATTAAATTGAGAAGATAATAAATAAAAAACAAATAATTATTCACTTAAAAATTAATTTTAAACACTAATTTTACATGAAGAAAATAATAGTGATTATGTTGATTTAATTTGGTTTTTGTTATGTAATTAAATATATTTTAATTATGTAAAAGAGATTTTAATTTTGATTGGACAAAAATATTTAGTAAAAAAGTTTGTCCCCATGAATTAGGTGTAAATTTTCCAACTTATTTTTATAAAAAAAATGTTCATCTTGGTATGTTATATTTTATATATCTAATCTAGTAAGTTTTTTTAAAAAAATTATTCCCTTTTTTTATATTTTTTCATACTTTTTGTATTTGTAAAATAAAATATTCAATAAATTATTTTAGTCAGGAAAGAGATAATCATAAAAAATATATTTAAATTAAAATTATTATAATAAATAATATAATTTCATCATAATAATTTAGTTATTAGTGTGATTTTAAGTAAATTGTTTATTACCATGAATTAATTGAAAATTTTTACTTACTTTTATATAAAAAAAATTCATCCCTATGTTTTATATTTTATATATAAATTTTCTTTTAATATATTGATATATACATATCAATGTATAAAATAAAATTAAAATTTTTTCAGGTAGAAAAAAATCATGAATAATTTATATAGTGAGAAGATAATAAATAAAAATGAATAATTATTTGCATTAAACTTAATTTTAAACAATAATTTTGTGTGGAGAAAATAATAGTAATCATATAGATTTAATTTGTTTTTTTATGTAATTAAATTTATATTAATTATTTAAAAGAAATTTTAATTTTAATTGGACAAAAATCTTTAGTAAAAAAGTTTACTCCCATGAATTCAAAGTAATTTTTTCTACATTTTTTATAAAAAATATACATTCTCGTTTGTTATATTTTATATATCTAATCCGGTAAGTTAAGTCTAAATTTCTCTTCATATTTTCATAAAAATTATTCATCTCCATTTTGAATATTTTTTCATACTTTCTATGTTTGTAAAAGAAAACATTCAATATATTATGAAATAGTTAAATTATTATTAATATATTTGTTATCTTTATTATCTTTATTATATTTAATATTTAATCTTTCATTTTATAAATAAATAGTTAAATTATTATGAATATATTAAAAAATATCATTATTATATTTATTATATAAAATTTTTATTCTTTAATTTCATTGATAAAATACATTAAATTGTTGCCTCAAATTTATTTTTTTAAATAGTCATATCCAATTATGTTGTAACTATTAAAATTTCCCATTTTTTATGTGATATAATTTAATAAAGTAATCTGGATCAATATAATTCTTTTAAATAATTTGTTTTTTATATTTGTTTTATAGACATTTTCTGACAATTCGTTTTTTATTTTTGAAATTTGTGAATGCAATAAATTATTTGAAATTATCATTAGAAGACTTAACATGTTACTTTTATAAAATCTTTAAATTAGTGTTAATATATTTAAAAAGCACATATTTAATTTTTAATGTTTAATTTTATAAATAATTAATCGTTAAATTAATGTAGGAGATAAATTTGTTTCCATTTACTATTTTTTGAATTTTAATTTTGACGATACTTTAAAATAATTTTGATTATTAATAGTAATTTCTTCATTTATGTATATTCGTTACATATTTTTTAATTTTATAAATAAAGCACCTAATTTTATTCTATTTTAATTAAGTTAAGTGAATTAAATAAATTAATTTTGTTAATTTAATTATTTAGTATTTTAATCATGCATATTTAATATTTTATAAATATTTAAAAATAATAATTAACAACCACATTACATAATATGAATATGACTATTTCAAACACACATAAACTAAAAATTTTGCCCGCAAATATATTCAATAAAATAAATTTTAAATTACTGTCTTTCAATTGGTAATTGTTCAATGAGTAACATAGCAAAACAATTATCACCACCAAAAAATAATCCCAAAAGATCCATAATCAAGGCAACAAAATATTCTTGTCTAGAAATTTGCCATTTACAATCTTCCAATTATAAACAATGATGTTTTTTTTTTCTTCCCACAAATGAGAAATCTCTACTTGCAGAACATTGTTGTTAGGATCTATAGTATACGTCAACCCGTGCTTCAATTTGTCGCCGTAAAAGTCCAAAAATGATTCCCCATCATTGTAACGTCCTAAGAAAAAGAAAAGCATTAGAACCATTTAACAAAAACCTTCATTAGTACTGGAAAAAAAATACGAAATACCTTCTATAGGTTTAAGATTGAAGCAAATGATGTAAACAATTTGTTCTTAAACATAGATTAAAATATATTTAGATGATCCATACAAACAACATATCGGTATACAGGCAGGAGGACATTTTACTATCTTCTTCTTGAAGAGCAAAACCTAGTTTAGATCAAGGTAACCCACGTTTAAATAGAAGAGGAAATCACTTTCAAATTATTTCAAATTTCAATTTTTAAAGAAACATGAATACTTTTTAATGTAATCCACTGATTTTGCTTATCAACGTGATATTACACAAAATTAAATTATTTTATTGTTTTAATATAATTACAAATTGACATACAAAATAAAATTACACAAATGCTCATATTTTGGGCTATAAAAACATTCCTTTTTCATATCCCAATTCTACTACTTTAATATAAAAATATAAAGATATTTCACTATTATATACCATATATATAATATATAATTATCATATAATATATAATTATCGTGTATCTGTAGTAAAAAAAAATTATCGTGTATCTTTATATATAATACATCTTTATATATATAAAAGTAGTAGTCATGGATATTTATGTAATTTTATTTTTTTCGCTCATTTTAAGGATAAAAGAATATTTCTATTAGTCATTTTTTCCGCTTATAATTTTAAGGCTAAAAGAAAAATTTTAACTTTCTCGCTCAAAGTTTAATAAGCAATTATTTTTAATATTCAAATCACGTTTCCAATCAAATATAGATATTATCATATCATATATATAAAATTTTGGCATTTCTATATTTTTTATTTTATTTTTATAGAAAAGATTATTTATAATATATATAAAGTTATAATATATGTGTGTGTATATATATATATATTCATGATTTTTTATATTATATTATTATATATTATTACTTATTCATTCGCGATATAATTTAATGAGAAACTTATGACCATAATATAATTAAATGATTAAAAATGATGTATTTATAAAATGGGTGTAACTAAAATATTTTAATATAATAAGTCTAATATAAAGATTTTGACATAAACACTAATATAATTTAAATATATAATTAAATTAACAAAAATAAGTATAAAATAACATATTAATTTAGGACTACCATATAATTAAATGAAAAATATAATTAAATTAAAAAAATAATAATAGAAATAAATTATTATCATAATTATTTTGGAGATTAATATAGAGATTGATTGGGAGAATTAACTTTATTCTATTATTAATTATTAATTATTAATTTCTTAAATTTTATTATTAATTTTATTACTATAAATATAAACATATATAGCGATGTTTAATTTTGACCGAATATATGGGAGTTTAATTTTGACAAAATATGTAAAGATATAATTAAAAGATAAAGTGTCACAATTTTTTGACATTTATAATTTATAATATTTTATTACTATAAATATAAACATATATAAGGGAGTTTAATTTTGACAGAATATATAAAGATGTTATAAAGTTATAAATAATTACTGATTTATTAAATGTAAATATAAAATTATAAATAATTGAATGAGAATTAATACCTCCATATCAATTACTGATTTAAAAATATATTAACTTTTAAACACGGGATTTAAAAAGATTGCTAACAGGAGAATTATATATATATATATATATATATATATATATATATATATATATATATATATATAAGAAATCAAATAAGTTTTTATATATTGATATTTGATACATATTTTTAAAAAGATAAAATTTAAATATTTACAATTAAATTTGGGAAGATGGCTCCAGTAGTGTATGGGACCACAATATATTATTGCATTAATTTATCAATACGTGACCACAATATTTACTTTTAAATACTTTTACTTTTAAATACAATTGATACATATTTTCCTTAATTTATCAATTTAATATAGAAGGAGCGTATAAGTAGTGGTAATACTCATTTTATGAGACATTCTTCCAAAAATCAATCATAAATGAGAAAATAAGGAAATAAATCAAGTATATATAATTTGATAAATAATTAAGCAATATCTATATAAAAAAAAAAAAGTTTTCTTGATTTTACTCATATCCTATGCATCTCTTTTGTTCATTGCCTATATATATATTGGCTTAGTTTTGGGGTTTTAAAACTGTTTTGGCCATCACATTCTGATCTCCTTCAAGGTACAATATAATTCGTGTCATATTTCTCTATTTCACTACTATTTATACACTTTTCTTCTCCTTCATTTTTGATTTTTTTTGTTTTAATTTTTTTACTTTTTCCTCATTAGATTGTCGGCTTTTTTCCCCTTTAAACACCAAGATGAATGCGGAGTATAATGCAATTGATTTATCATCTGACTCTGATTTTTCCTCATTAGGGTTTTGGCTTTTTTTGTTAGCGCCAAGATGAATGTGGAGCAGAATGTGATTAATTTATCATCCGACTCTGAAGAAGACGTTAATATAAACGTAAAACTTTGAAGATAACATCTGACCACTAATTTAATGTAATGCAAGATTTGTGATTAGCCAACAAAAAGTTGGATATGGTTGGTTATTAGCTTCCTTTACTAAATTCCTATATTTGTTGTATACTAATTTTTTATTGAAGGAAATTTTGTAATTGATTTTATTTTTTAGTGCGCTCATGTTCTCATATTGTTTTATTACTAAATTATGAATGAAAAAAATTAAGAATTGATGCTATCATGTTCTACTTTGTATTGAAATGATTCATGTGCTTTTGGTCTTTTGGTATTATTGTAACAATTCTATTTATTATCTCAAAAATAATAAATTTATATATAATAATTAAATTGGAAGCGAAACCTATAAAGAATGTGTTCTAACTTTGGCAAAAATAAAATTAAAAATATTATTGTTACAATCAAATATAAAAATAAAAACAAAAAAAATTAAATACAAACTAATTTAAAAATATATGCTTTTAGATATTAAAATACATTCAAATTAATTATAAAAAATTTAAATAAAAAGTCTGCATACCGAAACCAAAATATAAATAAACAACTAGACTATATTATGTGTTATTTTAATTTTAAATGTATTTTTTATGATTATCTCTTTCTTGACTAAAATAATTTATCGAATGTTTTATTTTATGAATATAGAAAGTATGAAAAAATATAACAAATGAGAATGAATGTTTTTTATGAAAGTATCAAAAGTAATTTAGACTTCACATACCATATATATAAAATATAGCACGTGGAGATCAACATTTTTTATAAAAACAAGTTGGAAAATGGAGATGAACATTTTTTTTTAAAAAAAGTAGGAAAACTTACAATAAATTCACGGGATAAACTTTTTTACTAAATATTTTTCTCCAATCAAAATTAATTTTTTTTACATAATTAATATATATTTAATTACATAACAAAAATTTTATATGCCAATATATTAAAATTTTAATTTTCTTTTGTACATTGATATGTATATGCCAATATATTAAAATAAAAATTATATATAAAATAAAACACAGACTGATGAATATAATTTTTTTATAAAAGCAAGTAGAAAATTTTTGCTTAATTCGTGGGAATGAACAATTTACCTGAAATCAATTAATATATAAATTATCATGTTAATTTGAATGTATTTGTTATGATTGTCTCTTTCCTGATTTAAATAATATATTGAATATTTTATTTTACGAACATAGAAAGTATGAAAAAAAAATATAACAAATGGGGATGATTTTTCATGAAAGTATAAAAAGAAATTTAAACTTAACTTACCATATACAATATAACATGCGGGGAAAAACAAGTAAAAAAATTTACATTAAATTCAAGAGGATAAACTTTTTTACTAAAGGTTTTTATCCAATCAAAGTTAAATTTTCTTTTACATAATTAATATATTTAATTAGATAACAAAGATAAAATTAAATCTACATAATCACTATTATTTCTCCATGTAAAATTAGTGTCTAGAATTAATTTTGAAGCAAATAATTATTCATTTTTATTTATTTAAGATTTTCTTCTACTTGGACAAATTTTAATTTTCTTTTATACATTGATATGTTTATGCCAATATATTAAAATGAAAATCATATATAAAATATAACACATAGGGATGGATATTTTTTTTCTTATAAAAGCAAGTAGAAATTTCAACTTAATTCATGGGAATAAATAATTTACATGAAGTCACATTAATATTTAAATTATTATGGTGAAATTATATTTTTTATTATAATAATTTTAATTTTAATGTATCTTTTTTTATGGCTGTCTCTTTCTTGATTTAAATAATTTATTGAATGTTTTATTTTATGAACATAGAAAGTATGAAAAAAATATAACAAATGATGATGAATATTTTTATGAAAGTATAAAAAGAAATTTTGACTTAACTTACCATATACAATATAACACACAGGGATAAATATTTTTATAAAAACATGTAAAAAATTTAAATTGAATTCAAGAGGATAAACTTTTTTACTAAAGGTTTTTATCTAATCAAAGTTAAAATTTATTTATTTTTATGTATAAAGTATAACTCATATAGATGGATTTTATTTTTATTGATAAAAGCAAGTTGAAAATTTGTAGTTAATTCATAGGGATGAACAACTTACCTGAAGTCACATTAATATCTAAATTATTATGGTGAAATTATATTGTTTTATTATAATAATTTTAATTTGAATGAATTTTTTATGGTTGTCTCTTTCATGATTTAAATAATTTATTAAATATTTTATTTTACGATCATAGAAAATATGAAAATAATATAACAAATGAATATGAATATTTTTCATGAAAGTATGGAGAGGAACTTACATGTTTTTTTACTTAAGAGGAATTTAGACTTAACGTACCATATATAATACATAAAATAAAACACATGGGATAAACATTTTTTTTATAAAAAATAAGTTGGTAAATTTACACTGAATTTACAAGAATGAACTTTTTTTACTAAAGATTTTTGTCCAATCAAAGTTAAATTTTCTTTTACATAATCAATATATATTTAACTACATACCAAAAATCAAATTAAATCAACATAATCACTATTATTTTCTCCACTCAAAATTAGTGTCTAAAATTATTTTTTAAGTCTTCTCACATAAATAAATTATACATGATTTTCTTCTACCATGACAAATTTTAATTTTCTTTTATACATTGATACTTATATGCCAATATATTAAAATAGTAATTATATATAAAGTATAACACATAGAGATGAATTTTATTTTTATTTATAAAAGCAAATAGAAAATTTTCACTTAATTCACGAGAATGAATAATTTTTCTGAAGTCACATTAATATCTAAATTATTATGGTGAATTTTTTTTTTTTTATGAAAGTATGAAAATAAAAACAACAAATTACATTACATACAATACAAAATCTAAATAAAAGTTTTTAAACCAAAATCAATGGATGTCACTTCCATAATGTGTGATTCTTATTGTTAAAGAAAGATTTCTTTCAAAGATTTTGATGTCCATTTTAATTTGAATTTTAACATTTATTTTGACCTATTTTTCGGGAGTTAAACAAATTAAGATTTTTGTTACGTATGTATATATGATGATTGGTCGTTCGTGTTTTTAAGGTTAGTTTTCTGTCAACCCGATCTTTAGCTTTTGTATACTTTAAGACATGTGATTTATGCTATTCACATTGCTATTTTACATATATAGTATAATTAATATACTGATGTGTGATTCTTATTATTTTTTCTGAAAAAATGTTTCATCAAATTTAATTTTTTGGGTATTGTCATATGCTTTAAGGATTATTTATGAGCTTATTAGACCTTAAAGAATAAATTTAATCTTTCATCATATTTAATTTTTTGGGTAACCTCTTTTTTTTAATTTTTGTCTGAGAACCAAAATATTTGATATAACAATGTTCCTGTTGTTTCAGATTGTTATAAAATAAAATATCAATTCGACAACTTTAACCATCCAATTCTGTACTATGCATCTTTGGTACCATGCAGATGAGTTGATGTAGAGGAGCATTTAAATGTTCGGCAATAACAAGTTGGTGTGACAACTGGCAATTATAAAAGACTGTTGTTTTTTTTTTTTTTTGAACTTTTATGTTAAACGATTTCTTTAAGTGATTAGGCAAGAATTGTTGTGTTTTATATTTGGGTCTCATCTATATATATATATATATATATATATATATATATATATATATATATATATATATATGAAGTTTTGACCTATCAAGGTGTTACTATGTATTGTTTTGGTGGTTGGATTGTTTGCACAACTTGGATGCCTTTCATAAAAAAAAAAAAAAAAAGAGCAGGAATTGAGATTATGAGTATGTGATTCTAACAATGGAAAGAATTGTAGTGGGTTCTATGATGTGCAACAATTTTGTTACGCTAACACTTTGGAAACGGGTTGAATTTATACTCTCAAATTGACTAGCAACTAATGGGCAATAAGAGATTAGGAAATGCAAAATATATTATTAATTTCTATGACATGTTTAATTTTATATTTTTTGTTGTTAATTATTGATTTATATTATTTGTCACACCTTAAAAACTTAATTTACATTAATATAAATTCTTTTAGTAACCATCAAAGTTTTCTACATATACTTTATAGTTGACACACGATTTTAGTTTTTTAGCAATTGATAATGCTATCATTCCATTAGAGATTTAAAAAAAATTAATAATAGAATTCATACACTTAAAATTATATAATTTTGTATTTCTTTAAAATATATTTATCAAAATAACAAAATATCAAATTAAAAATACTTACACAATAAGATCTTTCCGTGCATCGCACGGGTCAAAATCTAGTATAATATATAAAATATATATCTTTATATATTCACTATTATATACACAAATTTAATTACCTTTCCATACATATACAGCTAAAGTACCGTCATCGAAGACTATATGAAATATGAAAATAAATTCAAAAAATAAGGTTGATTCTTTTTTTGGTAAATGGGAAATAAAAGGTTAACAATAATAATAAATCAGATTCTACCAAATCTAAAATTCCCACAGGGGGAGTAGACCAAAATCCTAAAGTCAGTGGGTTAGAAGAACCCCAGCTAGCTAATGTACGTGCCACTGCATTGCCTTCTTTATATCTTTATATAATAATATATTTCTGTTGAGTGAAAAAATATTTTATTTTGAGACGTAAAAGCTAATACTTATATATATATATATATAATATGTAATTTTTATATATCTTTATATAATATATAATAAATACTTTTTAATGTAATTTGTAAATTGACATAAAATTATAAATAAACAAAATATCTTTTTTGGGAGAGAAAATATTTTCTTTTTGAGAGTGAAATAAAATAAAAAATACAAAAAGTCCCTATTTTGAACGGGAAAATATTTCCTTTTTGATAAAATATTTTCTTTAATAATCTTTTCTATATACATAAAATTAAAAATATAGAAATGTCAAAATTTTGAGCGAAAAAATATTTCCTTTATGAGAATAACGTAACATGAAAATACAAAGATGTCCCTATTTTAGGCGGAAAAATGTTTCCTTCTTAAGATGAAAAACTATTATTTTTATATATATAAAGATTTGGATTAGTCCGAAGCTTTAGGTGAAGTAGCCCACTACACACAAATTGAGTCTCAAGCCCAGTAAATTTAACAAACGATGAACATCTATTATTTATTTTATATCCTTTTCATATAAATATTTATTTAAAAAACATAGTCTTAACAAATTCAATTATATATAGATATGTGACATGAGTAAAGCCCGATTACTTAAACCTCTTCTTTGGGCCTGCCGTGGCCTGAGAACTGAGAAAGAGTTGTGCATTGTAATTGGTCTGCCAATGAGCAACGTCACTTTAATGCAGACATCTTTATTCAGCAGCTGATGTCTATGCTTAATAACAACTACAATTTTTGTGCATACTTGACAGAGTTGTGCAATGAATAGTGACAAATAAAAGATACTAATTGTGCCTAAAAAATGTAATGGAACTCCCAAGTTTTAGGATATTTTTATGTCAATAACTAATTATACAGATAATTTTTCACAGTAATCTTCATCGTCCATTTTCTTTTCTCTTTTTCTTCCTCGTCTAACTCTCTAACTTTTGGGATGCTCACTTTTTGTTTAATAATCATTCCTCTTTTGATTGTACTCATTACAAAAGAGCTATAGATCACACAATTTGGTGCACATAGAGCGTTGAGTAAGTCTCTGATCCACCATCATAAACTCTCCGTGTTTTAATTGTTGGGTGGATATACCTATTCACTTTGAAAAAAAAAAAAAAAGTGTAGGTATATAATGCTACTTAGTATCTGCATGTATCATATTCGATTATAAAATAGCGGATAATCTTGCTTAGGAAAAAAAAAATGTGAGGTATAATGCTATCAACATCATATCATATATACATGCATGTATCTTTTTCGTTTAGAAAATAGTAGTTGGACACGTCATATACCATGAATACACGACAAATCAAGCATTTAATGATTCTTTTTAATTCGTTTCGATAATTATTATTTTTTTATTTTTCTCACTAAAATAAGCCCACCCTTTAAAGGTATCAAACATATTCAACATTATTAGTCCATCAAAATCTCTCTTATTCAAATATTGAAGACAAATTAAGGAGTCTTTTATTTTTGGACGAGCTAAAATTAAGGAGGTTTGCTTAGTGACTAAGAAACATTTATTATTTATTTTAAAGGATATTGTTAACGTGCGTCTTGGATTTTTATTTTTACTTTTGCTGAATTAATGTGTGTCTTGGATATTGATGAAAGAATATTTATTATATTTTATTTAAGGTGTACAATTAATTAAAACATTTGTTTCTTATATATATAAATTATAATTTCTTTGTAATAACGCTTCACTTTTAAATTTTGTGATAATCTCTTTGTTTCATCATATATAATAACGAGTGCATTTTTAATGCATATATACACACACAGACACACAAATATTTTCTTTTGTACTTATAAAGTGATAAATAAATAAAAAATAGACTCATGATTTCAATCTCATATTTACAAAGAAGTTTAATGAAAGTTGAAACTCTACTCATCCAACTTGTTTATGTTTACATATATATAGCTAACTTGTTTATGTTATGTGCCTCCTTTGATAGTGCAAACCATACAGTATAATTAGTAATTCTTGGCGTATCTCTCTGTACATGCATTATTTTCATTTTTCAAGATAGGTTACTAAACATCAATTCTGACGTTAAGAGCACACGCATTAGTTTAATTTTATTGGATGAACGGTGGCGTTTTCCTTTGAATTGAGGGGTTGAAAACATATGAGAAAATTTTATAATGGGGGTGGGGGAGAAGTGGCGTGGAGAGGAGGAAAAGAGCAATTGACTGATTGTGACTGGATAAGGATATGCACAAACAAATTGAAACAAGTTGTAGTTATACATCAATTTTATATTAAAAAAAAAGATAAAAAGAAAGAGGAATATAAAATAAAATAACCGATGATAATAAAATAAAAAATACTAATATTATAAAATCGTTATATAAATTAATTGTTTCAATAATATAAGTACATGTCCGTACTTGGTGATAGAAATTCGAAATCCTTTGATATAAAAAAATGGCGACTTCTCCCGTGAAGATGTTGCCAAATGGTCTACCATGTGGGAGTCAAAAAATTTGAAATAATCGGATACTGTAGCAGAAAGTACTTTTAACCGGTTTATGATTTTTTTTATTTTAAGAAACAAAATGACTAGTTTGCCCCCTACTTACAAGAAAGTAAATGACAATTTTGTCCCCTCTTTAAAAAATGGGTTGCCTGGTTATTAGTAAGATTCTTTTAGGATTGTAAGATTTTCCCCTGTTCGGGCTATGGGTTTTTTTTTCGGTGCTGGTGTAGACGAAGCCGACGTAAAAGGCTTTTTGTTGGAAGGCAAAGTTGTTACTTAAATAATGTAGAGTGGAAGGTATACTGGAGGGGTATTCGGCTATATGATTGGCCGAATACCCTCCACAATGGATAAGTATTCGGTAAATAGTTAGTCGAATACCTTTCACACTGGATAAGTGTTCGGCAACGGGATAAGCGTAGGACAGGTAATTGACTAAATTACCAAATACGTACAACCAAGTATTCGACATCATGATAACCGAGTACCATGGGTAGTACTCAGACATGATAAATCCTGCTAAAAAGATATTACTGAGACAATCAAAGATTAAAAGGTAATTAAACAACCTTAATTAATAATGATGAACTATCAAAAGATAATCAGGGCCCATAAAAGTCCAAGGCCCAGTAAGGTAAGTATAAAAGGGAGTGCGATCCTCGAAGTACAGTAACTTTTGATCCTCGTTTATTACCCTTTATTAAATGCTCTAAGCCGAAAGCTGACTTGAGCGTTGGAGTGTCTTTTGCAGGTACCCACCCTTCGTACGCACAAAAGGATTCGGACGCTAGTAAGAGAACTCGGACAGAAGACATTAGCAGAAGATTACCTCGTTATCCTCAGGCAGGAACATTTTGGCGCCCACAGTGGGGCCTTGGTAAAACTTATCCCACGGCCCCTCAAGGAATGGTTACTACTCGGAGTCACGTACACATGAAAATACCCGGATCATCAGTACTAGGCATGCAACACGACGCAGAGGGACAACATCGCGTTAACGAGAATGCGACGCAGGTGGAAGATCAAACAAGCTTGTCTTCGGAGTTAAGATACTTGAGAGCTGATCTATTAGTAATGCGAAAATAGCATGCTTAGGAGATCTCGACCCTTCGACAGGGAAACGCTGAGTTGAGAAGTTTGAATCGATCGTGGAAGCCCGAAGACCAAACACCTGGCCGCCAGCAGGAAGGTGAGTCAATGGCCAATCTCAGCATCCAGGGGGCAACCCATCGGATATCAACCTTTACTGCCAACACTCAAACACATCCTTGTAGACATCTTTTTGTTTCCAGAATAATGGAGACCCTTCTCCCCTCAAGTTGGAAAAGCCTCAGCTTGGACCGATATGATGGTAGTACTGACCCAGACGAGCACAAAGATGTTTATGTGACCTAAGTTAGCTTTTACACCACTGAAGATGCTATTCTGTGTAGGGTATTCCCCACGTCTCTAAAGGGACAAGCCCTTAATTGGTTCACTCGGCTTCCACCAAACTCCATTGACAACTTCGAAACACTTGCTGCTAGATTTGGTACCCAGTTTGCAATAAGTAGACCCCATCACTTGACTTTGGTCGCGCTGGTGAACATACGGCAAGAGAAGAAGGAACCTCTTTGGACCTTTATGGAAAGGTTCGGTAAGGTCGCCTTAAACATTCGTAACCTGGACCCAGCAGTAGTCATGCATCACTTGGTGACAGCCCTTTGGTCAGGAGCTTTCATCAATAGTCTTTGTAAGAAGCCTGCACTGGACATGGATGACCTCAGATGAAGAGCAGCAAAGTACATGCAGATGGAGGAGTTAGCTGAATACCGAAGTCAAGTCCGAGCAGAAGCCAACACAGGAAATAGAGAACATGCAAAAGATAATCATGGGAAGGAAAAAGAGAAATCTCCTAAGGATCGAGAGTATCGTGGTCCCCGATACACAACCTATACTCTGCTCAACACTAGCCGCTCCCGGATACTCGAGCAAGCTCTAGCGATTGAAATATTAGCTGTTTCGAAAAGAGCTAACACTCCTTCTAAGGCCGATTATAGCAAACAATGTTGATACCATCGCAACAGAGGCCATTCCATCGAAGAATGTGCTGCACTCAAAGACAAGATAGAGGATCTCATCAAGATGGGACACCTCAAAGACTTCGCTCACAACCCCATAACTGAAAGGTCCCAATACTCCAAGTACAAAGAGGAGGATAGAACTTACAAGAGGGATAGGGACCAAGACCGAGATCGTGACAGAAGGGTGGAAAGGCAAAGGAGTAGGTCTCGGGAGCAACAAGAAGCGAAACCCCACGAGCATCCTTGCAGAGTGATTAACACTGTTACGGGAGGATTTGCTGGAGGAGGGAGCACCTATTCGGCAAGGAAGAGACATCTTCGTCTCATACGGTCGGTCAACATGATAGCGGCAGTTAGCAAGTTGAAAATGCCACCTATCACATTCACAGATGCAGACTTTCAAGGTTCCGACCACATACAAGATGATCCGATGGTCATCAGCGTGGACATAGCAAATTGCATAGTCCGAAAAACTCTTACGGATCAAGGAAGCTCGGCTAACATTCTGTATTAGAACACCTTCAAGCAATTGGACATATCAGAAGGGAAGCTTATGCCGTATGATGAACCCTTGGTCGGATTCTCAGGCGAAAGGGTCAACACCAGGGGATGTATAGATTTGAACACAACGTTCGGATACAGGGAAAAAGAGTGGAGGACTATCAAAGTTAGATACATCGTAGTGCATGCTAACACTTCGTATAACATACTACTCGAACGACCGTATAACATCGTAGTGCATGCTAACACTTCGTATAATATACTACTTAGCTAACCTCAAAGTCACTCAGTTGAAGGAAGAGGAGTACAAGTCAGTAAACACTATCTCGGCGGTCGAACCTTTGGCCCAACCCTTGGATCTTGATCCCAGGATCGACGAAGATAAACATGCCGAACCAAACGAGGAAACCTGTGCATTTCATATCGGCGAAACAAAAGGCCAAGTCACATACCTCACCAGCAATTTATCGGAAGATGATCAGCTTCAAATCCAAAGCGTGATTGGACATAATGCCCACTTGTTTGCTTGGAAAGTCTCGGACATGCCAGGCATCGACCCAAATTTCCACTGTCACAAGTTGGCATTATACCGAGAGGCTAGGCCGATAACCTAGAAGAAAAGAAAGATGGGGGATGATAGGCGAAAGGCAGTGGCAGAAGAAGTAACAAAGCTGATAGCAGCAAACTTCATCCGAGAAGTGAAATACACCACATGGTTGACCAATGTAGTCATGGTGAAAAAGTCAAATGGTAAGTGGCGAATGTGCACAGACTACATGGATCTAAACAAAGAATGCCCGAATGATGCATACCCTCTACCAAACATTGATCGGCTAGTCGATGGGACAGCCGGGAATACCTTCCTTAGCTTTTTGGATGCATATTTGGGTTATAATCAAATTTGAATGTACCCTTCAGATGAGGATAAAACTAGCTTCATCGCAGAATTAGCCAACTACTGCTATAGGGTCATGCATTTCGGCCTGAAAAATGTCGAGGCAACCTGTCAAAGACTAATGGATAAGGTTTTTCGGAACCAGATAGGGAGAAATTTGGAAGTATATGTTGACGACATGGTAGTTAAGTCTGGCAGCGCCAGCGCGCACAAAAGGGACCTCGAAGAGATATTTGTCAAGCTCAGAAGGCGCAATATGCGCCTAAATCCATAAAAATAGGTTTTCGATGTTCAAAGAGGAAAGTTTTTTGGGCTTACCGAGGCATAGAGGCGAACCCAGATAAATGCCAAGCTGTTATTTGTATGAGAAGTCTGAAAACTCCTAAGGAAGTTCAAAGACTGATTGGAAGGATCGCTTCTCTATCGCGATTCTTACCTAGGATAGCCGAAAAGGCGAAACCTATCATGAAGTTGTTAAAGGCATCCAAGAATTTCTTGTGGATCAACAGTGTGAAAAAGCCTTTCAAGATCTAAAGAGGACCTTCTCTGCCCCACCGGTACTCAAGAAATTGGACCCTCAAAAGGAATTAGTGTTGTACATCTCGGTTTCTCAAGAAGCCATAAGCGCGGTGCTAGCCCAAGAACATGTATAGGGCCAGGCACCCGTATACTTCATCAGCTGAGTACTACAAGAAGCCGAGACGAGGTATCAAACAATAGAAAATGCAGTTTTGGTATTGGTTAACGCCGCAAGGTGCCTGAGACAGTATATTCAGAGCCACTGAGTAGTTGTCAAAATCGATTGCCCCATAGCAAAAATATTGAAAAAGCCAAAACTGGCCGGACAAATGATGGCCTGGTCAGTAGAACTCTCAGAGTTTGATATAAGGTATGAGCTGAGAGGTCCCATCAAGGCACAATGTTTAGCAGACTTCATCAATGAGCTGCACCTTGCCGAGCACTTTGAAGATGAATGGTGGATTGTACACGTTGACGGCTTGTCCAATCAACGTGGGAATGGGGCAGGTGTCATCCTTGAAAAAATACGACTGGAGCAGTCTTTACGATTTGGTTTCAAAGCATCTAATAATCAGGCCGAATATGAGGTACTATTAGCCGAACTCAGGTTAGCCAAGGAAATGGGAACTCGAAAGGTAGAATGTTGGAGTGATTCCCAAATTGCGACCGAACAGATTAATGGTGTTTTCCAAGTCAAAGATTCATAACTGCTGAAATACTATCATGCTTTCATGCAACTGAAAGATGAGGTCCAAGTAAAGCACTTGATCCGAGAACACAACAACAGGGTCGATCAGCTTGCCAAACTGGCCAGCACTCAGAAACCTAGGCAGTTTAGAACTTTTATTCAAGAAGTGTTACCTGATCCAATTGTGACCACCGAAGAATGCATGAAAATCTCGACACCCAAAGATCCTTGGATGGCCGAGATCCAACAGTATTTGTTACAGGGTACTCTTCCGGAGGATAAGGAGAAGGCAAAGAGGTTACAGGTCAGTGCTGCAAGGTACGTGTTGGTGGCCGGAGAGTTGGATAGGAGGAGGTATTCCACCATTTTGCTTAAATGTCTTGACAAGGATCAAGCCGAGTACGTCACAAGGGAGTTGCATGAGGGAATCTGTGGCATGCATTCGGGTGGATACACGATGGCCACTCGTGTGCTAAGAGCGGGGTATTACTGGCCAACTCTCAAATCTGATTGTGTCGAATGTCAAAAAGTGCACCCAATGCCAAAAGCATGGTAACCTTATCCACTAGCCCGCCAACGAGCTACATGCTATTTCGTCACCATGGCCCTTTGCCGTCTGGGGGGTCGATATCTTGGGACCTTTTCCCATAGCCAAGAGGCAATGCAAATTTTTGATGGTGGCCGTTGATTACTTCACAAAATGGATAGAGGTCAAACCCCTTGCAACCATTTCAGCTAAAAATGTGTAGAAGTTTTTATGGAAAAACATAATCACACGTTTCGGCATTCCATACGTGATCATCACCGACAACGGGCTGCAGTTTACAGATAAAAAGCTGAACACCTTTCTGGAGGACTTAGGGATAAAACATACAGTGACCTCGGTCGAACATCCGTAAACAAATGAGTAGGCAAAATCTGCCAACAAAGTCATTTTGGGAGAACTAAAGAAAAGACTGGGTGCGGCGAATGGTGCATGGGCTGAAGAGATACTTGAAGTCTTGTGGGGGTACAAGTGCACTCCGCAGTCGGCAATCAAAGAAACACCATTTAGAATGGTTTACGAAACCGAAGCTATGATTCCGGTAGAGGTAGGGGAACCCACCTTCCGAAGACAAAACTTCGAAGCATCAGAAAATGAAAATTCCATGAGAGTTGAGCTTGATCTCGTCAAAGAAGTGCGAGACTGAGCACGCCTAACCGCCGAAGTGTGTAGGTAGAGGATGACTAAGAGGTTTAACTCAAAATTGAAGCCAAGAGAATTCAAAGAAGGAGACCTAGTCCTAAGAGTTCAGGGCGATGCACGAAGAAATGCCCATGAGGGAAAATTGGTAGCTAATTGGGACGACCCATTTAGAATCTGGCAAAGCCTCAACAATGGGGCCTACAAGTTAGAAGATCTATTAGGAAAGGTGGTGCTGAGAACATGGAACTCGACCCACCTCAAATATTATTTCAGTTGATTATGTAATTGGGTGATGTACTCTTTTTCCTACTCGGCTTTTTATCCCTATAAGAATGTGAAAGGATTTTTACCGAGGAACACCTTTTTAAGTGAATTAATGAGACACATTTTTCGACATGTCTATGATTATTTATTTTTGAACAGTCAATATTTACTATAAATGGTTTCCCTCTCGAGTAACCCTACTAGGTTAAGGATGCACCATTTGGAATTTCTTCACATATGGTTTCCCTCTCGAGTACTCCTACTCAGCTAAGGATGCACAATTCGGAATTTCTTCACATATGGTTTTCCTCTCGAGTACTCCTACTCGGCTAAGGATGCACCATTCAAAATTTCTTCATATATGGTTTCCCCTAAGGATGCACTATTCAGAATTTTTTCACATATGGTTTGCCTCCCGAGTACTCCTATTCGGCTAAGGATGCACCATTCGAAATTTCTTCATATATGGTTTCCCTCCCGAGTACTCCTACTCGGCTAATGATGCATCATTCATAATTTCTTCACATATGGTTTCCCTCCCGAGTACTTCTACTCGGCTAAGGATGCACCATTCAGAATTTCTTCACAAATGGTTTCCTTCCCGAGTATTCCTACTCGGCTAAGGATGCACCTTTCGGAATTTTCAACAACTCTTCCCGAGTATCCCTGCTCGGCTAAGATTGTTTCTCAAAAAATAAAATAGTATCCAAACTACCAAATGTGTTGGTTCTCTTCCGAGCTATCCATACTCAATGAAAGAAACATATATCGGTTATAAACGCACTTGTGCCGAATACATACAACCGAAACTTGGTTAAATATTAATCTTTTTAAGGTTATGCAATATTACTTAATGATAGTCTCGGCATCGTATCCATATTCTACTTATAATTTTATCTTGTGTGCCCAGATCTCACAAAGTAATCGGCCATTAATTGATACATGGATATTATTCTAAGTATAGAATGAGAAACAAATTGCCGAAGAACAAAAAGTGATATTGATTAATAAGGATGAAAGGTTACAAAACATCTTTTCAAAAAAGGCTCTAATGGCCCAAAGTACATCAAAATTTTAACCAGCAGGAGCATCCTGATTCACCACATCTTCGGCGTTATCTTCGTTTTCTTCATTCTTTTCAACATCCCCATGTGTATACTCGGTTTCAACAGCTGGAATCAGTTGCTGGAAAGGATTTTCGAGAACCGCATCCTCAGGAATATCATCAAGAGGTAGTAGGTGGCCCTCGTACATATCCTTATCCAAGTCAAAAAGCGAACGATTAGGGATGTCACAGTAGTATAAAGTTTGCTGAACAACATGATGGAATCCAACCTCGTGCTCGACAAAAAATTTATCCTGAGCCGAGGCTGTCACCCTTTCTTTGGCCTCGCGCTCGGTGTCCCTCTCCTTCTCTGCTTGTGCTAACATCAACTTTAAACTTTCGATCTCTTCGACCTGAAGTCTAGCATCTTTCTCAGCCATGATAACCTTAGTATCCATATCTTTCAATTCAGCTGACAGTTGAACCACCTTTTCCTTCAATTGCACATTATCATCGGCTAGAGTGATATTAGCCTCTAATGCTAGTTGGTTAGAGTTATTTGCTTCCTTCAGGCTCTTCTTTAACTTTTCGACTTCCTTCAAAGGATTCATGAACATATGGTGATAAATGGCCAAAGGTCTGGCCTAAAATTCGCAGTAAGTCGACCAGTTGGAAGTGGCGTCGACATTGTTCATAATGTTCTTTCCAGTTTCAGATATGTCGCTTGAACTGATCATCTTCTTAGGACGAAAGTCCTTAGAGAAGAATCCCTCAATAATGATGGCCGGAATTGAAGCCATGGACCCTAACCCTAAGAAGTCTAGTGTCTTTTGCTTCATCCTCTTCAAATTATCCTCCTCCGAGGTCTCACGGCTTCGATGGCACTTCTTGTGCTCACGGTTTCGGCTTTTCTTATCACTAGCCTGAGGGGGCATGGTAACTTGATGAGATGGCATCAGAAGAGGTTGCTTTACAATAAGAGGAAGGGAGGCGACACCCGAAGGGTTACTAGCAGCTTGGGCTTGGTTCTTCTGAGCGTTGTGGAAAGATAAACATCACCACCTGCGTCGGCCATAATACCTACATACGACAACAAAGTTTTTTTTTATAAGCATTAGAAGTAATAATTGCTACAAAAAGAAGAACCGAAACCTTACCACACATATCTACCAAAATATTCGAAGAATTAAATAGAGCAACAAGCTGTCTAGCTGGAAGCTTTAAGGGAAGTGATTCAAGAAACAGGAGATCCTCGTGTTCTTGTTCGATCATCATAGACTTTAGAAATTTGTCATAACGCTGAGGGGTCTTCTCCCAATAAAAAGGAAACAAAGGCTTCCCGCTACTATCATAAAAATGGTTGGCTTCTATATTCGGCTTAATTAATACTTTAAAGAAGTCAATTTTAAAATTTTTATAAGAAGAAGTAAAAGACTGGAACAAAGGCCTTTTCGGTTTTCTTATTAATGAGACCCACAAACCACTCCTAGGCTGAGTACAAAAATAGTACAAGAACACACTTACAGAAGGTTTCACAAAATTAAATAGGTAAAGGGCTCGGAAGGCCTGAATCGCGGCCCATCAGTTTGGGTGTAACTGAGAGGGTGCCACGTTCAAAACCCGAAGCACCCCCATAGTGAAATCGTCGAAGGGGATCGTCACATGAAGGTCTCGGAAGACACAATCATACATGTAAAAGAAATCCCTTCTAGACCCACCTTTTCCTAAGAAAACAAACTCAGCGTCGGTTTCACGCCGACAACATTGAAGGGCTATCGGACAAAACTCATCCTCGGTGATGGTACATACGGTTACATAATTTACAAAATTTGATACACTAAGTTTATCATCATAACGAGACCAGTAGGACCTGACTTCCCCATTTACCCAAGTATACCCATCTAGGGTTATAGGCGAAAATTCTCTTTTCCCTTGCGTAACCCTTGGTTTACGCTTCTGAATCAGGCTCGAAGTAGCCTTATCAATCGGAGGGGATACTATGTTTTCGCCCACTTCCTCCCAAAAAGAAGACGAAGACAAGGAAGAGGACAAAAATGAAGACGACGAAGACTCAGACTCTTCACTTGACCCCTCGAAAAACGAGGACGATGACCGAATATCAACCACCTCGGTTTCTCCAGAAAGCTTATGACTAGACGAACCCATGGTTAAGGGAAGAAAGGCCGAACCCTCATACCCGAATCAAGTTGAAAAAGATGAAGCACAAATGAAGTGTTCGGCTGAGAGCAAAAACTGAGATTGGAAAAATTTAAATAAAAGGAGTAAAGATGACATCCATCCTATACCCTATTTATAGGGCCCAGGCCCACAACGGTCCAAAAGGTGCTAAAGCCATCAATCGTTAGATCAATTAAGATCTAACGGTTCATGAGAGAGCAACGCTTCGTTTCCCTAATCCCCAACGGCCTTTTTCTGTCATAATGGCAAGGATTCAAAAAGTCTTCACGAAAAGTCTTCACAAAAAGCCACTTGCCTCAAACAAACCAAAACTATAAGCCTCTTCGTCACAACTGTTCACTCGAGGCTGGGGGCATGTATACTGGAAGGGTATTCAGCTATATGATTGGCTGAATGCCTTCCACAACGGATAAGTATTCAGCAAATAGTTAGTCGAATACCTTTCACACTGGATAAGTATTCAGCGATGAGATAAGCGTAGGATAGGTAATTGACTAAATTACTGAATACATACAACCAAGTATTCAACATCATGATAACCGAGTACCATGGGTAGTACTCGGACAAGATAAATCCTACTAAAAAGATATTACTGAGACAATTAAAGATTAAAAGGTAATTAAACAACCTTAATTAATAATGATGAACTATCAAAAGATAATCAGGGCCCATAAAAGTCCAAGGCCCAGTAAGGTAAGTATAAAAGGGAGTATGATCCTCGAAGTATGGTAACTTTTGATCCTCGTCTATTACCCTTTATTAAATGCTCTGAGCTGAAAGCTGACTTGAGTGTTGGAGTGCCTTTTGCAGGTACCCACCCTTTGTACGCACAGAAGGATTCGGATGCTAGTAAGAGAACTCAGACCGAAGACATTAGCAGAAGATTATCTCATCACCATCAGGCAGGAACAAAAGGCAAAGTTGTTAAGTGGCCAACTTATACCTGGCCTTTCCATAATTTAATTCTGAAGTTAACCTCACGATATGGATCATCCATGGCTTTAAACCTTTTCCAAATGTGATCGATTAACAACACAGGGCACTATTGGTTGTTTCAGCAATGGAAGTTGGTTTAACACTTGCCCATGCATGAAAAGAAATATGCAGGGCCAATTTTATTAAACCCAAAAAAATTTGCATCGTAATTCTATTTATACGCATTTGGCAAAAAGGTTACTTGAACCACAAAAGTTACTTTTTTTTTATTTTTTTTCCATTTTCGTGTAATTACTGTCTATGATGATTACTTTTTCACAGAAGGTCAACCACCCAATGAAGTTTTTTGGTTTCTTAATCCTAATTCTTTTATTGTATAATAATAATTATTATTATATAAATTTAGTTCTCTTTTGTTGATTCACCAAAGTATATAGTATATGTAAATTAATAGTATTTTAGTCTTTATAATACATAGGATTAATATTTATTTTATATAATTAAAATTTATAATAAATAAATACCTTTAAATATATAAAATAGAGACAAAACTTATAAAACTATTAAATAGAGACAAAACTATTAAAATAAAATATTATTAATTAATTTTTTTTACATTTTTAAAGTTAAAATTTTTAAATATTTATATTTAGTATTTATATTTTTTAGTTATCATTAAAATAATTTCATGCAACTTAAATTAATTTTACACATATTCTTTCATTTTATAAATATACTTTTTTACTTGATGAGGTAACTAGTTTTAAATAAAATAAAACTTTTTAAAAAATTTACCTAACAACTTTTAACTTAAAACAAACTTTTAAGCTAAAAAAAATGAAAAAGAACAATAATACTTTTAATCAAAATCAATGACAATTATTGTACCCTGCCATCATAGTTCATTGTACATTCAGCACAAATCCCACAAACCCTAATGTTGTGTCACTTCCAATTCAAACACGATAAACAAAACCCTAATGTGGTTGATATTTCAGGGCAAATGTAGATCGTTGTTTTTTATGCAACACAAAACAAAGTTGTTAATCATGATCTGACAAGCAAATAGTAGTATTGTAAGGATCGATACAATCTAAACCGTATATTTAGTCAGTGGAATCTTAACCGTTGCTTTTTCTTAAACAAAGTACAGAGTGTCTGATAATTGAGTCATAGGTGAACAGTAAATCTTCTAGTATAAAACATGAGTAGTGTTGGTATAAGGCAACTCATTCCAGTGTGTTCATATTCAATATATTGCTTGAAAGATGGAGGGATCTTTGGCTGTTGTGTATTACAATGGTGACAAGATATCAACTTCTCAGGGGGTAATGTTTCAATGTCCTAATGGTCCTAAATTCATTAAAATAAGTGAGGACATATCGCTTGCTGCTTTAAAAAAAGCAGTTAAGAATGTCATCGGAGGTAGTAGAATGTTACTTGACATTTATTACCGTCAACCTGTATATGTAGGTGATGGTTGTGTTGAGTACGACTGTATGGAGCTTAAAGATGACAATGATGTGGGTAAGATGTTTTTCATCTTTTTTGAATTTCGTTCAAAAGGACCGATTGAGTTATATGCAATATTTAGCTGATCTCATGAAGAAATCCTTGCCCTGATGCATAAACCAAGATCTGCCGAACAGATTATTGCTCTTATGCATGAAACAATGGCGACAACTAGCTCTAAAGAAAAAAAGCCTATGTAGTAAAAGTTTTTATTTTATGAGATTTATGTTGAAGTTTTATTATGTTTGTTCCTGTTGGTTTTTTTTTATGAAATATCTGTAGAGGTGTCATTATGTTGCTTTTAAATCCATGTTGTTGTTTGTTCTATGATGTTAATGGATTAATCATTCCTTGTTTCATTATACTACTAGGCGTGCGCATGCTGTTTAACTAGTTTATAAAGAAAAAAATTGTAATTAACTCACCACATTAAACTATTTGCATTATATTACCTCACACGGCTAATTTGCATCATCTACAAATTCTGGCAAAGTGTCACTAAGCCAAAGCTAAGGCTAAGGCTGGGGTATGAAGTAAGGGATACGTGATTCCGTCCAAACATTAATTATAAAAAAAAATTAAAAATGTAATGCAATAGTACATTACCATACTTTTTATATAGATGAATCCATTAGTACAACTTTGGCAACTTGAATCGATTAAAAAAAGGTGAAAAATCGTGTTTGAAACTTAAAAAAAATCACTTTTTGCACTTTAATAGTTACCTGGGAATACTTTTTGTATTCTTTTGCTTATAAATATGAGATTATTTGGTACTAACAATAGTTCATTTGCATTATTTTCATGTTGATGAATGCAACAATACAATTTTTACGACTTGTATCAATTTAGAAAGGGTTAAAAACTATGTCTAAAAATTGTAAAATTACTTTTTGCACTTAGTAAAGTCTTTTTAGTTGTAGCAATGAAGAATTTGATTGTTCAACAAGAAAAAGAAGATTACATGTGAAGTTCCAAAAAATAAACACAAACTGAGAAGACGACATGTAGCATACATGAAATACATACTTCTTTAATTAAATTTCTTAATTTTTGTTTTTTAAAAAATAATAACAATAAATACATAAAATTAAATTTAAATTAACCATTTTTAAAACAAAATGATTAAAATTTTAATACAAAAATTATTAAAAAACTATTTTAATAAGGTTTTAAATAAAAATTACATAACTAAACTATTTAAAAGAATTTTTTTGACAGATATTTAAAAGAAAATTAAAAAAAAGGAAACAAAATTAAAAAAAAAGCATGTTGAGAAATTGGTTTTGCAACAATCGATTTCTGATAATTGCCTTATATTCCTACTTTTCGTAGTAGTTTAGGGGCAATTATTCGACATCTTTCATGCTTTTGAGCTTTGTTTATCCTTAATTTAGTTGAGTTTTGAATAAAAGTTTGGTTTAGTTAGAAATTTTAATTTTTACCCTTTTACACTTAATCTTTTGGTTGTTTAGTGTGTTTTTAGGAACTTTGTTGAAGCTTTGAGAAAGCTTTGGAGATGTCCCAAGAGGAATGATGCGTCAGGATCAATTGGATTGAAGTTGAGAGCCTTGAAGGTCTTGCGGGAGCAAAAGAAGCTTGTTGGAAGCCTTGGAACATGCTTGTGCAACCAAACTGTGCACCTGTGCAAAGTCTGAAATTCTGAAGTTAGAGCTTCGCACAACCATGCAAATTTTTGTGTAAAAATTGCACAACCTGTGCACAAGCAGCTGCGTGAAAAACCTTTATTTTTCTATTATGTTTTCTTTTGGGCTTCAACTCTTTTTGGCCCATAGTCTTAAATAGGAATTTTCTGTCCTAGTCCAGCGTTCCGAGACTTTGTGCGTAGAGAGAAACAAGAGGTTCGAAAATGGCTTAGAACGCGTTTGGCTCGGTTCTCCATGCTTTCATCATCTCTTGCTTCTTCCCCTATGGCTATGCGTAGCTAAGTCCATTTTTCGTTGAGGTTTAATGTAATCGAGTCTACTTTCATGTAATTACTCTTTTATTATTCAATTAAACATCGTTATTGTTCCTCTTCTATGCGTAATGCTTGTTTTTGGCTTGATCACCCGATTGCATGATTCTATATATTCAATTATAATTGGAAAATTTAATTGAATTGCGAACTAGAGAGAACACCCAATGCTTTTTATGCCTAGGGATAGGGTAAAAAGGATTGGGCATTGTTAGAACCCCTATTCCTAATGTAAGTACTTTGGTTATACTAATTCAAGGGATTGATAGTAGAATAAAAGGACTTAGGTTCTCTCACTTAAGGGATTAAGGTTTGAATAAATTTGTGGGTTGATGATAACAAAAGTTTATTTGAATAAGAAAATTAGTGATTGCATGTTAGGATGACTTGACGAAGTTAAACCCCGATGTAATTGTTCCATTGATTTCAACCCAATTTTTTACGCACGCTACGTGTTTGGTGAATTTACCTAAATTCAATTTCTCTTCTTTTACTCATTTAATTTATGCACTTATCTTAATTTTGGTTACCTTAATTCTCAATTTTCGTAGTCCATTTAATTTTGCTATTAATTACCCAATTATTGTACAAGTCCCTGTGGATACGATACTCTACTTACCCTTTGTTACTTGAACGATACGTGATCAAGACTAGAATTTTAAAAAATCAACTTATTAATTGATTGATGACAGAAAACGAATAAAGTATTTGATAGTGGGTATTTACTACTCGCCAAATGCCAATGCAGACCTCGCCATCAATACAAATATAAAGAATCTCGTCCATTAAAAATAATGAAAACACTCAATTTACATGACTATTTTTTTCCCCACATATATTTTATATGACTATGAGCATATGACTTAAAAATTTGTATAATGCTTCTTTTTTTTTTTTCCTTTAGACCTTTCGTTATGGAAAACAACCTTAGAATCTGAATAATTTAAATTGAGTCTGACAAATCTATTTAAAGAGTCAAAAGCTTCCTAAAATTTATATAAAACTAATAATTAAAATATTTATTGTGCTATTTTAAATAAGTAATGAGTAAATATTCAATTTAATTTCTAAAAATAAATATTAAAACTAGTCCTTTATCTATATTTTAATTAATATTTTTAAGACTAATTTAAATTATTAGTGATTTTTTAAGGACTAAATTAGAAATTTGATATATAGTCACTATTATACATTAGAATTAGAAAGAAAATTAATTAACGAATTAAAGTGTTCAATGTCAGTAGAGACTTTTTTTTTATATATAAAAAAGTATATTGAATAATCTTTTTCAGGACGAATTGAATGTTTATTCTAAATAATATTTGCATATATAAAATCATTGTTTAAATATTTTTTTTATAAAAAAAATCGTTGTGGTAACTTTTTATTATGGCAGTATTTAAAGGATTAATTATATAACAATATCTGTAAAGATACAAGGGTTAAAAGCTAAAATTAAATATAATTAAAAAATAAACAAGTTATGATAAGTGCCAAGTGTAACTTACGTACCAAGTTACGTACCATGTTATGATACGAAGATTGGAGACACCCATGTGCTGGTTTTCTCAAGTCTTAATAGTTCCTTAAACCGTCTGTCGAAAAAAAAAAAAATAGTTCCTTAAACCGACTAAGCTTGTGTGCATTTTTTGACGGAATGCTAAACTTTTATGAAATGAATAAATTTTACTTTTAAAATTATTTTTTCTTCATTATCAACGTATAAATCTTTGTATTTTTATTAATTATATATTTCTATATTGTTATATTAATATAATGATATATTAATTATTTAAATGAGATATCATTATATAAATTGTGTAAAAAAAAATTATTTAAATAAAAATTGAAATGATATATTAACTAATACTCAAATCAATAAGCCGAAATTAAGCTTCATTCTGATTTTAGAAGAAGAAATTTGGAAGAAAAAAAAATGGCACCTTAATTCAAATTTAAATATGTGAATATATTCACTGTGAAAAAAATTCTTTACTCGAGTGAAATAAATAAAAAATATTCATAAACAAATTTAATTTAATACAATTGTAAAGCTGAATAAAAATATAAAATTTACTAACAAAATCGAAACTAAAATTTGAGAAAACCCAATTTTAGTTATTGAATTTTAGATTTAATTGTAAAAAATAATCCAAATTTTGTACATGTGTAATTTTATTTATGAGTTTACCATGTCACTCACATTAGTTAATGTAGATATTTATGAAATTAGTATATCAATTTATTTTTTTTCATAGTCTTAATATTTAAATTATACTTTGTTATTCTAATCTTATTTATCTATTCCGAATTAATTTAAAAAATACTTTTTTCACATCTCTTTTTTATCATATAACTTTGGTGGTTTACATTAAAAAAATAAATTTTAATATATAATAAATAGCAAGAAAAAATAGGATAATTTTTTTTAAAAGTAACGAATAAATTAAATTAAAAAACGAGTTAAATTATAACTAAAAAATGCTACGTATGATTTTAAGTAAATTCTTTCAACCAATTTTAATCTAAAATAGGATATATTAATTTCAAGTTAACAATTAACTTTTTCTATGATGATATGAGTTCAAGTTGGAAAGAGATCAAATTACACCAAGAGTTACTTTAAAAGACTTACTCATCATCTTCACCATTCATTTTCTTGAAATTTAATGGTTAAGATTATTTACTCATTACAATCATTCGATTTTAAGAAAATAAATGGTCAGGATGGGGAGTAACTCTTTTAAAGCCTCCTCATTCAAGTTAGTTAATCTCATAATTTTACCCGAATCTCGTGTTTGGTAAGAGAAAAATAGGAGGAAGAAAGATAATGTTTGTGTTGTTTGGTGTGAGAAAAAGAGAATGGAAATATTTTTAATAAATAGTAAGATTTATTGTACTATTTCTTATCTATTTTTGCTTACTTATTTTTTTTTTTATCTTTTCTTTATTTCTCTTTAACCACACTTTTAATTTTCACTTATTTTTCTTCACCGTTCTTTTTTTTTTTTCATTGACCCTATTTCTTTCCACTCTACTAAAGGGACTCGAAACGATTTTGCCCAACGAAGAAAAAAATATACAATTTAGACTATACCTTTTTTTTTTTGTAAAATAAATCTACACACGTGTACATTGATTTATTTTTACCACCGAGCTGGTGGATTAACTAGAGTGTGGTTGTTTTAGTTTAATCATAATCTTGAGTTTGAATTTTGGAAATGCAATTGCATTAAATGCTTGAAGAGAGATTTTTATCATTCATAGTGGTCTTATTCAAGTTGATCAGGATTGTTTCTAGTAGAAGATAGGGTTGGCAAAACAGCTGGCCCGGTCCGTTTTGACCTGGCCCACCTGTGGCCCGCAGAAAATGGGCCGGACTGGCCCACCATAGTTGTCACGAGGTGCATGTCCTGTCCTGGCCCGCCCCGCCATAGAGTGGGCTGGCGGGCTGGCCCGCCATTTTTTTTAAAAAAAATTATTGCAAATAAGATATAAATAAAATGATCTTGCATCACTTGTATCATAAAAGGACAATAGAGAGCATTTTTGTTACTGTGAAGTGTGAACACAATTAAAAATAATTACAATATTGTTTCATTTTCTTTAATAAACCACAAACTAATAGTCTTTTAACACAAGTTCAACATCATTATGAATAACATCTTAAAAAGGCTTACCACAAACTAATAGTTTTTCAAAAGTACACCACAAAATATTAATAGTCTCTAATGACTTATATTATTTTAGATATATTAATTATAAAAAAAAAAGTGTTGGCGGGCCGGCCCGCCCCGCCCCGCCTGTGCTCCGGCAAGTTGACGGGCTAGGCTGGGCGGGCCAAGCGAGCTGGCGGTCTGCAAACCCCACCCCACCCTGCCAAATTGGTGGTGGGCTGGCCCGCCTGGCCCGGCCCGGCCCGCTTTGCCATCCCTAGTAGAAGATATCTGTGATCTATAAAAAATATTAATTTATTTTTGTCTTAATTGCACTTTTAGTCTCTTGGATATTGTAATTATGTGATTTTGAACCCAAATTCCAATTATGCGAATTAAGTCTTCCATACATTACAATTGTGTGATTTTGATTCCTCAATTAGGCTATTGTTAAGTCATAAGACAAATCAAGACCCTCAATATTTTTGATTTTATGCAAAACAAATATTAAGGAAAAAGATTGCGTCTTAAAAATGCCAACAGACGAAAACGTTGCATATGTGTCTATAAGATACAGATAATATGCAGACAGACGCTTAAGTCTGAATAAGCATTTAAAGGCATAGTAAATGCACTATCGTTTTGTAATATGTTTTGCAAGGAATGTTCATAGAACATCCTCCTAGGATCTGTCGAAGTGCATAAAGGAAAACAGAAAGAAGAGTCAAAGTTTCAAAAGTTCTCCTCGCCTCAAAAGACGCACTACAGTTAGCAATAAGTATTTGTCTGAGCAAGCGATGTGACCACTGCAACAGAAGGCCATGGAGTATATCTCAAGAAAGATAAGAAGAATGCTTTATCAACTCAGAGTGACTAGTTGGTGACAAACATTTAATACTCGCATTAAATGCCCTTCAATCACTCTTCTTTAGACGCTAGTCAAACGCAAGAAAGTAGATTGTTTAGAGACAACAATTACTTCATCGGCAAGTCTATATATAGAAGAAGATTTGAAGTGCTAAATAGAACACACGAACTGAATTCGTAACTCAAGCATTATTTCAAGCCTTCATTCTTTCTCTTGTAAATTCTATTTGTAAAAGCTCTCAAACCACTTTGTGTATCCTGAGAGAAAAAGACTGCGATCTTAACCTTGTATATCCGTCTATAAGACGATAGTTAAAAAGTTTGTGAGCCCCTTACAAAAAGATTTGTTTTAGAACCAGAAGTGGCTTGGTAGTAAAGAATACTTGGGTTTTTAGCTTGGAGAGGCTAAGTGTGAAAAACTACTTGGGTGAGCTAGAAGTGGCAGTGAACAATACTTGTAACTTGTGAAAGTTAGTGGAATTGGTGGTTTGCCAAGAACTGGACGTAGTCTCGGGGTGAGACAAACTAGTATAATTTCTTGTGCTGTCTTTCCTGATCTTTTGTTTCTTATAACTGCTTGAACTGACTTTGTTTTGTGATTTAAATTTGTTTTCTTAAAAAGGCTTTCATCTGCAGTTATCGTATGTCAAATGTTTTCTACAAAATCTGTATCTCTTCTTCTTCTTTCCATACAGACGTAACACTTGTTTTAGAAAAGTTTGCGAAAATTTTTATAAATCATAATTCAACCCCCATTCTTGTGATTTTTGCCTTTACAGCTATGTTCAGCAAAACTAGCTGAAAAGCTAGCTGGAAGCTAAAAAGCTAGCTGAAAGCTGAAAGTTGTTAAACTAGCTTATTAAATCATAAGTGTTTGGTAAAACTATATATTGAAGTAGCTGAAAAATGTAAAATGACAAAAATGGACATATTTATATGATATTTTTATATAAATTTCAATTTTATTTTATGGATAAAAATATATTTTGAGGTGTTATAATTTTAATTTTTAATTAATTTTAAACTCTTTTAATTTTTTATTTATAGATAAATTATTTTCATTACATTTTTTGTTTCAATTATTACATTTTTCATATTAAGTATTCTACTATTAATCTTATACTATATTTTAAAATATTTTTAATCAAGTTTAAAATAAAGTAAAAAAATACACTTAAGTAGACATATACTTTTATTATGTTAATTAGCGTAATAGTTAAAATAAATCATCTAATATAAAATTATTCAAAAAAATAAAATAAAAATATAACATTTATCATTGTCAATTTTGTGAAGTATAATGTTGAAATAATAAATTAAACAGTATAAATAGTGTAATATAAAAAAATATATAATATAGTAACAAAAACAAAATAAAACAAATAAATAAAAAACCTGTTTTATTTAAAAAGAGTAATAAGGAAATTTAATAAATATTTTAAGGATAAAGAGAGAATAAAACATAAAAAGCTAGAAGCTAGAAGCTAGCGTTTTTAAAAATGCTACTTCAAGTAGCGTTTCAAAAAATGCTAGAAGCTACTAAAAAAAGTTTGTTTACCAAGCAGTCAAACAAGTTTTTCAGCTAGTAAAAAAAGCTAAAACTAGCTGAAATGACTTGCCGAACATAGCCTTAGTCTTTCACTAATATTTAACAAAATTTAAAGAGTGACACGGGATAATGATGTGTCAATGACGTAACAGCTAATGTGTTGCTTAACACATGCTAACATGATCTAATTACACTTTTGGTTTTTTTGGTGTCGTAATCATCAAGAGGAATTAAAAGTGCAATTAAGTCACGCTAGTATATTTGTCAGGCAAAATGTCAGTTGTCACGTCACAAACTAATGTCATGTTAGCATATTTAATGAGAAATCGATGAAAAAAAATCAAAATTACGTAATTACAATATGTATAAGATACAATATAATTTTTTGTGAAAATTTAGGTATTATTTTTTTTTGCTGTTCTCCGATCACAATTGAAGCTTTACCTTAATAATCAGCAAAATCTTTTAATGCAGAGTTTATTAAGCAGACTATCAAGGTAAAACTCCAATTGTGATTGGATAACAACAAAAAATAGCACTTAAAGTATTGTATCTAAGGGCGAGGTCTAAGGTGGACCACTTTTACAAGTGGTCCACCGTGAACAAATAATAAGGACCCTTAGATTAATCTAAGGTGCAGAGTCTTATTATGCACTTGCTACATTAAAACTTTATCTCTTTATTCTCCCTCTTTTTCCGGCAGTCGCTCCAATGTTTCCAGCGGCTCTACCACTGCCTCCGGCAGCCCCTCCACCGCCTCTTGCGACTCCGATGACTCACACCCAACACCGCCCCAAACGCTACCATCGCCCACCAACCTTCCTCCACTCCCCTTTCCCTCTTCTTCCCCAAATCCCACACCCCCACCGCCCCTTACAACACTTTCCCTATTTACTCCCCATTTAGATTTTTCTCTTCGATTCTCCGTCTCATCATGCCAGCAACAACATATAGTTCAACAACTAAATTTATATGATCAGCGAAACAAACTGCAAAAGGCTAAGTTAAAAAAAAAATCAACAAATGAATAAATTTCATTTGAACAAATATCAACAGAGCACGAAACAAGTAAATGATAAAAAAAAACCCCATAAATCAAATGTTAAATGCAGGCAAAGTCTTAGAAATAGCATGAAATTGGAATGAAATTTAACATGAGAGCGAATGGTGAAGAAAGTGCGAATTTGAGGCAGAGTTAAAGAGGTTCCTGTTAAGGCAAATTTAAATCGGAGAAAGATATGAAAGGAGAATAAATAGGGAAAGTGATGTGGAGAAGAGTTGGTAGGTGCTGGCGGCATTTGGGGTGGTGGTGGGTGTGTCTCGGCGGAGCCGTCGGAGGCTGTGGAGGGGCTGCCGGAGGCAATCGAGGAGCTGTTGGAGACCTTGGAGAGGTTGCCAGAGAGGGAGGGAGAGCAAAGAAGGTAAAGTTTTAATGTGGAGAGTGCATAATAAGACTTTGCACCTTAGATTAATCTAAAGGTCCTTATTATTTGTTCACGGTGGACCACTTGTAAAAGTGGTCCATCTTAGACCTCGCCTGTATCTAAGTTTTCTCCATAATTTTTGTAATTATTAACTTTTTATAATCATTAAATTTATAATAACTTTTTTTGACCCATTAAATTTATAATAACTATTATCTGAAAAATCATCTCTCAACAATAAATTCTAATTAATTTACCATGCATAGAAATTAAATTGTTTGACTAACGGTGCACGCAAATTAAATTCTTTAATATTAATATTCAACTAAAAAATAAATTCATTAGAGCACCTTTATCGCAAGATTGTAGCAGCGTTCGTAGTAAGATCAAAAATACTGTTTAAAGTTCGTCCGTTGCAGCATGTACTTGGATCGCCAGCGTGGAAAAACCGATCGTAGCAACGATCACGTTCTTAGTAATAAAAAAATATTTTTTTTCTTAAAAGTTACCGATTAAAGAGAGACAGTACGTTTCCTTTTTTTTGGCTTTTACTGTTCACTTTTTCGAAAACTTTTTTCCTTTTGGCTTTTACACAAAAAAATAAAAATAAAAAGTCCGGCAGCAACGTTCCTTTTGGCTTTCCGTTTCCTAGTTTGAGCTGCATATTACCGTTTCCTACTCTACATTTTTTTAGAAGCTAAATTTTTTTACCGTTGCTCAACATCCAAATTAAAGTTATATATTGTGTTTCCATGCTTCATGACTTGCATAATATATCTGCTATTCAATTGCTCTGCTGATCTCAGTTACAAAATAATTCTCAGCTAATCCTTTGTTTTTATTATTCTGTCATTTGTGTAATTTATTGTTATTCTTATTATCTATTTCATATTGTTTATGAAATAGATCCAAGTCAATTTAATGCTTTCTTCAATTATATGCAAAATTATCAATCCTTTGCTAGTGAAAATTCTCAAAATCTCCCATTTTTTCCTATGTTTCCACCACCACCAAACAACTCCACATTCAATTTTATGCCAAATTATCCACCTCCTTCTACCGAAAATTCTCAAAATCCTCCATTTGTTCCAATGTTTATGCCATCATTTTATAGGCCTACAATGGGTACTAGTGGTGTAGAAGCCACTAATGAAGACCTTCAATTACCAAATGAGTCCATGCCGACGCAATTTCCACAATTTTCTACCCAAATTGGAGTAGAAAATATCACACTAGATGAAGGAGGGGGTAGCGGCAAGAAAAAACAATGAATCAAATGGTCCGTGAAAGAGGATATTCTTCTTATTGGAGCATGGCTAAACATCTCAAATGATTCAATTGTAGGCGTGGACCAAAAAGAAGAAAGTTTTTGGTTAAGAATCGTAAGATATTACGAAAACAACCGTGAACAATTACCGGCAAGGAGGGTCACACAACTAAAAGGTCGGTGGAATAGAATTCATACTTCTGTTGCGAAGTTTGTTGGGTGTTACACACACGCCGTTCAGAAGAGGAAAAGCGGAAGCTCAGATGATGATGTCATGACTGAAGCATATGCTATTTATCAGCAAGATGTTGGTGAAGCATTTAATTGTGACCATGCATGGCATTTATTGAAAAAGAATCCTAAATGGAAAGAGATACTTAATGAAGGTTCCTCAAAAAGATCAAAGATTTCTTCTTCTGGGGCATACTCATCATCTTCCAATCCTGACACGCCAACAAGTTATGAATATGACTCAACAACACCATCGATCCGCTCAATTGAAAAGAAGGCAGCAAAAAGGAAGAGCAAAACAAAAGCTGTCGAAACTCCTTTTGACGATGCTGAATTCATTGCATTGCAAAATCAACATAAGGAAAGAATGGGTATGATGGCAAACTTGGTAAAGGCTAGAAATGAACAAAATAAGTTGGAGGAGTTCAAGATCCTCTTCATGGACACATCAGGGATGACGGAGAGACAACTCAAAAATCATGAAATGTTATGTAACATGATTAGAGAAAAATATAACACGAGTTAGTTTTAGTTTCTACCATTGGTTGTCTTATACTAATTTTATGTTGTAGTAGTTGCCTTAAATTCAACAAATGTTATGTTGTACTAGTTGTTATTCAAAATATATTAGCCGTTATTCAAACTAGCCGTTTTTCTACTAGCCGTTATTCAAACTAGCCATTTTTCTACTAGCTGTTATTCAAACTAGCCATTTTTTTACTAGCAAATATTCAAACTAGTCGTTTTTCTACTAGCCATTTTTCTACTAGCCGTTAAATTGCGTGCTACATATACTCTAAACATACAAGTAAATTTCCATCCCATTGAATTGTGCAATATTATCTTCTTACCAATTTGTGCTAAACATCTAATGGATCCAAGCAATTCAAAGTACTACGATATGCTGGAATGGCAACTCATGGAAGAAGAAATTATGAACAACAGTGAAGAAGAATACATGAGGAAAATAATTGAGCAGCAAAGACAATGAGAAGCTAGCAACTCTAGTAGACAAAGACGTAGAAGAACCGTGATAGATCGAGGTCGTGAAGAAGGACATGATCGATTGTTCGCTGACTACTTTGCTGAAAATCCAGTATACACAGAGGTTCAATTTCGGCGAAGGTTTTGAATGCAAAGGCATTTGTTCCTGCGAATTGTAGATGCCCTGGGCAATCATGATGAGTACTTTCAAACAATGCAGCTGGCATAATGGGTCTTTCACCATTGCAGAAATGCACTGCCGCTATTCGTATATTGGCATACGGATCGCCTGCTGACAGTGTGGATGATTATGTTCGAATTGGTGAAACTACTGCATTAGAATGCCTAGAGAGATTTGTAAGAGGTGTGAACCAAATATTTGGGGCTAAGTACTTAAGAAGACCTAACAACAACGACATTCAACACCTACTACAAATGGGGGAGGCACGTGGCTTTCCAAGTATGTTAGGTTCAGTTGATTGTATGCACTGGGAATAGAAAAATTGTCTTGTAGCTTGGAAAGGTCAATTACTCGAGGTGATCATGGTAAAGCCACAATTATGCTTAAAGCAGTTGCATCACAGGACTTGTGGATTTGGCATGCATTTTTTGGTGTTGCAGGTGTAGACAATGACATTAATGTCTTAAACCAATCTAATTTGTTTAATGACGTTTTGCAAGGACAAGCTCCAATGGTGCAATATACGGTGAATGGAACCCAATATAATGGGGTACTATCTAGCAGATGGAATATATCCTGAGTGGGCTACGTTTGTCAAGACTGTCCCAATGCCATTAGAAGATAAGAGAAAGTTATTCGCCCAACGACAAGAATCAACTAGAAAGGATGTCGAGCGGGCTTTTGGAGTGCTCCAATCTCGATTTGCAATTATACGTGGCCCGGCACGTGCTTGGCACATGGAAACAATGAAGGATATAATGTATGCATGTATCATATTGCATAATATGATTGTTGAGGATGAACGACACACATATGATGGTAATTATGATTATTGTTATGATCATCTAGACAATGACATGTCAACCACTGAAGTATCTAATGGTCCTCATTCCAATTTTGAAACATATCTAAGAAGGAGGGCACACATGCAGCAAAAGGGAATTCATAAGCAACTTCAAGCAGATTTGGTGTAACACATTTGGGAACGTTTCCGACATGAGGAAAATACAAATTAAAATTTATTTTACGATGATATTTATTGTTATGTATTTTTCTTAATTTTAAATTTATTGTCAACCCAAAATTAATATAATGTATTTATTTTTTTTAATTTATTATTTTTCGAAGAAACAAATTATGCTTCAAATATATATATATATATATATATATATATATATATATATATATATATATTGGCATATTTATTATTTCAAAATTAAATTACAAACCAATTTATATTTTAAAGCAAAAATATATAAATATAAAATTATAAACATGTGGAGTAACATATGGAACCCAAATTAAGTTCTTAGTAAGATCATTATTGTAGTAAAAAATTGATAGAATTTTTAAAAATGATATGATAATATGGGACTTACTAAAAATAGCTTAAGAACCAATTTCAATGTCTTAGATTGACATTGTGGATGCTCTTAAGAAAGAGAGAGATAGAAATTAGTGACAGTCCTGGTCCAATCAGAGACGTTGGTTCTGATACCTTCTTCACTCAGCAACCAATCTGAACCGTCAGTTCAACTCTCTCTCTGCCCCCCCCCCCCCCCCCCCCCAAACCTTAATCAACGCCCATACCAAAATTTAATCTTTATGGTTAAATCATGACGAACGGCCAAATGGGTAGGCAATTTATGATTTAGATTTTGACGAAATTTTCGGGATTAAAGAATTGGCGTTAAAAAATGCCGCCCAGTGCTTCTAAATGCGAAAACAATGAAGCAGCAGTGGCATAAGGTGTTCGACTTTAACGCCGTGGCAAACTGTATATAAACCCGTGAGCTGCACCTTGTTTCGTCCTATTTTCTTACCATAAATATTCAATGCTCCTTCATCCTCATCTATTGCCTATTGCATTCGTTCGTACCTCCCTTTGTTGTTGCTCTTGCTGTGTCTCTCTGCACTTTTCTTTGATGCTGTCTCAATTGAGTTGGTGCTGAATCCGAGGTGGGGTGTTCTTAACTTTGATTTTTGCTTAGTTAATTGGTTCTGTTGTTCAATTTCTGGTTCTTTTTTGGTGTTGGATCATTTGGTAGGTTGTTGTATTCCAAGTTGGAAACTTTTCCTTTCAAGCGATTTTGGGTTTGTTTTGGATTGGTGTAAGTAATGATCTCGAGGGGTGTGAAGTGTGATGGAGTGATTTTTTTTTGTTGGATTGTTGTGAATTTTAAAAAAAAAAAGTATGTATTTTTTTAGGATGCTTTGGATTTCAATTATGGTTCGCCTCTTGCTGGTTTTTCAACACAGTTGAACTTGCATATGTAACTCCACATGCTGTTGCCTGACACTAAAGTTGTGGGGAATAGAGTCATAGACATGGTAGCAGCAGTTTTGTGCATGTTGTCCTTTTTATAACGCAGATACGGAGACTAGAGTTAGTTAATTAGGATCCAGGTAAGAACAGGCTCAGAGTGGTTGTGATTTGCTTTTGAATGTTGAAGCGAGTCTAAGAAGACCATAGAGGGTAACAGTTGTTTGATCTCAAAAACAGTAAATGAACTGCGTGTTTGGAAATTGGAACCACGTTCTAACACCGCATTAAGTGCTTATTTGGAAATGGATCAGGGATGTGATTTTTCACATCAAAATGAATGCTACTAGTTCTAGCTTTTACGTTTTTCACATCAAGGATGTGATTTGTTGGCTGTAGAACGTGTTTCCAAACTAAAATGGGTTGGACGCAAAAGCTACACTGGGGTCAGGTTTATTTTGTCATGTGTTTGTGATGCAGTTCCAAACACACACAGACACAAAGTAGATGTTTGATGATTCCTGCTTTTGTTTTTTACTCCCTCTTACTTTTGAGAGGGAGACTTGTGCAATGATAAGATTGCTGCTTTATTTTTTGGTAAGATCATGAAGATTCCTCACATCCTTTAGGTATGAGACCAATCTCCGCTTAGGCGTTGACTTTGATCTCACCCAAAGGTGTTTCTAGAGGGTTTTGAGCCTTTGCACTGCTGTGTACATTTGATATTGTCAATTCCTCCCCAAATCTTAGAAGGATAGAGCCTTGTGTGCCAAATCACTCTTTTTCTTATCAGAGCCATGGAGGGTGTTTTTTTTTGTTCTATGGAAAGGAGAGCGAAGTAGACATTTCCTTGCATAATATTGGCTAGTGTTTAAATCAGTCATCATTTACTTTTGTTATTCAAACAATTAACTTCATAATATCCTATCAATGAGGTTGTATTATTACTTAGGTTAGCTTAAGTTCCTATAACTCCTGTATCTGAAACCGAAAGGTAGTCTTTGGCCAGCCATGCTAGAACAGGTAGTTTTTTTTGAGACTGCATTTAACAACTAGTCAAACTTTAATGTGCAGGAACATATTATACTTCAATGGTTTTGGTGAAATTTTGCTTCTGATAAAATCTAATGACACTGATTTATCCATGTAATCAACCCTACTTAGTGGGAGAGGGTTTGGTTGTTGTTGCTATTGTGAAAACACTGAAAGCAAAATATCTTCTAATATCAAATATCAACTATAGGCCATGATAATGTATACGGTAAAATTTACTTGTCAAATTTGTTGTGAACAATTCTGATAAAGTTATATAAATTATACTAGAGGGGCAAGTAGCAGTTTTTGTTTTATTAACTGTTATACTTAAACCTGTCTATTTTTTAGGATCTAATTCTCAGATTTGCATGACACCTCTATTTTAGATCTTTAATGATTTAGTTTAATTAGACACACAATGCCTGGTCTGATGTATTCAATGCTATGATTTGTTCTTGATTTAGCATATTATTGTCTTAATCACTGGTAAATGTCCAATCTGTTAATGTACAGCTTATTTTGGCAGGTTTATTTTAGCTGGTGTAGAATCATTTCAACATTATCTGGAAGAAGACTTTCAGATTTTTAGTCAAATTTAATACTTAAAGATGGGGTTATATGAGCATCCAGACGTTGTGCAGTGGGGTATTAATCTTTTTGACAGTGACCCTGCTTATAGTCCTGGATACTACAGTGATATAATTCAACATGATACCGGTGATGTCTATAATGGACACTACTACCATAGCCATTATGATGATACTGAAAGTAACCAAATACAAAATGATGAGATCATTGCACGGGCTCTTCAAGAAGAATTTTCCCGGCTAGATATTGCTGAGTGTTCAGGATATTCACAGACAGATGAAGAACAGTTCCATGCTTCTGAGCCTACATATGATTGGAATAACACATCGATGATGAACAATTGTTCAGGAGGTATCATTTAAGGCTCAAAGCTTCTACGTGCTTGCTTTTAGTTTATAATTATCTTTTTTGCATGAATTTGGTTAGTTCAATCAGATTTTTTTGTATTCAGGTCATGATTATGCTTACAATGGAGTTGGTGACATAGAACCTTCTAGTTCATCATGTTGTAGTCCTTGTGAAGCAGAGGAATGCTCATTGGAGCTTACTGACAATTATCCACTTGATGATGAAATAGGGAGGAGATTGAGCCAGATGGTTCTAATTCCTGTATGTTTAGCCTCTTTTGCTTCTGTCAATTTATTTTTCGACCTGCCCTTGAATATATATACTTTGCACCCTTTAATGGTCATTTAAGTACGAAATAGCTTATTTATTATGTTCCATTTTGATATTTTTGTCAACTTATGGTTATAAGCTTCTTTCTGACCTACGTTTTCTACTCATTACGTTAATTGGTATTTAGAGTAAGTCATGATTGGTTTTTAACTTTTAATTGTGGACTACTGAAGATTTAATGCTACAGTCCACAAGTTTTCATACACAATGATGAATGAAGCAGCTTCTGGTTTGAATCTTCCTCTGATACATGGTGGTCAGTTTTGGGGGAGGGGGTGGGAAGTAAAAATGAGTTTTAGAAGTGCTAGATGTTGTTATTTTTGTTTTTGTTATGATGAATTTTTCATCCTACTTCCCAGGCCATGTAGTATGGTTTTAGAAAGTTCTTTTCTTTTGATCAGTTGTATGATCTGTGGTGCCTAAAAATTGGTTTTTACCCTCTTTTGTAGCATGTTCCAAAAATTAATGGAGAAATTCCTTCAATAGATGAAGCAACTTCAGATCATCAAAGGCTTCTGGATAGGTAAGTCATAAGCATTATTCCTCCTTGGTGAAAAACTAACAAAATGTTGTCATGATGCGTGTTTTATTGGCCAGTAATTTAATAATTGCCATTACAGTGAAACTACTGCAACAGATGGGCTTCATTGAGTGTTTTTTTTTTTTTTTTTTTTTTGTTCATTCATAATTTTTAAAGTTTATGCTGATTGAAAGAATAATTTATTTCATGTACATTTTCTTTTATTGGACTTACACTCAACTTGCCAAATTAAGCCGCCTATGTTTTCAAACAGATTGCAGTTATATGACTTTGTGGAGCATATGGTACAAGGTGATGGTAATTGTCAGGTTTGTTGTTTTTAATATTCATTTCCTTCCAATTCTTTTGTTTATCAACATGTGCATAGCAGCATTCATCAGTTTTAGGTCGTTAGTTTCCATATTTAATATAAGTATCAATTCATAATTCTTTTATTTTTATTCCTCTCCAGTTCCGTGCGTTGTCTGATCAATTGTATAACACACCTGATCACCACAAGTATGTGAGACAACAAGTTGTGAACCAGGTTTGTAGTCTAGTGTAGTGGATTATGTTTTATTATGCTTGCCTAAATTTTATTGTCTGCAATGCTTTTTTTTCTTTTTGCATTATTCTTGGATTCTGATTGTTGAATGGTGTTTTTAACCAGCTGAAGTCTCATCCAGAGATTTATGAGGGATATGTTCCCATGGAATATGGCGAATATTTGGAGAAGATGTCTAAGTAATAATCTGCACTCTTATTTCTTTCTTTCTATCTATCCATATGTAAAACTTCTTTTGAGCTAATTAATTGCTCCTTTTGTTTTCATTGTCAATGAAACTAGGAGTGGTGAATGGGGGGATCATGTCAGCCTTCAAGCAGCTGCAGATTCGGTACAAGTCTTGCAACTTACTATTTCTCTTCTGTTGAACTTTGTTTGAATATTTTCCATTGTTCTTTCATTTGCTGTGAGACATTTTTTATTTTGCCAAACTTCTAGAGAAATAATGAATCGTACAAGTCTTGCAACTTACTATTTCTCTTCTGTTGAACTTTGTTTGAATATTTTCCATTGTTCTTTCATTTGCTGTGAGACATTTTTTATTTTGCCAAACTTTTAGAGAAATAATGAATCAGTAGTGTGACCATTTGATTTTGACAACATGTGGTTTGCAAATTTCAAATTTGGTGGTTTGCTTTTTGCTTAACAATTATTTTGTTAGAGTGCTTACTTCTAATTTTTCTAGAAAATATCCTATATATTAATTTGGCTGTTAACAACCAAACTGTTGTGCCTACAAAATGGACCATTTATTGCCTTATTGATGTTGGAATATTTTCAATTGTGACAGTTAGCTAGTTAGGTAATGTTTGGCATAACATATTTTAAGCTTCTCTTCTTCTTAAAGGGAGAACTTAGACCAAACAGAATTTAAAATGTTTTTAAAAAAGTTTTTTTTTAATGAAGAAAAGTTAAAAAAAGAAAAAGAGCTTTCGAAAAAGTTAGTTTTATTGAGGAGCTTTTGGCTTCTCCTTTTCCTTCTTTATTCCAAATCCCAAGGTCCAAAAACACATGACCTAACATTTTATTATTATCACAGGCATTAAACTGTTAATAAATAGTCTTTAATCCAGGGTTGTAATCCTTTAAAAGAAACTGTTGATTCAACTTCGATGAATTGATGTATCAAAAATTTCAGGCATAGTTTGCCTGATTAAGTCTGTTGATCCTCTTTCCCTATTTAATTATTCCTAAGATGATGCCATTTTTAGTTTATAACAATAATAATATCTGAAAATGGCAATGTAATGATATGCCTTTTTACTTATGACTGATACCTCTGAAATTGTTTTCCTTTTTTCTTCAGTATGGTGTGAGAATATTTGTGATGACTTCTTTCAAGGACACCTGTTGCATAGAGATACTTCCTCATTTTGAGAAGCCAAAAGGAGGTAAGATCTTCATTCTGTTGATCTGTTATAAATTTTCCTTTTCCATTTTGGTCTCATTTTCTCTTCAAACTTTTTGTTTCCTTAGTTAACTCTATTCGCATCACATTGTTTGTTGAAACCTTTCTCAACCTTGACCATAATTTGACATTCATTTATAAGCTTTGTTGCCTTCACAAGATGCTAATGAACAAAACTATAACTTCAATATCTGTTATCTGGAAACCTAATTATGGAAATTGGTTGGATAAAGTTTGATTTGTGTGTCGTGATCAATATTTCATGTTTTACTAAATCTATGGATTTGTGAACCATTGATGACTTTGGCATTTTATTGGGTATTGATTGCTTTACGACCATTTTTTCATTGTTCATCATTCATCAATCACATATAATCAACTTGCATTGATTTTGTGTTTTTATGGCAGTGATTTTCCTTAGTTTTTGGGCAGAGGTGCATTACAACTCCATCTATCCTCAAGGAGGTAATTTTATGATTTTTTTTTTATATTTAGCTTGAATCAGTTTGAAACAAGCTCATCAATAGTTTGAATAATTTGGTTGGAATTTAATATATTTGACAAATCCTGTGTTTAACTCGCTAAGCCAATTGGATTTGTTAGCACTTAGATATTTACTTAGGCTAAAATAGAATTTTGGTCCCTTATTTTTATGTTTAGTTTCAGACTGGTCCTCTAAGTTTAAAAAGTTTCATTTTGATCTTTTAAAGTTTGTTAGATCGAATTGGTCCTTTTGTTAGTTTTTGGCACTAATGGTGTTAATTTTGACTGATGTGACATCTCTCACAATTTGTCACATGTCACTGAGTTCACCAAATTAGTGTGATCAATTGATGAAAGGACTAACTTGATCTAGCAGAGACACTTGTTTATAAATTTATAAATTTAGGAAACCAAAAATTCAGATGAGGGACCAAATTTCTATTTTAGCCTTATAATTTTCCAAATATATGGTATGGGGATGGTTTATCATATATGCATTACTAACCTATTGATCCAGATATACCTTCAAGTGAGTCGAGAAAGAAGAAAAGGTGGTGGAACTTTGGGACTAAGCATTAATAGTGTGGCTGGCATAGAACCTGAACATGTACCCAAAAATTTGGTGCCTCTGCATTTTGGACTATGTATCAAAATTCATCCAAGAGTCAGCTAACAGCCAATAAGGATGCCTTCAACTTAGCAGGGATACCAAACCTTTGGGGTGCTACAGAATAGCCCTTAATTTTTATATTCCCATTTCTTTGCCGGTTATTTTTGTATGAATAATTTGATTTTCCTTTTTATTAATTATAAATCTGGATGTGCCGAGGCAGCTATATCCCAATGACATTTTATACATAAAGGGTTAAAGTATAGCAATTTATCTAGTTTGTTTCATCTTGATTCACCAGGTTATAAAAATATTAGTGCTGTACTATCTAGCAAAGTTTGTTAGGTTGAAATAACGAGTACTTATGCTCGGACTGATTTTGAACATGACGACAATTCTTTCACAATTTAAAAGTTTAAATATATTTTTAATTCTTATACTTTCTTTCATATTTAATCTAGTTCTTATACATTAAAGGTTTGGTTTTAAAAGTTCCTATAATTTTAAACTTGTTAGAATTGATCCTTCTCATCAAGCTTACATTTTAGTTCTGGTGCTTACTCTAGAGATTAATTTGCAGTGGTTTTAAAATTGAGAAAAAATGGTTATGCACTTGTAGGGTAAAACAATTTTAAATTATCATTTAATCATAGATTACATATATGTTAAGATTGTTAATTTTTACAATAATTATCTTAAACATTATATCAATGATGATTTATGATTTTTAGTGTTTTAGTCCATGCATTGTATAAGTTTATTCAAACTTTCACTACCTTATTTAGGATAAAATATGTTTTTGGTCCCTCATTTTATCTTGATTTTTGGTTTTAGTCCATCATAATTTTTTTTTTCTGTTTTTAGTCTCTAAAAAATTGTTTCATTTTGTTTTTAGTTCCTGACATCAATTTTGACTGTTAACTGATGTTGTGACGAGCAAAATTTATTCTTAAAAAAAATTCTGTTTAAGTTTCTAGTAGTTTTTAACTGTTGCAAATTTTCTGGCTGATTAAAACCGTCAGAAATGTTAAAAAAAATCAAAATCTAAAACACCAGATTTTCTGAAATCACAAGAAATATTATAAAAGTAAACATTTCTGACCGCCAAAAAATTTGTAACGGTTAAAAGTCACTAGAAACTTAATCAAAAAGTTTTCACACATAGTTTATACTCGTCATGTCATCACTTAACAATTGAAATTAACCTCAGGGACTAAAAATAGTACAAAACAATTTACGAAAGGACTAAAAATAGATCAGAACAATTTATGAGGGACTAAAAACAGTAAAAAAAATTATGAAGGACTAAAAACAGAAATCAAGATAAAATGAGGGACAAAAACATATTTTACCCCCTATTTATATAGTTAATAGAAAGATTTTTTTTTTAAAAAAAAAACAAAGGGATTAAGGTAGTGAAAGTTTGTTTTTTTAGTGTTTTAGTCCATGCATTGTACAAAGTTATTATTAAAAAATTAAAGTTACATAGTTACATCTTCCCTTATTTTTTATAATAACTTTGAAAATTGAAAAGTAAATTGAATTAAGGATTTGAAATTATTGATGAAAGAGAGAAATCTTCATAATTAAAAAATAGAGTTAGAAAAATTGATAAAAAAATATTAAAAAAACCTTAAAGAATAGAGATTATAAAATTTGAAAAAAAAAATTATATAGCACATCGAAAGAAATTTTAAAAAAGAGATAATTATAAAAAAAAATTAGAAACTATAATTTTTAAAAAAAAATAAGGGAATAGAAATATTGTGAATGTGAGTAGTTGCAGAAATTAATAAGAGAAATTTTATGAAAAGTAGAAGAATAGATGCATCTCAGGAGGGTGAATTACACCACTTTATGAGAGAATATTCAAATGAGAGTGAATATGAGGAAAAGTGAGAAAAGTGGAGCAATGAAAACACAAATAGACTTATATATATATATATATATATATATATATATATATATATATATATATATATAATAAGGAGATATGACTGTATAAAATACTTTTACATTGTTAATGCATGATCATTAAACTCTTTAAAACTATAGAAACTCAATTATATGTATATAATATAAAATATAAGAACTAAAATCAAAATTTCAAAATTGAGACACTTTAGGAGATAAATGTTATGTTTAAACTTAATTTAAATGATATATCCAAGGGTAAAATTGAATGCGAGCTCAAACTTGTGATCTGTTAAACGAGAGGCTCTTTTGTTCCACTCGATCAATACCTTGGGGTTTATGAGAAATTATTTAAAATAGTTTTTATTTTAATCAATTTCTTTTTAATTTTTTGAAAATTCAATAACTTAGCAGTAGGACTGAATGGAAACCCAATGTGTTTATATACAAGTTGAGCTTGAACTACTAGTACCACTCTCGCGTTATTATTATTTTTTTTGTTTAATTAAATTTTTAGTCCTTTTCATATTTTAATTTTTAGTTCCTCAAATTTTTTTTCACAACTTTTAATCCTCCATTAATTTTTCGTATGTATTTTTAGTCTTTCTAAGATTTTTTTTGTCAATTTTCGTCCCTCATTTATTTTTATTGCTTAAAATTAATTTCAAACATAAAATAAACGAGAGATTAAAAATAGACAAAATATGAACTAATTTTGAACAATAAAAATAAACGAGACTAAAAATGGGTAAAAGTTTTTAAAGGGACTAAATTCCGGTGAAAAATTAATCGAGGACTAAAAATTGTCAAAAATAAAATAAAATTAAAGGACTAAAAATTAAAATCTGAAAAAATTGAATAACTAGAAACTTAATTAACCCTATTTTTTTATCAGCAAAAAATATATTACTAAACAGAGGGGTACAAGGATACCCCAACCCTTTTACAAAAAATATTACAAGGGTATGAACCAGCCAGGATTATAATACTATACATGAACGGCCCCAAAAACATCACCTACAGGACCAACGTTGAGAAAAAATCTGTCCCTCTATCCTGCACAGGAGACACACAACAGAACTAATCCCATGAAATCACATAACAGTATCTATATACCCTCCCCTACCCCGTATATTATAACCAAAAAATTGTAAATTTGTATATCTCCAAAGCCCCATCCCAACACGTCATGTAACGAGATGCCACTTCTATTGCAACGTGTAATGCCAATTCATATTTTATTGGCAAATAAATTAATACAAAAAGATTTCAATTCACTTAATTTCAAATATTGAGAAGGGATGGCTTTTAAAACACATTATACTGGAGTCAATTAATAACGGTGTTGAATCCACTCACTCTTGTTTTCAATTAAAGAAGGAGCTAGGGGAGATTTGCAGTCTGTTATTTTGCAGTCAAAATTGTTAGCAGATGCCCTAGAAGTTCTTTTCCTGAGGCGCTGATATTTCTTTCTGTTTTCTGCTGTTTTCACTTTCTGCAGCATCCAAAAAAAATCTATAATATAAATTTCCTGTTATCTAGCGGAAGTTGGCAATTTTTTATTTGGATGAACACTTTGGCAAAATATAATTTCCTATATGGACTTTATTTACAGCTTTAACTCCTTTAAAAAGCCAAGGGGGCAGGTTTTCTTTAGCAAAATCTTACTCGAGTACAAATTCTGTTAGTCCCGAGTATATAAAATGTTAGCACTTAGCAGTTTGTTTACTAATGAACTTTGTTTTGTGCAGATATACTGAGCTCTGCAGCGATGGCAATGAATTAGTCCTACATGTGCTTTTCATCACTATTACTCTGGAATGGACGACCCCCTTGATAAGTAAATTAAGATGCTGGTTGTATACATAAACTGTTGTGATCCCTATATGGCAAGATCAATTGGGCTCAATGAAGTTGTAGAAACAGTTGCAACTTGTTTTCAATCAGAAGGAACTTGTTAATCCGCAAGACTAGCAAATATTAAAGCACAAATTCTAAATGCAGGAATGAAAACACAACGACGAGCACCAACTTTTGGTCAAAACTGAATTGCTGGTCCAATTGACAGATTGTGTACTAACAAATTCCACAGACTCTAATCATTTGGAGAAAACACAGACAAACAAAACTTCTCTCCATAAAAACACTTTGGCCAAAACATCCACCACACAGTATTTTGCAATATTGCCGATCAAAAAAAAAAAAAAAAAGTATTTTGCAATATTAAGCTCCAATCCTCTTTTCAGATCGTAAGTTCTTCGGTTAGTAGGTTCCTTTCCTTCTGCAAAACACCAAAAAAAAGTTACAGGCAGGCAAGGTTGGGGAGGGGGAGGGAGACAATTCTTTTTCAAAAATAAATAAATAAACTTTCGAATATCACTTTATTGTGACTGAATATAATCACGTTAATTTAAAATAAATTGCCCTGTTAAGCAGAAAGGAAATGTTTTACTAAACCAGTCATTTTTAATGGATATTTTTATATAGCTAGTTCAAATTAACCTCACACCAAAGTAATTTACCTGCATAAATAATTGACAGCTTTCAGTGCTTTCCTCCATGCTTAGATTTTGAGGGTATCTTTCCATATGCTTTAAGCCTCGATTGTGATAACTTCAAATTAGCCACTTGTCGCCTTCTCTTGGCTTTCCTAGATAGATTATCCGTATTAATATTTGATTCATCTGTTTTTGGTTTTTCGTTCTCCACAACACTTTTTGATGAAGTTATCTTGCCAGAATCAACCTTTGACTTCTTCCTTTTCTTCTTATCCAAACTTGATGCACGAAGGAGCTCCTTAGCCCTCATCTTCAGCATGTATCTTTTTTGTTTGCTTAGTTTCCATTCCTCCTCCCGGTAAGGAGCAAGCTTTTTCAAGGAAACATACTGATTCAATTCCTTGTCATCCATCAATAGTATCTCTGAGGCACTCAAGCCAAATCTACTTGGTTTTGTTTTGGCATACTTGAATCTTGTCTTCAGGTCCCCAATTGTGTCCTCATAATCTAATTTATAGTACTCATCCATCATTGCCTGTCTTGCTTTCTCCAAAAGCGCTGTTTTGCGCTTCCTCTTCCGACTACCTTCCTCAGGAATTTTCTCTTCTTTTTCATCTTCTCCTTCCGGGAGATCGTCATCACTAGTATTCTCAAACTTTTCTTTTTCATCTTCTCCTTCAGGGAGATCGTCATCACTAGTATTCTCAATCTTTTCTTTCAATGCTTTTTCCCTTGCAGCTAAAAACCCACCATTAGATCCGCATGCATCCCAGCCTTTAGGAAGCCCAAGTAATTCATCCTCCTTTTCAAAATCTGGCTTCTCAATGTCATCATTGTCACTACAAAAGTCAGGGTCAGCATCCTCTGCATTATAATATTTCTCATCAAATGCCTTCTTCATCATTCTATCATACTCCTCTGGGTCAAATTCCTCTTCAATTTCTGCCATAGACAATGGGATAATATCATCATCATGGATCCCTGCAGTCTTCATTATCTTTTTAACCTTCTCCTGTATCTCCTGCTTCTTCAAATTCTTTAAATGTTTCAACTCCTCCTCCCTCTCCTTTTGTGCTATAGCCATTCTCTCCTCCTTGCTCTTTCTCTGCTCTTTCCTTGCATTTGTCTTCTTCCTCACTGATCCCTCCACCTTCCGAGCATGACCCAACACCCTATCTCCTGGATTTTCCTGAAATCTGTACTCATATTCTTCCTGTCTCTCGAGGTCCATCTCATCCTCTGAAATATCTTGCAATTCATCCTCTCCAACATTCAAATTCTTCCCACTCTTGTCAATCCACATTTTGTTCATGAAATAGCTTCTTAGAAACTTGGAATTTTCATTCGATTCTACATCTCCACCAAAATACTCATCCAGCTTCTCCTCAAGTTCCTTGTCATCACTATCTACTTTGTCCTCCTCACCTTCTTTCTCCTTCACAGTGAAAAACTCCTCTTCACCATCTTCCAAACCCTCCCTTTCCACTGCTTCCAGAAAAGCCTTCTTCAACTCCTCTTGCTCATCACCATAAGTCTTCTTCCCATCCTTATTAACGAAGTCTTTATCTTTGGAAGGCATTACCTTCCTACCCTTATGTTTTTCCTTTTCATCTATTTCCTCCTCTTCATCACCAAAATCTGCCCCCTCCTCAATCAAATGCTTTGCCACCACATCCTTCAAATACATTGGCTTTTCACCCTTCTTGCCTTTTGATTTAACTTTCTCCTTTTCATCGCTTACGTCGTCATTGCTATCATCCGACCCAAAGAGTCTAACATCTTTTTGCTTAAGAATAGGATCTTGCTTCTTCACCTTAATTAAGGCATCAAAGAACTCCTTGTCACTCCTTCTAGAATTGACAAGCTTCTCATAGTCGTCATCATCATCCGATGACTCGGACCCAGACTCAGATTCTTCCTCACCTTCAGAATGTGAGGATGAAGGTGAATCAATAACACCCTTCTTTTTTAATTCCTCAAATCGCTGGAGGTCCTCCCGCCTCTTGTTGTGCTCAAACCTACGAGCATACTCCTCGTCTATCTTGATCTTTGAAATGTCATCGTTTTCGGAATCGCTGCCATCAAAAAGTTGCAGAGGCATTTTGCTAATTGCTACAAACTAACTAACCCTCCGAAAACACAGATTCCACAAAGATATGATGTGTATAATGTAGGAAACAATTATTATAGTCTGTCCCAATAATCAGACGGACGGGGGAAGAGCACTCACTCACCGATGATGGCGACTTGCGGGCTCACGAAGAGAACCAGAAGCTGAAATAGGGTTCTGAAATAAGTCGGGTTCACTACTGAATGAAATTGGGGGAAAATTACACAGAATAGAGCAAGTAAATCCCATGAAGAGATCAAGGACTTTTATAAGGAAGAAAATAACACACCAATGGTTAATCTAGGTAAAAACCACTAGGTCGTTAATGAGAGATTTGGGTAGTTTGTACGATGTTCTAGTTCTAATTTATTGTCATAATAATAATAATAATATTAATAATAATAATCATCTAGGTCAAACTTATCCAATGGGTCAAATTTATTTTGAGGCAATAAAGGTAAAAATATATTGGGCTAAATTAGACTTTGCAAAATACTAGCTATACATTATAATTTTTTTTCAAAACTACTTCTCTATAAATAACTATAAACTTGGCTGAACAAATAAAAAATCTCACAAGTAAAATTTTACAATTTTTTTTTCATAAGTTACAAATTAGTCTAATGTGAACCTATGTATCTGCTTTGCAAATTACCAACATCATTAATTCTATCAAAATTAATTTTATAAAACTTTGAAACCTTGGGGTTAATGCTTGTAAAATTAATTATAAATAAAATTCATTTTGGTTAAAATTATTTTTGAAGTAAAATAATTAATGTTTAACTGATTTTATTCTTAAAACAAATTAACAATAAAACTCTGTAAAAAAAATAATTTAATGTAAAAACTATTTAAAGTTGCTTACACAATCAATTTAAGACCCAAATAATTTCTTTGTTAGGCTAACTAAAATCACTCATTTACGGTGTGTTTGATAGGAAAGAAAGACATATGAGAAATAAGGTGAATAGAAATAGAGAAGAGAAAAATAGAGTGATGGCAAATAAATGAGAAATAAAGTGAATTTAAAGGTGTTTAATTTGAGAGAAACATAAAACAAAGAAAAAAAAATACCCAAACAATTGATTGTTAATATTATTGACAATTGATTATTGTCCACGAGACAATGAAATATCATCTTTGAAAATAGATTATTTTTTCAAAATATAAACGGTGACAATCAATTGTGGTTAAAAACAATCAATTATCATATGTTGTCAAGTCATTATAGTTCATTTTTGCATAGTTGACGAAGAAATAAAAAATGTGAAATTTACACCTTTTTATTTCTTCCCCCACCATTTTTCTTCTATCAAAGACATCACATTTTTTTAAATTTTTTACCTATTTCTTCTCCTTCCTTATTTTTTTTTTTTACTATTTCTCTACAACCAAACTAATGTCATGTTTAGTGGCTAAAAGATGACAAAGAAATGGAAGGGAAAGCATGGAAATAGAAAAGAGTTGCAAAAGTGAGTTTGTTTGATATATGCAAAAAGGGTGGAAAGAAATCTATCTATCTATCTATTCTATATATTATATAAAACACAGTTGCTGATTAGAACTGGTTATCCACGTGTCACATTTTGGTGACATTTCTAATTTTAGTATCAATATAATTAATTAATTAATTATTGATTAGTGTAATCATAATCTTAATATTTGTAAGACATTTAATATATGATTAATTTTCTTTCCAGATTTAAATAGAAATTTTTAAGTTATATTTTGAATGTTTCATAACCTGCATAATATATATTTTAATATTTTAATTAAAGTAATTTTTATTCAATTTTAAAATTATTATTATTATTATTATTATTATTATTATTATTTTATATTTGATTTAATTTTATATTATATATTCAATTATATGTGCAATATATGATATCAATCAATCAATCTATTATATAAAACACAATTGTTGAGTAGGATTATCAGTACATGTGTCACGTTTTGATTGTGAATTGATACATTCCTAATTTTACTATAATTAATTATTTAAGATTGTGAATTGTGCTAATCAGGATATATTATTTTAAATAGACATGTGATATATTATTTTAAATAACCAAATATTATAATATTAATTGGTATCAATTAGTATACAATTGTTATCTATATTATTTTAAATAGACATGTCATATTAGAGATTAATATGTAACATTGTTTTAAGAAGATTTAAATTTAAAATTTGAAAGTAATATCTAGAACATGATAATTTTATACTATAAATAATAAGATCATGATAATTTATTATAAAAATAAAACATTAAAAAAGAAATGCTAAATCAATTAGCGTTTATTTGTAGGTAGTATCATCTATGGACAAATTAGACAAAATTAATTAAGATCATGCTCCAAATTTAAATACTCAATAGATTACTTGCCAAATTTAATTGCAAAATCCTTCCATTTAAATACCCATACTTCTTCAGAGCTTTTAACGTTTCTTTTGATAGTGTCTTTTTGTATCTGTCATCTCTATTTTCTACATTTTTTTTTCTATTGGAATGCATTCTGGTGTAGGATTTTTTTTCCTATTTGAACGCATTATACTAGAGGTTTTTTTTCAAAAAAAAATTATTCCTTCATAAATGTACATGATTGGTAAGGAAGATGAGGACATGAATGTATTCGTCTAAAGTTGACACAATATGAAGGTCATGATTTGTCAATATATCATTAGTCACGCTGCTTAAAAAGTTGAAGAATCTCACAAAGCTATTTGATCTCTCGGTAACTACTTTAAAAACTCGATGTTGTGATTTGGTTATTAGTGGATGTTTTACTAAATCTTGAGTTATTTGATTTGATTAGTGGATGCTTTACTGAATCCTGAATTATTTGATTTGATGTATAACTATTAGTCCAATTTGTATTTTTTTTTATATGCCAATGAAAATACTCAATGCACTAAAAAATAGAAGAAGAGTCTTGAAGGTGTTGATTTTATAAGCGTCGTTGAAGCCTGTGCGAATCAGACATCAACTACAAAAATGATAGAACTATTAGACATTAAGAAAAAGTCATATGAATGAATAATGAAATTTTTTTGGCTTTGATTTATGTAATTTTTTTGTACTTTTGGGTTATGATCGGACGCATATTAGCTTTTGATTTTAATTTAATGATTAAGTTTTAAAATAATATATTGTGATCAGCTTCATATTTTTAAAATTAATATATATTATACTTTTTCTAATTACTTTACATATTTTGTATATTAGGTAATTATAATACACATTTGGACCAAACAAGTTATTTGTAGCGGGACAATTTGACCTGTATTGTTCAAGGGATTTATTTGCGTATTTAAAAAATTATTCTTTTCACTTTACTGAATCTAATGTCTACAAAAGACAAACCTTTGTGAGTTAATACTTTTTAATTTGTTTCAAATTTAAATTAGATTTTTAATTTATTATATATTTTTTTTTATTAAATTCGTATTTACCAAACCTGCTACTGATAGACTGCTACTAAACAACATCAAATGATTTTACGCACACACACACACACACACACACACATATAGTAAAGTTCACGTGAAATTTTTCTAGCCATTAGATCAATCATTCAATTTTATAATTGTAACACTGTGATTTTTCTAATCTATGATAAAGTGATTGAAAATAATTACAAGAGATAATTTAATTTAATTTCATGAGAAAATTTAATTAATAAATATGTGTGATTTTTCTGTGTAAGTTTTAGTGAAAAATTTCACTGAAATCAGGACTGTGTTGCACACTGGCAGTGTAAGAATACACTGTGAAAGTGAGACAATAGTCAAGAAATTAAAAGGATTTAATTATAATTAGTCTCTAATAATTATAATTAGGTTCCTATAAAATTTTTATGTTATTCTGTTACATTTGATTAAAATAATAATATTTTAACGTGGTTCCAAAGAGTGTGATTTTGAGAACTTTTTGAGTTAGAAAAATTCTAAGACATTCTAAATTTTATTAGATGTCAAAAATTAAAATTAGTAAGTCGTACATTTACTAATTTAATTGGCTTGATTTGTATTTTGTTATCTTATCTGCTAATTATTCTACCTAAAGCTATAAGTACACCTTCCATAATTTACTCCTACGTACTTTGTAGCAAAAAATTTCAAAGACTTCCTAAATGCAATCTGTGCAAAACCGTGTGAAATGAATGAGAGATGGGTTTCCTTTCTTCATTCAATTTTGACTTGGTCAAAATTAAAATCCTACTGACAGAGTTAGTAGAAAAAAAATTATACGCTGCAGGATATGTAGCCAAATCAAAAGACAAAGAAAATTTATTTCTTCTGAAAAAGGCCACTTAGGGGTGTAGACGAAAGAAAATCACCCTATGTTCATTTATGAACTTTGACTATACTGATATACTTAAGTCTATAAATTGGCTTCCTCATTTCTTCGAAACACAACGTGCACAGCCTCCAATTCTCGTCATTCTGTTTCAATTTCAATTTCAATTTGTGAAACTTGCTAGTTGCAACCCCTTTTTCTCTATCTAACATCATTTTTCTCCGATAACCCTCACCGTTGAGTAATTCTACTTTTCTAAAAGTTCTCTTTCAAAATTTCTAAGTCCCAAGTTTTTATACTATGATTTGTTGTTGGTTCATAGTGGTGGTTTAATATTCGTGCTCCAGAAAACTAAAAGTTCCTTCACTCCTCCATCATTCAAAACTCTTATTTTAGCATCTCTTCGAGGTAAGGAAAGTTTACAGTTTTCATGTATTATTTGATGTATGGCTATGTTGTGATGTGTATTGATTCTGAAAGTAATATTTTGATAATTTGTTTGTGATATAAGTTGATTGATTGGAACTATATGATAGCTGAAAACAAAGTGTTTGCTGTCTGGTACGTTGTTTTCTGAACATGTGTTAGTATTTTTGTGATAGCTTTGCTTGTGGTGAACGAAATTGGATTTTGTTTGTTGGAAATGAAAATAGACATTTGGGGCTACAGTTTTGGCACAAGAACAGCCTAAAAATATTGAAAATAGAAGGATTTATGGCCCTCAAAAGTTGAATCTCCAGTCAGAAAAACGTGACTGAACATGGTATCTGGTTTTGCAATTATGTATTTCTACAAAAATCGTATTAGAAAACGAGTTATATGGTTAGAAAATAGACATTTCAAGCTTTCTAACGGTGTATGATATGATTTCTAATTCATTATATTTATATTTTAAAAATTTCCTTGAAAACTGACCCATGTGCAGTGAAGAAATCTGTTTTCGAGATTTTTGATATGTTTTGGAAAATTTTGGTTCTCTTTATACTTAGGAATTATTATTTTCTTTCTTGAAAATATATTTCCAATTGGTTACAACATGAAATCAAGTTTCTACAATATGTTTGAGATGAGTTGAATTTCTAAACATAAAAGTTGACTGTTTTGTAATAAAGACAGTTTTGGTTTTTACTCACTAAAATGATTATTGATGTTTTTGTAAATCTTTAATTTGCTTATGGTTTTATCCTTTTGAAAATATACTTGTTGGTGTTTTGATTTCGAAAATCCAAGAGATCATATTGTTATTTTATCTCTTAACTTCCTTTTAAAATCTTTCTAAAGTTTTAAAGATGATTTCTATAATTTCTATTATTTCGAATGTTTTTAAGAGATTTTAGAAAAACTCCAAAGTGTTCTAAACAGTTTAAAAAGTTAAAAAATTTAAGGTTTTGACTAGCGTCCGGTGACTAGTGTCCGGTTAACTTCGATGTTTTCTTTAACTTTGAAACCACAGTGGATATGTTGTTGTTGCCCACAGTGGATGATGGCTGTGGATATATGTTGTTGACCACAGTTGATGATAACTGTGGATATGATGTTATTGACCACAGTGGACGATGACTGTGGATATGTTGTTGTGTTGGATTGTACGTGCATACATGCATAAGTCCACAGTGGATCGTGACTGTGGATACGAGTTGGCACGTAAGTTGAGAGTGGGAGTGTAGCTCTCAACCTAGTGTCGGAAAGATTGGTGGGGTCGTGTACATGGACCCGGGAGATAGGATGGACGGGCGATTCTACATTGAGACCAAGATTTCTGCAGATCTTGTGTTGTGGTGAGCCACTACCCATGTACGCCTATCCTGACAAAGCCACTAATTATTTCCAAGACCAGTATCGGCGTTTCCCCCAATGGTCGAATTGGACTATGTTAAGGGATTTGACTGTGCTAGTCGCTCGACTAGTGAAAATCTCCATGGAATCGTGTCTACATATAGTGCATAACTAGGACATATTATTTGAGGATATGTTGGTGATTGACCTATTGAAATGGATTTTTCTGTATATTGTTATTATTTACCTTTGTGAATATGTTAGTATAAATCTAATGTTTTATTGGAAATGTATGTTCTGTAAGCTTATCCTTGCGTTGTTTGTTTGTATGTGTTTGACTGTGATGATCGCGATTCTTCGCGGGAGCAGACGACGAACTACCGGCGGATCAAGCTACACGCGGCTGAAGTCACAGGACACCTATTTCATCTATTCCTTATATTTTCTTATATCGTCCTAGTTTCTAGCTAAGGGTAATATGTAGTTGTGGCCAACTAGTAGGAAATGGGCACCTTTGTACTAGTATATACGTATTCCGAACCTTTTGAGATATATCAGACTTTTGGTCTGTAGTTTGTATATGACCATATGGCTTTGTACTTATACTTCTGATATATGTATTGATGTATGGAAAATTTTCAGATGTAGTTATGTATATGATGTATATTTCTTAATGATGAATGTTATTATGATTAGTGATCTTGCGCAAAAAATTTACCCGTATTTTTATAAATAACTTATAATAAGTTTTTAATTAAATCTTTTCGCAATATAGTAGTTAAGTTGTCTTGTGACGATAGCGGGTCGTTACAATAATAGCCGTCGGATGTAATTGAATTTAATGCTCCCAATAGAATTCTAATGCTCTTGATAGAATTCTTTCATAATGGTCAATTGTAAGACATTATGATTTTTTATTCTTATAAATTCATACCACAAAGTAATAAATATTCATTACGTATAATAAATATAAAATAGTTGTTCTCTCAAAAAATAAAATACAAAATAGTTGTAAAGTATGCAATAATAGTATAATAATAATTATTATTATTAATAACGCTGTCTTTTTTTAATTTAATGGAAAAAAATAGTAACATATGAAAAATTAACATGTAATAATATTAAAAAAATAGTAACACGTACATATCAATAATATTTCGTACAGATAAATAATAGTTATATCAGTTAAGTTATAAGATATGAAATTTGGATCACATAATAATCTTTATAAATAAATATCATCTTTGAAGCAATTATAGATTAATAACTTAATAATAATAATAATAATAATAATAATAATAATGATGATGATGATGACGATGATGATGATGATGATGATGATGAAGTGTTCAATTTAAGTCATAATGAGGTTATCCAATTCAAAAGTTCAACAATATCATTTTAAAACAAAATTTTAATTTATACAATAAAAACATTATAAATTATTAATTATAAACACACAAAATTAAAGTAATGTAAACGTAGTATTCACAATAACAAAAATGAATATTCAAATTTAAATAATTATAAATTTATATTTATTATATTTTTTTAATTTATACATTTCATATAGGTATTACATCATATTATTACTTGGAGAAAGAAAAAATCAAAATAAATTTCAACAGCCTTAATATTTTTTAAGATAATATCTCCTCAATTAAAAAATATAATTAGTTATGTTTCTCAATTTTAATATAATTATAATGCTACTAATTAAATATTTTAAAAATTGATAATTTTATTTATGTACATATATTTTTATATAAATACTAAATATAAATATAAAAAATATATCATTTAATCGAATCCGTGCATCGCACGGATTTAAAATCTAGTAATAAAAAAAATGTAGATACCACTTGAATTTGTTTCCACACAAAAATGGCACAGAAATGTGCAAAAACTCTACCTAAAATCAATTTTGCACAAGACCATGCTACCAACCCACCTATATCCCACATTGTTGGATGAACCCACAATTTGTGTGTCTCTTATTTTAACTCAATCTTGATCGTTCCCTGAAATTACACACACACCAACCTCATTAATTATCTAGCTATTTGAGATTGTCCTATCTCTATTTTTCTTAGACAAATACTAACCAGTGTCCTTAGGGCATTGGTCAAGGAAATAAAAGAAGAAAGATTTTTATTGGAATGAACAAAATTGGGCTGCTTGTAGTTTTTTTGCGCTCTTCTATAATTTTCACACTAAATACTTTCTCTTAAGGACACTGGTTAGCAAGACCTTTTTTCTTAATCCAAATACATCTAAATTCACTCTATTTCTCACTTATTTTCATTCACCTATTTCTCTCTTTCCTATTTTTATCTATTTTATTTCTTTTTTTTCCTACCAAACGGAGTGTAAATACGAACACCTTTATTACTATGAATTCAAACTTTAGTTTACATGTTGGCAACTATCCCATCTCACTGCATCCAAGCCCCTTTTATCATGTTGATACAATCTATCAATGTCAATTGTCCAAAAATTTTGTCCTAAACTTTTAGCCAAAATTGGACGAATGCTATGGTGAACTACTTTTATACACTATTACATTTATTTGATCCACATAATGATTTGGTACAGCCTCTGCACCAAATTCTTTTTCTTTTTTCTCCCTTTCTCTCCTCTGTTCCAGTAGTGACGCCTCATTATGCTAGCATGAAGCTTCACTTAATCACCACCGTTATCCACCACTACCACCACTTTGAAGCAACGCTTTCACCGTAGTGATATAAATATTCTTCTACATGCATCCTTTTTACTGTGGACGTTGCCATGTTGCCTCTCCTTGCCACCGCTGTCATGAGATCTGATTCGGTTCCACAACCACAACCACAACAAGAGTCAATGGAAGTGAATCTCAAAGCCAAGAAAGGCTCCATGGTCATCAACGAAGAATCCATATGCAGGATCACTCACAACTGCAATTCCTATTCCTGTCAGCACACACAAAAGCTTTTTGGCAGTGGCGAATCTTACACAAAATTTTTGGAAGGGCCAAATAGTTAAATAAATACATTTAAGATTTTTTTACATCTTCATTTATAAAAAATTTCTATACTAAAAGGGCAGAAATTTTTTTTTTTGGGGTACAAGCCCCCCGCTCCTATAAAGCTCTGCCACTGCCTTTTGTGGGAAATCCATCTCAAGGCACCACCTAGATCTACTCTTGTTTTCAGTTGTGATTTAATTTCAAGAGAAATGCTAACAATACTTTGTCTAACACTCTTTATGATTGACTGAAATTTATTGGAAATCACCAAACTTTGATGTGTTCTACTTCTCAATGTTTCTCTTTCCTAATTTAGAGGTGAGACTTACCAAAATTGATGATTTCTAAAAAATTTCAACCAATCATAAATAATAAAGTGTTAGAATGAGAATGTTGCTAGCATTTCATTTCTCTAATTTCAATTGTTAGGGATTTTGGTGTGGTTTGTGTAGGTTTCAACAATTCATGAGAGCAAATATGATGATCAGGTTTTCGATTCACCACAACCACTGCACTAATCTAATCGCACAAAATTGAGAAACATTCAACCGCATTTGCCAACAGAGAACATGTCTCAAAAATCATCATAGAACTTTTGGGCAAAACCATTCATTCGAGTTTTCACACGATGAAAAAAATGCTCACCGTCGAATTCAATTTAATCGGTGAACGATGGGACCAAATTTTGTACACATTAAACCGCCAACCCAAAAAGGTCCAAATATATAATAATTCACATTCACACGGTTCCTAATAGTAATTTACATAACTGTTTCATTTCACTCTGTTCTTTCTATCACAGAACAAAGTCACTTGTAACTGTAACCAAACACGCCCCACATTGATTCCACGCAACACTAAAGCTAACCCTAAAATCAATAAAATTAAATTAAAAAAGAAAAAGACCTTCCAACGGTTCGAACCGGCATCATTGTTCGCCGAGAGAATCGTCGTTCTGATTATCCTCCGCCGTCGCCGGCTGCAACAGCAGCGCCGTGAACGGCATGTGCCGGTAACCGTTCACCGCGAACTCCATCCCCGGCGGCGGGGACAGGTCGAGCCGGCAACTCGGCTGCGGCGGCGCCACGGCGAACATCCCCTGAGCGCCGACCGCCGTGACGGGGCAGGCGAGGGAGGGCTCGGAGGATGGAGCGGTGGGAGCGACGGAGGAGAAGGGGGCGGCGGGGACGGTGCCGGAGCCGGTGGCGGCGATGATGGAGGGCTCGGCGTGGCGGAGGAGCCACTCGATGGTCTCGCCGTCGGAGCGGTGGCCCAGCTCGCGCGTGAGCTGGAAAATGCGCGCGGCGCAGAGCGGCGGCATGCGGACGCGGCGGCCGCGGCCGTTGACCTTGGAGTGGCGGTCCTTGGTGGAGGGCCTCTTGGCGACGGCGAGCGGCGGCGCGGTGGGTGGGGACTCGGTGGTGGCGGTGGCGGAGGGTTTGGTTTCGGAGTGAGAGAATTGAGAATTGTTGTGTAGGACAACTTGTGAGGTCATTGTAGGGTTTGGAGAATTGGGAATTTAGGGTTTTGATTTGTTGAATTGTGACCCCACAAGGGAGAGTGAGAGAGTGAGGGGTTATATAGTAAAATAGTAGCGTGGATTTGAGGTGAGTGGGCCTTCACTTTTGCGTTTTCAAATCTTCGCACACCACTCTCCAGTCTCCAGTGTCCCCCATTATGCAACCCAAATCAACAATAACACTCTTTTTGGGTTTTTTTTTTTTGGTGTAAAGGTTTTTAGCAGTAGTATAAATGTGTATAATAATAATAATAATGATAATTAACCTGACGGGTTAGCATAATGGTTGGGAATACTCATGGCAGGACCAAAAAAGTATAATCAATCATTAATAATAAGAAAAAGATAAAAGATAAAATATTTTAAATATTAATAATATAAAATAGTTTTATACTTTTATTTAATAATAAATTATCATATATATTAAATTTGTTAAGTTTTATAATAATTAATTTAAAAATCATATTATCGATAATTTTTAATTGATTAACAGCATAAAATTTTTAAAATAGCAATGCATAATTATGAAACTCTAAGAATAATTTTAAACCTTGGTGCAATATTTGTTTACAAGATAAGTATTAAATGAATTTATATTTTTAAAATATTAAAAATATTTTTGTCATTTAATATTTCCTTTATAAAGTAATAGGAAGATTTGTAAAAAGATATAACATTTCTCAATTAATAATAAGTGATAATTAAATAAATTTTCTAATACAATATGTGTTATAAAGTATGAGTTTAATGGTCATGCACTGACAATGAAAAAATAATTTTATATTGTAAACCAATAAAAAATTATCGTTGAAGTAATTTTTAATATAGTTATTGTAAAAGTCAACAAACTTACCATACACATTATGTTGTAATTGGATGACGGCGTATAATTATTTTACACTCTATATGAGGTAAAATATTAAATATTTTAAATTGTTAAAATGGATAAATATTGAATAATTTTTATTCTTATGGTGATATTTTGTAATGTTTTTATTGTTTTATCTTTTTATTATGTGTTTGTAAGTATTCATTAAGAAATTTAATAATTAAAAGGATTAAGATTTAGAGAAATGCTAGCGACACTTTCTCTAACACTCTCTTTTTAACACTATCTATGTGATTATTATTGGGATTTTTCTAAAGCTAATCTTTTAAATTATTCAAAATGTGTTTTTTTTATTATGTTATAGGTGAGCAATATTCAACAATTTTGTTGATGAGTAATTTTTGCTGAAAAACCTACCTGACTACTTTTAGTATGGTGTCTCATCCTAACCACATTTTTATCACAAGACTAGAACTCAAGACTTTATAAGAGATTTGAAATTAATTTTGACCAATGTACGTAGTGTTGGCATTCAAAATGTATATTTAATTATTTATTAATAAAAAGGTTTATTTTATTGATATTTTCAAAAGTGTTAAATGCATATACCATTTTGGTGTCTTCAGTATTTTTCCTGTTATGGTAAATTAAGAATGGAAAATATTAAATATTTGTTTTAAAAATATTTTATAATTGTTGCAATTTAATTTAATTATTTGAAGTTAGAAAAAGCTAAAAATATAATTTGAAACAAATATATTTTTATGTTATTAGAATAATTATCATGATGATATTTGGAGAGAGATATAGGGTGTGTTTGTTTTCTATTTTTAAATTTTGCTTTTAGTTTTCAAAACCAAAAAAAAATAAAAAAAATACTCATACCAAGTTCACGCTTCAGCATATACAACACTCTTAAAATCGGACTACAAAACAAAAGAAGCGGGTGAGAAAATATTTCTCAATTATTTTTGTTTTTTGGCTTTTAAAAACACTTGTTTTTTAAACAAATTTAATATTTAATATTTTTTTTATGAAAAGTTAATTGTCAAGTAGCGTGAAATTATTTTAGTAAATGATTTTTAAAATTAAAAAATAAGAAAGAAATAAGCATGCCTTTGATATTTGTTTTCCTTACAAATGTTTAGTTTTTTATTAATAATTTTCCAAGGATTTTGATAAGAGGGTTTTAATTAAAAAATATAAAATTTAAATAAAAATATTTTTTTATTATATTATAAAAACAGGATTACTTAATGTTTGATTAATTAATATATTATAACGGGTAAAATTTCGGTAAAATAGACCCTTCTTGAAGAATCTTTGACAATATTTTTTTGGAAAGTAAGACGTAAATAAGAGTTTCACATGTAAAGGTGTTTACGACTCATCACACGTAAAAAATTAGATTTCACGTATTTTGCAGACAAATTTGAGTTATATTTTGAATCATTACAACTTGATTTGATGCTCTATATATTTTCAAAAAGTATAATTTTTAAATAATAATATATTAATAATACAATTTCTTGCCACTAATGTTTTGTTTAAAACAATATTATATTTATATTAATATTATTTATCTTAAAATTTATATTGTAAAATATATATTCTTATTCTTTTGAGTTTTATACTTATTTAATTTTATGATTTAATTATATATAATGTTAAGATTAATATATTGTATTGATAAATTAAGTTGACCCACTCATTTTCTATATTGTTAGGTCTTAATCAATTCAAATTCGAGTTCAAATAAATGACTATATCAAAATTTTGAGAAAGGTTCAAACACAAATGAATCCATCTTAACTTATTCCACAAACACTTTCACTCACGTGTTTCATAAAAGAAAATAAAAATATTTTTCAAATATAAAGATTTTGTTAATTTGTGAATAAGTAAAAAATAAACCTTTCTAAATTTATGGGTGAAAATAATTTTATACATGTTAATTGACTGTAAAATTATTAAAACTTCTCATGTTGTAAATACATTATTTTTTGAGAAGGTATATAATAATTAATTAAATTTTATGAAGTTTCAAACAAATCTACTCCTAAAATGAGATTCCCAATAAAACAAAAAAATGAGAATAAAAAAAATCCATTTGCCAAACATAAGTAAAATAATGATTAAAAAATCAAAAGTAAAAAAAATATGAAAAAGTATAGCATTATCGTCCAACCATTATGTGCAGCATATATAAGAACAAAACCGTTTTAAAAATAATAAAAAACCGTTTTGAATTAAAACACACAATACACATTTCAAGGATATTTTATTAAAAATTGTTATTATGAATATTTTAGCTTGGAATTGTTGTGGGACATGCTCTCGCGGTTTTGCTAATTTGATCAAAGATATTAGTAAGGAGTATGATACTGCCTTAATGTTTTTATTTGAAACTCATGCCAATAGGGAAGCTCCTGACCGTGTTATCCCAAGGCTGGGTTTTGATAGTCATTTTATTCAGGATACTTGTGGGCATTCGGGAGGAATTTGGTGTTTGTGGAAATCTGAGTTGTGGAATGTGGAAGTTCTTCATAGTGATCACCAATTTGTTCACATGAAGGTGGGTTGGAAGAAGCAGTCGATGTGGTTTCTCACAACGGTGTATGGTAGTCCTAAGCTTCAGCATTGTAGATCTCTGTGGGAGTCCTTGAGTAATATAGCTGAAAACATATCTGGGCCTTGGTCAGTGGTTGGTGATTTTAACTCTATTCTTCAATCACATGATCGTAGTGGGGGTTCCACTAATCCATCTTGGAGAGGAGCTCATGATTTTCTAGAGATGATAGCTGCTTATGATCTTATTGATGCAGGCTTTCAGGGGCCTGCTTTTACTTGGAAGAGAGGTACTTTGATGGAACGTCTTGATCGTGCTTTGATTAATATTGATTGGAGGCTTCGCTTTCAGAATGCTCTTGTTCTTCATTTACCCTTCTTTAAATCTGATCATAAGGCAATTCTTATTAAAATGACGAACAAGAATTGGAGAAATAGAAGAAGAAGGCCTTTCCGTTTTGTAGCTTCTTGGCTGATGCATGATGATTTTCATCCCTTAATTAAAAACTTTTGGAAAGATAATGTGAATTGGAAGAAGAGGATGAGCGACCTTCAAGAAGCTCTTCACAAATGGAACAAAGAGGTGTTTGCTAATATCTTTGTCTGGAAACGAAAGCTTATTAAACAACTAGATTATATTTCGGGTCAAATTAGAAATGGGGATGATTTTGCTTTGGAAGCAAGACAAATGGAAATTTGGAGTGAATATCAGGATGTGTTGAGGCAGGAGGAATTCCTTTGGTTTCAGCGTTCTAGAGCGAAGTGGATATCATTTGGAGACAGTAATACGCGATATTTCCATGGAGTTACTGCTATTAGGAGGAGAAAGAATACTTACGAAGCTATTCAGGATTCCAATGGTGTTTGGGTGGCTAAAACTGAATCCCTTGAGAGGTTAGTAACAGACTACTTTTCTAGTCTTTTTACTGATGATTCAGCTCTATCTCCTTTTTGCATTAGAGGGGCTTTCCCAAAGCTTTCTGAGGATCAGCTGCATGGTTTTAGTTTGGAAGTGACCAATGATGAGATTTGTAGGGCGCTTTTCTCTATGTGTAATTACAAGGCTCCAGGGGTTGATGGGTTCCAAGCTGTTTTCTATAAGAGTCAATGGGAGGTGGTTGGGGAATCCTTCTATGATCTTATTAGAAGTGTTTTTGAAGATCCTACCAAGGTTGCTGAGTTGAATGATACTCTTATCTCTCTTATTCCAAAGAATGATGTTGTCACTAGTATGAAACATTTCAGACCCATAAGTTTATGTAATGTGTCTTACAAGACGGTGACAAAGATCCTATCTGCTAGATTAAGAAAGGTAATGGAGACTCTTGTTGATCCTTGCCAATGTAGCTTTCTTCCCAACATAAATAGTGGGGATAACATTATAATTGCGCAAGAAGTTATTCATTCTATGAAGAATAAAAAGGGTCAAAGTGGGTGGATGGCAATTAAAGTGGATTTGGAGAAAGCTTATGATAGAATTAAATGGGATTTCGTAATTGATACTCTTCGTGATATTGGATTCCCAGATAGTTTTATTAATTTGGTGAGTTGGTGCATATCATCTCTTACTTTTCAAGTGCTTTGGAATGGTGAAGCCCTTGAAAAGTTTTGCCCAACTAGAGGTGTTCGTCAGGGGGACCCTATTTCCCCTTATCTTTGTGTTCTCTGTATTAAGAGGCTTTTCCAATTGATTAATCTTGCGGTGGAAAGGAAAGCTTGGAATCCAATTCAAATATCTAGAAGTGGCCCCAAGCTTTCTCATTTGGCTTTTGTAGAAGATCTTCTTTTGTTTGCTGAAGCTAATATGAATCAAGCGAAGGTGCTGAAAAAAGTTCTTGATACATTTTGCAGTAGCTCGGGCCAAAAGGTTAGTGTGGAGAAAACCAAAATTTTTTTTCTCTACAAATGTTCATTGGCAAATGAGAGATCAAATTGTTAGTGAGCTTGGTTACCAAAGGACTGCAGACCTTGGTAAATATTTAGGAGTGCCTCTTCATCAAGATAGAGTTTCCAAACAAAGCTTTCAATTTGTACTTGATAAAATTACTCAGCGTCTTAGTAATTGGAAGGCCTCTGATTTATCATTGGCGGGAAGGGTCACTTTGACTAAAGTTGTGGTTCAGGCACTTCCGAATTATGTTATGCAGACAAACTTACTTCCAGCTTCTGTTTGTGAGGAGATTGATAAGAATTGTCGTAATTTTGTATGGGGAGATACTTCAAATACCAGGAAGACTCATTGGCTGAATTGGGATTCCATTTGTCTGCCAAAAAGAAGTGGAGGTCTCAGGCTTAGAAAGGCTGGATTAATGAATCAAGCTTTGTTGACAAAAGTGGGATGGGGTCTTTGCACCAAAGAAAATGCTCTCTAGGTTAGAGTGATTCATACTAAATATAAATGTGGTGAGGATGTGCTGCCTATTATTAATTCTAGCAGTAATGGTACAAATTTATGGAGGGGCATTGTCAAAAGTTGGGATATTGTGGCTCAGAATGTAATTTGGCATGTAGGAAATGGTAAGAGGATACGTTTCGGGGAAGATTACTGGGTTCCAGGCCACGACCAATTGAGTCATCATAGGATTTCAAATGCTTTGGAAGGCCAAAATATTCCTGTCTGCTTCTACGTGAATATTAATGGTGAATGGGATCTTGAGAGGTTAGCTTTACACTTACCTTATCATATTATTCACAGTATTCAATGTATGAAGCCTCCTTGTAGTTCTAATTCGCATGATTATTTGGAGTGGGATAGTTCTTCAAATGGGACGTTCTCAACCAAGGAAGCTTATGATATAATTTCTGGTTGTGATAATAGTACTAAAAATAAGTTATTTCAACTTATTTGGTGTTGGGATGGTCCCCAACAAATAAGATTTCATCTGTGGAAGATTGCAAAGGGAATTTTGCCTACAAATGATTTAAGAAAGTGTAGACATATGACTCAACTTGATTTATGTCCCTTATGTAGTGAGGAAACAGAATCACTTCTTCATGTCTTACGTGATTGTAGATGGGCGAAGAATATTTGGCGGCTATTTTATGTTAATGATCAGTCAGATTTTTTCCAACAAGACTTATGCAGATGGATGTTTTTGAATTTGAAGAGTTCTAAGTTGGTTGATGGAACTTCATTTTTGGTGCTATCTTAGATAGGCTTTGGTGGAGGAGGAATGAGTTCATTTTTTGTCAATTTTGGATTTCAAACTCTGGAGTGGCTACTAACATTTGATCCCTCATGAAGGACATTCATTGTAGTAAGGTGATGCAAAAAAGTTTGATCTTTGATGATACTATTATAATGAATGATGCAGATGATTGTTGGCAAAGTGATTTGGCTAACTGTTTTAAGTTAAATTGTGATGGTGCTCTTTTCCATTCTGCTTTTGTTGCTTCATGTGGAGCAGTCATCAGGAATAGTAATGGCAATTTTATTCAAGCTTTCTCCAGAAGATTGGGTCATTGTTCGGTTTTGGAAGTGGAGCTCTGGGCAATTTTATATGGATTGCAAATGGCTTGTGATGCAGGAATTGTTAAGTTGAGAGTGGAATCGGATAGCCTAGATGCAATTAGGCTTATTGATGATTATTGGTCTCATGATAACCAATTTCCTGAGCTTGTCAGTGAGATATGCAGGTTGAAAGGTGGCTTCCAACATTGTGGTCTTTCCCATGTTCGCAGAGATCTAAACCACTTGGTTGACTGCTATGCTAAGTTTGGGTTATCACTAAGTAATGATTGTATTTTCTTTAATTCACTTCCTTCTTTTGCCTCAAACTCCATGATGGAGGATGTTTCTGTAAGTGATTCCCAAGTGGAATTTAATTGATTTTGGTTTTGGGTGTTCTTTGCCCAGTCCATTCAGCAAAAAAAAAAAAAAAATACACATTTCAAGGATTCTGATTTTTTTTGTGGCTAAATTATTCATACGTCTCTTATCTTTATTTTAGGTTGCAATTTGGTCTTTTATAAGTTGCAAAATGGTCTCTTATCTTCATTTTAAGTTGCAATTTGATCTTTTATTTTTTAAAAGTTGAAAAATAGTCACTTAAGTAATTTTTTATAGAATGTTTATCCCCAAAAAAATTAAAAAACACATTACTTCAGGGTAAACATGTTATAAAAAATTACTTGAGGGTCCATTTTACAACTTTTAAAAAATAAATGACCAAATTGCAACTTAAAATAAAGATAAGGAACCATTTTACAACTTTTAAAAAATAAAAGATTAAATTGTAATATAAAATAAAGATAAGGGACCAATAGAGTAATTTAGCCATTTTTTTTCCATAAATATTCTCAAAAACATACAAGTGAAACACAATCTTGAAATTGGGTTTGGGGCAGTTTTCCCTTTTATGGGGGGTCAAACTTTTGTCACAGTTGAAACTACTGGATTTATATGGAAAGTGGCCTACTTAGCCATGTTCCAAAGGGTGGCCCAAACCCAAACGGAAAAATCGACCATAATCGTATCCAACATTATTCTTATTATTATCATGTGAAATAAAAAGAGCAACCTAATCCACTGTCGGAAAAACAAAGAAATTCAGAGGTCTGAAATAGGCTACGTCTCTACGAAAGCCTTTTCCTTCGCACTTTATCCGTTTCTATCTAAATATCCACCGCGCCATAACAGCACTTCCATTTCCTCTGCACAATGATCACGCTGCAACCTTATTCTGCTACCTCTTCACCACTCTAATGTACTATGCTGTTCCCTCTCAGCTATGGAATTTGCAAGGACCATGTTCTATTCGTCTCCACCGTTTCCTCCAAGAACTCACCCTTGGAACACTCTTCCCTCGTCTTCTTCTACTTCCGGTGCTGTTATTATAACTCAATTGTTACAATTCTGTTTTCTTTTCTTTTCTTTGTCTGTCTCTAGTAGCAAGTGTTTTTGCTTTTTAAAGCAACATTATAACTGGCTCTGCGTTTGATTTTTCCCAAATGTACTTGGCGTTCTGTTAAAAGATGTTTGTTAGTGTTATTTGTGTGGTTTAAGATATTTTTAAATTAAGATAAAGCTGGTATTGAGGAAAATCAGTAATGTGTCAAGATACATTGCTCATTTTTCGGCTTTATCCTTCCATAGTTCTACTCAATGCGGTTTTTACTCTTTCTGCTTACTTTCTGGAAAGTTGAATACCGTTTGTGCTTTACCAATGCTGTTTAATTTACGCATGATTTTGCATTGGAGACCTGTATTGTGTGTGTTGTATACTTCAATTGTATTTTTTTTTACGTATGAGTAATGAATTTTAATGTTATTGAGATTTCGTTAGCATAATTAATTTCATAGGCTTTCTACATCTTTGTGCTGCTGGTGCACACAGCCTTCCTTTATTTGTGTTGTCTTTGTTTGGGATATTATGTTGAGGAAAAAAGAATTTAACCCAGTTCAATTTCTGGGTGTGTTTGATAGTTGAGTTTGAGTTTTGGAAGGGAATGAAAAGGTGGGGGTTGGGGGGTGTTTCCAATTTCCCATTTGTAATAAATATTCTCTAATTTGATCAATTTTTTAGTTTAATTTCTATGTACTGTCATTGTAAAAGAATTTATGCTGTTAACCAATTAGAAATCATCGTTTGTATGATTTTTAAGATACTTATTGTAGATGTCAACAAACTTACCACATATGATGGTTTGTGAATTGTGATTAGATGTCACTGCATGCATTGTTTACGCTTTTTTTTTAAATGAAAGAAACAAGCTAATAGATTGGTATAAACTTAATGTCATAATTTTTTTCTATTTTTCTAAACATTAGGTAATTCTCTTAATTTAAAAATAAAAAAACATTGTCCTCCCTTCTCTCTTCCTCTGAAACTCTGTTTCCAAACATATCCTTAAAGAATTCCTTTCACTAATTTGTGGGCTTCCATTTACTCCTGGTCTCCACACAAATTTTCCACTTTGATCTAAGTTGTGTGTGACTGTGCATATGTATTTTCCCCCAACCTGTTATTAGTCTGAGTTGAAAATTTGTTACATTTCCATGCCCATAAACCTGCAGTTTTGATGCTTCGTGAACAAGCTTCCCCTACAGTTGCCTCTTGGTCTTCTAATTATTCAGCTCAGAATTTTCCTGCCTCAGTTCTTTTACAAGAGCAGCGTGATGAAAATAGGCCTCTTCTGCACATGTCTAAGGAAGACAAGACATCGCAGGTTCAAATTTTATTGATATACTGGCTTCATCAAATTTAGGCTTCTTTAAATCCATATAATGAAATCCTTCACATTTTATATTTTGTTTTCCAATCAATAAGAATTGATTGCTGGTCCATTCAATCTCAATGAATTAAAATTTTTGAGACCAACTTTTAGTCTATTAAATGTAATGATGCCATCTTTTTTTGTATGGATGCACTAACTCTTTTCTTAGGTTGTAATTTACAGGTTTTTCCTACTTAGTCACATAATGGACACTGTACTAATGGATCTTCCTTATGTTTTACTCCAGGCAATTTTAAATACAAGGCAGATGGATATGGCCACGGTTCATGAAGAGAATAACACTGGAAATGCTGATCAGGTAGTGCTTGACTTTAGGAAGCACCTGCATCAGTGGCCTCATTTACAGAACTTGTAAGAGAAATAAAATTGTTCTTCCATGTCAATTTAATCATTTAGTAATTGCTCATAGTAAATTTTTCCCATCCTTAGTTGTCTTCTTTTTCCTTTTTGTTATACCCTTAGTTGTCTCCTTATAGGTGCATAAATGGTCTATTGCAGATTAACTTCCTCACAAACAGGAGAAATTGCTGCTTCAACTCTACAGCATGTTTCTGTTGACTTGGAGAGGCATACAAATGGCGTGCAATGTAATGGAGTTTCTCTTGCTAAGAAAGCTTTGTCTACTTCAAAACAAGCATCCTCAGTAGTTGAAGACTTGAAATCAATTAAAGCCAATGATGATTCAGTTCCTTTTGGGTTAGTTCTATCTTCTTGGCCACCTCTGACATCCTTAATTTATTTTTCCTGTTTATAGGTTAATTTGTTTGGAGTGTAATGCCTAAACTAAAAACTTCCATTCAGTCTGGCCTCTACTAGCTTGGCTGACCCTTCAATTGGAAGAAATAAAACTGTGAGGTCAACACGCCTTCTAGAGAGACGATCAAAACAAAGAAAACTACCTAAGTCGAAAGTTAAAGACGATGAAACCTACCTTGCAAGAAAGGATGATGCACAAGAAAGGCTACGCGTAAAAAAGAAGACAAATGAAGAATTTGATCAAAATGATTCCTTGCGCTTGTTCTTGTGGGCTCCTGAAACAAAACAACTTTTGACACTTGAACAAGAATCTCAACTGATATCTCAGATACAGGTGTTTTGCTAGTTCCCCTGAATTCCTTACTTCCTTAAACTCATGGGATGCTCTATTAACATGGAGTATGTAACAGGACTTATTTAGATTGGAAGAAGTGAAGACCAAGCTTCAATCTCAATTTGGAAGGGAACCAACTATTGCTGAATGGGCTGAGGGTGCAGGACTTAATTGTCGAAGGCTGCATGCACAGCTTCGTTGTGGTAACAGAAGCAGAGAAAAGCTGATTCAAGCAAATTTACGCATGGTAGTCCATGTTGCCAAAAGTTATCAGGGGCGTGGTCTCAGCCTTCAGGACTTATTACAGGTAGCCTTTTAGAAATTAAAGACCTTCCTTCCCCTATAGCAAAGGCTGTTTAGTGTTTACATTGTTTTCCTGGTTAGTTATATTCTACGTTGTGAATACCATTCAAGAAATTTTTGGATTGCCTAGTATTCCACCAATTAGTAAACCAAGATTCCTGACTTTTATGTGAAAGAGATACACCAGGATAAAAAGACTAGATGTAGGATATAGAAGGGGAATGGATGCTTTTGATTTTGCCATTTTTTTTCTTTAATGATCTCAACTTAACCTCATTTGTCAACTTTTCTCGACATAGAAGAACCTGTAATTAAATGATTGGCTTGAGTGGGAGCATGAATTGGGGGAAAAAAGTGCTTTGATTAAAGGGTTTTAATCATTGTCTTCACTCTTCAGTATAGTCAATTACAATTAGCAGCTGTATATTTTACATTTCTTTTTTGGTGCTTTTACAGGAGGGAAGTATGGGTCTTATGAAGAGTGTTGAAAAATTCAATCCCCTAGCTGGTAGTCGATTTGGTAATTATGCATTCTGGTGGATAAGGCAAGCAATAAGGAAGGCGGTGTTTCGACATTCAAGGACAATCCGTCTACCGGTAAATTTAGTTGTCTAAATTTAAACTTGACCCTTTTGAAGTGTCAGTGTTCATGAAATATTTTTTTTGTTGTTGTTGACAAGAAACAAAAATGATGTTACCTACCATTGCGTTAATATTTTTTATAGTATCTTTGCTATTTACAAAGTATCAATTCTATTTCTTTAACCCATAACTCGTGTTATCTCCAGGAGAAGGTATATATCCTATTGGGCAAGGTAATGGAGGCAAAGAAATTGTACATTCAGGAAGGAAATCTTCACCCAACTAAAGAAGAATTAGCAAGAAGGGTAGGAATTACAGTAGAAAAGATTGACAAATTGCTGTTTTCTGCAAGAATTCCAATTTCTATGCAGCAAACTGTGTGGACTGACCAAGATACAACTTTCCAGGTATTGCATGCTAGCTAATTAATGTGATTTCCCCCTTGATATGACACAATTTCTTAGATCTATAAAGTGTAACTGTGAAAAACAAGTGCTGCATCAATATTTAGAATGTTTACACAAAAAGGATTTAGAATGGCTTATAATGTTATCAGCTTCCCATTTTAGTTTGGTGTTTGTATGGAGGGTTTTGCTTATGCCAATAACTGTAAAAACAAATTGGTGATAGTCTAATAGCGACTGCAAGAATATTGAATTTTGCTTAGTAATTGCATTCTGCTGTGTATGATGAAAGGGAACCAGCGGCCTAAAGTAGGTTAGCGCTTGGAGGAGCTGATAAATCAGAATCAGATCATACCATTTCGGTATGAGATTAACCAGGGAACCATAGCATACTACCTTAACGGAAAGATTAATTATTTCAGTAGTAGTGATCAGACTCTAGTCACTATCTACTTTGTTCTGTTCAATTAATTACCAATGCAAGGTCATTTAAATTTGCATGTGTCAATACCTCTCTTCTGGCATGTGAGATTTTGTTAACTTGTGGAGACAATCAGACAATTGGCAATCTAATATTCTGTTATATTTATTGAAATGGGGTATTCATCTATTCTGTTATATTTGTTTTGAACTTGTATTAGCAGCCGCTGCAATATGATTCCAGCTCTGAATTTTTATGTTATTTCCATGTAGCTTTGTTATAAATTTTTGTTCAGTTGTTCACCTGATGTTAGTGGATGTCTAATGTGATCATAATGGATCCTTTACTTTTTTAAGGCAACATAATATTACAAATGCTCCACACAAATTTAACAATATTTTTTTTTAAAATAATTGCAGGAGATTACTGCAGACCCCACAGTTGAGGCCACAGGTGTGACTGTTGAAAAACAGCTTATGAGGCGGCATGTTCTCAATGTCCTAAGTATCTTACACCCCAAAGAGAGGAGAATTATCCGGTTAAGATATGGTTTTGAGGATGGCGAACAGAAATCTTTATCAGAAATTGGAGACATATTTGGTTTGTCTAAGGAAAGGGTTCGTCAATTAGAGATCCGAGCACTATACAAGCTGAAGAAGTGCCTTGCCAAACAAGGACTTGATGCTTATGTAGACTTGCTTCTATAGATGAGTAGACACCAAGGTTATGTAGTTCATTTCACATGGCTGAGACTTTTTCTGGTTACGATCTGAACAGCGGTACCAGGATCGAACTGTTGAAGGCAAATTTAGCTATAAATAGTTAAATTCTGTGATTGAGGACAAATCAGAGGACCTGATGGCTGCCGATTGGCAGAAGAAAATTGAAGTGTGTATTAAAAGGTGAGGCTTATACAAATGTGAACACTTTTAGGTGAAAACGTTGAAATAATATTTATCCCATAAAAGAAAGTTTTCCACGTTAAATAAATGATATATTGTATATGTCCAACGTGGATTTGTATTCTACTATTCTTTTGATTGAATTTCCAATTCCATCGTTTCACTTAACATTAAATGCATCCATCCTTGTACTTCTATGCACCATTGGTTTTACTTTCATTAGATTATAACTTTCACTTGTCTGTAAAAAATGTATTAAACAAACCTTAATAAATAAATGTGTTGATTATCTAGAATTAAAACATGTTACAATATAAAACCTACATAGAACTAAATACTACTACCAAACCAAATGCCACTTAGTACATTGTAAGCCAAAATAGAACTAAACTAAATGCTACTACAGTTATTGTCATTCTAACAACACTAGTATCTCAACGAGGCTCTATTAAAACTGAGAGTTGAACCTCAGAAGCCTCATTGACATAATAAGCAGAGAGAGGAAGGTTATCCTCCATTACAACGTTGCGGCGTTTAAGGGTGATAAGCTCTGAAGGAATGCCCCATTGTCTCTCAACTTTGCTGCGCAGGTCACTCACCATGTCTGTCTCTTTCACCTCCACATACTCATCACTGCCCACAAACTTCACCTTGACACTGAGTCTGTGTTGAGGTGATAGCGGGGTGACAGTGAGATGAAGTGTTTCACTTACGCGGAAGCCATGGTTATGAATTAGTTCATTGTCTCTCAACATTCTGTCTTTATGCCAGAGGCTTTGCCTGTAAACTTCCACATCCAACTCCTTCTGAATCTTCTGTTTCAGAACAAGAATGGTGTCTAATAACGACATTTCTATCTCAGGCACTACCTCTCCACCAGCTATTTTGAAAAGCACCATAGTTTTAATGAGTTCTTGAGCAAGTTTGGTTACACTTTTCTTTTTTTAACTATTCTGTTTCTCTGGCTTATGATGAGTAGAAATGTTAGGGGATGGTGAATGCTTGTGTAGTCGCTTTCGTTACACTTAATGGCCTATTGCTAACACGAAGTCACAAACCTGTTGTTTAGAGCTGTTGTGAACTTTGTGATGTGTTAGTTGATAACATGCCATTTGTTTTCTATGAATTTATTTTTATGACGGCATGTGTTATCTATTATTAGAACCAGAAATATATCTACTTATTAGGATGAACCAACTGCTAAGTTGCACAGAAAAACAAGAGTGGCATGCTTTCGCGTTCATTTAGAGATAGCATACTAAAATTTCAATACTAACAAAAATAATAATAAATAAAAGCTTTACAGGCTCAGCCATAAGGGGCCGGTCCTTTGGATGCCTCCAAACCCATCATTGTGTTGTCCACTTAAGAAGCACCAGGCCCAAAGCAATTGCTTCCTGCACCCCCCTTTTTTTTGCTTTCTACACCTCCAAAATTTTTAATATTCCCAGTTTATCCTCCTCCCCTAGCTGACCCTCTTCTTCTCTCCATCTTCCTCTTCTTATCTCCCACTCATTGCGCCGCTGTCACAGCCTCCTCCACCTCTGTCATCTCTCCAACCACGTTAATTTGTTGGAGAAGGCCATCGGAGACTTGGAAAGAGTCTTGTTGGGTTCCGGATTGAGTAATTTGGAATGCATCTTGTGTTCCGGATTACTCAATCCAAAATTATGCTACATGACTTCCGGAATACATGATCCGGAATGATGTTAGTATAGTTTCGGATTGAGTGTTCCACCATTGCATTATGAGATTAGCCAGTGAACCATAGCATACTACCATAACGGCAAGATTAATTATTTCAGGAGTAATGATCAGACAGACTCAATTCACAATATATCTATTTTGTTCCGGTCTTCATTACCTTCCCTAGGTCATTTAAATTTGCACGTGTCAATGGCATATGAGCTTGTGGAAACAATCGGACAATTGGCAATCTAATTTTCTGTTGTATTTATGGAAATAGGCTATTCATCTTCTTTTCTTTTTTTGGATTCTTTTCATACATTACTTAAGTCAGTCATATTATTGTATATATATGTTTTGAACTTGTGTATTAGTAGCCGTTGCGATGTGATTCCAGATCTGAATTTTTGTGTCATTGCCATGTAGCTTTGTTGTAAATTTCTTTTGGTCTCCTGATGTTAGTGGATGTCTGATGTGGTCATACTAGATCCTCTATTTCTTTAAGGCAAACATAATATTACAAAAGCCAAACACACACACACAACAAATTTAAACATCATTTTTTTTTATATATAAATGTGCTCAATGTCCTAAGTATCTTACATCCCAAAGAAAAGAGAATAAATGAATAATCCAGCTAAGATTTGATTTTGATTTTTGAGGATGGTGAACAGAAATCTTTATCAGAAATTGGAGGCATGTTTGGTTCGTCTAAGGAAAGGGCTCGTCAGTTGGTGCTCCGATTGAGCACTATACAAGCTCAGCAAGTGCCGTGTCAAACAAGGACTTGATACAGCTATATAAGTAGACTTACTTTTATAGATGAGTAGACACCAAGGCTATATATGTAGTTTATTTTACATGGCTGAGATTTCTGGCGACGAATTGAACAACGGTACCAATATCAAACTAAGGCGTGGATATTTAACTTTAAATACTGATTATACCGTAATTAAGGACAAATCAGAGGGAATGATGGCTATATCAGTTGGCAGAAGAAAATTAAAGTGCTAGTTCGAAAGTAAGGATTATACAAATGTGACTACTAGTTTAGACAAAAATGTTGAAATAATATTTATTCAATGGGTGTTTGAATTATTTGAGAATTTTTAATTAAGTTCCTAGACTAAAAAAAATTATAATTGTTGGATCCTTGATCTTGTATGATTTTTCTAATTGAATTTTTGAAATTAGTTTATAACGGTTTGAAACTATAAGAAAATGACAATTTGTGTGGCGATTTTAAAAAATTTAGAGACCCACTTACGAAAATTTTACAAGATCAATAACTTAATTACAATTTTTTTTTAATTTAAAGATCTATTTAGTAATTTTTCAAACAATTAATGGACTTACTCATTAATTTAACCTTAAATAAACGATATCTTGTATAAGTGATTTATGTTTTAGTATTCTTTAGATTGAACTTCCAATTCCGTCGTGGGCTTAACATTAAATGCATCTATCCTTGTACTTCTATGCACCATTGGTTTTAAATTTAATTCATAATATTATAATTTTCACTTATCTGAAAAAAAAATGTATTAATGCTGCAATCATGTCTTAGCAAACAAACAAACAAAAGTATTCATTATCTAGAATAAAAACCAAACCAAATGCCGCATAGTACAATATAAACCTACGCACAACTAAATACTACTACGGATAATACTACCAAACCAATTGTCACACGGATTACAATATAAACCTGCATAAAACTAAATACTACTACCAAACCAATTGCAATGGATTACAATATTAAACCTAGACATAACTACCAAATAAAATGTCACCCATTATTACAACATAATTAAGCCTACAACTCAACGAGGTTCAATCGAAACAGAGAGTCGAACCTCGGAACCCTCGTTGACATAATACGCATAAAGAGGAAGGTGATCCTCCATCACAACACTGCGACGCCTAAGGGTGATGCGATTCGAAGGAGTGCCCCAATACCTCTCAACCACGCCGCGCAGCTCACTCACCTTATCGGTCTCTTTCACCCTCACGTACCCATCACTGCCCAGAGACTTCACCAACACGTGGATATTCTGATGAGGTGGCAGCGGAGTCACACTTAGATACAGCGTTTCACTCGCGCGGAAACCATAGTCCTCGATGTACTCATGGTCCCTCAGCATTCTGTTGTGGTGCCAGAGGCTCTGCCTGTGCACTTCCACGTCCAGCTCCTTCTGAATCTCCTGCTTCAGATGAAAAACGGTGTCGGATAGACTCATTTCTATCTCCGGCACTATCTCTCCGCCGGCTATTTTGAAATACACCATAGTTCTTTTTTTTTTTTGAGCAAGTTTTGTTACACCTTTTTTTGATGGTGGATGCATGTGTGGTTTGCTTGATTTCGTTACATTTAATAGGCTTTTGCATGCGAACTTGCAATTGGGACGCCGAACTAACACTGGTCACAAGCCTTTTGTTTAGGGCTGTTGTGAACTTTGTGATATGTTGGTTGATATCATCTTCATTACTTTTCTATGAATTTGTTTGTATGATGACATGTTATTACAACCAGAAATATATCTATCTATACTATAGGATGATCCAACCGCTAAGTTGCACATAAAAACAAGACTGACATGCTTAATTTCACATACCTTTAGAAATAAAATTTCAATATAAACTAGTATTTTAATTCCTGTAAATATTCGGGATAAATGTTTTTTATATACAATTATTTAATTACATAAATTAAAAATATTTAACTTAATAAATTAAATTAGTATAAAATATAAAAATAATATTTAATTTGATTTAAATTTAAAATAATAGTATAATTATAATAATATAATTATTATTAATAATTGATATAATTCAATTTAAATTTGAAAATAATAATAATAATTTTTAAAAAAATTATAAAATCTTAAAAAACCAATATCATTCTCATAAGTTATATATGAAAATCCGTATATAATGAGGGAAGAGAGATAATATAAAATGGGATCTAATTAAGAGAGTGAGAGGTATGAGAGACCTACTCTAAAGAGTAAAAAAAAAAAAGAGTAAATACTGAAATTTATAATAATATAGATATAGATTGAGATAAGAAAAAACTGATTTTTTTTTACAGGCTCAGCCATGATTCATGAGTACTGGGCCGATCTTTTGGATGTTTCCAAACACACCATTGTGTTGTCCATTTTATTAGGGAAGCACGCATAGGCCCAAGTTACTCCCGTGAATAGTTGGGTTTACTTCTTTTTTTTTTTTTTTTTTACATTCAACAGGGCGAAAAGCCCAAAGGAAAGCTACACTGAAATAAAGACGAGGAGTCGAAACTCCAAAAATATCACCCACTTGACTCACAAGAGCAAGAGGTTGTTCAAACATCAAGCAATCCTCTACCATGGAGCATGCATAATTAGCTAGCGCATCCGCACATCTATTCCCTTCATTTTGTTAACAACTTAACATAGTCCCTTGTCAACTCTTCTGCATACTTGGTAGTTAGTTGGGTTAACTTCTGTATATAGACGACAATGTTCTATGATGTTTCTCACATAAACCCTTATTATTCAGAGTTTTTGTCCAACTTAATTTTAGTTGAATTGGATAAGTCTACATAAATGGTCCGTTCGCTAAAAAGCATAGTACTAGACAGGACAATCATAGTTGTTTCATGTTTGTTTTGAAAAAAGATCATGAGACAACACAACTTAAATGGAGAAGGACAAGACAAAAACCTTTTTTCTTGTTACTCAATAATTCATGGAACAACTTTTTGTTTCCAGTACAACATATTCAAAAGACTTAAATACCCACTTTATTTTTTTCTCTCTCCTTATCTCTCTCCCCACTCTCACATTTTATGGTCAATTTTACATTATTTTGCTTTTACTGTCATTTATCCATCAAATAATAAATAAAATAAAAAGTTGTCATGTATCTTAAAGGTTTGTCATGTGTTGTTCTGCTTGTTCTGTCCTTTAGAATGTATCAAACGCATCCAAATGAACAAATTAAGCTCTTTGAATATTTATTTATTATTTATAACATCTAAATCAGAAACCTTGTTAAAGAATAAAAACAACCACGACCCAACTATATATATTTAGGCCTAAAACAAATTATAAAACGAGGTCATTTTAAACTAACTGAATAATTCATTAAAATTATTGTAAATTTATTTGAAGTTTATGTTTTAATCTTTAACATGTAAAATTACTTACTAAATTACTGAATCAATTTCATTTAATATTTCTTTATTAATTGATAATAAAGTCAAATTTTTTTAATCTCTATTGAGATATTATTTATGTTAAATAATATTTTATTAGTTTTGAAAAACTTATTATTTGTGCTGAAATGATATGGATTATTGACAATAATGTTTCATAAATAATATACATATATGCATAAGTAATTAACAGTTATCATGTACAAATCAGTATTTTTTAGTGGCTTTGATTTAATCCAACATTTACCACATTAGGATTAATAATTAGATACTACTCCCTCCGTTCCAGTTTATATAACATTTAAGGTTTTGACATAGGTATTAAAGAATGCAATTAATTTGTTGAATTTTCTAAAAAATATTAGGTAACTTCCTAATATATTTTTTATTTCTCTAATTAACTACTCATAGTACACTACTTTCACTAAGTATTGATTTGATTAAGGGTAGTCTTGGAAAAAAATATTTAATGCAGTATTGATTTTGTAAAACGACATCTATTTTGGAATAATTTTTTTTTCTTCTAAAATGTCATATAATCTGGAACGGAGGGAGTACTATTAGAGTACCATTTTTTATCCTTGGTGGGAGAGGCCTGCAACTCAACGACGAGGATCAATTGAAACAGAAAATTGAACCTCAGAACCCTGGTTGACATAACAAGCCGAGAGAGGAAGGTTATCATCCTTCATTTCAACCTTGCAACGTTTAAGGACGATAAGCTCTGAAGGAATGCCCCATTGTCTCCCAACCTTGCTGCGCAGGTCACTCACCTTATCCGTCTCTTTCACCCTCACCGCCACCGGCTTCGCCACGCGCCCATTGCGGTCCTTCAGCTTCACCTTGACCTCGAGTTCGTGTTCAGGTCGCAGTGGCGTGACAGTGAGGGTCAGTGTTTCTCTTACGCGGAAGCAAAAGTCGTGAATCAATTCATGGTCTATCAACTTTCTGCTGTCACGCTTGAGACTTTGCCTGAAAACTTCCACGTCCAACTCTTTCTCAATCTTCCATTTCAGATCAGAAACTGTGTCTGAAGACCTCATTTCTATCTCGGGCACTATCACCCCGCCAGCTATTTTTAATTTTAAAAGCACCATGGTTTTGTATGTATGAATTCGTTCATGAGCATGTTTTGTTACACCTATTTCTAACGATATATATTCTATGCTTAATTATATATTAGGGGATGCTGAATGATAAATATCAAGAGAGACCACCAATTTATGATTCCAACTAATTAAGTTTTTTAATTTATAAGAGAATTAATAACATTTAATTATGTGTCACGTAGAAATTAATAGGAATTATAATAATTTGGAACTACTTAATAATTTCTTGACCGTGAATGCATGTCTAGTTGGCTTTTATTACATTTAATAGGCTAATGCATGCGAACTAAATTACTTATGCAATTTGTGAAAATTAGCACACCAAATTAAATAACACGGGGGTGGTCACAAATTATTAGGGTCTATTTGGGATAGTTCCGAGATTTTGGTTTTCAAAAGTATTTTTTAAAACAAAATGCATTTGACAAAAATTGAGTTGAAATGGTTTTTAACTCATTTTCAAAACACTTTTACATTCATTTTTTTTAAAAAAAGGTTAAAATACCTTTTTAGTCCTTGTAATTTAGCATTTTTTTGCTTTTTGTCCTTGCAAAAAAATAATTTTGGTTTTAGTCCTTGCAAATTATGTTTGTTTTGTTTTTCGTCCTTAAAGCAGTTTAGATAGCGCTTTGAAAAATGAAAAAAATGTTGTCTAAACCGCTTTAAGGACGAAAAATAAAACAAACATAATTTGCAAGGACTAAAACAAAAAAAAATTGCAAGGACGAAAAGAAAAAAACACTAAATTGCAAGGACTAAAAATGTATTTAAACCTTTAAAAAAAATTGCAAATTTGACTTTTAGTTTTAAAAAAGCAAATAGTACCTACATTTGATAATAATCCTTTCGTTGCCACCACAACCACTATACTACTACCATTGGCATCATTGCCACCGCCACCATCAGTATACCACCATCACTATTGTCAACCACCACTACTGACACGACCACCACCACCGCTATTATCATCACCACCAACAAAAGCACCAATTTTGAAATTCACAACTAAAAATCCCAATTGCCTTGGAAAAAGCAAACGAGAATATTTGTGTGTTAGTGGGACTATGTAAGAATTGTTTAGTTTGGGTGGGTCTCTAATGGTAAAATTGGCAACTGATCCAATTCTCTCCTTCTCCTCCGCCACCTCCTCCATAAGGGCATGAGTTTGGTTTGGTTCCATAATTGGGTGAGGTGCAAGTGAGGTGTTTTTAAGGCTATGTTTGGTAAAACTAACTGATAAACTAGCTGAAAGCTTATAAGTTATAAGCTAGGAGCTGAAAAGCTAGAAGCTTATAAGCTAGTTGATTTAATTGAAAGTGTTTGGTAAGATTAACTAATAAGCTAGCTGATAAATGTGAAACGATGTAAAAGGACATAGTTAATATTTTTAATATTTAAATTTATTTATAATAACTTATCATCTTAAAAAGTAGGATAATAATTTTTAAATTTTGTATTATAAAAAAATGGAAAAGATTTAGTGATTTTACTCATTGTTTAAAATCAATTTTTTAATAAACTAATATTGTTTTAAATCATTTTTTCTTTCTTTTTTTTTTGGAAAAAAGTAGAATTAAATTAAATGAACTTATATTGTTTAAAATCTATTTTTTAATATTTAAATATTTTATTAATAATATAAGAGAATCGAATTAGGATATATAATTTCAAAAAATACAAAAATAATTCAGCAAATAATTATAAAGTTGATATGATTAATTCAAAGAATTTCTAACCTTAACAAATGGTGTAGCAATGACAATGGACAAGTTGACTGTCGTGTGTGCACGTCTCATGAGTGTGCGTCTCGTGAAAGAATGGTAAAATAGGTTAAAGGATTTTAAAATTGAATAAAAGGATAGAAAGGAGTTTCAAATAAACTAGTGAGGATAAAATTGAGAAGAAAAAAAAGACAATAGCTTATAAGCTAGCTTATTTTCCATAAGCTACTTCAAGTAGCTTATCAAAATAAGCTATAAGCTACTAAAATAAGCTCGTGTACCAAACAAGTTTATTTTGGTCAAAGTAGCTTATAAGTTAGTTAAAGGAGCTTATAAGCTTCTCAAAAGCCTTACCAAACACACTCTAAGTCCTCCATTGCTGCAATGAAGAGAGAGAGAAATAGAGGAATAATGGATGTGGATGTAAGATGAAGAGAAATTAAAAAAAAATCATTTTGGTCCTTGTTGGTTTGGATACCACGTGACAGGCCAAAGAGAAAAGAAATAGGAAGAATGAAAGAGAGAGACAAGAAGAAGAAGAAGAGAAGTTTATAAGAAAATATTTTTTTCATTTTGGTCTTTGCTAACGTGGATGCAAGAAGAAGAAATAGAAATTTAAAAAAATATTTTTAATTTTTCATTTTATTCCTTGACTATTTCATTTTGGTCCCTACTAACATGGACACAAGAAAAAAAAAATCATTTTGGTCTCTAAATGTTTCATTTTAGTCTCTATTGATGTAGGTGCAAGAAAAAAAATATTTTTAAGCTTTCATTTTGGTTCCTAAAAGTTTCATTTTGGTCCCTACTGACGTGGACGTCACATGGTGGGCCAGTAAGGACATGACATGACATTTAATGTGTCACCTCATCATCCATTAACGATGTCATTTATGTCCATCTATATTTGGATTAATGTGATCAACAAAATGCAGATTTAGAGATTTTTCTTTTGCAATTTTTCTTCATTAATTTAGAGACTAACTTGTTAGCGTCTTACACTTTTAGTGATGAATTTTGTGGTTCATTCTATATTTTAAAATAAAATATGATTCAATTTAAATTTGAATATGAAGAATAACACACTTATGATAACTAATTTTAATTTTAAAAATTTATAAAATCTTAAAAAAATAATCTTATTCTCATGAGTTGTATATGAAAATTCCTATATAGATTCTATCATTAAGTTGATATATTTCACCTTCTAAACCTAGATTTGAAAAGAATCTTTCTAATTTCATTTTTTGAAAAAATAAAAATAATGTAAAATGTGAGCTAATTCAAAGAATAAATAGCATGAAACTCATTCTTATAAATATTTAAATTTATAATATAGAAATAGATTGAGATAAAAAAAAATGAAAAGGGCTGATCTTTGAGATGTTTTCAAACCCACCATTGTATTGTCCACTACATCAGGAAAGCACTAGGCCCAAGGCACTCTTGAATTTAGTTGGGTTTACTTTTTCTTTTTGATAGCATAGTCCCCCGTCAACTCTTATGCATACTTGGTACTGAGTTAGGTTTAAAAAAATTGTATATATACGATAAAGCTTTATAATTTTTTTCACCTGAAACCCTTGTTATTCATTATTCAAAGTTGTTTTGGGCCGAATTAAATTTAGTTGAATTGTATACGTCTACATAAAGGAACAAAGATATTTCTGTTACGAAAATATAAACTTAGAGTAGAGAATATAGAGAAGAGAGAACGAGAGAGAATAGAGAGAATGAAAATGATTTCCTTGTGTATTCTCACCAAGAGGGAGTAACCTATTTATAAGTACAAAATGCAACTCAAATGTTGCAATTCAATGGTTACATGCAACTCAAAGGTTACCAAATATTTAAGACTATTAAAGAGAAATGAATATAGAAGATGGAAAGCCAATGAGCATCCACCATAATAATAATTATTCATAACACTCCCCCTTGGATGTCCATTATTTTGATAATGTGCCTCTTTAAAACCTTAATAGGAAAAATCCTATGGGATAAAAACCTAGTGAAGGAAAAAGAGTACATCATTCTTCAATACGTTATCATATGCCTCATTGAAAACATTGCCAGGAAAATCCAATGGGACAAAATCATTGCAAAGGAAAAAAGAATGCAGAACGTATTTATTTCTCCCCCTCATGTAGATAATCATCTTGAAGATGGCGAAGTCTAATATCATGTACCGGTTGCTCAAAGTTCTCCTTGACAATTACTTTGTGAAGAGATTCTCACATGAATGAACCTATTGAATGTTTATATCACCATTCCTTTGAAGATCATGAGTGAAAAGAATTTTGGAAGAATTTGCTTTGTTCTATCTTCTTTAATGTATCCTTTCAACTAAACAATACATGCAACATTGCATTCACATGTGATTGTCGATGTCATTTCTCCTGAAGATAAACTACAAGTTTCTTGTACATGTTGAAATAACCTGCATATAATTGTCTTTACAAATAACTTGCATAATGCATATGCATAACCAATTAGATCTAACTTGAATTTTTTTTAGTAAAATAAGTTAATATCCATTGTTCCTCTAAGACAACAAAGTATATACTTCACTCCATTTTAATATATTTGTGTAGTTGAAGAACTATATCTTGCGAGTAAATTGACAACAAATATTATATCAGGTAGTGTATAATTAGGAAGATACATTAGTGCTCGCTCCTATAACACAAAGATATGATACTTTAGGACCAAGTAGTTCTTCATCATTTTCTTGCTGTCTAAAAGGATCTTTATCTACATCTAAAGACCTTATAACAACCATTGGAATGCATAATGGTTATGATTTGTCCATATAAAACCTTTTAAGCACCTTTATTATATAAGCCTCTTGATGCACAAAAACTCCATTATTTAAATACTCAATTTGTAATCCTAAGCAAAATTTTGTCCTTCCTAAATATTTCATCTTAAACCCTTTCTCTATAGCTTTTGGAAGCTCTTCAGGAGCTCCAATGATATTTATAGAAAATCCATTTTTCGAATCTTTTCATAAAAATACAAGGACAAATGGAATCATTTATATATCATTCTTTTAGGAAATACTCACTGAGATCCACATGCTTCCTAATTATTTTAATCCATAAAGAGACTTATTCAATCTGATTGAGTAATCTTCTCTGGAACTTGCACTACTGGACAAATTAAATCCTTCAGGGAGTTTCATATAAATGTCGTTTTCCAGAGAGTCATATAAATTGGCTATAACAACATCCATTAGATATAAATTGAGTTCTTCATGAGCAACCATTAAATATCGAAAATACTTGCATCCACTACAAGTGAATATGTCTCTTTAAATCAATATTGGGTCTTTGTGAAAATTCTTGAGCAACTAGTTGTGCTTTGAATTTCATAATTTCACCATTCTCATTTCGCTTTTGCACAAAAACCTATTTGTTTACACCTTTAGGTGTACGGACTACAGGTCCAAAAACTTTTCGCTTAGTAAGTGAGTCTAATTTTGCTTCAATTACATCTTTCCATTTTGGCTAATCATTTTTTTGTCGACAATCACTAATGAACTTTGGTTCTTGATCCTCAATATAATTTGTAACATTTAGCGTTATATTATATGCAAACATATCGTCAACATTGACTTCATTTTGGTTCCATCGTATTCCATTAATGACATAATTTATTGAGATCTCTTCTTTTTCAACAATTTCAGGTACCTAAGTTCTTCTGGAACTAAAATATTAATTATGTCAGAGGAATCTTTTCGAGTTCTCATAACCTCAATTTGGCCATCTAACTTTTTAGCTCCTTTTCTTAATTGAGGATTTTATCTTTGGAACCAATGGGTCTACTACACTTCAAGCGTGTCCGAGACTCGTTTTGCAATATTATATTGTCCAACAGGGACATTAAATTTTATTGGAGCATTAGCAGTTTGTACGTATGATTTAGCCATCTTTTTTGGCTAAACTTTGTAAATGAATTATCTTTTGAACTTCTGGTTCACATTGTTTCGTTCGAGGATCAAGATGATAATTCATTCCAACTAATATATCTTTTCAACTGCTTATTCTCTCCCCCTAATGTTGGGACAAAATGACAATTGACAAATTGAGTCATAAATAGATGGATATTCATTCCCAACATCTATTCCCAACCTTCTTTTAGGACTCATCTTTGTGTGTTGTGATGAAATAATTGGAATATACAACATGTCCATAAATTCTCAAATGGGTTGCTCACCAAAAATCAATTTCAAAGGGGAGAACTAAGTATAACTTGTTGGCGTGATGCGAATCAATACTCATTATAAGCATAAGATGTAAACTCACCAACGTAATCTGGGAAATGTGCTCTTAGTCAAATTAATTGAGCTAATAATCTCGCAAACTTCTGGTTGCGAGTTGACAACAAGCAAACATGTGATCATCTAGTTGATGCATCAATTAAAACCATGAAATATCTAAATGATCTACATGGTGGGTGTATTGGTCCACAAAAATCACCCTGTATTCATTCTAAAAATGCTCATTCCCAATTTTTCCTGGTGATGGTTTAATTATCAAATTTCCTTGGAAATAGGCAGTACATGAGAAATCATTGGACTGGAGAATCTTCTGGCTCTTCAATGGGTGTCCATATAAATTTTCAACTATTTTTCGCATCATGATAGACCCGAGATGGCCCAATCGATCATGCCAAACAACAAATTTATTTGGATTCGTAAACTTCTGGTTTACGAGAACATGTATTTCAATTGTAATTAGCTTTAAAATGTATTTTTAATATACAACTTTGTTCCTCCAAGTAACAATACATTATCTCTTCTGGAGCCTTCAATTATATTTGTAGTACCAGAAATAATACTAACATAAGAGAAAATAATATAAACAAGTAGTATAAATAATCAATGTGAGAAAATATGATTAAATTGTAATCAACTTGAAATTGAAATCTTTTACCATTTAATAGCTATTGAAATGTAATTTCAAATTAATTTGAAATATTCAAACCACAAATAATGAGAGTTGATCGTATCTAATAAAAACAGTAATATTGACAATAATGATTTAAACTCATACATATGCTACTACATTCACTTCAGGGAATGAGACAATGCCAATCGAATGAATCTTATCATTTTTTTTTATCAAAACTTGTTATTTTGATAAGTCATTAGTGGTGATTCCCAGAATCACTTGACTTGACTCTTTCGTTCTCAGAACTGGTGTGGATCTTAGATCCACTATGAATCCCAGATTCACTAAGGTCTATGAACTCAAATACTTACAATGACGTTTCACTGCCTTTCCCATTTTAGATGGAGGTATCTAATATCCCATCCTAGATGTGAATATTTTCAACAATTTGGTATTCCATCCCAGATGGTAATATCTCTCATCTTATTCCTCGAATAGAATGTATACAGTCATCCCTTCCCATAATATAATGACTGACTTTTACAATAACAAAAATATGTCATCCTCAATGACTATTGAGTTCTCAAACTTCATACACCAATAAAAAAAACTCTCAAAAGTCAAACTATAACAACACAATAGCACCACCAACATCGGCTATTGATCAAGAGCAATGCATCATATTTATACTTAAATAACTAAATATCAATACTATAATTAAACTACATTTTTAAGGTGCACTACATAAATTCATGAATCTCAAAAATTTATCCATTTTATTGTATGTCCTTTTATCCAATTCAAAATTAATTGTGGTCATGACCTTTTGAACAAAACCCATCACTAATTAGGTGATCAATTTTTCACATTATTTTTCCACTTCTAGTGGGAAAAAGTATTCTTAAAACTTCTTTCATGACCATGTCCACGACCATGATCACGATCACAACCCGACCACGCAATTGTCCATAAGTATAATAATCAAATATTGCTGCATTCACTTCTAGGAATGAAACAGAACCAATCGGGTGGGCTTCGTGATTTTTCATCAAAAACTTATTGTTTTGCTCAGCAAATGAGGCAAGAAATTAGTTCAAAAATATGCATATTAACATATAAATCAATGTAAATTAACAATTGTAATATGCATATCTAATAGGAAATGTTCTTACTGAGGTTTGAGGAAAAAAGTCGCCAAAATAATATTGCATCTAAATGTCCCATGCCAATAAAAAGCCAAAACTTGTATATGACATTTTTCGAATTGTTTGTACTAATTTATATCTAAATTATATAAAATTACTATAGAGAATATGCTATGGTGATGAGAACACATATATTATTATCTGAACATGTATATCATGTGATTTCAAGATATATATAAACGTACTCGTAATTATTGGAACAGGTATATCACATCTTAAAAGTTCCTTCATTCTGAACAAATATATCACATGCTAAAAATACTATCCATGTCCATTACCACATGTATTAAATTACAAGCCTGCATGATATGCATAGTTTAAATCCTTTGAAGTAGTAAGGCCAAAACTCATACGGTCTCGACCATTGCGATACTATGATATCGTTATTAACTTCTTGTGATAGATATATTCTACTTTAGAATAAAAGGTTTCTAGTCACTTGATCAAATAAAAGGTTTCTAATCATAATTTTTTTTTTTGATAATTAGAATAAAAAGCTTTAGTCACAAATAGCATTTAGCATTGTATTTCATTTGATCGATTGATCACACTTTGATAGTTTTTCTTTACGACATAATTATACTCACTTTTAAAGAACTTACAAAAGGAATCATATAAAGAAAATTATGTCCATGAACAAATGAAAGGATGAAAATATATGTGATAAAACCATATAAATTGTCATAGTTTATGGAATCGTTAGTCAATATAGAAATACCACATCACAATTAAATTAAATTGACATATACATACTAAAAAACTAATTAGAATTTTCCAGAACGTTGAAACAAATTAACATTTATAAAATGAGATTTTTACTAAACCATAAAATATCAAATAAACGAGAATCATGAAAAAGAACTTACCTCAAAAACTGAATTGGAAAATATGGCTTCTTTGAAACTTAATAGCATCAATAAGCTCCTCATGCTGATAACGTGTTATTAAAATATAAACTTAGAATAGAGAATATAGAGAAGAGAGAACAAGAGAGAATAGAGAGAATGAAAATGACTTCCTTGTGTATTCTCTCCAAGAGGGAGTAACCTATTTATAAGTACAAAATGCAACTCAAAGGTTGCAATTCAATAGTTACATGCAACTCAAAGGTTACCAAATATTTAAAACTATTAAGGAGAAATGAATATAGAAGATGAAAAGCCAATGGACATCCACCATAAAAATAATAATTATTCACAACAATTTCAATATTTATTTATTTACTATTACTATTTATAAGATAAGATCTGAATCAGAAACCTTGTTAAAGAGTTAAAAAACCACGACTAAACCTATATTTAGGCCTAAAAACAATTTATAAAACCAGGTCATTTTAAACTAACTAAATAATTCATTAAAATTATTGTAAATGTATTTCAAGTTTATGTTTTAATCTTTAACATGTAAATTTACTTACTAAATTACTGAATCGATTTCATTTAGTATTTCTTTATTAATTGATAAGAAAGTCAATTGTTTAATTTTTATCAAGATATTATTAATGTTAAGTAATATTTTATTGATTTTATTAGTTTTGAAAAACTTATTTGTGCTGAAATAATATGGATTATTGACAATATTTCATAATAATATATGCATAGGATTAATAGAATAATAAAAGCTAATTAAATATGCAAGAAAAAAAAGTTATTAATTAGTGATATGTTTAGATAAACTTCTCTGTAAGTACTTATAGTAGAAGAAAATAAGAAGAAAAAGTGAAATAAATTTTTTCATACGTTAAAATTAACTTATACATGAATTAAACATAAGTTTTTAGATAAGCTACTATGAGAGAACTTCTATAAATTAACTTATGCATAAGCTAATTTTAGTTTATAAAGAAGTTTATTTAATTTTTTTTCTTATTTTCTTCTCCTATAAGTGTTTCTAGAAAAAATTATCCAAACAGATTCTAAGAGTGTTTATAGTAAAATGATGAACTTATTTTTTCGGAGAAAATTAGTATTTAACTCTTAGTATTATTTATATGATAAAGATATTTTTTTAAGTAAAAATATTACTGACTAATATTCTTAAAGCCCTGTTTTTGTCTATAATTGTTGAAGGTTTCAACTAAAGGTTTTACTTGCCAAATGTTTGAAGAGATGAAAACTTAGATCAATAGGATTTGTTGGTCATTTGCATGCTTCTTTATGTAAACTACTGTGGCATTCACCTATACAAGTTATATTAGACCAATCTAAAATCTAATTGAACTTGACTTTTCTTACATTGCACCAATTTTAGCTCACCACCTAATCTGTACCATGCCTAGCAAAAAACAATTCTCATGTGAGAAAAGCAACACGCATACACGCAAAACAAAGAAAACTCATCCTTTTATACTTGTATTTTAATAGTTAATTTGATATAAGATAAATTACAAAATAATGTATGTGAAAGATGATGCACATGTATTATATGATTGTATCTTCAACCGGAACTAGGACTTGCCTTTGGATCCTAAAAAGGGGAAATTTATAAACCATTGCAAATATTGGTAGTGATCATAAAGCTCAATTAAGTGGTAGGTTTCCCATAAAAACAAAAAAAGAAAAAGTGGTAGGTTATGCCAGGTGAAGACCCCAAGAAACTAAAGAGAGTCTTACTTCCTCCTAAGTTTTTTAAGGACATTAATTATATGCAAACGAAGTTATCTACAATACATATCATTAACTAAATCAAACAAAAATCATTCACTATCTCTAGTTTATGCACTCACCAAAACTTCCAAAAGAGTGTAGAAGGAAAAAAGGATGCAAAGATGCCAAATGATGTCTAGTTTCTGCACGCGTTAGACACTCATACTATGTTGCAAGTATGACCCATGAGCATGACATTGCATACCAACACTTTGATCAAGGAAATTTCATTTCATGGTTGCCCCCAAACAATATCTTCTGCTTTCTTTTGATAAATATGGCATCAAGGAGGAAAAGGAAAAGTGCCATTATTCTTGTTTCCACTAGATTCTAAGAACTAAAAACAATTTTTAGGGGCTGTATAGGCTCCATAAATACGTTGTTTCAGCAGGCCAAGTCCATCATACACCAAATTTTTTTTGCATATATGTAGCATATACATCGGCTGGGCCACTAACTTGTAAGACAACGTATGACAACGTTGTCAAATCCAACATCATATACTTGTCTTGCTATCAGTAGAAACTATGCCTACATATACTAAGGAATAAGTAAGAATTTCTCTTTTTAACAAGCCTCCTCCCCTTCCCAAGAAAAATAACATGGGTAATGGAGGCAATTAATTAACATGCACCAATTTAATCCCTAAGGACAAAACTTAAGATACAATTTCTTAAGTGGTTTTGATTTTGTTCTCTTACTATAATTGAAGTTTCACTTCAACAACTTATTCTAGTCTATCACTAAGTGCGTAAATTAATTAGTTCAAGATTGTTTTAGTGATCTCGAGTTTGAGTCTTAAGTATAAAGTTGCGTCGGATAAAGAACTTTTCCTCCCATAATAATCTTACCTAACTGAAGCAAGATTGTTTTTAGTGAAAGATATATGTTGTCTCTATAAAAATAAAAAATAAAACCTATTTCGATCATTGATCCAAACTTTTATTACACAAATTATAAATGTGAAACTCCAATTTTTAACACAGAATTCTAAAGGCATCTAAGAAACTGTATTTAAATTTTGTTGAATCCATAATTATTGTCCAAGAAATCTGTAACCAAATCCGAGATGAAGTGACTTCATTTTTCTGGTGGCTGAATTATAGTGCCAAGGAGGGTAAAATACATATGAAACTAAACCTTGGCCCATTCTATTTTCCACATGCTTCTGACAACTGATGGGTTGCAATAGTAACAGTCCATACTTGATCTAGAATATCCAAAAAATTACTACCCAAATTGATATGTGCTCTGCTATATATATACAAATACATAGTGAAAGCAGAAGCTCCAATGTTTCTACCACTTTAATATTATTGCTGTATGGTGACATATCAGGAATAGTACATTTTGCCAGAAAATCATTCATGGAAGTGGAGGAAAGCAGCACAAGCCAAAGCAATCATCAGCAGCAGCTGCAGCATCAAGTTTGTGATCCCTGCAAGTCTTTTGGCCAGAAATGCAGCCATCTGGTGAAGAAGCAGCGAGCAAAATTCTACATTCTTCGCCGCTGCGTCACCATGCTTCTGTGTTGGCATGAACACTGAAGCTAAGGAAGCCACTTCATTCACACAACAAAAGTGGCTGTATCATCTTAGATTCTCTATTTTGTTATTATAAAAGTTGTAACTAAAGAGTGTCACTATGTCATTCTTGACATTGTGACATTATGTGTTATGTTTAACATGTGAAGGAGATTAGATCAGTTTCAACAACTTGCATAATTATTGAACAGATCTTCTTTTTCAGATGTCAAGGGTCTGTGAAACTCACATTTTGAGGTTCAGTTCATCATGGTACTGAAATTTATGTGCATCAGCATCTCTCTACTTTAATTCTTGAGGGGTTTTACTTTTATTTTAATTTTAGCTTTTATTTTTTCAGTTGCTAGTAACTCTAAATTGTAAAGTAAAAGCTGCACAGATGAGATTCTGATTTATAATAATAATGTAATTTTAAAGGTGTAGAGAGACTCATATGTGTATACCTGGTTGAATTATGGTGCACAAAGTAACTTTGCCTTTATACTGGAACCTTTTTCTTAGGAAGTGGGTATCTTTACTGTTAGTGTTCTTGCAGTGCCTCCATTCATGGCTTTATCTTTACAGTCCAAAAGGAAACTTATTCCAGGGATCCATTCTTCAGTTAAAGAAGAACAGAATAATCTACTAAACACTAGCTTCTGGTCCCTGTATTTGATTTTCTCTTATGTATTGTTCTCACAGATGATAAAACAATACCCAATAGTAACAATGTTGCAGGTATGTATATATGAACTTTAATTGAAGATTAAAAAAAAAAAAGGAAGAAATGATAGCTACCCTTCTTCTCCTTGCATCCTGGCCTTGCGAAGTTTCCTTCCCAAATGATATGAAAATTAAAACAAACAACAAACTGTTGCTTGCTAATATGCAGTGACAGTTTGCAGAGAGCTAGTTGTAATCTAGCATATAAAATAACAGGGGATTGGATAAAAATAACTATACATTATAGGTAAAAAATAATTTTAATTTCTATATATTTTACATCGTCTGTGTATCATCATTAATTTTTTTTTTTATATATTTGATGAATTTCATTCTTAGCTGTGAGTATTTTTTTAGAGTTTAATGGTGATGTACTGACAGTGTAAAATAATTTTACACTGTCATCCAATTACAAATCACCGTTGATATGACTTTTGAGATAATTTTGTAAAAGTCAACATACTTACCATACATGATTTGTGATTGGATGACAGTATAAAGCTATTTTACACTATCAGTGCATAGTCATTTTTCTCATTTTTTTATAGGAATAAAATTCACCGAATATAAAATATACAAGGATCAAAATCAATAATTTTAAAAGATAAAGACTAAAATCAATTTTAATCGAAAATAGAAAGATCCAAAACAAATTTTATCAAAAAAAAACTGAAATACAAAGATAAAAGAAATTAAAGTTTTCTTATAAGTCAAATTTTAATTATTTAAAAAAATTATTTTATTTTACTATTTTGTAGTTATAAATATATAAGTCGATTTTTGCTTTTTCCAACGAAGCAAAAAAATATAAGTCGATTTGAAGTTATGAAAAAAAAAAAAACTCCGTAGTTTATTTTTCTTTTTTGTAAATACTTCATTAAAAAAAAATCAAAATAATTCATATTACGTATCACTTTTTATAATGCAACCTTCAAAAGCCAACATATATGATTAGTTACTTTTCAGACTATCTAATCGCTATGGTCCTTGTGCCAAGGAAACATCAGACAAGAACAAGCCTCAAGTAAATTTATTTTCTTGGCTCCATCCCCTTCTATAACTTTACACTTTTTTCTTTCAATAAATTTTGTGTCCTTGAATCCCTCCATCTTTTGATTAATGTTTCGTTCCAAGCAACAAATAAAACGTTAACATCAAGTTCAAATTAATTAAAGGGTCTGCTAATTTAATACTTCCTCTATTTTAAATTAGTTGACGTTTTAGTATTAAAAAAAATCATATCAATTGATGTTTTTAATTTTTAATAAAATATTAAAACTTTCATTTTAATTTTTCTCTAATAAATACTATTATTTTGAAGTACTTAATAACTAACATTTTAGTCTATACATTGCACAATAAATATTTATTTTATATAAGTAAAATTTATAATAAATAAACACTTTTAAATGTATATGTTATATTATATTATATTATATTATAATTAAAATTTGTAATAGATAAATATTTTTAAACATATAAACTATATTTTATATTTATGATAAATCATTTATATTGTGATATAAAGTTATTTTTTTTTTATTTATAAAAAAATTTAAATTTTTTATTAAAATTCAAGTTAGAACTAAAGATATTAAAAATTATAGATTGAAAGAGATAAGATGTTAAGAAAATTTTCTAAAAATGTTTTTGTTGAAAAAAAGCTCCTATATAATTCAAGTTAAAAGTCTAATTAAAAATAACAGTTAAAAACGCTTTTGTTCAAAATAGTTATTATAATTTATATAGAAAGAGGGATGTATTAATAGAAATTGAGAAAGAGAGCAAAAATATTTTGCACCGTTGTACTTGATCATTAAACTCTTTAATATAATTGTTTTACTAATTAAATTATTTTTGTTTTTCATAATCTGCATAAGAAAACCTTAAATGTCTAGCAATTTATTATGAATTTTAATTATATAAAAATAAACATTTATATTATGCGATACACACACTAAAATACTAATTTAATAATTTTTTTGCTACTAAATTATAAACTTTTAAATTATAGAAAATAATAATTTAAGAATTTTAAATATAAAAAATTAATGTTAGATCATATTTATTAATTTTAAAATAGGGAAACCAAATTACTTGGAAAGAACTTAAAACATCAAAATCACATAGAGTTTAAAATACTATAGACAGGTTTATCAGCCAAGATTAGACATCAATAAAGCTGGTTAATACTCTACACCAATGTCATAATGACTCCCAAAAAGTATATTTTTGTATTATAAATTTGAATCTTTATCTTAAATTAGAGTATTATTAAGAGTTATTCTTTAACGAGAGCATTTTTAAAAAAAATTCTTAAATAAAAATGTTTTTATGAATTATTATCACTCTCATTAATCCACATGTCTTATTACAATCTCATACATTGAGCATTTAATTTGTTTTTTATTTCTTTTAAATATACTTCTTAATTTTAATTTTAAATTTAATTTGATTAATATTTAGCTTTTTTTTTTTCAACCATCTCAAACTACTCTTCTTTTGTCTTTATCTATATACTTGATTTTTAATCGTTCATTACTTTCAGTTTTAATGTATGCTTTTCATCTTTATTTCTAAATTAAATTTCAATATTCTTTTTAAAAAAATTTTATCAATAGTTAAAAATAATTTTATATCACAAGATAAATTATTTATTGAAAATTTAAAATATAATTTATATGTTTATAAATATTTATATATCATAGATTTTAATTATAATATAATTTATATATTAAAAAACATTTATTTATTATAAATTTTAGTTATATAAAAATAAATATTTATCATGTCCATGGAAGATACCTATTGTATATAAAGAAAATATTTATCTTGTGCATTGCATACGTTCTAAAATACTAGTTTAATTAGAAAAAAAAAAAAAAAACTAGTCTAATTGTTAAAACCAAATCAGATTGGTGATCGATTTTTGAAGACTTGAAAATAAGATTTAAAATGAATTGTTGTAAAACCAGATGAATCGATTAAAGATCGGGTAATATCGGCGGTCCACCAATTTGGATCGAGCATAACCGGTTTGAATCAATTTTTTTTTTTGGTTAAATTAATCTGTATATCCCTATACTTTTATCAAATTTTCAATTAGGTCCCTGAACTTTTTTTTCCTTTTAATTGGGTCTCTGAACTTTTTTTCTTTCAATTGGGTCCCTCATCTATTTGTTGTTATGAAAAACTAACCGCAGACACTTAATTATAGGTGCAAATAATAAGTTGATGCTTCTGGAATGTGTTGTAAGCACAACTGAATCAATTCTAAAAGATTTCTGCAAAGTTTCAACTTCTACATGTCAATTTAACTCAAGCATTCTTTCACAATTATTTGGCTTTGAAGAAGGTTAAAACTTTGCAGTAAACTCTCATAATTGACTTATGAGTTGAGCTTACAACACATTCGAGAAGTATCAGTTCACTGTCTGCACCTCTAATTAAGTGTCTGCGTTAACGACAATTAGATAGAAGGACTCAATTGAAAAACAAATAAAAGTTCAGGGACCCAATTACAAAATAAATAAAAGTTTAGGGACCTAATTGAAAATTTGGTAAAAGTATAGGGATCTATAGAGTAATTAAACTTTTTTTTTAAAGAAATTGAATTGATTTATTGAAAAGACACTCTTTTTAAAACTTTTTTCAATTAAAAATAATTAAATAGTATATGCATTAATTATGTAAAGTATTTTTACACTGTCATTTTATCAGAAATTATCATGTATGATAAATTTATTAACTTTCACAATAACTACATGAAAAATTATATCAATGATAATTTTTATATTAATAATACATAGAAATTAAACTCTAAAATAATCAATATATATCACGATGATTGAGAGCATGTTTGAGAACATGTTCGATTTCCGTTGAACGGAAAAGCTATATTTTGTTGCTCTCACATTTCGTGCATAGGGAAGTGTAAAAATCCGTTGAACCGAGGCTGTAATGTTAAAACAAACATGCACTGATTCAACTCTAACCCAATAATAGTTATATCAATTATATTTAATTGTAATTGTCAATGGATATTATTTTAGATTGTTGAAGTTAAATATTAGAGTAAATTACACGGACCCCTCCTGAGTTTTACTATATTACACCAACATTCCTTGCTTTTTTGAACCATACAAAAAACTCCCTATTGGTTGGTTCTAAATTACACGGACCCCCCCTGAGTTTTACTTATATTACACCGACACTCCTACTTTTTTGAACTACAGGGGGTTAAAAGTAATGTTTAAAAAGACAGGGGAGTATCGGTGTAATATATGTAAAACTCAGGAGGGTCCGTGTAATTTACTCTAAATATTATGACATTTAATTTACTTTCATGTTTAATTTTAAATATACTACACTTATGAATATAATATTTATAAGTGAATTTCAATTTTAATATTATGAGATTATGAATACTATGTTAATTTTTTTTTTGAAAAGGTTAAATTTTGTTTAATATTATTGAATATATTATATTAAAATTAAAGCAATGGTATTTAATTATTATCAGTTCAACTATTATTAATTCATTAAATCTAAAATAAATGTCTTTAAGGATTTAATAATGGTCCAATTTTAAAATTCAGAAATCAAAATAACAATTAAAATTTTAGATGAGCATGACCCATAACTAATAGACTTGGTAGCACGAAAACTACAAGCTTGAACAGCTGTTATGGCGAAAACGATAGGTTGATTCCATTTTATTTGGGAGAAACTGAGTAATTCATTGTCACATGGTTGGCCAATTTTCTGAGCCACCATGACGCCAAAATTATTTGTGGGTGCTTTCTAAGCTCATTAGCTTTTCTGCTAGAACAAGAGTTCACTTCTGTTCATTCTCACGTTTGATAGCGAAAGTTTATGTTCTTTTTTTTCTCTCTCTATAAAATTAGGTAAAATATTTTAGGGTCCACATGATCTTATTTTTGAAACATGACATGTATTATTTTTAAAAATAATTTAAATTAAATCATACTATAATATCTTTAAAAAAAAAAATCTTACATCATGTGAGGAAAGACTGTATATAATATAGCATGTTCTTAATTAACACATAAATTAGCCAAAGAAAAATTTAGAATCTATGTGTACTCAGAAGAAACCTTTAATTAATCAATTTCTATAATTTTGATCAACACTTTATAAGGGAATCTTGATTTCATGCTTGCAATCTTGATCTGAACTCAGAGAAAAGAAAATGGGGATGGTTAGGATTTTCACACAAGTTTTCCATACAAAATTATCTAACGAGACAGTAATTTTATAGTTATTAGATGAAAGCATGAATTTCTCATTTAGGCATTAAGTAAAAATTCAAATAACAATAATCAATGTTATTTAATAATTCAAAATTAATCTAAAACTTTAATAATACTAACCCAAAAAATCTAACGCTTCTATTCATCCTCAAGTTTGAGTCACTATGTTATTGATGCGAAGTATCTACAAGCTATGCTGATTACTAATATCTGTCAAGAATTTGATTAACCACTTTTAGTAGCGTCTCCTATTCCAATTAGGTTTTTTTTTTCCATCCATAAGGCTCGAACCCAAGACCTTATTTAAGGAATTTAAGTCCAATTTTACTTGGATCAACAACATGTCGCTATTCATTGTCAAGTTTGATAATAAAAGTTCATTTTCCTTTTCTCCATAAAAAAATAGGTAAAATATTTTAGAGTCGAGATGATCTATTTTGAAACATGACATGCATTATTTTTAAAATAATTTTAAATCATCTTACAAAAGAAAAATTATTAAATGTATATTATATATTTTAAATAAATTTATTTTTCTTTAATATTTTTATGCAAAATATATACTTGTAGGATTAACATAAAAATCTTATGCAAAATATTGTATTACATTATTATTTTAACATTCTCAATTTCATTATAAAACTTTTCATAAATAAAGTTTAAAAAATACACATATTTTTTTATTTGAGAATAGCACTACAAGAATTTAAAAAAAAAAAAAAATTTCTCCCCACGTTTTCTTACCCACCACTATTTTTTCAAAAAAAAAAAAAAAAAAGAAGTTGTATCCACAAATGTTACAAAAATACGTCATGAAAAAGCAACTACTATTACAATAAATTAAATGCATACGGATTGTGATAGTATATTATTATTACTAATAATAATAATACTAGTAATAATGAACAAAAACATATAGTCGTCTAAGTTTATTTTATGTCTCATTGTTGTTCTTTATTTTGATTCTTTTTGTACGTCAATGTGATTTTCCAACCTACTACCCACATAATTGCATTTAATTAAGTGGCATTTAACATTATAAGAATTCTTGCAATTACAATGAGTAATTTATAATGGGTCTCGAGGCAGTTGGTAATACAGAAATATTACAATGGATTTTTCAATTGATAAATTACAGACAAATTTTTTTTTTATCGATAATATGATAAATCTATTGACAGTTCGATAACATTACAGTGGAGTTGCCATTCATAAATATATCATTTACGAAATTTTACCGAAAAACATCACAAAGGATCAAGCCGTCACAAATTACCGAGGGCAAAGCCCAACAATTTACAGTGAACTAAACCCTCAACAGTTTAGGATGGGTTTGTTCTAAAATTTTAATTAATTTATCTATTATAAAGTTGAGGAGCTTATGCAACAGCAAGAGGAATGAAATCATCAAAAGGATATGGAGGATATACTTAACACCTTTAATTAAAGAACTTTCGCAAACAATTGTTACCCTCACAAAGTGCCTCTGACCCAATCACTACCATCTAAACTACAACGAAGAGGATTCTTTTGAGGATGATGATGATCAATGCATCCCTTAAGATATGGTTAGACACACTGAATATGATTTTTTTTTTGTTATCATGTCATTGGTATGAAATATTCATCGACTTTGCCAAAATCGATGATTAATCTCTGTTGAAAAGCCTGATTGACCACCTTTGAAAGAATCTCCTTTTCCAATCACATTTTTTTTCATCCACAAGACTTAAATCCAAGAAATCAAATCCAGTATTACTCGACCAATGACTTATTGGTCACTGAATATGATTTTGTTGTAAAGATTGGTACTCGGAAATTGCAACTTGTATATATATTGTCTAAGAAGTTAAAAAAAAAAAAAAGCAAAGAAAATGAAAGAAATAAAAAAAATCTAATGATTAAAAATTATGGCTTAATTAATAATTAAGATCAGCTATCTCAATACAAAACAGTGAAAATACTATTTTACAGTACTTGATTGTTGTTGGCAAGGGGACGAGCTCAAGTGGTAGACAAATCGGGGGGGCTTAGTCAATTTTTCAAATTTGCATTACCACTATAATGATTGATCACTTTTGTTCTCATTATGTTTTAATGTTGCCCTGCCTCCATCGTATTAACACAATTTTATTTAAAAGAGAAAGAGAATTGGAAAGCCACGAATCTCGTGCGTTTGTCTCTACTCTCTCCAATCCAAAGTTTGTAACAAGCACAGTAGTGCCACGGTGATTTATCCACCCACTAATTAATAAATAAATTCACATGCACGCACTTTGTCTTTGTTGCTGTATAGTATAGGGATCGGAGCTGTGTTAGTGGGTCAATGAAAGAACAGAGTTAGCCGACAGCAAGAATCGTAGCGAGAGATAAAGGTGAGTTGTTGTGGGTACGACCCGGTGCAGTTGCCGCTATGCTCAGTTGCTCCCCTCGTGCGGCCATCTTCTCTCTATCACTGCCTCACATCACAATCACTCTTTTTGACAACCATTTACGTCCTTTGGCTAGGGCTACCTTGGCTCCACCACTCGGCTTCCATCTAGATTCCAAACAATTTTGGGTCATTCCAATGGGTCACCGGATGTTATAATTTCGTGCCTCTCATGAGCATGGTTCACGTGTCATTTCCAGTGTACTACTACTGGGTATAGTAGATATAGTTGTTATGGAAAAGATGGCAGGGGTTCAGAGTCTGTAATTTTTGTATTGAGAGTAAAATATCGGGAAAAATGTTAAAAAGTACGTTGCTTCACTCCAATTTTACAGTCTGTTAGGTAGTACGGAAGAGAAGGGGAGGGAAAGGAAGAGCGAAGAAGCCAAGGGATGATGGAATTTGTGCGTCATTGGATGGCGCAAGAATGAAAGGGACAAGAAATTAAAAAAAAAAAAAAAAAAAGGTGTGAAGAATGGACGGAAGAAGGCATTGCATCGCTGATGACATTTGCAGGTTCAAACCGTGGGTAAATGCATGGTTGATGGCATTTACGGATTTTAACACCTCGAAAGATGCAAAACTGACATTTACAAGGGTTTAAAACCGGGACCGGGACCAGGCTAACGTGAAGTTCTAAATGGTTGAGCCATCAGTGAAAAAGTGTGGTATACCTGCTGCAGCAGGTTAATCAATGTGTTTTTTATCTGCTGTAACAGGTAAACACCTAGAGAAAAAAAATTATTTAAAAAATAAAATTATATAAAATTATTATAATAAAAATTAGAACAAAAATTTTCTTTTTTTTTAAAAAGTGATAATCATCGGTGGTGCTTGAATAAATTATCTATTATAATAGGTTGGTTAATCAGGAAAAAAATTATTTTTTTATTAAATGAAATTATATAAAAAAATTTGAGCAAAATTATTTCTCTTATGCTCCCACCGGGAGAAAAAAAATATTTTTTAATAATTTTTATATTATTTCATTTAATAAAAAATGATTTTTTTTCTCCCAATTAACTAATCTATTATAGTAGGTAATTTGTTCAATAAAAAAATGATTTTTTTTCTCCTAGTTAACCAACCTATTATAATAGGTAATTTGTTCAAACACCACCAGTGGTTTCCACTTTTTTAAAAAAAGAGAAAATTTTTATTCTAATTTTTGTTATAATAATTTTATATAATTTCATTTTTTAAATAAAAAATATTTTTTTTATTTTTTTTTCTTTCGATAGCTACCTACTACAGCAGGTAAAAAATTGTTGACTAACCTGTTATAGCAGGTTCAAAACACTTTCTTACCGGTGAAAAAGTGTTTTGAACTCCACTTTAGCCACACCCGGCCTTTTACAACATAATAGATTATGTTACTTGGTTTTACGGGGATTCAAAACCCCCTAGAAAATGTAACATGATAGCATTTATGGGGGTTCAAAGCCGCCAATAAAAACAACTATTTCTCTTTTCTATTTTTTTCTTATGCACCTTCTTCCACTCTTTCTATTTCCTTTATTTTTACCAAACACAACCTTAAAGGGAATAGGTAGAAAACGGAAAAATGGAGATAAAGAGAGAGAGTGAAGAGAAAAAGTTAAAGATGTGACAAGTGATGTAATAAAAAAAAAAAAAAAAGGTAAGAAAAAGACAAGGTAGAAAAAAGAATGAAAATACAATGAATGCATGTTTATAATGACCTTCTTTGTAATACAACACGAAAAGGTAATTAGTAATTGATTTAAATTAAGTATTAACTAATTATATTTTAACAATCACCCGTTACAAGGTACACTATAAATTCAATAACAAGTTGAATAACTATTTTAGGATTTGTTTGGTAGAAGGAAAAAAAATTATGCCTGGGAATCATATTTCCTGATAACCATGATTTCTAAAAATAACTAAAATTTATTTGGTTGGTGATAAATATTCTTGAAAATATTTATATATGTATAATGGGAATCAAAGTTTTTTTCGTTTAATTTTAATAGAACTTTCCCAAAAACTTTAATTATTTATCATATTAAATGATCTAATAGGAGTAACGTGATATTTTTACTGCAATAAAACTTTTTTCTCAACTCAAAAAAGTTATATTCTCATCTCCCATGGAAACAATTTTGTGGGAAATATAGGTAAAAACCATTCCCAAGAAATAATGTTTTCTAGAAATGTTATTTTTTTTAAAAATAAATCAAATATGAGAAATAAACACTCCCAAGTTCAAATTCTTGGGAAACAATAAATTTGTCTTGTACCAAATGCCCTCTTAGTTTCTTTTAGAAGACCAACCACAAACACTCAAACACTAACAAATGCATAATGTTTATATATAGACGCTACCAAGTCACACAAAGCATTATTTATTCTAACTTTACCAATGGTTTATGGGACCGAATACATACCTAGGTCCACACCACATATTTAGGGGAAAAATTCTTTTGGATAATGGACATGCAAAACCTTTTCCCCATGCTTTTTTTTCTTCATTACCCTTCAGCTTGCCTTTATTGGTGCGTAGTTCCTTGAGCTATTTTGCATAGCGAGGTATACATTTAATAGCATCAGATAAAGGGATATTTACCTCAACCTTGCAAAAAGTCTCAAGGATATCTTATATCTCCTATTTCTTCTTAGATTGAGCAAATCTCTCAAGGAAAGGGCTTTGATCACTAAGACATTTAGCTAATTTTCCTTGGTATCCTTATATTAGTTAACCACTATAACAAAAATGCAAAATAGTGGCGAACTATTAGTGACGACCTTGAGACCGACACAATGAGCAACAATTAGGTCGTTCGTAAGTTGCAATGCAAAATAATAATTTTAGAAAAATAAATATTTGAAAAATGATGGTAAGCGACAAGCACCTCTGTTTGAAATTTGAGTAATTGAGGGCACACCTCCATTTGAAATTTAGGGAGTTAAGCACTAATAGTAAGCGATCGCTAGGTTGTCGCTTGTAAAACCATTTTTTACAATCAATGATCCATCCCTCTTCTTCTCCATTTCATTATCTCCTTTCTTTATTTTCTGATTGTGTGTTCTTTGGCTGCAGGTTGAGTGATGGGTTAGTGACTTACGACAATAGCAGGATGGTGGATAGTGGGGGTGCACCGGTGGTGAGCATTACTATTGGCACATCCTTTTCCCTCTCCTTATTCCTCTCATTTCTTTATTTTCTAATTGTGTGATCTTTGGTTATAGGTTCTGAGTGATGTCATGGCTGGGTTGTGCTCATTATGGTTACCAAGGTTGAAGTGTGATGGTTTGATGGTGGCTTGTGTTGCGGTTTGCAATAATTGTCAATGGTTTGAGATTGATTATGTAGCTGGTGGTGGTAGGAAAGATGGCTTACATGGTATGAGTTTAGGAAATGGATGAGGTGGAAGTTTAAGGACACATTTTTTTTATCACAAGACATGACACAGTTTAGCAGGAGGGTTCTACAAAAAGTATCACGCTGACAAGTAGTGGGTTGTCCGTTAAGATGCAGTTATTGTTTAGCAGTTAGCTTAGTGGGTTCAATTTAGCAGTTTGTAGTTGGTTATTGTCAGTTTTTATGTTTAGTAGTTGGTTATATATTGCCTAAAGCAAGTTTCATTGTACACGATCTATTTTTTTGAATCAATGAGAACAAGCAGTCTGTTTTGCTGCAGTTTTTCATTTCTTCATTTCTCATATCATGTGTAGCTTTGATATGGTATCAGAAGTTTTTCTCGTTGCTGCTTGAAGATTTTTCTCTTCTTTGCAGTTATTCTCATTTTTCTTTCCTTGCTTCCGCATTGTTCATCGTTTTTCTTTCCGCTATGGATGAAAACGTGAATCCTTTTTTCTTGCACCCTTCGGACAATCCTGGAACTGTTCTGGTTTCTCAAGTTCTAACTGGTGACAACTATGTCTCATGGCGTCGTGCTATGGAGATGGCTCTTGGTGCCAAGAATAAGCTTGGCTTTGTCGATGGTTCGATCTTGGCTCCAGAAGCAAGTGATCCTTCGTATCCACTTTGGCTTCGCAACAACAACATCGTTGCATCTTGGATTCTTAATTCTGTTTCCAAGGAGATTACAGCCAGTGTGATTTTTTCATCTACTGCTGCAGCCATTTGGCAGGATCTCCAAGAAAGGTTTCAACAGCAGAATGGACCTCGCATTCTTCAACTTCGCAAAGATTTGATTAGCTGCACACAGGGTACATTCTCTGTGAATCAATACTTCACAAAGCTCAAGACAATTTGGGAAGAGCTAGGTGAATTTCGGCCAAGGCATAATTGCCGGTGTGGTGGTGCACAAAATCTGATTGAGCATCTTCAAAATGAATACGTTCTCACCTTCCTCATGGGACTCAACGAGTCTTTTCACCGGATTAGGGGTCAGATCCTTTTGATGGAACCCCTGCCCCCTATTAACAAAGTCTTTTCATTGGTCCTTCAGGAGGAAAAACAAAGAGAGATTGCCAACAATGGCAGTGTGTCTGATACACAACTTGCCTATGCCATTCAAAGTGTTGGTTCCAAACACAAGAATGCCAAGAAGGATCGTCCATTATGTGCTCACTGTGGATTCCTTGGGCACACTAAAGACAAGTGTTTTAAACTTCATGGCTATCCTCCTGGTCACAAGAAGGGAAAATCATCTCCAGCAGTGGTCAATCATGTTAATAATCCCAATGTTGAATATCAGGCACCTATGAGCAATCAACAATACCAAAATCTGATTGCTTACATTCAGGATCAAATGGCCCGAAACCCACTCCAAGAGTCCAATCAAGGGGATTCTAGTGTGGTTGGTAAGAGCTATTCAATTCATTCTCCAGTTTCTAATCTTGATTCCAGCACCTGGATTTTAGATTCAGGAGCATCTTCTCATATCACACATTCTATTCATGTTTTTGATTCGTATCATCCTGTGTCAAACAAATTTGTTGTACTGCCAAATAATTCCAAAATTTCAGTTTCTGCTATAGGAACAGTCTCTTTCGCTCATGATTTTATTCTTGAAAATGTACTTTATATCCCAGATTTTCATGTTAATCTCATTTCCGTTAGTTCTTTGTTACAAAGCTCTAACTATTCTTTGCTCTTCACTAATCAATCTTTCTTGATTCAGGACACCAAGATGGAGAAGGTGATTGGAAAGGGTGACCTTAATCAAGGCCTCTATATCTACCAACCTGCTTCACTTTTTTCACACTATATTCCAGCACATAATGTTTTCAATTATGTTGTTTCGAATGCTAATAGTTTATCTACTTCCCATTCCACTTGTAATTCAATTTCCCATAATTCTGTAAATTTGTGGCATACACGTTTTGGACATGTATCTGACAAAGTTTTAAGAATTATTAGTAATAAAGTTCCCTTTCGTGTTCCTTCTAATTTCAGTTCTCATTCATGTCAAATTTGTCCTTTGTCTAAGTTTCATAGACCTCCATTTATAGCTCGCAACAATTTCACTGACTCACCCTTTGATTTGGTACACTGTGATGTGTGGGGACCTTTTAAGCATCCTACCTATGATGGGAAACGTTATTTTCTCACAATTGTGGATGATTGAACAAGATATACTTGGATCCATTTCATGAAAGACAAATCTGAGGCATCACATTTGATCAAGTGTTTTTTTCCATTTGTCAATACTCAGTTTGGCAAACATATTAAAGGGATTCGATCTGATAATGCAAAAGAATTGCAACTGACTAGTTTTTTACAAGATGCAGGTGTAATTCATCAATTTTCTTGCCCTTACAGGCCTCAACAAAACTCAGTGGTTGAAAGAAAGCATCAACACTTACTAAATGTTGCACGTGCTCTTCTTTTTCAATCCAAAGTTCCAGTGCATTTTTGGGGTGAGTGTGTCAACACTACTGCTTTTCTTATAAACAGGACTCCATCAACAACGCTTGGGGATTGTTCTCCTTTTGAGTTGCTACATGGGAAGTTGCCCGACTATTCACTTCTCCGAACTTTTGGTTGCTTGTGTTTTGTCTCCACCATTCCATCACAGAGAACAAAGTTGACACCTCGGGCTATTCCATGTGTTTTTATGGGTTATCCTTTTGGAGTTAAAGGATACAGACTCTATAACATACAATCAAATAATTTTTTTACCTCAAGAGATGTCCTCTTCCATGAGCATGTGTTCCCTTTTCACGCCATGCTTGATCATCATCACTTACCTGAACTCTTCCCAAACACTGTTATACGAAAACCAATTTCCGAAACTTCCTTACCTTTTGACCATACACATGAAGCCCCACCAGAATTTGGCCCTACACCAGAAGCTCTACCACCTTTATCTTCGCCTCCAGTTCCTGTGTGGAGAACAACCAGACCACATCGCCCCCTACTTACCTTCAAAAACATTACCAATGCCAAGTTAGTCACCCTATCCAACATCATTTGTCCTATGACAATTTATCCTCCATCTACAAGCACTATGTCTTACAAGTCTCTAACATTTTTGAACCTTCCTTCTATCATCAAGCTGTCTCTCATCCTGAATGGAGAAAGGCAATGGCTGAAGAGCTTGCAGCCTTGGAAACCAATAACACTTGGACTGTTCAACCTCTTCCACCTAACAAAAGGAAGATAGGCTGCAAATGGGTCTATAAGGTGAAATACAATGCTGATGGAACTTTGGACAGATACAAAGCCCGTTTGGTTGCTCAAGGCTTCACCCAACAGGCAGGCATTGATTTTCTGGATACTTTCTCACCTGTGGCAAAACTCACCACGGTTAGAATTCTGCTATCCATAGCTGCTCAGAAAAATTGGCACTTTGTTCAGCTAGACATCAACAATGCTTTTTTAAATGGAGAACTTCTTGAGGAAGTCTATATGGAGTTGCCTAAGGGTTATCCCATCAAGGGGGAGAATCTAGTCTGCAAATTAAATAAGTCTTTATATGGATTAAGGCAGGCATCTCGGCAATGGTTCCATAAATTTAGTTCCACTATTACACAACATGGTTTTATCAAGTCTTCGGCTGATCATTCTTTGTTCTCTATGGGTTCGGGTGATTCATTGGTTATCCTCATTGTGTATGTTGATGACATTATCCTTGCTGGTCCTAGCCAAGAGTCATATACACAAAGTGCAGTCCCTGTTACAAAAATGCTTCAACTTAAAAGTACTTGGAGATTTGAAATACTTTTTGGGGTTGGAAATAGCTAAGTCTTCAAAGGGTATTCATTTGTGCCAGAGGAAGTATACTCTGCAACTTCTCCAAGACACTGGATTTCTCTCCGCCAAACCAGCCTCAATCCCTATGGATTCTAATTTGAAGTTGAATGATAAGGATGGTAATCTTCTTTCTGATAGTTCAGCATATCGCAGGCTCATTGGGAGGCTTATGTATCTCACAATTTCAAGGCCCGATATTACCTATGCTGTAAATAGGCTTAGCCAATTCATGGCAAGTCCAAGAATTCCTCACTTACATGCAGTACATCATGTACTTCAATACCTCAAGGGAACTCCGGGTCAAGGAATTTTTTTTCCAGCTGAGTCCTCTTTGCGTTTATCTGCTTATGCTGATGCAGATTGGGGAAGTTGTCCAGTAACTAGAAAATCCACCACTGGTTTCTGCATTTTCCTTGGAACAGCCTTGATTGCTTGGAAATCAAAGAAGCAGCCCACTGTTGCTAGATCTTCAGCTGAAGCTAAATATCGAGCATTAGCTTCACTTACTTCTGAGTTATTATGGATTCGACAATTATTAAGAGCTTTTGAAGTATCAGTGTCATCCGTGATGGTATTTTCTGATAGCAAATCTGCTATTCAACTTGCTTCTAATCCACTGAGTCATGAACGATCCAAACATGTGGATATTGACTGTCATTTCATCAGGGAGCATGTCCAATCATCTTTCTTGAATTTAATCCACGTGCATTCTCAACAACAACTTGCAGATTCACTTACCAAAGCATTGCCACACACTTTGTTTCAATCTTTGATCTCCAAGTTGGGTCTACTCAACATATATCTCCCAACTTGAGGGGGAGTATCACGCTGACAAGTAGTGGGTTGTCCGTTAAGATGCAGTTATTGTTTAGCAGTTAGCTTAGTGGGTTCAATTTAGCAGTTTGTAGTTGGTTATTGTCAGTTTTTATGTTTAGTAGTTGGTTATATATTGCCTAAAGCAAGTTTCATTGTACACGATCTATTTTTTTGAATCAATGAGAACAAGCAGTCTGTTTTGCTGCAGTTTTTCATTTCTTCATTTCTCATATCATGTGTAGCTTTGATAAAAAGTGAACAATCATATAAACATAACAACTCCCACCCAAAACGGACTGGAAAACAAAAGCCCTCAAAATGCACAAAGGCTTATACATATTGCTGCCATTTAATCCTTCCACTATATCACGTTTTCTACCACTTACATCCAGCTTGTTAAGATAATGATAATGATAATGATTTTTTAAGTTTTGTACTTACATATTAACATTAGCCTATGCGTTAGCTAAATCATCGCTATTAAACATCGACCTCTATTGGTCAATGTTCTTACAAGCCTTCTGAGGTCCTTAGCCTAGTTCCTAATCTAGATGTTGAGTCATAAGACGAATCAGGACCCTCAATTATTTTGATTTTATGAAAAAACAAATATTAAGTAAAAAGACTACGTCTTATAAATGCCAACAGACGAAAACGTTGTATCTGAGTCTGTAAGATACAGATGATACGCAAACAGACGCCTAAGTCTGAAGAAGCATTTAAAGGCATAGTAAATGCACTATCTTTTTGTAATCTGTTTTGCAGAGAATATTCATAGAACATCCTCCTAGGATCTGTCGAAGTGCATAAAGGGAAACAGAAAGAAGAGTCAACGTTTCAGAAGTGTCCCTCGCATCAAAAGACGCGCTACAGCTAGCAATAAGTACTTGTTTGAGCAAGCGGTGTGACCACTGCAATAGAAGGATATGGAGTATATCTCAAGAAAGATAAGCAGATTGCTTTATCAGTTTAGAATGACTAGTTGATGACAAGCATTTAATGCTCCCATTAAATGCCCATCAACCACCTTCCTTCAGACGTTGGTCAGACGCAAGAAAGAATACCGTTTAGAGACAACGATTACTTCCTCAACAAGTCTATAGATAGAAGAAGATTTGAAGTGTTGAACAACACACGAACTGAATTCAAAATTCAAGCATTCTTTCAAGCCTTCATTCTTTCTCTTGTAAAAATTCTATTTGTTAAAAAGCTCTCAAATCACTTTGTGTATCCTGAGAGAAAAAGACATAGTTCTTAATCTTGTATATCCGTCTGTAAGACAATAGTTAAAAAGTTTGTGCGCCCTTACAAAAACAAATCTTATGATTTGTTTTAGAGCCAGAAGTGGCTTGGTAGTAAAGAATACTTAGGTTTTTAGCTTGGAGAGGCTAAGTGTGAAAAACTACTTGGGTGAGCCAGAAGTGGCAGTGAACAATACTTGTAACTTGTGAAAGTTAGTGAAACTTGGTAGTTTGCCAAGAACTAGATGTAGTCTCAGGGTGAGACGAACCAGTATAAAATTCTGTGTTGTCTTTCTTGCTCTTTTATCTCTTATAACTGTTTGAACTGACTCTGTCTTGTGATTTAAATCTGTTTTCTTAAAAAGGGCTTTCATCTGTGTACTATCGTCTATTAAAACATTTTCTTCAAAATCGATCTCTTTTGTTCAATAGACGTTACACATTGTTCATCAAAAAATCCCATACAACATTCTAAGGCAAAGCATATTGAAAGCAGATATCATTTCATTAGTGATTATGTTAAAAAAGGATTAAGTTTGTAGATACAGATCACCAATGGGCTGATATCTTTACAAAACCTTTGTTTGAAGAACATTTCATCAGGATTAGGAATCATCTGCATATGCACATGCTTTCATATTAATGTTTGCATTTCATCATACGATACTCTTCGTCTTATTCTTTTCATTAATCTGTTGGAACTAATATGTGTTCAAGTGTATAGATGATAAAATGCCCCACATTCACAACGGTTATAAGTCTTTTCGTTTTCAATCAAAATGTATGCCGCCCTTTTCGCCATGATGAGACAGTTTTCGAAAAAAATTTAATGTTTTTAAACCGCTCTTTTTATGACGTTCTCTCTCCTTTCTCATCCCCTATGGTATAAAAGGACGAAGTGCCTAAAGAAGAAGGTTCATTTGATCTTTCTAATCTCTCTGAAATTCTCTGAGTTTCTCAAAGACTTCAAAGATTAAAACTTTCTCATCTTTTCTTTTCTAAAAACCTAAACTTTTTGTGAACAAATGGCACCAAAGAAACAAGTCTCATCTTCTACTACACCTCTCATCCACGACATGGACGAAGCCACTACAACCTTTCTAGAAGAGCTTTTCAACCCTGGAAAGTGGGCGAGTCTGAAGGAGCTGACAAAGGAAGGTTTTGATGTTCTTGACATGTTCACCAGAGTTGGGTGGACCAACTTTGTTGGAAAACACAGCATCTGGTACCATGGTCCCTATGCCCTCTTCTGGGGGACGGCAAAGATGAAGGATGACCAATGCATCAGGGGCACGATTGGTCAGACGACTATAGAAATCAGCCCTGCAACCATAGCTAAGGCTATTGGTTGTGCTGAAGAGGGACTGATCTTTGACAAAGACTGGGAGAAGACCATCACTCAGGAGACGGTGGATAAACTTCTCTACGATGGGGTGAAACCAGCAGACGAAGACCCTAAGAAGAGAGCTGTAGCCATGAAGATCTTTCTCAGGTCTGCCAACATGACCCACATTTGTAGACTTCTTCACAACATGCTCTTCAACATCGTGCTCCCAAGGACGGGGTCAAGGGACCACGTAAGTGAAAAGGAAAGATTCTACATCTATAACATTGTCATAGGAGAGAAGATCAATCTTCCAGATCTGATCTTCTATCATCTGGAGCAAGCCTTCAAAGACAGATTCTCCATGAAGAAGCAGAACAACCCCATCCCTTACTGTATGTTGTTCACTCAACTAATGAGGGATGCTGGTGTTGATCTGACGGAGTTCGAAGCTTCTGGAAGACCCACACAGGTGACAGGAACCACCTTTGTGAGAATGGGAATAGCTCACAAGTTTCCTGAATAGGTAAAGAAGCAGGGAACTAAGGTGAAGAAGGAGCCCAAGGAGGAATCATCTGACGAACTTGTGTCTGTTGCAGAGACACAGACTCTACCCCAGCCCAAACCTACACAGACCAAACCAACCACCAGATGCACCCAACTTCCTTCCTCAAACCAACCCAAGAAGCCCAAACAATAACCATCTTCAGATCCTCCCTCATCCCTAAAGAGAAAGGTTTCAGAAGCACCATCTGAACCAATCCCTGAACCTCCCCTCAAAAAGCCTTTCACCAGAACCACTAAAATCTGCATCGTCACCAAAGCCAAACTCACCACCTCACCAGAATTCCAACCTGAACCACAACCTTCACCTTCCCAAAAATCTTATGCACCTCCTTCTAAACCTCACACCTCTCCAAAGCCCAAGCCTGCACCCAAGCCCAAGCCTTTATCTTTTCCTCCATCGGCTGACAAGAAAGAAGCAGCCGCTATAAGGAAGGCACAAGAATTGTCTCACAAGGAAGCTGCCAAGAAGGCCAGGCTAGATAAAAGCCTTGAGGAGAAGGAGCAGATTGAGATAGAACAATCTGTAGTAGAGTCTGTTAAGACTCTATCAGCTGAAAAACAAAAGAGAAAGGTTGCTGAAGAAGCTTTGGCCCTACAGCTGACCCTGTAGAGAAAGAAGCAATGGAAGAAGTTGTTCTTGATTCCATCAAGACTTTGTCTGAAGAAGAACAAAGGCAGGCAGCCATAGATGATCTGGGGAGAATTGAATCTGCCCTTATTCAAGCAGCCGAAATAGCATCTGCAGAGGTTGCTGATAAGCAACTGGAGTTTCAGACGTTCATGGTAGACGATGATGTAGACGAAGCAGAAATAAAAGAACTAAATGAAGCTCTTCTTCAATCTGCTTTAGAAGCCAGCGTCCAAGGTCTGGATATTGGAGAAGACCTGGTTGAAGCTGATGACTCTGGTCCTCGTGCCATCTACAAACCAGTCACTGAAGAGGATGAAAGGAAAGTAGACGAGCACCTGGCATAGTCTGACACAGATCACACTGTAAAGCAGATGACAATTTATAGTGGCTCATCATCTGTACCCACATATGAACTTCAGACTCAGACTGGTGAAAAATTCCAAACTCTGACTGAAGATGAACTATTCAGACGCAGAAGGTATGCTGCCAAGGCCACACTCTCTCTAGGGTACATATATGAAAGTCTAGCTCTAGACTTAGCTCCTAGGTATAGAGGCTACGACTGGATCATCAGACACAATCCCAACATCCAACTTCCTCCAGTGCAACTAGTAACAGACCCAGACGTCAACGTCAGATACTATCGTGGGTGAAAGCAACCTAGAGTCAATGAATGCGAACACTGCAACAGGGAATGGACGAGGAAGGGTATCTGCACTGGTGATGATTAAGCTTTCTTGCTTGATTCCATCAACTTCGTAGAGTTGTGGAAGAAAGGAGTTCCTAAGATTTATCCCTTCAATCTTCCTAACCATAAAGTTCTTCCAGAAGAAGAAATGTCTGCTCTCTCATGCTATAAGGAGGAACCTTAATTTAGGATCTTCCCTCCTCGACAGACGTCACCACCTACTCTTAACACTCTCATTTTTTAGCACAATCCACGTGGCAGACGAAGTTACCCCCTGAAGCCTCAATTTGGCGACGGCTCTCAGTGATAACTGATGTGGTACCATTCTATGAGCCTGTCAACCTACAATTGATTATGGGTCTGCTAGCATACCTTAATGTGATTCTCCCCTGGAATCATGCTGGGCCGGGACGTTCTGTCTATTATGAAGATCTTAACTTGGACGATCCAGAAGCAAGTCCAACTTTTCATCTTTGGGAATCTTCAGACTACTCTGTAGAGTTACGTATGAAGTCGCAGACGTATAAGGAGGAGATAAAGAAGAAGAAAAACTCCTTCAACAGATCCAAAGAAGAGCACAGACGCTACCTCATTTTCTCAGCACACAATTTCACTGTGTGGCCTCAAATCAAACCCAATGCAAGCTTACTCTAGACAAGGTTATCCCTATCCTTCCTATCTTGAATTATAAGGGTAAAGAGAAATTTGAAGAAGATGATACTCCCTGAAGATATATTCACGTACGAAGAGGTAGACCCTTCAGACGAGAGATTGAAGCCATCTTTCAAAAATCAGTTGCTGAAAGAACGTCTGAAGACTTACAGACCATCAGACGAGTCTGAAAGTTTGATGTTTTATGCTCTGATATGGAGCCTAAAGACAAGCCCCCTGCAGACGGGTATCATCTGAAGATTGGCAGATACTATCAATGCAAAAGGCATTAACCCTTTCTCTCTGTGTCCAGCACCTCCGAGCTCATGCCCTGGAAGTCCACCTTCTACTATCAATCTGATAGGGACTTCTCTTTTGTCGTGGAGCTGCCTTATTCAACATTCTTTTCGACAAGCTAATTCTGGGGATTGTGCAAGAACCATATGATGCCATTGTGCCATACAGACCTTCCATCTCTAAAGAAGAAGTCTATGATCTGTATGTCATTTTCTGGGCAACCAGAAAAGCTCTGCGTCAAGCTCTGGAGGATAGGAAAGCACTCGAGGCTGAGCTCAAAAAGTGGATCAACATAGATGCCTTCTTCAAAGCGCACCGCTGCAGATGCACTCCCACTCTACCAGGATCCTCTATGGTACTTTCATCAGACTTAGACTCTGACACCTCTGATTCTAACGGTCCCATTCCTGGGGAACCATGTTTTGCTTATCGCTATGCAAAAGGAGGAGAAAGGGAAGAGTAAAAAGAAAGCATGAAGATAAGGTCGCATCTAAGGGGGAGCTACATCAAAGGGGGAGGCCAAGAAAAAGGAAAAGTATTTTTTTTTTCTGTTTATCATCTGTAAAAACACATCATCTTGATGTGAAAACTTTTAAATAAAACGAGTTGTTTGATTGCTCATCAAACCTAAGTCTTCTTTTCTCTCTGTTTAAATTCTATGTTTATAGTTAATGTTTTTTTGTAGCTCTAATACATCTTTTTACAATATTTGCTTGGCATCATAAAAAATGGGGAGATTGTTGAGTCATAAGACGAATCAGGACCCTCAATTATTTTGATTTTATACAAAACAAATATTAAGTAAAAAGACTGCGTCTTATAAATGCCAACAGACGAAAACGTTGTATCTACGTCTGTAAGATACAGATGATACACAGACAGACGCCTAAGTCTGAAGAAGAATTTAAAGGCATAGTAAATGCACTATCTTTTTGTAATCTATTTTGCAAGGAATATTCATAGAACATCCTCCTAGGATCTGTCGAAGTGCATAAAGGGGAATAGAAAGAAGAGTAAAAGTTTCAGAAGTTTCCCTCGCATCAAAAGACGCGTTACAGCTAGCAATAAGTAATTATCTGAGCAAACGATGTGACCACTGCAACAGAAGGATATGGAGTATATCTCAAGAAGGATAAGCAGATTCCTTTATCAGTTTAGAATGACTAGTTGATGACAAGCATTTAATGCTCCCATTAAATGCCCATCAACCACCTTCCTTCAGACGCTGGTCAGACGCAAGAAAGAATACCGTTTAGAAACAACGGTTACTTCCTCAACAAGTTTATAGATAGAAGAAGATTTTAAGTGCTGAACAACACACGAACGGAATTCAAAATTCAAGCATTCTTTCAAGCCTTCATTCTTTCTCTTGTAAAAATTCTATTTGTTAAAAAGCTCTCAAATCACTTTGCGTATCCTGAGAGAAAAAGACTTAGTTCTTAATCTTGTATATCCGTCTGTAAGGCAATAGTTAAAAAGTCTGTGCGCCCTTACAAAAACAAATCTTGTGATTTGTTTTAGAGCCATAAGTGGCTTGGTAGTAAAGAATACTTGGGTTTTTAGCTTGGAGAGACTAAGTATGAAAAACTACTTGGGTGAGCCAGAAGTGGCAGTGAACAATCCTTGTAACTTGTGAAAATTAGTGGAACTTGGTGGTTTGCCAAGAACTAGATGTAGTCTTGGGGTGAGACAAACCAGTATAAAATTTCGTGTTGTCTTTCTTGCTCTTTTATCTCTTATAACTGTCTGAACTGACTCTGTCTTGTGATTTAAATATGTTTTCTTAAAAAAGGACTTTCATCTGTGTACTATCATCTGTTAAAACGTTTTCTTCAAAAATGATTTCTTTTGTTCAACAGACGTTACACGCTGTTTATAAAAGTTTGTGAAAATTTTTATAAATCACAATTCAACCCCCCTTCTTGTGATTTTTGCCTTTACATTAGACCAGTCCCTTGATCCTAGGTGTATGAAGTTGCCTATTTGTTACTCCTAACTCTTCTATATACAATAGTCTTTGGAAAGGATGTGTTAAATCGTTGAGATACTTGTCGGTTGGTGTGACCATTGATTCCGTCGAGTCCCACAAATTATGGCCTTTATTGTGCGTCTTAGGGTTGCGGGTCCTGTCCTCCTAGGTCTTTTTGCTAGGTGTGGCCTACCTTGGGTTGGCCAACCCATCTGGTGGAGTTTGGATCGATCGAGTTATGACCTAATATATAGTTCCTTAGGCGGGTGAGTGTAGTGTGCGAGGAGTGTTTCATAGAGCTTGGGCCAACTAAGGTGTGACCCAATGCACAATCCCTCAAGCCACGAGTGAAGTATGTGCAAAGTGGCTTGTAAAGTTTAGGCCGACCGAGGTGTGGCCTAATATAGCAAAATAAATAGACAGAGGGAGTTGAGAGAAATTTAAAATTGTACATTGACATAAACAAACAATCGTGTTTGATTGTTAGTAATGACAATGATTCAAAGAGCATGACTCGATGGAGGGAGGTGTTGCACCATCGAAAACCATTTATTAGTCATTGTTGACGACCCCTAACATTGTCGAAGATATGACTCTCCTTCATCGTCACGTTTTTGTTATCAACGTCGGAATGAAAATTGAACAGTGGTGGTGAAGTAGGTTTTGGATTTAGGCATCAGAAAGGAAGGTCTACAACAACAAAGTCTCCCTCCCTACCACTATCTCCACCTCCTCTTCCAAACCCAAGCTTGAAGTCGTCATCAACCTCAATTCCCTAACCACCCTCCAAATTGACCTGCGTCAATTCTTATCTTTCAACATAAACGCCTAATGCGATTTACAAACCCTTGTCACTCTCAACCACAGCCATGGACTCGCGGTGTCGTGTTGCCTTTCCATCTTGCATTTTGTGAGAACTTTAGCGACTTTGACCTTTCTCTCATTTTCTGTTTTCAAGGTTTTTATCTTAGTGTTGTAACACGTCTAGTATAAGCCTATGGTGCAAAGGGACCGAAGTCTTAGCGAAAAAGTGGCGGTGTTTGTGTGGGCTTCGATTTCGTCTATGACAAACAAAGTCATTGGTGTTTTCATCTACATGGAAATTGCAAATATAAGTAGGGAAGACTGAGTGTGCTCGCAAAACTCAGATCTGCAAGACATGCACTTGCACAAAGTGATGTTGTTTTGAAAGAGGTTGTCAGCAGCAACGATTCTGGGGGCCAGAGAGGTGTGGTGTTGGAGAAATTTCGATGGTGATGCCTTTGAAAGATTGAATTGTTTGAAGGGGAGTGAGTCACAGGAAAGGTGGGGTAGAGGAAAGAATGAGGGGCTAAACTGGAAGGAGAAGGAAAAAAAGAAAAAAGAAATCCTACTCATCAATTTAAAAATAAATGAGTTAATTACATTGACCCCCCTAAGGTTTACTCTTATTACACCTAGTACCCCTCCATTTTTGAACATTACTTTGAGTACCCCTAAGGGGGGGTCAGTGTAAGATTTTTCAAACCTAAGAGGGGGGGTCGGTGTAACAATTTAAACTCAAGAGGGGGGTCGGTGTAATGAAAGTCCAAAAAGTAGGGGGATTTCTGTAGGGTTCAAAAATGGAGGGGTATCGGATGTAATTAAGGCAAACCTCAGAGGAATCAATGTAATTTACTCAAAATAAATATATCTAATAGTTAAAAATCACTTTCTCATAATGAGAAACTAGAGGTGGTCTCCCACCTTAATCTTCATCTTAACCCAATTTACTCTATATAAGTCTCCATGTTTTCTAAGAATAGAATTTGTATGCGGTGTTAAGATTAACATATTCAAGTTAAAGTTATTATATAACATTCATATATAAGAGACATTTAAAATCGAAAATGTCCAACTTTTATTTCTGAAAAGCTTCTAATTAAGCTAGTATATGTGTGTGAAAACAAAATATTTGTATGTCTTTTTAGCATGCAGTGACTCATGTCAAGTGACAACTAATAAAACATAAACAAAGGATAATAACATGGATAAATATATAATGTGCTTCTTTTCCAAGCAAAAATAGAAAATTAAAATTATTAATAATTATGTAAAACAATGCCTTCGCAAGGGCTGCTACATATAATGCTAATCCTGTTGTGTTTTATTCTATTCCCAGTTGTATCTCTGGTATTATTATTAATGATATGAGTTGAATTCCTTCTGTCGAAAAAATAATAATGTTAAACAACGTAAGAAGATTTTTTTTTTAATTAATGCAAATATAAAGTATAGATATAAGAAGGGGAGTATTAGTTATCGAACAGAGAAAAGTACATGAAGGAGTAGGGATAGCAGTAGTAGAACCACCAATAGTTTAATTCTTAAGGCTAGTTTATAAAAAAAAATAGATAAAACTTAAAATTAATTTATATACCTCTACTTTTAAAAAAAAATAGATAAGAAAGTTTTTATAAAAATTGGAATACATAGAAAATTTAATTTTTGAGAGAAAATTTACTTAATTTATCTTTTTATTTTTCTATTATAAATAGTATTTATAAAGAAGTTTATTAAAATTAAATTTTACAAAATTCTAGATATAGAGTCAAACAGGAACAATAATAAGATGAATTAATTCTCTTAAAACAAGAGAAATATATTTTAAAAAATAAAATATAATAATAATATTATTATTATTATTAATTAAATTTTTATAATTATAATTATAAAAAAATTTAAATTATCATATATGTATATTTAATTATTATTATTATAACTTTAATCATTAATTTTTTAACTAATGACGACAAAAATCTTTTATCCTTTAAAATTCACTTTTGGAATCTTACTTGTAACGAGAAGTTAGTGATTTGGAGCATAGTTATAAAAATCGGACCGGACCGGTCGGTCGGACCAGTTTGACCGGGAACTGGTGACCTGACTGGTCTGGTTCAGCTATCACACCGGATATGCAGTTGACCCGGTTTGACCCGGATCAACCCGGTTTGACTTGACCGGTTCGGTAAAAAACCGGTGACCCGGTTGACCCGGTTTGGCTGAGTTTTTTTTTTCTTTTTTTTTACAATTCTTATAAACAATGTAGTTATTTGGAATTATTTTCATAGTATCATTTGAAATCCATGACAAAAGTTAATTGCTAAATAGTATAATATAATATAATAATATGCTCCTATAACATTTAAATTAAATTGTTAATAGCTAATTGCTTAATAATATATAATAATATGTTTCTATAATATTATTTTGATGTTAACAATAATATATAATAACTAATTATTATTATCTTGGTCTTGATATGATTTAATATTTATGTGTTTTATATATCTTTACCATATTTGCTCATGACCCTCTGACAACTTTTATATTTAGCCGTGAAAAATAACAAGAGTTTATTTAGTAATTTAATGATAATACCCAACAAAATAATTTATAGTAATAAATGATTATGTAGTATTTATAGTTTGATCATGATTGATTTTAATTTTAGAGTATGAATTATGGATTGATCACATTTTGTTAGCTATATTATATATTTTTTTTAATTTTTTAATATATACCGGATCAAACCGGATCAATTAGTGATCCATCGATTCGTTCACTGACCCATCAATCCAGTATCTCTACCAGGTCAATGACGGGTCCAATTTTCACAACACTGATTTGGAGTCACAATCTGCCAAAAATCAGAGGAAACTTCTCATGATCTCTGCCCATCACACTCCTTCAAATTTAGTAACTTAACTTTTTTGATGATTATTTAATAATTTAATTTAAAAAGCAAAATAAATAATCCAGTCATTAACCAAAAAAAGTTAACCCATCAATATTAATATAATAAATTATAAATATATTAAAAAAATTAATTATTAATCTTTTATCATATATAATTAAATTTACTTTACTTTTTCTTCCTAAGTGACCAAATCTATCGTTCATGTCTTTGCTTGTTTTTTGGATGTTTGCATGGGTATTGGATTTGGTACCCATGTTTCTTTTGGCGTGATGTATTTTTTTTTTTTACTTAAATATGTTTTTAATCTTTTAAATTTGAATCTTTTGTATTTTTTTAAAATTTGAATTAGTTTTTTTAGTCTGAATATGCATAATGTTCTTTTTAGTCTTTTTTTATATTATGAGCTAAATAGAAAATAAAAAATTTGTAATTTATGATAATTTTTACCTGCTAAAATTTATTTTTTTATTTTATATTTTAAAATATAATTTCTAACAATTTAAAATCTAGAATAAAGTCAATAGAAAATTTATGCTGCATTTGACAGCCGTTTCTAAAAAAAAAAAAAAATTATCATTCATGTCTTCTTGCGTTGATGTTATGTCTCTGCACCGTGCAGTGAGTTGTACAATGCATATCATGCATTTGCAGCTTCCCACGTGGATGACGCACGTGCGGGCTCAACAAAAGTTCAGTACTACTGTACAGTCGGTATAAGAGACACGGATTTATTATCCACATCATCAGTTGATATTAAATACCAGACTTTTTAACAAAAATATAAATAAAAAAACTAAATATCCAAAAATTGTGGTTTCAAAACAATTTACATTGCCTGGATGGTTTTTGCCACGTAGAATTAACAGGAGGCGCTACACAGGATGTAGTCTCTAGCATTTCGATTTTTCTAACACAGGAGGTGTCATCCTGAACAATGCCTCAAGTTATTTTTTTGGAACCAGATGACACCACCCTGTGTGTAGTCACAGGAAGCGTCACTCTATCAATCTTCTCTTATTATTTTAATCTGAATAGGAGGCATCACCATGTCAGTCTCTTCCTATTATTTTAATCTGAACAGGAATCGTCACCTTGTTAGTCTCTTCCTTTTTTTATTTACCTCGTGTAAAGCGTGGATTCGAGTATAACAGGAAGCGTCACTCTGTTAGTTTCCTCCTACACACAGGATGCCACTTCTTGAAAAGAATTTCAAGACAAGTGACATTCTTGAAAAGAGTTTCAAGAGAAGCGACCTAAAATTGGTGTCGCTTCCCTCCAAAATTGTGGTATGCCAAATCGATTCCTCCTCTTTCCTCGCCATCAACCGCATCAGATTTTTGGTCATGTAAATCTTTGAAGTGGTAATGTTCACGAGTATTGAATTAGTATTAAAAATGTTGTAATTTGTAGCTGAAGAATGAAAAAATTTAACTTTTACTAAAAAAAAAAGTTTATCACGAGCATGCTTTCTAGGTTATTTTTTTCGTATCTAGAGAGTTTTTTGCGCGCTATAAAATGTTATGTGAACTATTATTAATGTCAATGAATACAACAATACCGTTCACGAGTATTGAATTGATGTTAAAAATGTTGTAATTTGTAACTTAAGTGTGGCGCATCAGGAGAAGACTTCTAGTCTAGCGCCTCCCATTCATATTAAAATAATAGGAGGAGACTGCCAAGGTGGCGCCTCCTGTTCAGATCAAAATAATAGGAGGAGACTGACAGAGTAATGCCTCCTTTTCAAATTAAAATAATAGGAGGAGACTGACAGAGTAGGGCCTCCTGTGACTACACTCAGGTTGGCGCTATCTGGTTCCAAAAAAGCAACATGAGGCATTGCTCAAGGTGGCGTCTCCTATGTTAAAAAAATCAAAATGCAGGAGGCTACACCCTGTGTAGCATCTCCTATTAATACTACGTGACAAAAAGCAACCATGCAATGTAAATTATTTTGAAATCACACTTTTCGAGTATTTAGTTTTTTTTTTTTATTTCTATTTTTGTTAAAAAGTCTAAATATCAAGTCAGATAAAGTCATCACATTCTAAATACTTTTTTTATAAAGGTTAAAATTTATTAATTTAACCATTATAATAAAAATTATCATGAATTAGATTTAAGCCTATAAAATTTAAACAAATTAAAAATTAATTAATATTCTGTTGCATTATTTTAATTTAATATATAATGTATTATTTAAATTATGAATAAACTTTTATTGTTAAATTATATTTACAAATATATGAATTATCTAAATATGAGATTATAGATAATATAATATAATTTAACAGATGAATTAATAAAATTTAGCATTTATATATTAAAGTGTAGTTATATATTTTTAACAATAAGCTATATATGTGGACTAAATTAATTTTCTTTAAAAAAAATTATAAGAATCCAATTATAAGACTTATCTAATTGAAATGTTGGCTCCACTAAAAGCATGGATACAATTGAGTTATTTGGTCTAATTAGTAACTTGATAGTAAATAAAATTAAAGAAAACAAAATAAAATTACTTATGACTTATTTTTAATGTTCACTGACTTATTTTTAATGTTCACTTTTGAACATAAGAATAGCTTTAATGGGAACCCATTATCATTTGTGGTAGTTTGGAATTGAATTTTGCTAAAATTAAATTTTTTATTTGTGACACTATAATTGTCCCGTGAAAATAATTATTAGTATCTTATTTCTAACGAAAATATTAATTGAAAATAAAAATAATAATGAGTAGAGTTTAGATAGGATATTAAAGTCAATATAATCGACACACCAAAATTTTAATAGATAACAAAATATTATATTAGGATGATTCTTAAAGAAAACCCAATGTGTTTACTTATGTGGAATACTTAAGTAACCCTTTTAAAATGAAGCATATGATGGACCAAGATTCAAGTGTCTACTGTCTAAGTATCGAAACATTTTATAAAGCTAAAGAGTCTTAATGTTACTAGCATCTGAAGACTTCAGTAAAAGAAGTCAAATACTATTAAAAAAACATTTATTGGAGCAGGTATGGAACCAGAAAAAATTATCAAGGGGGCAAAAATTTAACACATGATAAAGAAAATAAAAGATGACTAATTTTTACTATTAATAGTTGTGTAAAATTTAGTTTAATAATAAATAATATTTCATATATCTTATAAAAGTAAATATAACAATAAATCAAAATTATTTACTTCTTTTTTCTTAAAAGTTCATTCATCAAGTTTACAAGCTTGTGTGAAATTTTTGAATTTTATAATATAAGAGGAGGCTAAAATATATCAAAATTATTTACTTCTTTATTTTTAAAGAATGAAGAAAGAGTTTTTTTAATTTTTATACTTTAACTAAATTATAAAATTAATTTATCATAGCTAAAATTAATTTATCTACTAAATTTTAAATATCATAAATTCTTAGATTACAATTGATAAAGTTATTTGTAGAACAAATTAAAAGCAATTAAAAATAAAATTATTGTGTAACGTATATCTATAAAGAGAAAAGACAATTAAAAGCAAATAAGCAATCTAAATCCTATAAGGTATATCTATGAATAGTAATTAAAAGCAATCAAATTAAAAATAAAACTATTGTGGTGTTGCCTAACAAATAAAAAATGTATAGGGAAAAAATATCTAAAAACATAAAACACTAAAACTGTAAAAATCTAAACAGGGGTGCACTAAGGGGGAGGGGGGTGGCAAACATGAGTAAACGTGGACACATGAGTAAGGGAGGGGGGCGAAAACCTGAAAATTTAGAAGAGAAAATATATTATATAACTGTATTAATAGATATGTTAAGAACGTCTTGTGAGGCAGGGGGGCGACTGCCCTGTTTGGGTGAACGTAGTTCTGTTCCTGTATTGGAGAATCTGCCTTCACCTTAAAAAAATGTGATCAACAGAATTTCTAAAACAAGTGTCAAGATATCAAGTTTTTTTTTTTATGGACAAGATGTCGAGTTATAATAAAAAAAATGCTTAAATATCTTTTTAATTCTTGTAATTTAGTGTTTTTTTTATTTTTCATCATTGCAAAAAAAATTGTTTTAGTCTTTGCAAATTATGTTTGTTTTATTTTTCGTCCTTAAAGAGGTTTAGACAGCACTTTGAACAGTGACAAAAAGTGTTATGAATAATAAAAAAAATGCTATCTAAATCATTTTAAGGACGAAAAATAAAATAAACATAATTTGCAAGAACTAAAATAAAAAAAAATTATGAGGATGAAAAACCAAAAAACACTAAATTACAAGGACTAAAAAGATATTTAAACCTAAAAAAAATTACCCGAAAAAAAGTACAAAACTAAGGATATGAGTGCCGTAACAAATACTAAAAAAGTAATGTAAATTTCTATTAAATGCATGGTGCAATGCCAAACCTTTTTTTTTTAATAGTTTTTTTGGTACAAAAACTGTGGAGGAAACTTCACAGTCTTGGAAGATTGAGTGACATGGATACTCTCCTTATTTAAGGGGATACTTTCATAAAGAATCAAGTCAGGGACCTCCTTGTGAAGTATCCCTATACACATTCTCTAATTTTATAGATCTAACACGTTTTCACTGGATCAAAAACTCTTTGTTTTTTTTTTTTAATAGTGTAATGCCAACCTAACATTTCAGGACAAGAAAATTTTACTCTCTGTGTGTGGCATTAAATGCATGGTGCAAAAATAACTTTTCTGCATGAAAAGCAATGTAAATTTTCCTTTGCATAAAAAAAATTGTACGGTACAATGCCAACCTAACATTTTAGATCAAGAAAATATCATTTTGTTGTGCACGTGTGAGAGAGTGAAAGTACAAAGATGAAAACCATCCCCAAACAAATCATTATTATGTCAAGTCAATAAAAGAGAATATAAATAAATGGAAATATACTAAGCCTTGATAAAGGAACTTGTTTTGGTCTTCTAAGCCTTCTCTTTCTACTCTAATAATGGGCTGCTAGAAAAAAATTGTACACATAATCCAGGGACCATAACCTATATATAATAAATAATATCTTTTTATGATACTACTTCCGATCTTTTTTTATAAGAAATAAATTATAGTATAAAATACATTGTTCCTATCTAAGGGTAACAGGATAATCTTTTGCTGATGACTTCGGTCCGATATCTCCAGCTAGTATCCGAATCCTTCTATGCGAACGAGGGGAGGGTACCTGCAAAAGGCACTCCGACGCTCAAGTCAGCTTTCGGCTCAGAGCATTTAATAAAGGGTAATAAATGAGGGTCTAAAAGTTCCCGTACTTGGAGGATCATACTCATTTTTATACTTACCTTGATGGGCCTTGGACTTTTATGAGCCCTGATTTTCTTGATGGCTTATTATTGTTAATTAAGATTGTTTAATTACCTTCTAACCTTTAATTGTCCTATTAATATCTTTTTAGTGGAGTTTATCTTGCTTGAATGTTCTTCACGGTATTCGGTTACTATGATGTCGAATACCCAAATATGTGTATTCGGCTATTCAGCTAACCTTTTTGCCGAATACTTGTCTGAGGGTATTCGGCAAAGTATTCGGCTAACCTTGCCGAATACTCGTCTGATGTGGAGGGTATTCCACTAACTGTGTAGTCAAATGCCCCTCTTGTATAATGGGTATTCGGCTAATTGTATAGCCAAATACCCCTCCGGTATACATGCCCCCCAGCCTCGAGTGCACAATTGTGTTGAAGAGGCTTTGTTCGAGGTGAGTGTCTGTTCGTCATGTCTTTTCAAATTCTTGCCATTATGACAGAAAAACGACGTTGAGGTGAAGGAAACTAAGCGTTGCTATTTTATAAACCGTTAGATCTTGATTAATATAACGGTTGGTGTTGTTAGCACTTTTTGGATCGTTGTGGGCTTAGGCCCTATAAATAGGGTATGGGATGCCATCTTTTCTCCTCTTATTTACACTTTACCAACTTTATTTTTGCTCTCGGCCGAATACTCCCTTCGTGCTTCATCTTTTTCGTCTTGACTAAGGTACAAGGGTTCGAATTTTCTTATTCTTTCTTCCCTTTACCATAGGTTAGTCTGGTCATAAGCTTTCTGGGGAAACCGAGGTGGTTGATATTTGGTCATCATCCTCATCTGTCGGGGGGTCTAATGAGGAGTCTCGACTTCTTCATCTTCGTCTTCGTCCTCTTCGTCTTCTTCCTCTTCGTCTTCTTTTCGAGAGGGGATGGGTGAAAACGTAGTGTCCCCTTCGGTTGATAAGGCTATTTCTACCCCAAAACTGAAGCGTAAACCAAGGGTTTCGGAAAGGAAGAAAGAGTTCCTGCCGATAACCCTAGATGGTTATACCTGGCTAAATGGGGAAGTCGGGTCCTATTGATCTCGTTATGACGATAAACTTAGTGTGTCAAACTTTGTAAACTACGTAACTGTATGTACTATAATTGAGGACGAGTTTTGTCCGATAGCTTTACAGTGTTGTCGACGTAAAACTGGCACTGAATTCATTTTCTTAGGAAAGGGCGAGTCTAAAAGGGATTTCTTTTACATGTATGATTGTGTCTTCTGAGACCTCCATGTAACGCTTCCCTTCGACGACTTCACTATGGGGGTGCTTCGGGTTTTGAATGTGGCACCCTTTCAGTTGCATCCGAATGGGCGGGCCGCTATCCAGGCCTTCCGCGCCCTTTGCCTATTTAATTTTATGGAACCCTCTGTGAATGTGTTCTTGTATTATTTTTGTACTCAGCCTAAGAGTGGTTTATGGGTATCTTTAATAAGAAAATCGAAAAGACCTTTATTCCAATCTTTTACTTCTTCTTACAAGAATTTTAAAACCGACTTTTTTAAAGTAATAATTAGGCCGAATATAGGAGCCAACCATTTCTATGATAGTAATGGGAAGCCTTTATTTCATTTTTACTGGGAGAAGACCCCTCGGCGTTATGACAAATTTTCGAAGTCTATGAAGACCGAACGGGAACGTGAGGATCTCTTGTTTCTTGAGTCCCTTCCTCGAAAGCTTCTGGCTAGGCAGCTCGTTGCTTTATTTAATTCTTCGAATGTTTTGGTGGATATGTGTAGTAAGGTTTCGGTTCTCCTTCTTTCAGTGTTTATTGTTTAGGGCGTATAAATGACTAGTTGTTTGTGAAATGTAGGTATCATGGCCGACGTCGGTGGTGATGTTTTATCCTTCCGCAACGCTCAGAAGAACCGGGCCCTTGCTGTTGGCAAGTCTCTAGGCACCGCATATGTTCCTCCCGTTGTCCGACAACCATCGTCGAGACCGAAGCCTCAAGATACTTTTCCCTCTCCGGCTGCAAAGAAGAAAAGTCGAGACAAAAAGCATAAGAAAAGGCATCAGAGCCGTGAGACTTCCGAGGAGGAGAAAGCAAAGAAACTAAAACAACAAACTTTAGACTTCTCAGCTTCTGGGTCTTTGGCTTTTATCCCTGCCATGACTGCCGAGGGGTTTTTTGCCAAGGATTTATGTCCGAAGTAGATGATTAGTTCCAGCGATGTTTCGGAGACTGGAAAGAATCTTTTGAACAAGGCCGATGCTACTTCTAATTGGTCGGCTTACTGTGAATTTCAAGCAAGGGCATCGGCCATCGCTCATCATATGTTTATGAACCCCTTGAAGGAGGATGAGAAGTTGAAGAAGAGTTTGAAAGAATCACAAGCCTCCAACCAACAAGCTCTTGAAGCTAACATTGCCTTTGCTGATGATAACGCTCATTTGAAGGAGGAAGTGAAGCACCTTTCGGCCGATCTAAAGGACTTGGATACCAAAGTTGTAATGGCCGAGAAGGATGCTAAGCTTCAGGCTGACGAGGTTGAGCGTTTGAAGATGTTTCTGGCCCAGGCAGAGAAGGAAAGAGACGCCGAACAGGCCGCCAAGGAGCACATTACGTCTTCGGCCCAAGACAAGATTTTCGCCGAACATGAGGCCGGATTCCAACATGTTTTTTAGGCAAATGCTATATTACTTCAACGTCCCCAACCATTCAGTCTTTGACATGGATAAGGATGTTTACAAAGGCCGCATACTATCCCTTGATGATATTCCTGAGGATGTGGTTCTTGAGAACCCTTTCCAGCCGTCGATTCCGGATGGTGACATGGAATACACTTATGGGGATGCAGAAGGTAATGAAGAAAACAGAGAAGAAAATGCCGACGACGTTGGGAATCAGGGGGATCCGACTGAATGGTCTTAGTGTATGTTAGGCCGTTAGAGCCTTTTTATTTTGGAAATTCATTTTGTAACTCTCTTTTGTGATTAATGAATACATGCTTCATTCTTCGGCATCTCTCTTCTCATTCTATACTTAGAATATTATTGTTGTTTTAGCTTATATCTAATAACTTTGTGAAATCTTAAAAGATTAATATTTAACCAAGTTTTGATTGTATGTATTCGGCTTAAATGCGCGTTTTAACAGACATCTTCCTTTTATCTATTATGTATATTTTTGAAGAGAACCAAGACATTTGGTTGTTGTGGAGTATTTGCTGAAAATTCCGAATGGTGCATCTTAACCAAGTAGGAGTACTCGGAAAGGAAACCACTTGTGAAAAAATTCGAAATGGTGCATCCTTAGCCGAGTAGGAGTACTCGGGAGGGAAACCATTTGTGGAGAAATTCCGAATGGTGCATCCTTAGCCGAGTAGGAGTACTCAGGAGGGAAACCATTTGTGAAAAAATTCTGAATGGTGCATCCTTAGCCGAGTAGGAGTACTCGGGAGGGAAACCATTGTGGAGAAATTCTGAATGGTGCATCCTTAGCCAAGTAGGAGTACTCGGGAGGAAAACCATTTGTGAAGAAATTTCGAATGGTTCATCCTTAGCCGAGTAGGAGTACTCGGGAGGGAAACCATTTGTGGAGAAATTCCGAATAGTGCATCCTTAGCCGAGTAGGAGTACTCTGAAGGGAAATCATTTGTGCTGAAATATTAACTGTTGAGAAGTAATCATAGATATGCAAAAAGATGTGTTTCATTAATTTGGTTAGAAAGGTGTGTCTCATTAAAACCTTCTCGACAAAAACCCTTTCACATTCTTGTAGGGATAAAAAGTCAAGTAAGGAAAAAGAGTACATCACCGTATTACATAATCAACTGAAATAAAACTTAAGGCGGGTTCAATTCCATGTTCTCGGCACCACCTTTCCTGAAAGCTCTTCTAGCTTGTATGCTCAATTATTGAGGGTTTGTCGGATTCTGAATGGGCCATCCCAATTAGCTGCTAATCTCCCTTCCTGGGTATTTCTTCGTGCATCACCCTGAACTCTTAGCCTCAACTTTGAGTTGAACCTCTTGGTCATCCTCTGCCTGCAAGCTTCGGCGGTTAAGCGTGCTCGATCACGCACTTCTTCGACCAGATCAAGCTCAACCCTCATGGAGTTTTCGTTTTGGGATCCTTCAAAATTTTGTCTTCGGAAGGTAGGTTCCCTTACTTCTACCGAAATCATAGCTTTGGTTACATATATCATTTTGAAGGGTGTTTCTTTGATTGTTGATTGCGGAGTGCATCTATATGCCCACAAAACTTCAGGTATCTCTTCGACCCATGCACCCTTGGCTGCACCCAGCCTTTTCTTAAGTTCCGACAAGATGACTTTGTTGGCAGACTCTGCTTGCCCATTTGTTTGCGGGTGTTTGACCGAAGTCACCCTATGCTTTACTCCTAGTTCCTCCAGGAAAGTATTCAGCTTTTTATTCGTAAATTGTAGCCCATTGTCGGTGATGATCACGTATGGAATGCCGAAACAAGTGATTACATTTTTCCATAGAAACTTCTGCACACTTTGGGCCGAGATGGTAGCCAGGGATTCAACCTCTATCCATTTCATAAAGTAATCAACGGCTACCATCAGAAATTTGCATTGCCCTTTGGGTATGGGGAAAGGTCCCAGGATGTTGACCCCTAGATGGCAAAAGGCCATGGTGACGAAATAACATGTAGCTCATCGGCAGGCTGGTGTATAAGGTTACCATGCTTTTGGCATTGGACGCATTTTTTGACATTTTCGGCACAGTCAGACTTGAGAGTTGGCCAGTAGTATCCTGCCCTTAGCACACGAGTGGTCATCGTTCGTCAACCTGAATGCATGTCACAAATTCCCTCATGCAACTCTCTTGTGACATACTTGGCCTGATCCATGTCGAGACATTTAAGCAAAAGGGTGGAGAACCCCCTCCTGTACAACTCTCCGGCCACCAGAACGTACCTTGCAGCACTGATACGCAACCTTTTTGCTTTATCTTTATCCTCCGGAAGGGTTCCTTGTAGCAAATACTATTGGATCTCAGCCATCCAGGGGTCCTTGGGTGCCGAGGCCTGCATGCATTCTTAGGTGGTGACACTCGGATCGGGTAACACTTCTTGAATGAAAGTTCTAAGCTTCCCAAGTTTCTGAGTACTGCCAAGTTTAGCTAGCTGATCGGCTCTGTCGTTGTGTTCTCAGGACAAGTGCTTTACTTGAACCTCGTCAAATTGTTCCTTCAGTTGCATGAAGGCATGATAGTACTTCAGTAGTTGCGGGCCTTTGACTTGGAAAACACCATTAATCTGTTCGGCCTCAATTTGGGAATCGCTCCAACATTCCACCTTCCGAGCTCCCATCTCTTTGGCTAACCTGAGTCCAGCCAGTAATGCTTCATATTCTGCCTGATTATTAGATGCTTTAAAACCAAACCGTAAAGATTGCTCTAGCTGTATTTGGTTTGGTCCTTCTAGTATGACACCCGCTCCGCTCCCACGTTGGTTGGACGATTCATCAACGTGTACAATCCACCATTCGTCTTCAAAGCGTTCTGTGGGGTGCAGCTCATTGATGAAGTCTGTCAAACACTGTGCCCTGATGGGACCTCTCGGCTCGTACCTTATATCGAACTCTGAGAGTTCTATAAACCATGTCATCATTCACCTTACCAGTTCTGGCTTCTTCAACACTTTTTCTATAGGGTAATCAGTTTTGACAACTACTCTGTGGCCTTTAAAATATTGTCTCAGGCGCCTCGCCGCGTGCACTAGCGCCAAAGCTGCCTTTTCTATTGTCTGATACCTCGTCTCAGCATCCTGTAGAACCCGACTAATGAAATATATGGGTGCTTGACCCTCTTCATGTTCTTAGGCTAACACTGCGCTTATGGCTTCTTGGGAAACCGAGATGTATAACAGTAGTTCCTTTTGGGGGTTCGGTTTCTTGAGTACCAGTGGGGCGGAGAAGGTCCTCATTAGATCTTGAAAGGCTTCCTCACACTGTTGATTCCACGAAAAATTCTTGGATGCCTTCAACAACTTCATGATAGGCTTCGCCTTTTCGGCTATCCTAGGTAGGAATCGCAATAGAGAAGCGATCCTTCGTGTCAGTCTTTGAACTTCTTTTGGAGTTTTCGGGCGCCTCATACAAATAATAGCTTGGCATTTATCAGGATTCACTTCAATGCCTCGGCAAGTTAACATGAAGCCTAGAAACTTTCCTCCTTGAACACCGAAGACACATTTTTCGGGATTCAAACGCATATTGCGCTTTTTGAGTTCAGCAAAGATCTCGTCCAAGTCCCTCTTGTGCCAACCGGCATTAGACGACTTTACCACCATATCATCAACATATACCTCCAGATTTCTTCCTACTTGCTTTTGGAAAACTTTGTCCATTAGCCTTTGATAAGTTGCTCCGGCATTTTTCAGGCCAAATGGCATAACTCTATAGCAATAGTTGGTTGATTCGGTGATGAAAGCGGTCTTGTCTTCGTCTTGAGAGTACATTCGGATTTGATTGTAATCCGAAAAAGCTGAGGCAAGTATGCCCGGCTAACCTATCGACTAGTCGATCGATGTTTGGTAGGGGGTATGCATCCTTCAGGCATACTTTGTTCAGATCCGTGTAGTCTGTACACATTCTCCATTTACCGTTCAACTTCTTCACCATGACTACATTGGCTAACCAAGTAGTGTACTTGACTTCTCGGATGAAGTTAGCTGCCATCAACTTTGCTACTTCTTCTTCCACCGCATTCCGCCTTTCTTCACCCATCTTTCTTTTCTTTTGAGCTATCAGCCTTGCTTCTCGGCATATTGCCAACTTCTGACAATGCAAATTCGGATTGATGCCCGACATGTCTGGGGCTTTCCAAGCGAATAAGTCAGCATTTTGCCTAATAACGCTTTGGATTTGAAACCGATCGTTTTCAGATAGGTTGCTGCCGAGGTATGTGACTTGGCTCTTTGTTTCACCAATCTGAAATGCATAGGTTTCCTCATTTGGTTCGGCGAGCTTGTCTTCGTCAGCCTTGGGATCAAGATCTAAGGGTTGGGCTGAAGGTTCGGCTGTCAAGACAATGTTTACTCATATTCCTTCAACTGAGTGACTTTGAGGCTCGCTAAGTAGCACTCCCTAGCCGCTTTTTGTTCGACGTGAATTGTGATTATTGTGCCTCGGCTGGAGGGGAATTTCATTGCCAGGTGTGGAGTGGATACTATGGCCCCTAAAGCATTCAAGGAGGGTCGTCCGAGTAGTATATTATATGAAGTATTAGCATGCACCACTATATATCTAACTTTTATAGTCTTGCACTCCTTTTTTCCCGTACCCAAAGGTTGTGTTCAGTTCTATACATCCCCTGGTGTTAACCCTTTCACCTGAAAACCCGACCAGGGGTTCGTCATAGGGCATGAGCTTCCCTTCCGGTATATCCAATTGCCTAGAGGTACTCCAATATAGGATGTCGGCCGAACTTCCTTGATCTACCGGGGTTTTTCAGACTGTGCAGTCAGCTATGTCCACGCTGATGACCATTGGATCATCCTGTACGGGGTCAGAACCCTGAAAGTCTGCATCTGTGAATGTAATAGGCGGCATTTTCAGCTTGCTTACGACCGATGTCATGTTGACTGACCGAACGAGGCGGAGATGTCTCTTCCTGGCCGAAGAGGTACTACCCCTCCAGTGAATCCTCCTGCAATCGTATTGATCACTCTTTGAGGATGTTCATGGGGTTTTGCTTCTTGCCGCTCCCTAGACCTACTTCTTTGCCTTTCGGCCTTTCTGTCACATTCTCGGTCATAGTCACTATCTCTCCTGTAAGTTATATCGCCGTCTCTATATCTCGAGTAATGAGACCTTTCGGTTCTAGGATTATGGACGAAGTCTTTGAGGTGTCCCAACTTGATGAGGTCCTCAATCTTGTCTTTGACTGCAGCACATTCTTCGGTGGAATGGCCTTTGTTGTGATGGTATCGGCATTGCTTGCTGTAGTCGGCTTTAGGAGGGGTGTTAGCCTTTTTCGGCACCGCCAATATTTCGGTTGCAAGAGCTTGCTCAAGTATCCGGGAGCCACTAGTGTTGAGCGGAGTATAGGTCGTGTATCGGGGGCTACGGTACTCCCGATCCTTGTGAAACTTCTCTTTTCCCTTCCCCTGATTATCTTTTTCATGTTCTTTCTTGCTTGTATTGGCTTCTGCTCGGACTTGGTTCCTATACTCGGCCAACTCTTCCATCTGCATGTACTTTGCTACTCTTCATTGGAGGTTGTCCATGTCAAGTGCAGGTTTCTTACAAAGACTATTGACGAAAGCTCCTGGCCGAAGGGCCGTCACCAAGTGATGCATGGCTACCGCTGGGTCCAGGTTACGAATGTTTAAGGCAACCTTGCCGAACCTTTCTATGAAAGTCCGGAGAGATTCCTTCTTTTCCTGCCAAATGTTCACCAGCGCGACCGAAGTCAAGTGGTGGGGTCTGCTTGTTGCAAACTGAGTGCCGAATTTAGCAGCACGTGTTTCGAAGTTGTCAATGGAATTTGATGGGAGCCGAGTAAACCAATTAAGGGTTTGTCCCTTCAAGGACATGGGAAATACCCTACACAGGATAGCGTCTTCAGTGGTCTAGAGACTAACTTGAGTCACATAGACGTCTATGTGCTCATCTGGGTCGGTGCTACCATCATATCGGTCCAAATTTAGACTTTTCCAACTTGGGGGGAGAGGGGTTTCCATAATTCCGGAAACAAAAGGATGCCTGCAAGGGTGTGATTGAGTGTTGGCGATAAAGGTTGAGAGCCGATGTGTTGCCCCTGGATACTGAGATTGGTCGTGGACTCGCCTTCATACTGTCTGCTAGGTGTTTGGTCTTCGGGCTTCCAAGACCGATTCAAATTCTTCAACTCAGCGTTTTCCTAACAGAGGGTCGATATCTCCTGAGCGTGCTGCTTTCGCATTGCTGATATATCAGCTCTCAATTGTCTTAACTCCGAAGACAAACTTGTTTGATCTTCTATGTGCACCGCGTTTTCTGTACCTTGCTGCATGCCTGGTGCTGATGATCCAGGTATATCCATATGTGCGTGACTCCAAGTAGTAACCATTCCTTGAGGGGCCGTGGGATAAGTTTTAACAAGCCCCATGGTGGGCGCCAAAATGTTCTTGTCTAAGGGTAACAGGGAAATCTTCTGCTGATGACTTCAATCTGATATCTCCAGCTAGTATCTGAATCCTTTTATGTGAACGAGGGGAGGGTACCTGCAAAAGGCACTCCGACACTCAAGTCAGCTTTCGGCTCAGAACATTTAATAAGGGGTAATAAATGAAGGTCCAAAAGTTCCCGTACTTCAAGGATCATACTCCTCTTTATACTTACCTTGATGGGCCTTGGACTTTTATGGGCCCTGATTTTCTTGATGGCTTATTATTGTTAATTAAGATTGTTTAATTACTTTCTAACCTTTAACTGTCCTATTAATATATTTTTAGTGAAGTTTATCTTGCCTGAATGTTCTTCAAGGTATTCAGTTACTATGATGTCGAATACCCAAATATGTGTATTCGACTATTCAACTAACCTTTTTGTCGAATGCTTGTCTGAGGGTATTCGGCAAAGTATTCAGCTAACCTTGCCGAATACTCGTCCGATGTGGAGGGTATTCCACTAACTGTGTAGTCGAATGCCCCTCCGATATAGTGGGTATTTTGCTAATTGTATAGCCGAATACCCCTTCGGTATATACACTATCACTTGTTTCTTATAAAAAGAATTAGAGACAATGCCTTTTATGAAATTTTGACCTATCATAAAAATAAAAATAAGACTTTTTTATATCTATATATTACAAAGTCCATAAAAAATAAAATGTCATCAATCCCAAAAAATGAACCTCATAAGATCACTAAAAAAAATCATCCTTTATATAACTTATAATACACAATTAATGATATATGTACTTAGACTGTCACATTAGATAAATATCTAACAATATATATATATATATATATATATATATATATATATATATATATACACTGGAATTTGAAAGAATTTAAAATTTTCAACTTATTTCCTATTTTTAAATGTTTGTATAAAAAATAGTGAAAATAACTTTAAGGTAAACAAACCCTTTCGTGTGTTTTTAGGAAACAATTCTATACTATTGAACATTTTTTCTTTACAAAAGGCTTATCAAGTTACTGTTTTCACTATCACTACCTTTAGATTGGCATGTATCCTAAAAGTTGAAGTAAGGAGTGAAAATTGCAATTTGCAAACAAAGAATTAGAAAAAATAGAGAGAAGGCATTTTGGTCTTTCCTCAATGGCATAATTGTTAGCTACGTCTGTGACCCTGGTATCATGTTGCTCATCTCCATTATTATTATACGGCATTCATGACATGATATAATGTGTTTTTTACCAATTATTGTGCCACTAATGCTTCAGATGATTGCCAACCAAAGTGGTCCTCTTTCAATCACTAAAATGAAACTGTCTTTGGTTTATATTTAGAATAATTGAGAAGGTACTTGTTCTTTTGTGATTTGATATTTTCATCAAATGCAAGCGTGCAACGATTTGTGTGGTCTCATATATTAGAACCAGGGGGCATGCATGCTTCGCATGTGTATAGATAAAGTTTTGATATGTGGGGCTTATTTTGCTAAACAATATCTTTCCATTGATGTGGCTAATTGTTGGCATGATATTAAGTTTTTCCCCGTAACGAAAAATTATATATGGCTGTCTCATATTCAAGGACAAGATATAAATTTTTGAATTTAAGCTGAAAGATGTTCAACTTCTAACTTCTCAAAGAAAAATATTACTACTAGATTTTTGACTCACAAGCCTCAATTAGAATTTGATGAGAGACAAGAAAGATAGAGAGAGACGTTTTGAATTCATGTTACATTCCCATCATTAGTTTAGAACGGGGTTGAGTGTTGACGACCCGTTGCACTTGAGTTTCCCTTGTCCTTATATGTTAGGCTGTCGCTTATATAAAATGTTAGTAAGTGCCTTGCCATAGCCAATAGTGCCAAAAAGCATAGGGTCAAATTATTTGAATTGAACTTCTCAAAAGTTTAGATAACTACTTGTACTTAGAGTCTGTTTTCAAATATAAGAGTTTTAAAAGTTACTCTTTTGTAAATATGTCTCAAAGTTTTTTTTAATCTATTTTTTTCTAATTTCTTATCTTATTTTTAGTTATCTCTTGCTGTTTTTTCTCCTTCTAGATTGAATTTTTTTAATAAAATATAATTATAGAACCACTAACCATAGAATGCATCAATAAACATAAATTATAAATTGTATTGTTTTATACTATGCATTTTTTAAAATATATAGTGTGTATATTTAAGTTATATTTTATTTGATTAATTTATAAGTTTGTTTGACCAAATTAAGAATATTTAGTAAGTTTGCTTATTTCACACTAACGTATAGCTTCTAAGCTATAAAATTCTTCAAGTAGCATATTCTTTTAATTTTTCAACTTCTAATTTTTAACTTATGAGAATTGAAGAATTTCAATCATTGATATGAGAATCAACAATTGATATTAGATTTATGTGTAAAACAAATCATAAATTTAATAAAATATACTCTATCGATTTCTATATTTACTCTCAATCTGATTCCTTTTAGTTATTTTTAAATTTTGTTCATTGACATCCTAAATATAAGTTATTTATATTATTTATTTATTTAAATTAATTATGTGTATTTCTTTTATATTTTTAAAACTTTCGTATTTAAAAAATATATAGAATTCACGAATATGTACATGTAAAACAAATAATAAATTTTAATAAAATCTACTTTATTAATTTCCATTTACAATTGAGATACTTTACTTTTTTTCCTTCAAAATATTTTCTTCACTTTGCAGCAGTAAGATCTTTACAAAATAATCCTTAGCCTTCACAACATCTGGTTCATACCATGGCTTTGAAATTGAAACATAGGGTAAGCCCGTCTTCTCTCTTTCCCTTAAAAATAATATTTAGCATGTGAGGTGCAATTAATTCGGCTTTAGCAGATATTCGAGTCGGTCATGCACCGTGGACCATGGTCATGTGATACGTCTATCCATACATATCTCACTTGACATGGACATAATTTTACATATCTTTCTATTATCTCAAGCATATGGGTTTTAACCACAAATTTAAGGGTGTTGAAGACTTCAGAAGTTTTGTTTACGCTACGCTATACGTAATATTTTCACAGGAAATATATGAACGGAATATTCAAAAGAAAAAGGAAGTTTAAAAAACTTGCATCGCTTTTTCATAATTGAATAGATAGTTCTCTTTAAAATGACTACTATCTTCAGAATGTTTTATGTTTCAAATTGACATAAAATTGAGACTGTTCTAGACCAAACTTGTGGGTTCAGGCCCAGTGGGCTACGAAGCCGAATTTTGAGATGGCAATTGTTAAATGCACCTCTTTTATGTATTTTTTTTTTCTTCAAATTTATCCCTTTCCAAAAGTTTAATTCTAGAAAGTGTTAAAATTTTAATACTTCCATAAAATAGTTTCCGAAGTGTTATAACACTTGCAAAATCTACTTTCTAGAAGTGTTGTAACACTTTTTAAAATTTACTTTGTAGAAGAAAAAATAGGAGTTTATTGGTTTGTTAAGAGAGATACAAAGCAGGTGTCCCTAAATGTCATCGTCTCAGAGTTTTCCGTCTACACTCCCATAAATCACTTCCCATCAATGTAAGTCCTCCCCTACGCACCCCTCTGTTGTTGCCCATGTCGCTCCATCCTCAACCCCCTCTGCATCGTTGACTTCACTGCCAAGATCTAGATTTGTGCCCCTTTGGCTTCCAGCATAATCACTTACCCCAACCACACCTCCATCTCTGAAAAATCCCTCCCGACAGTACACCAGTATCGAGTACCACTCAACAACAACGTCATCGTGCTCCCAATGTTCTTCTTTGTTGTTGACACGTGTGTAATCGAATGAGAGATCAAGTTCCTACGCTCTACTTATCGCAAGCATTGGAGTTGTTACAACTGCCATGCACAACCCACTCATCATCACCGCCTTATACACCGACCCCAACCCCCCCCCCCCCCCCATTCTGGAGCACCTCCACCGGCCTTCATCGTATTTTGTCTCTCTCTTAACAAATCCATAAACTCCTATTTTTGCTTCCAAAAAGTAGTTTTCTAAAAATATTATGACACTTTTGAAACTACTTTTTGGAAGTGTTATAACATTTCATGGAAACTATTTTTTGAAAGTTTTAAAATTTTAACACTTTTTAGAATTTAGTTTATAAAGAAGGCAACATCTAGCGTGGACGAGGGAGGTAAGTATCTTTGGTGGACCACAATTTTTAAATATCAGATTAACCTCATCCTCACATCCTTATCATACACCCTCTACAGCATATATTTTGCATATATTTTCTTCCTCTTAGATCTGAATATACTACTCCCCTCTCTAGATGTTCGCCGTTGTGGCTCTGTCGCAGTCGCGGCTCTACCACCATCGTATCTCCGTCGCGGCTCTGCCACCATCACACCTCCGCCGTCGTTGCTCCTCCGACGCAGTCATACCTCTGCCGTCGTCGCTCCTCTGCCTCTTGTTCTCTTCTTCACTTTTTCTCCTGCAGCCACGATACCCACACCGCACTAGATCTAAGATCTTTTCGCACTACTGCCTTCGATCTCTGTTAATCGACGATTTCCAAAAACCCAAAGTCGCTCAACACACTGTTACGCGTCACCAACCACCTCCTTTCCTCCTACTACTTCAAGCCCGCCGCCAACCACCTCCTTTCCTTCTACTGCTTCAAACCCACTTTGGGGTTCGAGATCTAGTTCGACGCACCACCAAAAGGAAGAGGATCTGTGTTTCAAATCTGGTTTTTTTTTTTAACTCTATTTTTTCTAGATCTATGATCTACGATTTGAACTTGGAGAGTTGGGAGATGGAAGGTGGTCATTTCATCATTGAATCCGCATTTTCATTCCAGCTTCTTGATTTTATAACGATTTCGTTATAGTGAAATTGATTGGAAAAGCTTGGTATGCATTTTGTGTTGATTGGTGAATCTGACGGTGTTTATTTGTGTTATGTAGTGGAACAATTATGTTATCGGTGCCGGAGAGATTACTGGCAAACGTGGCGCATGTCAGAGAGTGGCGGAGGTGCCGTGGAAGACTCCGGGAGGGAGAGTACAGAGAAGAAGGAAGGCAAAGTTCTGATGTGAGAAGGTGTACAATAAAATTGTGCACCTAGATTAATCTGAAGATTGCTAATAATGGTCCACCAAAGACCACTTACCTTCCTCGTCCACGCTAGACGTCGCCTATAAAGAAAGGTAATTTTGAGTTAAAAACATACATAAGGAAGGTGCATTTAATAAATAGGAGAGGTACATTTACCAATTAATGGAGCTACACCTGAACCTGGACGAGTTACTTGGATCTTCGATCCAATGAAAGACCCACTCTCTAATGTTCTCTAACGCTTCATCCTCGACGTATTCCTACAATTATCGGCTACTGCCATCAAGCTCTAAGTGAAATGCATGGCTGCGTCCTAACTCTATTATCAAGGAGATGCCTTGCATGATATGAGGTATTTTTACTTTATTTTTTTTTATCCGTAGAAATGAAGACAGGTACAAGTAATTTACAACAATCCACACATCGTGTTCAACTAATTGAGCTAGAACCTTTGGTATAATTTAATTATAGGTGATACATGACTAACGTATTTTAATTGATATATCGTAATTTAATTGAATTATATTAAAGAATCACAATGGCATCGAATTGATAATGATATTGATATATGAGGAGGGATCAAATTTGTAACTCTAAAAGAGTTACACCATTTTAATAACTTGGTATAGAATAAAATTTTTATCGATCCAACCGTTGAATTATATCTACATATTACCAAGATTTTTTGTGTCAAATTTTGTCAAAATTGAACGACAATAAAAAGGTAATCACATGATCCATATTTTAGTATATTTTGAAAAGTTTATATTACGTCAATTTTAATCTATATGAATGAGGTAGCAAATAATTTTGGATTAATTTGAAATTTTGTATACATGATCTATGTGAAAGGAACTTTCAATTCAACGGTGGGTTTTAAGAAAATACCATCCAGTTGAAAGTTATTGAGTGGTGTAATAGTTGTTTAAGTTACACCGATGTAATTTGATCCCTCCTCTTGATATATAGTTATATATATTTGCTTTGTCAATTCCTTTCATGTAATCAAGAGTCTACATGGTCATACAGAAGTTGTTTTGACATATTTAGCTAGCTATCAAAATCATTAAATGAGATAAAAAATAAAAAAAGACTGGCCCTCAAGTATGTGCGACATACCACTCATGATTTGGTAAAAAAATCATGTACGTAAAGAAGCAATTTGGGGGTTGACGACTTCAATGTGGGAGATATTTTATCGATGACCTATGTGAACAAGGTTTTGATATGAAAATGATGTGTGAGAACACAAAAACATAATTGGTAGCATAAATGGACAACTAGAGTACTTTGTGTTGGTGTTGCCATCACCAGAAAATCATGATAAGGTTGCTACTTGCAGGATGGTTATAACTTATAATATAAGGCTTCCCTCCACATTTGTTTTTTCCAAGTCACTTTCAGATAGCAACTGAATTCAGAACACATAACAGATTGCACAGTCATAGCAAAGTGAGAAAAATAAGCCAAACCAATATAGCCTTAATGCAAGGTAATTAGTAGAAATCAAGGGATGCAAAGTATTCAAACTTCACACATATGCTCCGTGTATTCCAAGAAGGGCTTTTAGAAAATAGCAACTATTGGCTCATAAGACTTTATATCAAGGAATTGTAGATCTTAAAAGCTACAGTATTATGAATTATGAATCTTATTCCTTAAAATTTTAATTATGTGTATGTATGTGTCCATGTACGTCGCTGCAGCGGAAATATTGTTAGTTTCGGCATACTTATGATCCAAAGCAATTCAAACACGAATAGTATTGTAGACATAAGAAACAAAATCCACCCATGGCAACGTAATTCCCCAACAATTACGTCTCTTAGGGGGTAAGGAGCACGGACAACTCACAAATTTAAATAAGATTTAAAAAAAAATTGAAGCAGACAGTATCCTGTACAGAGTCAGAAAAATGATAATGATGAACAAATGAAACTTTATCTGGTGCTTTTATTTAGCGCTATATTATTTACAAAGAATAGTAAAACGGAGGGTTATCAATCAATGTGCATTGTGAAGGGGAATTAAAAAGGAAACTGGCTGAAAATCAAAATCATATGATGATCAATAATTGCTTTTGTAAAGTCATTTTGTGTATGTTTGTGTTAATGTTGAGTTGCTTCAAACGTAATTCTCTGGAAGCAACCTCTTTGTTACTTTTGTGTTAAAGTGTTTCGGAATTCACGCTACCAAGGTTTCAACGGCAATACAAATATAGCAAAATTGTCTTTGAACTTCCACCAAGATCAGTAATTTGGTATTTCCCTTCTTTAAATTGTGTTGAGGATGGCTTTTTGAATCTATTCCACTTTGTCGTGGAGGTTCAAATGGCGCAACATTGTAACACCACTCAGCAGTAAAGCAGTTGGATTTGCCAACTTCTGCATAAATACAAAGGAAGAATGACTAAGCAACAAAAGTATATTTCTAAGTAAATAAAAAGTGGTGACCTTGGTTGCCATCCATTGTGGAGGGTTAGATGTATGCAAACTTACTCCCCCATGACACTCCCACCTTTTCCTCTTTTCACCTCCACTTTTTTTGCTCCCCCCTTTTCCTCTTTTTACCTCTACTTTTTTTGCTTTTGTGAAATTTCTATCGGTGTTCATGGATCGATTTAGATCGGTTGAGCTAAAAAAGATCATTCAATCCAAAATCAAAAATACTATGCAATTCGGTTTGGTTAAATTTTAAATAATAAAAAAATCTAATTCGATCCAATTTAAAAAAATAGGGTTTAGATTTAGATTAGATGATTCAATTTTTTACCAACACATTCTTGTTGACAATTTAATTCCCTAATTCCAATTACTATAGATGCGTTTAGATCCAAATATTAAATTATACACGCAGTTTGCATCGCACAGATAAGAAATTGTAATTTTCTAAATTAAACATCAACTATTAAATCTTAATTATCATTAAGTTCATGTTTAAAAATTTAAAATTGATTAACTCCAAAAGGGTTTTTATTTTCAGAGTAAATCCCCTGATGGAACTCAATGACCTAAGCCAACTATTTGAATTCTGGAAATTATATTAAGATATCAGAAATTGGAGTTATCATACCATTAAAAAAAAACTTTTTCCTAGACTATCCCTCTCACCCTACCTTAATAAAAAGGGGAAATATAAACTCAAATAGAAATGGTAGTGACGCCAAAGAACTGAGAATGTCTCAGGCTGTACCGATTTAAATTTAAGGTGTACTTAAACAACTTATTTAAAAGGATAAACACCCATTTTGGTACCAAAAAGTGTGTGATAGTGACAGATTGGTTCCTAAAAGATAAAAAATTCGAATTTAGTCTCCGAATGTACAAAAAGTATGACAAATTAGTCCTGCAGTTAACTCATCTCCATTAATCTTAACGGATGTGCCTACGTGACACCTCGGTGATGACGTGGCAACTAACAGTTGTCACGTAGTTGCCACGTGTCATCCACGTGATTGTCAAGTGTCTAAAAGTTGAACTTAATAATTTGCTGTCATTTGAGTCCCTGAACTTAATCACTTACTGACGTTTTGGTCCCTGAGCTTAACCACGTATTTTGACCCCTGAAAGCACTTTCAAATTTTCAATTAAGTTCCACATTGCATGTAAATTATTAGCATAGACATTATCATATTCCCTTACTTCTATTTTTTATCTCTCATATTTTTCAACTTCCTCTTACCAATTCTGCCTTTTAAATTATACTATAAATATGAAACTAATTTATGAGTGACCACATAGTAATAGTTAGCGGTTAAATTCAGAACATTGCTAATAAGATTCTATAAGTTTCCAAACCATATCTTCTACCCAAATCAAGCTATTATCTTATATGTTATTAATATGTGTAAAATGTTAAAATGATTATTTAATTAATCTATTTTATAGAATAACATTAATAATGAAAAGACAGTTAAAAAAACTTGAAAATCACGAAAGGGAGAAAAATGAAAGTGTTAGAACAATTTGCTTACGTACCCTTTCAATGGGACAATACGAAAGTTGTGGTTTTCATGAACTACTATCGCAAGATATATATAGACATCAAAGAATTTTAAATGTAGTGATTACTTGAGAGTGTTGCAATTTGAAAATTTTTAATTGAATAAAATGTAATTTTTTAAAGAAACTAGACAATGTTTATTAAGGAAAAAAATTAAATAGATTTTTAAGATGTTTTTATGTTATTTTCCTATTAGAATTTGATGTTTCAATTGAACTTTGCATGCAGATAGTGGAGATAAAAGTCAAGATGAACTATAAAGTGTAGAAGAGGAAGGTGAAAAATATGAGGGATATGGAATAGAAACAAAAGGATATGGTGATGACTATGTTAATAATTTACATGTAACGTGAGATTTAATTAAAAATTCAAAAATACTTTCGATGACCAAAATGATAGTACATGATTAAGTTCAGGAACCAAAATATGTCAGTAAGTTATTTAGTTCAGGAACTAAAATGACAACACGTTAAGTTCAACTTTTAGATACGTTATAGCCACAAAGATGACACGTGACAACCACATGGATAACACATTACAATTACTAATTGTCACATCATCACCAAAGTACCACGTAAGCACATCCTTTAAGATTAACAAAAATTATTTAACGAAAGGTCTAATTTATCTCACTTTTTGCACATGCAGAGACTAAATTTAAATTTTTCATATTTCACACACTATCAGGAACCAAAATGGATATTTATCCTAATTAAAAACTTATTCATAAATTCTTCACATATAGATTTGTTCTAATTTGACCATACAACTCATTAAAAATAAATATAAAAAATTATTTTGGTAATTGATACTGTGCATGAAACTCAAACAAATTGTAAGTCATAAATCATTATAATTATAAATTCAAATAAACCTAAGCTCTTTCAAATGTTCTTTAAATCTTTTTTTAAAGTCCAATAAATCTTTCCACTTTCATAGAGGCTCGCACCACATGACCAGTGCCTTTTACAGAGCGATGGCAATAATAAATCCAATGGAAGCCTGACTTAATACAGAAAATGAGAAGTACATAAATTAGGCAGTATTGCCCTTCATAATTAAAGCAAAAAAGCACAGGTTGACCTAATTGTAAAGATCATCTTCATCAGCTCCACCAGCACTTGCAAAAGGGTCAGACGCAGCACCAGTACCAGCACCACCAGAGCTGGTATTATCTGCAAACCTGAACTCAGATCCAAACCCTCTTGACTGCTGCAACGTTTGTGCAAATGCTTGGTACTTGCGAATGTCAGCATCACTTACACTCCTTCGTGCATACTTCATCGATTCTTCAAAATGAGCTGCCTTGATTTCAGCTACCTCTTCCTCTTCAATATCCTCTTCCATGGCCTCGGGGTTATCTCTTTTCCTCCTTTCTCTCTCAATGTCCTGCCAAGATAAGTTACGAAAAAAAAAATAGCTTTAGATTGAATCCGGTTTAAAATATTTAAAAGAATCCTAACAACATATTCTCTAATACACTTTTTTTAACTCTCCCTAATTATTGAGATTTATTGAAAACTACAACATCAGAAAAGAGACTCGTTAAACCAACAAAATTGTAATTTCCAACAAATTCCAATCAATACTAGAGAGTGTGTTCAAAATAGTGTTAAAAAGTGTTTTTCCAACATTACTCAAATATTCTTTAGTTGTCAAGGCACAGTAGTGAATAACACATGGAAAAAGGTGCCCCTAAGTTTACCTTCTCAATGTTCTCTCTTATAGCATACTTGCATGCACGCTGGCAAATTTCAGTAATATCTGCACCACTGAAGCCTTGAGTATACTTGGCAAGAGCTCTAAGGTCAACATCTTTTGAGACGGGGGATTTTCTCAAGCAAGCTTTAAATATCTGATGACGGGAGTCCTCATCTGGAAGGGGGATATAAATCAACTGGTCCAGACGGCCTGGTCGCAGAAGAGCAGGATCTATAATGTCTGGTCGATTAGTGGCACCAATGATGAACACAGTTTTCTTTGCTGACATCCCATCCATCTCTGTAAGCAATTGATTCAAAACCCTGTCAGCAGCACCACCAGCATCTCCTACACTGCTGCCTCTCTGGAAGATGAAGCACACAAAGTTTTCAACACAGCTAACAAGAAAAGACATTACAGTAGTCTTAAGGGCTAAGGCACGCTAATTAGTTATGTTTTAATTTATTTAAATGAATACAGAAATGCCTAGGAAACCAATAACTTTTATCTGATGTCATCCAAGTCATAGCTTATAGTACGGTACAAACCTGAGTTGCAATAGAGTCAAGTTCGTCAAAGAATAGGACACATGGAGCAGAACCACGAGCTTTGTCAAAAATCTCTCTCACATTTGCCTCACTTTCTCCAAACCACATTGTGAGTAGCTCGGGACCTTTGACACTGATGAAGTTTGCCTGACATTCATTGGCAATAGCTTTTGCCAAAAGGGTTTTACCACAACCAGGAGGACCATAGAAAAGAACCCCCTTTGAAGGTGACATTCCAAACTTCTCAAACTTTTCTGGGTGTTCCACTGGATATTGAACAGTCTGACAAAGAGAACGTTTATTAAAACCCAGACACCAATGAGAGAAAACTAGTAGAGATTTAACTCAAGGAGTAGCTCAATTTACCTCTTGGAGTTCTCTCTTTACATTCTCAAGACCACCAATATCTTCCCAGCTGACATTGGGCACTTCAACAACCTGGTTCATTAGTAAAATCAAAGTTACATATACATCAAAATTTAAAAGATGTAATCACAAATGAGCCAATCAAAGAGGGAGAACAAGAGGACAGGAAACTATAAGAAGCTGCTAAAAATAAAATACTTACTGTTTCTCGGAGAGCAGAAGGATTGCTTGTTCCAAGAGCAGTCTGGAAATGCTCATTTGTCACTGCCATTGAGTTCAGTATCTCAGCATCAATGGTCTCATCTTCCAAGTCAATGACATCCATTTTCTCTCTGATGCACTGAAGAGCAGCTTCAGTACACAAAGCAGCCAAATCAGCACCAACATATCCATGGGTGTCCTTAGCAATCCTTTCCAAATCAACCTGCAAATTACACAATGAACAAACTTCTCAGATTTCAGAACTTTCAGATCAAACCACAACCTTAGGGAGAAAGGATTCAATCTTACATCTTCAGCGAGCTTCATATTTTTTGTATGGATACGAAGAACCTCAAGACGCCCAACTTCATCTGGAACACCAATATCTATCTCCCGATCAAACCTTCCAAACCTCCTAAGAGCAGGGTCAATGCTATTGGGACGATTTGTGGCTCCAATAACAATTACATGAGCACGGGATTTAAGACCATCCATGAGGGTCAAGAGCTGGGAAACAATTCTCCTCTCAACTTCCCCATGAGTCTTCTCCCTCTTTGGAGCTATTGAATCTATCTCATCGATGAAGATAATGGAGGGTGCATTCTTCTCAGCTTCCTCAAATGCCTTCCTCAGATTGCTTTCACTCTCACCAGCCAATTTTGACATGATCTCAGGGCCATTAATGCAGAAAAAGAAGGCCCCAGTTTCATTTGCAACAGCTCGAGCAATTAAAGTCTTACCAGACCCAGGGGGTCCATATAGCAGAATTCCTTTTGGTGGCTTAACACCAATAGATTTGAACAATTGTGGATGCCTCAATGGCAACTCCACCAGTTCCCGTATCTGTGCCATCTGCTTCCTAACACCACCAACATCATCATAACCAACCTCGTCTAATCGATTCTCATCTTCCCTCTTAACAGGTTCTCCCTCGCAGAAGATCTCAGTGTCTGGAGCAACAACACAGTACTCAGCAGGTTCAGTTTCAATAACCTTGAACTCCACACTTCTCATCCCCCCTCTCACAAGGAACATATCCCCCTTCCTCACCGGCCTATATGCCTCAAGGAAATAAGCTGCAAAAGTAAAACAGGACTTAATGCATAGTTGAATTCAACTTATTTTTAGAGAAATAATTACTTGCATAAGCAGCTTCTTCATAAAGCTTCTGAAAAGAAAAAATACTACTCCATCGTTTTAATTTTAAAGTATTACTAAACCCGTGCTTAGTTTTCATAGATTGCAAGCCTCGCGCACTTGGGCACCACTCACCAGTTTACATGCTTATTATTCATAACAAAGATAGAATGCAACACAAATATATGTCCTGCTGATTTAACTTCAACGAAGAGATTAGTTTCTACACCCATGCATTCTACACCCATGCAGTAAGCGTAGAGAAACCATCAATTATTTATTAAATTTAAAGCCTCATTTAGATGAACTTCTCCATAAACCAAAAACACTAAATACTTAATAGGTACTTAATAGGAGAAGAAATGAATTGAACTTCTTCATCAATTATTTATCTTATTAAAGCCATCAATTATTTATTAAACTCATGTTTGAATGAACTTTCCAATAAACAATCCTTCTAATACACTTCTAAAATGAATGAATTTAGCTTCTCCCATAAGTTAAAATCAACGTACACACACACAATTCATTTTATCTTCTTATTTTTCTTATACTAGTTAAGGCTTCTAGAGAAGTTTATCCAAACAAGACCTAAGATAATTAATTTTCAATTCTTTTACAATAAAGCAATCATCAAGCATCTTATCAACAAACCCTTCGAAAACAGTAACTCAACTCACGTTTCAAGTAAGCATCAAAGAGATTCCCAGTAACCCCTTCAATGGTATCATCCACGGGAAGAATGTGCACACGCTTTCCGTACTTAACATCAGCGCACTGATGAACCGAAACAACGTCCCCGAGCCTAACCCTAAGGTTGTTCCTCACAACCTTGTTCATCCGTATCTTCGGCTCCTCACACGTCTCATCAGCAAGCGCAATACAAATCGTATCCTTCCTTTTCTTTCCCTAAATCACCAAAAAAAAAAAAAAAAATAGCACACAGTTATCAAACGCCTCAACTCAAACTCGCTTTTCTCACACAGTGCGTTTTGTGCGTTTTGCGTTTAGTCGTTTACCTTGAGCAAAATAGTGTCGCCACGGAAGAGCTGGAGCTTCTCCATGGTGTTGGCATGAAGCGCGACGACAGAGTTGTCGTCGTTCACGGCCTCGTCAACGACGAGTCGGTTCGGCGCCTTCTTGCGCTCCAGGATCGCCGTACTGAAGTCCCTCTTCGTTCCCTTACTGAAGAAGGAAACAAAAAAAAAAAAAAAAACCACACAATCAGTTAGATTCGGTGAAAATAGAAAAATCGATCGAATTGAATTGAGATCTGAAAAGAGAGTAAAAGCTTACGCATCGGAGGACTCGGGTTGGTTCGCCATGAAATTGAATTGAAGAGGGTTGAAAGAGAATGGGAAAAGGAAAAAGGGATCTGAAGAAGTTGGGAATATGGGTAGGTCAGTGGATATTTATAAAATGGGGGAATGGGGTAAGCTCCGTTTCTTGTTACCTAACAAAAAGAAAAGAAGCGTGGAAGACGAAGGGGTTTTTTATTTTTGTTATTTAATTAAGTTTATGGAATGATAAAACTTCCCGATTATTTTAAACTTTTCGTATATTCTAGAATAAGGGAGATGTTTCTCAGAATAAAATACGGCTCAGATATGATGTCATAATGAGTATTTATAGGCTTAGATTACACAATCCAATACAAGATGTTTATGTGGGGTTTACTTTCCTTATTTTCTGTTTTCATTTTCAATAAAAATAGAAAATGGGACTGAAAATATGTTTGTTTAAAATTTAAGAAATGTTTTCAGTGAAAACGTTTTTCAATTTATGTCCATTTTTGAAAACGCCAGGAAGTTGTTTTCAAGCCTTTTCTTTGTTAAATTTTGAAAATGAAAATGAACGAAAATGCGGTGGCAAATCATGTAAATAAGGTGAAAAACTTCTGAAGGATGGGGTCATTGCTGGCGATGAGGGGAGGGAGACATTGGTGCCTTCTTTGGAGTCCAAGATGCCTAGGAGCCAAACCATGCTGCCGTTCGAAGATTCCAAAAGGTTCCAGAATTTTCGGAAATCGACGGTGGTGGTCATGGAGAACACCTGGTGGAGGCCTTCGTCGTGCTTCTGGCACCTGCGCATGAGCGTTAATGTGAGCTCTAGGTTTTTGGAGACCTCGTTGACGATGCACTGGGTCCTCGACACCACGCGCACCACAGACCACAGGTTGTCGCACACCACCGGCACCTTACGCGCCTGCTCCGTGCAGTCCACCTTTGTTGTGAAGAAGGGAGAGGGTGGGGAAATCATTGGGGATGAGATTCATTTTCTAGTTGCAGGGACTCCATGCAGCACTGCTTCTATTCCAATTACTGAAAATGCGTCTAGGACAAATCAATGGGGTTGGGCATCAGTTCCAATTACTGCTTAATTTTTCTGGAATATGGATGAAAGAAGTTAGAGAATACAAACAAACATATTTTCAATGTTTTCTTTTTTCCGGAACAGAAAATGAAAAATCAAAACAAACATATTTTTCAAATTCTGAAAACTTAAAAATGAAAATAAATTTTAGAAAATGAAAATGAAAAAAAATTTCTCAAACCAAACGCCACCTTAGTTTTCACTTTGATTTTTTTATTTCTTGTTTAAATATGTTTTTAGTCTCTTAAATTTGTGTCATTGTTGTTTTTGGTCCTTCAAATTTAAACGGCTTAAATATCTTTTTGGTCATTATAATTTAGTATTTTTTTTGCTTTTTGTCCTTGTAATTTTTTTTTTAGTCATTGCAAATTATGTTTGTTTTGTTTTTCGTCTTTATAGTGGTTTAGATAGCGCTTTGAACAGTGAAAAAAGTGCTATCTAAACCACTATAAGGACGAAAAACAAAACAAACATAATTTGCAATGACTGAAACAAAAAAAAAATTGCAATGACGTAAAGCAAAAAAACACTAAATTGCAAGGACCAAAAAGATATTTAAACCAATTTAAACTTGCATTTTTTAGTCCCTGAAATCCGAATAATTTTTTCTTTAGTCCCTCTGCCAATGTGTACCAAACAGGGAATAATAAAATACAATTTCTGACGGTTTCAAAACTACCAGAATCAACAAAAAAGAAAATTAAAAAACACTCATCATCCAAATCACTAATCAAGCTTCAATTTTTTTCAACTCCCACGAAGGGAAACTGGAAAATCAAGAAACAAAAACTCAATTTGCTTCCCCACGGATCTAAGTCACATCAAACCCTTGTCCGAACACACAACTAGAACTGCGTCCCTCACAGGTGTGTCACTATAGCGGTGCATTGCAATTGCAAGGTTCGGAGAAGGAGTCGACGATCGTGGATGAGGTGATGGGGTGGCGATGGTAGAGGAGGAGGGGAAGTGAGCGGAGAAGAGTATGATGTGAGAAGGGAACTGAGTGAACGATGGAGCTACGATCAGTTTCTGCACATCCATTTTTACTTCCCTACACCATAGTTGAATCGTCGCCTAGATGTGTTCTCGATTGGGTTGTATCGAAGTTCGCAAAGTCAGATTATAACGAGAATGGGAGATTTTCTCGGTGGTTCAACTCCTCAGGTTAGTCACAAATGTAGTCATGGTGCTTCAACTCCGCATTCCACAAATCATGCAGCCAAATCGTAACCACCTCAACCCTCAGGACCAAGGCTTCTGTTTCAGCGCAAATGATCTCACCTTTACAACCCAAAGATTGCAACCCCTCCTTCTCCATTTTTTTTATTTGTTTTTTTTTTCAAGTTTAATTTTAGATTTTGGATTGGTTGGTGCTAGAAAAATGAAAACAAAAAGGTTAGAGTTTTGTTGGCTGTCGGTGTTCATCTTGTTTCTTTGAACCCAAATTTTGGCGGTTAATAGCTGCTACAAATTGTGTATTATTCCCTGTTTGGCACTCACTGTTGGCATATGGAGAGAGGGACTAAAAAAACATTTTTCAAGTTTGAAGGACCAAAAAAAGCAAACTTTAATTTGAGAGACTAAAAAAAATATAGCTTTAATTTGAAGGACTAAAAATATATTTAAGTCTTCTTATATTATTGTATGGTTTAATTAAGGCTAAATTATATTTTTATCTTTTCACTTGTTGTGATTATTTGTTTTCATCTTTTTATTTTTTAAAAGATTTATTTTAATCTTTTGTCTTTTAAATTTGAGTTAATATTGTCATTCGTCAATTTAAAATTAACATTGTTATTATTTTATAAGCTAAAGTATAATTTTAGTCTTTTATGTTTTGAATTATATTTAGTTTGATTCCTTATTTAAAAAATTTAATTTAATTATTTATGTTTTTAAAGTGAGTGAAAATAGTTCTTTCAAAACAATAATCATTTTCGATTTTATGACACAACTTTTTGAACTCATTTTTTACTAATTCGAGATGTAAAACTTGTCTCATTAAATTCACCTACATGAAAATCATAGAAAACATTAGTTGAGTTCCATAGTTTTCATGCAAGTGATTCTAATTGGACAAGTTTCATATCTCAAATTCGTAAAAAATGGTTCAAAATCGTGTCCCAAAATCGAAAATGATCATTGTTTCGGAATGACCATTTTGACTCATTTTAAAAACATAAAGGACTAAATTGAACTTTTTAAAAGATAAATGACCAAATTGAATATAATTGAAAACATAAAAAGACTAAAAGTATATTTTAGCCTATTCTATATTTTGCAATAGTTATAAACCTCCGATAAGTACACATTTAAAATTTAACGTAATGATAGTTAAAAACTACCACCACCATTATTATTATTATTATTATTATTATTATTATTATTAAATTAAGAATGAATGAGACACTAAACTATTCACCTCACATCGCCCCACTGCCTCATCCCTAATCCATTCCTCATTTTCTTTTTTCACCTATCTCCAAGCCTTCATAGTCATATGTCAAAATTTTCACCAACACACCACACTACTATTCCAACACCAATCTCTCACTTTTCTCATCCTCATTCTACCCAACCCTCCCTTTTTTCAATTTCCTCATACCCATTAACAAACCTTCCACCTTCACCATACCCACCACTTAACTCCACCATTAGAGCCACCTTGAAGCTCCATCCTCCATTAAACCTATATCTTCTTTCACTTTACTCCTCACCCACCTTATTCTTTTCCAATCTTTCTCATCCACAAGAGGACAAAAAAATGAACAAAACATTAATCTATAAAAAATACAATAAATGATAGGACTGGGCGTCTGTCGGATTTAGGCGGGTTCAGGTCAAAATCCTTAAATCCGTTAAAAACCGACCTTCTTTAAAACTGACCCATTTCTGTCCGAATCTTGCCTTCGGATTGATCAGGTTTCGGGTCTCAATTTAGCGGGTGCGACGGGTGGGTTGCTTCGGGTTACTGAAGCCTCTCCTTGATAGAATCGTAGCGGCTGCAATTGCCATGATTGATAAAGACGATAGAAGGGAGACAACTTTGATGTCAGCACAACTTAGTTAACAGGATTCATAGACGGAGACGAGTATACTCGTTGAAGCATTACTTCAACAAGGTGTGTGATGAGTGAGACATAGTGACGGAGAAAGAGAAGGAGCAAAGGTCCAAGAAACATACTGTGAAACTGTGAATGTTTAGAATGAAGAAGATGGCCCAAAAAATGTTAACGAAATAACATGAAATAAATAAAGAAGAAACCGCACTGGCGCACTCAACTTGATTCCATTTTCTCGTATATTATATTTATTTTAATGCAAATTTTATTAAAAGGATTAAAATAATATTGTAGTACAATAAGTGCTAGATAGTAGCATAATTATTCATCTTCATTTACGAGGCCTCGAGCCACCTCCACCTGCTTTGTTGTAGTTGCAGTCCTGCACCTACTTTATAGATCCTTAAAAGGCTATTATTCCTATAATTTTTACACTTATACCACCGTGCAACACAAATGCACCATAAGTTATGTATAAAATTTGCTTTTATAATATTATAGTCGGTCGGATAGGTTACCAACAAAAAAAAATTTGAAATCCGAATCCGTCCAATATAGATCGTTTGAAACCAATTTTTTTAAATTTGTTAACCTGTTATTCGACCATAACCACTCGTGAACATATTTTTCTTTCTCGATTAAATCGGGTTCGGGTGGGTCCAGGGACGGAGCTGTGTTATAGGGTGGGGGGGCCCTGGCCCCCCTGATTTTTTTGAAAATTTTATAACTTATATAATTATATTATATTAATTAATTTAATTTTTTTAGTTATTAAATAAAATTTTATTTATTCATTCACCCCGTGCAGAAATTTCATGAAGGAGGAGGTTCTGATCTTTTTTTTTTTTTTCTGGTTCCATTTCCTTCAACCAATTATCAAATTTTATTTAGTGGATAGGGTAAAACAATTATCAAATTAGAAGTGGTAAAACAATTATCTTCTTTAAAGAAGAAGAAGATTAAGATCAATTTTATCCACTTTAAATATGGGAAGTTTTAAATACGGAAATTACGCAGTAAGCAACAGGACAATCCTATCCCCTTCTTGATAAATATTAATAATAATTTTTTTCTTATTAAAAAAGACTTTATCTACTTTTATATTTTAAATACCAGATATGTATTTTTATCAAAGTTTACCTAATAGATAAGATTTTATCCTATATTAAAAAAATATAAAATTTGATCTTTTTTTATACTTTAAATACTGGATTGGGTAGTAGACCTTTGTTGTGTCTCTTTTTTTTTCTGAGTTAATTGTAACAAAATATACTTAATTTGCTTTCAAACCTCCCGCTCCACTTTTTGTCATCACTCACTGCATCACGTATTAGCAACTCTGAAAGTGGAAACGCACATTGCAGTTCAAGAAATCAATAACTGAATCACACATGATTAGGCAAAGCAACAATGGTATGTATAATTATTTCATATTATTTCATTTAATTTATTGATTATTCAATAAAAGGAAAAAAAGTGTAAGTTGTTATCGTACATTTGTACTCAATTAAGTAACCTTATACACTTACATGTAATTATAAATTTATAATATTAATAAGTATGTTTATGTTTTGCTTGTTTCTTATATCATAAAATTAATAGTTTTTTTATTTTATTTTTATTATGTCTTTAATTAATTTACATGTATTATTGTAGATTTGTATTGTGTATGTAAAAAAGCATAATTAATTTAATTATCTATATATGTAAAATTAATTATTTTAATTTTTAATGTTGACAATTGTTTGTTACAAATCAAAATAAGTATTCAAATATTGTCACCACTCACCAGTCTTTGTTCTACCACAAGTAAGTTTTCACAATTTATCTTTTCTATTACTTTTATAATTTTAATAGATCTTGAAGTGTTAGTGGTTGCATTTGAGTCAAAAGTTTAATATTTGAATTTGAGTTGAGTTGTTATAAGAGACCTAGTAAATAAAATAATTGAAATAAAAAATTTGAGTTTACATAGTCGGCCCCTCCTAGCATTAAATGCTGGCTCCGTCCCTGGGTGGGTCACCATTTTTTGCCCACCTCTAATAAATGGAAATGAAAAACAGAACATTAAAGAGAAATAAGGAACATAGATGCCAAAGAAAAATAATTTTGAGTCCACAAAAACATTCCCTTACTCACTTAGGCTTGCAACGTTTTTACGGTGGATGAATGGAACTCTCTATGGTGGTGCGACCAAGCAGATTAAAGCGACGACTAGGGAAGACAATAGAGATGGGTTAAAGAATAAGTTGAGTGAAACAACAAAGTAGTGTTTGAACTTTGTTGGATCTTGCATCTATATTTCAACTTGTGGGTGTTGTGTTGCTTGATGGTGTTGGGCTTGGTTCAGATTTATGAAGGATGAAAATAGCGTATTTTGTGCAAAGGCAGAGTATGATGGATGAAACACACTAGTTCAATGTTAGAATGATGGTGTAGGTGTGTTGGTGGAAACTTTGAGGTACGACTATGGAGTTTTAGGGTTTGAGGGTGGGGAGAAAAAGAAAACAAATAATGGCTGTAGGGGAAGATGCGATGCACGCATGTATAAATATATGTGTGTTTACTCACATATTTATTAATGTAGAAGAACAAAAGTACACACACATATATGCACACACACACACACATATGTATATATATAATTGCAAGTATAGGGCGGGATGGGTATTAAGGTGTTCATACCCATATTCATCCCCATCAACTTTTGTGAGTGATTACCTGTACTTGCACGTTTACCCATTAAGCATGTAATTAGCCTACTCATTGTGGGTAATTTTTGCAAATACTCATGAGATCTGTTCTCCATTGCCATCCCTATTATTGACCTTGCTATCTTGAACTCAAATCGAAAGTCGACGTCCATTGTTAACATTTCCTTTTCCATAATTTATTTCTACAAATTGTATCTATCATTTTTTTTCCTAAACATAATATAATTGATTAAATATCCCAAAATTTGTTACCTTTCACTTTACAACTCAACTATCACGTTTACCTTAAGGAAAATGGTGTCATTGCGGAAGAGCTCGAGATTCTTCATGTTGTTAGTGTGAGACGTGACAACAGAGTTGTCGTCATTTATGGCCCCGCCAACAATGAGTCATATTGAAAAACTCTATAAATATTTGGTATAAGGAATGTTTTAACATTCTCAAAAAAGTAACACATGAATAAATTTTTTATATATTTGATAGATTTGATAGAAGAGAATAAGAAATAAAAAATTGGACATAATTTTTTTTTTTGAAAAGGGACATAAAGGATTTCTGAAAAAAGTACTAATTAATAAACAAGGATAAAACTTTTGTTTCTACATGGGGTGGAAGTAAAGTTTTTCTACCGTAGACAGGTGTTTACAACAATTCACGCACTCTGCTCAATCAAACTGAGCTAGATACTAAAATGTTAATTTAAATTTAGAAAAGTACACAAAATTTCCATTTATGAGTAAATTGATGTTTTTAAACTACAATCAACTTTTTTTTTTGTTGCTTTTTAATTTTTAAATAAAAAGTTGATTAATTTAAGTCTATTAATCTACCTTACAATAGTTCAGTTAACCGGAAAACAGAAGAATTTATTTTAGTAGTAAAAAAAAGCTAAAAATTTTGCAATTGCAATTGGCACATTGCGGTGGCCACTCATCCTCCTCGAAATTTCCGATCTTTCTGTAGTTGTCTCGTCTCCGTCAACCGTCACCAACGTAGATCGCACACAAAAAACAATGGGTTTAGGTTTTGTTGTCGGATTCCTCGGGCTTCTCATTCTATTTCACGCCGCATATTCCACCATCCAATGTACGCATCCCTCTCTATGGTTCACATTAATTTTATTTTTTTTAATCTTATCTTTATGTATTTGAACTTTGTTGAGAGAAAAAGCTTCTGGGGTTTGATTCACGCGGATCTGAACTGAAATTCGGGTTTGGTATGGTTGCAGACAGGGGTTTGTTGAAGATTACGGAGGAAGAGTTTTCGGGGCCTCCTTTGAATGTGAGTGTTGATTTTGGGGAGGTGGATTTGATTTGTGTATTATTGGGACTTTGTGAATCTTAGATTTTGGGAATCGGATTTGTGAATCTTAGATTTTGGGAATCGCAGGTGGTGATTGAGGTGACTCTAGGGTTGGTGCTTTGCATGTGGGCTGCGCTAACCGTGCCAGGGAAGTTCTTGTCCATCCACCCTCACTCTGAAGAGAACAGGTAAATTTTCCTTGTTTTGCCTTTTGAAGGTTTGGTAATTGGTTCTAGACTTCTAGTGAATGTGAATTTGAGCTTGTGGTTGATTTGATTTTAGCCAGTGGCCATTCTAATTGTTGAGAAGTAGCAACTTGATCTAATGAAAGATAATGTGCTTCCTTGACTTTGGGAATGAAACATAGTGATTTATGTGAAGTGTTATACTTGACATAAAGTTGTTCTTGCTATGTGATACTGATAATGTTGCTCTTTTTATGTTCGGTATACCTTGATCAAGTTCAGTTGTTTGGCTAAGAGGGCTGAAATAGTAGGAGAATGGAAATAGAGAAAGTTTGGTAATTAAGACGGTTGGAAAGGGAGGTTAATGTGAATTTGGCAAACTAATGCTCAAATAGGTTCTTGTTCTGAGAAAGGTAAAAAGGTTATGGTTCAGTCGCCTCACACTGAGTTGGTCTTCTTGTGTATACTTGACATAGTCATAAACTAGATGTGCTTGTTAGTTTTGTTTAGATATTGGGTGGAGAATGACTTTTGAGGAGATTTGACTTTAGAAATTTAATCTTGGAAGAGATGGTTTTATGCTTGTGGTGGTGGGTTACTGGGTTTATATTTTATAATTTCGATGAGTTGTGAATCGTTAGCCTGGGTTGAAAAGTTCATTTTGGGACTCAAGAATTACTTGTGCGATAGTGCCCAAAATGTATTTTACAATAACTTATATAAGTTGCTCTTACTATGTCCTTGTCTTTTCCTTTAAAGCTTGGCCTACCTTGAACCAGTTCTGTTGTATTTATTGGCCCTTAATTTAGTCATAAAGCATACTGATCCTACTGGATCAGAATATAAGAAAGAAATGGGAATGTTATTGATAGAAACTTCTGTCTCTTGACCTGAATTGAAGAGATACAACAGAGATGAGGAAATGTGGATACAGATTCCTCCAGGAGATACCCGGGCTCTTCCTCCCAAATCCTCTCCAGAACCAAAGACCCCCCCTTCTTCTCCTAGTTATACACTCTTCTCCTCACAAATAAATCTCTAACCCACTAATTGACAGTCCAGCTGTCGGGCCAACTAACTACAGCTGTCTAATCATATCATTTACTAACTGCCATTTCTGTTACTAACTGATTCAAACCCCACTGAGGTATTTAACACATACTTGATAGCAAGGAGTGAAGCTACATTGAAGTGGAAATAGAGTAGGTGCGGAAGTTAATAGGTTTGGCAAAAGATTTACTTCCACCTATCCATTTTTGGTGGGAAGGTAGAAGCAGACAACAACAAAGCCTTATCCCACTAGGTTATTCAAATCGTCTTTAACCACCTTGCTTGTTAGGAGTTTGGAAACAGATAGACAAATACTTCTAGGCAAGAGTAAACTAGTAAATATTCATTCTGTTAGGGTTAAATGATCATGTAAAATCTCATGTTCAGTACATGGGATTACTTTATGGTTTTCTTTCATTTTTATACTTATTTAATTTTTCCATTTTCCTCTCAAACTAGAGGAATAATTTATTGATATGAGGATTAATTAATTCAATTTTGATAGGCCAAGTTCAGAATTAGGAAGTTATAATTCTTTGTTAGGCAGTTGTTTTTATATTAATTTTGGATTGGGCAGTTAGAGGTTGTGGCGTGTCAGTTATAGTGATATATAGGTTGTGTTACAGACTTTTATGAGGCAATTAAGGTTTCAAATTGTTATTCCTTGTGTTTTGAAGGAGGAAACTCCTTGTTAGGGGAAAAGCTTGTGTTTGTACTCAAATTTGACTTAGAAACTAGATTATTTCTATCATTTATTAGAGTAGCAATGGATGAACTGGACTAACTAATATGTATGAATGGGAGATAAGGAGGGGGAAGAAAAGGGGAGGGAAAAGTATGCTTGTTTGGAAGATTTTTATTGAGGGGAAGGGAGTGGAAAGTGTTCCCCACTTGCAATGTGTCTGTACCTTTCCTTTTCTGTTTTCTTAAGTTTTCTTCTTTATTCTTGTACAATCTCCTACCTGCAAGTGCAACCAATATCTTGATATCAGCATAGGAAAAGGGATTTTAACTGTTTTCCTTCAACCAAAATGTACTTTTGTTTTTGGTTTCTCAGTTTCCCTCCATTGCTAACTTAAACACCCAAACAAGGGGAATTGATTCCCCCTTCAATATGCATAGGCAAGGGTCCATTAATTTGCCATAGGACCATTAAGCTACTTATGTTTGATTCTTCATTCATAATCCTGACTGTAGATTAGACGCTAGGTAACAGGATTTGACAAATATGCTCAATTTGCCATTGCCTATAAAAAAAAATAAAAAATAAAGGCTTAAATAATTTTTAGGTCCCTGATAAATGTCCAAATTTTGCTTTGAGTTCCTGATAAATTTTTTCTTTGTTTTGAGTCCCTGATATATTAAAAATTTTGTTTTGGATCCCTGCCGTCAGTTAAGTGATGATGTGACATTATCTCAACGGTTGATATATATTAGGAAGATCTATTCGGATGGTGACACATCATCACTTAACTGACGGCAGGAATTCAAAACAAAATTTTTAATATATCAGGGACTTAAAACAACGAAAAAATTTATCATGGACTCAAAGCAAAATTTGGACATTTATTAGGGACCTAAAAATTATTTAAGCAAAAAATAAAAGGAAAATTTGACTGTTCCTCAGCACAACATGAATATTACCAGAAAGCTCAAGCTCAGACTCAGTGGTTCAACCATTGATATTCCCATCCACATACTTATATGATTTATTTCGTTGAGATAATATGATTTATTTCATTGATATAACCATTTACTGAAAAGGAACCTGTTTTCTGCTTAGTCAGTCATACAACTGACAAGTGTTAGTTGCCTCCAATAAAATATGGCATGATGCGTAATATATTAATGTTTTTGTATAAAAGCATGTTGCCTAATAAAATACCAAGTAATACTTTACCACCATTTTACACCTATTTTGTTATTATTGGATCATTTGTTGTTACCATCCATATGAGATAAAAAATGAGTGGCGTAAGTGGCGTTTGATGATAAAACATTGCATCGGAAATTAAGAGTAGTGTGCAAAAAGTGTTGAAATGTTATTAATATATGGGTCTTGCTAACCAGTGTCCTAAGGGCACTAGTTAAAGAAATAGAAGGAAAAAGTAATTATTGTGAAAATCATAAGAGAGCGCAAAATTGCGCATCCCAATAAAAGCATTTGCCTTAATATATTTGTTCATTATCAAGGTAATTTCTCTTTCCAAAACTTTGTAATTGCTTTTCTTGGATGCACTTGGTTCATACTTGAGGTATAGAAACTTCGTAATGTAGTAACTTGGTCTGATTCTACTGGCGATATGACTTGTTATAGAATTAGTGGATCCCCAATCACCTGGTTTGTTACCTTGGATGCAGGATTGTTTCTTTACCTGCCAACCTGGACTTCATGATCTTCAACCATCGATACAAAGTCTTTCCTGTAGAAATGGATGTGAAGCTTAAGCATTGAGGACTTTTATTATATAATTGGACCAAGTAAACTTCATTTCTTATACGAGGAAGAAAAATCTATCCTCGAAAATTGAATAATCTATTTGTGCATTTGATTTTGATATCAGTGCTGGTTGATGTATGAGTTTTTTAGATTTCTTTTGTAGCTTCATACCTTACATTTCTGTACTGGGCACCTACCCGTCTTCGTAATTTTGACAGGATGTTGCTGCTAGAGCTACTTAATATTTATGATAAAGTAGCCTTTAATTTGACCATCCTTCCTTGAGTTAACTATAGGACTATAGAATGGCAATGTCTAAAATAAAGGCAATGTTGTCGTATATTTTGGTGTAAAATTGCTTGAGCTTGGTTAGGTTGCAAATAATGTGGCACAACATATTATTATCCTTTGTGTGATGCCACATGCCTGTAAGACACCGACAGATAAGGTTATCTGGAACTCTTCCTGGCGGTCTAATTGGCACTAAACTGCATTCAAATGACGGGCTCTGGTAAACTGAAATGCGTGGATCTGTTTGTGGTTTATATGGGTCTGTTGAGCATGCTTGAGATGACCAATGCCACCTACTGTAGTTTGGAATGCTGTCAGAAAAATGCTAGAAACATGCTTTTTGTCACTCTTTTGAACACATTCTCTTTTATTAAAGAAAATTTATTAAAAATAATAATTTTATAGGTCTCACGTCATTTAATGATTCTTTCTTCTAATTTTGTAGTTTTCAATAAATTTTAACAAATAAGAAAGGGTGTGTTTGAAGTAGGCATGACAATAAATACCGAACTCGTGGGTACTCGTCCGACCCTACCCCGACTTTGATGGGGAAAATCTGCTTTGATCGGAGTTGGTTTTGGGTTCGGGTTTTCTCCGACTTATTAAAGCTGGTTCGGGTTCGGGTATGTCACTTCTCGTCCCGCCCCTGCCCCCATAACTGTCCTGCTATGTATATATTTATAATTATTAATAATATAATTATACATTTATATATAATTTTATTATTATATATATTATATATAATTATTAATTATATAATATGTAATTATTTTCATAAATTATCTTTATAATTATTAAAATATAAAATAATTATTTTAATAATTCAATAAATAATATTATAACTACTCGAATGTAGCAGAATAGGCGAAGAATGAATCAAAGGTGGAAAAAACATAATGGAAGATGCAAGGCATATTCACGCAAATTTGAAATGTGCCAAAAAAGCTGGAGCTATTTTTGATCAAGAGTGATGGCAAGCTTGATGGGAATTATAAGATACTGGTCAAATTGTATTTAGGAATTAATAATTTTTTTTTACCAAATTAAATAACAAAGTTAAAAAAATATATATTTAACTAAAAATATAATTTAATTCTTAAATACTTATTTATGTTATTTATTCTTTATTAATTTTTATATTTATTGTTTTAATTAAGATGTAATTAATATGCAGTAAAAAAAAGATGTAATTAATATCTTAATCTATGATTTATTTAAAGTATATCAACAAATAAAATTTTAAAAAAGTGTAAGATGAGTTTCCCACGGATTTTTCCGAACTCGAAAAAATCCTATGGGGATGGGGTTGGGTTTCATTTTTTCATCCCAACCTTTTATAAATCCGAATCCAAACCCGTCCCGTCTTTTGTGGGGATGGGGACGGAGATAGTCAAATCCGCCTCCACTCCGCCCCGTTGTCATGCCTAGTTTGAAGGAGTGTGTTAGAGTGTATTCTTAACACTCAAGCTGTTATTGCAATCAAAACGTGAGTTCAAATTACCATTTCGTTGATGGGTATAATGCTTTGGGACCCAAAAAATATTAAGGGTGTATTTGGAAGGAAAGGGAAGAAATGACAAAAGGGTGGAGAAGGGTAGGGAAATGACGGACAAAATTTTACCCTTATTAAGATATTACTAAGTTGTAAATGATAAAGTAGACCCAAAAAAAGTGGTAAAGGAAAATAAATTATATAAATTTACAGTTACAATTAAAAACTTAATAAAAAAATTCTCAACTTTTCTTTTTTTAAAAAAAAAATTCCTTCCAAAAGAATTCTTGTATCATATTTTTTAAAAAAAAGAAAAAAAATCTCCATAAATTCTGAAAAAAAATCTTTCTAGAAAATTCTTTCCCTAAAAAAAATCCTCTAAATCACAAATATGTAATACCTATTACTTATCATTATTTCATAACATAAAATCTAAGTATAAATTAATTTAATTTGACATTGCAAAATAAAATGGGTAAAATACATTTTGGTCCCAATATTTTTACTCAAAATTGGTTTTAGTCTCTGTGCTTGTAAATTGACTATTTTAGTCCTCAAACTTTGAAAAACATGTAGATTTAGTCCCTCTCCTTTTTCGATATTAGTGTTATTAAGGGACTAAATCCACATGTTTTCAAAGTTTGAGGATCAAAATGATTGAATTGAAAGTATAGGAACTAAACCAATTTTCAGTAAAAGTATAAGGACAAAAACATAATTTACCTAAATAAAAAGTACTATTCAGTTAACAAAACTGTGTAAATTACTCTTAATTTAAAAAAATTAAAATTGTCTAATAATCCTTTTTTCTAAATCCATATTTTTTTATTTCTTATTTCTTAAATTAAAAAAATATTTACTCTGATTCTATCACATACCCTTTTCGTCAACAAGACTACTAACTGGAAGACTCCTGTTTGTATCCCCATCACTTGGAACTTTCTTGCTAGCCAACAGTTACCTAATCAACTCTAGACGACACAATTAGACAAATAAAGGACTGAACTAAAATGATCAAACTTTTTATGCAGTATAAGCAATAGACATGAAAGCAGAATAAAACCAATGTACGTTAGAAGGCGGCATAGAAGAATGGTGTACTCTGGACATTATATGCAGCACCCAAAATGGTGCATCTCTTCAATATTACAATCGCTAGTCATCCAATGGTACATCATACTTTAAAACATGGTTTGCACTTAAACATCAGAAGCCTCCAAAGAAACTTTTACAATCCGCTAATCATATACAAGCTCTCGTGTTCTTAAAAAAAAAAGATAACAAGTTTCTCGTGATTGGCTTTCATTCTTTCAGGAAGGGTTATCTAGCTGGTTCAACCATTACAGGCTCCTATTTTTCTGCTTCCCTGTCTCCTTTGGGCTATACAATAAATTATAGAGTAAATCAAACATGCATTGACAGTATAAATATTTTTTATACCGTTATTTAATCACAAATTATCATATATGATAAACTTATATGGGAGGTCATTCCATTAAAGGGTATCAGATTAAGGAAAACTATTCTATCATGGCAAGCTAGTGCTTCCTAGAAATTCTTCTAGGATACCTTTAATCCTCCAAGAATTCCACACTACTTCCACGGGAGGTCATGTGGGGATGTTTTGCACATTCAAAAGAGTTGCAGCAATTTTCCATTGGAAGGGTATGATGCAAGACAATAAGGGGTTTATAACAGAATGTCATGTGCCAGAGAAATAAATACCAGACCCTTGGCATCAGCCGGCCTTTTGCAGCCTCTCCCAACCCCTACCCAAATTTGGAGTGACATTTCTATAGACTTTTATTTCAGGCCCTCCTAGAGCTCAGAGCAGGAATAACAGTGGTTGAGGATCGATTAACAAAGTATGTAAATTTCATAGCTTTGTCTCACCCTTTTACCACTAAAGAGGTTGCACATGTTCTTATAACACAGATAGTGAGCTTGCATGGATTTCCTGCATCCATTGTTACTGATAGGGGCAGATTGTTCCTAACCTAAGCCAATTCTGGTCTGCGTTATTCAAACAGGACAGGCACCACACTGAACTACTGAAGTATAGCTCTGATACCAGTTGTTAGGTCCAACTGGGGTTAAGGGAGGAATTCATAAAGGAATTGAAGAAAATCTGTATTGCTATATCCTAGCTAGTGCGACTAGAGCAATAGAATTGCACTTCTAAGATATATTCAAGAGTACCTCACACTCTCCTCAAAGTACAACTCTAAATCTCCCTGTGTCCTACTCTCCTTCTCTTATTTATACTACTTATTCTATTAGGTAGTTATCCACCCCTGTATAATCAGTTTAGTTATTAGTCACATCTGTATCGATTGCCTCATTTACCCTTTGCTTATCTCTCCTGAGATAGACCCTTTTAATAAGTGGTCTGCTATCAGTTATATGCTGAAAGGGGGAAAGAAAGAGAATACGCTTTTATTAGCAAGGAGTGATATATAACATGGTTACCAAAGCTCATATGACCAATTGATCTTTTCCATTTTTTGTATGAAGATGCTACCAAAAGCAATCATTGTGCTGCAGAAGACCTATGGCAAATGCACTGCAAGATGAGGTGCCTTTGCAGAGTGCCTCATCAATATGCAACATGGTATAAAACCAAGAAAGTAAAACAAGCATCAGTTAGAAACAATTCAGTACCATGAACTGTGAGCAAAACTGCAAAAGTTGCATTAAAATACTGTTTTGTAGCATCGTATATTAGTTTATAAATTATAATAATCCAATTCAGAAAACGTTTGGTTTGAGCATACGTAGTTGCATTAAAATACTGTTTTGTGTAGCCGTACCCATAACTCAAGTAGAATTTAACCTTATATAATGAGAAGAAGTGGAGTAGAGCCTTATTAAAAAAGTACCTTGGCTGCAGGAGGTTAGAAAACAAATCTAAAGCAAACATCCTATAAGAATACACATGATTTAGCTATCGTGGCCCTTGCCTGTAATTTACTTTCATAGGCATGGAGCCATAGACACACAATGATGACAGTACCAACTTATCATGATGCAACTACCAGCAGCAATGAAAACAGTGCAGGTTATCACAGAGATGATAGGAGAAAAAATAGTCACTATTATCACTAGAAGATGTAGAATCTGGGCCAATGCGTGAATTGCTGAAATCATCCAAAGGATGCAGGGGAAAACTTACAGTGTGTTTGGAATGGAAGTGAGAACCCGAAATCACGGTGTCTCACCATTATTTTTCATGAAATCAAAGAGTAGCTTTTAAGGCTACCATGATTTTTTCAACATGGTCCACCACATTTCCAAACACACTAAGTTTATTTCATGTTTACAAATATTACTTTTCTCAGGAAACAAATAAAACAAACACTGATATTGCAAACACTGATCCACAAACAATTAACTGTTTGTTAATAAAACAGAAAGAAACAATTAACTGGAAAATACCAGGCACACATGCAGTATACCTTTCCCAAACACATATCTACTGCAATACTAATATTGCAATTATATTTTTCTCTAGTAAAGAAGTAATCATTGATGACTTGAAGTAGCCTCACCATAACAAAACTCCCGTTAAATTCCTTATTTTCTATCTAGCAATTCAAAATTAAAATTTGGGGATAAAAACACATACATGTTTGTATTCTTTTGCAAAGAATGCATTACCAAAGATATAATCACCACAAATCAAAGAAACCACAAAGAGGAACAGCCTATTCTCTAAAGACAATGGTTAGTGGTGCCTCAGAAAACAAGCCATTATTACAGCATAACATGAAGATCGCGGCACAGAAAATCAGTATATTGATTCAATTGAATTTGGTGTATAAATTACAATGTGAGCCGCAGACAGAAGAGCTTTATGTTAAAAAATCCATACGCAAATTAGAGCTACACTAGCAAGAAAAGAAACAAATTAAACTGCTCTAAAAACATGTTAAGAATGATTCTACAGGTAAGTCAGTGCTCACCAGAAGATGTGCAAGCCCTTACTATCCAAACACCCCCTCAACTCAATGCAAACCAATCACGTCCAAGTCAATAAATCAAGGTTTTAAATTGCAATTGTAGTCGCGGTTTCATCGCATTTCTTGATATTGCAGACAATTGGGGACAAATATGGATGATGTGGCCACAATTGCGGTCGCATACACCTCAAAAACATTTTCATTGTGGCCGAAATTGCAATTGCGAACCGTATTTTAAAACCTTGCAACAAATAAACTAATCAATCTACAACAGAGTGAGTTCTTGAGGGTTCTCCATAGACTGTTTGAGAATATACTCAGCCCTCCTTTTCTTATCATCCCTCTCATCTTCTCTCCCAGCCAACGCTGCCGTTCGCGACGCATCCTTCTTCTGAATTCTCATATCCAACGACTCCCCAATGAGCTTCTTCCCAGTCCTAAACTTAAAATGCACAGTAGGCCTCACAGCAGGAAGCTCACTTTTTTCTTTCTCTCCCAACCCATCATCTTCATCACACAACCCTCCACTCCCAAGCATTTCAATTGCCGGAGCAAACGCCTCCAACACCGAAACACGCTTCCCATCACCACCACCACCATCATCCAAAACCGAAACCTTAGCAACTAGAGCAACATCCTTATCAACAACCTTATCATCATCACCAATTACAACCAAAGCAGCACTATCTGGTGAAGCTGATGTTGTTGCTTTTGCTTCCACCGACCCATTTCGCAGCAACAACCGTTTCTGCAAACTCAACAGCGACCTCTCAGCCTTCCTACGCTGCTTCGCTTGTTCAATCTTATCCTCGCGAGGATCAGAGACCCTCTCATCCCACACGGGTGTGTGAATATACGTGTGAGGATCGGGCAAAGCCGGTAGCCACGCGGGTATATGCTTCGCCGGTGGAGCCTCGCCCATCTGATCAAAACTCGGGATGCGACGTCGTTCCTGAACAACCGGAAAATTAGGAATCGACTGGGCGAACGGAATTTCGTCGTCCGCGGATTCGACGAAGTTTACGATCTCTCTGACTCCGCCGGCGCCGGAGAACGCTCGCGGCGCCTCCAGGTCCTCCATGCCGCGAATTGCGTCGAAGACGGTGCACTGCGACCGGCCGGCGTGGTTGGCGTAGGACTCGGCGGTTCGGCCCAGGTCCAGGAGGTAGCGGACGGCGACGTCGGCGAAGGCGTCGAGCGCCGAGGCGGTGGCGCCGTGGAACCCCGCGGCGTCGCAGAGCTGCGCCACCGCGAGGCGCGCCGCGGCTCGGCCGAAGTCGTCGGGCGCGGCTCTCTCTCCGCCATTGGTCATGGTTGTTCGGAGGGGCAATTAGGGTTTCTGCAAGCGGCATTGTGTGGGGTCCATATTTGAGTGTTTCGCTCTCTGCAATTGAGAAAGGGCTCGTTTGGAAGACGAATATAAATAGCGAAAATTGAAAAGGAAACCTAGGTGGGTGCTGGAAGTGGGGAATTTGCAGGATGATGATGAGTGGTGGTGATTGAGAGAGGGTAGTTTGGGAATGGTTGAGATAATTGGGGTTGAAACTTGAAGAGGTGGTTTTGAGAAGTAGGAGTGGGATTTGTGAATAGAATGACACTTGGAAGAAGAAGGGGGAAAAATCAAATGAAATTGAAGAGAAGGTGGATGGATGTGAAGGGAGCATGCAGGCGGAGATTTATTTATAGAGAGTAAGAGAGTAGTGAGCTACTTTTAGTTTTGGTCAATGAAGGCCACGAAAACTAGTACTGGTCTTTGCAAATGCATTTTCAATTATTCATAGATGCATTCTTGCTTTGTCCCTACTTGCTAGGGAGCTTCATACATCAAGTGTTTCTTCTTTTTCTCTCTTTCCTGAGAAAATAGTTTATGTACAACGGATTTACATTATTATTTAATTAATCACAATCTATTATTATTATTATTATCATAAATTTATTAATTTTTATAATAATTATTTTTAAAATTATATTAATAGTGATTTTTAATTGATTAATAATGTAAAATTTTTATATTAACAGTACATGGTCATTAAACTTTTTTTTTCTTTTTATTTGATAAATAACTTGAGATGGATATATCAAATATTCTATTGACATCTTTTACTTTTCTTTATTTCTTTATTGGTATAGTGTATCATTTATTATATTTATCATTTTTCTTTTTGGAGTAGTTAATATTTTTTATTATACAGAAAAATAACAAAAAAAAAAAAAAAACTAAACTCTAATGGTTCCTAAAGTATCAACAAATATAACATAATCAAGTTGAGTTGAACAAACATCTCAAGTATAAAAAGACTGGTTAGAGGAGGCTCCATACTTTAGCAACCAATCTGTGCAAGAATTACCTTCATAAAATATGTGTTGGAAAGATAATTGCCATGACCAATCCATGAACAAATGAATCCTTTTAATCAAAGGTGCATACGGAGGTGATGAATGCCATGCAAGATGAGGGACAAAACACTATTGCAATCTAATTTACAAATACTATCTCTGATCCTAATTATAAGTAATATAAGACAAATTATCAGTACTAAGAAAAGTAATTATTACAGTTTTTTAATTAATTCTGTCATAAATTTATTTTTTATTCCAAACATACGTTTTGTTTTAAGTGGTTGTTATAGTGCATATGGAATAGAAAAAACGATAAAGTAAGGATACAAAAGAAATTTACTTTAAAAATTAGTGATTGTTGCTTATAATTATGACTAAAGAAAAAGTTAATTTGTTGCTCATAATTAGAACCAGAGATAGTAACATTTTGTAGATGACATTCCAAATTAACTTAAGACCACGATGAATGGCTAATAATTTTGCATTCAAATTAGTAGTGATGTCAGAGAAACTTGGAAAACCAATAAGCCATTGACCACATACATTTTTAAGGACTCCTTCAATGTTCGAACATTCGAAATTATTAAAAGAGCTTTAATCAACATTTAGTTTAACAAAATGTTGTGTTGGTTGGGAGCCAAACAACGTAGAGTTGCCTGCATTGATGCAGAATAAAGTTGAATGAGTAATCAAGTTGCTTAGCAAGTAAATTTGGTTTTTAAGATACTAAATTGTGCAAAGATTTATCATCAAAAGATTTCATAATTCCCCGTTTTCTAAATTGTCTAGCAAGTAACCACAAATAATGGTCCATCCTTTTCGATAGCAAGTGTCGAAAATCCAAATGCTTTTAGCTTTATAACAATCTCGTAATACACTAACATTGATACTTGAGGAAATATATATTAGTTCTGTAAAAAAAAAAGGAAATATATATTTCCTCAAATATATATTACAAATAATATATATTTCCTTTTTTTTTTTTTGACAGAACTAATATATATTTGGAAAAATGAAAGTGTATATAAAGGGTGTTTTTGGAAAAATGAATGCAAAAGGAGGTATATTAGTAATTAGTAATAAAGGGAGGTATATATAACAATAGCATAGCAGTAGATTTGATATGTACAATAAGCCCAACACAAAACATACAAGTCCAATAAAAAAACAAATTGAACCACTAATTTCACAAAATAATGCAAAAACGACGTCGTGAAGGCGTGGTTCATAGTGAGAGGAGTGGATAAGAGTAGAGAGTCTGTGGAAACTGAGAAAGAAAGCAGGGATAGGAAGAAGGAAGAATGGAGAAGTATTTCGGAAACGCTTATCGTGGCGACCCGGGCGTGCCGCATGCGGACCCGGATCGCTTCGTCAACATATGGGTCGGATCCGCTGCCTTCGCTGTTCTCACATATTTCAATCCCTATATGTGGCAGCTCTCTAATCAGTTCAAGTACCACTCTCTTCCCCTCTTTTTCAATTCATTCAAACTTCGATAATAGACGCCACCATATATGGTTGAATTAATGTTATATTTTATTAATACTTGGTATGTCTTTTTGCTAACTGATTTTTTTTGCTAGGGTTTACTCTTCAGTCCACAGTCAATACTATATAATATGATGATGATGATATGGGAAATAATTTTTTAACGAATTCAATCATATGCATATATTTGATAGTAATATATTTGTACTTTTGTAGCATAAATTTAATCTCCTTGTGTGTGTGTGTGATAGCATTGTTTTTGTAACATAAGTTTTATATATTTGTGTGTATGATAACATTATATTTGTAACAAATTTTATGTATCTGTCTGTGATAGCATTATATTTGTAACATAAATTTTATGTATTGTGTTTTGTGTGTGTGTTTAATTGCTGTCGTTGAGAAAATGCTTTTGTATAGAAAACTATCTAGTATCTTTAGCTTGTTATGGAATATTTGGAACTAATATGGGGAACGGATATATGCTACTTTGATGGTGAGATTTGGTTTTTCTCCAAGTTGGAATTTAGCCCCAGCTAATATATATAGGGTGCATTGTTTGGTCATATGCAACGGTAATGATTAAGGAGCTTTATACTGCCGGAGTACAGTCACTTTATATTATAATGTATGTATTGCTTACATTTATACCCAAGAATCTGAAGTGATATTTTGTCTCAAAGAAGTGTTAGGAGCACACTCTCTCACACTCTTTCTAGCACACTCTCCTTTATTAATTGAAATTTATTGGAAATTACAAAGTCAAGAGAGAGGTTCATTAAATATGATGTGGAATCCACAAAATTTTGTGATTTTTAATAAATTTTAACCAATAAGAGAGAGTGTTTGAAAGTGTATTCCTAGCATTTCTCTTAGTCTCATGGCCTTCAAGCTTATTGAATTGATCTGAAGCAATGACTTTGCTATGGAGGCTCATTTTAATACACAAAATTTAGGTCTTCCTGTCATGTACTTGTGTTGTCTTTAGTTTGATGACAGTTCTTACCCGTTTTAGGGCCCCCTTCTCTCTCTCTATATATGTATTTATGTATGTATACAGAAAGGTGTTTTTATGATGCAGTTGGCTCCTACACTTGTTCTCTGAGGTATTTGATTTTTGCTTACGGTTGTCACCTTAATGCTTCAGAGTGAAAGTATCGTTTACTCCAATGCCAGTATGCCACTTTCCTGTCGCATTATTTTCTAAAATATAAAAAATGCAAACAAACACTATGTAGGAGGAAAAAAGCCCCCAGCCCAATATGCTTCACTTTTATCTCTTTTCCTCCTTCCCAATCTAAACCTTATAATTTCAACAGAGGTATGAAGGAAATTCATTATTTCAGGTTTGAATATAGCTACCAAGAAAGAATTTCATATTTATATCTCTTATTACATATAAAGATGAGTCAAAAGGTGAAAATGGACAACTGGAATGTAATGTATGCTACTAGAGTTTCAACAGAAAATTGAAAAAGAAAATAAAGCACTTGTCTCTTTATATATGCATGTGTCTTTTGTGTGAGATAGAAGTGTATAACTATTGTTTGCTTTAAGGTCAATTTGGTGCTTTCTTCATTTGTTTTCCCTATATCCTGCTTATGATATTTGAGTTGAGTTGACACTCTGCTTGCACTGTTTCTCTCTTTAGTTATGATTTAGCCTTTTGAAGCTTTCTTTTGCATCAACTTGTTTTTACATTACATATTCTAAGATCCTTTAATGTGCAGTTGGCATGACAAAGCAATGTTATATGAGCAATATCACTGGAAACAGGCAAGGAAGAAGAATCAGCCATATGAGTTCCTGGTATGCTATTTTACTCTATCTAATTTTTCTTGAGAGCTGATACTTTTGTTTACTTTGTGCTTTATTTAACATGAGGAACTAATTATCTGCTAAAAAAAATTGTGTTGTTGCAGTGGAACAAGACCTGGGACAAGAACCACCGGGAGCATTACTACTACAACTGGCCTATTTACTTTCCTTAGGCCCCTTCTATCTCATTTCTTGCAGACTTTGTCCTATCTTTATTTTGGTTGCAAACCTGAATCAATTGATGCCCCCCTCCCCGCTCACATGCTTTTCTCTCATGACTTGAAGAACAAATACAATGATGCTTTTCTTGTGTTCAGTCCTTTTTTTTTTAATAACTACATAATTTAGAAACTGTTAAGATAAAAATAATGACCGAAGCAGCAGCAGCCCCAGGGTATGGTTACTTGTCAAGTTGTCAATGGGGTAATTATATTCTATTGTTGTGATGGAACGAGAGTAACTATGTGTTTGGAAACGATTTGGTGATGCAGTTTTCCACAAGTCCAATGCCAAAAAAATGTGGAAGTAAGAACTACCAGCTTCAAGAAAGACGTGATTTTTCACGTCAAATGTGTCGAATAGTTTCCAAACACGTTATAAGTTTTGTTGACCTCCTATAGGGTAAGCTACAGACACTATGGAGATGATTATGTTTCAGCCTTTCAGGTGTAAAAATGTTTAAACATGGGTGTAAGCATCATGAAGCTATGGTCAGTGTAGTGTGTAGGGGTGTGTTCTCGTGAGTTAAAAACACTGTGGCGAGGACAGCAATTTACTTCTGTAAAACAGTAAAAGGTTGAAGGTTGAGATGCAATTAACACCAAGTGCCAGTCTTTAGCATTATCTCATGCACGAGCATTTGCTAAACTTATATGGATTCTGGAGACTGTAACACCAAGTGCCAGTCGTTCGCATTATCTCATGCAGTCTTTCGATATGATAATAGCTCTTTACCTTAGACTTTGCCCTTATCCATGGGAAAATTAATTCGGTTAACTTTTTAACTCAACCCCTTCAACAGGTATGAAACAAGTTAGCATGAGATTACTCTTTTTATTTTTATTTTTTGTATTATAATAACCAAAAGTGGTTACACGATTACATCATTACAATAGTTTTTTTTACTCAAATAAATCTTCTAATTTAATTTTCTTAACAGGTAAGACCATGGTTCACTAACAATGCAAAAATTCTTTAAACTCCTGCAGCAAAAAACTTAAATTAAAAAAAAAAAACATTTCACATATATTTAACGGACACTGTTTCGGAAATTACTTCCTGCACTCCTTTTTTGCTTCCTGCACCCCGTTATAATATGAATGGACAAAATTGTCCCCCATTCCCTCACGTGCAGAACCCTACCACCTACCCATCCCCTTCCCTCACCCTTTCTGTGCCGCAACCCACCCCCTTCCCTCACCCTATAATTCTAACTCTATGTACACCACCACCAAGAATTCCAACGCCATTCCTTCTCGCCAAATAAAAACATCACCTACGGAATCAAAATCTTCATGATAAGAACCTTGGCCGGAGGAACTTACAGCACTAGATAAACTAACTCAAAATGCCTCAGATGTAGAATTTCGATTGCTTGAGTTATTCACATACCCAGGGGATAAAGAGGAATTTGCAATCGATTTAGCTTGATTGGAACTCTTGCCAGCTTTGGTGTAAGAAATTATTTCAGAGAAAGCCTTTACCCATCTATTTTGCAAATCAAAACATGTTTTTTTTTTAAACATATGTCCGGAACCACTATTCTGGATAGAGCAATCCGGAATAGTTATTGATTTCTGGATTACTCAATCCGGAATAGTGACAGCAAGCTTTTGGAATAGCTATTCCGGAATATGATTTTTATATTTCAGAATAGCTATTCAGGAATAGGATTTTTATATTCCGGAATAGCTATTCCAGAATAGAAACCTATTCCGGATCCCAAATGATAAAATTGCAACTCTTCTTCTTCATTCTTCGTTGCTCTTCCCCCATGCATCGACCCTCGTTCACGTTCTCACAGCCGCAGCTCCACACATTAACGTGGGTCTTGCCAGAACTCTTGAGCGGAGGGGGTGCCTTGGTGAGGGGTATTCCGGTCCGTTTGGGTTTTGGGGGGGTGCAGGAAGCAAAAAAGGGGGTGCAGGAAGTAATTTCCCACTGAACAAAACCAATGAAAAAGAAACCCAAGTTACCAATAAGCCCACCAACCCAGAGCAGCACAACCCAAATTGATAAAAATGATGGGCCAAAAGCGAAACCTTCCAAAAAGTAACCATAACAAGTAACTAACAAGCGCGTTTCAAAGAGAAGGAAGATGATGGCGCATTCTCATTATCTTCTTCATATCCCATCGTTATCATCATCTTTATCTGCATCTCTCACTTTTCCTGTTCGGACATTACAACCTAAGACGCTGTCGTGTCGTGTCCCTTCATTTCCAACATCATCATCACACAGCGCTTCCAACTCCACCCCGTGGCACTCCAAGCCTCTTCATTTTGCTCTCTCTGGAGCCCTCTCACTCGGGTTATTATTCGGAGGTAATTACCGCTACCCCTCTTTTCCTTTTTTTAATGCTGCAGTGCTAGAATTGAAACTAAAACTTTGTAGGAATTGGAGTGGCTGAGGCTGCAAAAGTTGGAGTGAACAAGCCAGAGTTGCTCCCCAAGGAGTTTAGTACTGTCATTGATGTTGCCGGGTTCCTCTCTGATGGTCAGGTCTGGTGTTCTTGCAATCTTTGCAAACGCTGTAATGTTACAATACATTTTTTGAAGCTCAGGAATTGAAATCAACCTGTTTGTATGTTATGAAATTGGAGTTTGTATGGTTTGAGGAAACATTTTCTATTGGTTTTGTATACTTTGATCTAATCACAAATCCCCATCAATGATACATTTGTTTACTTTTATAACAATTACTATAAAAGTTGTACCAATTTACCAAAGATGATTTCTGATTAGTTAACCATATAAAAACGTCATATTAAAAATGATTTCTGATTGGTCAACGGTGCAAAAAGTTTTATATTGACCAAGAATGTCTATTAAACTCTACTTAGTTTTTGTTTTTATTTAAATAGTTTAATCTTAATACACCGCCGGTGTAGAGATTTATATTGTAAGCCAATCAGAAATAATCTCAGAACTTTTAAATAAGTTATTATAAAAGCTAACAAATTTATAATATAAGACAATTTGTGATTAGATGACATTATAAATAAATTTTTATTTCAATTACAAACATTAGAAGGCGACAATTTTGTAATTAAAAATAAAAGCAACGAAATGAAAACAAAAAATGTTTTTTGAAACCAAAAGCTTCTAAGGTAGCAATAGCATGATGCTGCTTCTTTTATTTCCTATTCAAAATGAACTTACACTTTCAACTGAATTGCTGTGTTTGTGAATTGAGGGAAAAAAGAATGTTAATGATGTTCAATTGATGTTTTTTTCTGCAGGAGAAAAGACTAGCACAAGAGATTGCTGCTCTTGAAGCGGATACCGGATTCAAGTTAAGAGTTTTGGCCCAGAACTATCCTGTTACGCCAGGTTTTTGACTATGGTCATTGCACAATTTAGCATAATATGGATCTCACGTAACTCACAGGCTGCTATTGAAATTTAAGGGTTAAGACTATTATTATTGAGGCTTGAAAGCTGAAACTAATAACCTCTGCAGGTTTGGCTATTAAAGATTTCTGGCAAGTAGATGACAGAACAGTTGTCTTTGTTGCTGATCCCACATTTGGTATGGGATCCACCACACTTTTCTTTGTTACTTTTGTTCTTCCTTCTTTGTTTTTTGTCTTGGCTTCTCTAATTATATGAAGTGGTTCTGTTGACCAGGCAATATATTGAATTTCAATGTTGGTGCTACGGTTGATTTGGACATCCCACGTAGCTTTTGGAGTCGCTTGGCAGGGAAGTATGGGAACATGTTCTATTGGAAAGAGAAGGTAAACTCTGCTTCTCAATGTAGGTATTTTTTATTAGCCTAGTTAATGGTTTAACTTAGCACCAAATGAAACAGGGGGAGGATGCATCTATTGAAGCAGCAGTTACGGCAATTTCTAGTTGCTTGAGAGAACCAGTTGGGCCTAATAATTGTTCTGAGGTGAATTAATTTCATTGATCAAATATTATTTGGTCATGTGATTGGTGTATAGAAATGAACTAAAATATTGAGGATAATGTGTTTCATGTTTTAAGTATATTAAGGATCTTATGTACTTCATTCATTGTTAATACATATGGAGTTGTGTAATGTATTTTCATTATATAAATAAGAGAGGAAAGAGATTATTGTACATCGACATGATTTGTTAATAATTGAGTCTCAGGTGTCTCAGTTCAGATGGTACATTGACTTTTTAAGTCTGCTAAATGCTAAATGCAGATTAAACTTATGACTTATGAGTATTTATCTCAAATTGGATCAGTTGAGAGTTATCTTTGAAGTGTTGTTTTCTTTTAGAATAATGGCTATAGATGCTAAATAGCTGTCCTAATTTGTGTATGTCTTGAAAGTAAATATACCATTTTTGCCTTTGAGGCTTATCTTGGAGGAAGTTACTGGAATTTGTGCTCCTAGTTAGTTTTTTTTTTATCAGCATGTGCTCCTAGTTAGTAGTTGGAAGGTGACCAATGCATGCAATTAGCTATAGTTTTATCTTACCAAATCTGTGTTATGAAAATGAATCATGAAATTAGAGATTCCTGGATGAACATGCTCAATTCCGTGATTGCTTTATGAAGTACATACAAGTAAGAATCAGGGCTTTCATTACACAAGTTTCCTTTAAAAAGTTTAAAATCGGTTTGGTAAATTATACTCTTGTCTCTTGGTTGTTTATAACATTTTCTGTCATTTTGTCTCAAAATTGAGTGAATCACATGGGACAGAAAAAAATTGCACAAATCCAACCTAACCTAAACCAAACTATTGTGATCAGGTTGGGTAACGGATTTAACCGAACTTGAACCTCACTTGTGAACTCCCCTATTGGCCTGTTAGCCCCCTTTCTTTTTAAAAATTACTGTAACATAAATAATATAATAATTAACATGTATATAACATATCAAATTTCTATCACATTTTAACATTATTGTAACTCATTTTTTTTTGTTACCATGTTATTGGTACGGACTATCCATCGGCTTTATCCACCGGCTTTGTCGATGACTAATCTCCATCGGGAAACCTAACTGGCCACATTTAGTGGGGTTCTTCCCTCTCAACCACGTTTTTTCTATCCACAAGACTTGAATCCAAGACCTTGCTTAAGGAGACCAAATCCAACACCACTTGGACTAATGACTTGTTGGTATTGTAACTCATACTTTAACATATTATATATCAAAATCAAAATAGTCATAACTTGATACAGTTCATCATAAATGTCTTTTAACCTTAAGCTTTTAGTTAATTATTTTTTAACATGCATATCTAATATGATATAAAAAATTTATTCCAAATGATCAAGGGTAAAAAAGTTATAAAAACTTAACAATAAAAAATTTGGCTAGTCATTACAGGCCTATTCGCTTGGGCTAGATAATTTTTTGATTACATTTTTAATTATGAGAATAATTTATAATTATACATGTGTATTATATTATGAAAATATTTTAAAAATTTATGGAGCAGCTGCCCCAAACTCAAATAGGTAGTAGATCTCCGCCCATGGTTTTGAGGCTATTATTCAGTTACTATTTCATTGCAGAGTTAGTCGATCTACTATGTAGTCTTTGTATATATCTGGTCACAGTATCAATGAAATGAATCTTTCCGTTCTCTCCATCTCAATTATATATCACTACAATCTTTTTGAATTATAATGTCATCATCCAAAATGAGATAAGAGTGCCAACAAACACTCTTTTAATCTTTTTCTGCAGTGAAAGCATGTTGGAGCAGACATATCACTAAGAAATATGGTCTTCTAAGTTTTAACTTTTTCCTACAAAATAATTCATGAGAGATATTCTAGATTAATATGCCACGCCAGCCTTTGCAAGTATTCAGAAATAATTGATAGTAGCAATCAAACATCTTTGAGTAATCGATGTAGCAGTAGCAAAGAAAAAAGTATTGGCATATGCAACAAAATCAAATTAATTTACAGACTCGTAGTTGCAGGAGTAATCTCCACACCACGAGAAATTGTTGTATAGTCTAGAATTACTATGTACTTATGGTTTTAATTAATATTCACGTGTCAAATTTTATTAACCTTTTCTTGTAAATTGAAAAATTGACTACATGTCATATACGTTGTGTTTGGTAAGCACGAGATAACGAAGAAATGAAGAGAGGAGAAATGCAAAGAATTGTACAATTTCCACGCATTTGGTACACTAGAAATAACGTTGAAATTTTTAAAATCGGTGTGGAGTACATGCAAAAAAAAAAAAAAAAAAATCCCAAAATGCATAGAAGCGAAGCGGTACTGTAGTGTAGGGTAGGGGCTCCTTTTGTTTCCATTCCCTTTCCAACTATTGAAGAGAAGCGACCACTGTGTTGCTCTATATTGTAATCGATTATAGTGGCTCCGTGTTTTCATTCCCTGGCTATACTCGATTATATGTTGTATAATCACTTATATGACAACATATAATCGATTATACAATGCATATATTCGATTACTTGAGTCAATATGGGAGACGAAAAAATAACAAAGGATAAAATGGTATTTTTCTTAGGAATACTATTTTTTTCTTTCAAATTAAACAATCTCGAAATTTTATTTTCATTTTATTTCTCTTAAATCAAACAACCAATATTTTTATTCTATTTGTTATCTATTTCTCTTTTCTTTTTTTCTCATCTACCTATTTTCACTCCCTCTATTTCCTTCTCTACCAAACACAAGAGATTAGCATTATGTGTCATACAACAATTTCTCTCACACCACATTATCTTGATATTGGTTCATATAAGGAGTGTTCTACATATGTTTTATTTTCTTTATTTTTTTTTGGATATATCATAGGATCCTTTTTCTAGTATTATGAACTGGGATGCTAGTATAAAGTTTACAACAACGGAGAATAACACTTCTGCTCAGGAGGGATTCGCCTTTGATACATTTGACCCTGTTGGACACTGTTGGAGAGAGAGAATTTGAAACAAGTTGCAACCAATTTCATCCCCAAATGGCATAAACCAAAGAAATTAAACTATTGACCCCATAGTGCTGAATACTACATCTGGTTCTAATTATAAGCAACAAATTGACTTTTTCTTTAATCCTAATTATAAGCAACAATTACTAATTTTTAAAGTAAATTTCTTTTGTACCCTTACTTTATAGTTTACTTTATTCCGTATGTATTATGACATCCACTTAAAAAAAAAGTGTTTTTGGAATAAAAATTGAATTTATGGTAGAATTAATTAAAAAAAGCTGTAATAATTATTTTTTTTGGTATTAATAATTTGTCCTATGTTACTTATAATTAGGATCAGAGGTAGTATTGCTTAACTTTTTTTTCATTGCAAGAAGTGGTATGGTAACAGTTAATTAACTTAAAAGAATATATTGAATCATCTGCGCATATACATCTTCAAGCTGAAGCAACAGGCTTAATTAGTTATAGCTAGAAAATTAAAACTCCCTTAACATAGAGAGCTAGGAACATCAATATATTATAGTATTTGTCATGAGTCATCCCTTGCTGCACCTTTGATGCTTCTCTGCTTTACACTCTGTGTCCATCTAGAATCTTCTGTAATTCTTGAGGTTGACAAGGGATTGCAAGAGCTCCATTTTGCCTGAAACCAAACTCTTCTTGAGCTTGATCCAGCAGCCCCATGAAAGCAGGATCATTCAAGTAATGTAACCCAACAATGAACCTTTTGGATTCTCCACCCTTTGTTGCAAGTACAGCAAAATATCCTTCCCTAACATCATCTGGCACCAAACTTGTGGTTGTGGCTTCATTGAAGTACCTCAGTGGGGGCCTTATGTGAACAAAGAGTGAAACACCCTTTTCCATCTTCCCAACAAAAGACCTAAGCATCATCTTCAACTCTGGATGCTAGTTTTTTCTTCTTGATAGGATATAGTGAATTAGTGAACTTAAAGCTTCTGAGTTTTGAGCTTGAGATTCCATGTGCTGAGTTTAGCTATTTATATACATTGAGAACATTGTGAAACACGTAAAAAATCTTGATTATTGGTGCGGAGCCACTAACGAGGGGCAAGTGTACGTGTGGCCGTACACTATATTTATTGCCATTATTTGATAGGTCAATTTCTTCCTTCTCAAACGCGCTAAGCAGTTTTTATTGTTATGGGAGGGCCAGATTTTGTTGTCCGTATGTCTTATTGTTACTACCTCTGGTCTTAATTATAAGCAACATAGGACAAATAATCAATATCAAGAAAAATAATGATTACAGCTTTTTTCAATTAATTCTGTCAAAAGTTCAATTTTTATTCCAAAAACATCCTTTACTTTAAGTGGTTGTCATAGTGCATAGGAAATAAGTAAACAATAAAGTAAGGGTACACAAGAAATTTACTTTAAAAACTTGTAATTGTTGCTTATAATTAGGATCAAAGAAAAAATCACTTTGTTACTTATAATTAAGACCGGAAGTAGTATTGTCTAACATAAACATATATGATTTTTTAATAAAATCGCATAATACTTATTCTTTTTCATCTCACTTCCATTTCATTTTTATTTCTATCTCTCTCTCTTATTTTTTTTATCGCATCATCTATTATTTCTATCAATTTCTTTCTCTAACTTTTTTTCCCTCTCTTTTTTCTATTTCCATCCCAATCCACCTTAAATTGGGGTGGATAAATATCACTGCTTAATAAAATCCAACAACTTGATTTTCAGTTGAAGTGATAGTTAAGCCTGTTTTTGGGGCCTAAATGAATATTATTTTTTTTAGGCTTAATTGTAATTTTAGTCCACCTACTTTTCAAAATTCGTAATTTTGGTCATCCTATTTTAAAATAGAGATATTTAGTCTCTTTATTTTTCAAAATCTGCAATTTTAGTCCCTCTATTTTAAAATAGAGATATTTAGTACTCTAGTTTTGTAAAATCTATAATTTTGAACCTTCCATCAAATTCGAAGCGTTGACCAGTAAGAAATTAACTTGATGTGGCCCAAATTTAGTGACGTGACATGAGATTTTTTGTTTAATCCATATCATAGTCAACTTTAATTTCTTAAAAATCAATGTTTTTAGTCTGACGGAAGGACCAAAATCGCAAATTTTATAAAAATTGATGAACTAAATGTCTCTATTTTAAAATAAGGGGACAAAAATTACAAATTTTGAGAAATAGAGAAACTAAATATTTCTATTTTAAAATAGAAGGACCAAAATTACATATTTTAAAAAATAGAAGGACCAAAATTATATTTAAGCATTTTTTTTTTTAATTGAGTCTTGTGAATAACTGGATATGGAGGCTTCTGTTTGCCTTTCACTGCAAGATTTTGATTGATTTGAACGTTCACTGAACAGATCTTCTAAACCAAGTGCGCAGTTTCAGATTGCAATATTTGTTAGGTGGGATTTTATTTCTTGCTTCACAAACCATGTCTGGGGACGAGGACGACAAATATATGGATTTTAATCGTGTTGTGGCAGGAAGTATTAGGTGCAACTGTTTATTTGGATATATATCTTCTGCTTTACTATTCTGTTTAATTGAGAATGCTATCGTATCATAAAGATTTTAATTTTCGAACTTGACTTAATATTCCTTAAAATTATATGATATTTTCATTTGCTTCAACCATTTGTATTCATACCGATATTCTTTAATATTTAATTTACTAATATAAATTTGCAAAATATTTTAACGTTTAACAGAAGTTATGAAAATATGACATATAGCTACTTATACACAGGAGACATAGAAACATGTATACTATAAAAACGAGTAAACTATTATTGAAATTTTTTTAATTAGAAACAAATCCAACCCATCATTCTTACACATAATTAATAAAAAATTTACAACTAATAAAATAAAAAATAAATAAATCCAACCTAAACAAATAAAAAACTAATATTTAAAACAAATAATCAGATCCTACGATTTTCTTTCCAATATATATAGAAAATATTGAATTTATATACAACATTCTAATACACATATCATATCTGAACATCATAGTAATTAACTAAGTTTGATCTTTTATGATGTGATATGCAAAACTTGAAAATTCTGTTCTTCCTTGCATGTTTTTACTTAAATGTGCAAAATCACGACATGACAAAATATATACGTGGAGACTTGAGCATCTTAAACTGTGTAGATAAGATCAAAGTCTCACTAGGAAGGGGAAGAACCGTATGATGCTTCATATGTAATTATCGTTGTTCGCCAGTGTGTTTTTATTTCCTAGTTATATATATCATTATCTACAACAATGCAATATGAAACGCTTTTATCATGTGTAAGAGTTGTAGGGTCTGGAAGAAGTAGGTAACAACGATATGGTGTCGGATATCGTATCACACAGATTTTTTTTTTCTAACCTACCGTTAAAATAAATTAAAATTGGACGTTTATCATGTCAATGCCATGTACATGATTTGAAAAATCTGTTCACTTTTCAATATCATAAAACTATGCAGATAAGATCAAAATTCCAACAGGGTGCAAAATCATTGTGGCTTTAGATGTTTATTTCTTCAGAGTGATTGTCTATGAACTTGTAATTAATTAGATGTATGTAGGCTTTAATTAGTTGCACTTTTGGTTCTCTTATTATTGTCAATATGTGATTTTAGACGACTGAGAAACTTGATATCGGATTAATGAGTATATACCAGTATTGATCCATATTAGGGGATAATGAGAGCTTTAATAGGCTAATACACTAATGAGCGATTATAGTCCCCAATATCAGAAACTCTCTTTCTTTTCTTCCCATCTAAAGAGAAGCTAAAGTCCCATTGAGGAATGATTTGGTTGAGGAAGAATCATAAAATCATTGTTCATGTTCGTAATTGGTTGTAGCAAAACTACCGAAACAATCGTCAATGAACACTTAAGTCAGTTGCTAACCATGGATCTAGGTATTTATGAAAATCAAAGAATCTTTGATAATTTGACATTTAGATCCAAGTATTTATAATTATACATGTGTGTATTATATTTTGAAAAATTTACAAGTTTGTGGGGGAGCCCCAAACTCAAATAGGTAGATCCGCCCATGGTTTTGAAACTATTATTCGGTTACTACTGCATTGTAGAGTTAGTCAATCTACCATGTAGTCTGTTATATATTTGGGTCATTCGATAGTATCAATGAAACGAATCTTTCGATTCTCTCCATTTCAATAATATATCACTACAATCTTTTAGAACTATAATGTAAACATCCAAAATGAGAGAGGATAATGCGAACGAGCACTCTTTGAATCTTTTTCAGCAGTGAAAGCATGTTGGAGCAGACATATCACTAAGCAATATGGTCTTTTAGGTTTCAACTGTTTCGTACAAAATAATAATTTATGAGAGAGATATTCTAGGTTAATATGCCACCGACCTTTGTAAGTATTTAGAAATAATTGATAGCAACAATATATGAAACATCTTTGAGTAATCGATGTAGCAAAGAAAAAAGTAATGGAATATGCAACAAATTAATTTACAGACTGGCAGTTGACGGAGTAATCCCCACACCACATTATCAAATTAACACTTCTCTCAAGATGGCTTTGCCTTTGTTACATTTGACCTTTATGGACAGAGAGAATTTGAAACCAATTTCATCCCCAAATGGCACAAACCAAAGAAACTATATATTGACACCATAGAACTTTTTATTATTTTAAGAAGTTGTATGGTAACAGTTAATTAACTTAAAGAATATATTGAATCATCTGCATATACATCTTCAAGCTATAGCAAAAGGCTTAATTAGTTAAAAAAGGAAAATTAAAACTCCCTAACTCCCTTGATTGTTGTCTATCATAGGGAGCTAGCTAGGAACATAAATAATATAAATAGTATTTGTGTCATGAGTCATCCCTTGCTTCATGCACCTTTGATGCTTCTCCGCTTTACACTCTCCGACCATCTAGAATCTTCTGTAACTTTTGAGGTTGACAAGGGATTTCAAGAGCTCCCTGTTGTCTGAAACCAAACTCTTCCTGAGCTTGATCCAACATTCCTAAAAAAGCAGGATCAGTCAAGTAATGCAATCCAACAATGAACCTTTTGGATTCTCCACCCTTTGTTGCAAGTACAGCAAAATATCCTTCCCTAACATCATCAGGCACCACACTTGTGGCTTCATTGAAGTACCTCAGTGGGGGCCTTCTTTGAACAAACTGTGAAACACCCTTTTCTATCTTCCCAACAAAAAACCTAAGCATCATCTTCAACTCTGAATGCTAATTTTTTCTTCTTGATGGGATACAGTGAGTTAGTGAACTTGAAAGCTTATGAATTTTGAGCTTGGGACCTCTATATGCTGAGTTTGGCTATTTATATACCTTGAGAGAGAACACGCTGAAACACATAAAAGATCTTGATTATTGGTGCAGATCAGTCACTAGCAAGTGGCAGCAAGCGTACGTGTAGTCATACAGTGTATTTATTGCCATTAATTGATAGGTCAATTTCTTCCTTCTCAAACGCGCTAAGGAGTTTTTATTGCTGAGGGAGAGCCAAGATTTTGTTGTCCCTATGGCTTGTTGTTACTGTATAACATATATGGTTTTCTAATAAAAATCCAACAATTTGATTTCAGTTGAAGCGAAATTTTAAATGCCTGTATTTTTGACCTAAATGAAACTGTTTTTTTTTTTTTTTCTTAAATTAGTTCTTTGTGAATATGGAGTCTTTTTTGAGCTCAGTGAATACGGAGTTTTCTGTCTTTCAATGCAGGATTTTGATTGATTTGAATGTTCACGGAACAAATCTTCTAAACCAAGTGCTCAGTTTCTGATTTCTGATTGCAATATATATATTTGTTAGGTGGGATTTTATTTCTTGCTTCGTAGAGGGTGTCTGGGGGGACAACTAAATGGATTTTAACGGTGTTGGCAGGACGTATCAGGTGCAACTGTTTATACTGTTTATATATATATATATCGTCTGGTTTATTCTGTTTTAATTATAATTTTATCCTATGAAATACTTCAATTTTTTTAGTACTTACATATGATACGTATCCAATACTAATATTTTTGGATAGTTAAACCCTAAAGTATCCGAGCCTTAAAAAAAAAAGAAACTATGAAAATCCTATACAGTTACATATGAGATATAGAAATATTGTTTCTTGATGAATTTAAGACCAGAATGAGATTGATATTGTTTCTATTTGTAGATAGGTTAAAATACAATTTTGTTCTTCCGATAAAAAAAATAGAAACATCTAATATCCTTGTTTTACAAAATCAAGGATTTTGGTCTCAACGGTTAATTTCAAGATATTGACATATTATTCAAAAACATTGACTGTTAACTCATTTATGTGCCACTATAATATTGGTTTTTAATTAATATTTTGATTAGTAGAATATTTAATTTAATGAGAATTTAATTAAAAACTAAAATTATAAACAATTTTTATTTTTAATTTTTTTATTATGTTAATTAACTAAAAATTGTGCACCTTTAAATAAATAAATGAAAAATAGACACGTTAGTGCGGTCAATGTTAGACATAATGGTCAACACTCAAAAATTAACAATTGGACCAAAATTCTTGATTATGTAAAACGAGGATACTAAATGTTTTTTTTTTATAGAAGAACCAAAATTGCATATTACATAAAATAAGGGAGGACCAAAATTATATTTTAGTCTCGTAGATAATAGAGTGATTTATGATGACAATGATTTATAACTTATTTTGTTTTTAGTATTGTCTAAAAAGTAAGTCCTTAATTTAGATTTGCAAAATTATATATATATATATATATATATATATATATATATATATATATATATATACTAGATTCGAGGATCGATGCATACATATTTAATATGGATGGATAATCAGGGACAAAAGTAGGTTTAAAATGATAAAATAAGCTATTAAATTACTGAAAATAAGATAACAAAGTAGGCAGTACTTACAAAATTCAAAACTTCAATTTCTTCAAGGTGATTACAATTCAGAGAGAGGTTGCAAAGAACACTCTTGAATTACAAAGATTTTCTAGAGAGAAAGAATATGAGTTTAGAGAGAAGGTTGTGCATTCGATGCCCTTCTCTAAATGTCTTCTATCTATTTATAAAATTCAAAAGTAACACAGATTTCAAATTCGGACTTCAAATTGTTGACGGATGCCAATTACGGACTTCAAAGTGTCGACGGACTTCAAATTCGGATGCCAAATTCTTCAAAATTACTTTTGGTGACTGACTGATGGCTGCTTTATAAAAAGTTTGTCGGCCAGTGCCAAAAAGTCTTCAGAGCTTTTCAATCTATTTAAAATTTTAAGAAATTATATGGGCCAGTAATCAATTACTTTTATCATTACTTGTTCAGTGATGACAGCCGAGGAGTCTTTTCGAATAACTCTGTCGACAGCTGGATTTCATAATTCATCAAGGCCGGGAATATTTTGAATTCCGTAGCAGTCATCTTCATTTTGAAGATAAGGATTGCTATTTTCCGTTTCTTCAGTTTCTTCATCAGATCCTATGGAGGATAATGCAGCCATTATGCTTTTTCTGTCTTCTTTGGATAATTCAAGGAGCTGTTCAGCAATGGTCTTTTCACGAACTGTTTTCTTTTTAGGAGTGGGAGGCATAATTCCTTTTCCTTTTCTTTGGTCCCAATTACTGAATTTGGTGACTAAGAAGTCAAGGTTGTATTTTTCCCACCAAAATACCTTTACTCTCAAGCACAAAGCTTTTAGGAAGGCTTCGGGTCGATGTTGATGGAATTCATATTTATTTTTTAGTAACCAACTAATTCCCATGGTAGAACAGAAGGATAATAACTTCAAATGAGCAGGAAGTTAGGGAGTTAATTCTTTGTATTTAGTGTAATACTTGGCTACTTCTCTGGGGAAAATGGCTTTGACGGGTCCCATGGTTTGGAACCAATCTTGAAACCATATGGGTAGTTCATAATTAATGGTGGACTTAAAGTAGATATACCAAGAATGAGTGGGGTTAGGTTGTAATAGCACCTTATACCAGGCTTCTTGATAATCAGAATAATTATAAGTAGGGGGATCAAAATTCCTGGAAAATCTTTTTGCGATTCCGGGGTGTTGGGCCCAATCCGCAAAGGTAACAATTTTCTTAATTTTTAGGCTAGAATGACTAATTATTGATCGGTCAGAGATGGTAGGGTTATGGGTTATTTCAGCAGATTCAGTATCAGTCAAGATTACTTGATAAAATAACATATTCTTATTCAAGGGTTGATCTTTAGGAATCCATCCCCATCTTGGGGGAGAGAACCTTTGAAGTATTTCATAAGCAGTGAGTTGGTCGAATTCAGGTTCAAGATATAAGATTTTTCGGCATTCTTCTTTAAGTACATAGTCCACTGGCTGTTCCAGGGACTGACTGGAAGAAATGGCCTTTTCTTTTTCTTTAGGAGTTTTTTCTGGTAATAAAGGGGTAAATCTGTTTGAGGTGGAAGTAAGGGAAGCTGGAAGAATTCTAGTATTCGAGGGGTTTTTTTCAAGTTTCTGGGCATAGGTGGGTATTAAATCATCTAGAGTTAATGATTTAGCTTTAGATGGGGTAGTGGGCCTCATCTCTGGGGTGGATTATTTCCCTGCAAAAATTCACGAGTTAAAAAATCAGGAATAAAATTATTTTTTCCTTTAATAAATTCTATTTCAAAATCAAAACAGGATAAAAGACTTTGCCATCTGGCAAAGATTTGCTTTGAAACAATATTTTTAACATCTTTTTCTAGAACATTTTTTGCCAATTGACAGTCAATTCTTAATAAAAAAAACCTTTTATTTACTAAATCACTTTGAAATTTCATAATACATAATACTATAGATAAAATTTCTTTTTTAATAGTACTATATTTAGACTGAGCTTCCATCCAAGCTCTAGAATGAAACCTAACAATTTGTTCTATAGATTTTTTAGACAATTTCTGTTTTAGAATACCTCTAAATCCGACTTCAGAGGCATCGGTTTCAACTATCATAAAGGCATCTGGATTAGGGATACCTAGACAAGGGAGACTTTTAACTAAAGATTTAACTTTAATTACTACTTCAGTATGTTCGTCAGACCAAGGCTTAGGATTTTTTCGAAGCCTATTAAACAAGGGTTTACATATAATTCTAATATTAGGAATGAAATCAGACACATAGTTCAGACAATCCAAAAATCTTTGTAATTGATTCTTATCTTTTATTTCATCAAGAAATTTTGAGGCAAATTCAATGCTTCTGGTAATTGGGGTAATTTTTCCTTGGTATATTTCATGACCTAAGAATCTTATTTTGGTCTGGGCTAATTTCATTTTCTTTTAAGAAATAACAATTCCATTTTGTTTAATGATATTTTTAAATATTCTTAAATGCTTTAAATGCTGATCTATCGAGGTGGAGTAGATTAACACATCATCTAGATAGACTAAAGTATATTGACTATGAGGATTAATTATAGAGTTCATAATATTTTGAAATTCTGATGGAGCATTTTTTAATCCCATCGGCATTACATTCCACTCATAATGGCCAAAAGGTACAGCAAAAGCTGTTTTATACTTATCTTTTTCTTCAATTTTTATTTGATAATAACCTGACTTCATATCAAATTTTGAGAAAATTGTAGCTTCACATAATCTTCCAATTAAATATCTTTTATTAGGTAATGGATATCTTATCCATTCTAAAACATTATTTAATGGTTTATAATTAATTACCATCCTAGGTTCTCCTTTTTCTATTTCGGAAGCGTTCTGCACATAAAAGGCAGCACAACTCCATGGAGACTTACTAGGTCTGATTAATCCTTTATTTAAAAATTCTTGTATTTCTTTTTTACAATATTCAAGGGTTTCTTTATTCATTTGGACTGGTCTTGCTTTAGTAGGAATTTTACTTTCATGAAATTCTTTTTCATATGGTAGGCTTACTGTAAAAGTTTTCCTATTCCAAAAAGCATTAGGTATTTCAGCGTAAACTTCTTTTATAAAAGAATTTTCAATTTCTTTTATCTTTTGTTGAATGATTGTAGTTTTTAGTTGTTCTTCTATTCTTGTATATGCTATTTCTTTCTGTAGTAGGGTTATTTGATAATTTTTATTACGTATTCTATTTATGAAGGTATCTTCCTCAATTTCTTTCAGGTTATGAAGTTCTTTTTGTTTTATGGGTTTAACAAACTCAAATAAGAGTTCTTGATGTTGATATTTTGTTTTTATTCCTTGTTCAGATACTTCAAAAGGGTATATCCGAGTTAAAAAAGGAGTTCCTAAGATCATTTCTTCAGTAATGTCTTTAGTTAAGATGAAAGTATTTTTAAAATATTTTCCTTTATTACATATCTGAGCATTAATTAATTTAAATTGAACATTTAATCTAGCATTATTAGCTGCAGTTAATTTTTGAATAGTTTTTTCATAATATTGAGTAGGAATTAATCCTTCCTGTATACAGTTAAGATCAACTCCTGAGTCTATTAAGGCGGTAAATGTTTTATGAAATGACTTTCCTATTTTTAGAGTAACTTGAGCTTGCCATTTTTGTTGTAATGTTTTAATTCTATTTATAGCTTCATTTTCTTCTTCTAAACTTATTATTTCTTCTTTTGGGTTTTCGGTTAATTGTGATAAGGCTAAGTCTTGAATTAAATCATGTTCTTTTAACTTGGTTAATTCTGTTTTTATAATTTGTATTTCTGCTTTTAATTCATTTACTTCTTGTTGTAAATCATTTACAGTAACTTTTCTTTTCTGTATTTCAGACTTTTTTAGAATACTAGCAAAATCGTATCCTGTAAACTTTTCTGGTCTAGAGCTTTCTTCGGTTTGTTCATCTAATAACATATTTTTAATTTTTATTAAGTATTTATGTTTTTCTTCATCATTGGATATTTTATCAATCATTTCTAAGGCTAATTTGGTGTCGGCTCTTATCATATTAACTTGATAAGTACATGCACAATTATCAGACTCACAACTATCTAATTCGTTTTCACTTTCAGAACTAGAGTTTTCTATTATTATTTCTTGTTCCTCTTCTTCTGATTCTTCTATATCATTTAACATTATTAGCTATTTGTTCTTTTAATTTGTCACTCATATTTAATTTGTTAATTTTTTCTTTCACTCTACAGTCTTTTTTCATATGGCCAAATCGTCCACAATTATAGCAAACAATATTAGTCCTTTTCTTAGTAGAGGAGGGTTTAGAAGGATGGATATTAGGGTTATTTGTTGACGATTTAGGATAAGTCTTTCCTTTTCTAAAAGGAGTTTTATTACTGTTCTTAATAGGTTTATTTCTTTTTATACTCTTTTTTGTTTTTGTAGAAGGAGGGGAAAGTCTTTCATACCCATACTGAGCACAAAAGTTGCCTAATTCTGTTATTCCTTTAGCTTGGTTTTTCTTAATCCTATTTTCTATTTTCATGTTATTGCATAACCATAGGTTAATTCTGCAATAGGTATGTTAGGATATTCTTGTTGCAAATGTTCTCTTACTTTAATTCCAAAATTTATGGATAATCCTGCTATAAATTTTTCTTTCCAGAAAACTTCACGACAATCATGTCTAGTTAAGACCATTGCCATAAAATTATCAGCGTACCATCTGAAATCTCCTAAGGTAGGACATTTCAAATTATGTAGAAGTGTTGAAGTTCTTTCATTAAATAAATTGGTATCTCCTATGAAATTATGGATTATTGCAATAATTAAAGTTTCTACCATAATAGGAATAATGTTTTCTTGTTCTTGTTTTATACTATTGTTAATAAGGTGTTTATGTTCTAGGGTTAAATAATTATCCCACCAACTTTTCAACATGCCAGTAAATCCGGCAATGATTAAGGTTAGGGTTTGTTGTTCAGAATGTTTTACTCTATAGGCAGAGGCTGCCATGGTCATTTCATTAGTTTTTCTTAAAATTTGATGGTCAGTCATTCCATCAATATTCCATTCATAAATTGCTTATCCATCAAAAGCTGACGGACTTTCTAATCCCTATTCTTCGTATTGAAGGTTAGGGAGGCTTGGCCTATTATAAAAATTTCTTGTGGTAGGCCTAGGGTTGAAATTGTTAAAGTTTCTTCTTGGTATATTTTTTAATTTATATATTGAATCTTCAAATTGTCCTAATTCCTCTTCTATTTCTCCTAATTCTTCTGTAGCAATGGTATTTATTTTATTAATATTTAATTTTTTTAATTGTTCATTTATTTGGTCTAGAACTATATCTTTTCCAATTTTTAAACCTTTTAATTCTGATTCAGAAAACTTATAGGGTTTTATCAAGGGTCTTTCTAACTTAGAGTTTTCTGTAGGAATGATATTTTCTTTTTTATCTGAATGATTTATTTCTAAAGCTACTTGATGTAGTAATTGGTTAGTATAATTTAGTTGATAATGTAATTTTTGTATATCATTTCTATTAGCAGGCTGGTTTTCTAATAATTCTTTATGTCCTGTAATTATTTTGAATGAGGAAGCTATTACTTCATTATTTTGGATATTAGAAAATTTAATTTCTTCTAGGGGAGGAATTTTTCCACTTACTTCTCCTTTAGAGGTTTTCCATATTTTTTCTACAGATTTTAACATATTTACTTGTAGATTAGGTAAACAGTTTATTTCAAACCAATTAAAATAAGGAATATTTTCTTGGATTTTTTCTAAATATTCATAATACTTTTCTCGGTATGTTTTTAATTCTTCTTGACTAAAGGTTTCAAAAAACCATTTTCTTTTTTCTTGGTTTTCTTCCTTTAGAAATTCTTTTCTAAGTATTTCTTTATTTATTTCAAAATTTTTAATAACATTTAATTGATTTATATCAGACTGAGTAGGGGAATTCTGTTGTGGGGCTGAGTCGTAATGAGAGGGTGAAGGTTCTACTTCATATTCAGGGGTTGGTATTACAGGGTCTGTTCTAATTCCTTTTAAAGATAATTCTCTAGGCACAGTAAATCTATCTATTGATCTTCTAGCTGTTAAAGGGGAATAATTTTGAGGAATTCTTAAAGAATTACTTCTTCTTAATGGAGCAAAACTTATTTCAACATTTCCATATTTATTTTCAGTTATTTCATGTAATACTACTGGTTCAGGTTTTTCTGGTGCAAGTAAATCTTCTAACTTCCATTTTAATCCACTAGTTACTTCTTCATGACTTAATGTTTTAGGAACAGTAGCACTTACTTTTTCAGGGTTTACTAATAATAAAGTAGTTTCATCTGTAGGTTGCATCATTAAAGCTCCTGGGGCTAAGTGAGTTTTCATTACTTTGTAGTAAATTCTATAAATTATTGAGATAGGTCCTGAGTCAGGGTTCCACCTATCATCTAACATTTTTACGTCTAACATAATATTATGGGGTGTGTTATGCAGACTAGATAAAGCTATTGAATAATTCGGGTAATTGTTTATATATACTGGACCTTTGTGTAAATTAGTTTCAAATATTGCTAATGTTTGATCTTCTAGCCTAATAGGCCGGGTGTCTCTTAATAATGCAAACAAAGGCATATCCATACCTTGTCTAAATAAAGGTTTCATTGCTATTTGAATTGATCCTATATGTAGATATCTATATTTCTTAATGTCTTCTGCAATTAATTGTTTAGAGATTAAAGGAATCTGTTCATGGTTATTTTTTTAATTCTATTTGTTTTTCTACCGTTTTGATTACATAATCAGTTTGGAATTTATCTCTAAAACTAGTTTTGTATAATGAAGATAATTCTAATTTAGGCAAAGTCCATTTATTCAATCTTTCTTCTATTTCAGGGATTCTTATCTCATGATGAATTATAGTGTTTTTGGCTTGGTCTTGTTCTTGTTCTAATTCTATATCTTCTATCTTTTCTTTTCCTTTTAAAGACATCATTTTTATTAAACTAGCCATTATTTTAGAGTTCTACGCCCAAATCCGGGACCACCAGGCTAAACCAATGGTTTTACTGCCCTAACACTCAATGGGACTGACTACCGGGACCACCCTTCCCGGCTGACCAACGGACCAGATGATAGATAGACCAAAGATAATGACTGGAATAATAAGCGTAATGACTTTAATCGAAAATTCTAAGAGAGATGATACAGATATAGAAACAAGACGGATAAGACGGATAATAAACTCTAACCTACTACCAGCGCCCTAAGGCTCTGATACCAGATTCGAGGATCGATGCATGCATATTTAATATGGATGGATAATCAGGGACAGAAGTAGGTTTAAAATGATAAAATAAGATATTAAATGACTGAAAATAGGATAACAAAGTAGGCAGTACTTACAAAATTCAGAACTTCAATTTAAAATTCAGAACTTCAATTTCTTCAAGGTGATTACAATTCAGAGAGAGGTTGCAAAGTACACTCTTGAATTACAAAGATTTTCTAAAAAGAAGAGAGATAGACCTAACAATTTGTTCTGTAGATTTTTCAGACAATTTCTGTTTTAGAATACCTCCAAATCCGACTTTCTTTTCCTTTTAAAGACATCATTTTTATTAAACTAGCCATTATTTTAGAGTTCTACCCCCCAATCCGGGACCACCAGGCTAAACCAACGGTTTTACTACCCTAACACTCAATGAGACTGACTATCGGGACCACCCTTACCGGCTGACCAACGGACCAGATGAAAGATAGACTAAAGATAATGACTGGAATAATAAGCGTAATGACTTTAATCGGAAATTCTAAGAGAGATGATATAGATATAGAAACAAGACCAAGCCAAAAACACTATAATTCATCATGAGATAAGAATCCCTGAAATAGAAGAAAGATTAAATAAATGGACTTTGCCTAAATTAGAATTATCTTCATTATACAAAACTAGTTTTAGAGATAAATTCCAAACTGAATATGTAATCAAAACGGTAGAAAAACAAATAGAATTAAAAAATAACCATGAACAAATTCCTTTAATCTCTAAACAATTAATTGCAGAACACATTAAGAAATATAGATATCTACATATAGGATCAATTCAAATAGCAATGAAACCTTTATTTAGACAAGGTATGGATATGCCTTTGTTTGCATTATTAAGAGACACCCGGCCTATTAGGCTAGATGATCAAACATTAGCAATATTTGAAACTAATTTACATAAAGGTCCAATATATATAAACAATTACCCAAATTATTCAATAGCTTTATCTAGTTTGCATAATACACCCCATAATATTATGTTAGACGTAAAAATGTTAGATGATAGGTGGAACCCTGACTCAGGACCTATCTCAATAATTTATAGAATTTACTACAAAGTAATGAAAACTCACTTAGCCCCAGGAGCTTTAATGATGCAACCTACTGATGAAACTACTTTATTATTAGTAAACACTAAAAAAGTAAGTACTACTGTTCCTAAAACATTAAGTCATGAAGAAGTAACTATGTGTCTGATTTCATTCCTAATATTAGAATTATATGTAAACCCTTGTTTAATAGGCTTCGAAAAAATCCTAAGCCTTGGTCTGACGAACATACTGAAGTAGTAATTAAAGTTAAATCTTTAGTTAAAAGTCTCCCTTGTCTAGGTATCCCTAATCCAGATGCCTTTATGATAGTTGAAACCGATGCCTCTGAAGTCGGATTTGGAGGTATTCTAAAACAGAAATTGTTTGAAAAATCTATAGAACAAATTGTTAGGTTTCATTCTGGAGCTTGGATGGAAGCTCAGTCTAAATATAGTACTATTAAAAAAGAAATTTTATCTATAGTATTATGTATTATGAAATTTCAAAGTGATTTAGTAAATAAAAAGTTTTTTTATTAAGAATTGACTGCCAATTGGCAAAAAATGTTCTAGAAAAAGATGTTAAAAATATTGTTTCAAAGCAAATCTTTGCCAGATGGCAAAGTCTTTTATCCTGTTTTGATTTTGAAATAGAATTTATTAAAGGAAAAAATAATTCTATTCCTGATTTTTTAACTCGTGAATTTTTGCAGGGAAATAATCCACCCCAAAGATGAGGCCCACTACCCCATCTAAAGCTAAATCATTAACTCTAGATGATTTAATACCCACCTATGCCCAGAAACTTGAAAAAAACCCCTCGAATACTAGAATTCTTCCAGCTTCCCTTACTTCCACCTCAAACAGATTTACCCCTTTATTACCAGAAAAAACTCCTAAAGAAAAAGAAAAGGCCATTTCTTCCAGTCAGTTCCTGGAACAGCCAGTGGACTATGTACTTAAAGAAGAATGCTGAAAAATCTTATATCTTGAACCTGAATTCGACCAACTCACTGCTTATGAAATACTTCAAAGGTTCTCTCGCCCAAGATGGGGATGGATTCCTAAAGATCAACCCTTGAATAAGAATATGTTATTTTATCAAGTAATCTTGACTGATACTGAATCTGCTGAAATAACCCATAACCCTACCATCTCTGACCGATCAATAATTAGTCATTCTAGCCTGAAAATTAAGAAAATTGTTACCTTTGCGGATTGGGCCCAACACCCCGGAACCGCAAAAAGATTTTCCAAGAATTTTGATCCCCCTACTTATAATTGTTATGATTATCAAGAAGCCTGGTATAAGGTGCTATTACAACTTAACCCCACTCATTCTTGGTATATCTGCTTTAAGTCCACCATTAATTATGAACTACCCATATGGTTTCAAGATTGGTTCCAAACCATGGGAGCCGTCAAAGCCATTTTCCCCAGAGAAGTAGCCAAGTATTACACTAAATACAAAGAATTAACTCCCCAACTTCCTGCTCATTTGAAGTTATTATCCTTCTGTTCTACCATGGGAATTAGTTGGTTACTAGAAAATAAATATGAATTCCATCAACATCGACCCGAAGCCTTCCCAAAAGCTCTGTGCTTGAGAGTAAAGGTATTCTGGTGGGAAAAATACAACCTTGACTTCTTAGTCACCAAATTCAATAATTGGGACCAAAGAAAAGGAAAAGGAATTATGCCTCCCACTCCTAAAAAGAAAACAGTTCGTGAAAAGATCATTGCTGAACAGCTCCTTGAATTATCCAAAGAAAACAGAAAAAGCATAATGGCTGCATTATCCTCCATAGGATCTGATGAAGAAACTGAAGAAACGGGAAATAGCAATCCTTATCTTCAAAATGAAGATGACTGCTACGGAATTCAAAATATTCCCGGCCTTGATGAATTATGAAATCCAGTTGTCGACAGTGTTATTCGAAAAGGCTCCTCGACTGTCATCATTGAACAAGTAATGATAAAAGTAATTGATTATTGGCCCACAGAATTTCTTAAAATTTTAAATAGATTGAAAAGCTCTGAAGACATTTTGGCACTGGCCGACAAACTTTGTATAAAGCAGCCATCAGTCAGTCACCAAAAGTAATTTTGAAGAATTTGGCATCCAAATTTGAAGTCCATCGACACTTTGAAGTCCGTAATTGGCATTCGTCGACAATTTGAAGTCCGAATTTGAAATCCGTGTTACTTTTGAATTCTATAAATAGATAGAAGACGTTTAGAGAAGGGCATCGAATGCACAACCTTCTCTCTAAACTCATATTCTTTCTCTCTCTCTTCTTTTTAGAAAATCTTTGTAATTCAAGAGTGTTCTTTGCAACCTCTCTCTGAATTGTAATCACCTTGAAGAAATTGAAGTTCTAAATTTTAAATTGAAGTTCTGAATTTTGTAAGTACTGCCTACTTTGTTATCTTATTTTCAGTAATTTAATAGCTTATTTTATCATTTTAAACCTACTTCTGTCCCTGATTATCCATCCATATTAAATATGCATGCATCGATCCTCGAATCTGGTATATATATATATATTGCTTCAATACTTGTGTAAGTCAATCACTTGGGGAAGGGGGACATTGCACATAGGATCAAAGATGAGAAACACCGTAAAGTATGACAAAGTAAACATGAATTTAATGTGATTCAACACATTTTGTTTATATGATCACGAAAACACCTCAATAAATAAATAATTATTATCTCAAATTTTTTAGACACTTAAAAAATCTTTTTCAAGTAATGGTCAACACTTAGAAATTAACAGTTGGACCAAAATTCTCAATTTTGTAAAACAAGGAGACTAAATGTCTATTTTCTTTTAGAAGAACCAAAATTGCATATTAAATAAAAGCTTAAATATGTTTTAGGTCCCTGATAAATGATCAATTTTTGTTTTGGGTCCCTAATAATTTTTTTAATTGCATTGGATCCCTAATATATTAAAACTTTTGTTTTGAGTCCTTACCATCACTTAAATGATGACGTGATACCATCTGAATAGATCTTTCCAATATATATCAACCTTGAGATGATGTCATGTCATCATTAACTGACGGCAGTGATTCAAAACAAAAGTTTTGATATATCAGGGATCCAAGGCAACGAAAAAATTTATTAGGGACCTAAAACAAAAATTGATTATTTATCAAGGACCTAAAACATATTTAAGCCTTAAATAAAATAGGGGAGGATCAAAATTATATTTTAGCCTCATAGATAATAGAGTGATTTATGATGACAATGATTTATAAGTTATTTTGTTTTTAGTGTGTGTGTGTGTGAGCTAATAAATTAATGTGATTCAACACATTTTGTTTATGTGATCACAATAAATTATTATTATCTCAAATAGAGATTACAAATTTTTTAGACACTTAAAAAATCCCTTTCAAGTAATGTATCACCTAATAAATCCGAGTCTCTCACTCAAAAGTTAAAATAAAATAAAATAAATTGATAGCATTTTCTTTCGTAGTTAAGAAACTCTAGGCTAGCCATCTAACATCTTTTATGTTAGGTACATGACCTCAGCAATGATTAGTATGCATGACCCTTCTTTGGTTTAGGGTATATTTTCTTTTTAAAAGAACTTTTCTATAGTAATGGTAAATGACTTCTAAGTTACTAATTTCTCATATAAGTACTAATTAATTGCTTTTTACATTTTTTAGAATCTCCTTCTTTAAAAATTATCACAACAAATATATCAATAGTCGTCACCTTTCTCTTTATCAATTCATTATACATAAAAACCTCAAATATTAAAAGATTTTCAATAACTCTTTTTAATATATTTTATTTTGAAATTTATAATTGACAACCCAAAAGCCCTAAGCATATTCAATTATGTGACTGTATGTATGATAATTTTCTTGATACAAGATGACAGTGAATTAGTGAACTTGAAAGCTAAGCTTATGAATTTTCAACTTGGGCTATCTCTATACCGAGATCATGCAGAAACAAGAAATTTCTTGACTCTAGTGAGTCTTGGCAATTGCATTCATTAATGTCATTATTTGACAGGTCATTGGTCAAAATATTCAACCATATATGCGGATAAGATCAATCAAATTCGCAATAGGGAAAGGATTGCCGCGTGATATGCTTCATCACTTGTAAACGTATACCTCTATATTCTGCTTGGAGTTTAGTGTGACGTTGGTTTACATGTCTTATTATATGATATTATCATTGATATCTGCAACATATGCAATTGTCAATGGGGTCTAGATCTACAGCGAAACGCTTTGATTATGCGTAAGGGGAGTAGGGGCCTGGGGACAAGTCTGTGACTGCAATAGTGCATGATTGCATGCATAGATCTGTCCAATAGGTTCATACCAGTCCAAAACACAATGGCATCAGGTTCGTAAAATAAAATATACATGGTTGCATAACAAACCAAGACCAAAATATGAAAAATTAAAAAAGGGATCTTGTTAAAAACAATGCTAAGGTGAAGTCAAGAACCAAGTGAATTAGGTATTCAATCGGAGCTATTGATCAGCAGGTTCTTCAACATTTGGTTCAGGGAGTATTTTGAGCTCTCTTTTCTCAACACTACTATGCCACATGGCATTTGGTTGGGATCTCTTTTGTATTTTCTCTAGAGTTCCCTCTGAATTGAATTGATTAAGGGTTCACTAACTTACCCAATAAAAAATGTGATTAAATAACTTACAAGATGATTGGTGCAAAGAGTTGTATCAACCACCTTTAAGTATTTAAGAGAAGGGTACGTTTAACTAACACAGACATGCATGCACATGTTAAGAGTATTATTACACTTATTAATTTATTTATTTCATAATTTGTGCCTTCATCTTGAAAACTAATTCGATCTCTTTTAGTTAAAAAGAAAAAAATGATCTCTTTTATCATCTCTTCTTTCCAGCCAATTATTTCTCACAATTATTATCTAAAACTCCTCTCTTATCTCTCTCATTATATCTTTTATTCTAATTAAGTAATTATCTCTCTCCCCCTTTACCCCATTTTTACTTGGAATAAGATATACAACTTTCTTAATTAATGGAAAACCACAACACCCTTACACAGAATTCGTTGCCACCTTGGAGTCATCGGCAGCTGAGTTCTTACAGAATGAAGTGTCTACATAATATCTTGACTATCAGAAGGATCGAATCTCTATGGTCTATGCTTTGCTTATTTGAGATCTCCATAAATGATCGATACAAGTTAGTTAATTACTTTTGGAATATGGAACTAATTAAAAGTAGAAGAGGTGTCAATAATTATTAATACCAGGTCATCGAAGGCAAAAATTGAGACAGTAATGTTTTTTTTTTGCCCTCCTTTCTCCCGTTTAAAAACACTCCTTTGATACTTTCTCACAAATAAAATAAGAGCAATGATTTTTGAACATCAAAATTTTCTAATTAACATTTATTCATTTGTCTTTATTTTTCAATTTTTTATCACATCATATCTATATTTTTTTTTTCTCTTTTTTCTCGTTAAGTCAACTAGCATTTTAGGTGTTCAAATATAATTTTTGATAAAATAAATGAGTTGAAGCTAAGATCTGCCTCGAATCAGGTACATTTAGCTTAGGTCAACTGTAAACTGTGTCCAATAGTAACTTAATTGGCCTAGCTAATCCCTAACTATATAAGTTCAAGGTTTGCAATATTCTTTTTTCTTGATACAAACTATAGATATTATGTTCGAGATAGAGTTATTATGGGTAGCAAAACTTTTTTTCCAAAAAATTGAGATTATTAATTAAACTGAAACAACTCCGTGCTTGTTTAACATGCTTGTTAGTTGTAATAATTTGTTGATATTGAAAAATTACATTACTTCTGCCCAGGGATCTACGAAGGCCCTATAGAGAGAATTTCAAAACAAGTTGCACCCAAATATTTCATTCCCAGTTGACATGAACCAAATAGATTCTTGATGCGATCGATGTTTATACATTTGGGAAGGTGTCAAAGAGATTTTATTAATTGCAATAATGAAAATCAATTGACCTAAAGAATATAATGAATCATTTACATAGTACACACATTTTCAAGCGGTGGTGAAAGATTTTAATCAATGACAACAGGAAATTTAAACTTCCTACATGCTTGTATGTCATACACAAAGGAAGTTAGGAACATCGATTTTATTTCGATATCACATCCTTTCCAATTCCAACACCTTTGGTGCTTCTTTGCTCTATGGTCTCCGACCATCTAGAATCTTCTGCAATTCTTGAGGCTGACAAGGGATTGCAAGAGCTCCCTTTTGCCTGAAACCAAACTCTTCCTCAGCTTGATCCAGCAGTCCCATGAAAGCAGGATCATTCAAGTAATGTAACCCAACAATGAACCTTTTGGATTCTCCACCCTTTGTTGCAAGAACAGCAAAATATCCTTCCCTAACATCATCTGGCACCACACTTGTGGCTTCACTCAAGTACCTCAGTGGTGGCCTTCTGTGTACAAACTGTGAAACACCCTTTTCTATCCTCCCAACAAAAGATCTAAGCACCATCTTCAACTCTGAATGCTATTTTTTTTTCTTCTTGATAGGATATAGTGAATTAGTGAACTTGAGTTTTGAATTTTGCGCTTGGGGCCTCTATATGCTGAGTTTGGCTATTTATAAACCTTGAGAACACGCTGAAACACATAAAAAATCTTGATTATTGGTGCAGAGCCACTAGCAAGTGGCAGCAAGTGTACGTGTAGCCATACAGTGTATTTATTGCCATTAATTGATAGGTCAATTAATTTCTTCTCAAACGCGCTAAGGAGTTTTTATTGTTGTGGGAGAGCCAAGATTTTGTTGTCCCTACGGCTTATTGTTACTGTATAATATATATGGTTTTCTAATAAAATTCCAACAAATTGGTTTTCAGTTGAAGTCAAAGTTTTTAAATGCCTAAACGAAATTAGTTTTTCCTTAGATTAATTCTTTGTGAATTTGGAGTCTTCTATCTTTCAATTCAAGATTTTGATTGATTTGAATGTTCACGGAACAAATCTTCTAAACCAAGTGCGCAGTTTCTGATTGCAATATACATATATTTGTTAGGTGGGATTTTATTTAATTTCTTGCTTCGCAGAGGGTGTCAGGGGGGACAAATAAATGGATTTTAACTGTGTTGGCAGGACCTATCAGGTGCAACTTTTTATACTGTTTATTTGGATATATTATATATATCTTCTGGTTTATTCTATCTTATTTAGAATTCTATCGTATCATGAAGTTTTTAATTTTCTAATTTTAACTGAATATTCCTTATAATTAACTAGAGTTTGATCTTTATCATCATGCAAGTGATTTACAAAACATTGAACAAGCCGTTCTTCCTTCGATGTGTGTACTTATAAGTGCAAATTACAACATTACAAAATATATATAATACGTAGAGACTTGAACATCTTAAACCTTGCAGATAAGATCAAAGTCTCACTTGGAAGGGAAAGAACCATATGATGCTTCATTTGTAATTATCTTTGTACGTCAAAATCTATTTGTAGTTAACGGTGGCATTGATATATGTGGTATTATTTCCTAGTTATATCGTTATTTACAACAATGCAATATATGAATTGGTTCTTAACAAAACGCTTTTATCATAAGGGGAGTAGGGGCCTGGAACAAGTAGGTGACAGCAATAGTGCAGAATTGTTAACGGTGTCGGTCGTATGGCATAAATTTTATTTTATTTTTCTAATCCAATATTCCTTAAAGTCAATTAAAATTGGATGTTTAATTATCACGTCAATGCTATGTATATGATTTGAAAAATTTGTTCTTCTATGTGTATTTTGACGATACATGACGAAAATATGTTTCTGATGTGTAACTCAATATAAGAACACTTTTTGTTGTATATTTCTACAAGATTTGTTGAGATATATAATCTTGGTGACATACACAATGAAAATGTGTTTCTGTCAAGGTATTTTTGCCAAAAGAATAACATAAAAAAGTAAGGGTGTGAACTTAGAGAAAAAGAATGTGAGAATAACAGTGCTCCCTATTAAATTCCCAAAATGGGTCACATCTCAGTTGGGTGTTTCCGGATTGCACATAGGATCAAAGTTGAGAATGTGAAGCCGTGGGCAGTATAAAGCCACTTTTGTGGCATGTAAGTAAAAAAGAAACGGTGGAAAAATTACCTCTCGTGGCTAGGCCTGCAAATTGGTTGAAAGGTAGAAATTTTGCCATGGCATTTAATGCATATGTTCCGATTTGTGTCTATAAATAGCAAGCCATCTTGCTCTGCTTTACATCCCACTACAATTGTAATAATTTTAGAGAGAGTTAGAAATACTAGTAGTGTGTGTGTTCTCCTATTATAAGAGAGAGTGTAATTGTTCTCTCCTTATAATTAGAGAGATGTTGTAATTTTCTTCCACTTAATAAAAATATTTCTCTGGTTTTGCCCGTGGTTTTTCCCTTATTCGTTGAGGATTTTCCATGTTAAAACATTGTGTGTCAATTCCTATTTTTCTCATCTCTTATTTTAGTTGTGAGTTATTACTTTGTTACTCTGGTATCCAACAATGGTATCAGAGCCAATATGTTCTGATATTGTTCCGTTGCGATACACGCTGGTAAGCTGGTATAGTGCCGGAGAAAATTCTTAGTATGCTCTGTGGTTGCGGTATAGTCTGATCTACCACATCAGAAAAGAATTATTCTTGTTACTGGATATAGAGTGATGTAGTGTGAAAATGCATGTCTAGGAAAGTTCTGGCTAAAGAAAGACTTGGTATTTAAGCGTGTCCGTTGGTGACCCACCTCTCTTTCCTGGGAACTTACCTGGTGCACTGGTTCACGGTCTACAGTAACTGTTCCAGTAGGCGGTACTATATATGGTGTAGGTTGGTTCTTTAGTGTGAAACCATGGCAGCAAAATACGAAATTGAGAAGTTCAACGGGAATAATTTCTGCCTGTGGAAATTGAGGATAAAGGCAATTTTGAGGAAGGACAATTGTCAAGATGCAATTGAAGGCAGACCTGTGGAGATTACTAATGAAAGGTGGAAAGAGATGGATGACAATGTTGTTGCCAATTTGCACTTAGCAATGGCGAATTCGGTTTCGTCCAGTGTTGTAGAGAAGAAGACTACGAAGGAGATTTGGGATACTCTCCACAAATTGTACGAGGTCAAGTCACTTCACACTAGAATATTCTTGAAGAGGAAACTCTACACTCTTCGCATGAGTGAGTCCACTTCAGTAACGGACAACATCAACAATCTGAATACTCTATTCGCTCAACTTTTTGCCTCAGATTTCAACGTAGAAGAAAATGAGGGAGCGGAGCTTCTACTTCAAAGTTTACCAGATTCGTATGATCAACTCATCATCAACATAACGAACAATAATATTGTTGGCCGGCTAACATTTGATGATGTTGCTGGAGCTATTCTTGAAGAAGAATCCAAGGGAAATAATAAGGAAGATAGGCTGAAAAATTCCAAGTAACCATAAGCTTTAACGATGACGAGAGGAAGATCAACGGAACGTGGCTCCGGTGGGAGTCAAAATCATGGTAGATCAAAGTCTAGAAGAAGGAAGAACATCAAATGCTACAATTGTGGCATGAGAGGGCACTTGAAGAAAGATTGTTGGCACAAGAAGAATGGAGGAATGAATTCTGAAGCATCAACCTCTCAAGGTTGCGTTGCAAGTACCTCAGATAATGGAGAAATCCTGTATAGTGAAGCAACAATTAGTTCTAAAGGCGGAAGACAACTTCATGATTGTTGGATATTGGATTCGGGTGCAACCTGGCACATGACTCCACGTCGAGATTGGTTTTGCACTTACGAGCCTATCTCGGAAGGATCCATGTTTATGGGAAATGATCATGCCTTGGAAATTGCTGGAGTCGGTGCTGTCAAATTAAAAATGTACGATGGTACTGTTCGCACACTTCAAGGGGTACGACATGTGAAGGGTATGAAGAAGAACTTATTGTCCGTTGGGCAATTGGATGACCTCGGGTGCAAGATCCATACTGAAGGTGGGATCTTAAAGGTAGTGAAAGGCAATCTTGTAGTGATGAAAGCTGAGAAGATCACAACTAATCTATACATGCTTTTGGGAGATACGTTGCAAGAAGCAGATGCATCAATTGCAGCAACAAATCAAGAAGAAGCAATGATGATGTGGCATCGTAGACTTGGACATATGTCAAAGCGAGACCCGAAAGTCCTTGCAGAACGTAATCTCCTACCTGGGCTCAAAACGATCAATTTACCGTTTTGTGAGCATTGTGTGATAAGTAAGCAACATAGATTGAAGTTTGCTAAAGTAACTACTAGAAGCAAAGACATATTAGACTTGGTCCATTCAGAAGTGTGGGAATCACCAGAAGTATCCCTGGGAGGAGCAAAGTATTTTGTATCATTCATTGATGATTATTTCAGGAGATTGTGGGTGTACCCAATCAAGAAGAAGTTAGATGTGTTTCCAGTATTCAAGGAATTCAAAGCACAAGTGGAGCTTGAAACTGGAAAAAGAATTAAGTGCTTAAGGACAGACAATGGAAGAGAATATGTAGATGGTGACTTTCTAGTATTCTGCAAACAATAGGGTATTTTAAGACAATTCACAGTTCCACATACACCTCAGTAGAATGGTGTGGCAGAGCGGATGAATATAACTCTCCTAGATAGAACAAGAGCTATGCTGAAAACAACGGGAGTGCCCAAATCTTTTTGGGCAGAAGCAGTTAAAACCGCCTGTTTCGTGATAAATCGATCACCATTAACAATGATTGGTTTAAAGACACCGATGGAGATGTGGAAAGGCAAACCAGCTGATTATTCTTCCTTACATGTGTTTGGATGTCATGTGTACGTGATGTACTACTCCCAAGAAAGAACAAAGTTGGATCCAAAATCTAGGAAATGTATATTCTTAGGTTATGCTGACAATGTTAAGGGGTATCGCTTGTGGGATCCCACTGCCCGTAAGGTTGTTGTTAGTAAAGATGTAGTTTTTTTTGGAGAAAATGAATTGCAGAGTGAGCAGAAAAATGACAGCACTACCAAAGACACTACTATAGTGTAGATAGAGAATATGTCTGGAGAAGATGACTTTTCTGAAGCAGAACAGGGGCACGAAGAACAAGAGCCAAATGAGGTTAATGACAGAGGAGGTCTTCGACAATCAACACGACAAAAATCTAAACCAAGTTAGCACTCACAGTTTGTAATGGCAAGCTATGATGCATACTGTCTTCTAACTGAAGAAGGAGAACCACCAACCTTTCAAGAGGCTTTGAGCAGTTTGGATGCTTATCAATGGATGGTAGCAATGCATGAAGAAATGGAAGCCTTGCATAGAAATAAGATATGGGAACTTGTTGAACTTCCAAAGGGTCGAAAAGCCATCGAAAACAAATAGGTATTCAAGATCAAACGAGATGGCAATGATCAAGTGGAACGATGTCGTGCAAGACTAGTGGTCAAAGGATATGCTCAGAAAGAAGGTGTTGATTTCAATGAGATATTCTCGCCAGTTGTTCGATTGATAACAATTAGAGTTGTTCTGGCTATATGTGCTGCATTTGATTTACATCTCGAGCAACTTGATGTAAAGACTGATTTTCTCCATGGAGAACTTGAAGAGGAGATATATATGCTCCAACTGAAAGGCTTTAAAGAGCAAGGAAAAGAAAACTTGGTTTACAGGTTGACCAAATCTCTATACGGTCTAAAGCAGGTGCCAAGATGTTGGTACAAGAGATTTGATTCCTTCATGATTAGCCTTGGTTACAACAGACTGAGTTCAGACCATTGTACGTACTATAATAGGTTTGATGATAATGATTTCATCATTTTGCTATTGTATGTGGATGACATGTTGGTGGTAGGCCCCAACAAATATCAAATCCAAGAATTGAAGGCAGAATTGGCTAGGGAGTTTGATATGAAGGACTTGACTCGCAAACAAGATTTTAGGGATACAAATTCACCGAGACAGAAAAGATAGGAAACTTTGGCTTTCTCAAAAGAATTACTTACAGAAGGTCTTGCGGTGCTTCAACATGCAAGACTGTAAGCCAATTTCTACCCCATTTCCTGTCAATTATAAGTTATCCTCAAGTATTAGTCCTAGCAATGAAGTAGAGAGGATGGAATTGTCTCAAGTATCATATGCATCAGCGGTGGGAAGCCTTATGTACGCCATGATTTGTATAAGACCAGACATTGCACAAGCAGTGGGAGCGGTTAGTAGGTTCATGGCAGAACCTGGTAGAGAGCACTGTAATGCTGTTAAGAGTACCCTTAGATACATCAAAGGAACCTCGGATGTTGCATTATGTTTTGAAGGATCTGAATTTATTGTCAGGGGCTATGTTGATTCAGATTTTGCAGGTGATCTTGATAGAAGAAATCTACTACTAGCTATGTGTTTACACTTGTAGGAGGGGCGGTGAGCTGGTTATCCAAATTACAGACTGTTGTATCTTTGTCTACTACAGAAGCTGAGTACGTGGCAACTACCTAAGCATGCAAAGATGGATTCAAAGGCTATTGAAGGAACTTGGGCACAAGCAGCAGAAGATTACTGTGCATTGTGACAGTTAAAGTGCCTTTCACATTGCAAGGAATCCAGCCTTTCATTCCAGGACAAAGAACACAGGTGTTCAATGTCACTTTACCAGAGAAGTAGTAAAGGAAGGAAGCGTGGACATGCAGAAGATTTACACCAAAGATAACCTAGCAGATGTTATGACGAAGCCTATCAATACAAACAAGTTTGCATGGTGTCGATCCTTATTTGGCCTATTAAAAATGTAAGCAGCAAGGAAATGGCAAGATAGAGAGATATTTGAAAACACATAAAAGTAGCTTTAAGTAGGAGATTGTGAAGTCGTGGGCAGTATAAAGCCACTTTTGTGGCATGTAAGTAAAAAAGAAACGGTGAAAAAATTACCTCTCGTGGCTAGGCCTACAAATTGGTTGAAAGGTAGAAATTTTGTCATGGCATTTAATGCATACGTTTCGATTTGTACCTATAAATAGCAAGCCATCTTGCTATGCTTTACATCCCACTATAATTGTAGTAATTTTAGAGAGAGTTAGAAACACTAGTAGTATGTGTTCTCCTATTATAAAAGAAAGTGTAATTGTTCTCTCCTTATAGTTAGAGAGATGTTGTAATTTTCTTCCACTTAGTAAAAATATTTATCTGGTCTTGTCCGTGGTTTTTTCCTTATTCGTTGAGGGTTTTCCACGTTAAAGTATTATGTGTCAATTCCTATTTTTCTCATATCTTATTTTAGTTGTGAGTTATTATTTTGTTACTCTGGTACCCAACAGAGAACACATTGTACAGACTATACCATAGAGAAAACAAAGAAAACATGAATTTAAGTTATTTCAACACCTCTTGTCCACGTCCATGAAAACATATCAATGAATACTTACAATCTCAAAAAGAGGTTACAAGTTTTCTAGCACTTGATAAATTTTTCTCAAGTAGTGTATCACTTGATAAACTCGAGTCTCTCACTCAAAATTTACAAGAAATTAATGACAACATTTTCTTTCATAATTAAGATACTCTAGCATCTTTTCTGCCAAGGTACATGACCTCTTCAACAGGGATCAATATGCATGACCCTTCTTTGGTTCAAGGTATATTTTCTTTTTACAAGAACTTCTATATAGTAATGGTACGTAAGTGACTTCTAAATTACTAATTTTTTAATAAGAACTAATTAATTGCATCTTACATTTTTTAGAATCTTAATTCTGTTTTTTTTTAAAGAGAGAGAATCTTCTTCATTACAAATGATTATCACCATTCCCTTATCAATTTCTTATATATAAAATCCTCAACTATTAAATGATTTAAATAATTCTTTTTACAATATTTTATTTAGAAATTTATAATTGACATTCCAACCCAAAAGACCTAAGCATATATTCAATTGATCTGTGACTGTATGTATGATAATTTCTTCTTGAAACAAGATGATAGTGAATTAGTGAACTTAAGAGCTTATGGATTTTCAACTTGGGCTATCTATACTGAGACCATGCAGAAACAAGCAAGAAATTTCTTGACTCTATGGCGAGTATTGCCAATTGCATTCATTAATGCCATTATTTGACAGGTTATTCGTCAAAATATTCAACCAGATATGCAGATAAGATCAATCAAATTCTCAATAGGGAAAGGATTGCGGCGTGATATATATGCTTCATCACTTGTAAGAATCAAAATGTATACCTCTATATTCTGCTTGGAGTTTAGTGTGGCATAGGTTTACATGTGTTATTATATAATTATCATTAATATCTGCAAGTTGCAACGTATGCAATTGTCAATGGGGTCTAGGTCTACAGCGACACGCTTTGATTTTGCGTAAGGGGAGTAGGGGCCTGGGGACAAGTCTGTGACTGCAATAGTGCATGATTGCATGCATAGATCAGTCCAATAGGTTCATACCAGTCCAAAACACAATGCATCAGGTTCGTAAAATGAAATCATACATATAAGTCTATATACATGGTTACATAACAGACCAAGACCAAAATATGAAAAATTAAAAAAGGGACCTTGTTAAAAACAATGCTATGGTGAAGTCAAGTATAACATGAAAAGTCTTCATGTTGCACCACTTTTTGTTTTACTTTATTTTTTTTTTATAATAGTCAAGAATCAAGTGAATTAGCTCTTCATTATCAGAGCTATATATTATTGTCAGAAGGTTCTTCACCATTTCGTTCAGGGAATATTTTGAGCTCTCTTTTCTCAACACTACTATGCCAAATGGCATTTGCTTGGAATCTCTTTTTCATTTTCTCTAGAGTTCCCTCTGAATTGAATTAATGAAGGGTTCACTAACTTACCCAAATAAAATTGAGTTACAAGATGATTGGTGCAAAAAGTTGTATCAACCACACCTTTAAGTATATAAGAGAAGGGTTCAGTTAACATGTACATGTATGCACATGTAGTATTATTACACTTATTAATTTATTTATTTCATTATTTGTGTCTTAATCTTGTAAACTAATTTGATCTCATTTAGTTAAAAAAAATATCTCTTTCATTATCTCTTCTCCTCCAATTATATCTCTCTCAATTATATTATCATAAACTCCTCTTTTATCTAATTTCTCATTATATCTATTATTCCAATTATCTCTCTCCCCTTATCCCATTTTTGTTGGAATTTTATATATGTTCCAATAATTAATGTGGGCTAATATTATAATACAATTATATTAGTTATTTATCATTAGTGGACTTTATTTTATATGGTCAAATTAAGTGAGTCCATTAGACTACTAAATAAAGTGATATGAGCTTAACTGAGCAGATGTCAGTGTTGGCCCATTAGGGAATAATAAGAATCCTATTAGGTTAACACGCTATAAGAAGACTATGGTCCCTAATATATCGAGTCATCACACATAGTTTCTCTTCTCCCCATCTGAAGAGTTACGAATGTCCCATTGAGAAATAAAGAAGCTCTGGTTGAGGAAAAACCATAAAGCCGTCAGCTAGATTGTTTATTGGTTGTTTGTGATTCCCCAACAATTGTTCAAGAACGCTTAGATCAGGAATCATCAACAGATCTAGGTATTTTATCTAATCCTTAATAATCAAGCATGTTGTAGATCCTAGGACTTTTGAATTATTGTTCTAGGATATGTACATGTGAATTTTGGCTTCCGCATAAAGAATAAATAATACTAAAATAAGGATTAAAGATTAAAATTTCAACAATTTTTACTTGGAATAAGTTAGACAACTTCATTAATTAATGGAAAACCACAACACTCTTACACAGAATTCGTTGCCACCCTGGAGGCATCGGCAGGTGAGTTCTTAATATCTTGACTATGAGAAGGATCAAATGACTATGCTTTGCTTATTTAAGATCTTTATAAATGATCGATACAAGTTAGTTACTTTTGGAATATAGAACTAAAAGTAGAAGAGGTGTCAACAATACCAGGTAATCAAAGGCAAAAAGTGACATCAATAGAGGTTTTTTTTTCTTTTTTTTTTTTGGTCCTCCTTTCTCTCGTTTAATTAAAAACACTCTGCTGATACTTCCTCACTTCTATTTCTCTTATTTTTTATCACATCATCTCATTTATTATATCATATATTTTCTCTCTTTTTTCTCTTCCATTATGTCAATTAGTATTTTAGGTGTTCAAATATAATCCTTTCCATACCACAATGTCTTACAACTCGTTTTTACGTGGGATGTTCTAAACTTGTTTTGTTAATTTTAGATTTTTTGACCTTTCTAGTATTATTAACCTAGATCATGGTTTTAAATAGTGGTCCGCCATCGTAATTGTGGCTGCAATATTGCTGTTGGGTTGGTGTCCGCAACCGCATCGGCCCGCAATTGTGGTGTGATTTTCAATCACATAAAATGCCGCAATGTAGTCGTATTGGAGCCGCAATAGAATCTTAACGCTATTCTATTCCACTTTTTTGTCAAAAATAAAATAAAATTTAGAATTCAATCTTCTATTTTGAACTTCTAAGTGTCAATGGTCGAATGGGTTTGACCGTATGAGATGTTGGAAGATACCAAATCTTAAAATGAATGAAAAGTTATGCTATCTTATAAATAAAAGATATATCAATAATTAAAATAATTGTAAAATTCTTTTTTACATCCAGTACAAATATATAATAATTTCACGCCGCAATAGTCACAATCACAACCGTAACCGCAATTTAAAACCATGACCTAGATGCTTATAATAAAGTTTACAATTCCACGGAGAATAATAATTCTGCTCAGGGATATATATAGGCCCTATGGAGAGAATTTCAAACAAGCCGCACCCAAATATTTCATTCCCAGATGACGTGAACCAAAGAAATTTTTTACGCGATCGATGATGTTAAACTTTTATTGCAATAATGAAAGCAATTCTGCTCAGGGATATATATAGGCCCTATAGAGAGAATTTCAAACAAGTTGCACCCAAATATTTCATTCCCAGATGACGCGAACCAAAGAAATTTTTGACGTGAACCAAAGAAACTTTTATTAATTGCAATAATGAAAATCAATTGACCTAAAGAATATAATGAATCATCTACATACACACATCTTCAAGCGGTAGCGAAAGGCTTAATAATTAATATATCAACGATAACTAGAAATTAAAGCTTCCTATATATATAGGAAGTTTGGAACATCAATAGTATTTCAACCAATCACATGCTTTCCTGCACCTTTGGTTTGGTGCTTCTCTGCTCTATGCTCTCCGACCATCAAGAATCTTCTGTAGTTCTTGTGGCTGACAAGGGATTGCAAGAGCTCCCTTTTGCCTGAAACCAAACTCTTCCTCAGCTTGATCCAGCAATCCCATGAAAGCAGGATCATTCAAGTAATGCAACCCAACAATGAACCTTTTGGATTCTCCGCCCTTTGTTGCAAGAACTGCAAAATATCCTTCCCTAACATCATCGGGTACCACATTTGTGGCTTCACTGAAGTAGCTAAGTGGTGGCCTTCGTGAGACACCCTTTTCTATCTTCCCAACAAAAGACCTAAGCATCATCTTCAACTCTGCTATTTTTTTTTTCTTGATATAGGATATAGTGAGTCAATGAACTTGAAAGCTTATGAATTTTGAGCTTGGGGCCTCTATATGCTGAGTTTGGCTATTTATAGATCTTGAGAACACGCTGAAACACATAAAAAAATCTTGATTATTGGTGCAGAGCCACTAACAAGTGGCAGCAAGTGTACGTGTAGCCACACAGTGTATTTATTGTTATTAAATTGATAGGTCAATTTCTTCCTTCTCAAACGCGTTAAGAAATTTTTTTGCTGTGTGGGAGAGCCAAGATTTTGTTGTCCCTATGACTTACTGATACTGTATAATATACTCACTCTTCCGACTCATAACAGTGTAAGAAGAAAAAATATGTCTTCAAATAATTGTCATTTTATTTTTTTAATATAACATTAATTATTTTTTTTATTTATATCTTTTATAATGTTAATAACGGACAACAAAATTTATAAATAAATTAATAATAATAAGATTAATTTTGTAAAATTATTATTTTCGTTTATTTATTTTTTAGTTTTTGTTGATATGTGTAAATAAATTATGATGACAAATACTATGAGACGGGGATGGGAGTATATGGTTTTCTAATAAATTCCAACAAATTGGTTTTCAGTTGAAGTGAAAGTTTTTAAATGCCTAAACGAAATTATTTTTTTCGTAAATTAATTCTTTGTGAATATGGAGTCTTCAGTCTTTCAATGCAAGATTTTGATTGATTTGAATGTTCACGAAACAAATCTTCTAAACCAAGTGCGCAGTTTCTGATTTCTGATTGCAATATATATATTTGTTAGGTGGGATTTTATTTCTTGCTTCGTAGAGGGTGTCTGGGGGGACAAATAAATGGATTTTAACTGTGTTTGCAGGACGTATCAGGTGCAACTGTTTATACTGTTTATTTGGATATATAGAAGTTAAACCTTGCAGATAAGATCAAACTCAACATATAGAGGACGGGAAAGAACCAATATGATGCTTCATTTGTAATTATCTAATTTGTATGTCAAAATCCATTTGCAGTTAACGGTGGCATTGATATATGTGGTATTATTTCCTAGTTATATCATTATTTACAACAATGCAACATGAATTGGTTCTAAACAAAACGCTTTTATCATGTGTAAGGGGAGTAGTGGCCTGGAACAAGTAGATGACAGCAATAGTGCAGAATTGTTAATGGTGTCGGTCATATGGCATAATTTTTTTTTTCTAACTCAATATTCCTTAAAATCAATTAAAATTGGATGTTTAATTATCACGTCAATGCATGTATATGATTTGAAAAAGTTGTTCTTCCTATATGTGTATCTTGATAATATTTTGTCGAGATACACAGTCGAAATATATTTTAAAATATATTTCTGTTATGTAAATAAAAATATGTTTTTGTTAAGGATATTTTTGTTAAAAAAATAACATGAAAAAGTAAGGGTGTGAACTTAGAGAATAAGGATGTGAGAATAACAGCGTCCCCTATTAAATTTCCAAAATGGGTAGCATCTTAGTTAGTTTCCGGATTGGATCCTTTTAGTTTTATGGAATAATGGACCTGGTCTTGGGCCGTTGGGCTTGCTTCACATGTTCAAGGCTTTTACTTCCTGCACTTCCCTTTTGGCTTCCTGCACCCCTTCCGGAAGCAATTTTCTTTTTCAAAAAGGGGGTTCCAGAAGCAAAAAGGGGTGTGCAGGAAGTAAGAGCCCATGTTCAACTCAAGCTTCTACTACGTGACTTTTATACCTCTATTAATAAATAGTCACGATAAAGGTAGTAAGGTACGTCTCATTTTTGAGGTATTTTTGAGGTATATGGGTGAAAAGAAGAGAGGAAAAATAAAGGAAGAGAGAAAGTAATGATGTGATGAGAAATGAAGAGATAGATTGTAAGAAAAATATGATGAAAGTGAGATGAAAGAGAAAGTGAGTGTATGTTAACTATTTTACTTACGTAAACAATGATTTGACTTCACGTACACATATAGGCCAAGTACGAATCCTCCATATATATTAGCTTGTCTTGTTTACTCCCGCATCCTCCGGTCATATGTGAGTCTCGTATCTTTAATTTTAAGATTCAATCACCTTTCTTGGGTGATTGAATCAATCACCAGTATTCAATGGTGTTAGCTACCATCAACGTGACATTGTTACTTCACCTTCGTATTACTATAGAAATACTTTTGATACAAGCATCTCCACATGGATGTACCATCCTTTCTAGTGCTTCAATACTTGTATAACTCGGGCGTGCACCAATGAATCTAGTACAGTTGTTTCGGGGGGAGGGGGGGATAGAGATGACAAGTTTTCTAGACACTTGATAAATCCTTCTCTAGTAGTATATCACTCGATAAATTCGAATCTCTCAAAATTTACAAGAAATGATTACATTTTCTTTCATAATTAAGAGACTCTCTAGCATCTATTTTGCTTAGGTACATGACCTCTTCAACATGGATCAATATGCATGACCCCTCTTTGGTTAAGGGTATATATTTTTTTTTTACAAGAACTTCTATATAGTAACGGTAAATGACTTCTAAATTACTAATTTTTTGAATAAGTACTAATTAAAAGCTTCTTACATTTTTGAAAATCTTCTTCATTACAAATGATCATCTCACGTTTCCCTTATCAATTTATTATATATAAAATCCTCAACTATTAAATGATTTCAATAATTTTTTTACAATATTTAATTTAGAAATTTATAATGTTGACATTCCAACCCAAAAGACCTAAGCATATATTCAATTATTTGACTGTATGTATGATAATTTCTTTGATACAAGATGATAGTGAATTAGTGAACTTGAGAGCTGATGAATTTTCAAACTTGGGCTATCTATACTGAGATCATGCTGAAACAAACAAGAAATTTCTTGACTCGATCTATAGTGAGTCTAGCCATACATTGAAATATTTAATGCCATTATTTGACAGGTCATTCGTCAAAATATTCAACCATATATGTGGATAAGATCAATCAAATTCGCAATAGGGAAAGGATTGCCGCGTGATATGCTTCATCACTTGTAAGAATAAAAACGTATACCTCTATTCTTCTTGGAGTTTAGTGTGACGTTGGTTTACATGTCTTATTATATGATTATCATTGATATCTGCAACATATGCAATTGTCAATGGGGTCTAGGTCTACAGCAAAACGCTTTCATTGTGCGTAAGGGGAGTAGGGGCCTGGGGACAAGTCTGTGACTGCAATAGTCTAATATATAGGTTCATACCAGTCCAAAACACAATGCATCAGGTTCGTAAAATAAAATCATATACATATAAGTCTACACATGGTTGCATAACAGACCAAGACCAAAATATGAAAAATTAAAAAAGGGATATTGTTGTTAAAATTAAACAATGCTAAGGTGAAGTCAAGAAATTAACAAGTGAATTAGCTCTTCAATTAGAGCTATTGCCAGCAGGTTCAGCAGCATTTGGTTTGGGGAATATTTTGAGCTCTCTTTTCTCAACACTACTGTGCCACACCACATGACATCTGCTTGGAATCTCTTTTTCATTTTTTATCTAGAGTTCCCACTGAATTGAATTAATTAATGGAAAACCACAACACCCTTACACAGAATTTGTTGTCACCTAATTGGAGGCATCGGGAGAGCTGAGTTCTTACAGAATGAAGTGTCTGCATAATATGTCTTGACTATCTTCGCAAATGATTCAAGTTATTTACTTTTGAAATATATAGAACTAGTAGTATAAGACGTGTCAATAATACCGAATCACATATATTATCTAAATTTACCACTTTTTTTTTTATGGAAATCTAAATTTACCACTATACCTACCTAGTGATTCCTTTCTCTCGTTTAAAACACTGCTGATACTTTCTCCCACAAATAAAATAAATCAAATACATATATAATAAAATATAAAGTTAATTACAATATCAATAATTAATTTTTACCATAAATAGACTAGTGTATTTTTTTAAGGATAAATTCGAGTTATGTCTAAGCATTTTGGTCATCCTAACTAAGTTTAGTGTCTAACATTCTCTTAAAAAGTATAGATTTTTTGAACAATTGTATATAATCAAACTTATTCATTATAAAATAAGATTTTATATAATATGATATTATATATTTATGATGAAATTATTTATTTTAAAATATATATTATAAAGGGTAAAATATGTTTTGGATCCCTGTAAAATATATAAAATACTACATCTGGTCCTAATTATAAGTAATATAGGACAAATCATCAATACCAAATAAAGTAATTATTACAATTTTTTTAATTAATTCTGCTATAAATTCAATTTTTATTCCAAAAATACCATTTGCTTTAAGTGATTGTCATAGTGCATAGGGAATAGAGTAAACAATAAAGTAAGGGTACAAAAGAAATTTATTTTAAAAACTAGTGATTGTTACTTATAATTAGGACCAAAGAAAAAGTAAATTAGTTGCTTATAATTAGGATCAGATGTAGTATTAATTTTGTCCCTAAAAAATTTTTCGTATTAATTTGGTCCCTCTAAAATTGAAATATATTTTTGTAGGTCCCTGTTAATACCAATAACTTAAATTTTCTTTTTTTAATTCTCTAAATTTACAATAACAAAACATGAAAATTTGATAAATATAAAATTTATAATTCATTTCCACATGTAAATTGATAGTCACACCAGATTACCATTTAACGGAGTTACCAATAAGGACTTACAAAAATAAGTTTCAATTTTAGAGGGACCAAATTAATACGATAAATTTTTGGAGGATGAAATTAATATTTTACATATTTTATAGGAATCAAAAACATATTTTATCCTATTATAAAATATACTTTAATTTAAGTTTATAGTTCTCTTTTTGTATGATTTAACTATAAATAATGATAAAATTGATCTATTGATTTAAAAAAGTTGGTTTGACTCGATCTTTTCTTATATATTTTAAGTTTTGATTGGGTCAGATTCAGATTTTAATAAATAACTCAATCAAAATTTTGGATCGGACAAAGACAAGGATAAACCATTGGCAAATATTTTAGCTTTTGTAAATGGAGGATGATTCTTAACAAAATACAAATCGGAAAATGTTAAGCGTCCACCCTATTTTGGGGGTGGATTGGGGTGGAGGAAGGAGAGAGATAAAAAAAAGAAAAAATAAAGAGAGAAAATAATAAATATGATATGTGATGTGATGAATAAGATAAAAAGAGATAAAAAGAAAAATAGATGAAAATGAGTTGTAAGCAATATATGAATATCATTACTTATACAAACCAAGAAAAAAAAGAAACATTATGCTACAAAACCAAGATTTCTCCTTTCCTTTCTGAAAATTAGAGGTAGAAACTACTGCTCACCTTTTGTTTTCACGCACTTTTTCATCAACAGTTTGAAGGTTGTGTTATAAACGGATTGGACTTCAAATGGTACTGCCTATATGGACTCTAGGAGCTATATTTGTTACAACACTTGCCGACTGTATGAAAAGACAGGTGACAAAGCATGGTTGGCGGTTTGGTTTGCTGTAATTTGGACTCTATATTGGCTACATAAGAATAATATTATTTTCAATATAATAAGGAGGTTACCAACTTAGAAAATGTATTAGATTTGATAAAATATAAATCCTGAATATGGTTGTGTAATAGGACGAAGGGATTCTCTTCTTCAGTTTATGAAAGGGTAGTGGATCCTTCAAAATGCTTGAAAGGAATGCGGGATTAATGAAGGTAATGAATGTGCCTAACAAGGAGAGTAATCTTAAGTTTGGAGAGTGTCACCGTATATGCTGTAGAAATATTGGCATTGTATTGTAATTGGGTTCGGGTACCCTTGTATCCCTATTTAATATTATTTCTATTTGGGTAATCAAAATAAAGAGACAAGGATAAACCCCACATTGCTTACCCTACGTACTAAGTCTACAATGTAATTAACAATGTACGTCTTGTAATTTTTGACTGATAGGATCCCTAGCTTTCTAGTATTATGAACTAAGATGCTCATAAAGTTTACAAATCCACGAGAATAATACTTCTGCTTAGGGATCTACGGAGGGCCTAGATTGAGAGAATTGCAAACAAGTTGCACCCAATTTCATCCTCAGATGGAATGAACCAAAGAAATTTTTTACACGATCAATAATGCTCAACTTTTATTAATTGCAAGAAGTGATGAAAATTAATTGACCTAGAGAATATATCAACGATAACTAGAAATTACAATAATACTTGTATGTCATACATAGGAAGTTAGTAACATCAATATTATTTCAATCACATCCATTCCAACACCTTTGGTGCTTCTTTGCTCTATGCTCTCCGACCATCTAGAATCTTCTGCAATTCTTGAGGCTGACAAGGGATTGCAAGAGCTCCCTTCTGTCTGAAACCAAACTCTTCCTGAGCTTGATCTAACAGTCCTAAGAAAGCAGGATCAGTCAAGTAATGCAATCCAACAATGAACCTTTTGGATTCTCCACCCTTTGTTGCAAGAACAGCAAAATATCCTTCCCTAACATCATCTGGCACCACACTTGTGGCTTCCCTCAAGTACCTCGGTGGTGGCCTTCTGTGTACAAACTGTGAAACACCCTTTTCTATCTTCCCAACAAAAGAACTAAGCACCATCTTCAACTCTGAATGCTATTTTTTTTCTTCTTTGATAGGATATAAATTAGTGAACTTGAAAGCTTCTGAATTTTGAGCTTGGGGACTCTATATGCTGAGTTTGGCTATTTATATAGATTGAGAACACGCTGAAACACATAAAAAATCTTGATTATTATTGGTGCGGAGCCCCTAACAGCAAGTGGCAAGTGTACATGCAGCAGCCATACAGTGTATTTATTGCCATTATTTGACAGGTCAATTTCTTCCTTCTCAAAACGCGCTAAGCCTGTTTTGATCGTTGTGCAGGTAGAGCCAATATTTTTTTGTCCCAATGTCTTTCTGTTACCTTATGACATATATGGGTTTTCTAACAAAATGCAACAATTTGGTTTTCAGTTGAAGTGATAGTTAAGCCTTTTCTTTTGGGGGGGCCTAAATTAATATATATTTTTTAATTGATTCTTTGTGAATATGAAGTCTTCTGTTTGCCTTTCACCTTTCACTGCAAGATTTTGATTGATTAGAATGTTGACGGAACAAATCTTCTAAACCAAAAACCAGGTGCGCGCGCAGTTTCTGATTGCAATATTTATTAGGTGGGATTTTATTTCTTGCTTCATAAGGATGTCTGGGGACGACAAATTGACGGATTTTAATTGTGTTGTGGCAAGAACCAAGAAGTATTGGGTGCAACCGTGCAACTATTTATACAGTTTATTTGGTATATATATCTTCTGGTTTATTCTGTTTAATTGAGAATTCTACTGTATCTTAAAAATTTTAATTTTCTAATTTAACTCAATATTCCTTAAAATTATATGAAGTACCTATTATACCGTTTATGTTTCGTTGCTTAGTTTTCTTTTATTGTTAGAGAAGATTTACATGTCATGAGTTGTTTAAAATTAAGTTGTTGCTTCTATAAATAATAGTTGCTTATCATTAAAAAAAATATTTTCTTGCCATTGCCATTTTAAGGGTGACTTATTTAAGTGTGGATAATTTGTGAATTCTGGAACAAAATATGTATGAATTATTTAATTATGATATGACATTGTGAGAGCCAATTAACAAGAGATAAAGAACAAAAAATAGATTGCTTAAATTATACTCATTGAATATATCCTATATGTTATCACAAAGTTTTTTTTTTTATAGCAATTATCACTAAGTATTTAGAGATACAAATACAATTAATTTAATTATATTTGTTCCGTTACAATCTTATAGGCACACTAAAACAACTTATTCTGCCTTTTGATTCTCTCCTATCCGTTGGCATTGAAATAATAGTCACAATACTATATCTAATTATTGAAAACTAATATAGTAGTAGTCAATCATAATTGCTATTAGCTTTTATTAATGTGCCAATGTCATACGACCTAAGGCTAAGCAACGACCAAACATAATTAATAGCCAACCATAAATTATACAAACTGTATTGTAACATGAAAAAGAAAAGACACGGCTTAAGGCGATGGCCTAACTCGCCTTTCATATTACACGACCTTGTTATTTTACATGGTCAGTATAGTCTTTATTCCTCTAATATGAAAACATTGGACTTTTTGACGAAAATATTAAAAAAAAACTAAATACAAAAAAAGAGTTGTTTGAAAATAATTTACATTGCATGAGTTGTTTTTGCCACGTTGAATTAACAGGAGGCACCACACAAGATGTAGCCTCGTGCATTTCGATTTTTCTAACACAAGAGGTGTCACCTAGAGCAATGTCTTATGTTGCTTTTCTGTAACAGGTGGTGCCATCCTGTGTGTAGTCATAGAAGGTGTCACTCTGTCAGTCTTCTCCTATTATTTTAATCTGAACAGGAGGCGCTACTCTGTCAGTCTCCTCTGCATAAAGATAAAAAAAAAAATAGGAGGTGCCAACTTAGTTGGCGCCTATCTTACCTACATGATAAAAAAACCCTGCAGGTAAACAGTTTTTTTTTTCTACACTTATTTTGTAAATTGTTTTTTTTTTAATTCCCGTTTTGTTTTTTTAGCCAAAGTTTGATGTTTATCATATGATTTAAAAAACTTCGAAAAATATTTTCTTCCTTCCATGTTTTTACTTACAAGTGCAAATCACAATATGACAAGATAAATACGTGGAGACTTGAACATCTTAAACTGTGCAGATAAGATCAAAGTCTCACTCGGAATGGAAACAACCGTGTGATGCCTTCATTTGTAATCATCATCGTTCGCCAAAATATATTTGTAGTTAACGTAGCATTGATATATGTGGTATTATGTTTTAGTTATATCATTATCTACAACAATGCAGTATGAATTGGTTCTAATAAACATAACGCTTTTATCATGCCTAAGGGGAGTAGGGGCCTGGAACAAGTAGTGACATCAATAGTGCAGAATTGCTAATGGTGTCGGATCACATAGATAATAGATTTATTTTTTTTATTACTCATATATAGGAACTTTAATTTGGAACATATCAATAGTATTTCTCAATCACATCCTTTCCTGCATGCACCTTTGGTTTGGTGCTTCTCTTCTCTTTGCTCTGTGACCATCTAGAATCTTCTGTAATTCTTGAGGCTGACAAGGGATTGCAAGAGCTCCCTTTTGCATGAAACCAAACTCTTCCTCAGCTTGATCCAGCAATCCTAAGAAAGCAGGATCATTCAAGTAATGCAACCCAACAATGAACCTTTTGGATTCTCCACCCTTTATTGCAAGAACAGCAAAATATCCTTCCCTAACATCATCTGGCACCACACTTGTGGCTTCATTGAAGTAGCTAAGTGGGGGCCTTCTGTGTACAAAGAGTGAAAGACCCTTTTCTATCTTCCCAACAAAAGACTTAAGCATCTTCTTGATAGAATACAGTATATGAATATAGTAAAATTTTGGAAGGTTCTAATTAAAATTTGAGCTTGTGGCCTCTATATGCTGAGTTTGGCTATTTATATATACTGAAGAATTCAATGCAGAAACACGAAAATTGTTGATTATTATTTATAGGTGAGAAGCCACTTAACAAGTGGCAAGTGGGTGCAGCCACACAGTGTATTGATTGCCATGTGATCAATTTCTTCCTTTTAAAACGCGTTAAGAAGCCTTTGTCGTTGAGGTAGAGCCAAGATTTTGTTGTCCCTATGTTTTACTGTATAATATATTTGGCTGTCCTATAACATCCAAGAATTTGATTTTCCACTGAAGTGAAGGTTTCTACTTAATTATAGTTCTAACAGCCGGATTTTTTGGCCTAAATGATTATTTTTTAAACTGGTTCTTTGTGAATATGGAGCATTCTCTCTTGATATGTTTGAAACGGTGGATGAAAAGTGAGAGATTAATTATAAAAAAAATGAAATTTAAACCGATTTTTTTTTTATTTTAATTTTTAGAAATTAACTTTTTTCTAATTAAATAAAAAATACATTATTATTCATATTTTTTTTTCTTTCATCCAAATATATCATTTACCTTTCAATGCAAGATTTTGATTGATTTGATGGAACAAATCTTCCAAACCAAGTGTGAAGTGCAGTCTCTGATTGCAATATTTGTTTGGTGGGATATATAATTATTGCTTTGTAAAAAGGATGTTCGAGAGGACAAATAGATGGTTTTTAGTAGTGTTACTGTTTAAATATTTAAAAAAAATGATTGGTAGATATTTTAACCTTATTTGATATCTATTAAATTAAAACAAAATATAAAAGAAAAAGAAATACGTATGTGATAAATAATGCATAAATAAAAAAAATATAATATAAAAATAATAGATATTAATAGAATATTTAAAAATAATGTTCACATTCATTACTTTGTTTATTAAAAAAATGTGTTGTCCACAAAGTGTCTATAATATTATACTTTTTTTTTTGCTTAATATTGGTAAACTTCTAAGTTCTAATTAGCATTCTTTTCATTTTACTTTATCTTTTAGTTCATGATGATAATCATTTTTCTTATGCATTTCTAGCATAATTTTGAAATTGAGTTTAATTATAGAAATTTCACTTTGGATAATGTTGTTAGAGATATGAGATTTTACCTTTATTTGAAATATGATTTTTGAATAAGTCTTAGATAGAATCTTTATTATTATTGCATATATTTACCCTTTATGTTATGTTTTTAGTTAGTTAATGTAATCCCAATAAATTTGATAACATATGAGGTTCTTTAGAAAGTTCTTAGTTAATTTTCTTTTAAGATTTTCAATGGTAATTCAATTTTAATCTCTCAATTTCTCTACAAGTTCCAATATTTTTGTTTTTTTCTTTCACAAAAGATTTTCAACCGTGATATCAAAAGCTTACTTCCTACAGCCTATGAAGCAATTTTTTTTATTAAGTATTAAACACATTGAGGTTGAGTACAAACAACACTTAAGTTGAGCAATTTACTTTTCAATCAATTGTGGTGCAAATATGTCAACTTCTAGTTATTCTTTATTTGTAGTGAAAACTATCACATTTCAGTTGTCAAGATTAATTTGTTTAAGGTCTCAGGTTTATGAAACATTCTGATATCTGAATAGGTGATCTATCATTATTGTGAGAAAATCCTATTATTGCTCATGTGGAGAAGTTGAAGACAACCATATGATCACTTGCTTGTATTCAAGTCTTGCAAGTTAGATTTTCACCAAAATCATGGACTTGGAAACACCTAAACAAGAATGAGACAATATTCAAGATGAATTTGAGGACAGTAACATGATTAAATCTGTTAAGTTTTCACATTGAAGAGAAAATTTGAGTTGATAAAGATGAAGGACAATGAATCCATCGAAATTATTCTGGGAGGTTAGTGTATGTTGTAAATCAAATGTGGTTTTATGGTGAGACATTTACAGATTAAAGATTGTTTGGAAAAAAAATCATTGTTTTAGTGTTTGAAAAGTTTAAACTAAAGTCAACATCTATGCAGTTGAAAATTTGTGACTTGCAAAGTCTCAAAATTACTGAGTTAACTAGTAAGTTTCACGTCACGTGCAAGAGCAAAGGATCTTAATATTATTTACGACGAGATTGGTATATATGTGATTATTTCTCAGTTATATATCATCATATTGAAGAATGCAATTTGAATTGGTTCTACAGCAAAACCTCTAGTTAAGCGTAAGGGGAGAGTAGGGGCCTGGGAACATGTAGGTGACAGCGGTAGTGCATAATTGTTTACGATGTTGGATATCTGTTCGGATTAATTTTTGTTTTAATTAGAATTCTATCGTATCATAAAGGTTTATTTAAATTTCTATTTCTAACCCAATATTAATTCCTTGAAATTAATTAATGTTTGATTTTTATCACGTCAATGTCATTTACAAAATTTGAAAAATTAATTCGTTATCTTTTGAATATCTTAAAACTCCATGCAGATAAGATCGAAATTCTAATAGAGGAAGCATTGCCGCCGTATGATGCTTAACGAATCTTAATTATATCTATGATTGTTACCCAATCAGAAGACCTCTTATTTTGTCCTATTCGTATTTATTCTTTTCGTCCTTATCGTATCCTTGACAACTAAACTGGTGTTATTCCATAAATTGATAGATAATTAGATATGTAGCTATTGTAACCTTTCCATATGTATAACTTTGTCCTATTTGGTAAAAAGATTAAAAAATTACACTAATTTAGTGTTTTTGAAAATAAATTGCACCAATGTTGTAAAAAAAGTCATTATCCTCATCTAACTCATTTTTAACGAACATGAGATTTTCTATGCGTGTTTAGAACCACGTTTTACAGGGAGAAAAGCTCACGTTCAATCATACACCTTGCAGCTTTCATCAATCATGGCATCTTAATACGTGGGTGTGCAATGTAGTTCCAATTACACCTTTCATCAATCATGGCATCTTAATATGTGGGTGTGCAATGCATGCAGTTCCAATCACACCTTTATCACTCACATTTAATGTCCAACAAATCTTCCTTAAGTAGCTGAGCGCTAGTGATCATCTCCTAGGAACAAAGACTAACACTATCACGTGGCTTACCCAAGAATTACTTAATTGTATTCCAACCAATTAGTATCTTTTGTTGATGAGACCAGTGTAGTGAGATTTAGAGATCTTGAAAGCTTGTTTAGATGAGCTTGCAGTTCCACTATATTGTAGAATTAATGTTAATATGGACATTTATTTATATTGACAAGCAACATAAATTGGTAAAACATCCTTTGCTTGTTGGTGCAGAAACATGCCACCTAATGCAACATTTTGTATGTCTTTTTCATCCTTCTGGCTCTAGACTCGCATAGACAGTAAACGTGTGTACTCGATCGGTACATGGAGTTAATTTGTAGATGTTGTCGGTACAATGAATCAGATGAACTATTCTGACTTAAGTTTGCAAAATGATTTCTTTTCTTTTTGTTGTTTCGGCTTGTTTAAACTATCTTAAGTAATGTTAGCGTGAATCCCGAAATGATTCATTTGCTTAATTTCGATGGTTGAAATGGTAAAACTAGATCTTCAAACCGGTGAAACTTTTTACTATCTCCGATCCTTATTATAAGGTTCAAGTTAAAAATGTTGTTTGGTCCTTTTTATAAGATATAATCTAAAATGTCTCATGCATTAATTATTTTTTTTCATAAAAATACCCTTAATTAAAGTCAATTCTAAAATGACATGATGTGAAAGAAACATAATTCATTAATGTTTTTTGTTTTATTCAATGGGTAGTTTTGGAAAAAATACTAACTCAAGACAAATTTAATGCTCTCAATTAAATTAACTAATTTTATTAATAGTTAATTGGACCTTATAATAAGGACCAAATGTAGTATTTGTTTATGAGACATAATCAATTGGACCTTATAATAAGCGACAAAGGAAAGGATATTATGCACCGCAAAGGGAATGACAATACGCACAAGGCTGGCATTAGTAGTACTCGTACTCCACCATCCCTTTTCAAATTTTGTGGAAGACATGGAAAGTGGTGGGGGGGGGGGGGGGGGGGGGCTGGACTATGAGGTATTTTAGATATTCAAAATAAAATGAGGGGTGGGCCGTGTGACCCAAGGCCCATAAAGTCTAATTCTGTATCTAAAGTGGGAGAGAACCATAACTGTGAGCTGGCCCTTTTGTCCAATTAGGAGGTTGCTTTAGATGGCGGTATATCTGGGCCCGCTAATGACGTACTCCCTTCGGCCATCGTTGGGGACAAGCCCTCTTCGCTGGAAGACACAAACAATCTGTCATGTTAGATTGATGGAGCAACTCGTGGTAGCTTCAGAAGGAGGTCTGGAATTTTGGGGGAGTCAACGTCCACATCTATAAACAAGTCACGATCTCTGGAAAATCTTGGTGAAGCAGCTAGTCATAGGAAGTTACTACGGGAGGCAACTTACTCATTTAGCAATTTGTTGAATGACGATGTCATCAGAAATTGTAATAGATTGTGCTGGAATAGGAAAGGAAATAAGGAGGCTAGAAGGTTATGGGATTTAGGGAAATTGATGGGCGTGTCTTTCGGTGGAAGTGAAGAACAATTGGTGCAAAAATTTATGTGGATGGAAGAAAGGGACCAGGAATTCATTCAGAACGTTGAAGACTTGAAAAAGGAAGGAAACAATGATGGTAATCCATGAAATTACTATCATACAATGTAAGAGGCCTTAGTGATAAGGCGAAATGGAGGAATATTAGAAATCTTGTCATGAAGGAAGAAATACAATTTATGTGCTTACAAGAAACTAAGAAGGACAAAATTGACATGCTCTTATGCCATGCTTTGTGGGGTGATTTTGGTTTTGACTGGGTGGAGAAGCCAGCGGTTAATGCAGCGGGTGGTCTCTTGTGCGTGTGGAGTAAGGAGTGTTTTGAATTAAAAGATTCCTTTGTGGGGGAAGGGTGCATTGGTGTGGAAGGCATTTGGAAGGAGGGGTGCCTTAGTGTGGTGTTTGTAAATGTATATGCACCTTGTGAGGTGTCATCAAAGAGAAGGGCTGGACTATGAGGTATTTTAGATATTCAAAATACACTACTACAAAATAAGCATTCAACATCGTCCAATCGACATCGGTTATATGAGAACCGATGTCAAAAAATGCGAGGTGGCATTTTTGTAAATAAAAGGAACTTATATAACATCGGTTCTCATATAACCGATGTCGATTGCGATGTCAACAATGCACGGTGGCGTTTTTGTAAATAAAGGGAACTTATATAACATCGTTTCTAATATAACCGATGTGGTTAATTGTCCTCAACATCGGTTATATGAGAGACCGATGTTGATCTATTTTTTAATTCAAACACTGTGACTTCACTTCTTCCTCACGCCCAAGCACACTCACTTCAGACTCACACATTCTTCCTCTCTCGTGAACCATTTGTGCCGCCAACGCCGCAGAGTCTCCATCGTTGTCGTGTCCGCCGCTTCCTGCCCCCTTCGTGGCCGTAGGTTTGTATTTGCTCTATGCCCTCACTCGCCCTGCTCTCTGCCCTAAGTCTCTTTGCTCTCACTCTTTCTTAGGATTTGTGTTTAGAATTTGATGAATGTGAGTAATGTATGGTTTTTTGTTTGGATTTAACACAATGCGTTTTTACCTCGCTGGATCAACATCGGTTGACCAAAAAATGATGTCAATGGAAACGTGGTGGCATTTTTGAAATTATAAGCAACATGTTGACATCAGTTATGTGTGAAACGATGTTGAAATATCCTATCAACATCGTTTCACTAGAAAATGATGTTGATAGGAGATGCTCAACATCAGTTTTCTAGTGAAACGATGTTGATAGGAGATACAAATAAGGCATTTAACATCGGTTTTCTAGTGAAACGATGTCATTCGTCTTCGTTAACATCGGTTATACCTCATAACCGATGTTATCTATGTGTTAAGTATCCAGTTCTCTTTTGTTTTCACAGACTCGCGCCTGAACCCTTTCACGCCTGAACCCTTCTTTCTTCTGTGGAAATCCTTGCGACCACGACCTCGTCGTTCTCAGACTCCTCCACGACGTTCCTTTTCGCCATTGTCGCGCCTCCATTGCTTCGTCGTCCACTTCATTGCTAAACCCCTTTTGCATTTTCGCCGTTGTCGGTGTGGCTTGTGACATTGAGGTACGAAACATTTTCCCCATTTTGTTGGTTCCAAACCATGGCCCTAACATGATTTTTCTTGTTTGTTCCAAACCGTAACATGATTATTCATCTCGCAAGGTGTTCGAAACCATTGTCAGTGTTGCTAGGTGTCCTGCTTGCGAACGTGTCACCATTGTTCTTCTCGCAAGAGTGTCTTGTCGCGCGCCAATAACAGGTACAAATGCCATTGTGTTCTTCTCTGCAAACTGTTGGAATTGGCATTTTCTGTTGCTGCTGCCTGCATATTTGGCAATTTCTTGAATGTTAACTACTTGGAACATTTTGTTGTTGTCTGTTGCGCATGTTTGTTGCTGTCTGTTGGTCCAAATTATTTGTACATTTTGTATCAATTTAGGGAAATTTTGACATATAATACTTGTCCTGCATTGTAGATTAGTTTGGGAAAATTTTGATTTTTTTTGTTTGGGAATTTAGGGAAGAATGAGTGGACAAAATTCTAATTTAACCTTAATTTGTCTTTCTATCCCTTTCACTCCAATCCACCCTGAATTGATGTGACTGTCAAGAAAAGTTTGCAATCAATGATTAAATTGGTTTAGATTTGATTCATAAAGGAAAGTACGTACCATGCTTCTCAGGATAACTTGAGATGAGGATTGCATGCTTTGTGGAATTAATAACTGAAGAAATTACAGAAGTTGGATCAGAATGAAATCCAAATTTCAGTGACAAGGACTTGCATTAAGTAGAGAGTAGGGACTCTACTCTAGTTCATGTAGATGATAGTAGTATTTATTATTATACAAACACAATTGACTTTTGATAAATCAGCATGAGAGAGCACTTCTAAACTTTCTTCTCTATTCTCAATTTCTCTAATTGGGCCTTTTTCTTCTCTTATTCATCTTTATTCCTCAAATCAGATTCAGAATCCTCTATCATTGCCACATCTATGTGTGCTTTTCCCTCCATTTTTCTCTTCATAGATTGTCTCAAATAATCTCCATACCTGACTTTCTGGTACAACTTGGGGTTATGAGAATCTATCATATGATCAAGGGGCTCAACTTCCACATCATCCTGTGGGCAAAAAAATAATGCATAAGAAATCCTTCTGTTGTTCTTATTTGTCACTGCTCTGTGTTCTACACTCTTGTATTTGCCATTACTCCATATCTGCCATGATTGAAAATGGAAGAAACTTCAAAGTGTGGATAATTAAATGAATTAATCTTTTGGTACTACTTTCTAAGTTTAAAGCCTTCTCTAAAATATGTTCTAAGTCCTTCCGAATATGACAATGTTCGTTTTTAGTCTTTAAAACAATTACAGTCATCTATGAATTGTATGCTTCGCATCATCTGTTTGAAGTGTATTAAATGTAATTATCATTGTAACTAATATTTCTATTGCGATAATTATGATTATCATAATTATGATAATTTTTGTAATAACTTAACCTACAGGCAGTGAGCATTGAGTACCTGTGTTGGTGTTGTTCTTGTCCTTCAGAGATTGTGTCGTGTCTAACGTCATCATCGCATTCTTTGTTATTGTTAGTGAGCATCTTTTCAGGTACGTATCTAATTCTAACACTTCAGTGCTTGTTACAATTATAATAATGCTGTATAAGTTGTTTGTGTAATTAATGAGTATTATTTTATATGCAAGTTAAGCATTTTGAGTAAACCTTAGTTTCCCGTTTGAGGTTCAATACAATGATTAATACGGAAAGTTTGGATTAATCATTGTATTGAATCTTGAATTGTCCGTTTGGACAGTTTGGGAAGACACATTTTTTTATACTTGATTCGTACGTAGAGGTTGAGTCTCATTTGTTAAATTTGACAAAATTTCGGTTTAGTGTATTTCGTTTTGTTCTCCAAGTGCATACTTGATTGTGGTGGAATTGATGTCACTGCTTTCATGTCGTGTACTTGGAGATCAATGCGAAATGCTGCTGAAATTTCGTCAAATTTAACAAAAGAGACTTAACCACTACGTACAAATTAAGTATAAAAAACGTCTTCCTGAATGGGATAGGGCCACACCTTTATGAAAAAGTGAGATCGTCATGCATGATATAATTTTGTGAGTATCACAGAAAAGGAAAGATGGATCGAAGTTGGATGAAAGCTATTCGCATCACTGAGGAGTATGAGAATGGGGTTGAAAAGTTTTTGGAATTTGCTCAACAAAATTCACCAAATATGGGGGGAAAATATTATTGTCCTTGTGTTAACTGTCTGAATGGGAGACGACATGTCGTGGACGACATAAGGACACATCTTCTCTGTGACGGGATTCTTCAAACATATACAAGATGGATATGGCATGGTGAATTCATAGACATGCCGACGGTGTCCCAAACTGAGTCTGTTGTTGATGTTGAAATGGGAGATCGATTAGAGGATATGATCCGAGATGTTGGACAAGAGTCTTTTCATCAAGCACATGCCCCTTTGTATGATGCATTGGAAAGTGATTCGAAGAAGCCTTTGTATCTAGGGTGCAACAACTTCACACGGTTGTCAGCGGTGTTAACTTTGGTCAATTTGAAGGCAAGATATGGGTGGAGTGATAAAAGCTTCACTGATTTGCTTGAGGTGTTGAAAACAATGCTTCCAAAAAATAACACGTTGCCGAAAAATAACTATGAGGCAAAGAAGATACTGTGTCCGGTGGGTATGGAGTATCAGAAAATACATGCATGCCCTAATGATTGCATATTGTACAGAAATGAGTTTGAACATATGCATAAATGCCCCATGTGTGGAGTGTCACGGTACAAATTGAAGGATGACGCGTGTGGTAGTGATGAAAGCACAAACAAAGAGTCCCCAGCAAAGGTGTGTTGGTATCTTCCAATAATTCCAAGGTTTAAACGATTGTTTGCTAATGGAGATGACGCAAAAAACCTGACATGGCATGCAGATAGTCGAAAATGTGATGGATTGCTCCGGCATCCGGCTGATTCTCCCCAGTGGGACAATATTAATCATTTGTTTCCAGATTTCGGGGAAGAGTCAAGAAACCTTAGGCTTGGACTTGCTACCGATGGAATGAATCTGATAAACCGGACTTTGATTGTATTTTGATGTGAGTTTAGATGCCATTTTCATACATTTTGAATATATTTTATTGACAAAACTCACTGTTTGGTGTTAGTTGGTGCAAGACAGGTACTCAAGAGGCTTCATGAGGAAAAGAGTTGAAAATTGCACTTTTTGGAGCAAAAATGCCACTGTCTAGAGGACCAAGAAAAAAGGCCAGAATTGAAGTAACGCAAGGACCATGGCCATGGTAAATTTACCATGGCCATGCTGGTTGCGTAGTAGAATTGGACTTTTATGCAAGGACCACGGCCGTGGTAAGTTGCGCTGTCAGCCATTTAAATTTTGAATTATTATAAATAGGATAGGAAACCCTTTTATCTTTATCTTTTGTTCTATTTTCAAAAACTGAGGGTTCTGGGTGAGAAAAAGGTCCTGTGAGAGACTCTGAGCTGCGGGAGGACGTAGAGAACACCATTGGGGATCATCACTGTAAAGTTTCTTCCCTTTTGTAATCTTTATGTCTTCTTTTGAGTTTTCTGGCTTAATCATGAACATGAGTGGCTAGTTTCTCTTAGCCCCGGATTGTGATGTAGCTGTATCTTTGTACCCCGGTTCTAATTTTAATAAAACCTCGATGTTATTCAGTTATTTGTATCTCTTCACTACTTTTATTGCTTTTAGGACCGATCAGTCTAAACATAAGTTAATCTCTTGTCTATGATCAATTGCTTGCGATTAACTGTGAACTGTGAAGTGATTAGATTTGTACAATTTGCATGATCAAACTTATTGTATAAATTTCCAGTAGATTAACCTGTTAATCAACCTCTATGAGATTTATCATTTGCTCTAAATTAATTCACCTATGATCAATTGGGAATTGAATTAGGGGAAATAGCGTTATTAACTATGATCAATTGTTAATTAACGAATTTAAGAGGTCGCTGGCAAGTAACACATTTAGGGATTTTATTAAGATTAGAATTGGGGGAAAAGGGGTACATGTGAAATCACAATCCTAGGCTTCTTTATCATAATTGTTCTCACAGTAATCTTTCTGCTCTGATTCTCTTTCTTTTGAAAAGAATAATTGACCAACATTCTTCTCAATTTGATTTTTATATTCTGGATTGCTTAGTTATTTGCGAGATTAATTATTTGGGAACGCGACTGGTCCTTTGGGTTCGATATCCGGACTCCTAGAGTCCACTGTTAGTACTGTGTAGGGTACGTTTGCCCTTTGCAAACGCATTTTACGCATCAAGTTTCTGGCGCCGTTGCCGGGGACTAGTTGTGTAGTTCCTAGATAATTTATTTTGTGAAAATTAAGCAATTCTTGTTCATATTGTTCATAGTTTTCATTCCTTTTAATTTTCTGTTTTGTCTATTTTTTTTTTCTCTTTCATTTATTTTATTTTATTTTATTTTATTTTGTTTGTTTAATTTCTGAATTTTTATTTTATTAAAAAAAAAAACTCTGTTTATTTTAATTAGTCATTCTCTTTTGCCAGTTGCGTTTTGATCCCTTTTTCTGTGTTGACAGTTTATGCTAACCAGATCCCAGAGGCCAGAGCTTGTGAACAAACCTGAGATTGAAAGGCTTGCCCGGAAGAACAGAGCGGAACAAAGAAGAAGAGTAATGGCTGAAGAAAATGACCCATCGATGGAGCAGTCTCTGTTAGACTATCTCACTCCTCAAGTTGGGGTAGCTAACAGCATCCTATTGCCAGCACTGGGGGATGTCAATTTTGAATTGAAACATGGCTTCCTCCAGATGATAGAGAGTAACCAGTTCCATGGGCTGGCTACTGAGGACCCAGTGGAACATCTGAGAAGATTCATAAGGATGGCCAGTACTGTAAGATATCCTCGGGTGTCTGCTGAATATATCAGACTGGCTGCTTTCCCATTCTCACTCAACGGGAAAGCTCTCAATTGGTTGTGCTCACTTCCGCCCAACAGCATCACTACCTGGGAGATGTGCACCAACAAATTCCTCCGAAAATACTATTCTATAGTGAAGACAGACCAGATACAGAGAGAGATAGGCAATTTTGCTCAGAGGGAGCAGGAGAGCCTGTCAGAAGCCTGGGACAGATTTCAGGAGCTACTTCGTAGTTGCCCACATCATGGGTTTAGCCAGCAGAGAATCATCCAAATTTTTTATGGAGGTGTGTCCAGCTATAACAGAACTAGCCTCGACGCTGCTTGTGGAGGTTCCCTGATGGCTAAATCACCAGCAGAGGCAAATAGAATCATTGAAGCCATGGCCTCCAATGCCTACAACCACACTGCAGATAGACGTATTCTGATGAAACCGGTGAACCAAGTGGAAGCTGGAACATCTAGTTCAAGCATTGATCAGAAGCTGGAGAAGTTATCTAAGCAGATGGAGACCGTGATGAAAACACAGGTACAGCTTCTGACTGCAGCTCTTCCACCACCCACTTGTGATAAGTGTGGGGAAGCCCATAGAGGAGAATGCCCTGTGAATAATGCACTTGCTCAAGCTATGGAGGAGGTAAATTATGCCAGTGGGAAGAGTGCAGAATATGATCCCTACTCCAACACATTCAACCAAGGATGGAGGGATCATCCTCACCTTTCTTGGAGAAACCAGAGGGACCAAGGTCCCAGGCAGGAGCTGAATCAAAATGTGTATAGGCCTCCACATATGCAAAATCAGAGGTCAAGACAAGAAGAGAGAATGCCCTCACTGGAGGATGTCATGATGCAATATATAGCCAAGAGTGATGAGCGCATGAAGACTATGGAGTCTCAACTTTCTAGCATACGAGCTTTGCTATCCCAGAGAGCTCCTGGTACCCTTCCTTCTCAAACTGAAACTAATCCTAAGAAGGAGGAGGCGAATGTTGTGATGACTAGGAGCAAGAAGGCTAAAGAGGGACAGGAGAAGAAAGAAGAGTCAGCTCCAACTCTAGAAGAGGAGGTTCTTACTGAAGAGAACCCAACTATTGAGCAGAAGAAGAAGGAAAATGAGGTACTGACACCTCCTCAGGTAAGTGTTCCTTTCCCCCAAAGGTTGAAAGACAAGAGTGAGGATAGGTATTTTGCTAGATTTGTAGAGATGCTGAAAAGTTTGCATATTAATATCCCCTTCGCTGAGGCAATTGCTCAAATGCCAAAGTACGCCAAGTATTTAAAAGAAATTCTTTCAAATAAAGGAAAGCTGGCGGACTTTGCTACAATTGGCCTCAACGAAGAATGCTCTGCTGTGATTTTAAAGAAATTGCCTCCTAAGCTTAAGGATCCCGGGAGTTTTTCAATTCCTTGTACTATTGGCAATTTGCAATTTGATAGAGCATTATGTGATTTGGGTGCTAGCATTAATCTAATGCCTTATTCTGTTTATAAGAAGTTGGGGTTACAAGAACCTCAACCCACTGACATCTCTATTTTGCTTGCAGACAGGACTCTCACCTATCCGCGAGGAATAGTGGAGAACTTGTTGGTTAAGGTTGGGAAATTTATTTTCCCTGCTGACTTTGTTATTTTGGACATTGAGGAGGATGAGGAAATCCCAATTATTTTGGGACGACCCTTCCTCAACACAGGAGATGCTGTGATTGAGGTCAGAAAAGGGAGATTAACTTTGAGGCTAGGTGATGAGGAGGAAGTGATTAAAGTGTATGATACTGCAAAAAGCTCCTCCTCTTCCGCTTCCTGTAATTTTGTGCAAGCCATTGACAAGGTGAAGATGATTAATACCGAGCTTCACCCAAATGTGGGGAAGGAAGCTCCTGGCTATAGAGTGGATGAGCATGCTGAAGGTTTACTGCAAGAAGGGAATATCACCTTGTTTGAGGGAGGTTGATTTCCTTTTCATCCGTCAGGCTCGGGACGTTAAACAAGCGCTGCTCAGGAGGCAACCTGAGAAGAGTGGGTTCATGAACCCACTGTATCCTTTTAATTATTTTATTTTGCATTCTAGAGCTTAGAGCTTAGGAACTGTTTTATTTTTTTTATTTTTTTATTTTTTGGTGGTTCTCGCATGTGGGGACCACGGCCGTGCTAAATTTAGCACAGCCGTGGTAGTAGAAGCAAGGCTGTGGTTATATTTGACTACAGCTGTGCTCCCAGCATCCCCAAACAACGTCATTTACGATCATAGCCGTGCTAAATTTACCATGGCCGTGGTCAATGGACCCTGGAAGTGGAAATTTTGCAATTTTTGTGAAAATCAACGTCATTTACGACCACGGCCGTGCTAAATTGACCATGGCCGTGGTTAATGACCACGGGTTGGGTAAATAGACCCTGGAAGTAGAAAATTTTCAATTTTTGTGAAAATCAGCGTCAAATTTTTCCGACCACGGCTGTGGTAAATTTTACCACGGCCATGGTAAAAAAAAAAAAAAAAAAACTGAAAAAAAAAAAATTTAAAAAAATAAAATAAAATTTCTTTCTTTTCTTTTTCAGGTTCATGGTCCCTCCTCACCAGAAGCATTACCAGATACCTTAGAGACCCACTTTTGAGGAGGTTTTTCTATTTCTTTTTCTATTTTTTTGTTTCAGTACTTTATTTTATGTTTCCCTTCAGTACATTTTATTTTCATGTCTTGTTGATTTATGCTTTTGGATGCATTGAGGACATTGCATACTTTAAGTGTGGGGAGGGGGTCACGGTTTTTCTCCCCAGCTTTGAATTGCTGTGATTTGTGATTATGCCAGTACATTGTTCTGTGTTATTTTTGAATTCTTGATAGTTATGAAATTTTGTTTTCAGAACCCCTTTAAAAAAAAAAAAAAAAAAAATTTGCAGCATTGCAGTGGGATTTTCTTCAAGGAAATGAACATTAGCACCGAACATAATTGAATAAATTGTTTTCCCTTGAGCTTAGTCATAGAAATGTGAGTTTTGAGCTTTTGTTTCTTTTAGTGTGTGATTCTGATCCACCTTAGGTGGCATGTTCTATTTTCTATCCTGAAATACATATCCTTGATTGGCTTTTTATTTTCTGAAACTGTTGAGGCATTGATTAGGCATTTTTCTAGATTCAGATTTTGTGTTACATCCCCATCTAGTTGCCTGTTTTGAGCCTAATTAAATATTCATTTGTCACCTTACTCCGTGAAATTATGTATATTTGTTTATGCTTGGTGATCTGAAGGATGGGGGAAAAATCAATGTAATGTAGAGCATCCAGTTAAAAAAAAAAAAAAAAAAGAATTCAGTGTCTCTCAACTTCTCCTGTGAATTGAATAAAATAAGGTCAAAAACCTTCAAAAAAAAAAAGAAGAAAAAAAAAAGAGAAGAAAAATAGAATAACAGGAGAAGAAGTGAGAGCTGAAATATGGGTAGTGAAAAAGTGGATGAAGGAAGGCATTGGCTCCCTTTTGATTTTAGATCACTGAGTGTGAACTGCCATTAGAGCCCTTTGTTGTCCTTTCCTTTCAACATCTACCTATCATTATAAACTGGGCCCCATTACACCATGTCATGCCTCATTTGTTCTGTTTGTGAAAAGTTGATTGAGTTGAGTTGATTGATGAATAGATTTGTGAACATGCTCAATTAAGTGTGATTTGAGATAATTTCTGTTGACCCTGAAACACTGAGAGAATGAGAGATGAGTGAACCAGGCTCATGGGAAATTGGTCATTTATGCGGGTGTTTTAAGTCTAATGGATTCTTTGGAAAAATTCTGCTGCACTTTGTTGCTTTTATTGTTGCTTATGTTTCATTTTCCATTCAAAATAAATTGGGGTTCTGTTACAAGTTCTTGACTATAGGGAATTGATTTTGATATTTGACTCAGAATAATTGCTTGAGGGCAAGCAATGCTCAAGTGTGGGGAGGTTGATAAACCGGACTTTGATTGTATTTTGATGTGAGTTTAGATGCCATTTTCATACATTTTGAATATATTTTATTGGCAAAACTCACTGTTTGGTGTTAGTTGGTGCAAGACAGGTACTCAAGAGGCTTCATGAGGAAAAGAGTTGAAAATTGCACTTTTTGGAGCAAAAATGCCACTGTCTAGAGGACCAAGAAAAAAGGCCAGAATTGAAGTAATGCAAGGACCATGGCCATGGTAAATTTACCATGGCCATGCTGGTTGCGTAGTAGAATTGGACTTTTATGCAAGGACCACGGCCGTGGTCATTTTACCACGGCCGTGGTAAGTTGCGCTGTCAGCCATTTAAATTTTGAATTATTATAAATAGGATAGGTAACCCTTTTATCTTTATCTTTTGTTCTATTTTCAAAAACTGAGGGTTCTGGGTGAGAAAAAGGTCCTGTGAGAGACTCTGAGCTGCGGGAGGACGTAGAGAACACCATTGGGGATCATCACTGTAAAGTTTCTTCCCTTTTGTAATCTTTATGTCTTCTTTTGAGTTTTCTGGCTTAATCATGAACATGAGTGGCTAGTTTCTCTTAGCCCCGGATTGTGATGTAGCTGTATCTTTGTACCCCGGTTCTAATTTTAATAAAACCTCGATGTTATTCAGTTATTTGTATCTCTTCACTACTTTTATTGCTTTTAGGACCGATCAGTCTAAACATAAGTTAATCTCTTGTCTATGATCAATTGCTTGCGATTAACTGTGAACTGTGAAGTGATTAGATTTGTACAATTTGCATGATCAAACTTATTGTATAAATTTCCAGTAGATTAACCTGTTAATCAACCTCTATGAGATTTATCATTTGCTCTAAATTAATTCACCTATGATCAATTGGGAATTGAATTAGGGGAAATAGCGTTATTAACTATGATCAATTGTTAATTAACGAATTTAAGAGGTCGCTGGCAAGTAACACATTTAGGGATTTTATTAAGATTAGAATTGGGGGAAAAGGGGTACATGTGAAATCACAATCCTAGGCTTCTTTATCATAATTGTTCTCACAGTAATCTTTCTGCTCTGATTCTCTTTCTTTTGAAAAGAATAATTGACCAACATTCTTCTCAATTTGATTTTTATATTCTGGATTGCTTAGTTATTTGCGAGATTAATTATTTGGGAACGCGACTGGTCCTTTGGGTTCGATATCCGGACTCCTAGAGTCCACTGTTACTACTGCGTAGGGTACGCTTGCCCTTTGCAAATGCATTTTACGCATCAGAATCCTTTTGGTAACTTAAGTACTAACCACAGTTCATGGCCTGTTTTGCTAGTAATTTACAACCTGCCTCCTTGGTTGTGCATGAAGCGAAAATACATTATGTTGTCTATGATGATTTCGGGTCCAAGACAGCCAGGAAATGACATTGATGTTTATCTAAGTCTGTTGATTGAAGACTTGAGAAAGTTGTGGGACGAAGGGGTTGATGTCTTTGATGGGAATCGCAAGGAAACCTTCAAGTTGCGTGCAATGGTATTTTGTACCATTAATGACTTTCCAGCATATGGGAATTTGAGTGGATATAGTGTTAAGGGGCATCACGCATGTCCTATATGTGAAGAAAACACAAGCTACGTGCAACTCAAGCATGGAAGAAAGACAGTCTACACTAGGCATCGGAGATTTCTCAAACCATATCACCCGTATTGGCGATTGAAAAAAGCTTTCAATGGAAGACAAGAGGATGTAAGTGCACCGATACCTTTGACTGGAAAGCAGGTTTATGAGCGGGTGGAGGAAATCCAAAATATCTTTGGGAAGACGCAACAGAAGGATGCAAGTGAGAAAAGAATATGGAAGAAGAGGTCGATATTCTTTGATCTTCCATATTGGTCCGATCTAGATGTTAGACATTGTATAGATGTTATGCATGTGGAGAAAAATGTGTGTGATAGTTTAATCGGCACGCTTCTTAACATTAAAGGCAAGACAAAGGATGGTCTGAATGCTCGGCAAGATTTGGTTGAGATGGGTATACGTGAGCAGTTACATCCAAGGTCAGAAGGTAAACGAACATATTTGCCCCCAGCATGCCATACTTTGTCCAGAGAAGAGAGAAAAAGTTTTTGTCAGTGTCTACGGGATGTTAAGGTGCCACAGGGATACTCTTCAAATGTAAGGAGTCTTGTATCGATGAAGGATCTCAAATTAGTTGGCTTAAAGTCTCATGATTGCCACGTCTTGATGCAACAAATTCTAGCCGTGGCGATACGAAACATCTTGCCTAACAAAGTCAGGGTTGCCATAACTCGCCTGTGCTTATTCTTCAATGCAATATGTAGCAAAGTAATTGACCCTGTAAAGTTGGATGACTTGGAAAATGAGGCTGCTATTATCTTGTGTCAGTTGGAGATGTATTTTCCTCCTTCATTTTTTGACATCATGGTTCACTTAATTGTTCATCTAGTGAGGGAGATTAGATTATGTGGACCCGTTTATTTAAGGTGGATGTACCCAATTGAGCGATACATGAAGATCTTAAAAGGGTATACGAAGAATCAATACCGTCCTGAGGCATCCATTGTTGAAAGGTACATTGCAGAAGAAGCTATTGAGTTTTGTTCAGAGTACATGGAGAAGACAAAACCTGTCGGGGTTCCTGAGTCTCTTCACAAGAATAGAGTGAGAGGTAAGGGTACACGAGGGTTACTTGTTGTAACCATGGGTCTCAAGGCACTGAACGAAGCACATTTGTATATATTGAATAATACCAATGAGGTGACCCCATACATAAATGCACACAAAGAATTTGTGAAGGCAAGTAACCCAAAAATGAACAAGAATCGGGTGTTGATTGAGCATAACAAAACTTTCTTAAACTGGTTTAAAGACACCATTTTTGCTCTTGATGATCCTTTTGAAATGTTAAAGTGGTTAGCAAATGGGCCTAAGCTAAATGTTCCAACTTGGAAGGCATATGATATCAACAAGTATTCATTCTACACGAAGTCACAAGATGACAAGAGTACAGTTCAAAACAGTGGGGTTAGTCTTCGGGCTGAATCAGAACACTTTTCTAGTGCAAAAGATAACAACCCCAAATTGGGGTCCATGTCTTACTTTGGAGTGATTGAAGAAATCTGGGAGGTTGATTATACTATTTTCAAAGTGCCTGTTTTTAAGTGTAATTGGGTTGATAGCAACACCGGTGTGAAGACTGATGATTTGGGATTCACTTTTGTAGACCTTACAAAGGTTGCTTATAAGGACGAGCCTTTCATCATGGCAGAACAAGCAAAACAAGTGTTTTATGTCGAAGATCCCTGTAATGCAAGGTGGTCAGTGGTTCTACAAGGAAGAACCAGTGGTGTTATTCATGAAAATGATGATTCAACACTTGATATTTGTGAGCCTCCCTCTTTCTACACACGCATGCCTACCATCATTGAAGAAAATGAGGAGGATGGCGTACACGCAAATCGTCATGATCATGATGAAGGCTTATGGGAGAACATTTCTACCTAACCATGTTATATATAAGTAATGTCTATGTTATTGTATACTTTAATAATTTTGTCAACTTATTTTTTATCTCTATTTACAATTTATAAACTTTGTACAATTGCAAATAACACTTAATTTTTTGTTTGTTTGAACAGGCACATGGGTACACCACCAGGTTCCCCTCATCCTGAGTCATCAGCTCCTTCTGAGTCTACGTCCAGGAGGACTAGACAATCCACACGACTCAAAAAATTCACTGCTAAACGCTTGTCTAGGGAGAAGCCACGAGTTGATGTCGATCCTGCAACTGGGAAAGCTTCAGGTCCAAATAGATCACATTTCAGGACCTATTTGGGGATTGCTGCCCGAGACAGGGTTGATATTACATATCAAGATTGGCACCATGTGCCGGAAACTAAGAAGAACATGATTTGGGAGGACATTCTGGTATTTGCAATAAACTCTTTATGTTATAGTAATTGTATGTATTTAACTTGCATATTATTGTCATTGACTGTTACATATGATTCTCTGTTGAAGGAACAATTTGATATTCCAGAAGCGTCCAAGGCTAGGAGGAAAATTATTTCCCATGTGGGAACAAGATGGAGGCAGTTTAAGGCAGACCTTACAAGGAAATATGCACTTAAAAAAAAGAAGGGTGATGAGGAGGAAGAGGTACATGAGGATGATGATGACATTCCTTGTGTAAAATTTGGCATTGAGAAGGACATGTGGAGGGAATTTAAAGCCAGCCGTAATACTTCTGCTTGGTAGGTAAGTTGTGGGCAATGTTTTTTAATTTGTCTATTTCAAAATTTGATTAATTATTTTGCTGAAAGTATGTCTTATTATTCACAGAAAATCAGACAGAAGGCTCAAGAAATCCAGAAACAGAACAACATGCCACATGTAATGTCTCGTGGGGGTTATGAATGGCTTGAGGAAAACATGATGGCCGAGAAGATGAAGAAAAAATAGGCTGAAGCTGCTGAATCTGGGAGTACAAGTGTAGTTGATCCTCCATCTCCCATTAAACGACATGTGAAGTGGAAGAAGGCCCGTACAAAACGTTCTGGGCAGATGACATCTGAGGCAACACAACATGTTGCTGATAGGATTGTAAGTTATTATGCAGCTTAAAATGTAACTACATATAGTAACAACAGAAGTTGACTCCTTTATCTTTTTTTGCTTGTAGGATTCCCTAGAGGAGCAGTGCATACAGGGTACCTTTGTTCCCCATGGACGTCAGGATATACTGACCACTGCTATTGGTCGACCAGAGCACGGTGGTCGTGTTCGTGCTGCTGGATATGGTGTGACCATTAACCATTACTTTGGACCACTATCACGTGGCTCGCATACTTCTTCATCCATCACTGCAGAGCTTGTGGCTTCGTTGAAAGAGAGCTTGAAAGAGAGCTTTAGAGAGGAGTTTAAAGAGGAGTTTAAAGAGCAGTTAAAAGAGGAGTTTAAAGATGAGCTAAAGAGAGAATTGTTAATGGAGTTGAGCCAGATGACCTCCCAGCAGCCGCCTGAGCATGTTCACCCATATGTAGCTCCTTCCGGTGCCCGTGTTAGCACGAAGGGGAGTTGTGCTGGTACTGATATTGATCCCTCAGGGGAGGAGCCTAGCACTGACACAACAGCTGAACAGTGTGGCTTCTATGTTGATGAGCAGCCTCCCCGCTTGGTGGCCATTGGGAGAGTTTATCATGGGGCTTCAGTCATACACCACACGTGTTTGACGGATGATATGGTCAAGGTGGGGGTTGAAGAGGTTCTAGATGCTACTGCTCGAGTCCCTTTACCGACTAATGAGGTTCAATTAGTGGGGGACGCCCTCAACACCTTTATTGCATGGCCGAGTCATCTTGTGAAGCCTGTTTCATGGGAGGTAGCACGGGAGGTAGCTTCTTTAATTGATTTTATTTTTTGGTATAATCAATACAATTGAATAGAATAAATTGTTGACTACAAGTAACTTGTATTTATTAATTGTGTAGGATTGTAAACAGAGACCAAAGGAACCAGTTGAACCTCATGATAGGTCGGTCCCTGATGATGATCCATTATTAAATTTGGTACAGGTTAGCCTGTTACTTTTCAGACATCCTTTCCAGGTGTCGTGGGATGCGAGATTGTTTGGGGTGCATAATGAACAGTTCCCCATCTACATAAATCATAGTGATGTTGGGGAGATATTGAGTGGCAATCAATATCTTAATATCAGTATTATACAATTGTGGATGACGTAAGTACATTTTAATTTTAGGTCAATTACCTATTTAATTGTAAGTGATTAACAATTTACATTTATTTGAACAAAAATAGGTTTTTGAATGACTTATGTATGGAATTCGAGCATGGTTCTGTCTATGGACTCCTTGAGCCTCAGAGCATACAGAGATCAGGGAATACGAGAGATCATGCTCAAAATTACATTCAAAGATGGATACATGAATCTCAAAAAGAAGTCTACCTAGGAGCTTACTTAAATAAGTAAGTAAAATTTCATTAATAAATGCATTTAAATAATGATTGCATTGTTACTAATAACTATTTTCCAATGCAGCCAACATTGGCAACTCCTGGTTATTTGTCCTAGGTCCAATGTTGTTGTCTGGTTTTGTTCCCTACACAAGAAGCCCGACGTAGACATCAAAGCCACAGTTATAGGGTACGTTTAAATTTGTAAAAAATTGATTGTATCGAACCTATTATACATGAATATCTTGGTCTTACAATTATATTTGCATGTTTCTTTTAACCAGTGCTTTAAAGGGCTTGCAAGGTAACCAACCAAGTAAATTGATTGGATAAATGTAAAAGTAAGTAATTTAACCAATGTTTGAATATCCAAAATGTTTACTTAGTTTTTTTTTTTACAATAATTTGTCTTAAACACTATTAAATTTCATATTGAATTTAGTGTAATCTACAAAGCGGAGGCACTGAGTGTGGCTATTATGTCATGCATTGGATGTGGACCATCATCCATGGGGGATTCAGGGATAACTGGGAAACGGTAATATATTTGTTTACTTTAACAGGTTTCATTTATTATAACTATTAATATTCGATGTGATTAACTAACATTTGTTTATATATGATGTAGACATTTTGCGATTCTCAACCATTGGAGGCAACGACAATTGAAGATATTCGCATTCAGTGGGCACGATACTTTTTGAGAGTTAGAAATGAAGCACTGAACAAATTAGTAGAATGTTAGCTTATTAATGGATTCTATTTGTATATTGGATATATTGCTTAATGTTTGTTTATACATTAATTAGTATTTTATTTATAACAATATAAAGCATAGATAATTGATTATTAATTATACAAATTGCCTGGGTCTGGATTTTTCTTTGAAATTACAGGTTTGGTTCAATCTAAAACAGAACGCTAATAAAAAAAAATTGCATAAACAACATCGGTTATGGTAAAAACCGATGTTGTTAGTGCACAAACAACATCGGTTGTCCCGGAACCGATGTTATTTGCGCACAAACAACATCGATTATGGCAAAAACCGATGTTGGTAGGTGCATAAACAACATCGGTTCTAGGACAACCGATGTTGTTTGTCACTAACAACATCAGTTTTTGCCATAACCGATGTTGATTTCAACACATATTTTGACTATTCTGGCACAAACAACATCGGTTTTGGGATAACCGATGTTGTTTGTCACCTAACAACATCGGTTTTGGCAAAAATCGATGTTGTTTTCAACACATAATTTTCACTATGTGGGCATCCTTTTGACATCGGTTGTGCTCCGAACCGATGTTGTATTGTATTTTAACATCGGTTCAACAACCGATGTTGAAGTTGTCCACTTTCAACATCGTTCGATACAACATCGGTTAATAACCGATGTTAAAAGCCTAAAATAATCGATGTTAAATGCCTTTTTTGTAGTAGTGATAAAATGAGGGGTGGGCCGTGTGACCCAAGGCCCATAAAGTCTAATTCTGTATCTAAAGTGGGAGAGAACTATAACTGTGAGCTGGCCCTTTTGTCCAATTAGGAGGTTGCTTTAGATGGCGGTATATCTGGGCCCGCTAATGACGTACTCCCTTCGGCCATCGTTGGGGACAAGCCCTCTTCGCTGGAAGACACAAACAATCTGTCATGTTAGATTGATGGAGCAACTCGTGGTAGCTTCAGAAGGAGGTCTGGAATTTTGGGGGAGTCAACATCCACATCTATAAACAAGTCACGGTCTCTGGAAAATCTTGGTGAAGCAGCTAGTCACAGGAAGTTACTACGGGAGGCAACTTACTCATTTAGCAATTTGTTGAATGACGATGTCATCAGAAATTGTAATAGATTGTGCTGGAATAGGAAAGGAAATAAGGAGGCTAGAAGGTTATGGGATTTAGGGAAATTGATGGGCGTGTCTTTCGGTGGAAGTGAAGAACAATTGGTGCAAAAATTTATGTGGATGGAAGAAAGGGACCAGGAATTCATTCAGAACGTTGAAGACTTGAAAAAGGAAGGAAACAATGATGGTAATCCATGAAATTACTATCATACAATGTAAGAGGCCTTAGTGATAAGGCGAAATGGAGGAATATTAGAAATCTTGTCATGAAGGAAGAAATACAATTTATGTGCTTACAAGAAACTAAGAAGGACAAAATTGACATGCTCTTATGCCATGCTTTGTGGGGTGATTTTGGTTTTGACTGGGTGGAGAAGCCAGCGGTTAATGCAGCGGGTGGTCTCTTGTGCGTGTGGAGTAAGGAGTGTTTTGAATTAAAAGATTCCTTTGTGGGGGAAGGGTGCATTGGTGTGGAAGGCATTTGGAAGGAGGGGTGCCTTAGTGTGGTGTTTGTAAATGTATATGCACCTTGTGAGGTGTCATCAAAGAGAAGGGCTGGACTATGAGGTATTTTAGATATTCAAAATAAAATGAGGGGTGGGCCGTGTGACCCAAGGCCCATAAAGTCTAATTCTGTATCTAAAGTGGGAGAGAACCATAACTGTGAGATGTCCCTTTTGTCCAATTAGGAGGTTTCTTTAGATGGCGGTATATCTGGGCCCGCTAATAACGTACTCCCTTCGGCCATCATTGGGGACAAGCCCTCTTCGCTGGAAGACACAAACAATCTGTCATGTTAGATTGATGGAGCAACTCGTGGTAGCTTCAGAAGGAGGTCTGGAATTTTGGGGGAGTCAACGTCCACATCTATAAACAAGTCACGGTCTCTGGAAAATCTTGGTGAAGCAGCTAGTCACAGGAAGTTACTACGGGAGGCAACTTACTCATTTAGCAATTTGTTGAATGACGATGTCATCAGAAATTGTAATAGATTGTGCTGGAATAGGAAAGGAAATAAGGAGGCTAGAAGGTTATGGGATTTAGGGAAATTGATGGGCGTGTCTTTCGGTGGAAGTGAAGAACAATTGGTGCAAAAATTTATGTGGATGGAAGAAAGGGACCAGGAATTCATTCAGAACGTTGAAGACTTGAAAAAGGAAGGAAACAATGATGGTAATCCATGAAATTACTATCATACAATGTAAGAGGCCTTAGTGATAAGGCGAAATGGAGGAATATTAGAAATCTTGTCATGAAGGAAGAAATACAATTTATGTGCTTACAAGAAACTAAGAAGGACAAAATTGACATGCTCTTATGCCATGCTTTGTGGGGTGATTTTGGTTTTGACTGGGTGGAGAAGCCAGCGGTTAATGCAGCGGGTGGTCTCTTGTGCGTGTGGAGTAAGGAGTGTTTTGAATTAAAAGATTCCTTTGTGGGGGAAGGGTGCATTGGTGTGGAAGGCATTTGGAAGGAGGGGTGCCTTAGTGTGGTGCTGGTAAATGTATATGCACCTTGTGAGGTGTCATCAAAGAGAAGGGTGTGGGAAGATATTATAGAAAGAAGAAAAAACAGTGGCATAGTTTTGTGGTGCATTATGGGGGACTTCAGGTTGGTGAAGAGGCCTTGTGAGAGAAGTGGTGAAAGGAATCATGGGGAAGGGAGAGGTGAGTGCTCTCTTTTCAACAAGTTCATTGAGGAAGTGGAGGTTGAGGATGTACCTTTGGTTGGAAGAGGATTAACGTGGTATAGGCCAAATGGTAGATCAAAAAGCCGTCTAAATAGGTTTTTGGTTTCCAAGGAGTGGTTTTCCTCATGGCCGAATTGCTCACAAGTTATTTTGGAGAGATGCATATCGAATCATTGTTCCATTATCTTGAAGAACAAAGTTATTGATTGGGGTCCTAAACCGTTTCGGGTTTTGGATTGTTGGTTTCAAGATAAGGATTGTGTGGAGTTTGTGGGTAGACATTGGAGGCAATTGGATGTACAAGGATGAGGGGCATATGTGTTGAAGGAGAAATTTAAAGCGTTAAAGAAGATCTTGAAGGAATGGAATATAAATGTTTTTGGTGATGAAAACAAATAACAAAGAGATATTGTGACAAATTTGAATGCATTGGACTTGAAGAAGGAGGTGGAGCCACTTTCGGAAGAGGACTTGAAGAGGATAATAGATCTACAGGTGGAGTTTTGGAAATTTGCTAGAAGAAATAAGTGATTTTGAGACAAAATTCAAGATCTAGGTGGTTGTTGGAGGGGGATAACAACTCAAAATTTTTCCATTCGACTATTAATTGGAGAAGGAGGAAAATTTTGCTTGGGGGCTACTTATTGGTGATACTTGGGTGAATGACCCAATAAAGGTAAAAGAGGAAGTTAAGAAGTTCTTTCATGAGAGATTTATGGAGGATGTTTTGGAAAGGCCTAAATTAGATGGAGTGATGTTCCAAAAAAATCTCTGTTGAGGAATCCTTAGGGTTAGTTAAAAGCTTTGAGGAGGAGGAAATTAAGGAAGCAGTTTGGGAATGTGGTAGTTTGAAGAGTCTTGGGCCGGATAGTTTTAATTTCAAGTTCATCAAAGCCTTGATGAGTTCTTCTCCAATGGGGTCATTCCTAAAGGTTGTAACTCCTCTTTCATAGCTCTTATCCCTAAAGTTGATGATCCTCAAAATCTTGGTGAATATAGACCTATCTCACTTGTTGGTTGCATGTATAAAATTTTGTCAAAAGTTCTTGCTAGTAGGTTGAAAAAGGTTCTTCATAGGGTCATTGATGGTAGTCAAAGTGCGTTATTGGAAGGAAGAAATATTCTTCATAGTGTACTTGTAGCTAATGAGACGGTGGAGGAAGCTAGAAGGAGGAAGAAGAAATGTTTGATCTTTAAAGTGGACTTTGAAAAAACATATGATTCGGTAAATTGGAACTTCTTATTCTACATGCTTCATAGGTTGGGTTTTTGTGAAAAATGGATTGGTTGGATCCGTCAATGTCTTATATCTTCACATATCTCCATTTTGGTGAGTGGAAGTCCCACTAGTGAGTTTGTGCCACAAAGAGGACTTAGGCAAGGTGACCCTTTAGCACCTTTTTTGTTCAATGTTGTGGCAGAAGGCCTAAGTGGTTTGATGAGAGAGACTATCTCAAAAAATCTATTTTATGGGTTTTTAGTTGGTGATGATAATGTGGAAGTTAGCCTCCTCCAATATGCGGATGATACTCTTTTGTTTGGAGAACCTTCTCTTAAGAATGTGATTTTAGTCAAAAGCATGTTGAGGTGTTTTGAAGTAGTTGCCGGCCTTAAAGTGAACTTTTCCAAGAGTTGCTTGGGAGCTATTGGGGTGGAGAGACATGTCTTGGAGGAGTTTGGGGGTATCTTAAATTGTAGACTATAACATCCTGTTTTTTTTTTTAATTTAAGTAATATGAAAATATAATATTATTTTAATAATAAATAGTATTGTTGATTTTGTAACAATTTTTCTATTTATGTTTTTATAAATAAGAATTTGAAAGTAAAGTTATTTATTTAAATTTAAAGAAAATTTGCATTTTACTTTGCTTGTTATTGTTTTAGTTAATATTTTAATAATGGTATTTGCAATTAATTATGAAATTATATTTCAACTAAGTTCAAATAATTAAAATAATTAATAATAAGGTTATATATATATATATATATATATATGTGTGTGTGTGTGTGTGTGTGTGAGAGAGAGAGAGAGAGAGAGAGAGAGAGAGAGAGAGAAAGGATAGTGTGTGTATAAAAATAAGTAGTTAGTTTATTTCTTTTTATGGACCAAAAACACACAAAACCCAATTAGTGTAACACTTATCCATTAGATAGCATGTGAGTGTCACAGAAGTTTCTTCTCTTCTCCAGAGTGGGCGTAAAGAAGAAAAAGCATAAGAATATTTTGAGAAAAAATAAAACAAAATAAAATTTAGGAATTTTATATTTGTTAGAAAAATTCCAGTAATTTAAATTATAGGGATTTAAAATATTTTTTACAAGAAATTTATAGTTCCATTTATTTTAGAAGGAAATTTTTTTTATTTTATTCATTTCTTTTCATTTTCCTTAAACATGTTGACTAATCTATCGAGTATATTTTAACTATGGCTTAAATGCACATTTGGTCCCCTTACTTTTGAAAAATCGCGATTTTGGTCCCCCAACGTTTTAATTCGGACATTTGGTCCCCCTATTTTGATAAATTCTTAATTTTGGTTGTTCCGTTAGGTGGGATGCGTTGACTGTCAAGGTTGATGTTGTTAACTGTATATTAGATGACATGAGATGTTTAACATGTGATTTAATTTTAATTAATTGTGATTAGGATTTGATTTAGTTAATTAAAAAAGTTTAATAAAATAAAATAAAAATTATGATTCGTCGAACCTCAAATACAACACATCCATTGTTTTGTCCGCAATCCTTCATCTCCTCTTCTGCAACTCGTGTTACCATCTCCCCCAAGCCGTCATCCCTGATCTTGAAATGTTGAACCCTAACTCGTATTGACGAACCAAAATCCTCGTCTTCCCATTTGTTTAAGTGACGAACAGTATCTGCGTGGTCGAACCCTAACCTTAGCTCGAGGTTTGTTTTCCCAAACTCATTTTCCCATTGCATTTATGTTCTTTCATTTAAGCATTTGTCTTCTTCTAGTAAATCGATTCTTGGAAAACTCCATGGAAAGCAGTGCAGCTTCATATAGCTCTGGCTCTGATGTGCGAAGACGTGTGTTTTGCCACTGTAACTTGGAGGCACCGTTGGTGACATCATGGACCGAGGATAATCCTGGGAGAAGGTTTTTCGGCTGTGGGCTATATAGAGTATGTATTTTGTTGGATGGGGGAAAGTATTTATTGGTTTATTGTTTTGCAATAATTTGTTTTGTTTATTGTAGGTTTCAGGGAGAAAGGGTTGTCGGTTTTTTTATTGGAATGACCCTGAGTGCCATCCTCATTACAAAAGAATCATTGTTGGTTTGCTAAGGAAGGCGAACGATGGCAAGAATAGGGAAAACGAGCTAAAGACAAAGATCAATGAACTGAAAACAAAGAGAAATTCTTAATGAGTCTTTTGATTTTGTCTTGGGTATTTGTAATGTTGCTAGTGGTTGTAGTTATCAGTAAGGGATTTTAGATTGAATGTTGCTGGTGGCAAGTAGCTGATGTTCTCGGTTTAGGATACATGAATGTAGCTGATGTTAGACTCTTTTTGGTTTATGTATAGGCCTGTCTTATTAATGGACTAGTTTAGATTCTTTGTATGTTATGTTACAAAGAATCATATTATGAATGAAAAATGGTTAATTATTTTGGTATGTGAGTTTATTTGAAGTTTTGTCTTTCTTTGCAAGTTTATGCGACAACAATGCCGACAAATGTACAATCTCAAAAACATCAAATAACCAAATAAGGATATCACAAAATATAATTATACCAATAACATAATAATATTAACATTGCATCCAGTAATGAGTATGTGTATAAGAATGGTCTTTTGGCATCTCAAGTGATCCAAAACACCATTCCTATACATTAAGTTACATCACTTTTGGTAGGCCTAAATAAACTAAACACAAAAGGTATGATGGTCCCGCCATAAATAAACTAAAGGCAACAAGTACCATCATAGTGGTCCAGCAAACATAAAGTAAAGATAAACTGAAGACAAAAGGTACCATCATAGTGGTCCAGCAAACATAAACTAAATGTAAAAAGTAGCATCAAATTGTTCTGTTGTAGCTAAACAAAAGACATAGTTTCCTAAAATATTCCCACTTCCACATCCCAAAAAGTAACAGTAATATCCAACGGCACACGTATCATTCCACATTTAGAAAAGTTGAGCTTGTTTGAGATATTTGAGTGTCTGTGGGGCAGAGGTAGTCACATTGTTAAAAACTGGTCCAGTTGCAGAGGATTGTTGGCTGAATGGGAGGGCGCCTGATACAGTTGAAATTGAAGTTGGTGGTGGTGTTCGAGCTGGGGCTTGTGAATCAGCAGTTGGAGCTGGTGCTGGAACAGTTGGCACTGCCTTACTGGATATTGGTGGTGGTGGTGGTGGTGGTACACATGTAGCTGATTCAGCAGTGAAAACTGGTGCACGTGCAGCTGCAGCAGCAGAAGTTTCACCTGGACCTGACTTAAGAGATGCATTGTTTTTGGATTTCTACAACATATTACAGTCCATTACACATGTTAGATATTAATGACAACAAATGGTAATATAAATTCAAATTTGTTTATGAAAACCTTTTGTCCACCATTTTGTTAGGAGGTTTGTTTTCTTTTCAATTGCTGCAAGAAAACATAAAGTGTAAGCTCTAATATCAATATTACAGCAACATATTAAAGAGACAATTTACCTTGTTTCCCCCTTTAGGAATTTCCCTATCCGCCCTTGTTTTACCTTTACAGGTTCTGATATTATGTCCTACTTTTCCACAACCTTTACAAACAACAGAGACTGCTTGTCTTGGTAACTTGTATTTGTCCTTTGGCTCATCATTGGCTTTGTTCCTCACTTTTTTAGGCCTACCAGGTGCTCTCCTTACAGTAGGGGGGTTGATTGGGTCACCATTGCTTGGAGGCCAATTTAATGGACCATTACATGGCCGGATAAAATATGAATAAGTAGTCATATAAGTGGATTTCCTATACGAACGAGAAAAGTTAGTTAAACATATTACAAGTTATAATAGAAAACATTGGAATTTAGTACAGTAAAGTCACTTAAGTATATTACCTATAACAAGATCCCACATAATCTTTTGGTTTGTAGTTGTTGTGCCATAAACATGCTACTCCATGGCAGCAAGGAATGCCTGTCAAATCCCATTTTCTACAACTGCAACTCCTTTTGTTAATGTCCACCACATACTTGTTAAAGTAATTAGACACCTCAAATAGGGAGAATTGGTCATCACCAGACCAATTAGGAGTCCATCCCTCATCATTTTTTTTGTTCTTCTCAAGAATGAGTTGAATTTTTGGACAGATAGGGCCTGCATATCGGAGCATTAATTCCCTCAATCTTACAATCCTCCTTGTCAAATAGAACTTAATCCCTTCCAGCAAGTTGATAATAGGCTTCTCCCTGTACTCTAATATACTTTTATTAAATGCTTCACACATGTTGTTAACTTGCAGATCACATTGTGTCTCAGTCCTAAATGCTGACTTTGTCCAAGTTGAAGGTTGTAGATCTTTCAACTCCTTCCAGGCATTATCATCAGTGTCCTTTATCTTCTGCATAATTCTATTAAATTCTAGAACAGTTGTGGCTCTTGCAGCTTGCCACATCATTTCCTTCAAATGACCACCTGAGTGCCTTTTCCTAAAATTGTTGTAAAGATACCTGACACACACACGGTGTTCCACTCGTGCACCTAACTCCTTAATGACATTGACCAAACCCTATTCAAAAATGCAAAACTTTTAGCTCAATATATGAGAGTTTAATTGAATACTATAATACAATGACTATGAATACTATATCCATACCTTTTGTTGATCAGAAATGAAAGACCAACTCTTTGATTGAATTCCATCCAAGTCTTTCATGAGTAATTCAATGAACCAAGACCATGAGTCTGTAGTTTCAGCTTCCACAACTGCGTATGCAATAGGCATCATTTGATTATTTGCGTCTTTCCCAACAGCTATCAATAGATGACCCCCAAAATCACCTTTTAAAAAACAACCATCTAAACCAATTAATGATCTACAAGTTGTTACAAATGCAACCTTACAAGCCTCTAGGCAAACATAAATTCTCTCAAATATAAGGCCCTCGTTACCCATTTTGCACTTGATTATGACTGTGCTGTTCTTGTTTCTGTTTATCACTTCATCAGCATAACTTCTTAGCTTCCCATACTGTTCTTTTGTAGCACCATGAATTTTTTGGAGTGACCTGCACTTAGCTCTATAAGCCTGGTCCAAACTAAGCATACAACCCCATTTGTCTAATGCGAATGCAATCAGAGCTTTTGTCTTCATATTCGGTGTATGCCTTAAAAGAGTCATGAATTTATTACTCAGCCATTCTGTTCTAGCCTGTCTGTTCTTAGCAGTCCTGTGGCATGTGTGTTTATTCTTGAAGGTAACAACCTGCCACGTGGTCTTCTGATTTAACTTATTGACCCTTAGTTGAAAAGGGCAACCAGTCGCACATCTAACAACAACTCTCCTCTTGTCATTCTGCTTAATCACCAAGTTCTTCTTCTGCACCATTGCAAAAGTTCTCACAGCTTCAGTTATTTCTTTCTTTGTATTGAAGATCAGCCCACGCTCAAAAATCATGTTACCATCATCATCGGGCATTCTGAATCTGGGGAATTTTTTCTTAGGAATCCCTTCATCATCACTGCCTGGTGGTGTGTCCAGCTCATTAGTTTCACCATCCTCATCTTCAAAATCAGCAACTGTTAAAGGTTCATCATTCATATGGAAGGGTGTATCAAAATCCCAAGTTGCAGTATAATCATCTTCATAATTTGGTGGAGGTGGATATCGATTTTCAGCAAAAGTTTGTAGATCCAACAAATTAGTCCAGTCCTAATCTTCTTCATAGTCACTATCATCCAAGGATGTGTTTTGACTTTCACATTCATCTTCTCCCTCATAATCCTCATCTTCACTATCTTCATCATCAACTACATCACCATCATGTTCCTTATCACCGTCACTTTGCACCTCACCAATACCCTCACCGTGCACCTCATCAGCCCCCTCACCAGTGGCCTCACTAATACCTTGGCCCTGCACCTCATCATCTTTCTCACCCTCACCCCCAACCTGAACTTCATCCTTTTCACTGTCCCCATCATCAATTATAGTAACTTCAACCTCATCACTTATCTTATAGAAAAATCTTTTCCTCTCCCTTTTCGTAGCCCTTCATCGAAAACCGGAACATCAATAAGATGCTCCACATATATGTCCACCACTTCAAACCCTTTACAATCAGTACCAAGTTGCAACACGTCAGCGTCATTGTTTAGTGGTTTCAACCCACGACTCAGAGCAAATCTTGGATGTCGGTACCAAAGACACTTGAAATGTTTGAACCCCAATTTGTAAATGACCTTTGACATGTCAATATAAGACATCTCATCCACATCCCAACACCATTCTTCTTCTTCACTTGTGCCCCTTACATACATGGTACAAGGCTCATTAATGAGCATTCCTGAGTGGTGTATCTTTAGCCTTATGGTCTGCACTTCAGTAGGCCTGACAATAAATCACACAACCACCAAACATACATGCAGTTAATATAGCCAACTAAAAACAACAAAAATGCATGTCGTAAAATTCAAACCAGATATACTTCATCAATTTCCCCAAATAAGACAATAGAAGGGACTTGTCTTTGCAATTATCAAAACTTCCATGTCTTAATTGTAATATACCAAAAATGGCAGCCTAAAAAACAAACAAAAAACCCTAACCCCACCACAAAACAACATCATACTCCACATCATCACACACTGCCAACACACAACACATATGCATAAAAAAATTCCCCCCAGTGCACGAGTTTGACTATTATAATACTGTTAACTCTAGACCACAATGAATAAAGAAGTCCCAAACCTGGACCACTTGCAATCAACCTTACCCAACAACCAAAAAATTCCCTAAGTGTCAGGAATCTAACCTGGAACAGTATACTACGTCTTGTTTTTTGCCCCCCATGTTCGCTGCATGAGATCCACGTCCACAACTCCGAACGTCGCCAACCATCAATTTTGGAGAAGCACTTTCAGAATCCAATAGATCTTCGAATGGGTGTTGACACGTCCAACACGCAATAGAGAGTGCAGCCTCACGTGTCTCCCTCCATGAACAAAGCAATAGGAGTAATAGGAATTGGGAACTTTTTTCAGTGTTAGGGTTAAACTTTGAGCACGACCACATTATATGTGTCGTAACTGGTAAATAAGAAACAGATAACTTAACCCAGTTCTAATTCCTGATTAGTTGAAAATTCGGTCATTACTAGGCACCTAAATTCGGTGAACGTTAGTGTTGACAGTCAACATGTCCCACTTAACGGAATAACCAAAATTAAGAATTTATCAAAATAGGGGGACCAAATGTTCGAATTAAAAAGTTGGGGGACCAAAATCGATATTTTTCAAAAGTAGGGGGACCAAATGTGCATTTAAGCCTTTAACTATTGGTCTTATTTGTATTATCATCACTCTTTTTATTCTTTTAGCCATTAATTTTAGTAATTAATCTTTTCAAATTATATTAACTCACGTTAGTTTTCTTTCTCTAAAAAGAAAATAATACATATGGAAATGGGTTTTGTAGTTTAAATATATTGCAACTATAATAATTAAAAATGTTAATATAGTATAAACATTAATATGCAGTATTTTTGTTTCCGCATTCACTGGGCTATAAACACTATGTCTTTGAATATAATAGAGTTAACATGAAATGTGACTAAGATAATATTCCTAGGCCTCAGTCCACGTTAACTTGTGGTCTATTTAAATATATTACTCACTAAATCAATTAAAATATCACATCTCAGCCTTTTTTTTTCCAGTTAATTAAATTAGATTTTGACACCTTGTGTGAGCAAAGTCGGTGCCACAAACTTTAGGAACTCCTAGTCATTGGATTTTTGAGTAAATGATACTTTGTTGCCTTCAAATTCAAACCATCCTTATCTTCATGTATGGGAATAGTTTTCATCTCTCTCATGCATAGTTTTAAAAATCGGACTGAATCGACCAGTTGGGCCGATCCGACCGGGAACCGGTGAATCAACCGGTTCGGTCCAACTGTCAGATCGGCCATGCAATTGGCCCGGTGCGAACCGGTGCAACCTGATCGGGTTTCTGGTTAAACCATTGACCTGTGGGTTCTGGGTCAGTGTTGCATGCCAACACTAATTTCAGTAAAAATACTGAAAAAAGCGCCACACCAGGGCTCGATCCCGCGACCTATAGTAGAAAGAAACGAATAACACACTTTACCACTAAGCTGGGCACGGATTAGTGTTATTTTATTACCAAATGTAATATTTATATTATATAAACATATTTAAATTATATATAATTATTTATAACACTATAATACTGGGTCATGCGGTTCAATTAATGACCTACTGGTTCGACCATTGACCCAGTAACCCAGTGCCTTAACCGGGTCGATCACCAGTTCGATTTTTAAAACTATGCTCTCATGGCATGTCACTCCATCGAAAACAGACTCATCCTCTCAATCTCTAAATAAAACAATTATATCAAATCTCTTTAGGATCTTTCTTCTAGCTTCTGCTGTGGTACTTTTCCTGAGGTTGTGCAACAACTTCGTATTCGGTTGCGTGGAAGGAGTGAAGCATCTCATATTCTCAGTGGTGGAAATTTTAAGGTGGGGGAGGAGGTTTAGGCCTCGATTGGTAATTTTTGTTTGTGTTTCATCATTTTGTTGTGTGTTAATCTCTTTGCTTGAATATTATTGTTTGTGATTGAGGATATTTTAGATCTTTGCTCCTCTCTTAAATTTTATGTTTGTGCTCTGTTTTGATTTGGTTATTGTTGGTGAAGTTGGTGTTGTGGAAGTGAGTCATGAATGAAGCTTTGGTATTTATTTTTTTCCTCTTCCTCTTTCTCTGTTGTGTGGAACCAAAATCGAGAGAGAAAGTTACAATTTTTTATTATTATTAACAATAGAGGAGACGGTGAGACAGAGATCTAAATATTGTGGCATCTGCTGCTTGTAAGTGACGGAGTTCAATTAGCATGTAAGGGTGAGATATTATGGATGGAAAAGTAGGTACACAGGGGGTGCTGGCAGGGGCGGACCCAGGATTAAAGGACTGAGGGGGCCAATTTTAAAAATTAAAATTTACTTAATAAATATATAAATCTTAAATTGTATATAAATATGTATAATTATGTGTTTTTCAAAACAAATCAATACTACATCCTTTTTTTTTAAAGACTTAAAATTACAAATGTCAATTATGAGTTTCACATGTCACTGATAACTATTAATTTATAATAAAATTTAATATATATATATATATATATATATATATATATATATATATATATGTTAATCATAAATTTTAACAAAAATATCCTATTATTTATGTTATAAAAAATTACTAAACTAAAACAAATTATGTTACTCACCTTATTATCTTTTTAAAATAATATTAGTTAACAATAATCGAAGAAAAATTGCTATCAAATTGTAAAAGTAAGAAAAAAAATAATGTTGTGTTGTGATAATGGCCATTGCTGAGAGAACAAATTCCAGGAAACTTCTTGTGCACTCAAAACTATAAGAAGCACATTAGAGTCTAAAAAATAAATGACAATAATAACACAGATGAGTGGAAAAAAAATGAAAGATTGTAAAAATAATAATAATAGAAAGAGAAAATGTTTGTTGGCACGTATCAAAGTTTAAATTGTCAATATCTTATATAATGTTGGCAGGTTTGTCTCATTTTTAAATATTAATAATAAATAATTTTTAATTCTTAAATAGTTATAATAAAATTAATATAGAAGAGAAAGTAATAAAAAAAATTTTTGTTACAAGTAATAAACTCATTTGATTACAATGTAATTATTTATAACCTTTAAAATAACAACAAAAAATTATAAAAGAAAGACTTTTAAAGAAGGAAATAAATTATACTTAAATATTTTATCTAAATAGAGGGGATGCAATTATCTCCATAATAGAGATTATAAAAAAGGAAATACAATATTTATTTTAAAAAATATATATCAATATCTTCCCAATAAATATTATAAATAAGAATAAAATATTTGATCAAGAAATACAAATAAAGATAAATAAAACTTAAATATCTTTGCCGTTAAAATTTCAAATATACCAATTATCTTAATTATTTTAATATTAAAAATATAATATACATTAAAAAAAATTAAGTTCCAAAAATTTAGGGGGGGCCTTGGGCTAAGTAGTTCCGCCCCTGGGTGCTGGCACGAATGTAATAATAAAGCATGAAAGGAGGAAAAACAATTTTTCTTTGGCTTTATTACTAATTTCGTCCCACTATTATTTTAAAATGTTCAATTTTGTCCCACTATTTTTAAAAGGTTCAATTTCGTCCCACTATTTTTAAAAACGCGTCAAGGTTTTTCCTTCCGTCAGTGTTTAACAGCAACTATGCATGTGATGTGCACATGACCATTAATGAATTTTTCTTCCTAAATTGTCCCCATCCTCTTCGTGAAAACTCCCATGCTTGGGAGAGAAAAAGTTTTGCAGCCAAGTTCAAATCAAACCAAAACTAAAAGATGAAAATTTTAAAATCATCAAACTCCTATGCTTGGGAGAGAAAAAGTTTTGCAGCCAAGTTCAAATCAAACCAAAACTAAAAGATGAAAAATTTAAAATCATCAAATAGAAACCAAGAAGAACTCGATGCTTTGAATATGTAATCAAATAAAAACTGTTGGAAGAACTCAATGCCTTTGAACATATAATCAAATAAAAACCATTTGTTCCCATTAAAGAAAATGAGAATTTCCACTTTTCATTCCAATTTGAAATCATCATTGTTTCTTCTTCAACTTGTCACTTACAATGGCGAGTAATACACCCTCTGTTGACTCAGATTCAGCAAATGAAGTTACTGCAAAAGTCGTGCACAAGTGCTACGAAGGGTTGGTGACCGTGCGAACCACAGCAATAAAGGGCAAAGGGTGCCATGAACCTACTAACCGCTCCCACTGCTTGTGCAATGTCTGGTCTTGTACAAATCATGGCGTACATAAGGCTTCCCACCGCTGATGCATACGGTACTCGAGACATTTCTATCCTCTCTGCTTCATTGCTAGGACTCATACTTGAGGATAACTTATAATTGATAGGAAATGGGGTAGAAATTGGCTTACAGTCTTGCATGTTGAAGCGCCGCAAGACCTTCTGTAAGTAATTCTTTTGAGAAAGCCAAAGCTTCCTATCTTTTCTGTCTCGGTGAATTTGCATCCCTAAAATCTTGTTTGCAGGTCCCAAGTCCTTCATATCAAACTCCCTAGCCAACTCTGCCTTCAATTCTTGGATTCGATCTTTGTTGGGGCCTACCACCAACATGTCATCCACATACAACAGCAAAATGATGAAATCATTATCATCAAACCAATTGTAGTATGTACAATGGTCTGAACTCAGTCTGTTGTAACCAAGGCTAATAATGAAGGAATCAAATCTCTTGTACCAACATCTTGGCGCCTGCTTTAGACCGTACAGAGATTTGGTCAACCTACAAACCAAGTTTTCTTTTTCTTGTTCTTTAAAGCCTTCCGGTTGGAGCATATATATCTCCTCTTCAAGTTCTCCATGGAGAAAAGCAGTCTTTACATCAAGTTGCTCAAGATGTAAATCAAATGCAGCACACATAGCCAGAACAACTCTAATTGTTGTCAATCGAACAACTGGCGAGAATATCTCATTGAAATCAACACCTTCTTTCTGAGCATATCCTTTGACCACCAGTCTTGCACGATATCGTTCCACTTGATCATTGCCATCTCGTTTGATCTTGTATACCCATTTGTTTCCGATGGCTTTTCGACCCTTTGGAAGTTCAACAAGTTCCCATGTCTTGTTTCTATGCAAGGCTTCCATTTCTTCATGCATTGCTGCCATCCATTGAGAAGCATCCGAACTACTCACGGCCTCTTGAAAGGTTGATGGTTCTCCTTCCTCAGTTAGAAGACAGTACGCATCATGGCTTGCCATGACAAACTGTGAGTGCCAACTTGGTTTAGATTTTTGTCTTGTTGATCGTCGAAGACCTCCTCCATCATTAACCTCATTTGGCTCTTGTTCTTCATGCTCCTGTTCTGCTTCAGAAAAGTCATCTTCTCCAGACATCTTCTCTATCTGCACTATAGTAGTGTCTTTGGTAGTGCTGTCATTTTTCTGCTCACTCTGCAATTCATTTTCTCCAAAAACTACATCTCTGCTAACAACAACCTTGCGGGCAGTGGGATCCCACAAGCGATACCCCTTAACATTGTCAGCATAACCCAAGAATATACATTTCCTGGATTTTGGATCCAACTTTGTTCTTTCTTGGGAGTTGTACATCACGTACACATGACATCCAAACACATGTAAGGAAGAATAATCAGCTGGTTTGCCTTTCCACATCTCCATCGGCGTCTTTAAACCAATCGCTGTTGATGGTGATCGATTTATCACAAAACAGGCGGTTTTAACTGCTTCTGCCCAGAAAGATTTGGCTACTTCTGTTGTTCTCAGCATAGCTCTTGTTCTATCTAGGAGAGTTCTGTTCATCCGCTCTGCCACACCGTTCTGCTGAGGTGTATGTGGAACTGTGAATTGTCTTAAAATACCCTCTTGTTTGCATAATGCTAAAAAGTCACCATCTACATATTCTCCTCCATTGTCTGTCCTCAAGCACTTAATTCTTTTTCCAGTTTCAAGCTCCACTTGTGCTTTGAATTCCTTGAATACTGGAAACACATCTGACTTCTTCTTAATTGGGTACACCCACAATCTCCTGGAATAATCATCAATGAATGATACAAAATACTTTGCTCCTCCCAAGGATACTTCTGGTGATTCCCACACATCCGAATGGACCAAGTCTAGTATGTGTTTGCTTCTAGTAGTTACTTTAGCAAACTTCAACCTATGTTGCTTACTTATCACACAATGCTCACAATTGTAGCATTTGATGTTCTTCCTTCTTCGAGACTTTGATCTACCATGATTTTGACTCCCACTAGAGCCACGTTCCGTTGATCTGCCTCTCATCATCGTTAAAGCTTCTGCTTGCTTGGAATTTTCCAGCCTATCTTCCTTATTCTTTCGCCTGGATTCTTCTTCAAGAATAGCTCCGGCAACATCATCAAAGGTTAGACGGCCGACAATATTATTGTTTGTTATGTTGATGATGAGTTGATCATACGAATCTGGTAAACTTTGAAGTAGAAGCTCTGCCCGCTCATTTTCTTCTACATTGAAATCTGACGCAGAAAGTTGAGCGAATAGAGTATTCAGATTGTTGATGTGGTCCGTCACTGAAGTGGACTCACTCATTCTAAGAGTGTAGAGTTTCCTCTTTAAGAATATTCTGGTGTGAAGTGACTTGATCTCGTACAATTTGTGGAGAGTATCCCAAATCTCCTTCGCGGTCTTCTTCTCCGCAACACTGGACAAAACCGAATCCGCCATTGCTAAGTGCAAATTGGCAACAGCATTGTCATCCATCTCTTTCCACCTTTCATTAGTGATCTCCGCAGGTCTGCCTTCAATTGCATCTTGACAATTGTCCTTCATCAAAATTGCTTTTATCCTCAATTTCCATAGGGAGAAATTATTCCCGTTGAACTTCTCAATCTCGTATTTTGCTGCCATGGTTTCACACTAAAGAACTGACTTACACAACTTCCACCGTATATAGTACCGCCTACTGGAACAATGACTGTAGACCGTGAACCAGTGCACCAGGTAAGTTCCCAGGAAAGAGAGGTGGGTCACCAACGGACACACTTAAATACCAAGTCTTTCCTTAGCCAGAACTTTCCTAGACATGCACTTTCACACTACCTCACTCTATATCCAGTAACAAGAATAATTCTTTTCTGATGTGGTAGATCAGACTATACCGCAACCACAGAGCATACTAAGAATTTTCTCCGGCACTATACCAGCGTACTAGCGTGTATCGCAGCGGAACAATATCAGAACCTATTGGCTCTGATACCACTGTTGGGTACCAGAGTAACAAAATAATATCTCGCAACTAAAATAAGATATGAGAAAAATAAGAATTGACACTCAATATTTTAATGTGGAAAACCCTCAACGAATAAGGAAAAAATCACGGGCAAGACCAGAGAAATATTTTTACTAAGTGGAAGAAAATTACAACCTCTCTCTAACTATAAGGAGAGAACAATTACACTCTCTCTTATAATAGGAGAACACACACTACTAGTGTTGCTAACTCTCTCTCTAAGATTACTACAATTGTAGTGGGATGCTAAGATGAGCAAAATGGCTTGCTATTTATAGGCAAAGATGGGAGCTCAAGCATTTAATGCATTGCAATATTTTCCTCCATCCAACCAATTTTGCATGCCTACCATAGTAGAGTTAGAATTTTTTACTCCAAGCCTTTCTTTTTGACTTATGCCACAAAAGTGGCTTACGGCTTCACAAGGTATGCCCTACTAAAGGTGGAGGATTTTGTGTGGAAAATCGGATACCTTCCTTGATGAATCTATACACTGGAGGTGTGGTCTTAAGATTTGACATGGTGTGTAAGGGTTGTTATAGGAACAAGGAATCAACTACTCGTCTTTTTTTTTTCGAATATGACTTCTTCACTATGGCATGGAGTTAATGTTTGAGTTGGTGGGGTATTTCTTCGGCTTTACAACGTTATTGTAAGGCTCATTTCTATCACCTTATGGGACTGGTTTCAGGTTGTTAACACAAGAAAACATAATTGAAGGTAATATGGTTTTTTGTTATTTAGGTGGTATAAACCGAAAGGAATGAACACATCTTTAAGTCTAAGGAGATAATGGTAAATTAGATGTTAGAATCCATTAAGACTAAATCATGTTGTGGATATCAGCTGCTTGTAGTGGTTTTGCATACCCTTTATCATGGTGGTTCTCTAATCCAAAGGAATGTATGGGTATGGTTACCAATTACTTATAGTTTTTGGTTATCAACAACTGTAGCTTAATATTCGAATTGGGTGTCTGAATGATGATGTTTGCTTGCAATATAAATGTCTCTATAAATGCTCTTGGGAAATGGGTGAAAATGTGGAGTTTACAAGTTGTTGAATGATGATTTTTTAGTGTGTTTGGTAAGAGAGAAATGAAAGAAAAGAAAGTTGCGACCGTTTACTTACAATTTTGTTTTATGTTTTCATTTCCTATCTTTACTTTTTAATTACAAAACTGTCACCTTATTTTCAATTTATTTGTTGTTTTCAAATATTTGTATAAGAAACACTAAAAATAACTTTTTTTGTGTTACTCTTTGTATATTATTTTAAAGTCCATTGATTATTTCATTTTTAGATTGGCATTTTTCTCCTTTTTGTTCGTGTGCCTAGTCTGTTGGTTTTTTTTTTTTTTTTTGGGAAGTTATATGGGGAGATTTTAATATTAGTTTTTGGTTTTAAGAGTCGATGGGGTATACTATTTGGGGTTGATTTGCAGGTTTATTTTGGATTTTTTATGATACTCTTTTTTGTATCGTAACTAAGACACTCTTTGTACGTTTAAGCTATGTTTGGTTTAGAAAAGAAAGAGAAAGAAAAGAAATAAGAAAGAAAGAAAAGGAGTAAAAAGTGGAATGATTTTTTAGTGTGTTTGGTAAGAGAGAAATGAAAGAAAAGAAAGTTGCGACCGTTTACTTACAATTTTGTTTTATGTTTTCATTTCCTATCTTTACTTTTTAATTAAAAAACTGTCACCTTATTTTCAATTTATTTGTTGTTTTCAAATATTTGTATAAGAAACACTAAAAACAACTTTTTTTGTGTTACTCTTTGTATATATGAGGAGGGATCCACTTACTCTAAGAGTAACTCTTTTAAAGTTACTCTTCATCCTCACCATTCATTTTCTTGAAATCTAATGGTTAATATTAGTTACTCATTACAGCCATTAGATTTCAAGAAAATGAATGGTAAGGATGAGGAATAACTCTAACAGAGTTACTCTTAGAGTAAGTGGATCCATCCTATATATATGATGAGAGATCAAATGACATCTGTGTAACTTACACCAACTGTTACACCATTCAATAACTTTCAATTGAATGATATTTTATTAAAACCTACCGTTGGATTGAAAGTTCCTTTCACATAGATCATATGTACAAAATTTTATATTAATCCAAAATTATTTGCTACCGCATTTATGTATATTAAAATCAACGTAATATAATCTTTTCAAAATATACTAAAACATGGGTCATTTGATCACCTTTTTAATGTTGTTCAATTTTGACAAAATTTGACACAAACAATCTTGGTAATATGTAGATACAATTCAACGGTTGGATTAATAAAAATTACATTCTATATCAAGTTATTGAATAGTGTAATAGTTGTTTAAGTTACACCAATATAATTTGATCTCTCCTCATATAACTTGATTACTTGAGATATAAGTATTACATGTTTTTGTCATTAAAATATAAACACATTAAATAAAGAAATATAAATATCCAACAATATCTACAAACACGTCTTCAACCCAAAGCAAATAGCTTAAACTAAAACATAATTAGAAATTAAAACCTCCTATATATAGTCTGTCATAGGAACTTAGGAAAATAAATATCCCTCCCTGCACCTTGGATGATGGTGTCCGGTTTCATTCTCCAACCATCTAGAATCTTCTGTAGCTCTTGAGGCCGACAAGGGACTGCTAGAGTTCCCTGCTGTTTGAAGCCATACTCTTCTCCAGCTTGATCCAACAGTCCTAAGAATGCAGGATTAGTCAAGTAGTCCAACTCAACAACAAACCTTTTGATTTCTCCATCTTTGATTGCAACAACAGCAAAATATCCTTTGCTAACATCATCTGGCACAACAACATTTGTGGTTTCCACTACTTGATTTTCATTCAAGTAGCTGAGTTCAGGCTTTTTGGGTGCAATTAGTGAGAGACCCTTTTCAATCTTCTCAACAAAAGACCTAAGCATCTTGAAATCCATGACCGAATGCTAATTTCTTCGTGATATAGGACAGTGAACTAGGGAACTTGAAATTAAGTTTGCGAAATTTGAGCTTGAGTATCTTATTGGCATAGATTGGGTATTTATATTGAGATCATGAAGAAAGATCCACGAAATTTCTTGACCGTGTGTGAACCATGCTTGCTTGTGGTTGCCATACATACATTGCATTCATTATTAATGACATAATTTGACAGGTCATTGGTCAAAATCTTAAATTATAAAATCAAAATCGCGATAGGGAGGAAGGCATTGCCCGGCTTCATGACTAGTAAATATCATTATGGCCCCCTCTGTTTTGTTACGATTTGACGGTGGCATTGAAATGAGAGAGATATAACTAAGGGTAAATTAAATAGGTTTGGTTTTTCCTTTTTTTTTTATTCGTGAATTAAGTAGGTTTGGTTTAATTATTTTAACTTCATGCATATATTATACGCGTGTCCTCTAGATTTGCGTCCTTTGCTGTTAGCTGACGCCTCAAGGGTATCTTTTGTTAGATTGTAGCTTCCTGTTTGTTTTTTTATTATTTTCCCACTGATAAAAAAAAAATTCTTGACCACACTTTGTTACGTAAAAATCTTTCATTTTACAGTAAAGTGCGGATAAATACAGAGATTTTTTTTTTGAAAATGATAAATACAGAGATGAAATTAATAATTAAATCAATAGGCTTTTATCTTATGTTATAATATTTTAAAATTTAATTTTAATTCCTAAAAAATTTAATACTTTTATAGTCTCTATATTTATAAAAAAAAAATAATGTAATTTTAGCTCCTCTTTAGAACTAGAAACATGTGTTTAGTAAAAACTAAAAACGTATTAAATTTTTACATAGAATAAAACTGAATTTCGAAATATTTTAGGAGAAAAAACATAGTATTTTATTTTATAAATTATTTTAAAAGTTTATTGTATGGATAATATTATTTTTATATTTATTAGGTATCATCATCCACGGCGGCGGCAATGCAAAGTAAATGGCTTCTACGGCAAAACGCTTATTACGTGTACGAGGAGCAACGTGTTACCTTGGTATCTGAAAACGAAAAAGAACCTAGATCATATTCTGGGTGCATTGGATGAAACCGAGAGAAGCGGGTAGAGAAAAGAAAATGAGCAAATTACATCAATACCTTATGAGGTTTTGTGTAATTATACAAGCATTTTTTGCTTTTTTAACCATTACTTTTGCCTCTCCTATAGGGGATGTTAGTGTAAGGTTTGAGGGAGTATAAGTGTAATGTTTTCAAACATATAAGGGGGAGTTAATGTAATATTTTCAAATTTAAAGGGAGGTTAGTGTAGGAAAATAAAAAAGAGTAAAGTTATATGTAATTTGATAAAAGTTCAAGGGGTGTTACTGTAATTTGTTCAAAGAAAATTTATGATGAGAAAGAAAAAGATAAATAAAAAGAAAATAACTTGAAAAAAAAATAGAAGAAAAAATAAATATATATTTATCATATATTGCTTATCAAAAAACCCATAGCGTTGACACAGTAGTTTAAGGTCCTGTTGAGTTCAAATGTGAAATAACGATCTATTTAGTGGAATAACCCGTATTTGATTATCTCTGTATGCAAAATTCCCTTGGACCAGCAGTATTTAGCGGGAGAACCTGTGTTCGATTCTCTCTGTATGCAAAATTCCTTTGGACCAGCGACAGCCACACACCGCGAGCGGGGTTATATAGAGCTAGTGTATTTGGTTGTTACAAGACTACCATGGCTGAGGATGTAGAGCTAGTGTATTTGGTTAAGCTTGTTGTTGTTGTTGTAGTGGAGGAGGCATCAAAGTCATAGGATGATGCAACACAGATGGTTGAGGGGCCATGGACTAATGGCCCCCTTATGGAGGAGGTCCTGCAGACCACTAGTATTAAGGTTCTACTCCGATCATATTGCCTCACGGCTGTAGGAAGGATTGAACAGGCCAACATTGAAGCTTGTTAGTCATACAGGTAAGGTTCTGGACATGCCTATAGATGAGGGCTTTGAGGTATGTCGAGAGGAGCCAACCCTAACTCCTCGACATATCTCAAAACCCTCTTCATCTTGGGGGGATTAAATAGAAATGAGGGGGTGCCAATAGCAAGCCTCTTTTTTGTTAAGTAACTTAATTCGAATCAACTCAGTCTTAATTAGGTTCATTCAAATTGGGTGGTTGAGTTGATTGATTAAAATAATAAATATTTTAGAGATTAAAAAAAAGAAGTATCTAATTAGTTAAACTTATTCAAAATCAAGGTATTCAAATATGCAAATATTAGCTAAACAATAATCATGAACAATTGGACCACAGTCAAAATGATAGTGTACACTATGCAAGAAGATTACAAAGACTCATAAACAAATTACTACCTCCGTCCCTAAATATAAGACTCTTTTAACTAATTCACACCCTTTAAGAAAGTTGGTTAATTTAGTTAATAACATTAAATTTGTTAACAATTTGTATTATTTTTTCAAAACTACCCTTACAATTGTTGGGACTCATCATTTCTCTTTCCACTTAATTACTTTCTACCTAATTAATTAATGAGTGTTAGTCATCTTCTCCAATCCTCATAAGAGAGAATGTACTTATCTTATTAATTTATAGCATTCATTGGAAAGTGATTAAGGGTATTTTGGTCAAAAAATAATTAATGCAAGAGATGACTTGAAAAGAGTCTTATAAAAAGGGACAATTTTTTTTAAAAAAAAATAGTCTTATATTTAGGGACGGAGGTAGTACTTCATAACTCAAGCACAATCAGAAATTAGTCATGTTATCAAAGGTTCCAATGCATGTCTAAATTAAAATACAAGTCCAATCATTCAAATCCAACACATAGTCACATACTGATATAAGTAGAATTAATAATTATTATTTTACTATTAACATTATAGGCATATTGGGTTAGGTTGGGTTAACCGATTTTGAAACTCATTAACTAGACACCTAACCTATTGATTATAATTGGGTCAGCCAAAATGAACCTAAACCAACCCAATGACCCAACTCAACCCTCTAAAATATAGTTAAATTGGGTTGGATTGATTGTGTTTCATTGGTCGATCATGACCTACTTACACCCTTACTTGAAAGTCTAATCCATCTATCACTTTAGTTCAAACTTCAAAAAACCATGTGACTTAAGTGATAATATTAACATGTGTTTAGGGACCAAAATAACAGTAAATGGTTAAGTTTATAAACTTATTAGATGAAACATTTGAAAATTTTAGGGATTTATTTAAAATTTTCTTAATTTTAGGGACTAATGTAACAATGAATTACATTTTCAAGAACCAAAATAAGAGTTTACTATATATTTAGAATAAAAGAAAGAAAATAAGAATATGAATATTACATATATATAAATTGAAAGAAAACAAAAGAAAAGAAAATTTTGTCTATCAAAAACAGAAATTTATTTTTTTTCTTTTTATTTTCTCTTCATTTCAAATTTTTAGTTTTTCTTTCTTTCTTTCTAGCCTCCATTTTTGGGAGTATGGAGAGGAAAAAACTGTCATCACCCTATGCCCAAAGATGACAATAGGGTGGGGCGAGTACATGTAACAACTCTCTATCATCTACTCATATTCATATGGGTATCTATTAAGTAGATACCTACAAATTTTAGAAGTATATATGGATATTTGTTAAAATATAATTAAGGACAAAACTTACATACATTTTCATAGGTGTTGCTTTGCTTGCATTGTTTTTCAATTAGAATTGGAGTTTTACCTTGGTAATATGCAAAATAAAGATTTCCATTAAAAACTATACATGTTACAGAGGTGAAACTCTTATTCTAATTGAAAAACAACACAAATAACACCAATAAAACTGTATATAAGTTTTTTCTCAAAACATAAAATTTAAAGAAGTAAAAATAAAATTAAACAAATAATTTTGAAATATATATTTATATTAAAAATAAATAATTTTAAAACATAAATTTATACTAAAAATAAATAATTTTAAAACATATATTTATATTAAAAATTGATTATTGTAACTTACTTTCTATATAATAAGAACATTTGAGTAATTTTAAATTACAAATACTAGTGATTACGAATACCTTATTATCGACATTTAATTGAAAGATACCTGTTTCTTCGTTGTCATTTTGCCTCAAGAATATGGAACTGGTTAGAAGGAAAATTTCAATCTAGGCTGGATAGAAGTTCCATTCAGGGAATACTCTCTTTCATCAGGAAAAACTGCTCCAACCAGTTGAAGGACGTGAAAATGGCTGTCATAACCTTCGCAACCTGGATGATTTGGGACTGCCGCAACAAAAGAAGATTTCAAGGGACGCACATTTCGTTTGAAAGAGCTACTGTGCTGATATCTGCTAATGTCAAACTCTCAGGGGACTTATCTTCCAATTCAATGTTCTCCAACATAGATGAATTCGTCTCTTTAAAATCCTTTTCAGTGGAAGGCCACCCTAGGAAAGCTCCGGTCATCAAACAAGTCATCTGGCACCCACCCATCAGAGGTTGGGTGAAATGCAACACTGACGGAGCAGCTCGTGGCTCTCCAGGTCTAGCTGGTTGTGGTGGTATGTTCAGAAACCACCAAGCTAACATCCTAGGTTGTTTCTCTCTTAGTCTGGGAATCCAAAATGCTTTTTTTGCTGAGATTATGGGTGCCATTAGCGCTATAGAGATAGCTCATCAAAGAGGTTGGAGAAATCTGTGGCTTGAGTGTGACTCTATCCTAGTGCTGCAGGCTTTCAAGAAGCCTCAAATTGTGCCTTGGTCTATCAGAAATAGATGGAAGAACTCGATTCAACTCACCAAGTCCATGTCTTTTTTGGTTGGACACATATACCGTGAGGGCAATATTTGTGCAGATAGATTGGCTGCTCATGGAATTTCTGTAAATGGGCTTTGCTGGTGGGACTTTGTCCCATCTTTTGTTACCCAATTTTTTGTAAAGGATAGACAGAAACTCCCCATCTACAGGTTTAGATAGATCTTGTTTGAAGTTAGTCTTCTCCATGGGTTTTGGTTCATGTCCCCCCATGCTTTTGCTGTTCTATTATCCTTTTATTAATATATATATATATATATGATAGTTTGTGATTGAATGACAGTGTAAAACTGTTTTACACTGTCATACATCACCTATCTTCTCTTTGTGTAAAAAAAAAAAATATATCCTCACTATAGATTTAGCCTCCAACTCACTAGAACTATATATCATGACTGTACAAAACGGGACAACTGCACCAAACAATTATCTTCTAATCTTTTTCAGCAGTAAAAGCATTTTGGTGCGTGCACATTATTGAGCATTGTGAGTTTTTTTAAAGATTTTATTTCTTTTCCCACAAAAAAGTTCATGAGACGCATTCTAAGTAATTAGGGCAGCACCAAGCTCAGTAAAAGTTTATATAGTACTGATATTGCTGTACATAGTGATAGTTGCTTAGTAAGAATCAAACATCTTTGAATAGGTGAAGTAAATAAAAGAGAAAAAAACTAATGGTGTGTAGCAACAAATCAATTCGCCAAATGGCACATAACTCTCCTTTTGCCAACTGTATATTGATCAAGTATTTCTCCATACCATTATCTCAAATTCGTTCCTACACTGGTCTTTCTGAATTTCTTTTGCTTTTTTTTTTTTTTGTGAACATAGTATTCTTTTTTAGTTTTATGATACTGAGATGCTTCTAAAATTTCGCCGAGAATAATATTTATGGTTGAGTGTTCTGCAGAGAGCTTGGAATCCCTTGGATAGAACATGTTGCACTGATATTCCTATCCTATGCATAATCTCTTTGGGTAAGATCATACTCATAAAACAATTGCAATTTCATCCCACATTTAGAGAAATAATTGTAAATATTTGCTTCCAAGTGTGCAATATTAAATCAAAGAAATTGTTAAAGCAACCTTTGTTACACTGCAAGAGGGAACAATTGACGAAAGAATACAAAGAATAATCAACACTTGAGTAGAATCCTTCTTAAGTTTCGCTGCAACTTTGGTGCTTCTCTGCTCTACACTCTGCGACCCTCTAGAATCTTCTGTAATTCTTGAGGCTGACAAGGGATTGCAAGAGCACCCTTTTGTCTGAAACCAAACTCTTCTTGGGCTTGATCCAGCAGTCCCAAGAAAGCAGGATCATTCAAGTAATGTAACCCAACAATGAACCTTTTGGATTCTCCACCCTTGGTTGCAAGAACCGCAAAATATCCTTCCCTAACATCATCTGGCACAACACTTGTGGCTTCATTGAAGTAGTTCAGTGGGGGCCTTCTGTGTACAAAGTGTGAAAGACCCTTTTCTATCTTCCCAACAAAAGTCCTAAGCATCATCTTCAAGTCTGAATGCTAGTTTTTTCTTCTTGACAGGATATATATAGTGAATTAATTAGTGATTGCAAAGCTTCTTATAAATTTTGAGCTTGGGGACTCCACACGCTGAGTTTGGCTATTTATACTGATATATAACACGCTGAAAACACACGAAAAATCTTGATTCTAGGTGAGAGGCCATTAGCATGTGGTAGGTGTGTGTAACCCTTACAGATACATTGCATGATTTTGCCAGGTCAATTATTCATTCCAAATACGCGCTAAGCAGGTTTTATCGTTGCGTGAGGGCCAAGAATTTGTTGTCCCTATGTCTTACTGTTACTATATAATATTAATTAATATATGATTGTCTATACAATCCGGCAATGTGCATGATTTTCTGCTTGAAGTGAAGGTTTCTAACAGCCAGAACTTTTGGTTTGGCCCATAACGAATATTGATTGTTCGATGATTCTTTGTGCATAGGGACACTCTTCTACTCGTTCTTATGTGCAAGATTTTGATTGATTTGAGCTGAATGTTTAACAGAACTCCTAAACCAAGTTCAAAGTCTCTGCAGATTTGGTAGATGGGATCTTTATTGCTTGCTTTGTACAAATGAATTGTGCTGGGAGGGTACAATATTAACGGTTTGTTATGGACTGTCGGTGCAAATGTTCATAAAATACTTTAAAAAGTTATGTATGTATTTTTTTTAATCTTAACCATTTACCGAATATAAATACTTAAAAAGGTCATATGTATTTTTTTATTTTTTTATTTTTACCATTCAAATAAGATTCAATAGAACTTATATTTATAATTCTCATTTCTCACAATAAAAAGTGTTATAACTTATGATTTTCTACACTCTTCTCTCTCTGAGAGAGAGAGAGAGAGAGAGAGAGAGGAGATCAAATTCACATAGATCATATCTACCAAGTTTCATAAATAATAAATTAAGACTAAATTACTCTTTTAGTCTTTCTTTTTCTTTAATTCAGTTTGGTCATTTTATTATTAAAAAATTTAACTTGATCTCTTAATTTTTAAAATTGAGTCAATGTTGCTCTTTCTGTTAAATTGATAGTAACGCCAATAGTGAAGTTGGACATGTGTCCATTTCACAAATTCTGACAATAAACAGTGTCACTATCAATTGTGCACACACATATAATCAAGTATGAATTCTTCTATTACATGAATATTTATTGTTGGTTAATGGTTATATAACCACTTAAAAAAGTCACACACACCCGCGCACACACGGCTTCACACAGGCTCAAATGGCTCCTAAGCCCAAAAATGATTTGGGCACGAAGGTATGCTCTTAGTTGGATTTTATTTGGTCAGTGTCATATGATTCAAGTAATACAAAATAGAAAAGAATAATTTTAAGAGAAATTTTATGATACTCTAAAATTTAAGAGTTTTGGTATTGTTTTTATAAACCATTTATCCCTCCCTTTTTCTCCTTTAATGTGTTCAAACTCATTCAATTATTGGAAAAAAAAAAAACAATTGTACTAAAATATTTAGATTTGCCTGGCATCGTAGTAATTCTCTAATTTTAAATCTTATTATCAAATCTTTCTACTAATCCTCTTGCTTATAAAATGAAGAAAACAATATTAAATATTTTTATAATTTTTAACTTTCAAGACATACATTAAGTGAATATACATTTTCATTTAGGCTTAATTGCAAATTTTACCACCCAACTTTCATAATTTTGCAAATTTTACCACCCAAGTTTTAATTTTGCAATTTTACCACCCAAATTTTCAATTTTTGCACATTTTACCACTCTGATATTTTACCAAAAAAAAAGTTAAAGAATTCAAAAAAAAAAATTTGTGAAACATCAGGGTGGTAAAATGCGCAAAAATTAAAAACTTAGGTGGTAAAATTCGTAAAATGATGAAAGTTTGGTGGTAAAATTCGTAAAAAAAAAACTTGGATGGTAAAATTTGTAAAATTATGAAAGTTGAGTGGTAAAATTCGTAAAAAAAAAACTTCGATGGTAAAATTTACAAAATTATGAAAATTGGGTGGTAAAATCTGTAATTAAGCCTTTCATTTATTACTTTCTTAATAAAATATTATGAAAAGTTATAAGAAGATATAACATAGATAAATTGATCGTAATTCTTACCACACCCAATGAAAAGTTTGCAGGATTGGGGTTGGGAACATCATATTATAACTAATGATGGTAAAGGGACACCGAGTGTCACCAAGATGTCTTCAATCTATTTGTCAGCAAAATGAAAGTACCAATACCCTCCAAAATGTGAGGGTGCGGAAAAATTGTTCCTATTATTTTGTTAAACCATAAAGAACATTCAATGGCCCGTTACACGAAACCTACCTAAAATGTATCCATCTTTGGCACTTTCCTCCCTTTGTTCGTCTTGAATCTTATCTAACACCTCAGGTTTTTTTTTTTTATCAGTCAAATAATATTTTACTACATCTTAAATATAAGACTCTTTTTATAAATTTGTTTGTTTCTTTTTATAAGACTTTTTTTAAATTGTTTCTTACATTAATTTTTTTTTTTTTTACCAAAATACTCTTAATTACTTTACAATAAATACTATAAATTAATAAGATAAATTCATTCTCAATCGTATGATGATTGGATAAAATGACTAGTACACACTAATTAATTAGATAGAAAGTAATTAAGTGGAGAGAGTGAGATGATAAGTCTTAATAATTTTAAGAATAATTTTAAAAAAATAATACAAATTGTTAAAAAAATTAATGTTACAATTAAATTAACCAACTTTCTTAAAGAGTATGAATTACTAATTAAAAGAGTTTTATATTTAAGAAGAAAGAGGTATTATTAGATATGGCCATATGGGTAAAAGGGTACCCAAACCCTGAGGGTGACAGGGAATCATTGGAAACCATGTTCTTCCTTTGCCCGCTCCAGTAGTCCCAAAAACTATAAGGGACAGTAAAATAATGTAATCAGGTTTCTTTGCCCTTATTGGCAAGAACTACAAATGATGGATTAAATCCTGATTTTATTAATATTTATTCTTTATGCAGAAGTAAAATTTTTATAAGTATATTTCCTAGAACAACACATTAAAGATCCAATAGTCTTTAACATGCATGCTAGATTATTAAGGATTAAAATAAATAGTTGGATCTATAATCACCTTAGTGATATAGAAGAATTGCAACGATCAAAATCACAAACAAGACAATAGGTAGTTTTATGATTCCAATTGAAACCTCTTGATTTCTCAACGGAACTTTCATAATTATCTCTAAATAGGGATCACAATTAGAATTTTGTGGGAGTAAACTATCATTTTAGTTCCTAAAAGTGTATAACGTTATCACATTAGTCTTCAAAAGTAAAGAAATTTCAAATAAGTCCTTGAAAGTGGAATCCATCAAATCACATTAGTCCAACATTTAAAAATATGTGACTTAAGTGATAATATTAACATATGTTTAGGGACTAAATTAAAATAATAGTAAGTGGTTAATTTTAGGAATTTAGATGAAACAACTAGAAATTTCAAGACTTATATAGAATTTCTTAGTTTTAGAAAATAATGTATGTGACAACACATTACACTTTGAAAGACCAAAATGGTGATTTACTCATTTCTTATTATTGACTTCACTAAAATTATCATTATGTCGAACTATATATGTCAATAATAGCATCTACTCATTAAGTTATATCACATCATTTTGATCATTTAACAAACCCACTTAATTAGATCACTTAAAATACAGTTCTTTAACTATAAATAACTAATATAATAATTATTAAAATATGAGCCAACATTAGACCATGAAATATAAACTTCCAACAACAAAATATCCTTCCATAACGTTATCTGTCACAATTGTTGCACTATGTAGTTGATGATCATTTTTCCAGTAGCCTGCCGAATTAATGAAGGTGATCTCCACGGGGCAAAGACTGAGAAACCATTAGTTGTACCTATTGCCAAAGATATTAAGGTAAGACCAAGGGTACGTTTGGATTTCAAGTATGAGGGTCTAAATATATGTTTGAGAGTAAAATCAATTTGCAGTCATATTTAATTACCCGTCACAAATATATTTGAGAGTAAAATTTTATCTGCAAATTCAGTTTTAGAGAAACAAGATACTTTTACAAATTCAGTTTGTAAACTTTTAATGCACTTAAACACGCACCTAAGCATATCGATATTAATTAGTATTCTAGTAAGTATGCGTTTCTTTCAAGGATGGGTGTAGTAATTTAAGTTTGAGAAACATTCACGAAATTTATGAGAGGCAGTGTGGAGCCTCAGTGAGAGAAACAGTGCCAGTTAATGCAGCAGCTTTTGAGAGTCCTTTTCGTCCCTCTGGACTCATAGAGACAGTAGGCGTGTGTACCCGGTACGTGGTGTTTGTTGAAGGGGTCATATATCGGTGCATTATTTTTGGTACCTCCATGGAATTTATAAATCAATGATCCAAGTGTCGGCAAAATGTATCGGGTGAAATGTTGCTATTGAAGTTTGCATGATTTTCTTTTGATCTCTACGCTGATTCAATCCATCTTTAAGTGCTTTTTCTTGGATTCGATCCCTTTGCTTGATTTCAATGGTTGCAGATTTGGTAAAACCAGGTCTTCAAACAGGTGAAAATTTTCGTACTTTGTTCATCGCTTTTGCATAATGGGTTTAAATTCGAGGTAGGAATCTGCTGTTTTCACGAGATAGGAATCTTTCATATATAATCAGTGAGATTTTAATTTTAACACTTGACTATCGATCACAAGAGAAAATCCCTTCCCACATAACATCAAAAGACAACTACGTAGTTATCTGTCATACGTTCTGACACGACTATCACTATCACTGTCTCATTTACATCACCAACGTTGCTGGGATAAGTTATTCTGTGTGTTAAAAGTAGGAAACACTTCACCGCCTTTGCAATTAAAGATTTGAGCGTATTTCATGCATAATTATCCATATCTTCAACGCTCCTTCTTGGTAGACAATGACACTAATCTTTACTCTGGAAATGTTACAAATTAAATGAACTTGCATGAGGTTTCAAGGGAGAAATTAAGCAAGTGTTTATCTCAATCATGTGGAGAGGGACCAAAACTCATTTTTAATGCAACCTTGTGACGGGATGATTTTGTTGGAAACAATTCAAATTTCTAAGATATTATATTTAGATTTAAAAAGATATTATCTTATTCTTAGAATGTTGTTTAGATTTAAAAATATTATCTATGAACTAGATATTTGTTTCTCTTTCAAGATTAAGATACTAAGTCTAATAGTCTATAAAAAAAATTATATAAAAATAATCACTCCACCACCTGACCACTTCAGATGAAAGAGGGGTCACGTGAACGAGAGTTTATAAGTTTTTTCCAGAATATTTATAATAAAAATGAAGAAAATATTGGTAAAACGCCTTTACATAATATATCTCCTTCTTTTATAAATATATCTACACCTACCAAAAAAAACCATCAGATTTCTTCCCCATATTTGCCGTAATAAAGGGTTAGCTAGATTTTAAATTTGTTTGAGTCTACAATAGATCCCTCAAGACTTTCTTACATATATAATTACAAGAGACTCACTTATTTCATGTCTCTTTCTCTCTCTTATATTAGACTATATAACTAGTTACTAGTTAGAGAAGATCCAACTTAAAATCAGTAGTTCACAAGATGTATATAATGTGCTGCCACTTAATATGCACTACACTTTTGCCTTTCTTCTATTTTATTTTATGAAAGAAAAAAGGTCAAGTGTATTATGCTAGCTGGTTTTGGGAAAATAAATTCCTGTTCTCTTGTAAATACATGTAATCAGGGGGAAAATAATACTACAAAGAATTCAAATAAAATTTATAATAAACGTGCTTTTATGAATATTTTTATAGATAAAAATTCATTATCAAATTGTTATAAATTTTACAATATAAAATTTGAGTGGATAATATTACAAAGCTTCTCTTACTTTGTGTGACTTTACATAATAAATGACAGTAAACTGGCTGATTAAAGGATATAATTGATCATCTACACATATATGATACATCTTGAAGCAGTAGCAAAAGGCTAAATTATTTAACCCAAAGGGGTTGGCTCAGTGGTGTAAGGCCCCACTGCGTTTACATGTGGGGGAACAATCCATTTAGCCAGAGAACTTGTGTTTGTTTGCCTCCGTGTGCAAAATTCTTTTGGGCCATCGACAGCCACGCACCGCGAGCGGAATTAGTTTCTGACCGGATTGGGGAACACTCGTGATCTCTGACGCAAGACAAAAAAAAGGCTAAATTATTTATAATTAGACATAACTTCCTAATAGTTATGTTTTTTTTTATCAGCAAAAAAAAGATATACTGTATATAAATATAACAGGGTATCAGAAATACCCAACACAATACAAGAGCCTGTCACAATGCTTGTCCACTATACAAAAATCCCTACCCCACAGAGGTTAAATGATATTTAATATGTCATGCAAGTGAGTTGCAATAACAAATCCTAATAGTTATATATCATATATAATTCATAGGATGTTACAGAAATCAGCAGTATGGTATTCTTTCCTTCACCTTTGGTACTCTTTGCAGTCTGCTCTACACTCTCTGCTAAACGTATGGGTACAGGACTTTAATTAGGGACCTGTGGACAAGCATGTGACTACAATAATGCACACTGCAGCATACATAGCTCGTCCATGTAAGAATACAGTGTAATAATAATAAAACCTCCTCATCTTGATCATTTTTATGCACTCATTGAATAATAATAATAATAATAATAATAATAATAATAATAATAATAATAATAATATATTATTATTATTATTATTATAATAAGTAATCCGCAGATAAATTGGGAGAAACTTCTTCAATTAGCCGAGTCTTATCTTTGTTGTTCCTTGATATCTGAATAACAAAATTTTAGGCCCATATATGCATATTATGTAATTTAATTGCGAATACATGGTAATCAAGATACAGAAACTGGTTCCGATATATCGTACAAGCCACTTGAATGCATGAAGTGAGCTCCATTATTGCGCAGGTTTTTTAGTTTTTCATAAAATAATATACACACGTACACACATGATTTTATTATGTAAATGAAAATCAAATATTATAAAAGTTAACAAAAAAGGCAAGTTTTAAAATATTGTATCTCCATCTTATGTAATATTAATTTATGAAGCAAATCGTCAGTGTATTATACTAAAAAATTGTTTTTATAATTAGAAAAAGAAAAACAAAAAAAAATGTAAATGGCTAATCGCATGACACGTGTCATCCCTTTCGTATGTTGGTTGTGGGGATCAACATGCTTCTTAATAAGGTCCATATGGGATTAAAAAGTCACATCGAATTGTGGCGCTTTGTTAATAAGTTTAAGCAAAAAGAATTATAGTACCCTAGCTTTTGCCAAGCATGATTCTATACGTAAAATCAAAGTTAAAATCACCAGCTCAATTTTCTGAAAGGCACAAACTGATGGCCTAGCTAGTGATAAGCGGCATATATATACAATCAATATATAGAACAATTATTTAGGTTTTCTGTGATTAGGCTAATAGCTAGTGAGCACATTTTTCTTATGCAAATGTAACCTGTGTCTCATAAATATAATTAAAGAAATAAATATAGGAAATTTGTATTGAAAAATAAATAATAAATCAGAAACAAAAGAGAAAATCAATATCTATTAAGTATTTAAAAAATATTTAATAATTTATCTATCTTTAATTAATATTCTTAAAATATTCGTTATGAACCTTTTTTTTTTCTTATTATTTGCCCCCGAAACAATGTTAAAGTGAACATGGTAATAATCAGGCTCCGAGAAAAACTTAGGATCTTACATGTGGGCATGTGGTTTACATGCTTCGAGCCTTCGACATTCACATGATTTTTACCAGTTAATAGCTTGATATATTTTCCTTTGAAAGGTCACAGCATGCTTAAGAATAATGATGCCTAATGATTGAAGGTACAAAGTTGATTTTCCTTAAAACTAAACTAATTCTCTAGGTTCAAATAATTTATGAACGACAAAAAAAAAATTGAAGAGTTTTAGACTCTTAAATAGGTTGACTCAACTAAATTCAGATAAATTAGATCTTAAATATGACGACAAAGAATTCCAGAGCTATATATACGACTAATTTCTGTATAACTGAATATGTAGTATACATATACATAACATGTCTAAAAGACAATACAGAACTCAGTGGATAAGCTTTTCCGTGTGTGAAAAGAGGGAAAGATCCTACATTACTTCCGCAAAATAAAAGATTTGAGTGTCTATCATGCATGACTATCCCGTCCTTCAATGTTCTTTCTTTGGTAGACAACAACAAAGTTATGATACAGTGAGTTACAATTTGAAACTATCTTCTAGTTAATTAATTTGGAATCTTCAGCTACAGTAGTGTTTAATGTAGAGTACTGTGGGAGAGATTTACAAAGTGAACTTGCATAGGATCTCGAAAGGGAGTGAACATGTTTATCTCAATCATTTGGATTTGCAGTGAGTGGAGCCAAAGCTCATTTAATGCAACCTTTGGCGGGTTGACTTCTTCCCCTATATTCTCCGGCATTCAGCTTCAGATTTTGGCTTTTAATTTGCGAGTCTATAATATACTATACCTTGTATATTTGCCCCCTCTTTTTTTCTTAATTACTCATTTAATTCTTATAATTACAAAAATGTATTGATAAAGACTAAACCATAGCACCAGTAGTTCAAAGGTTTAAACAGTACAAACAAGGCAAAAAGAAAAGTAAGCTATAAACTCCTGCCACCACATGGCTATCAAAACAAAATTTATGACAAACCAATAATGCTACCGTCCGACACAGTAAGAGATGCAAAACAGTAGCTGCAAGATATGTGTTGTTAGAAGGCCACGAAGCTGTCCATGAAGATTCCATCCTTGTATAATCATGCATCAATTTTGAAAATCACAAGCATCTTACAGTAAAGTCTGTTGCAAAATTGTTGCAGCTACATTTTAATTATTATATAAACTCTGCCACTTGTTATGAACTAATGAATGGACTGAAATCTCGTGTTTTTCCAATAATAATTGAGGAGAGTCAAATGTAATCTTGAAATGTATTTTCAACTCCTGAACCAATGATTCCCCTGAAAAATGGGAAAAAGTCCTCTCCAAATGGGAAAAATGGGACCCGGTCCAGAAGCATTTTGTGTCTTTTTCTTTTCTAATGGAGTTTTTCAATAACTGGAGAGGACTGATCCTGCAAATTACAATCACTTTGTGTCTTTCTCTCTTTTACTGGAATTTTCTAGTAACTGAAGAGGATCTCTACTCCTGAAAATACATTTAATGCCCTAGGGTGCCAATTTGCAGATTTTTGTCAGTGCTCCTTGCTTGGATTGTTTGGACTGAAAACCAATTGGTTGAGTCAAGTTTAGTGATGAGAGATCTTGGATAATTTACATAAAAGTCTTAAGTTCTAATTTTCTCCAATTTATCTTGTGTTTGAGAAGAAAAACAAAGATTTAAGGCATATATATATATATATATATATGCTAGCTGATTTGGCGAAATAAAGTCTCAGTGCTTTCACAAATGCTTGTAATTGGGGGGGAAAATCGTATGATTATATCTACACAGATGACAAAATAAATTTTACAGGCTAACTTTTGAATGGATAATATCATAATATTACAAACCTTCTCTTACAATGATTTTTAACCCATTGTCAAAGTCATAAAGTCAGATCAGCTTCCCGAACAAATTTTACAAACCTTTTTCTAATTAGGCTAAATTACTCAGAAAATTTTTGAACTATTTGTGAATTTTTAAATAGGTCACTGAAATATTTTTTTAATTAGGTCTCATAATTTTTTTAATTGAATCCCTAGGGTTTCCATACGTTGTCATTTTGTGACGGTTTTAAACTGTCCAAAAGTAATTCTAAAGACCTACTTTTTTTAGTTTAGGAACCCAATTAAAAAAAATAGTTTAAGGACTTATTTGAAAATCCACAAATAATTCAAAGACCTATTGAGTAATTTAACCTTCTCAATATTACTCTCATAAATCAAGTAACTTTTGTATATAAGTATTAACTAGTGCACGTGTATAACCCACGAGGATTGGCCAAGTGGTGGAAAGTTTGGATAGTTTGTACAAAGTTTTACGTTCAAACCTTATTGTTACCATTGTAAAAAAAACCAAAAAAAAACTAGTACACTTGTACTAATTGAAAATACTTTATTAAATAATTAATTTTAAAAGAATTTTGTTAATAAATATGAAATCACTCTTTAAGTATAGACTTAATTAATTTTACTTTTATTTCCTCTATTTGGCTTTAAGGGGACATTTAGTTTTTTATTTTATATGTAATTAAGTTTATGTTTGGATTGGTGGTAGAGGATGAAATGTAAGAATAAATTATTTCATTAATTATTTGGTTTGTTAAAAAGATAATTGAACATAATGGAAGAGGATAAATCATGATCCATTCCTTTTCATTATTTAACCTTATTTTTTTCTTCCAATTTGGGACGCACTTGATGGAACCAAACCTCACTACTATAGAAAACCCTTTCTAAATCGGTTTGGGACATATTCTACATCGATTTTTAAACTAATGTAGATTCAAGCGATGTAGAAAATGAGACTTTTCAACATCGGGCATAGAATCTATGTAGAAAAGCACTTTCTACATCGGTTACTGGGTTAACCGATGTAGAAAGTGCTTTTCTACATGTAGAAACTTATTACTTTTTACATCGGTGTTAAGGAAATAATTGATGTGAAAAGTGATTTTCTACATAATCGATGTAGAAACTACTATATTTTTAATGTACCATTCATTTTACAAACATCCCAACTTGTATTTCCAATAAAGAAATAGACCTAGGCATATTCACACACACACACATAGACATATATATGGTAAAGTGCCTTGTAAATAATTCTAAACTATCATAGACAATTATAAACAACCTAAATCCAATCTAAATAACTTATGCTAAACTATTCTAAGGTATTTACAATTCTAAGCTATCAAAAAGTACTTATGATCAATATTATCCTAGTCACAATTTTAGTACCTACATGTGAAGAAGGCATAACAAAGAATTTATACTAATGACACTCATGTTTCTATACAAAAAAAAATTGGCTAAAATAAGGTATCCAATTGTTGTCATGAAATTAAGGACCATCCACTCCCAAATAAACAAGCCACTAACCACAATTAAACTTGTTGATTTCAGCAATTATCTTTGAGTTTAATGTTATACACTGACAGTGTAAAACAATTTTATAGTCAACTAATGAAAATTCACGGTTGATATGACTTTTAAAGTGATTATTATAAAAGTCAACAAACTCACCGCATATGGTGGTTTGTGATTATTATAAAACAATTTTACACTACTAGCACATTACATATATTCTCATTATCTTTTATTTTGGTCCAAGTTCAGTAGTTATCTAATGATAGAGGTAATAAACAATAACAAAGTCCAAAATTATGTTTTTAAACAACTAATACATATATGATCCTTCATCAAGTTAATTCATGCAAACAGTAACAATCATGACACACAATCACAGTTCAATATCCCTAACCATAAACATAAACCAACCAAGCTTATATTCTTGACAATTATATTTGCTTCAACAATACCATATACATACCTAACGAATCATAGCACAATCACAGTTCAGTATCCCTAACCAATCACAATTCAGATAACATACCCTAAACCTAGTTCAAAATGAACCAGAGATGGGTGGCAAGTGTTGGATTTTGGTGTCGTCGGTGGCAAAGCAATGGCGGGCGAGGGATAAGCCTTCAAATTAACAAAGATCAACAAACCAATGAGAGAATAAAAAAGAAGAAGAAGAAGAAAAAAAAAAAGAAAACGAGAAGATGGCGAAGAGCTCTTATCTGCACATCGAAGGTCGACAACAAGAAGAAGATAGTGGCGGCAGAGAGGGATGAAAAGGGTTTACACCCATTATTAGAATGCTATTGTCATGTTGCATTGTTTCTAGCAAAGAATATTAATAATAAGGTTAATTTGGTAAAATTGTTATTCTCTTTAATCTATATATTAGATTTTATTGGTTTGTGTAAAAAAACTAGGATGATACTTATTATGGGATGGAAGGAGTATAATTTAAGTTAAGAAATGAGAGTTTAATTTACTTTTTCTTTTATTAGGGTGAAGAAAAACTTCTATTAATAAGACAAGCGAACAATTTTCTTTTTTTCCTTTTTGTTTCCCACAGGTCTTCTTCTTCAAAGGTAATCTTATTTGAAACAAAGTCGAACACTAAAACACCTCTTATGGGGGATTAATAGCCCCCCTGCTAGACCCAACCCCGTCAGTGAATGCACCTTAAAGAGGTATGGGGCAATTGCCCCCCCACAAGACTTTCTTTTTTTTACTTGAATATATTTATTATTTAATCATTTTTATTTTTGTCTCCATAAAATAAATTGGTGTTGCCCCATAACATTAAAATGGATGTAAAAAAGTTATAAGAGATAAAAGAGAAAAAAAATGATATTAATTTTACAACTTTATCTTTTTAATTTTTTATAGTATTAATAATGAAAAAATTATACAACATTTTGTATCATAATATTTTTTATAAAATATTATAAATTATTTCTTTGTCTCTACTAAACAAAAAAAAAATTCTGAGTCCGCCTTTCAAGCATGCATCCTTTCTCTTTTTGGGGTCCAGTTAAGCAAAATATCACTAACCTAACACGACTTAGCTACATAGGCTAGACAATGGGTTGGTTTATTACATTGTCCACACTCGAGACACGTGAGCCCCTCGGGTAGAAAGAGGAGAATGATCATTGATCATCGATCCACAGTTATCTCCAAGCAATCTTGAGTTATGTATGAGGTCCACGCATGGATATTAATGACCACCATTGTTGGTGAAACAAGTGATCTCTTTCAGCCAACACTTCTGATCGAGAACTCGTGATCCTTTGTCAGTTGCTAGATTCAGCTATCTCGAGTGGGGCCCTGAGTCTTCATTTGGTAACTTGCAGCAGCAGCAACTAAAACAGAACCATTATGAACACGGATCGATGATGGCTCCATATTCAAATCCTGTTGTTCCATTTTCATGGTATCGAGACAAGATCTCAGTTGGTGGTGGGGAAGCTTGTTTCTGTGATTTGTAATGATTTGCAGCAAAGTTAAGAAATCTTGAAGAAAACAGGTGGCTGGCTATCTGCACTGGATTTAAAGGTGTCTCTGATTTCTGTCGTTCCATATTGACCAGCAACTGACGAGGAAGAGTTGGCAAAAATAGTACTGTTTATATATTAGCACCTACCCAAGTTCGAAATATGCAACCATAGAGATATCCGTGAACTATTCAAGTTTGAGTCACTAAAATTTTAAGTTACTTTAACACTTAATTAAATAAATGAGTTCAAGTTTTACCGACTTTAACATTAAAACTTTGTGAATAACTCTCAAAAAAAAAAAAAACAACTTTGTGAATAACCCACATGTACATATGTATAATAATAAAGAAAATGTTAATTTTTTTTTATATAAAATACATATACATAATAAATAATAAATTTATCTTAAAAAGCTATCATTAATTATTATGTTCAAATAATATTTTGCTTTCTTTTTCTTCTTACTTTTATTTCTTTTTAGGATATTCATAAATTGATCATTATACCATTATATTGATTAGATTCAGGACAGTTGGGCACGCTTCTTGAAAACTAGTAATAGATGACATTATAGTTGTTTAGAATGTACTTGGGTAGTTTAGCGTTGTTTGAAGTGTATTTAGGTACACTAAAGGATACTTTAGCATATAAATATGTTTTAGTGTGTATATTGGTATTTAATGACATAATTCGGTTGGACATTTGCAAAATCGACCAATATTTTTTTAAATTACTACTTTCGACATGGGTTATAACTTTAACTAATATAAAAAGTATTTTTTACATGAGTTAAACGTATGATGTAAAAAGTACTCCCCTATTTTAACGGTGGTGTTTGCATCAGTCTCAGATTAATCGATGTAAAATGTCCCTCTTACAGTAGTGTGTTGATCAAAGTAATCAATCTCATCTCAGACACATCAAATATAATAATTTCTATTAATGATTAGAATTTATTTTTATCACTATTATGTATAAATATTAATGACATTTAAAATAACATTATTAATACAATACAATAAGAACTTGAATATTAGTAAAGATTGGTGATCAACTAAAATATTGTCACAATACTTCTTTAATAATATTTTAGAAAACTATTAGTGATATTATCAGAAAATAAATTTGCCCATACTTCATTTATTAATTGCAATAAGTGAAGATAAATTGACTAAAGAATATAACTCATATTGGAGCAGTAACAAAAGGCTAAACTAATTATAATCAGAAATTAAAACTTCCTAGTAATTGTCTATCATAGGAAGTTAGGAAAATCAATAACAATATTAGGGCGCGTGTATACCTTCTTGCATCTTTGGTGCAGTCTGCTCTGCTCTCTCCGACAAACTACAATGATCTTCTGCAATTCTTGAGGCCGACAAGGGACTGCAAGAGCTCCTTGCTGTCTGAGTCCAAGAACGCAAGATCAATCATGCAGTAGCAATAAACTTCTATTTTATTTTCGAGCAAGTGTATCAAATGACACGTAGTTGTTTTAGCTTAATGTAGTCTCAAGTTCCGGGTCTTGATTACGCGGCTACGTTAAATATTTGAAGAGAGCATTATTGTGTCGCTCATAGTGGTCTTATCCGATGAAACAGAATTGTCTCCTGCAAAAGAAAAAATATAAAAAAAAAAAAAAAAACTATGTAATTTCTTTACTCTTGATTGCAACAACTAAATATATATCCTTCCCTAACATCTTGAAGTATTTTTTCTTCCTGATAGAATCCTGAATTAGTGAACTTGCAAGCCTCTGAATTTAAAGTTTGGGATCTCTAAATGCAAACTTTGGCTATTTATGCCGAGAATGAACATGCTGAAACGCACGCACGCATAATTTCCCGAGTCTAGATACTGAACAGCTTGCTAGTGGTTGTTGCCAGACATTGCATTCCTTCTCATTATTTGACGAGTCAAAATCTTAAACCATGAAAATGCTGATAACAATTAAAATCCCAAAAGGAAGGGAAAGCGTTGCCGTGCGATATGCTTCATGACTTGTAATTATCAAATTGTTCACTCATTGTTATACATGTTTTTAATATTATCTTTCAGTTATAATTATCTCATCGTATCTGCAATATTGCAGTGTGAATGCAGCAAAACACTTTCATTGTACGTATGTGTAGTAGGGCCGTAGGGGCCTGGGACAAGCATGTGAATGCAATAATGCATAACTGCACAATGCATGGATCCATGTAACAGCAGAGTGTGTTCAATTAAAATAAAAAAATTATAAAAAAAAAAAAACCCTCCTCCATTGAGCATTTTTAAGAAATAGATAATATATTAATAATAAAAAAAGAATGCGTGGATAAATTGGGAGAAGACATGCAACTGCATATGAAGGCCGTTGTCTTCAATTTGTTCCTTAATGATTTCTCTTTTAGGGTGAATAATTCTAGATTCTTTTTAGATAATTTTTATCTGAATAACAAAGCCTTAAGCCCATTTATGCATATTTGTAGCACTATGGCGATCAATGAACAGATACAGAAACCTGTTGCATAAGTACTTGAATTAATGCATGAAGTAAGCTCTAACACTGTCAATTTCATCTGGTTTGCCAATTGATTTTATGTACTTGCCCAATGGATACTGATATATATACTCTCATATACATTACCATGCATGCTTAAAAAAAAGTTATAAGCATCTTAATTATAGCCAAATATGAGACAAAAAAAACATGTATAAGATAGAAACATGAAATCATTCTCTCTTAATAACAAAAAAGAGAATGAGAATAATATATTATTTCTATTTGTAAGCAAACAATTTATAATGATAACAATTTATAATTGTTACTTTATTTATAATATATGTAAAAGAAAAATGTTTTCAATTTAGATTTTCAAAATTACAATTGCATATTTTTTTATTATTTATGAATTTTTATAGGTATCTATATTTTGAGAATCATCAGGTCCCCCATAACAAAATATCATATCCGGTACACATATCATATCCGTGTATTATAGTTCCCTATAATGGATGCAATCGGTCAATGTACGTCGTTGGACTGAGATTTGATGGCAAGTGAGAGGTAAGATTTGGTGATATCAAAATCTCAATCGTTCGATTTTTTATAAAACTACATACGCTAGCCAATTGCACTTACTACAAAGAATCTCGTCTGCACCAAATTCGGGTTATTTACATACTTTTACACTAGCTTAGAGATTGTAAAGATGACACATTTTAATTAAGTTTAGCACAAAGTTAATTAGGATGGAGATGGTAATTGTTATGATAGGATATTTTGTGTAAGGGTTGGGTACCTCTTGTACCCAAAATATCAAATGCATATCTTTCTTTTGCTGATAAAAAACACTAGCTTAGAACTTATTTTGCACTCTCTCACTCTCTGTTCAATGATTTTATATTTTACTCTCTCATGCACACATGTGCTTTCTATGCTTCTTTCTGTTCTCTGATCTTCTGCAGACCTTGATGAAGCTTGTAAGGAAGTGCAAAGAGCTTTCCTTTGTCCAAAGTCAGATTCCTCCGTAGCTTACTCCAGTAGTCTCAAGAAAGCTGAACCAGTTAATTAACTTGTTTTCACTTCTTCACACTCCATAGCATGAATAGCAAAATAAACGTCCTACACCTTACGTCTTCTGCCACCGTTGCTGCTGCAGTTACCCATGTGATCTCTTGAATCTAAAATTGAGAAATCCTTTTTATACATCTTCAATTTGCTTTATTTTCCTTTTTTATAAGTTATATTTTGTGCTGAACCAAACTCAAGCATGCGGTTTCATTCGTTTAATTCACCGATTAGACATTAGCTATATATATGAACTTATGAAGTTATGAACCCTAAATAGGTTTAATTTTGGATATTTATTAATTTAAGCTTTTCTCGTGAATTTCTTTTAAGAATAATGTTACCCCCTACTTACAATTAAGATAGGAAGAAATTAAAAAAAGGAGAGATGTGTGGAATCAAATACACATGATGTGATAGAAAGAAAACAATTGTTGTACGTACTTGTTACACCAAGCTAAGTTATGTTTATGGAGCCATTAGCAATTTTAAACTATTGAATTATTAGTAGCCTGCCTCAGAAGTCTCAAATTAACAAGATGGCTGATTTGAATCTAATAATTAATAGGCAATTAAATTCAACAAATCTGTTTCCAATTCATGTCAACTGCAGGAAATGGCACTACTACATTCACTAACTTGAATTGAATCTGTTAATTTGCCTTCATCTCCTACACTTTCATCCCTTGGTTCCTCTAGAATCTTCTCTAGTTCTTGAGGGTGGCAGGGAATTACCAAAACCCCCTTCTGTCTGAAACCATACTCTTCTCTTGCCCGCTCCAGAAGTCCCAAAAATGCAGGGTCATTCAAATAGTGCAACTCGATAATAAACCTTTTGGTTTCTTCACCCTTGTTAGCAAGAACCACAAAGTGCCCTTCCAAAACATCATCTGGCACCTCTCTTGCTGTATCCTCGTTGCTGATCAGTGTTATTGATCTCTTTATTGGTGCAAAGACTACTGAAAGACCATCGTGTAACTTGCCAAAGAAAGACCAAAGCATCATGAACTTTGTAATATGTAATATTATCTTAATTAATTAAAACTCTTTATGAAGCTATATGGTTGAAAGCTTGTTTTGATAGATGAGGTTGTAGTTTCATGATTGTAGAGTGCTGTAGATATTTATAATGATGACTAAGTGGATAAGATGAGAAGAAGCAATGCATGAAATTTCTTGAGGTACTGTGGAGCCTTTGCTTATTGGTACAGAAACATGCACACTAAATGCAACATTTTGAGGGTCTTTTTCACCCTTCTGGACTAACGTATAGACATTTGGCGTGTATTCCTTACGCGGTGTCTCCGTGAGGATCACCCGTGCAATATTCCTGTAAATTGAATCTAGCACTTTGATTTCTTTTCTTTGAGCCTTGGCATCTTGTATTTGTGCCCTTCTTCGCTTGATTTTTTATTTTTTTTCTGCATGATTAGTTGGTACTGGAAACTATCATTTTCAGATGTATAGTTAATGTTAGCACATCACCAAAGGAAAATAAATGAACCTCTTTTCATGATAGCTACGACGTACCCCAATTAAAATTACCTTTAATTAACACTTTCTAGCAAGTGGCACACCACTATTGCTGTTTCGTTTTCCTCATCAACATCACTTGGATGAGCTATTTTCCGGGTCCAGAGTGGGAGACCCTTGAATAATTAATTAATACCTTTGCAATCAAAGATTTGAGAATCTTCATTCTAGTCTCTATAGTCTATACGATTATTATGTAGTTTCTTGATTTTTCAATCTTCTTCTTCATGGACAAGAACAATGTTATGATACATTGAGTTGCAACGTAACTCGAAATTAACTTGATTTCTAATATGGAATTTCAGCATTAGTGTTCAGTGTAGACTAAGTATTGCAGAAATATTACAAAGCGAACTAGCATCGGATTTTGATGGGAAAAACACGCAATGTGTAACTCAATCATGGGGAGCCTAAGCCAGATAAGAGGCATTTTCACGATGTTAAGGCGACATGTCAATTAATGCAACCTTTGGCTCATTCAATTCTTCCATCTTAATTATACGCGGGAATATGGCATTGGATCGATCTTTAACGGTTACTATTTGCGAGTCAATGATATGTAATGATTTTGAGAAGTTCAAAATTATGAATGCTACAGACTTAAAGTTTTGTATGCGGCAATATTGAGAAGTATTGATAGTGTAATTTAGAAACTCTCTCCCTTGAAAAATGAAAATCCTACGGTATCTTCCAAAATTTAAGGGCTGTGATATTGTTATCTAGAAACACACTCTTTCTCCCTCTCTCCCCCTCTCATTTTCTTCATTAATGTGTTTAAACTTATTCAATCATTGGCCCCAAAAACAATTGTATCAAAACTATTTAAATTTCTCTAGTATCATAAGTTCATAACAACTCTCTGTACTCGATCTTTTTAGATGAAAATAATTTTGTGAACAATCTCTTTATGCACTAAGGAATAATAATGTTTGTTTTCCGTTTCTTAAAAGGGTTTGAGATAAATGAAGAAAGAGATAGATAAGGAGAAAAAAATTATGAGAAAGGCTATAGGTAATAGTGTGATGAAAAAAAAATGTAAAATAAATATAAAAGAATCTAAATGTGAATAAAATCAAGACATTTATGAAAACCGAAAAAAAAAAGGATACTTATACTTTCTTATCCAAAGAAAATTATACAAAGCCTTGCAAATTAATAAGTTTAATTTATTCATGTCAATTTATTTTATATCTTTGATTCAATTTACCATAACAAAAGGTATTGATGCACTCATGCTATGAATAATATTTAATTTTTATTAATGGTAAAAGAAAAAAACAATATATTAACGAAACAATCTTAGTTATTCCATGGTATCCCAGGCTACTAGTATAGTTGTTCAAACACAAGGATTCAGATTGCATGCCCTCTTCGTTGTCTTTTTTTTTTTCCTGATTAATGAAAGATACTTTACCATTTTTATTTTATTTAATTTTACATAATAGTCTTTTTTTACTTAAGTAGTGTTTGCATCCCAAATACTATATTTTTTATTTTTTAGATAGCATAAGTATTCTGCATGAGAGACAATATAGCTCGAATTAAGTATAATCACTATGGACAACAAAATTCTATCTCTAAGCATTTAACATAATTACATACTTAAAACACAAACTCAAGAATATTGGTTAATTAAGTTAGAACAATTTTGTATCAATTGATCTATGTACTTGGTGACATCAAAAACTATTTTAAAGAAGCTTTGCAAATAAAAATGACTTATTTTTAATAAACAAAAGTAGAAAAATTCATAACTTTTCAAAAAGCTACTTTGAAGATTTTTCCCCCACCTTTTTTTCACCTCAGCTTTATCCTAATTACGTTTCCTCTAAGAACATGTTCGTGTCCCTTTCTTATCTGTTTGTTCCCTCTTCAATATATCTCTCTCAATCTTTTTATCAGTAAAAATAATTTTATTACGAATACTAGCAGTACTCTATATTGTTACATCATTTTAGTACAATTATTGTATGACCAACTCTCCCATCCGTAAATGAATTTAATTTCAATCCGTAACTTGTAATTTAAAATTTTATAGAAATACTAAATATTTTTAGTTTTATTTTTAATTTAACCTTTTAGAGTTTGACTCATCTTATTCAAACTCTGGCCAATCAGAACTAAAATCAGATTCACTAGACTTGAATTAGAACACCAGGAAAATTAATCTCCAATAAGGGAGGTCAAATGAGAATCACACAAATGAATTGTACACCATATTTTATCCAAAACCTTAAGGCAATAAGATAACTACCTCTTATAAATTGTTAGGAGAATTCTCCATACGAGCCATTCTACTTGAAAAGAAGTTTGTGGGATCAAGTTCCTATCATTTTAGTAGATGATTTTGGACTAAAATCCTTTAAATTCTTTAATTACAGGGGAAGAAGAAGGATTTCAAACATTTGGTTGAGAAATAGTGAAATTCTACTATAATTGTAAGCTAGTACAGTTTAACACTTTTTCAAAAAGAAAATGAAATGTTTGTAAAAGATGATCAGGACATGGGCAAAGAATAGAAGTGTTTAGGGTCGGTATCAATTGTAAATTCTAGAGGAAGAGCTAAATTAACATTGTCACTGATAGACTAGAGAAGGAAGGTGCATCAGAGATGCTAAAAGAAGAAGGGTCACGAATCTTATAGAACCTGTGGGGAATGTACAAAATGGAACATGGAAGAAAGTAAGTGGTTACAGTAATCTAGCGTTTGGCTTGGTAAGGGTATAGAATTCCCCCATATATTCATTTGACCAAATTTGCCTTAATTGGAATTTGGAATAAATACAGACAGCCTAAATTGATAAAATGGATAAAACAGATTTCTTGGACTCCACTAGCTCGTGACTTGTTGAAATTTTAGGAATTGGTGGTGTCATAAGAAATACTGGAAGCAGGCTTATGAGGCTAAAGTGCAGGTCGTCCTTAATGCCCTCATTTTTTGTTGTGATTTTGACCTTAAGCATATTTTAATTGAATGTGATTCTTCTCTAGCTGCTGAATGGGTGAGTAATGAAAACAATTGGCCATGGAAATTGCTTGACACTTTCAAGTTCAACTGCAAAGTCCACGAAATAGTAAATTGCGTGGTAGTGGTTTAGTTCATGTCTTTAGAGAGCAAAATCATTTTGCCGTAGATAATCAGATCTATGGTAATATGAGATTTTTTTTCCTCACACTTACACTCCCAACACTGTACAGGAGAATTTATGTGTCAACTGATCTACGTGATCCGTGGAGTTGAATTTTTTGTCTTTGAACTTTAAAGTAATTATAATAAATACGTACCGTGGCATGATATACTTTAACCGCATGTTTGGACATGCATTTGAAATGAATGGATCCGCGTTAGCCACATGCTACATATTGTAGCTTTTGCGTCTTTTTATTCATTTGACTCGAAAATTATAGCATACACAAGTTTTAAATGTGAATGCAAACGCAGGCTAATCATCTACAAGAGAAAGCTTGGATGATACCTTGACATGTAGTAATCTATGGCTTATATGACTAATGTCATGTTTCAAGATGGTTCCGTGGATTTGTTGTAGCTGTTGGATGTTATCAAATTTTATTCTCAGTCTTGGTTCTTAGTTAGAAGCCCGTGAATACCGTTGTAACTTCTTGGACTGGTGTATCAATCTTGCTAGCTGTTTAATTTGTCCCTTTTTTTCCTCTTGAACTATATTATCGTACTCAACTTAATAAAACTTGCTTATAAAAAATAAAATAAAATAAAAGTTTTAAAAAAGAAGTTACACAAAATATTATCTTAATTGTTAATTTTTTTATTGTTTTATTTTTCATTGAAAGAACAAGAATATTAGGAGATACACAAAGTAACATTTAATAAGATTACGGTTCCTAATAGTTGTTCTCTACAATGGAAAGATGACTAATATCCATTCCTTCATCTTTGGTTATGCTTTTTGAGCATCTAGAATCTTCTGTAACTCTTGAGGCCGACAAGGGAGTGCAAGAGCTCCTTTCTGTCTGAAACCATACTCTTCCCGAGCTTGGTCCAGCAGTCTCATGAATGCAGGATCAGACAAGTAGTCTAAGCCAACAATAAACCTCTTGGTTTCCTCACCCTTGATTGCAAGAACAGAAAAATAGCCTTCCATAACATCATCTTGTGCCGCAGTTGTGGCGCGATCTTCACTGAAGTAGCTGAATGCAGGCCTTCTAGCTACAAACAGTGAAAGACCCTTTTGTATCCTCCCAACAAAATACCTAAGCATCTTGACCTTAATTTATTTTCTTCTGATATTGAATATTGAATTAATGACTTAGAAGTTTTAGAGCTTGAGGTCGTTGTATGCAGAGTTTGGCTATTTATGCTGAGAGCACACGCGTAGTTTCTTGACTCTAGGTGCGGAGTAGATGCGTGTTGTCATGCATCGCATTTATTGCCAATTTGCCCTTATTTGACGGGTCCTCTTATCTTTTGGGGAGGGCCTAGCTGGAATTTGTTGTACCGGTGTTTCTCTTGTGTGTATGCTCAATTACTACAATCCAAGAATTTGGTTTTCCTTTTTGGCAAAAATGAATAAAGGTACGTTTTTAGTTGCTACTATGAGAAATTGCGGTAACGACTAAGGTCAGTGCAATCGCTATCACACTGTAATTGTAAACAGCTCAGAAACTTCGATATTGTAACAATAACTATATGATTGCAGACTGTATTTTAAAACCACGATAAGTCCTCTTTCAATGCAATATTTTGTTTAATTTGTTGTTCTTGAAATAAATCAAAACGAAATATAAAGTCTTTTATAACAGCCGCTGCATGTGGTAAATTCACAAAGCTCTAGCTAGTACACTTGAATTATTATCTTTTTTCTTTAAGCTCCTTTTCTCTTCCTGGTAGTGGCTCCGGGGTTGAGTGTGGGCTTATGAGGCGGGCAGCTGAGATTCGGAAGTTAATTTACGGTTTCAGGTAACAGATGAGTGTGAGATTTCATTGATATGCAATATGCCAATGATACAGTTTTTATGCTGGGGATGCAATGGTCTCATAAACTTTAAACTTATCTATGAACTGTAGGTTAACTTTCATAAGAGTAATCTAGTGTCCTGTGAAGTATTGGGAAAAACTTAAGTCTCACATCAATTAGTAATAATGTCAAGATAGAGTATATAAGTGGGCTAATCCTTACCTTGTAAGTCACTTTTATAGGATTGAGTTAGACCTGTAACTCACATCAATAGATGGAGAGGATTTTTTTCAGGTATAAGAGTTATTTGGAGAAAAAACTTTATGAGTCATAGTGCTCCTAAACCCGTCAAAATTTAATGTATTATTAACCTCAGAGAAATGACTCATAATGAAGATATTTTTGTGAAAAAAATCAATGCATAAGACATTTTAAATTAATGCTTATTAGAACTTATAAAAAAGATTGGAAGTAGAAACTTTTATAATTATGTTTTGTATTTGAAGTTTTGAACACGTTTCTCCTTTGACAATTTGAACTGAACATATATCTTAAAGACTTAATTAAATCATGCCGACAAGATGAAAATGGCTATGGGGAGGCAAATTTGCAGAAAGAATTTTAAGTGTCTTATTTTGTTGGCCCCTGTTCTGCTTGGAGCCAACTATGTCTTTGGATTTTTGTGTTATTATTCATTAGTTACGTACCATTATCTGCAACGTGAATGGGGTCTACAAAAAAAACGCTTTCGTTCTGTTTAGAGAGTGGAGGCGTGCGGACAAACATGTAAGTATGACTATATAGTATATAGTGCATATATAGGTCATGGAAAGACTATTAGTATTTGAATTAATCTTTCTCCAAAGTGCATTTTAGAATTCATGCTTTTTGCAGATATATTATAGCTTACTTTACACTGAAGTTTATACAAAGACAATATATGGGAGAAAACCTGCTTGTTATCATATAGTCAGGTTATTTCAATTGTACTCATTTTGAGTAATGATTTTTTAAAACCTAAATTCTAAAAACACTCTTAATACTTTTTTTTTTATCACATCATATATCTATTACATGTATCACTTCTCTTTCTTTTATTTTTATCTCTCTCTAAATGTAGATTAGCATATTGGTGTACAATTATTTTCTATGTTATCATATCTCATGCCTTGTTTATGCAATAATATAATATATAATTTTTATTAATTGGCAAAAAAGAAAACAATAAATTGACTAAACAATCTATTATTTATTCCACGGTATCCTAGGATGTAGTAGGATAGTTGTTCAAACATAGGAATTCAGATTACGTGTCCTCTTTGTTTTCTTTTAAAGATACATTACCATTTTTTATTTTATTTTACATAATAGTCTTTTTTACTTAAGTAGTATTTGATTTAGTTTTTTTAAGCTTCTCAAAGGCAAAAAAAAATATAAGATCAAATAATATTTTAAAAAAGCTTTACAAAAAAACATTTTTAATAAATAAATTACAAAAAAAAAGTAACTTTTAAAAAAAGCTATTTTAAAGAGTTTTCCTTCACCTTTTACTTTCACCTCATCAGCTTTATCCCAATTACTTTTCCTCTAAAAACATTTTCGTGTCCCTTTCTTATCTGTTTGTTCCCTCTTCAATCTTTCTCAATCTTTTTATCAGTAAAAATAATTTTATTACGAATAAGAGAAGTACTCTATTGTTACATCATTTTAGTACAATTATTGTATGACCAACTCTCCCATCCGTAAATGAATTTAATTACAATGAGTAACTTGAAATTTAAAATTTTATAAAAATACCAAATATTTTTAGTTTTATTTTTAATTTAACCTTTTAGAGTTTGACTAATCAATTTCAAACTCTGGCCACTCAATGGGACCTCACCAACCTGTGACTGTATTTGTTGGCTAAGATGTTGTTGATGTTTAATCTCAAATAACATATACTAGTAAGAGAAGAAAAAAACTAGTAATAAATTTATTTGTTGGCTAAGAGCCATTATCTACCCATTCGCTTGACTTCTTCTTATGGATAGCCAAGAAGAGCTCATTAGGGTGGGATCTTACTCATAGCTTAGGGCTTTGCAAACCAGAAATGTAACAAATGATTAGTATATATATAAATATGACAAATTGTAAACATAACAAACTTTATCAGGTTGGTCTCTTCCCGACCTTCTTCACCTTTGTCAACATATAAATAAGATGTTTTGAACAGTGTTGATCAAACATTGTGGGAATTAATTGGTGGTCTTAAGAAATGCCTGTAGGCTTATGAGGATGAAGTGCAGGTCGTCCTTAATGCCCTCATTTTTTGTTGTGACTTTTTACCTTAATCATATTGTAAGAATGCGATTCTTCTCTAGTTGTTGGACGGGTGAATAATCAAAACAATAAGCCATGGAAATTGCTTAACACTTTCAACTGCATATATAGATGATAGATGTTTTCCACGAAATAGTAAATTGTGTAGTAGGGCATCAAATCTATGGTCTCTTTGCTAGACAGTTGTCTCTTAGAGTTGTCTCTTAGAATTTGGGCTTAGGAAGTAAAAGGTAACTTTCCAATACACCCCCTCATACCCGACACTGTAGACTTGGACCATGACAACGTAGGTGGTCCAACAATGTATCATGGATCTAAGATAAGTTTTAATATCATTTTAAAATTTGAATTTTTTATGTAATTAGATTTCACAAAATCAACTTGTAAGATAAATATTTCACAAACTTTATGGGTTCTATTTAAATAATATATATAGTCAAAGTCAATATGAGACAAAACACACCCCCTTGAAACTGCAATTATGGTTGAGCAAAGAAACTGCAATTAAGGCGTGACAAGAGTGAGACCAATTAAGGGGGCATTCGATCATCATCTAAGATTTTATCCTATCACTTGTCACCCAGGAAGAGAAACTCTCACTCAACTAACTTATATGCTCAGTGGTAATTTTATACTACTTCCAGTCCTATATATAAGAAACAAATATCTAATTCATCAAGACCAATAAAAGTGATTAGATTGGTTAATTTGTCATAAATTTGAATTTTATTCCAAGACTACCCATGACATTAAATGGTTTAAGAAGTGTTTATTTTTTAAAAATAATTTTTTTAACAAATGAATATACCTTGCTTAATAAAGGCATCCACTTTCATAGGGAAATGAGTGTCTATCATTAATAGACTTCATCATTAGTTAGGGGTAATAAGAAAATTTAGCAATAAATACAGTTAAAAGTAATCATATGTTTCTTATAATTAGGATCAAGAAAATATTGTCTTTTGTTTCTTATATATAGGACCGGAGATAGTATCATTTAACTTTAAAGTAACTTTTAAAATAAAAACTCTTAAGAAAAAAGTTATGCCAAAAATAGTACCACAGGTGTTAATTATATATTTTTATCAATGCGTTAGTTTTTTTCATTGAAAGAACAAGAATATTATTGGAGATATACAAAGTAATAAGTAATTAGATTCCTCTTTCTAATTATTGTTCTTCACAATGGAAAGATGAGACCACCATCCCTTTCTTCATCTTTGGTTCCTTTTGCTCTATGCTTTGGGACCATCTAGAATCTTCTGTAACTCTTGAGGGCGACAAGGGAGTGAAAGAGCTCCCTGCTGTCTGAAACCATACTCTTCCTGAGCTTGATCTAGCAATCCCAAGAAGGCAGGATTAGACAAGTAGTCTAACCCTACAACAAACCTTTTGGTTTCCTCACCCTTGATTGCAAGAACAGCAAAATAGCCTTCCATAACATCATCTGGTGCCGCGGTTGCAGCGCGATGATCTTCGCTGAAGTAGCTGAATGCAGGCCTTCTTGCTACAAACAGTGAAAGACCCTTTTGTATCCTCCCAACAAAATACCTAAGCATCTTGAACTTTGTTTTCTTCTGATAGTAGAATAGAATGGTGAATTACTAATGACTTAGAAGTTTTAGAGCTTGGAATCATTGTATGCAGATTTTGGCTATTTATGCTGAGAACACACACGGTCTTCACTCTATGTGCAGACCGCCAATAAACAGTGGATGACGTGTTACCGTGCATTGCATTTATTGTCAATTCGCTATTATTTGAAGGGCCCTCTCTTATCTTTTAGGGGGCCCTAGAATTTGTTGTCGCTGTCTTTCTCTTATATTACTGTGTATGTTTCAAACAATCCAAGAATTTGGCTATTTGCTAACATGAATGTTTCAAAACAACCAGATATTTTAGCATAAGCAATACTAGTTTTTACTAATGCATGGATCGTGATAAAGGTTTAATTGCGATTGTGGTTAGCGAGACGTAAAAAACTGTCAAGAAAGAAAAAAGATGCATGAACACGCTGTTTGACAACTTGAGAAAGAAAGAGAAACCAGTACATTAATAATATTATAAAAAGAGAGGCATAGAAATTAGGGTTGAATTGTTATCTATTTTTATTAGCTCCTTTCCTCTTCCTGCTAGTGGCCGACGGGTTGAGTGTGTGATTTTGTTGATGCAGTATTCGAATAATACAGTTCTTGTGAGGGACGCAATGGTGGATAATTAAGCTGTGGTTATCCAAGGTGGTACTCAAAAGTTTTGAACCTGTTTCTGACTATAGTTAATTTTCATATTATTGGCATCATTGGTAACAGTATATATACATACTTCACAAATGTCATTTAAAAAATGTAGTTGTGACCGAACATAATCAAATAGCCTATTTACGAATAACATTCAACTAAATTTATTGCAAAGTAAACAAAGTTGATATTCAGTTTTACCTAGTAAAGAAAGTTGTGAAGCAATAATGTAACTTAGTACTTGATTCACATGGCATACTGTACACCTAACCCATCACTTACATTATTTTGTAGTTTAACAAAATTAAAAAATAATAATAAATGAAGGTGTAAAAGTAACTTGATGAATTCGATAAATGTTGCAAAACAGAAGCAATTTCACTCAAGTACCCAACAAAATCGGTTAAAGTTAAACTGAAAAGGTCAAAACTACGCTGAACCGAGACTTGCAACTTTAATAAAACCAATATATCATTTATAATATGCGGGTTAACTTGTTTTTTGTGTTTGAAATCATAAACTTGAAAGAGTTTAAAATGTTATTGAGAGTTTGACAAGCTTGACGGCCATTTTGTTAGGTGGGACTTTTATTTTTTTGCTTTGTAAAGGGTGTACGTAGAGGATAGATTGACAGTTTTCTTACAATTAATTAGTTTATTTCATTTTCCATTTGAAAAGTCATATTTTAGATCAATGGTATAAAACAATTTCTGTTTAAATTTTGATTTAAGTATTAGTTATTAATGCATTTTTCGTCCCCTCTCCACTCTCCCGCTATTTTTTAATTTTCGTTAAAATGTTAGAATAACTTTTATTTATGTTGGATTTGAACACAGCCATTTGTACTGAATATCTAAATGCCGACAAGATGAAAATGGCAATGGAGAGCAAATTTCCGAGTGAATTTTAAGTGTCTTAATTTGTTGGCCCCTATTCTGCTTGGAGCCAACTGTGATACACTTGGGTGAACAGTTAGTAGGGAGTCTAAGATACACTTGTGAAAAGTATATTTCACTTTAGTTTGGAGCAAAATTATCTTAATATTATACTAAGATAGAGTGTCATTGACCTTAAGAGGCTTTGGGCCTTATATTAGAAAATCCAGCTCATATTTAACTCTTATAAACACTGTCAACGTCATTACATTATTAGGTAAGCATTTAATGTCACTCTGGTGAGATTATCACTGATTTGAACATTAGAATTTCATTTGTACTAGGTACCTACCTATTTAACGATGGAGAGCATATTGACAGCCACTATTTGAATATTGTGAATTGAAAAAGATTTCCACTTGAGAGGGAAATACTGTGTGAAAGAAACTCACACTATTTGAGGGAAGATTATTGGAGTGTAAGTGTGAATACGGAATCTTACATTTGTTAGAAATGAAAAAGTTGAATAACAAATAAATGAGAAAGACTCGCAAACTTAATGCCTTAAAGTCTTGAGTTGAAAGTGGTGTCAACTTATGTGGTTTGTTCATGATCTATTGATGAAGATCTCTCCAGTATTTTATCCCCTTGGTTTCCCAACACATCACTATCAATTTGTACCAACAATCTTTAGATTCTACTATCAGTCAATAAAGATTGTTCCAACAATAATCTGAACTAATTTTGCATCACAGTTACACTGCCAACAACAAAAACTCTATCTGAACTGATTTTGCATTCACTAATACATACTGGTTGAAAGGGTTTATGACTCAAATGAGTCATTTGAATACATTTTGCTGGAATGGCTTGGCAACGTTCGAGTGTGGTTAAAACCCCTTTGATTAGACTTTTAGGCATGTTGTGGTAGTTTTATCCTGTTCATAGATATTTAGCAAACTTGTAAGGCTTTTATAATTGTGTTGGCCCTACTGATGTGCGCTTTTCGCAAGCTGTACTGACTTTTTCTTTGGCTAAATGGGAACATGTCTTATGTTGTTCCTTAGCTTTTCTTTATTAATATATATTCTTTGACTTAATTACTTAAAAAAAATTAAAAATAACTTTTAAAATAGAAAAAAAAATAAAATAAAACATCTAAGAATGAAGTTAATTTTTTATTCATGTGTTATTCTCTTAATTGAAAGAACAAGAATTAATATTGGAGATGCACAAAGTAAGACGTAATTAGATTTACTTCCAAATAATTATAATTGATCTCTATACAATTAGAAGATAACTAGTATCCCTTCCTTCATCTTTGATTCAATTCCCTACTCTATGCTTTTGGAGCATCTAGAATCTTCTGTAACTCTTGAGGGCGACAAGGGAGTGCAAGAGCTCCTTGCTGGCTGAAACCATACTCTTCCCGAGCTTGGTCCAATAGTCCCAAGAATGCAGGATCATTCAAGTAGTCTAACCCAACAATAAACCTTTTGGTTTCCTCACCCTTGATTGCAAGAACAGCAAAATAGCCTTCCATAACATCATCTGGCACCGCAGTTGCGGCATGATCTTCACTGAAGTAGCTGAATGTAGGCCTTCTTGGTACAAACAGTGAGAGACCCTTTTGTATCCTCCCAGCCAAAGACCTAAGCATCTCGAACGAACTTTTTTTTTTTTATCCGTAGGAATCGAAGACAGATGCCAAAATTTTACAACAACTCACACATCCTATTCAACCAACTGAGCTACACCCCTTCAATTCTCAAACGAACTTTATGTTGCAAGTTTTCTTCTGATAGAATATATAGTGAAATACTAATGACTTAAAAGTTTTAGAGCTTGTAGTCCTCGTGTGCAGGGTTTGGCTATTTATGCTAAGAACACAAGCGGAATTTCTTGACTCTAGGTGCAGATTAATTGCCAAACAGTGGATGACGTGTTGCTGTTCATTGCATTTATTGCCAATTTGGCATTATTTGACAGGTCCTCTTATCTTTGAGGGAGGGCCTAGAGTTTGTTGTCCCTGTCTTTCTTTCTCTTATGGTACTGTATGTGTTCAATTCAACTACTACAATCAAGAATTTGGTTTTTCATTTTGGCTTAAAATGAATGTTTCGAACAACCAGATTTTTTTGCAAAAGCGAATATTAATTTTTACTAATGCATGGGTCGTGATAAAGGTTTTTAGTTGCTACTGTGGGTACCAAGACGTTAAAAACTTCGGTATTATGAGAAATTGCGGAACGACTAAGGTTGGTGCAATTGCCATTGCACTGTAATTGTAAACACCGCAGAAACTTTGATATGTTGGGTACCAGAGTAACAAAATGATAACTCACAACTATAATAAGAGATGAGAAAAAATAGGAATTGACACACAATATTATAACGTGGAAAATCCTCAACTGATAAGGAAAAAATCACGGGCAAGACCAGAGAAATAATTTTACTAAGTGAAAGAAAATTACAACCTCTCTCTAATTATAAGGAGAGAACAATTACACTCTCTTATAATAGGAGAACTCACACTACTAGTATTTCTAACTCTCTCTAAAAGGAATTACAATTGTAGTTTGGGATACAAATGCTTCTACCGAAGGCCTCTATTTATACTGGAGATTGAACCTGCACCGTAATAAATTTTTGGCAATTTGGCACCGAAAAACAGTTGGCAGCTGCCTCCTATTTTTGACTAACAATCTCCCACTTGAAGATTATGATTGAATTTAATCATATCTTCACACTAGTCTTTGCCACTCCATATGTTGCTTACGTTTCTGATAGGCCAAATAAGGATCGATACCATACAAACTTGTTTGTATTGATAGGCTTCGTCATAACATCTGCTAGGTTATCTTTGGTGTGAATCTTCTGCATGTCCACGCTTCCTTCCTCTACTACTTCTCTGACAAAATGGTATTGAACACCTATGTGCTTTGTCCTGGAATGAAAAGCTGGATTCCTTGCAATGTGCAAGGCACTTTGACTGTCACAATACACAGTAATCTTCTGCTGCTTGTGCCCAAGTTCCTCCAATAGCCTTTGAATCCAAATAGCTTCCTTGCATGCCTGGGTAGCTGCCATGTACTCCGCTTCTGTAGTAGATAAAGCTACAACAGTCTGTAATTTGGATAACCAGCTCACTGCCCCTCCTGCAAGTGTAAACACATAGCCAGTAGTAGACTTTCTTTTATCAAGATCACCTGCAAAATCTGAATCAACATAGCCCCTGACAATAGATTCCGATCCTTCAAAACATAATGCAACATCCGAGGATCCTTTGATGTATCTAAGGGTCCTCTTAACAGCGTTCCAGTGCTCTCTACCAGGATCTGCCATGAACCTACTAACCGCTCCCACTGCTTGTGCAATGTCTGGTCTTGTACAAATCATGGCGTACATAAGGCTTCCCACCGCTGATGCATACGGTACTCGAGACATTTCCATCCTCTCTGCTTCATTGCTAGGACTCATACTTGAGGATAACTTATAATTGATAGGAAATGGGGCAGAAATTGGCTTACAGTCTTGCATGTTGAAGCGCCGCAAGACCTTCTGTAAGTAATTCTTTTGAGAAAGCCAAAGCTTCCTATCTTTTCTGTCTCGGTGAATTTGCATCCCTAAAATCTTGTTTGCAGGTCCCAAGTCCTTCATATCAAACTCCCTAGCCAACTCTGCCTTCAATTCTTGGATTCGATCTTTGTTGGGGCCTACCACCAACATGTCATCCACATACAACAGCAAAATGATGAAATCATTATCATCAAACCTATTGTAGTACGTACAATGGTCTGAACTCAGTCTGTTGTAACCAAGGCTAATAATGAAGGAATCAAATCTCTTGTGCCAACATCTTGGCGCCTGCTTTAGACCGTACAGAGATTTGGTCAACCTACAAACCAAGTTTTCTTTTCCTTGTTCTTCAAAGCCTTCCGGTTGGAGCATATATATCTCCTCTTCAAGTTCTCCATGGAGAAAAGCAGTCTTTACATCAAGTTGCTCAAGATGTAAATCAAATGCAGCACACATAGCCAGAACAACTCTAATTGTTGTCAATCGAACAACTGGTGAGAATATCTCATTGAAATCAACACCTTCTTTCTGAGCATATCCTTTGACCACCAGTCTTGCACGATATCGTTCCACTTGATCATTGCCATCTCGTTTGATCTTGTATACCCATTTGTTTCCGATGGCTTTTCGACCTTTTGGAAGTTCAACAAGTTCCCATGTCTTGTTTCTATGCAAGGCTTCCATTTCTTCATGCATTGCTGCCATCCATTGAGAAGCATCCGAATTGCTCAAAGCCTCTTGAAAGGTTGATGGTTCTCCCTCTTCAGTTAGAAGACAGTATGCATCATGGCTTGCCATGACAAACTGTGAGTGCCAACTTGGTTTAGATTTTTGTCGTGTTGATCGTCGAAGACCTCCTTCGTCATTGACCTCATTTGGTTCTTGTTCTTCGTGCTCCTGTTCTGCTTCAGAAAAGTCATCTTCTCCAGACATCTTCTCTATCTGCACTATAGTAGTGTCTTTGGTAGTGCTGTCATTTTTCTGCTCACTCTGCAATTCCTTTTCTCCAAAAACTACATCTCTGCTAACAACAACCTTGCGGGCAGTGGGATCCCACAAGCGATACCCCTTAACATTGTCAGCATAACCCAAGAATATACATTTCCTGGATTTTGGATCCAACTTTGTTCTTTCTTGGGAGTTGTACATCACGTACACAGGACATCCAAACACATGTAAGGAAGAATAATCAGCTGGTTTTCCTTTCCACATCTCCATCGGCGTCTTTAAACCAATCGCTGTTGATGGTGATCGATTTATCACAAAACAGGCGGTTTTAACTGCTTCTGCCCAGAAAGATTTGGCTACTTCTGTTGTTCTCAACATAGCTCTTGTTCTATCTAGGAGAGTTCTGTTCATCCGCTCTGCCACACCATTCTGCTGAGGTGTATGTGGAACTGTGAATTGTCTTAAAATACCCTCTTTTTGCAGAATGCTAAAAAGTCACCATCTACATATTCTCCTCCATTGTCTGTCCTCAAGCACTTAATTCTTTTTCCAGTTTCAAGCTCCACTTGTGCTTTGAATTCCTTGAATACTGGAAATACATCTGACTTCTTCTTAATTGGGTACACCCACAATCTCCTGGAATAATCATCAATGAATGATACAAAATACTTTGCTCCTCCCAGGGATACTTCTGGTGATTCCTACACATCCGAATGGACCAAGTCTAGTATGTGTTTGCTTCTAGTAGTTACTTTAGCAAACTTCAACCTATGTTGCTTACTTATCACACAATGCTCACAAAATGGTAAATTGACCGTTTTGAGCCCAGGCAGGAGATTACGTTCCGCAAGGACTTTCAGGCCTCGTTCTGACATATGTCCAAGTCTACGATGCCACATCATCGTTGCTTCTTCTTGACTTGCTGCTGCAACTGATGCATCTGCTTCTTGCAACGTATCTCCCAAAAGCATGTATAGATTAGCTGTGATCTTCTCAGCTTTCATCACTACAAGATTGCCTTTCACTACCTTTAAGATCCCACCTTCAGTATGGATCTTGCACCCGAGATCATCCAATTGCCCAACGGACAATAAGTTCTTCTTCAAGCCCTTCACATGTCGTACCCCTTGAAGTGTGCGAACAGTACCATCATACATTTTTAATTTGACAGTACCGACTCCAGCAATTTCCAAGACATGATCATTTCCCATGAACACAGATCCTTCCGAGATAGGCTCATAAGTGCAAAACCAATCTCGACGTGAAGTCATGTGCCAGGTTGCACCTGAATCCAATATCCAACAATCATGAAGTTGTCTTCCGCCTTTAGAACTAATTGCTGCTTCACTATACAGAACTTCTCCATTATCTGAGGTACTGGCAACGCAACCTTGAGAGGTTGATGCTTCAAAATTCTTTCCTCCACTCTTCTTGTGCCAACAATCTTTCTTCAAGTGCCCTCTCATGCCACAATTGTAGCATTTGATGTTCTTCCTTCTTCGAGACTTTGATCTACCATGATTTTGACTCCCACTAGAGCCACGTTCCGTTGATCTGCCTCTCGTCATCGTTAAAGCTTCTGCTTGCTTGAAATTTTCCTGCCTATCTTCCTTATTCTTTCGCCTGGATTCTTCTTCAAGAATAGCTCCGGCAACATCATCAAAGGTTAGACGGCCAACAATATTATTGTTCGTTATGTTGATGATGAGTTGATCATACGAATCTGGTAAACTCTGAAGTAGAAGTTCCGCCCGCTCATTTTCTTCTACGTTGAAATCTAACGCAGAAAGTTGAGCGAATAGAGTATTCAGATTGTTGATGTGGTCTGTCACCGAAGTGGACTCATTCATTCGAAGAGTGTAAAGTTTCCTCTTTAAGAATATTCTGGTGTGAAGTGACTTGACCTCGTACAATTTGTGGAGAGTATCCCAAATCTCCTTCGCAGTCTTCTTCTCCGCAATACTGGACAAAACCGAATCCGCCATTGCTAAGTGCAAATTGGCAACAGCATTGTCATCCATCTCTTTCCACCTTTCATTAGTGATCTCCGCATGTCTGCCTTCAATTGCATCTTGACAATTGTCCTTCCTCAAAATTGCTTTTATCCTCAATTTCCATAGGGAGAAATTATTCCCGTTGAACTTCTCAATCTCGTATTTTGCTGCCATGGTTTCACACTAAAGAACTGACTTACACAACTTCCACCGTATATAGTACCGCCTACTGGAACAGTGACTGTAGACCGTGAACCAGTGTACCAGGTAAGTTCCCAGGAAAGAGAGGTGGGTCACCAATGGACACGCTTAAATACCAAGTCTTTCCTTAGCCAGAACTTTCCTAGACATGCACTTTCACACTACCTCACTCTATATCCAGTAACAAGAATAATTCTTTTCTGATGTGGTAGATCAGATTATACCGCAACCACAGAGCATACTAAGAATTTTCTCCGGCACTATACCAGCGTACCAGCGTGTATTGCAGCGGAACAATATCAGAACCTATTGGCTCTGATACCACTGTTGGGTACCAGAGTAACAAAATGATAACTCACAACTATAATAAGAGATGAGAAAAAATAGGAATTGACACACAATATTATAACGTGGAAAATCCTCAACTAATAAGGGAAAAATCACGGGCAAGACCAGAGAAATAATTTTACTAAGTGAAAGAAAATTACAACCTCTCTCTAATTATAAGGAGAGAACAATTACACTCTCTCTTATAATAGGAGAACTCACACTACTAGTATTTCTAACTCTCTCTAAAAGGAATTACAATTGTAGTTTGGGATACAAATGCTTCTACCGAAGGCCTCTATTTATACTGGAGATTGAACCTGCACCGTAATAAATTTTTGGCAATTTGGCACCGAAAAACAGTTGGCAGCTGCCTCCTATTTTTGACTAACATGATATTGTAACTATAATTATGATTGCAGAGTGCAGACTGTATTTTAAATCCATGATAAGTCCTCTTTCAATGCAATATTTTGATCAATTAGTTCTTGAAATAAATCAAAACCAAATATGCTTTGGAAGAAGAACTTTGTCACTCAGTAATTCTATCCGGCTTAAACAAGATTATTTCCTATGAATGATACATGTAATCTCTGTCAAGAAATATCAAATCCAAATATAAAGTCTTTTATAACAACCGCTGCATGTGGTAAATTCACAAAGCTCTAGCTAGTACACTTGAATTATTATCTTTTTTCTTAAGCTCCTTTCCTCTTCCTGGTAGTGGCTGACTGAGGGGTTGAGTAGGCTTATGTGGCGGGCAGCTGAGATTGGGAAGTTAATTTAGGGTTTCGGGTTGGAGATGAGTGATTTCATTGATATGCTAATGATAAAGTAATTTTTGTGGGGATGCAACTCTCTCAGAAGTTTTGAAGTTATTTCTAGACTAAAGGTTAACTTTCATAAGACTTGAACCATGCCGACAAGATGAAAATGGCTATGGGGAGGCAAATTTGCCGATAGAATTAATTTTAAGTGTCTTGATTTGTTGGCCCCTATTCTGCTTGGAGCCAACTATGTAATTGGATTTTTGTATGTTATTATTCATTAATTAGTTACCATTGTCTGCAACGTCAATGGGGTCTACAAAAACACTTTTTTCTGTTTAGAGAGTGGGGGCTTGCGGACAAGCATGTCAGTATGACTATGCAGTGCATGTATAGGTCATGGAAAGACTACTATTTGACTGAATTGATCTTTCTCCCAAAGAACATGTTAGTATTCATGCTTTTTGCAGATATTTTATAGCTTACTTTTCACTGCAGTTTATACAAGGAAATATAATATATACGGGAGAAGACCTTGCTTGTTATCATATATCATCAGGTTACTTCAATTGTATTTATTTCCTTCGATTGTTTATTGCACGAGCTAAATTTGGTGTCTTCAATGCTCCTTAATGCTGTTAGAGAATTTGTTGAATGAGGCCTAGACTCTAGATTGTCATACCCTGAGTTCAAAAACAAAAAAAAAGCCCTTAAATTATTAGGGAAAAGAATCTCTAATATATCTTATTTCCCGCAAAAACCCTTTGAACCTAAAGAGTGGATAATATCATAATATAAGCTCATTCCCTTTTTTTTATGCAAAATAAGATATATCATTTCAATTAAAACCAGAGAATGGATACATGAGGGAATACAACCAAAATTATGGATACTAGCATCAAATCTTAATGCCCTAACTAACTTATTGGTAACATGATTTGAAATTCTACCGTTTTTATTTAATATCTCCTTATATATATAAATGAATAAGTTTATGTTCTCATTGCTTCACTCTTTCCACTCTCTCTCATATTCACTCTCATTTGAATATTCTCCTCTCACATTCACTCTCCTTTGAATATTCTCCTCTCATGAAGTGGTGTAGTTCACTCTTAAGATGCAACTAAAATTCCTCTTATCAATTTCTGTAAATATCCACATTCACAATATTTCTATAACTACCTTCATTCACTTCTTTATTTTATCTATATTTTTTTAAATATTTTTTATCAATTTTTCTAACTCTATTTTTTAATTCCAAAAATTTATTTCCAAAAATTTATTTCTTTCATCAATAATTTCAAATTCTTAATTCAATTTACTTTTCAATTTTCAAATATAATATTTCCTTTTTTTTAAAAAAAAATTATAGTCTCTAATTTCTTAGAGATGGATTATCTCTTTTTTCAAATTTATTTCAATATGCTATATAATCATTTGTTGTTGTTTTTTTCTTTTCAATTTTTTTTCTTTTGATTATATAAATAAGATAGTAAAATTTGAATAAACTCGTACATTGTATAGATTAAAACACTATATATATATATATATATATATATATATATATATATATATAATCATAAAAATTTTACTATCAAGTACATAAATCAACTGATACGGAGTTATTCTAGCTAGGAGTACTTAGAAGTGGAGTCCTTGTTACAAAATAAGTACTGTGGTACCCAAGTCAAGGGAATTCCGGTAAAGTAACATAGTAAAAAAAGTGGAGTCCTTGTTTTGTTTTATATAGTGTGGCAAGCGTGTTAAGTACACACGTCTCCCCCAACATTTTCACATCAAAGAACCAAAGTAATGTAAAAATAATTGATTCCTAGAATATGTACTTTTTTCCGTTAAAGTAAAACCTCTATGTAGGGGTGTTCAAATTATTTAGTTTTGAAACTAGTTAAGGATAATTGTAACTAACTAGTTATAAAATATCTAGTTAGTTAAAACTAGTTATATAAGTATAACTGTTTTATTCATTAAATCAAGATGTAGTTATTTGGTTTATTTAACTAGTTAAAAATAATTATAGTTATAGTTAATAACCAGTTATAACTGGTTTTAATAAAAGTTAATAATGAAAGTTAAACTAGTTATGGATAATTGTAACTAACCCGTGGGTCACAGCTCTGCCTTTGGCTTCAGTTTCTCTTTGTTGTGCTCTCTGATGTTTAAGTATAATTTTGCATTGTTAGGATCTTACAATCCGAATTATGAACTTATGATCCTGTGATTTACAATCTTTCAACCCCTCTCAGTCCTAAGATATCAATTTTGACAACATTGTTAAGCAGTATGTAATTATAAACTAAAACAAGTATCAAGTACGCGAGTTTGATATCTAATATCTACTAATAATTGCAACATGCAACTTGTGATAGAACTGGGCATACAGTATAGATGAGGAGGAGTAGGCCCAAGTGGATCAAGTTTTGGACCTGACTCAAAAGAAACCCACAGCATGGAGAGTTTACTCGAGGAGAGGGTATTCCATGTGAAGGAGAGGCAGTTGTTAGCAGAATAGCAGAATGTGTGTTCTTCCATCATATTTTTTTGTTAAATATGCTGGTATTGATAATTGCTAATTGCCATCTGTTATCTACATTACCTTGTTATTCTGTCTTCATATCATTTATAAATAAATTATCCTCTCATTTAATTTTTAAAAACAAAACAAAAATAAAAACAAAATAACATTGAATTAAAAATAAAAATAACATCAAATTATTACAATTTTGTTAATCCAAATCCCAATACTCATGTGGTTATATAACTAGTTTTAGATATAACACTAGTTTTAGATATAACTAGTTATATAACCGGTTATATATTCATAACCAGTTATATAACTAGTATTTAAAAATAATAACTAGTTATGCCAAATCATAACTAGTTATATAAAACTAGTTATAATTATAGTTATAATAACTATTTACAATTTAGTTATTTAGTAGTTATAGTTATAGTTATTGGAATAACTAACTTATGAGCACCCCTACCTCTATGATTGATGGTTATTAATATCAGACTATATTAATCTAACCATCCTGAACTTTTATACATTTTTTTCTATTTTTTCTACATTTATACTTAATTTCTTAATTGTTTAAAAAATATTACACCGACACTTTTATATATTACACTAATTCTTTAATTGTTTGAAAAATATTATACCGTGTTTTATTATAAGGAAGGTTGCTTTAATTATTAAAAAAGTATGAAGAGTTTGTGTAATTTCACAAAACTTGAAGAGTGGTTAGTGTAATTTATTCTAATCTCTAATTTATTTATTTTTTTAAAAGAAAGATAAAAAAAATCATAAATAGAAAAAATAACTAGAAGAGATTAAGTACTAAATAATTACCGAAATTTTGCTCCAAATCTATGCTGGTCCGGAACACTATCTGCTGCAACTTCTGCCTGATACTCACTTTGAATATATTTGAAGTTTTGAACTGACCTTTTAGACAGTTGAACATAGAATCAGACTATCAGTGCGTTTCTCGCTTTTAACTAAAAACGAACTATATAAAGTCTACATAGGTTAGGGTTAGTTTATTTTGGATAGTTTTTAATTTAAGTTTTTTCGAATGATTGCCTTTTCCATATATAATACTAAACTCCACAAGGTAAGTAGGAGTTAAGGGCCTCACAGGCAAACTTTCAAATCCTCCATGATTAAAATGCTTGCCATTGCGACAAAGAATAGAATAAATTAGATGGGTTTTTCAGGGATTGAAACTTTAATTAGGACACAATAAAATTTGTTTTATACAGAATCTGAATCTGATTGTTACAAGCTTACAGCCTCAGATTTTAATGGATCACGTGATCTAGATTAATTACTACTGCGCCATTTGCAATGCATTAAATTATCCGCATAGTGTCTCTTTAGTTTTTTTTTTATCGGCCAAATAAAATATATATATATTATATAAGAAAGGTACAGGAAATACCTCCAAATACATCTAAAGGATACAAGTTATATGCAGAAAAAGGAACTAACAATTATGTTCCATTCCCAAATAACTTTATCCTAATACACCAACCAAAGTACAAATAGATAAACAAATACATGAGATAACACCCACTACCAATAACCATTTCAAGAATTCACCAAAAAAGCAAGCTGTCCCTGGCTACCTAAATCTAATATGTAAAACAACATATACCATAACAGCATCCCACACACCACTAAATCACCACATTACGAGTTTATAAATCTTTAAAGGCATTGTGATTATTCTCCACCATAAGGCAAAGTCCCCTGGAGCTTATAATTGCTATCTCGTGCCTATATCTGAAGAGTCAACCAATTCACCATACGTGGAGAACTATCCACCGATGCTATCCCAAAATATAGTCCACCTTCTATTCAACCACAAACCCGAGACCAACATACTAGATTAAAGCTTGTTTAGCATCCCTCTTTTTCCATTATTTCTTTGAGACTCCTAAATTTAGCCTTACGTGACCCCTTTCTCCTCGAGCCATTATCCAAAGCATTGTCAAAACATATTCTCCTAAATTTAGTTCTGCTAATTCTATACTAAAGCATAGTGTCTCTTTAGTATATAATTAGCAGAACTAAATTTTGATAAAATTGATTTTAAACTAATAAATTGATTGAAATGTGTGCTTAAATTAATTCATATAAACCACATATTCACGTGAAAACATGCATTTCTAAGTGAAATTATTTTCTAACTTTAAAACACAACGCCATAGACGCCACAATAAATTAGATATTATAGCATTCTTCACCAATACTCTTATAATTAATAAAAAAAAAGGTGTGAGTGAGATTTGATTTTTCTTCCTACAGAAGCGGAAATTAGTTTAATTTGTTAAAATAAAAAGTACAATCAATACAAGCATCAACTTCGTTTGTCAAACCCTATCATCTGTTCTTCACTTTCGGATCCCTAGCTGATGGCAAGAAGTGGATCGACGATGTTGGTTGTCCCTTACTTCAATTGGATGTACTTCATGTCAAAATCATCCCTCTCATTCTCATATCCTCAATCCATGTGACCCACTCCCAATCTTAGAGCCATTAATGATTAAGTAATTATATGTTGTAGCTGAAGTAGCAGCTCATTTTCTCCTATCAATCCCGTGTAAATTTCAATTTTTTTTTTCTCTCCATTCTTTTCCTACATGTGACCCCTTGTTAGTGACCATCATATCATAATTTATTTTCCTACTTTTTTTTTTTATCCATAGAAATCGAACACGGTACCGGAAATTTACAATAAGTCACGCACCATGCTCAACCAACTGAGCTAGACTCTCGGTAATTTATTTTCCTACTTCTTTATCATTTTTTATATAAACATTATATTTAAAGTCTCAAAGTTATCATATGTTCGTTATTATTGTTGATCTTGAAATCTTAACATAAAAAAGACTTGTCTGTTGTTACACTTAAAAGTGAATTAATTGAAGTACATGCAAACTTATTCCAGTAGACACCATCTTATTAAAAATAAACATGAGGTAGTGGGTTTAAATCCCTCTTTGAACACCTTTTACTGATAAAAAAAAACAAATAAACAAAGTAAATCACAAGTCTGTACTGGTTGATCAAATGGAGCGGGATCTCCAATGTGTCAAATTAATTAATAAATTCTATAAGGCATAAGCATCTTCGATACGTTTATATGACTTATTTTATAATTATGACTTTACAAAATGTAAACATTTATTTAAAATTAAAATAATTTTCTTATTTTTCAATAAGTATAAACTATTAATGATTCAATATTGTTTTCTCACTAACATGTTACTTCGGTTGTTAAAGACCTGAAATAAATATTTGAGTACAAATTTCTTTCACATAAGTCGAAGCTATTTCCTCATTTCCCTATTCCCATCACTTTTAAGCTAAGCCAGCTACATACAAGATAGGAAAGAAATGAATAACATTTTTGGGTCATTATTTTCACACTTCAAATTCAAATTTTGAGTGTATATAAAGTGATTTTCTTCCACAAACAACATGATTAATTAGGTTATATTTGAACATGATTATTTTATTTCATACCATAATTTAAGTGACAAAAGTTAGTTTTTCATTAAATCAAAACGTAATTTACAAACTATAATCTAAACATGCTAATAGTTATCACTTATCAGTCTAAGAGTATATATATGTCTTCAAATTTGCGACTGAGGAAAAACTGTGCGTACTAACCGTCTAACCCCTAAGGCCCTAACCCTTTCTACATTTTTCGTCATTTTTAAATACTCAACATGAATAGTTTAATTTGGATGAAAAGCCATTTTTCTCTCTCAAACATTAAATGTATTATTTCATACATAAGTTAAACAATATGACCCTGTTTTTATGGAGCGATTAACACTTGTAAATAAAGTTACTTTGCTTCACTATTGTTTAACTTATGTATGAAATACCACAGATTATTTACAAACCTAAAAAGGGAACAAAGACCAAGTTAAAATGAAGTGCGGTCCCCCTGTTCAGGATAAGACCTATTCAACAGACACTTACTAGGCCCAAAACAGATTTTATGTTACTCCCAATCTACATAAAAGAATCCGGTTATGAACTCGATATATGCCTGTGTAAGATAAAAATAAATGTAACAATAACATCACAGTTTTACTTCCAATCTAATTGTATTCCATCGCTTCTTTTAGGGGGCGTGCACAAGAACAAACTTAAAATAATGATGAAGCTGGAGTTTTGTAACTTCCGCTTGACTTCATGAAGAACTAGCAGCTAAAAACTAGAGAAACTAGCAGCTAAAAAACTAGAGCCATTACTAAGCTTGATCAATAACAAAGTATGATAAGAAGGTAGTTGCTACATGCTTACTAGTGCAATTACTAGGCTATTTTGAATATTGCATCGAAAATCAAGCACTCAGAGATATTGTACGTGCACATCATAAATCCATTTAGTGTTAAAATTTTGTTACCATTCTGGTCTTTCTCTTTGGAAGCTATTCATCATTCCACAAATCAATCCCAGCATTGCTAGAAGACCACAATTTATGTAATTCTTTGGTCACTTTTCAATTAACGGATGTCTTATTTGGGTGAGAAAATGATCAATAATACAGAAGTACGAATCAAATTCAAAGGTAGTTTTGGAGAATGAGGTACCAGTGAGTTTGTTCTAGCTGCTGTTGTACAGCTATAAATTTCACAGAAAATATAAAAGTGAAAAAAAGGGAGCCCAAACCCAGTGCACAAGAGTCCCACCACTATAGTATCTGGAGAGGTTCAAATAAATATAAGTTTGGTTTCAAACCTCAGATCGAACAAGAGAAGTACGATATCTTAATATGCATTGAATGATCCACATCTCAAGGTCAGGTGCTAATGGGCACATTAAACTATCTATGTGGTTTAGAGCCCCCAGAGTCCACGCATAACAAAGCATACTCTACCATTGAATACAGACCCAAATGCGAGAGAAAGCTGGTCCTCTCTTTACTTTTTTACGTCCCAACGTCTAGCTTTAGGATGAATTTTGAGAAAAACATAAGCTGACCAGGATCTAGCCTATACTAATAAAAACATATGAATGCAAAGAAAAACAAAGCCACACAACATCCTGCGAACCACGCTACTAAATCCTGAGGATTGTAGGTGGTCATTGCAATGCTTCAAGTCAGTCAGAATACCACTTATAAATGAAATCAATATCATACTATTAACTTCTGCTAATAGCTAAATATGCAATACTGGGTTACACCAATGTGTGCAAGACTGTCTCCCTTCAGACATATGATCATTTCTAAGTCCCTAATACCAATGGTGTCTAGTATACAAAGTTACAAACTAGTATATATACACGTTAGTGAGGATTTTATAGCTGTTGGGTAACTGCCTATAAATAAAGCATGGCTGTTGTATAATAATAATAGAAGTGCACTAGTCAGCTCTTGATCTCTGTTTCTCTCACTTCTCTCTCTATCCTCTCTGTTCTATTCTTCTTCCCTCTTCTTCTCTTTCCCACGTAAATTTTATGTCACTAACCTACTTGCATTGCTAATGCGAGTAATGTCCATGATCATTACAGTATTTCATGACGTATTAAGCCATATGTTTATAGTTTCTTCCCCGCACATTCTGCAGTGTTACAGAATGTTATCATCTTAAAAAATAGATTGTACAATTTGAAAATCAGTTGTAACTTTCGAGTCATTAACTAGCAAAGCAAACATTAAAATAAGTTCAAAGTATAACAACTCCACACTCGCAAGGAACTAATGCATTGACCAGAAGGACAGAGCGCAAAATTAGAGCCTAAGTAGTCAAATTGCATGGTTCCAGCAAGTACCAAGAGACAACAAGTTAAATCTAATTATTCTCCATAGCAATTCACTACCTCCAGGTCGATGGCACGAAACATTCGAGGGGAATTACCGAATTAACCTCGATCAAAAAGTGGGTTTGCGGTGAAAACCAGTGCCGGGGTCATCATCGGAGGGGAAAACCTGAAGCCCGGTAACAGCCGCATCGGGAGGGCCACGTCGACACCTCTGCTCCATTTCCTGCACCGCGTCAACACTCCCCGAGAACAGAGCCTCCACTGACCCGTCCTTCCGGTTCCGCACCCACCCTTTCAGGCCCAACTGCGTCGCATTCTCAATCGTCCAGTTCCGGTAAAACACTCCCTGCACCCTCCCCTTTATCACCACCCTCTCCTGCACCCAATCTCCAATCACAGTCATCGCAATACAAATAGTAAACAACAATCGATAAAATTGAATTTGCCTCTACGCACCGTTTTGGTAGAAGCCGCCGAGTCGGATGAGCCTTCCGGACTGCTCATAGCGGAGATAGAACGGAAATGGAAGATTCTAGAAGCAGCGCTAACACTAGAAATGTTATTGCTACTCCGACACGAGAGGAATGTTAGTCGTGGCCGAATAGCTGATGCCATTATTCCCACTGTTGCCATTGCCATTGCCATATTCCTGTGATATTAAAATAAAATTGGGATTCCGTTCTTTTTTGTGATTTGTATTGGGCCTGGGCCGGGGCCGAGTAAGGCCCAAGTTATATTGGGCGAGCCCATGAGTTTATGGGTTGGGAACGTAAAGATGAGGTGTGTTTTGAGGGTGTTTGTGTCGGCGAAGCACATGACGGCGAACGTGGTGGAGGAGAACCACGGGAGGGTGGTGGCGAGTGCGTCCACTGTGGAGCACGCGCTGAGGGGCGCGTTCGAGTGGGGGAGGGGGTGTGACGCGAGGGCGGCGGCGTCCGTCGGGGAGGTGTTGGCGATGCGGCTGAAGACGGAGGCGCCGGAGCTCGGAGTGGGAGGTGGGGTCCACTTTGACGCTGAGAGGGAGATCGAGAAGAAGAGTGTGGACAACGGAGATAAGGTCTGGGCCGTGGTTCACGCTTTGAGGAATAGAGGCGTCAAGGTTTTCGTCGCCGATGATCGCAACCATTCAGGTTCGCATTGACCCCAAAAGTAAAAAAATATATATATATAAAATTGAGGTTGTTACCAGTAAATTCCTCTTGCATTTTTGAATGCTTTTTTTTTTTTTTTCTAATGCATGTATGTCTGTATGATACCCCAAATTTGAGAACTGGAATTATGAGTAGTTTGGTTGGTTGGACTATTTTAATATTCATCAAAACATTCAAAAAAAAAAAAATGTGTTGAATTAACTCAATGCAACTTGCCTCTTGACTCTTCAAGTTGGTAGGTTATACAAGTTGAAGGATTAAATCATAAATCTAAATCATTTTGACGAGTTAAATGGGTTAACGAGTTACACCCACTTTTGATATCTCCAAGTAATAGTGGGTAAGAAGCCTTTTTGTTGTGGGTAATGAGTGTAAGGTTTGTTTAATGACTAAGTTAATTTTTTATTCAAAATCCTTTATGAATCATTAGCAAACCTTTATTAACTATCAGTTAGATATTCAAACATTTAAACCCCTTTATATAAAGTTTTTTTTTTTTATCATAGTATTGATATGGATTATTCATCACCAGAAACAATAACTAAACTTCGTCGAGAATCGTGAGCGTACATCAAGATGGGTATTCCCCTCCCAACATAATTTATTTCATACCAAAGTAACATTATCAGGATTCGAATGCTAAACCACTTGGTTAAATGACACAAGTCGCTACCACTTGTGCCAACCAATGTTGGTCCTTTTATATAAAGATGTTAATTCAAGAATATCTTACTCATTCTAACTAGCCTAAAGTGAGTAATACATTTTTCACATTAGGTTATATTAAGCTAATTTAATTATGAGCTAAAAGGTTGCTAACTCTGTTACATGTAAATGTAAAATAAATAAAAAAAACTCAATTACATGTAAATGTCAAAAAAAAAATCTGTCACATGTAAACTGCGAATCAAATGAGTCAATTTAGATTTTTATTGATAAAAAATAAGAAAAACCTTATATTTTTCAAGTTTTTTAAATTTAGTTCTACTTACCTTAAATCCATAGGTGAAGCCAAAATAAATAATTAGAAAAAGAATTATGCACTGTCATCCAATCACAACCTACCATATATGATTTTTACTTTTACAATAACTACCTTAAAGAGACGTTTGGTAGGGGAGAAGTTTTTTCATGCCCGGGAATCATGAATCATGGGAATCATGATTCCTGTGAATTAGTAAAATCTGTTTGGTTAGTCATAAATATTCTTGTGAATATTTATATAAAGAGTTATGATGTATTTTTAGTCGTTACTTTAATTATTTACTGCATTAAATAATCTAATTAAGAGTAACGTGATATTTTTACTGTCGTAAAAAAATATTAACTCGGGAAAGTTAAATTCACACCTCTCACGGGAATGTTTTTGTGAGAAAGTGAGTTAAAAACAATTCCCAGAAATCATAGTTTCCTGGGAATATTTTTTTTTTAAATGCGTACCAAACCTGGGAAACTTACATAGGATTCCTGGGAAACTAAAAACTTCTCCCCTACCAAATGCTCCCTAAAAGTCATACTAACAATGATGTGTGATTGGATAACAGTGCAAAATAGTTTTACACTGTCAGTGCATGATCATTAAACTCATAAATAATATCAACATGATATAAGTAAATAAGTTGTTATAATAGTTTGAATCATTATAAAAAAAAAATTAAAAATTGGGCCTACAAGTTGGCCAAACCCATTACCCACTAACAAAAGTTTGAGATGGGATCAGTTGGGCCAAAACTATGTTGGGTTATGTTTTTAAACTTAGCCTATATTTTTTTAGTAGGTTAAATTGAAGGGTGTTGCTATTCTCATATCTGGAATTGCTATTCTCACCCCCCTACTTTTTCAAAATTTCATGAAAAGACATTATTGCCCTTGTTATCATTTCCTCACACCCCCTTCCCCCTCCCTTCCTCATCTCCTTCCGCTGTTTTCTTTCTCTCTCTCCCCTTTTCTATTTTTTCTTCACACCCCCACATAATATTTTTATGTTTTTCTAATTTTTTAACTTTAAATTTTATTAAAATTTTGTATAGATGTATTTCAACTTAAATTGTTTTAAAATTGTGTGATATATGTATTCATTATGTATGTTGTTTAGATTTTTATGTTATATATATATTTTGTTATAAAATTAATAAATGCAATTTTGGTTTACTTATTTTTTAAAATATGTAATTTTTAAAATAGAGGGGCTAAAATTGTGGATTTTGATAAATATGAGGACTAAATGTCTTTATTTTAAAATAGAATGACCAAAATTACATATTTTAAAAAATAAAAAAACCGAAATTACATTTAAGCCATTTATATTTTTTGTTAATTTAAATTTTTAATATTTTATATATATGAATTTTTAAGTTTTAACATGGTTATTGAAATTTAAATTTAATTTTTTTAATATTCATATTTATTAAAAATAAATTTCATAAAACTAAAAATAAAGATGACAAAGAAAGAAAAAGGAACTTCAACTAGCAAATGTTATAAAATTTAAATCTTTCGTTCAACAGAATTACATTTCTGTTCCATTAAATATATGGAATATAACGGAAATGTAATTCCCATTTTTGTGGAACCGCTGGAAAAAAAAAACGTGAAACGAAAACACAATTCCGTTGAATATTCAGAAATTCAATAAACGGAATTGTGTTTCCGTTACAATTTTTTTACACCCCTTTAATGTAACGGAAACATAATTCTGTTGTTTAATTTTTTTTTCGCCCCATTAACTACAACGGAATCATGATTCCGTTGAATTAATTTTTTTCACCTCCATGTAACACAACGGAATCGTGATTCCGTTGTGTTACGTGGAGGTGAAATCTTAAAATGGAATCGTGATTCCGCTGTACATGTTGGATAGCGGAATCATGATTCCGTGGAAAGGACAATTTTAGAATAAAAAAAAACCCACCCATGTTGATGGTGAGAATAACAAAATTTAGGGTCAGAATAGCAATTCCCTAAATTGAATAGATTGGTGCATCAAGCACAACTCATTTTAAAAAGTCCTACTTTTACGTATGGATTCGTTTTAATAGACCTGCTTTTACAACACTTTCGGTAGTATGCTATTGTGTACCTAAAAGACAGCATTGTATTGCTTTTGAGATAGCTCTAATACTATTTATTTCCTTGTAATGATAGCAATAGTACTAAGGAGCTGACAACTCGTCTTCTACTATAAATCTCTAACAAACTTTTTTAAATATTTAGACCAAGGTCAGTATTATTCTGTTAGCAACTTCAATAATGCTTATTTAAACCAATTCTTCATGTTCTAATGCATCTTAGAAACCTTTGTATTATCACTTAAATGCGTATTAAAACCATATTAAATACATGTTGCAATGGTTTTAGCTCCCTGCTGTCTTCTTAGATTGACAGCCTTATCACTATTCACTAGATTCATTTAACTCCTACAAAGTTTTTTTTTTGGTGAATAGTGTCTTGAGTTTGTTTACTACCTCTGACTGTGCTTTAACTTTTGGTGGGCTATAGAGGTTCTTGGTCTAGCTCCATTGACCATATGTTTTCATCATTTATATGACTGACTACTTGGGTATAGTATCTCTCTTATACTTTCTTATATCACATATAGAATCTTGTAAAAGTTCCTTGCATCCATCAAAATATATGTACATTCTTCAAAAGATTGGTTTCCATTTGAAATTTGAAACAGTTATGACAATTAGCTCTCCTAATCCCTATAGTTTACTTATATAAGAGCATCTAAATGTTAGAACCCATTTTGGGTTTTTATTTTACTTTTTGTGGGCCCTTTCTTGTTAAGTAGGATTTAAGAACATATTTGTTGTTTGGCTCTTGCTATTTCCACTCCCTTTTATTGCTAAGTACACTCCCCTTTTCTTTTTTAAAATTAAATTATTTAAATAAGCTCTTCCTTTCAAACCTTCTTCTCTCTCGCACACTCTCCTTTTCAGCGTAACAACACACTCCCTGTTTCATAGCAACAACACCCCCCTCTCTTTCACTCCCTTCATCCCCTCCAATCTCTTGCTCTGATCTTCCTTTACTCCTCACTTGTTCAATCTCTTGCTCTAGCGTTAGGGTTTTTTCATCCTTCAAACTCCAACGCAATACGCTTATGCTCCTAACTACTTTCCTTTACTCCTCCCTTGCTCAATCTCAGTATGTTTATTCAAGTTGTTGCAATGAAATGCCTCTTAGAGTCGTTCAGATTGAATGACCAATATCAATTATATGTTTTCTCCACTTCAATTGCTCACTATTGTACAATTTTCCTTTTATATGGTGTTTTTAATGGTCTTAATGTTGTGCTTGAATTTTTCCAAATGTTATTCTTAACATTCCAAAAAGTACTTTCCGGAACACAAAATAGTATTCTGGAAAATACATTCCGAAACATAGTTTTATTTTTTAACATTTCGGAAAGTACTTTCTGGAACACAAAACAGTATTATGAAAAGTACATTCCAGAACATAGTTTTATTTTTTAATATTCTGAAAAGTACTTTTCGGAATATAAAATAGTATTCCAGAAAGTATATTCTGGAATAATAATTATATATGTTAGGGGTATAAATGGTATATATGATAATAACAATAAGAAAGAAAAAACAAATGGGAGTGTACTTTGCAAAAAATGGGAGTGGATATAGCAAAAGCCTTGTTGTTTTTTACTCCAATACTAAAACTCAATCCGGTCTTATCTTATTTTTTTAGGTCTTCTCCCTTCTTTTCCTCCCATTTTCTGTTAATTTTCTGATGCAAATTTGTCAAGAATTGGATTTTTGTAATTTCTTATACAAGAACCTGTTTTACAGGTGGAGTCCATGTCACTTCTCTCCAATACAACAATAAGATAAGAACTAGTTCTTATTATAAAAAATCTAAGTAAAAAAACTTGCATTGGAAATGGTCTAAGGCTTTAGAAGACTAATGAACTTTTTTTTTTCTTCATTTCCCATGTTCTCATTAAATGTGTGTTTGGATTTACTTAACTTTGAGGGGGAAATCACATTTAAAAGTTTTTTCAATAAGATTTTAGTTTAAAAAAAACCATTTTAGATAAAAGAGTTAACTAAGCCCAACACATTTTGAATCCTGTTTCCTTTCCAATGCAAGCTAACAAAGAAAAGAAAAGAAAAAAAGGTGGAGTAATACTAATAATTTATTATATCATTTTTAAATTATGGATTGTTATAATAATAATAATAATAATAATAATAATAATAATAATATATTAAAACAATATATTAAAGAATATGCAAAAGAAAAATGTTATTTATGTTCTTCCAATACTACCTACCAACTACTAAAATAGGTTAATGCAACTTACCGGCGACTGTCGTCAAACCATTGAAATTTTACACGGGGAAAAGAAAAAATGAATATCTGAGATCCTGATTCCCATCCTTATCCAAACTACATACAACAAGTCAAAAATGAAACAAAACATTGCCGTGATTTTTAAAATGGAACAAAATTTTGACTACCGATCAACTTTAGCTCACAAAAAATAGACAAACTTTAGCATGTGTATCAAATGATGCAAAATTCAAAGATTGAATAGTATTCGGACGCAGAATTTTGAGTGGAGTGCACGTGGGTTTTGAACCGACACAGTATTGGGCTATATTTTAAGAGTATTCCACGCCTTGACTATGGGCTTCGGCAGCAATTTTAACAGAAAAGGAAGAACATGATGTCCTAAAAGTGTTTTTTTGCTTAAAAAAGTGAAAGGGAAAAACCCTTAAATCAAGTTGTGAAATGCAAGAGACGTGTTCAAGTGAGGGCAAGACAAACACACACACTCGTGGCGTGCAAATTCAAAATCCAACACAGCGCCATGTGTTGTTGACGTGGAATGGACCCACTCTTGAATGATGATGGCTAACCACATTTTTTTTTAGTCAAAAAAGATCCAAGAATCAGGCCCGAACCTAAACCTTTTTCAAACCCTAACATGACCAACATTAATGATCCAACACCAGCAGTGTTACCAGTAATCGGTGCCATTAATTGCATACTGCAAGTTTTAAAATACTACTACAATAAAAAAAATAGTATTTCATTTACATTTTAATATGTGTTTAAAATAATTATTATAAAATTTAACTATCTTTTTTTCATTTTATTTAAGATAATTTATAATTAATAGTATAAAAAGCTTTAAACCCACATTATATCAAAATTAAACTCCTATTCAAATACAATGAAAAAAACAAATATTATAATTACAAGTTGAAAATACAATTAAAAAATAGTTTAAGATGCAAATTGCAAATACAAGTTTGTAATACATAATTTAACGAGTCAAATTCACTCTGTTTTGCATCAAATAATTCTAAAACTCTGTCATTTTATTTTGTCAATCAATTTTTACCTGCCATTGTCTTTTTTAGACTTTTAAATTTTTTTCTTTTATTATAGGTAAATTAGCACCGCGAGTGGGATTAGTCTTTGACCCAACGGATTGGAGGACACCTGCGATCTCTAACAAAAGAGGGAAAAAAATCAATAATTTTGTTTCCTTTTATTTCTTTTAGACTATTGGTAAAACAGTTTCATTTTCCTTTTATATAAGCAACTCAATTTCATTAAGTAAATATTAAAAATTGATATTATATGTGATATTGAATACAATTTTTATCTCTTATTCATTTTTTTATTTTTAATATATACAAACATTTAAAAAATACACTTCAAAATTAATTAGAACAATTGTTTATCTTCTTATTTAAACTTTTAAATTATCAAAGAATATTTTCTAGTTTGTAGATAAAAATGATGTCATTTCAAGTATTCACTTCTAATAAAGTGCATGACAGACCCATTTTTTTGGCTGTTTATAATAAAATGCGATTGAGTGACATCATATCATATATCAATTCTTGAACATAGCCAGTTCACATGTTACTTAACAGTTAAACCGGTTACACCGGTCTAACTGACAAGTTTAATTAATTAATATTAGTTTCTTAATGATTATTAATTAATATAAGTTTAATAACTATGGTTATAACCGACAAATATCGACAAGATCGATGATGGATGATGCATTTCCATGTTATGCATGTCATTGGATGTATCATGTCATACCAGTAAATGGCCCATGAATATGATGCTTAAGTAGCCGACACACTTTAGTGCGAATCATAGTCACAGCTGAGTCAGAAATGAGAAGTGGGGTCCACATTCGTGACTCGCATTCCCCTCTAGAGTCTTAACTCAACAACAGCAAGGTCCTCGAATTTCTATTTTGTATTTTGACAAGGAATGGTGTTTGGCAAAATTTCCTTTTCAACAATTATCGTTTTTATCTTCATTACATTGCTAACTTGATAACTACCAAAATAAGACTTTTTCTAATAAATTAATATGCTTTTCAACCTAAAAAAAACTATTTTACAAAGGACAAAACTTATACCTAATTTTTTTAGGTGTTTTTACTATTATTTTCTAATTAGAATTAATATCCCTCAATAACTTATGTTTTTATTTAATGCAAATGTAGTGAAATTCTTTATCTAATTAGAGAACGTACATACTAAAATCATCTAAATAAATACATCTATATCTTTTTCTATTTACAAAATTGTGCCTATCGTTTGGTGGGGAGTGTAGCACCAAAAATGATTGTTGTACTTTACTGTTCAGTGAATTTGAATGTAGTACAACTTGAAGTAAGAATGATATGCAGTACAAATTTATGTTACACGAAAATGATGTAACATTGCATTTGTATTCTCTATCAAACTTTATTTTATTTTATTTTATTATTTAAACAAAACCCATAAGTTATAGGATGCATTGGTGCATTTCGTGGGCCAAAACTTCATAACATATCCGTTCAAAAAAAAAAAAAACTTCATAACATATAGCATCTCTGTAAAACAAAAGTATTAACATCCAAAATATAAAGAGTCCAGATTTCTTAAAACGGGTTTGGAATTTGGATATCTCCTTTTATATTATTTATTTACACAATTTATTTTCATAATATTATATCTTCTTGTGCACATTTTTTATACCAAAAACAATCATATTCGAGCTGAGTATGGATAACAAAGTTTTTATGTTTAAATATTTAACACAATTATATATCTAAGACTTGAATTTGAAACTGTTGATTTAGCTAAAATAATTTTGAACTAATTGATTCACACGCTTGGTAATTTTGTGCGGCAACATATTACATTTAGTTTTTCTTTTTACTTTTTTCAAGAATATTTATTTCTTAAATTTCAAGAGGAAAAAACACAGTAACTCTCACTATGATGTTTTATATCTAGGAATTAATTAAAAGTGTTGCACCAATTTTTTTCCCTTATATTGTAAACCACATGTTTTCACGCTTCAAACAAAATAAAAACTATCCTATCTGCTTATCCAATATATATATATATATATATATATATATATATATATATATATATATATATATATATATATATATATATATATATATATATATATATATCCTATCTTCTTTCTTTCGTTATTTTTGACAATGTGGCGGAAGTTCATAAAAAATTAAAATATTATAACTTATATAACAAATACAGGTCGCTGTATATGGAGTTTATGGATGATCTTTCCATTTTGTGAAAACGTTACTAATTAAAGTCGACCTCTGTCAATGTATGATTGATGAAAAAAAAAATATTTTTTTTACAGTAAAAAAAATCTTAAACTATTAATAATTTAATGATATATTGACACGTTATTGAAAAAGTTAGATTTTTTTAAAAGATAAATACTAAACTTTTATGAAATTAGTATTTTCTATAACTGAGATTTTATTTAATATTTTAAATTTAGTTTAATGGCCTATATAATTATACAATTTCACGTATATACGTATTATATTTTTGTTGGACTACGCGTGCGACTGTATATATAAGAACATTTTTTTTTAGTAGAATTGAATAGTAAAAGTTTTAACTGTACCAAAAAAAAAGAATAGTAAAAGTTTTAATAATGTTATAATATATGATTAGATGATATTTTAGAGAAATTTGACATTGTTAATTAAAAGTAAATCTTAATCAAATCACATCTATTCCATTCATGGAGTATTATATTCATGGTATACGATTTTCTCGATGATTAATTAGTACAAAGTGAATTGGGTTCAACCATGGAAAAGTTTTTTATTACAATTATATAATAGAATTATATTAACGATTTTGAATTTGTAATATTCAAATGTCAAATGTCAAAACCATGGTAACTGCCGCGCGTGGGTTTTGAAATGTATGCTTAGAATTATAGTAAACGATAAATAAGATAAGGAAAATTATTCACGGAAGATCGTACAACATATGGAAATAAACTATGCCCAAAAGAAAATGATCTCTTTTTTTTTTTAATAAAAGAAAATTATCTCATTAAAAACAACTATATGTTGCAAAATACGTACGTGATGATAAGACAGATATGTATAGTGGTTACTAAAAAATACCTTCTTATTTTGTGGCTTTTGAATTTGTTATTCTTCACCGCAGAATCAGATATGCATGTCTAAATTATAATCCAGATATTACTTTTCAAATTATCATTCTCTGTACGTACGGATAGATACATAGAACTACAACGCAATAATAAAATGTAACATGCAATATGCTCTACTTCTTCTGTGTTAGACAATTGTCATAATTGATAACCCTCTCTGCTTCATTCAACGCACGCAGATTAAATTTGAACATTATTAATACGTAGTTGGTGCATAATATGCATGCAATTTGCGTATAACTTTACACGTTTATAATTTTGAGGTGATCTACAAGTAAGTGGTGAGCGCAATTTAAAAAGGGGAGTAGCACAACGTGAATGTGATGAAGCCAGAAATGGCAGCTGCGATGTTTACAAAACTACGATTCTTTGTTTTGTAGCTGAACCCCTTATTAGTTACCAATTTATAACTCTATCCATCTTAAATCTTTATGTTCAATTATTCACCTAATTAAATGATTAGGCCAATGACGAAAAGCCTCAGTTGTGATCATATTATTAAGAGGATAATCTTGGACGAACCTTCCAATTAAAAAATAATAATTAATCTTAATTTAAAAATGAGAGAAGGGTTGGGTGGGCTTGGACCGTTGGCATGACCTTTATCACAAAATCCAAATACCCAAATACGAATCACGCCTGCACTAGCTAGGCTTCTAGACCATTCTCGTTCATCCCTAGTTACTTCTTGAGCTCTTCCTAAAAATGACATGTGTGCTGACGTGATAGGCAACAACTGCATCAATAGTTAACATGACTCAACCAAGACTACCAAGCCAACAAAGCCAGATGACAAAGAAAACGCTAAACTGTTTGGGCTGAGATATTTAAGTTATTTCATAACGTTTGAATTTATTAGAAATATATTATATTCACATGAAAGGATCCTCATTTTCCAAATTTACATCCCTCTTTTTTTTTTCACCGTGATATTGTTGTGAAGTATTCATCAGCTTTGTTGATAATCAATTTTCATCAGAAAACCTAATTGACCACCTTTAGTGGAGTATTCCCTTCCAATTACATTTTTTTTCATCCACGAACCCGAGACCTGACTTAAAGGGACCGAACTCAGTACTACTCGAATCAACGACTTGTTGGTATTTACACCCCTCTTTAGATAAACTTCTCCTTAAGTATTTATAAAAAAATAAAAATTAAAATAAGAGGAATGCTAGTGTCACTTGATTTCTTTGACACTCTTTTTAACATTCTCTCTGTGATTGACTAAAATTTGTTGAAAATCACCAATTTTAGTGGGTCTCACTTCTAGATTAGGAGAGAGAATCATTAAATGAGAAGTGAGACCTACCAAAATTGATGATTTTTAACAAATAATAGACAGAGTGTTAGAAAGAGAGTGTCGCTAACATTCCTATTAAAACAAATAGAACTTCTCTTGTAAAATCAATTATACACGTTAACTTTTATAGAAACTAGTGTTTTAGTCCGTGCATTGCACGTACTTATTAAAATTTTCACTACTTTATTTATATAGTTAATAGAAAGAAATTTGAAAAAAAAAATAAAGAATTATATAGCACATTGAAAGAAATTTTAAAAAAGAGATAATTATAAAAGAAAATAGAAACTATAAAATTTAAAAAAAAAATAAGCGAAGATGTAACAATGCAACTTTAATTTTTTTAATATTAACTTTGAAAATTGAAAAGTAAATTGAATTAAGGATTTAGAATTATTTACTAAAGAGAGAAATATTCGGAATTAAAAAATAGAGTTAGAAAATATGATAAATGAATAAGTCTATCTGTGCTCTCACTTTTAGATTAGGAGAAAGAATCATTAAATGAGAAGTGAGACTACCAAAATTGTTAATTTTCAACAAATAATAGACAGAGTGTTAAAAAGAGAGTGTCGCTAACATTCCTATTAAAATAAATAGAACTTCTCTTGTAAAATCAATTATACACTTTGACTTTTATAGAAATTATTTTATCTAATTTTTCAAAATAAAAAATAGTGTGTGTAAGTTGATTTTAATTTATGCAAGAGTGTTAATTTGTTTTATTATCTTATTTTCTTCTTATATAATTATTTATATAGAACCATTTTATTAAAGTATTTGTGTAGAAATTTATTTAAAAATGACCTTGGTCACAAAAATACTTGGGATAGAAAGGGTTCCTATTTCCATCATTCAGTTATATATGAATTTTGGGATAACAACCCAAACTATGACAAAGAAAAAATATATTTAGCAATAATAGTACAAAATCCTATTCAAACTTTACGTGAAATAATTTTTTTCATATATAATAACAATATCATGAGAGGCTTACCAATATTAAACATATACACATATAAATCGGTATTTAGTATGTTAATTCATTAAATTTTAAATATGTTTTTGAATGAATATGATAAAATATTTAGAATACCAATAGTACCGTTTGACACTCAAATAGACCAAAATACAATATGATTTGTTCTTCTTAGTTTTTTTACTATAAAATTAAAATGTATTATAGTTTTAATTTTGTCTTATTTTATTCTCTTTTTAAAATATACCATTGTCAATTTGTTATGTTATGGTGACTTTTGTGGTTGATGGGTCTGTGACTCTGTGCCTTGAACTGTGTACGTTTGTGGGACCGACGACGGAATAAAATAAGAGTACAACGTTGTATTGTATCTCATTGATATGCTGCTTCGTGGAACTTTCACGGTGAAGGCTTTTTGTGAAAGCGTTTTTTTTTTTTTTTAATATAATTTTGTGAAAGCGTTTTGCACCTAAAGACTAGGTAATCATGAGATACTGGAAATATCTCCTTCGTCTTTTAGAGGTGTCAAATTTTGTCATAATGGTTACAAACTAGTCATGGGCTTCTTTTCAATGTTGATCATTACAGGAAGGTTAAGTTCAAATATGTCACGTAAGTGCATCGATTGAGGATGAATAATTGACCTTTCTAGATCAATCAACGATTAAAACTTGTAATGCACGAGTTTAAGTGACGAAAAATCAAAGGATTTTAAAGGCCTAATAATTATAATGTGGTTGATTGAAACTAGACGCTTCTTAACCAATTTTAATTAATTAGCGTTGATGTTTTGCCATTTTGCCTCCATGTTGATGCTGAGATATCAACTTATTATTGCTGAAATATAAAGGAGTAAGATTATATTACTTCTGTCCTTATATATAAAAGATTCTTTTTAACTAATTTACAGAATGAAGAGGGTTAGTAATGTGTTTATTGATGATTAATAAAAATCAAAATTGTTCTAGAGATTAACTATTTCATCTTTTTTTCATTTTCTTTGATTATAACTAAGTCGTTTACTTGCATGTTTTTTCTTTCCAATAACGACAATTTGGGAATGTTATGTGAGGGTTAGATTCAAGGATTCAGGGACGAGGATTTGAGTTGAGTGGGTGATTTGAGTGATGACACATATAAAGTTGGCTATGGCCAATTATCAAACGTAACTAGTGTTGAACATTGTCGATGCTAATTGCGTCAACTAAAAAGACACCAAGCAGACGCTACACATAATATCGATTACAGTTTTAAAATTTTAATTTCAAAGATAATGTTTGTTTTTGGCCGACGCAACTTAACATCAACCAAGGTGCAAATGCAAATTTTTTACTTAGAACTTTGAAGTGTTTGCCTCAAAACCAACCCAAAGTCAATAAGAAATGCCCAATTCCTTGCGGTGATTACACCATAACAATATTGTCTCCGGTTGCCTAAGCTTTCCAAAACCTTGAAATTACATTGGTGAATATTTGAATCTGATTATGAGAGCTCTTCTTGTGCTTGAGCTAACCGCCACTTCTCTTTCCCTTCATAAGTTCCTCTAATTAGGCCTTTTCATTATCCCTGTGACCAACACTCTTGTTTGCATCTAAGATTGTTGGGTAATTTTGAGAGAGGATCACATCCGCTAGGTTCAGTGGCCATTGGCTATCTCATAATGTGATTAAAAACTATACATTAGGCACTAGCTATCTCTCATATTCTAAAAACGCTGAAAGTTTTGGAGGTTACTTCCACACAGAGATCATATAGAAAAAGGCTAAATTACTCACATGGTTCCTTAACTTTATTTCATATTGTAATTTGGTACCTTGTTTATTAAAAATTATAAAATGGTCCCTTAAGTAACGTATTCTATACTGCATTGATCCTTTTCGAAAAAATGGATCATTTTCACTTTTGGAACACGATTTTGAACATCTTTTTGATTGATTTAAGATGTGAAACTTGTTTAATTAGATTTACCTACTTGAAAACTATGGAACTTAACTAATGTTCAGACCAAAAAGGAACATAAATAAGATGAAAATTACGTGAAAAGTATGTCGAGCAACCAAAAACTGAAAAATCAACCACAATATTTTCATGAGACTCACTTTTCATGCAATTTTCACTTTGTTTATGTCTCTTTTTGGTCTAAACATTAGTTAAGTTCCTTAGTTTTCATGTAGGTGAATCTAATAAGACAAATTTTAAGTCTTGAATCAATAAAAAAAAATGTTTAACATCCTTTCCTAAAATTAAAAATGATCGATTTTTCGAAAAGGACAACATGCTATAAAAGACATTATAAAATACATTATTTAAGGAACTATTTTATATCTTTTAATAAATAAGGGATCAAATTATAATCTAAAATAAAATTAAGGGACCATATGAATAATTTAGCTAATAAAAAACTCAAATCTAATATTAATGTTACAAACTACCACCGTATATTTTTTAAGTCAACTCTATTAACTTTGGAACACAAACCTCAAAATAAAAAATCAAAATACATATTTAACATATTTATATTTCTTCATTGAATCACGAGTAGTTGAACTGTTTGAGAACCATACTCCACACACACTCAAGACTCAAAATAAAAAAAATCCTTCGATAATATCGTTACATCATTTCAATATATAAACTCTTGCCGTAATTTGAAATTGGCCCCAAGCATATTTGAAAAGTTACATCATTAGAGTGATGACTTTTATTTTTTTTATTGGTTATTTTATCCACTAATTCAAAAAATAAAATATTTTTTTTATTGAAAGAGACTCGCAAATTAATTAAAAGCATCAGGCTCAAACTTTGTGTGGTACATTTATGTTTTAAACTATATATATATATGTATTCACGGAATTTTTTTTATACAATCTTATTCGAATATTAACTATGGATACCTTTTCTAAAGTTGGGAAAATAACTAACAATAATTGTATTTTAGCCAAAATAATATTGGAGAAGTGTACTTAAATTTATAATTGAAAATCATAATTTATAGGTTTGCTCTTAAAAGAATATTATTGTTTTAATTTAGTCCCAAATAAAAACGTTGTTATCAACGTCAACAATTTTCTGTACTAAATATTGTTGCAGTTAATAAAAATTAATTATGATACTGAAATGATTTATAATATAAGGAATGAGATTAAAAAATATATTTAGGACTAAATTAATTAAGGTTCATTACAACTGAGAAAATATGACAATATATATTGTTTTGATTGAAAAACCATTTTTTTTATTTTCTATTTTTACTTTATTTTTTTTTAAATTGTGTAAAAAATGCTGAAAAATAACTTTTTATTTTTTTTCCATTTTCATCTTTTAATTTTTATATTAACTTTTAATAATAAGAAAGAAAGTGAAGTGGAAAATAAAAATAGAAAATATTTTTTCAAACTAAACGTCTCTTAACCTCTCCATTTTCAAATGATTTTTTTTTTTTTTCTAGTGATTTTTATCCTAAACCCACCTACAGGAAAATCTGTCATAATTTATAATTAAGTTTATTGAAAAAATAGAGAAGTCCACCAACTATAATGAAGCTAGAACAAATAATTAAATGAAAAGTTAGGTACAAATTTGTAACTTAAACGCAATATGTGTGTTCCATACCCTCATCATAAGCTTATGAGTGTCTATAATAGACAGCTAAGTTGGTTTTTCAAAACGATTTTTAATGTTTGAAAAAAACGATTTTAAAATTCTCTAAAAAAACGATTTTTAAAATATTAATTTGTTCTTTAAAATATTAACATTAAATTAACCTCTTTAATTTTTTTAGAAATCTCTTAAAAGAAAAAACTTTAACCACATCATTGATTATATGGCATCAACTTGATCTTAAAATGAATATTAACTTTTAGTATTTTAGTATTAGAAAATAATGATTTAAAATTTTAAAGACCTTAATATTTCAAAAATTAATTGTTTTCGAGAAACAAAATATGAAACTATATTTAATAATTATGCTGTCAGTAATAATACTAGTATAAATAAATATAAGATTCCTTAAGGTCTTAATCATTATCGTAAGCCTTTCGTATGTTTTTTTTTTTTTCTAATCACTAATTCACTATAAATGGAGCAGAAAAGCACTATATATATTGATCATGCTTATAATGACGTAAGTAATGTCCATTTCCCTATAATTGAAATGATTGGTTGGTACCATATAAAAAAAATGATTTGCTGGTGCATTTTTGTCGATAATTAAAACGATTTGTTATTTTCATAACAAAAAAAAAAACGATTTGTTATTTATTGTTTTTAAATTTTAAAAAAATTATTAAAAATTATATTTAATATTATTGATACATATTTATCATATTTTTTTATTTTTTTTAATTTATTTATCTTTTAACTATTATCTCTAAATTAATAGCTATAGAGAATAAGGAAACTAAGTACATATTGAGATTAAAATTTGTAAATTTAAGTTTAGATTAAATTTAAATTTACAAATTGAGTTTATAAAAATAACTTAAAACTTATATAAAATTAATTTTTTATATAAAATTTCAATGTACAAACATACTCTTAAAAATAATAAAATATAGTACTAAACTAAGTTTATTCTGTAAAATTACATTCAACACATAAAAATGTTTATAGAATGGTTAACCAAACATGTTGTAAAATGATTGACATGCTCTTTTGTCTTCTCCTAAAAGCAGAATTTAAAAGTCTACGTCATCTTGTGTCTTTATTCGTGGTCTATATTATTGGAATGTGTATGAATGTTTAGACGTTTGCTAAATGGAATCTTTTTTAAATTCCAACGTCTTCCTGTTGCCAATAGACCCAAGAAACCTAATTTGGATTTTTCAATAATTATCCTTATCTTCTTATCACTACCAAAAAAAATCCTTATGTTCTTATAATCCTTGCAAATAATCGTCCTGTATATATAATACCCGAAAGAATAACATATAAAAGAAAAGAAAAAGGCCTTGATAATGATAACTATAAAACTATGTCCTTTTGCTATTGTTTGTGTCCACATCTGATGTTCTTAATTTTCAAGTAAACAACATGTTGCTGCAATACATTATTTTGAACATATTCGTCATTATTGATTATAATTTATTTAAAATCATAAATTTTGATGAGTTCAATTCTCATTTAATTACTTTATTGATTTTATATTCCTTAATAAATTTTAATTAATAGTAAAGTATATGTTATAAATAATATATTAGAGATTATGTTACTAGCACTCTTCTAAATAATTGGTTATGTCCAAGTGATGGATACACAACATTCAGCAAAACATGTTTCCACTTAGCAAAACATGAAAGACAATTGATACCCTTGCAAATTGCAATGTCTTGGATATATACAATTCAAGAAATATCTCTCAACAAGTATTTGGAGGATCTTAAAGACTGATGCAAGTGTATCGTCCATGTACTCACGAGAAAGACATAACCTAAGTGATTAAAGACCATGCAATGATTAACCACAGGTATAAAAGACACAAGATACACACATATACTCCAATTTCAACTCTTCTTTCTCCTCTTTACGGTTTTGATTTAAGTGTTGAATCCTTGCATATGATCACACACACCTGAATATGACAAAAAAATTAACTTCTTGAAGACATCTTTCAAAATTTCATATCCTCCGGCAAATTAATATTCTTCCCATTTAGGCTGATGCAAAACAGCTATATGTAATTCAACTATCATAAACATATACGTTCACGCTTATCTATATGTTCTTATTTTGTATACGTCAAGGGTCATTGTGTACACAAACCTAACTGCACACTCAAATAGTCAACGCTTAACCGAGAACACAAACTTGCTTTCCCTCTCAATCCTCAATTAATTAACAATAATAATAATCTATAATTAAAAATAATTAAGAAAAGAGTCGTGTAGGCGTGCATATTGCATGCTAATGAATCTTTGCACGCTTGATCGACTGCATGCGCCGTATATGACGAATCGCTATACAAGTTACAAACCCAATGCTGGGAGTATTTTAGGGATGGAAACTATATATATGTGGCTATTATGGATTGTGGGTTGTATATATGATAATATTTTATTGATTTTCTATGAAAAAAAAATAATTTTATCACACCATCCAACCCAAAAAAAATTATAAGATGACAATAGGCAAAGTCTCATTAATTAATTTGATACCTTTGGGTTGCCTTTTGTCGTTTCCATTTACTGTCTCACTTTATTTACCTGTTTTGCATGTCTTTGTACTAACACGAAGAAGTAATTTACCAAATTGAATATTTTGCAAAGAATATTTTTCTTCCATATTCTTTTTTCTTTTCTTGGGGAGGGCGGTGACTGAAGAATCATATCCTATCCAAAATTTGAAAAGAATATTGTATATACATGTGTTACGTTTAACAATTAAAGAAAGATATATATATATATATATATATATATATATATATATATATATATATATATAATTTTATTATAGTTTTGCTTAATCATGCAGTATTATTAAATTATTAAAGCAGATTAACTTTCATTATAATTACCTAAAAGTCTAATTTTAAAAAAAAAAAAACAATGATTTGTAAACACATCAAAAGTAGAGATATATTAACTTTTTAACATACTTTTTATTATTATTACTTTATTCTTTAAAATGTCGATATTTACTTTAAAAAGTTATCTTTTTTACAGAAAACTAAACTACTTTAAAAAATCATTAATAAAGAAAGCATGTGTTGCCAGGATTACTCTCTTAGAATATTGACAAAGGAAACAAAACAAAACAAATTTTTAGCAAATCATTTATTAACTTACGATCATAAAAAAACAAACGATACTTAATTCTTTAGTAATTGAAAATAATTTTAACTTACAAAATAATTTTTAATTAATACTCTTTAGGGGGCTTGATAAAAAAAACTCAAAACATCACACTGACGAATCATTCTCCCATACGTATTTTAGTAGTAGGCGGAACTTGTCAAATGTTAATGAATTGAAGATTATTATAAATTAAAACTTTAAAAGTGTACGTATACATCCACTTGTTAAATGTGTGTGGCTGCGCGCGATTTATCAACTTAATTAATGCTTTAACAAGGCCTTCTTCAAGAAGGCGTTGTATCGTTGAAATAAGACGCGAAAGAAAAGAAAAAGGTGATGGACCTAGCAATGGACCTCTCACAAGCCTTGAAGCAATAGGAGTGGTTAATGAAGAAGAAAGATGATAGAAGAGACGGCACTGCCTAAGCAAGTGTGCTCAATCATTCACAAGGACCACAATTGATTTATGAAGGTTTTTAGCTTTTTTGGCACAGAAATTATTCATCAAGTTGAATTGTATACCAAATAAGTTTTCAACTGTACGTGTTGTACCCAACAATTTAAGTTACAATTTAAAGTTAATTTAATAGTCTTTATATCTTTTTGATAAAGACATAGGTATCCTGAAATAACTCTGCTTAAGCCGAATAAAATTATTATAGACAACAAAATTTTCTCTCAAAGTATTTAATATATACTCAGACTTGAACACAAAATAACTGTCTAAATTGAAATAATCTCGTACCAATTAATCATCATACTTAGTAATACAATATTTTCATAATGTAGAATATAAATATTAATATGTCTGCATTTTACAAGGGCTCAAATCACCTTCTCTCACAAACAATGGTTGCTCGTCTATAAAGAAAACAAAATCGGATCTTCATTCTCTCTTTTATTGTTCTTTAATTTGTTCTTAATATAAACAGGTTAAAAAATTTTGTGGTTAAGAACCAACTGCATATCTATTGACTAAAAGAAAAAAAAATGATAAAATTAAAAGGACGGCTTTAGAAAAAGAAACTACAAATATTGAAAGAAAGATAAGGGGAGGCTTTATCTTGGCATTATCCAGTGTGGGACTTAGTGCAACTAGATCATTCAAAATCTCATCATAATACTTTCAAAAAAAAATATTGATTTATATGTTTGGACTATGGATGCATTATTAGCCCTAGAGAAAAATTCCTACTTTCCACTCCTAATAAGATTAGGAAATGGCCCCCTACCCTCCCATCAAAGTCTCTTCAATGGCCATTGGTTGCTTGGAGTCGTTGAAATGTGTACTGCAATTTATGTAAGATCATAATATATCTCTGTACCTGGGATGTAAAATTCTTCTGGTTAATTCACTTTACTTTGAACTGCAGCAAGCATGTATCAGCGATCTCAATTTAATTTTCAACTATTAAAAATTCGAATATTTTTCTGTTGGCAAGACGTTGTCAACGCTCCCCACCAAATCCAAACGCATGTGATTTTCAACGCGTAATTATATTTGAAAAAGAAAAGAAAAAACACTAACAGAATCGTTAGGTAAACAATCCACAAATGAAAATTCCCTTCCATATGAATGTATCCAAAAGGAAAAACAGAAAGGGAAAAAAAATCTCAAATGAGACAAATAAGTAACCAATCCCTTTTCCCACGTACTCCCTCGGCAATTCAGAACCAATCCCAAAACAACAAAATTCATTGAAATTATAGTAACCATTTATTCTGATATTAAAATATAAACAAAACAAAGAACAGCTCATGTGATGTGAGTTCTTTCAATTTCGAAACTCTGGACAGGATTCTCCAGCCAGCCGGCCATCCTCTATCTCTATTCTCTAAAACACCAACCTACACATATTATATCAAAATTCTACCATATCATAAAAATTCTCTATATTAATTTTTAATAACACGGAATATCCACCCCTCGTCAACTTTTTTTTTTTTCAATTTTTTTTATTTACAAAATTACAGGATGCGTATTCCGTATCCGTATCCCGTATTCCGTCTGTGTGTAAGTGTACACCGAAAATTAATCACCGATCATCACATGATGGAACAAGCATTGGGGTTTTCATCGCTGAACATCTGCGGAGGTGGTGAGTGCGGGTGCATGTAGTACGGTAGAGGTGGCTGCATAGGATAACCCTGGTTCACGTACCCTGGCTCCACGTAATGATTATTGGCACCATACCCTGGGTGAACCTCCATAGCGTTACTTGTTTGACCGGGAAAGTGTCCTCCGTCGTACCAGAACGAAGGAGGTGCCATCGGGTACATATACTCCATTTTGTTAACCTCCGCCTTCGCCGGCGCCGCCGCAGCACCACCGTCTTTCTCTTTCTTCTCGCCACCGCCTTCCTCCTTCTCTTTCTTCTCGCCGCCACCGTCTTTCTCTTTCTTCTCGCCACCGCCTTCTTTCTTGTCGCCGCCACCACCTTCTTTCTTCGGAGGCACCACTTCCACGTTCCGCTTCAGCTTCTCGTTCAGGTACGGCACCATCTCCTTCACGTCCATCGTTCCCTTCACCGTCACCAAGTCCTTGCTTCCGTCGAGGCTCACCGATGCAACACCTACACACCACCACCGTCACCAAATGTTTAATTAATTACTTCAATTAAAATAATAATCAAATGTTTAATTAAAAAATGAATTAGGTGAATTATATATCAATTAGGTCAACTCTCTCACCTTTGAACCTCAGAATGATTCTTCGAATTTTCGCAATGCAACCGTCACAGTGAAGTTTGATCTTCAAAACCACCGTACTCTGTAGCAAAGCAAAAATTAATTAATATAAAGTCGGTTAGTGAAATTAAGCTTAATAAATTCGGTTAATTAGTGGAAAATGAAGATTAATTACCTCTTTAGGTTTTTCTTCTGCTTTTTTCTCCTCAGGTTTCTTCTCTTCGGGCTTCTTCTCCTGCGGTTTTTCTGCGGCGGCTTCTTTTTTCGGCGGGGCTGAGATGATCTCAACCTTCTTCTTGGTTCTCTCGGCGATCTTTACTTGCAGCTTCTCGGCGTCCATTTTACCGGTAACGGTCACTTTGTTCGACGATAGATCAGCCTGAACTTTTTCCACACCTGCATGTTTTCGCCATTTTCTCAATTTCGAATCTCATGAACTAAAATTACTGCAAATTGAGGGTGATTTAATTTGAATGATTATTATGATTTAATTTACCTTCGAAGTGGCGACAGGTGCGTTTGATCTTTTTGATGCATCCCTCGCAATGCAAGTCGAGTTTGTAAACGACAGGGGCGGGTCCGTCGTCTTTCTTGGGGGCTGCCTCCTCGGGCTTCTTCTCGGTTTCATTCTTAGGCTGCTCCTTTTCCTGCCATATATAAACGACACGAGTTTTAATTAGAAACGCGTGATGATCAGTCAGTATGGCTAATTGAGAGCAAAAAGGAATGGAATTCCCGGAATCTGAATATACTGAAAAAGGAATGAATGAAGAATACACATGAAACTAATTAATTAAAACTAACCGCTCCCATTTGGTGTTTTTGCCTAATAGAGTATGACAAATAGTATCGTGGTTGTTGTGATGGGGTAAGCTAAGATAAGATTTTGCTGGTTTATTTTGAAGAGTGGAAAGAGAGGCAAGGAAGAGGGTTATATATAAAGAACGGAGAGAGAGTAGAAGTCACTAACGGTGGGTGAGGTATTGCCGTAATGGGTTTGTTGGGTCAGAGCTGGATGGGTTAGGGGCATGTGTTATGTATGCATCACAGGCATGATGATGTATGATTTGATGGTGTTTGGGGGCATGGAAGGGGGAGAAAGTATAGATATATAGTAGTCTAATAAAAAAAACTTTATGAATAGTGGCATGTGTATGTGAAGGTTGAGAAAATTATATGATATATTGGATTATCAATTTATTGAATGGAAATGATGTAAGAAGGTTTTTAATGTTGCCGCCGAGTAGGACTCGATGTTATTGACAAAAGACTGCTTCGTGACTCTTGACTCATCAATTTTTTGACTGGACTCTCACTAAACCAAACAAAGTGACGCATTTAATTGAGAATTACAGGAATTGCGTAAATTCTACCTCATTATTGTAACCAAAAAATTCTAGCTCATTATAATTTGATACGTATTTGTTTTTATACGGCAGCGGAGTTAGACTGTTTTAATTGGAAAATTAAATAAAATATTATTTAAAATAACTAAATTAAAAATATTGTTGAAAAAATTAGTTTATATTATATTAAATTTTAATCTTATGTACAGAGAATAAAAATATATTTAATCTATAAAAATAATATAATAATAATTATTTTTTTTACTATAATATTTTGAAATTATATAATTATCAATTTACTCAAAGGTTTAAGCTTTGTTGACCAATGTATAAATTTAGGCCATTTAAAGATAGTTTTGTAACCTTATGCATGTTTTGGGTAAGGTAATATAATATATATTCTCATATTTGCAATTTAAAAAAAAAAAATCCCTTCCTAGATTCATACTTGAGTAGGTAATTATTATATTAGTATGCATCCCTATACCCTGTTAATACCTAAACTCATACCTGGACCACTATCTCACCTTTATTAATCAAAAGTTTTATTTTACATTCTAATTATAACGATGAAGTTGTTATATGACTGACAACACTTAAAAAAAATAGTCATTTACTAGTACTTTAGAATTGGATTAACCTTTTTTTTTTATAAGCCAAAGAAATTTATGAACTATAGGTACAAGGGGAACCCACCCATATACAAACAAAGGACACCAATTACATAATAGAGAAAGAAAATAATCCGATCATTCCATGCATAACTGAGACCTATGGAACAAAACACAGCTATTGCCCATGCAAATCTACACAAGGTTCCCTTTCAGTTATACTGGCAGGACATTACCCTCCATAATTCAATAAAGCTGACAGCCAGTAATAAATGGCATGTAGTATATGATATTACACCTCCTAAATTAACACTTCCTTCATCCCTGCATAATAAATAAATTATCCCTGCAGCCATATGTCAAGCAAATGCCTAAACTCATTCCAATCATACACCACTCCACCAAAGCCACTCAATTTATGCGTTGCTTTGCACCCACCAAGCATAAACTCGGCTGTGTTGCCCAATCATACCATGAATAACTGAAATTTTTTGCCTTATTTGATAACCACAGCCAAGATTTAGTGATAATGATATCCCACAGTTTGTCCACATCAATAGTGCCCTCTCTGAATAGTAAATTGTTCCTATGCATCCAAAGGTTCCAAACTACTGCACCCCAAATAGCTTTACTCTTGTTCTCAACTTCTCTGCTGTATACCCCAACCGTATGTTGGTAGAAGTGTAGTCTTGGTTCTCTGTGTTGACAGATAGACACTGTCATGAATAATGAATATTACGTGGAGGATGGGCTGGAAGCTGAAAAGGATAAGGAAGTCAACCTTGACCATGTGCAAAAGAGGAATGTAGCTGATAACAAAATTCGACGCAGCACACGTGAGAGGCATGCCACGTGGAAGTTAAGGGAAGGATGAGGGAATATATTCTGTTAGGAGAATGTGGGAAGGGTGTGATGTATCTCTTTTCTCTGATTTCTGATTCTCTCTCTCTGGACCCTTGTGGTATTTCATTTCCTTCTGACATTTCTGTTATTTTGACTCTTTGTTATTTCTGGATTGATCATATTGTTAGTGATTGATTCATAATATACTCAGTACTTGTTTGTGATTCATATACTTCATTTGCTTTTATCAAGTTCATTACAAATTGGTGCTCTCATTGAGAGAGGAACCATGGCAGAGGCTACTAGATTGAAAGACTTACAAGCAGAGATTAAAAAAATGGTGGAGGTGATGGAACAGCGTGAAGCGGCCGTGAATGCACGTATCGAAATGATGGAGAAAAGGACGGGAACACGACTGGACAAGATAGAAGATGCCTTTGAAGCTTTAGCTCGAGCACCTAACCCTCAAATTTCTTTGCTGGAAGCGACGATAGAGAAGCTTAATCAAAACATGGAA